>CP125849.1:15000000-17500000 GCA_030408175.1 Trifolium repens
AGTTAAAGTTAAGGTTTTTATGTTTTTTGCTGTTGTTTTTTTTTCTGTGTTTGTCTGAAAATGGAATTTTTGGTGTTTGTGTTGATATTGCAGAGAGAAGATTAACTATTAAAGCAGCTGAAACTGATACAAATGAAGGTTTTTTTTTGTTGGGTTTTGTGGTTTCATATTGTTCATTTTTCATTATGTTTTGTATTTTTTAATTTGAAGTTTCTTTTTTTGGGTTGTCTGAGCAGTTAAGTCTGAGGCACCGGATAAGGCACCTGCTAAAGATGGATCAAGCTTTAATCAGCTTCTTGGTATTAAAGGAGCTTCTCAAGAATCAGTGAGTTAATCTCAACCTTGTTGCTATTTCTTTCCATTTTCTGATTTGGATTTCATTATTTGTTTTCAATTTTTATTGCGGATAATAAGTTGATTAAGTGTTTCTAACATAAGTATTTATGTATAAGCTATTTCTATCATAAAAGATAAAATGAATCCAAACTATTTTCATATAAGTTTTAAGTTGTCTTCATAAGGTATCCTAGAGTGCTTATGGAAATAAGCTGAAAACAGCTTATGGATATGTCATATGTCATAAGCTCTTTCCATAACCTCTTGCATCCCCTCGAGCCCAGGACTCGACAAATATAGTGCCCAGTTACACATCTAGGATCGGCTTTATGCCAACTTAGGATGTGGATTATAGACCTAAATCAACAGGCTAAAACTGTGTTTGTGATAGAACCAAGGGTACAAACAATGCTAAGTTGATCACACTGTGTTTGTGATAGAACTCAAAGTATAAATAAGAGATATAATTAGGTATGATATTAACACTGAATGACTGAACCAATACGAAATAGTGCGAATAATTCTTTGTTACAATGGATTTATGTACGAACAACGACATATACAATGGGTGGAATCATACTCCTTGCAGAAATGGAAAACTAAAAGGTTACTTCTCCAGTAAGCCTAGCACCATTTTTTGCCTTAACTAATTTTCTTCTAACCCCTCAGTTGCACATGTTCCTCTTTATATTCCTCGTTTGCCACCTACTACTTTCTGTTATTTCCCCCTCTCTGTTCTTCCACGGAAATACATGTGTTCCACGTCTCTTCTGCTTCCCTTGTCGTTACTTATTGGGCCTATCAGTTTGTAAAACACTAAAAAAAAACGTTAGCAATTTTTAATCCTACATGTCTGTGATGTTTTGATCTCTAGAAAATATTCATGAAATACACCAGTTGTTGTCTTGTCACAGTAAACAAACATATATGAATCTGAAATAGGGAATTGTGTGATGCTGTTATTGGCAAACTCTTCCAAATCTGCCTGCCACACTGAGGTGTATTTTGAGACACCGTAACTCAAAGTATAACTTGGTGTTAAGTTACAACTGCAAGTTTACTGCTTTATTGCATAGTAAAGTAATATAATGATAAAATTTCAGTTTGTGAAAAAAAAATATTGGCAGTTGATAATTCATTGTGTAATATATTGTGCAGAATATATGGAAGATTCGTCTTCAACTTACAAAGCCTGTAACTTGGCCTCCATTAGTTTGGGGTGTAGTGTGTGGTGCCGCTGCTTCTGGTAATAAATTATTGTATAACATGAAAATACGACATGCATGGTCATAAAAAGTTAAGTCCTGTGATTTACGATAACAATTGTTTAGGAACATTCATTTTCAAGTTCTATATTCAATGCTTAATCTTCACGGTATAGATTCATAAGTGACCGTGATTAGTTACAACTTCGCGATGTTTTCTGAATAGGAAATTTTGAATGGAACTTGGAGAATGTTGCTAAATCAATTTTGTGCATGATGATGTCTGGCCCGTTCCTAACCGGATATACACAGGTAATATTTTCTTCGCTAATATAAATTTTTACCAACCGCCATTAGACAGGAGCACAATACTAACGTGTCGTTGAATTGTTGATCTCTAAACTTTTAGACTCTGAATGATTGGTATGACCGAGAAATCGATGCAATAAATGAACCTTATAGACCAATTCCTTCTGGTGCAATATCTGAAAATGAGGTATCTTATAAATCTGAAACTTTCATCCCTTTTCCTTTTGTTACTTGTTTCTTTGTTCATCTTTTTGCTAAAAATTCTTCAGGTAATCACTCAAATATGGGTGCTGCTACTAGGAGGTCTTACCTCGGCGGGTATATTGGATATATGGGTAGGTGTACTACACTAAAAAATTACAGTATCCATCTCTTAATGCAAATTATCAGAAGCTTGGTTACTAAAATCTTCTCCTTTACAGGCAGGGCATGATTTCCCTATAGTTTTTTACCTTGCATTGGGCGGATCGCTGCTGTCATATATATATTCTGCACCTCCTTTAAAGGTAGTTCTTCAAAAAAAAATCTTCATTTTTTTACTAAGTTGTTTATTTGACTAAGTTCTACATATTTTCTAGCTAAAACAAAATGGATGGATTGGAAACTTTGCCCTTGGAGCAAGTTACATCAGTTTGCCATGGTATGGTACCTTCTACTTTGATAACTAGTTGCTATACTTTTAAAACCAATGTTTAAAAAACTAGATCGAACTGGTCAGTTCAGCCACTTGAACTAGGAACCGGTCAATTCGACAATTGGTTTGATCCTAGTTACATTACGGTCTGATTGAACCGGATTTGAACCATGGTTAGTTCGACCGGTTTTCCTTTTTTATTCATTTATACAGATTTATTTGCCATCTTTTCAACCGTGGTTGAACTGATTGAACCATAACCAGGAGTTCTCACGGTTTTATCTCTGGTTCAGTTTTTAAAAAGTTTGGTTTAAATTGTTATCCTTGTTATGAAATTTAGTTTTTGTTAATTCATTGATTTTATTTTCAATTAGGTGGGCTGGTCAGGCTTTGTTTGGGACTCTTACACCAGACGTTATTGTTCTCACACTCCTATACAGCATAGCTGGAGTATGTACTATATTCTTCATAAGATTTTGTCGGATATGATCATATATTAATATGGCTGTATTTAGATAAACAACTTAATTAAGTGCTTATAACATATAAGTGCTGATACATAAATTGTTTCTATAACAAAAGGTAAAATAAAGTCAACTGATTTTATATAAGATATAAGTTGTTTTTATAAGCTATCCTAAAGAGCTTGTGGAAATAAGTGAAAACGGTGTATGGACATGGCATAAGTTGTTTTCATAAACTTTCTCAAACAGTATCACAAGTGCTTATACCATAAGTTCAAATAAGTCATTCCAAGCAGCCCCTCTGTCAAACATTACCTGCTTTATACCGGTTATTAACACTGTTCCTGACTTTCTATATTACATTGCAGTTGGGAATTGCCATTGTAAATGACTTCAAAAGTGTTGAAGGAGATAGAGCTCTAGGACTACAGGTCTACTATATTACCATTCTTTGCTTTTCATAACTCTAATCTGAACTTTTTCATGAATTGAAGTACCTGCTGCTAACTTTTCTATTGACAATCTTGTTTGATTAGTCTCTTCCTGTTGCTTTTGGTTCTGAAACTGCCAAATGGATATGTGTTGGCGCTATCGACATTACACAATTATCTGTTGCTGGTACATTTTGATCCCTCAGATATATATATGCAAATAATTACTCTCTATTCTATTATGCTCTAATATTTTTGCAGGGTACTATAACAATACAGTTTGAAACTTATCACCATATTAACATTAACTTGTCTATTACTTGTGCATAAATTTTGTATTAAGTTTTGCTTCGTTCATCTAAACCAGAATGGTACAACCATAGTAGCAACTTTTGTTTTCCATTTAAGGGAAAACCAAGTTACCTAGTGTATGGTTGATATCATGTCGGATCCCCACTGTGATTATGTTTGGTATCACGGTGATTCTGGTATACCCACCATATATAGCCTTAATGAATAAATGCTTCTAAAATATAAATTTTGTTGTTTCAATCTTCATATCTTTTCCAGAGCTTTTAATATTTAGAGTTGTCTTTACCTTTAATATGGTTGCAGGATATCTACTTGGGGCTGGTAAACCATATTATGCATTGGCTCTACTTGCCTTAATAGCTCCACAAGTCTTTTTTCAGGTAAAATACACAATTACACTCACAATGTTAAGAAATTATTTTCAATCATGTGAACTGTTTTTATTTACTGTAGCATCTCAATGATTCATATCATCATTTTGTGCCTTGCAGTTCAAGTATTTCCTCAAGGACCCTGTGAAATATGATGTTAAATATCAGGTATATAATAACCTCTAAAAAATTTCATCATCTAAGCTTTATGTATATCACAATCCACATCATGGCAATGTTACATGATATCTTTTCTTAATAACTTTTCTTATGATGCCAGGCTAGTGCACAACCATTTTTGGTTCTTGGTCTGTTAGTTACTGCTCTAGCAACAAGCCACTGAAAAAGAGGTTAAAGAGAGTCACCATTTAGAAGGAATTTCACAAATTTGTTGCTTTTGTTTGTCACCTACCTTGAAGATGTGTGCCATAATTTTTGTCTTATCTAATTTTGTTCTATCTTCTCTTATCCAAGTTTTATTCATAATTTCTAAGTTTAGGTTGAAAAGAGGGGTCTTTTTAGGAAAGATTAAAAGAGACCAATTGTACAAAATGTATTGTAAACATATCACATACAATTCCCTTTCATGATTTAATAAGTATAACCTTGACTCCTTTTTATGGTTTATTGATATGAAACCATTATAGGTTTATTGATATAAAACCCTTATAGCACCAGATACATGAGTGATATTATTCTCTATGCCTTATCAACTATACCATTGTACTTGATAATGCATTCATTATATGTAGCATTCATTCATCAATCACATTCACATCCTGCACTATATAGACACAATACAAAACACAGCTTGATTGTGACATTTTGCACCCCATATTCCCATTTACTTTCATGAAACAAAGATTTGGCTTAACCAAATGCACATAATTCAATTCTTATAAAGAAAGACACTATATAAACCAAGGGAGAAGTTTATCACTTCATAAAACATATAAACATTCACATTTTTGTTGGTACAAAAAAAACATAAAAAAAACACACATTTCTGAGTATTCCTACATCTTTAGGTAAAGAAGTAGAAAAAACAAGTAGAACAAAGCACCACAACTAAGAACATTACATGATTATTAATTATTTTCAGTCATTTCTAAACTTGGACTCATCAATATCTATGCCTTCCTCTGCAGCACGTTCTTCACCAGATTTATTCATAGTGCTAAGGCCTCCTTTGCGCCCCATCTCTCGATACCCTTCTCTTCCCATCTGCTCCTTCCTTGTCTGTCCACCTTTGGTTCCCATCTCCACGGCTCCTTCCTACAAATCCATTCACATCATAACAAATTATCAAATTAAATATCAAAAATGAGTAAACCATTCAAATTTAACTTTGACATTATAAAACATTCTCAAATAAGGTTAAATATTTCAACTAGGTTTTTGTCGGTCCCAATAAATATTTCAGTAAGTTTTTGTCCACAAAAATATTCGATCATAATTTTTATGTATATTATTCAAAAAAAAATTAAAAAAATTAATTAAATATGAATTTCAAATTCTAAGTTAAGATATTCTCATAATATTATAATATGAATATAAAATATTATTAAAAAGTACATAAAAGTTGATTACAAATAGGACCAAAAATTGTGATTAATTTTTTTTAAAGAATTAAAAAAAAATGAGTTATATAGACCAAAATTTATTTAATATTTTATTAAAAAAACTAATATAAATAAAATTTGACAAAGCCAAATTTTTTAGTAATGAGTCAAATTTGACATCAGAAATCTTTTAAGAAGTCTATACAACAAAAATAAAATTGCATCAACTCAACAAAAGAAGTTAACATATATTATAAAAAAAAAAAAGTGATCTTTAGAGAGAGAGAACTAATTAATAATATGATTACTAAATAAAACTCTTATTAATTAATTGCATGCCTTCAGCAAGGTGTTGTTGAGCTTCAAGACTCTTTCCACCAGTTCCACCAGGAATAACAGTTTCACCAAGTTTTACCCTCTCCTCAAGTTCTTCACGGTTTTGTTGTTGAGATGCCATGTTTTCTTCTTCTTCTTCTTCTTCTTCTTAACGATTGTTCACAACACTGAGAGAAAAACAAAGGTTCATGGTCTTATTTATAAACGTGCATGGAAAGTAGTAAACTAATTCATGCATGGCAGTAATTAACTATAGAAATAATTTAAGAGAATAAATCTACAACTAGTTTATTTGTGAAAAAATATATTTAGTGCAACCAAGCATGGACACGTGTAATGTTGTTAACAAGCGTGGCTTAAGGACAAAGATGACACGAACACATGTTCCATTGTGAAAATGGCATGTCATGACACATATATAGGAGTTTTGGCACAGTGAATTCTAGCAAGTAGTAATCGGTTGCGGTGTAGCTACATATATTTATCATGTATGTTTTTTTCTAGGTTTGTGTTTAATTTGTTAATGTTTATTTCTTTACTTCAATGGTTTTTTTAATCTTAATATATACCTCCTAAATAATTAGATTTTTAAAGTTTTATTTTAAAGAATCTAAATACAAAAATTACATTCTAATCGATGATGAAGTTGAAAATTATGGATTTTACTCATGTTTTAATATGTCAACTATATTTATGTTATGAGTTTGTTCTCTTGTAAAATGCGATGGATATTTTTAGACTTTTTTAAAAAAATTTGAGCATCTTCAACGGTGCACCCCTTTTAGTATCATACATTCCTAATAAGTGGTTCTTACAATGCCACGTAATATTTATGCAATTTATATATATTTTGCTCCAATGGTGATATCACTTTAAGAGTATCATACATTAATAACAAGTGGTTCCTTCTATATTTATTTTTTAACTTTGATAAAAAAAGGTAACATTAAATTGATGATACGGTACCTTAAATAAGGTATCGTATCATCAATTTTGATACCCTATATGCCACTTCATGAAACTTCAATGGTAAAAAAAAATAAGGTTCGGATCATAAGCACATGATACTCTTTATGATATCCTTATTGAAGATGCTTTTAGTAAATTATAGAATCGCTCTTATTTATTAAAGAGATAATGCTATTACTTAGATCTTTTTAAAATACTTGCGTGGATAGCAAAATAAATTAGGCTAAATTGTATGTTCGGCTTTTTACATTTTTTTGGTTTCAACTTGGTTTTTTAAGTTTTTGTCAAAAAAATAAGATTTGATTTTCTATAAGTTTGTATGTTTCAAATTTCAATATTGGTGAACCAAACTTAGTGGGATGGGGAGGACAAACACTTACCACTTCACTGTGCAAAATGCATACAATTTACAATATGTTGAATGCGTGGTATTTAGGTGAAAAAATAGGGGAAAATAATAAGAAAATATAAATATTATTGATAATGAACTAAATAGAATATTTACATATAAATATTCACATATGAAATAGTATGTTAGTACTTGGTATTTATAGCCAAGTGAATATATTTAAATATAAACTAAATCCTTAAATTAGAGCTTAGAATAAACAAACCTAATCATTGAGATATTTTCTCAACAAACTATAAGATAAAACTTAAGCATATCTTAGGATATATTTTATATTCCAACACTCCCCCTCAAGCTAAAGCTTACTAAGCTTTAAGCTTGTTACAAAATTAACCCTGAAAATAAATTAAATCTCTTTGATAGCATATCCAACGAAGAGTAGCAACCAAAGAAGTAGTAGAGCAGCGACCGAACTTATGAATCCGCATCAAATTATGTAAAAATACTCGCGGATAAAGTATCACAAACGGAGCCCGCGGATTAAAGCATCACAAACGGGAAGCCCGCGGATTAAAGCATCACAAACGGTACCCGCGGATTAAAGCATCACAAACGGAAACCGCGGATTAAGGTATCACAAACGGGGAATTAGAACCACCAAAACAAAGACCAAGAGAGACTGACGATCAATCTGGAAAAAACGGTGGGTAAAGGTAAAGGATTCATGGAAAAGTGGCAGGCTAGTGTTGGTCGATGTTGTGTGTGCTGGGTCTACTTCGATGCTTGATTCTCTGACCGCGTCCAAATCTGTTGAGATTTGCAGGATTCTTTTGGAGTCGCTGAGGGTTTCCAAATCTGTTGAGATTTGCAGATTTCTAGTATCTGGTTGAACTATCGCATCAACGTTGACTATTAGTTCTCTTTCTACCGGCGTCCACCAACTTTCGATTTAAGGAGCTGCTTTCTGGATTCTGATGGGCCGAGTAATTTTGATTCGAGTTCAAAAGTTAGTGTCTAGTGGCATCTCTTCGGGTTGGGTTGGTGGTCATTGGTGTATTTCAGTTGATGTACTGGGAGTGGATTAGGGTGTTGTTTGGTGTATTGGTGTATTTTGATTGGTTAAAGTGTTTTAGTCACTTTGCCTCCTGTTGTATGATTTTAACAATTCCTTTTACTTCTTGTTTAGGGAATTGTTTATTAATAAAATTTAGCCGATTCAAAAAAAAAAGGTAATATATGAATAAGGTTATAATAGAAAACAAAGACAATAAACAATAATGTGAAACAAAATAAAAAAGAAATCCTAATGACGGCTAGGGTTTATATGAAGAAAAAAGGTAAAGCGGAGAATAACCGAGAGTTAATTTTTCTCGGAAAGAAGTTGCAGCGGAATTATGTTTCAAGGTGGATATCATGGCTCTGATACCATGTTGAATTTGAAGTATTTAGAGAAAATTATAAGGGAAAATAATAAGAAAGATATATTTTTTATTCCAATACAACATGTTAAAGGGAATTGGACGTTAAAGTTTTGTGGACTTGGAATGACTTTCATAGGATTCAAATTTTTATTTGGGATGCTGCTCATGAGCATCTCCTTACTAATTACTACAAGAGTATATGTGGAAGTGGAATTTCCCCCATTTGCTTTGCTTGCGAAAATGGGGAGGAAACTATCGTTCATGTCTTGAGAGAGATTGCGCTCAAGCAACTCAAATTTGCATAAGACTAATTCTTGCCGTATCATTGATTTTTTTTCTTCTTTGAATGGTAGGGAATGGATCTTCAAAAGGATATATAGGTGGAAAACTATTTTTTAGATATAGAGGTGCGCAAAAGGATATATAGGTGGAAAACTATTTTCATGCTTGTGTGTTGGTATTTATGGGTGTGGAGGAACAAATCAATCTTTGACGAAGACTTTCAACCTCACTATTGCATTTTTCAGGTTCCCATGATACATGTAACTTCCACCGCTATTTAGTAGTAAATTTTTTTTTAACGGCAAATATATTAATAAAAATCAGTTCCTGCACAAGAGGAATAGAAATCGGTAAGAGAGAGGCTGTAAAACAAAGGCACCGTATATAACGGTAACTAATCTTTGTCAGTGAACCTGTGAGACATACAATGTGGATTTGTTTTTTCTCTCTTTCTCTATTGAATTTTCTCTATACACAAGAGTCAATAGTAGAATCTATGACCACTTGCTCAAATTGTTTTTAACATGTAAACAAATTGTTGTGCTTTATTGAAAACATTGTTGCTTGATTTTATTGAATCACTTTTTATATATTTCAGTGTTTTGAATTTTTTAGTTTGTTGTTGACTTTTTTGTCAATTTTTTTTGGATTTTGTTTGTTATTCTATGTGGTTGAGTAATGAATAAGCATGACAATAAAACTTATACCTGCGAGTACCCGTTCGTATCATCCTTGTTTTGACGGGGAAAATTCGAGTTGACTGGGTTTTAGTTCGGGTTTTTTTCGATTTTAAAAGACGGAGATGGGGCAGGTAATGTGGACATTGATATCCACCATGAACCCGTCCCCGAACCCACCCCGTTTATATATACATCATATTTTCCTTTTCTTAACTTAAATTATGTATCAAAAAAATATTATATATGTACAAAAAACTCTTAAATTACATTCATACGTTTATTTTTATTTTAAATTGAGTATTAAATAAATTGTTTTCCCTATTATTTTTTTGTTTAATAAAATCATATTATTGAAAAAAAATAGTTCTCGATTTCTAAATCATTTTTTTAATTAAAAAAATCAAAATATAACTCGAGTTCATGTGGAGAGAAGCGAGACGGGGATACCCGAACCCCGTCGGGTATGAGTTTGGAGTTCTATTTTTCCTCCCTGCTTAAAATGAGAATGGATATGGAGATATCTGAATTTTATGGGTTTAGGTTTGAGAGGGCAAAATCCGCTCCGCCCGTTGCCATGCCTAGTAATGAATGTGTATGCCGCAAATTGTTTGGTGATAAAGATTATGAAGGAGAAGAGATATAAATTAAAAAAAAAATATTATATTTCATTATTTTTGGTAAAAAATATTAAGTAAAAAATGTCCCAAGCCATGATCCAGTTCCATACAACATGCCTCATGGCCAATATTTCTTAGATCGAGTGACTGTCCCCAACCAAAATCCCTCCTTGTTATAGAAGCCTTTTAATTTCAAGTGCGGGTAGGGTCTCTTTCTTGTTGATCAGTTCGCCTCATAACTTAATGTCAATCTCGGAGGGAAAAGTGAGTTTTGAGTGGATGTTTGAGTGAGAATGAGAGACATGGCTAACTTTTGAGTGATGTTTTAATTTCAACCTTACATTTTAATCTAATTTCTCACATTTTATTCTCAAAACTAAATGTCATATATATATATATATATATATATATGTATATATGTATATATTATTCTTTATTTTAACAGAACTTTCTTTGATCCCTTTTGACAAAGTCATTATAAACTCACACACATAAAAGGAGAAGCCGAAGTTCGAACTTCAATCATGACATCATATCTAACAACTTAGCTCGGTTGGACTTGTGGACAAATATATTCGTGATTTAATGAACATAACAAATTAATTTTTATTTTATAATAGGGAGTTAGGGCATGAGAGGGGTAATAAAAGAAATATAAACAACCATTCCGAGCTTGGCTTCATAAGTATGAATATTATATTGTTCAATTGGTATAAATATTACATTATTAAACTATTTTCTTATCCTATCATGTCGGTAATCTAACTTAAATTCAGGATAAGAATTTTAACTAGAGAGACAAAATATGATAAGTTTCAGGATTAACTTATCATATCCCGTTGGTTCACCAAACACTGTATTATGACGAGAAATGATACAGTTATCATATCTTGTCGCCTATCATACGCACCAAACATATATCATTTATAGGAGAAAAAACCGATAATTTAGAGTTTGACCCCGAGATAAATAGTTATCTCTTATATCTCTTATCTCTTATCTCTTATATATTATAAGCTTATTACGTTTAGGTTATCATTAACCTAATCTCTTTCTTCTCACTTTCTGATAAGTGCTAAAAAGTAGTTAAATTTCATACTCAATTACGGCATTTATCAACTTGTTTTCAAAGATTTTTATAATTAAAACCCCAAAACTTTGTACATTTTAATTAAAGATAATTGTTATGTCCTAATCCCAATTTTTAAGCTTGCATGATCAAAAGAGGAGCAAAAATAAATTCCTTCTCCAAGAGGCTGGTAGCTGAGCCACCAGTGGTAGCTGAGCCATCAGAATGAGGAAGACCTTGAACAACAAGCAAAGAATTTTACACGTGTCAAGTAACTCCTTCACCAAGGCAAGATTGGTAGCTGAGCGATGAGATTGATAGCTGAGCGACCAAACTGAAGGAATTCTTGGGCATCAAGTTGAACTTTTTACACGTGTCAGATAAACCCTTCAGCAAGACAAGCTGGTAGCTGAGCCACCAGTGGTAGCTGAGCCACCAGCTGCTTTTCACGCCTATAAATAGCCCTCAAGAGGAGACCATTTAACACACAATTTTCCAAGCAACAAACAGAGAAATCTGAGAGTATTTAAGGTGTAGTTTCATAGGAAAGTGAAGGTGGGTCTATCCAACTTGAGAGATCAAGGGATTGATGTGCATTCTTTGTTCCTTCATCCATATTTGTAAGTTTACCACCATGACAATGAGTGGCTAACTCTTTTTATTGTTGGGATTAGATGTAACTATTCATGAATATGTGTTGATTTTGATTTTAATATATATGTTTTAGTTATTAATTCATATTTGTGTTATCCTTGCCTTTCATGTTTCATCTCAATGATTTAATTAAAATAGACATATGTTAATTGAATCATTAGAACTAGGATATCACATGTTAAAATTCTAAACTCTAGATATAGATTTAGGTTTTAATATTCATGTTAATATTGAATCTTAATGCTATTGTGTCAATCGATAAATCGAGAGATCGGATTATTAATCGACACAATTGATTTCGCGATGAATTCCGGACACGGAAATATTCGATGAGCAATATGTGAAAATATGAACTAATAGATAAAGCATGTATATGTTGGTTGAATCAATACATAGGATTGATAAAGTGAACTCTAATCCCGGCAATTCCTTTTCTCTGAATTTAAACCTTTTACTTTATCGCACTTTGTTACTTTCAAACTTACAACTTGCAAACACAAACCCAAACTTAAAACAAATGGCGATTGTGAAACAATATTTGATATCGAGCTAGTCCCTGCGGATACGATAATTATACTTACTTTTGTACTTTAACAAAATGGCGCCGTTGCCGGGGACTGGCGTTTAGATATTGAAGCATTGCAACAATTTGTATTTTTTTAAGTATTTGTATATATTTGTTTATATTGTATAGTTGTGGTTTGCACTAATCCTTCTTTGCTAGTCAAAGAAATATTTTCTTGTTTGTTTAAATCCTTTTTTCAGATTCCTCATCACAAACTAAATCATGACTGATCGTGATTATAACAACTTTTATACTCCATATGAGTATGAGTCGTATCAACAGTGTCCTCTTGATAATTATGGGCAAACTCCAGAGGCTAGATTGGAGGAGACTCTGATTAAATTCATGGAAATGCAGCAGCAAATAAACCAAGAGCAGCAGCAACTGAACCAAGAGCACCTACAATATTTGAAAAACAGTTTTGCACAGGCCAAAAATTTGGAAATTCAGCTTAATCAAATAGCCCAACATATGGCTAATATGCAAAGCATGGAAGTTCAAATCAACACTCAAACCACTCATGAAGAAGATACTATTCTAACAAAGAATGAGGGATGTGGAGAGAGTGTGAAAGAAGTTGTTGGAAAAAATGGGGAAGAAACGATGTTCAAAGAATGTGGTGTAGAGAAAATAGTCGAGGAACCAAAGACACCACACGAAATAGAACTTCCTCAAGAATTTCCATCTACTGAGGAGGACGACACTGTTGATAATAAAGAAATGATGATGGATGCAGAAGAAAATGAAGGATTATTTTGCAAGGAAAAATCATGTGAACAAAAGAAGGAAATAGAGAACAAGGCAGAGATAGATCGGGTCATAGACGAAATTTGTGCCTTGTTCAATAAGAAAGAATTGAGGAGGATATGGACTCCGCAATATCTATATCTCAAGTTCATGGAGTTCCTCCCAAACCAAAGGAAAAAGACAGATGATGTGATTTCCGTCTCATTTTGGCCACCCTAACCAAAAAGGCGTCAAGCTAGTGACGTAAAAGAAGCGCTTGTTGGGAGGCAACCCAATTTTCTTTCCTTTTCTTTTATTTAAAACATTTTTAATTACTTATATGTTATAATAATTTTTGAACATGTTTAGCTTCTTATAAAAACAAGTCCTTGAACTGGTGTGAATTCCACTTGAAAGTTTGTTTCTGCCATTGTCACCTCTGAAAATCTAACAAAAGCCTAGGGTTGTGTGTTTTACATTGCAAATGCAGGCATAACGTCATTTTCTTGGCCTGAGGACAGTCCACACTTCTTGAGGAGGGAGAGTAGCAGAAGCATAGTACTAAAAGCACGCCATATACAGTGAAATTTTATTTCAGTCATTAGAATTCATGTTTTATGTTTCATTGCAATTTTTGACTGAATAAACATGGTTTAAATCTTTGTGATTGCTAAATGTGCATATGAATTGAAATGTCTAGGTTTGTGATTAATCAAAAGCAAATGCATGATTAGAATGAATTTCTTTCAATTGCTATAGTTTGAGATCAACCTTTTGTGATTATCATTGAATGATAGGATGAATTTGAACTAAGTAGCTTGATTCAATTTGATTTCATTCATTCATTCTTAACATGATTAATTGATTATGAATCACGTAGACCAGCCGGGTGAGATTGTGTGAACCTTCCATTGTTTATATATTTGAGAGCCGACAATTGTGTTTAACTCTGTTGATTTTAACTGAATCTTGCTATTACTTGATGTGTTTGAAGTCATGGAAATGATCAAGGCCATGTTTTTATTTGAGTGCAACTACTTAAGCCTAAAATAACCTACCTTGTGAGATAGTGTGATCCTTTGTTACCCCCCTTGAGCCAAAATTTTGAAAATTTGTTTGTATTGAACCCTTGAACCACAACAAAGAAAAACAATGACTTGACCCTTGTCTTAGGATGATTGAGCATTGAGTTTGTGTAGGGTTGAAAACAAGTTGGGGAGAAAGAGGTTATTTGATTAAATTGAGAAAAGTAACAAGTAGTTGAAAATTGTGATTGAAAAAGAAAAAGAAAAATATTGAAAGTCATTTGACACACAATTGAAAATCAAAGAAAGTGTTACAAAAGAAAAGAAATGAATATAAATGATGTCAAAACAAAAGAATCACCAAGAGCAAAGAATGGGGAAAGTAAACGAGGAGTAATAGTTTATGTAATGAAGATACTCAAGTTTATGCTCTTTCATCCTTAAGGCTTTTTGAATCCAAAGAAAAACAACGATTTCTTGTAGCCTAGCCCCATTACAAGCTTAAGAAAGTCCTTAGTGATCCATGATTGATAACATGTTTTGTGATTATGTTGAGATGCATGTTTGAATTGATTTGTTGTGAACACATTGTTGGATTGAGAGATACACTTCACCCTTGAGTTGAAACACTTGTGAGGATTGTGATTCTAGTTGATTATGTTGTTAATTTGGAAAATTTGAAATCTTACTTGAGTTTCGAAACTATTTCAAATTCATGCTTTGATTCTTTGATGATTATGAATGATTGATTTTGAACTTGCAGCATATTCAATCATGCAAACTTGAAGTAATTTACATATAAAGTTTTTGATTGATTACAAAGCTTGAATGTGCACTAATGATGATTGAGCCATGTTTTCAAAGTTTATTTTGGACTTTTGTTTGAGGACAAACAAAGTTTTAAGTTGGGGAGAGTTGATAAGTGCTAAAAAGTAGTTAAATTTCATACTCAATTACGGCATTTATCAACTTGTTTTCAAAGATTTTTATAATTAAAACCCCAAAACTTTGTACATTTTAATTAAAGATAATTGTTATGTCCTAATCCCAATTTTTAAGCTTGCATGATCAAAAGAGGAGCAAAAATAAATTCCTTCTCCAAGAGGCTGGTAGCTGAGCCACCAGTGGTAGCTGAGCCATCAGAATGAGGAAGACCTTGAACAACAAGCAAAGAATTTTACACGTGTCAAGTAACTCCTTCACCAAGGCAAGATTGGTAGCTGAGCGATGAGATTGATAGCTGAGCGACCAAACTGAAGGAATTCTTGGGCATCAAGTTGAACTTTTTACACGTGTCAGATAAACCCTTCAGCAAGACAAGCTGGTAGCTGAGCCACCAGTGGTAGCTGAGCCACCAGCTGCTTTTCACGCCTATAAATAGCCCTCAAGAGGAGACCATTTAACACACAATTTTCCAAGCAACAAACAGAGAAATCTGAGAGTATTTAAGGTGTAGTTTCATAGGAAAGTGAAGGTGGGTCTATCCAACTTGAGAGATCAAGGGATTGATGTGCATTCTTTGTTCCTTCATCCATATTTGTAAGTTTACCACCATGACAATGAGTGGCTAACTCTTTTTATTGTTGGGATTAGATGTAACTATTCATGAATATGTGTTGATTTTGATTTTAATATATATGTTTTAGTTATTAATTCATATTTGTGTTATCCTTGCCTTTCATGTTTCATCTCAATGATTTAATTAAAATAGACATATGTTAATTGAATCATTAGAACTAGGATATCACATGTTAAAATTCTAAACTCTAGATATAGATTTAGGTTTTAATATTCATGTTAATATTGAATCTTAATGCTATTGTGTCAATCGATAAATCGAGAGATCGGATTATTAATCGACACAATTGATTTCGCGATGAATTCCGGACACGGAAATATTCGATGAGCAATATGTGAAAATATGAACTAATAGATAAAGCATGTATATGTTGGTTGAATCAATACATAGGATTGATAAAGTGAACTCTAATCCCGGCAATTCCTTTTCTCTGAATTTAAACCTTTTACTTTATCGCACTTTGTTACTTTCAAACTTACAACTTGCAAACACAAACCCAAACTTAAAACAAATGGCGATTGTGAAACAATATTTGATATCGAGCTAGTCCCTGCGGATACGATAATTATACTTACTTTTGTACTTTAACACTTTCCCTCCCATTTTAACCCTAAATCAAATTCAAATAAAATGTTAAAAAACAACTCACCTATAATCGAACTCATGTCCTTTAAGAATTATGTGAGGCATTTGCCACTAGTTTGTTATATTATAAGCATATTACGTTTAGTTTATCATGAACCTAATCTCTTTCCTCTCATTTTTCCTCCCATTTTAACCCTAAATCAATTCAAATAAAATATTAAAAAACAACTCACCAAGAATTAAACTCGTGTTCTTTAAGAATTATGTGAGACATTTGCCACTAAGCTACATCAATCAATTTGATATAATTTTGTACCATCATGTAATAAGTATGTTATCAATGCCTAATTGATATACTTTTTTCCCTCTATCAAAATTTGTTAAATAATATATTTATTGTAGTTTGATTTTAGAAGTTTATTAATACCTTTAATGTAGTATGTCTTTTCCGTATTCATCATTCCATTTACATATTTTTTAATTCAAATTCAAAACTTACATATATAAATAAATTTATCATCATAAAATAATTTTTTAATATTTCTTAATTTTAATAACTCACCTACGCGTGCAGTTACAAAAATATTTACTTCAAAAATAATAAAAAAATCTTAGTCTAAACTTGTATTTAAATTTTTCCCGTAATCTTCATATACAATGATTAATATCTTTTTAACATCCATTCCTTATTAAAAGATGTTTTTTTTTATTATTTATTCAAAATTAAATACATTCAATATATGTAAAAAGTTGTATATGGTCGTTTTACAAAAAAAGATATTCAATGATGATGAAAAAAATTGTTAATTTATTGACTAAACATTAAGAAAACAGCATACTTCAAAAGAAAAAATAAAAAATAAAATATTCAATGATTGACGAGTTTTCAACATTTTCCATAGTTTCCTAAAGCTCGTTGGCGTCCTTAATACAAAAGGCAAAACTCGTTATATGGGATGAAGCATCAATGATGCACAAACACTGCTTTGAAGTCATTGATCAAACTTTAAAAGACATTCTCAAGTCTGTTGATAAGAAAAATAAAAATGTTCCATTTGGTGGAAAAGTTGTTTTCTTTGGCGGAGATTTCAGACAAATTCTACCAGTAATACCCAAAGGTACAAAGTTAGAAGTTGTTTATGCTACTATTAATTCTTCGGTTCTTTGGAATTTTTGTGAAGTTTTAACATTGAGTAAAAACACGAGGCTTCTTGGTGGTGCTTCGAGTACATACATTGAAGAAAGGAGATTGTTTTCTGAATGGGTTTTGGGCATTGGCGAAGGAGAAATTGGAGATACCAGCGACATTGATTTAGAACTTGACATTCCATAAGATTTACCGATTCCAAATTCATGTGATCATCTTGCTTCTATTGTTGAAAGCACATATCCACGACTTTTACAAAACATGAATGATATAACATATTTTCAAAATATAGCTACACTAGCTCCTAAAAAATCTATAGTCGACACAATAAATGATTATGTGTTGGATTTAACTCCCGGGGAAGAAAAAACATATTTTAGTTATGGTACTCCAAATGCACGCAATGTAGATGGTGATGCAGTAGATGATGTTCACACTCCCGATTTTTTTAACACGATTTCTGCGTCGGGTCTTTCAAATCTCAAGTTGGGACTTTACGTTGGAGTTCCAGTTATGCTATTAAAAAATTTGGATAAAAAATTTGGATTATGCAATGGAACAAGACTTAATATTTACAAGAATGGGAAAATATGTTATTGAAGGAAAAATTATTTCTAAAAGTAATATTGGTGATAAGGTTTTTATACCTAGATTGTCTTCGACACCATCTAAAAATTCCTTTTAAATACAATTTCTTTTAATGGTTTCTATTGCAATGACTATTAGTAAGAGTTAAGGACAATCTCTCAAGCATGTTGGGATATATCTTCCGTCGTCAGTGTTTTCACATGGTCAATTAGAGAAAAATAAAAAATAATGATTACCGACGAAGACGGTGAAGATACAAATAAAACTTCCAATGTAATCTATAATGAAGTATTTCGTAATATATCATAATTTCTATTGTATGAATATTTATCCAAATTTATCATTGAACTAATATTTAATATTACTCGACTTTTTTCATATGCATTTTAGTATTAAAATATTTATATTGTATTTTTATTATAAAATATTACGCCTGTGCACCACACGGGTCAATCTTCTAGTTAACAAAAAATAATAATAATGGGTTTGATTCCGGGGAACAACGCTTGGCCAGTACGCATGCCTCCACGCACGAACCAGATTAGTCGTCCACCTTTAGTGGGTCGGAAATCAATGCAAAATCAAAAAAAAAAATAATGGAAAGGGGAAAAACCCTAAGCAATGTTTTCATAATATACGAAAATGAAAAATCCTATATAAGCCGAAACATGCCTCTCTGCTGAAACCCTAGCTTCACTTTCAGAGACCCATTTTTCTCCACACTGCCTCTTTATTCATTCCAATCTTTGCCGCAAAACCCTTTTCTTCCTCACTAATCAATTTCCACTCTCATCATTCTCATTTCTACACTGTAAGTAATTCTCTATTTCTCAATTTCAATGTTTTTATTTTCTTCGTAATTCTGTTTTTGCTACCCAATTGAGTAAAAATATGGTTTTTATATTTTCAGAAGCATCAGTGATTCAACAGTTGAGGTACCATGTCGGATGATGAAAGAGAGGAGAAGGAGTTGGATCTCTCTTCTTCTGAAGTTGTCACCAAATACAAAACTGCAGCTGAGATCATTAACAGTATGTTCCGAACTCTATCACTGTTAATTCATAGATTAGATGCATAAATTTCTTGAATATAGCTAAGGTTCATATTTTTTTTTATTTTATTTTCATTTTTCGATTAATTTAAGGTTTCATGTTTTTTTGTGTTTTAATGTATACAATTTTACAATTTTTTTGCAGAGGCTTTGAAGTTAGTTATTTCAGAATGTAAACCCAAGGCTAAGATTGTGGACATTTGTGAGAAAGGAGATTCATTTATTAGAGAGTAAGCATATATTATATTTGGCATTTTGTGTGTGTTTGTAATTAGTTGTTTTTTTCAATATTATATGAAGGATTTTTAGCTTATGATGTTTTGTTTTGTTGGTGTGAAGGCAAACTAGTAATGTGTACAAGAATGTGAAGAAGAAGATAGAGAGAGGTGTTGCTTTCCCGACTTGCATATCCGTTAACAATACAATCTGCCATTTTTCACCTCTAGCAAGTGATGAAACAGTGTTGGAAGAAGGTGATATAGTGAAAATGTAAGATTTTAGATCATAGTTTTGTGATATATGATTTTGAGAATTGTTCTAGTGGTTTTGGATGTTATTTTAAAGTTGATAATGGTGTATTTTTTTTATGGCTGCACAGTGATTTGGCTTGTCATATAGATGGGTTTATTGCGGCAGTGGCTCACACTCATGTTCTTCAGGAAGGTCCAGTTACTGGACGAGCAGCTGATGTTATTGCTGCTGCAAACACTGCTGCTGAAGTGGCCTTGAGACTTGTAAGGCCAGGAAAGAAGGTAATCAATTGTAAGATTTTTCCATCCTTTAGTTGCATTTTTAAAATGAACTGATTTTGATTTTATTACGTTCATGTTTCTTGTTCCATGGGTAGATAGGTTTGATGTCATAGGAAAGTTTGATACCGAAATTGGATTTTTTTTACTTGGTTTGTATTATCCTAAGGGATATCCTTTATCTTGTGAATTTTGATCTCTAAATGATGAAAACTATTATGAGCTAGGATAACTCCAATGAAGCTTTATTGTCATAGTTACACTGATAGAGGTTCTTTATGAATTTTGTCACGCTGTCCTGCTAATCAATTAACGACACGAGTCATATTTGTGTTTCGTCTCTTGGCTGAAATGTTTAGTTTCTCATGCTATTTGTTTTTGTACTTTTGGGATTACTTTTTTTTTGGCAATTACTTTTCGGATTACTTGGTTGTCACTTACATCCTTTTGTACATTTTACTCTACTTATATTTTTTTGTTTTTTACTTTATGATTTATATGAAAATTTGATTTGTTGAGTTGATCTCTATATGATGAACACAACATAGGCTATGGATAAGCTCCAATGAAGCCTTTTTATGTCATAGTTACACTGATGGAGAATCATTCACCCTTTGTATAGTTGCGTCTTTTTTTCCCAGTTCCTCTCCTAACTATCTAATTTTTTTGTTTTCTACATAATTTATTTGTAAATTTGATTTGATGAGTTGCTCTCTATATGATGAAAACATCATAGGCTATGGATAAATTCCAATGATGCCTTGTTTATGTCATAGTTACACTGATAGAGAATCATTCATCCTTTGTTTCATAAAATACCTACTTCATGGGCTTGAGTTCGTTGTTCTTCATTTGTCGAGATTGAATATGTTAACTTTGCCGAGGTGATAAAACTGTAATATAGGCAACTTTGCCGAGGTGATCAAAACCATATTGGTTTCCTCTTTTTCCCTGTTGCCAAAACTTGAATGACTGGAACTAGTGTCATGTTCCGATTTATATAATCGGTACAATTTCTATTGCAGCCAACATATAATAATACTCAAACAATTACATATCAATTGCATGTAGAGTGTTAGAATTAGTTTGATTGAAATTATAAAACTGTAATATTGGCAACTTTGCCGAGGTAATCAAAACCATATTGGTTTCCTCTTTTTCCCTGTTGCCAAAACTTAAATGACTTGAACTAGTGTCATGTTGTTCTGATTTATATAATCAGTACAATTTCTGGTGCAGCCAACATATAAAATTAATCATACATTTACATTTCAATTGCATGTTGATAAGTGTGAGAATTAGTTTTATTGAAATTCATACATGAAAATTTCCTTTGTTGTAATAGCATGTATTAATTTTTTTTCAAACTTTTTTCTTTACAGAACAAGGATGTAACTGATGCAATTCAAAAGGTTGCTGCTGCCTATGATTGTAAAATTGTTGAGGGTGTTTTAAGTCACCAATTGAAGCAGTTTGTTATTGATGGGAATAAGGTTGTGCTTAGTATCTCTAATCCAGATACAAGGGTTGATGACGCAGAGTTTGAGGAAAATGAAGTTTATGCAATTGATATAGTGACAAGCACTGGAGAAGGAAAGGTAAGGTTAACTTCATATATATATTCTTATGCATGATTTACGACCATATGAATTATTAAAAGTATGTTTTCAATCCCTTGCAGCCTAAGTTATTGGATGAGAAGCAGACAACTATTTATAAGAGGGCTGTTGACAAGAGTTATCACTTGAAGATGAAAGCATCTCGGTTCATATTCAGTGAAATAAGTCAAAAATTTCCAATCATGCCATTTTCTGCTAGGTAACTCTAATAATTGCAAAGCTTTTAGTTTAATGCTATCATGAAGTTCAAGTTCTGTGATTTTGATTATGCATTCCACTTAAAATTATGCTCCTTTTATGTGTAGGGCTTTGGAAGAGAAAAGAGCTCGTCTGGGTTTAGTGGAATGTATGAATCACGAACTCTTGCAGCCATATCCTGTTCTGCATGAAAAGCCTGGTATGCTTTTTATGGGCTGTAACACGAACAAATCCACGTTGATGTTGTATTCTTATGAACCTTAATGTCATGCTGTTTTTTTATTAGGTGATTTTGTTGCACACATCAAATTCACGGTATTGTTAATGCCAAATGGGTCGGATCGCGTCACATCTCATCCTCTCCAAGAATTGCAGCCTACAAAGACAATAGATGATCCTGAGATCAAGGCGTGGCTAGCTTTGGGCACAAAGACAAAGAAGAAAGGTGGCGGAAAGAAGAAAAAAGGTAGGCTTGGAAAAAATATCATGTTTTTCATTATGCCTTCTTTTGTTCTATTTTCTGTATGCATGGAATTTAGCATCATTTTAATTTTGGACTAAACAAATGATGTTTGGTTGTTTACAGGTAAGAAAGATGACAAGGCTGAAGCTGAGCCAGAGGACTCAACAAATGGGGCCACACCTCAGGAATGAGTTAACATCCATCTCCCCAATCCCAAAAGAGAAATGTTTTTCATTTCATTTTTCTAAAACCCCCTTTTCCATTTTTGGTACATTGTTCACTAAATTGTATCTCTGTTTGGTTATGAATTTAGTATAGTGTTTAGACATCTATCCCAATGGCAGTTTTCATTGCACTTTTTAGTTTCAAATACCAACTATAAAACAAAGAAAATGTTATGTTTGGAAATTTGAGGTGTCCTTGTATTTTAAGTATTCCAAATCTGTGTTCTAAATTTATCATTCAATATGCTATACATACAACAGTAGAACTTAATTAATAATGGAATGGGTTCAACAATGATATATAAGAATAAAGTTGCTTAAAAAAAGAATAAAGTTGTTACAATGAATTTAATTTTGAAGGTGATGATCTCATTATTTGGTAAATTTGTATCATTTTCTCTGACCTTAAAGGAGTTCAAGGTTAAGATCGCTGAAAAAAAATAAAATTTGGCAACTTCTAAATCTTCCCACTGAAGGCCAGAAAGTCTTTGGCTCTAACTGTCTCTTGCTGGTTTTTCAACAATTGACAATCCTATTAACACTTCTCTTTTCACCACTAATAACTTCACCACGAAAAACTTTTGAGTCATTTTCATAGTGCTGAATTTTTGCTGCTCCTGATTTTCCAAAAATGTCGCTTGTACCATGCTCTTGGAGCTTGTTTGAGCCCATATAGTGATTTGCGTAACCGACACACGTAATCAGGATGTGTGGGATCTCTGAATCCCAATGGTTGATACATGTAAACGGTTTCTTTGAGTTCACCATGGAGAAACGCATTCTTGACATCTAACTTATGAATGTGCCAAGATTTAGAAAGAGCAATGCTTAGAACAGTGCGAATGGTAGCCGGTTTGACAACTGGGCTAAAAGTTTCTCCACAATCAATGCCAACCTGTTGACCTGCACCATCACCTACAAGTCGGGCTTTATACCTCTCAAATGAACCATCAGAATTTTCTTTATGTCTAAAAATCCACATACATCGAATAACATTAACATCAGGTGGTCGTGGTACTAACTCTCACGTCTCATTTTTAATTAAAGCATTATTTCATCATGCATGGCCATTTTCCAATTAGGATACTTAAGTGCATACACAGGGTTCCTAGGGAGAGGAGATTTTGTAACATGAGTATGTAGGCCATAGTATTTTTGGTTTGGTTTGAAAATGCCATGTTGACTTCTAGTTATGGGTTTTGTGTTAGTTTGGGAGGTAGGTTGAAATATGGGGGGGAGATGATTTGGTAAAGTCTGGGTTGAAGGAGTGGCATGGGCTGAGTTTGGGGAAGGGGGTGTATTCGGCAAAGAGATTGTGTGGGCCGAAGTAGGTGAAGTATTTTGATGAGTAGTGTGGGCCGAGTTTGGGGAAAGCGATGGATGTGTCATAGAGGTGATGGTATCCGAATTCGGTGTTGTGGTTGGGTTTGAGATGTTGACCGACATGTTGGGCTGATGTTTGTTTTGGTCTTGAGTCATGATGTATTTTATGAGGTAAGGGGAGATATCATTGTCTAGGAAGGTGTAAGTAGTAGGTTGAGGGATGTGCAGCTTTGCATATGGAAATGTGGACTCATCAAAGAGGACATGACGACAAGTGATTATTTTGTTTGTTGTCATATTGAGACACTTATAACCACGATGGTTGGACGGATACCTAAGAAAAACACAAGGTGTAGAGCGAGGTTGGAGTTTGTGGATGGTGTTTGAAGGAAAGAGAGGGAAGCAAAGACAACCGAAAGTACGTAAGTGGGAGTATGATGGTTCTCGGTTGTATAACATGTGAGCGGGTGTCGAAAAATTAATTGATTTGCTAGGTAAAATATTTGAAATATAGGTGGCCATATCAAGGGCATGGTGCCAAAAGGACAGAGGTGGAGATGCATGAATTAGCAATGTGCGAATAATGTTATTAATGGAACGTATTTTTCGCTCGGCTTTACCGTTTTGAGAGGAGGTGTAAGGACATGAAAAACGAAAAGATAATCCATTGAGGTTACACATTTTTTAAAAATTGTGAGAGGTGTATTCTCCCCCATTATCACACTGTATTGTTTTAATTTCCCGTTGAAATTGTGTTTAAATGTAAGCTCGTAGGTTTTGAAAAATAGGATAAACTTGAGATTTATGTGACATAGGAAACGCCCACAAAAAATTCGAATAATCATCCAAAAATATGACATAATATTTGTGACCTGTTGAACTTAAAACGGGAGATGTCCAAACATCACTATGTATAGTATCAAATGGCAACAAACTATTATTAAGAGAATTAGTAAAAGGCAATTTAATGTGTTTTCCAAGAGGACATGAATGACACAACTCAGAATATAACTTGCGAGATTGATTACATTCAATCAATTTATTTTTGCTAAGAAAAGATAAAACATGTTCGCCTGGATGTCCCAAACGATTATGCCAGACAGATGATGACAAAGCTGCAAAGGTGGATGGATGCTTGGCCTTATTTGTGGTGATGTGGGTGGTGATGGGGTATAGGTCTCCCTGGCTTTCACATCTCATTATAGGCATCCCCGTCTGAAAGTCCTTCACAGAAAAGCCAAACGGGTCAAATTCAATTGAAACTTTATTGTCAGTAGTGAACTTACGAACAGACACTAAATTTTTAATCAATTTTGGAGCGTGAAGTACATTCTTTAGGACAAGTGGTGGGTGGGGGTTTTCTAAATGTGTACTCCCAAGACCATGAATTGGAACAGAATGACCATTTCCGACAATGATGTTATTATTTTTGCTTAATTTAAAATAAGACAAGAGAATACCTTGCGAGGATGTCATGTGAGATGTAGCTCCGGTGTCCATGTACCAGGAGGGGTCTGGCTGAGCAAGGTTGAGGGTGCTGAAGGCATTTTCAATGTTTGTGGGGCTTGTAGTAGCATGGAAGGCAGCCTGTTGAGGTTTGGGCCCAAGTATTCCCCCTTGTTGGGCTTTTGGACCATTGTTGGGTCTATTCCAATTTGTGGTTGGATAAGGGCAAGGAGGGTAATTCCAAGGACCCCATTGTTGCCAAGGTGGGTAGTTCCATGACTGCCACTGTTGTTGTTGACCACGTCATCCTTTTCCCGAGTTTCTACCTCCCCGGTTGTTTCTCCTTCCTCTGGTTCCGCGATTGGTGGACGATGATGGTGTGGGGTTGGGAACTGTCGAGGTGGATTTGCTTGCAGGATCGGTGGGAGGAGCTTTGGCGATGAGAGCGGCGACGGTAGTGGACGCGTTTGCTTCGCGTGCTGCGCGCTGTAGCATGGTGTTTTCCTCTAATTCCAATCGTGACCGTGCTGCTGCAAAGGTGGGGAGAGGATCGTGTTGTTGGATATATGTAACAAACCCAGCATACGCGTCCGTGAGTCCGGATATCATCTTGAGAACCAGACGCGTGTTGGTGACCGGAGAGTCCACGTTTGCGAGTTGATCAGAGAGAGTTTTAAGGCGGGTGCAGTAAGCCTTTGTTGATGGAAAATCTTCCAGGTTTGTGTTACTGAATTGATTTTCCAATTGCACCGCACGAGCGTGTTTGTTGTCATGAAACATAGCGGCGATGCGTTTCCAGCATTCTTCGGCAGTGTCATCAACGACGAGGATTGATTGGAGAATATCCTGCGACACTGTTGCGTACATCCATTGCAACAGTACTGCATCAAGCCGATTTCAAAGTTTAGAATCGGCAGCCTTAAGTTCTGTTGATGCTTGAATGGCCTGTTCTTCCGATGGCGGAATGATGTGATCAAGAACATTGTGAACGCGTGCTTGCACCTTGAATAGGGCAGACCATGAGAGGTAGAGGTTAGAATCATTTTCCAATGTCACCGGGATGATGGTTTTGACGTTGTTGATGGCAAAAGCGGAGTGGAATTTGGATTTTGCCGCATGAGAAGGGTTGGATTGTGAGGCTGATGAAGTGTCATCAGATGTTTGAGATTGGGAGGTTTCATCTGCCATGGTAAAACAGAGGGTGTGTGGCGGCTGGAACAGGGTTTAGGTTTAGGATCGTGACAAAATTGATAGAATTGGGCCTAACTCATCCTTACAAAACCGGCTTGTAAGGTGAGAATTGCCTATTACTTATAAACACTTGTTCAGACTTTGTCGCAACCGATGTGGGACTTCTTTAACACACCCCCTCGCGCCGAGCGCTATTGGGCTTGCGGCGCGGATATAAATGGTGGAGGGCCCGATCAGAAACCTGATTGCAGGCGGCCTAACGAAGTGGCCCAACAAATCGTGGATAGGCTCTGATACCATGTAAGAATATAATCCCCTGCCTTTTCATTGATTTGATTTTGCATCATATACAAGTGAGTCAATGTCTATATTAGGAAGCTAATAATATACAATTATGAGTATAGTAAATACAGAGATATCCTAATATTCTAATAAAACAAAGTCTAGCGTAAGCTTAAACACTCAATTTTTTTTTTGGTCAAGAGCTTAAACATTCAATTTATACAAGGTAAAATACCATTTATTTTTTATTTTAAATTTTCAACCCTTTGATTCGCCGAGGAATTAGCGATAATATATGAAGCATAGACACTCTTCGAATTGTCGACACTTATAATTACATTGAATTGTGTTACTTTTAAAAATTATTATCAATATTAATGTATCAGTGTCCGTATCATGTTCTGTGTCTGTAAGCGGTAAATGGTAATCCATATTTCTGCCGCAAGATATGTACTAGCTACTAGGGATGTCAATGGATATGGACGCATTTTATCCATAGATATCCACGAGTATGAATATTTTTGTCATCCTAGTAACTACTAACCAAAAAAAAAAAAAAAAAAAATAAATAAAAGGGGAAAAACCCTAAGCAATGTTTTCATAATATACGAAAATGAAAAATCCTATATAAGCCGAAACTCGCCTCTCTGCTGAAACCCTAGCTTCACTTTCACAGACCCATTTTTATCCACACTGCCTCTTTATTCATTCCATTCCAATCTTTGCCGCAAAACCCTTTTCTTCGTCACTCATCAATCTCCACTCTATCATTCACATTTCTACACTGTAAGTAATGCTCTAATTCTCAATTTCAATGTTTTTATTTTCATCGTAATTTTGTTTTTGCTACCCATTTGGGTAAAAAATTGGTTTTTATATTTCTGTTTGTATTTTAATTTCATTTTGGGTTTCAGAAGCATCAGTGATTCAACAGTTGAGGTACCATGTCGGATGATGAAAGAGAGGAGAAGGAGTTGGATCTCTCTTCTTCTGAAGTTGTCACCAAATACAAAACTGCAGCTGAGATCATTAACAGTATGTTCCGAACTATATCACTGTTAATTCATAGATTATATGCATAAGTTTGTTGAATATAGCTAAGGTTCATAATGTTTTATTTTATTTTCATTTTCATTTTTCGATAAATTTAAGGTTTCATGTTTTTTTTTGTGTTTTAATGTATACAATTTTACATTTTTTTTGCAGAGGCTTTGAAGTTAGTTATTTCAGAATGTAAACCCAAGGCCAAGATTGTTGACATTTGTGAGAAAGGAGATTCATTTATTAGAGAGTAAGCTTATATTATATTTGGCATTTTGTGTGCGGTTTTGTGATTTCTATGATAGTTTTTTTTTAATATTATATGAATGGCTTTTAGCTTATGATGTTTTGTTTTTTTGGTGTGAAGGCAAACTAGTAATGTGTACAAGAATGTGAAAAAGAAGATAGAGAGAGGCGTTGCTTTCCCGACTTGCATATCTGTTAACAACACAATCTGCCATTTTTCACCTCTAGCAAGTGATGAAACAGTGTTGGAAGAAGGTGATATAGTGAAAATGTAAGATTTTAGAGCATAGTTTTGTGATTTATGATGTGAGAATTGATCTCGTAGTTTTGGATGATATTTCAAAGTTGGTAATGATGTATTTTTTCTATGGTTGTGCAGTGATTTGGCTTGTCATATAGATGGTTTCATTGCTGCCGTGGCTCACACTCATGTTCTTCAGGAAGGTCCAGTTACTGGACGAGCAGCAGATGTTATCGCTGCTGCAAACACTGCTGCTGAAGTGGCCTTGAGACTTGTAAGGCCAGGAAAGAAGGTAATCAATTGTAAGATTTTTCCCTCCTTTAGTTGCATTTTTATAATGAACTGATTTTGATTTTTTTTTACTTCGTGTTCCATTTGTAGATAGGTTTGATGTTATAGGAAAACTTGACACTGAAATTGGATTTGTTTTTTTACCTGGGTTGTATTATCCAAAGGGATTCCTTTATCTTGTGAGTTTTGGTTTGATGTCATAGGGAAACTTGACACTGTAAAATAGGATTTGTTTTTTACTTGGTTTGTATTATCCTAAGGGATTTCTTTATTTTGTGAATTTTGATCTCTAAATGATGAAAACAATTATGAGCTAGGATAACTCCAATGAAGCTTTATTGTCATAGTTACACTGATAGAGGTCCTTTATGAATTTTGTTATGCTGTCCTGCTAACAAATTAACAAGAGTCGTCTTTGTGACTCGTCTCTTGGCTGAAATGTCTAGTTTATCAAAGCTGTTTGTTTTGTACTTTTGGGATTACTTGGTTGTCACTTGTCACTTAAATCCTTTTGTACATTTTACTCTTCCAATATGTCATTTCTGTTTTGATTTGTTGAGCTGATCTCTATATGATGAACACATCATTGGCTATGGATAAGCTCCAATGAAGCCTTTTTATGTCATAGTTACACTGATGGAGAATCATTCATCCTTTGTTTTATAAATACTCACTTCCCTTTGGTTGCGTTTTTTCCCAGTTTTACAGTTCCTTTCAAAACTATCTATTTTTTTTTTGTTTTCTACTTCATAATTTATTTGTAAATGTGATTTGATGAGTTGATCTCTATATGATGAAAACATCATTGGCTATGGATAAACTCCAATGATGCCTGTTTATGTCATAGTTACACTGATAGAGAATCATTCATCCTTTGTTTCATAAAATACCCACTTCCCCCGGTTGTATTTTTGTTGACGTTGCTATACTTCACGGGATTGAGTTTGTTGTTCTTCATTTGTTGAGATTGCATATGATAATATAATGAAGCTTTAACTTTGTATATTTGGACTCTTGATACTACACATGATAAAACTGTAAGACTGGCAACTTTGCCGAGGTGACCAAAACCACATTGGTTTCCTCTTTTTCCCTGTTGCCAAAACTTGAATGGCTTGAACTAGTTTCATGTTCTGGTTTATATAATCTGTGCAATTTCTAGTGCAGCCAACATATTATAATATTCAAATAATTACACATCAATTGCATGTAGAGAAGTGTGTGAATTAGTTTGATTGAAATTATAAAATTTTAATACTGGCAACTTTGCCGAGGTGATCAAAACCATATTGGTTTCCTCTTTTTCCCTGTTGCCAAAACTTGAATGACTGGAACTAGTGTCATGTTGTTCTGGTTTAATAATCGGTACGATTTCTAGTGCAGCCAACATATAATAACATTAAACAATTACATATCAATTGCATGTAGAGAAGTGTTAGAATTAGTTTTATTGAAATTCATAGGTGCAAATTTCTTTTGTCGCAATAGTGTATTAATTTTTTTCAAATACTTTTCTTTGGCAGAACAAGGATGTAACTGATGCAATTCAAAAGGTTGCTGCTGCCTATGATTGTAAAATTGTTGAGGGTGTTCTAAGTCACCAATTGAAGCAGTTTGTGATAGATGGGAACAAGGTTGTGCTTAGTATCACTAATCCAGATACAAGGGTTGATGACGCAGAGTTTGAGGAAAATGAAGTTTATGCAATTGATATATTGACAAGTACTGGAGAAGGAAAGGTAAGGTTAATTTCATAAATATATTTTTCTGCATGATTTAGGACCATATGAATTACTAAAAGTATGTTTTCAATCCCTTGCAGCCTAAGTTATTGGATGAGAAGCAGACAACTATTTATAAGAGGGCTGTTGACAAGAGTTATCACTTGAAGATGAAAGCATCTCGGTTCATATTCAGTGAAATAAGCCAAAAATTTCCAATCATGCCATTTTCTGCTAGGTATCTCTAATAATTGCAAAGCTTTAATGCTATCATCAAGCTCAAGTTCTGTGATTTTGATTAAAATTATGTTCCTTTTTTGTGTAGGGCTTTGGAAGAGAAAAGAGCTCGTCTGGGTTTAGTTGAATGTATGAATCACGAGCTCTTGCAACCATATCCTGTTCTGCATGAAAAGCCTGGTAAGCTTTTTATGGGCTGTAACTCGAACAAATCCACGTTGATGTTCTATTCTTATGAACCTTAATGTCATGCTGTTTTTTTATCAGGTGATTTTGTTGCGCACATCAAATTCACGGTCTTGTTAATGCCAAATGGATCGGATCGCGTCACATCTCATCCACTCCAAGAATTGCAGCCTACGAAGACAATAGATGACCCTGAGATCAAGGCATGGCTAGCTTTGGGGACAAAGACAAAGAAGAAAGGTGGCGGAAAGAAGAAAAAAGGTAGGCTTGGAAAAATCATGTTTTTCGTTATGCCATCTTTTGTTCTATCATACGCTTTCTGTATTGCATGGAATTTTGCATCATTTTAATGTTGGACTAAACAAATGATGTTTGTTTGTTTACACAGGTAAGAAAGATGACAAGGCTGAAGCTGAGCCAGAGGACTCAACAAATGGGGCCACACCTCAGGATTGAGTTAACACCCACCTCCTCAATCCCAAAAAAGAAATGGTTTTCATTTCACTTTTGGACACCCCTTATCAATTTTTGGTACATTGTTCACTAAATTGTATCTCTGTTTGGATATGAATTTAGTATAGTGTTTAGACATCTATTCTAATAGCAGTTTTCAGTGCACTTTTTTTGTCTCAAATACTAACTATAAAACAAAGAAAATGTTATGTTTGGAAATTTGAGGTGTCCTTGTATTTTAAGTATTCCAAATCTATGTTCTAAATTATAATTCATTATGCTATACATACATACAACAGTATAACTTAATTAATACTGGATGGGTTCAACAATGATATATAATATAAGAATAAAGTTGCTTTTAAAAAAATTATAATTCATTATGCTATTAAAAAAATTATAATTCATTATGCTATACATACACTTTAATGTTGTATTTAATCTGGACCACTGATTTCATATCAACCGGATTAGATTATACATACTCTAAAATAATTTTGATCATCCAATTCACACTGTAATTGTCTCAACACAGTTACAATATGTACCGTACATGACCCCTCTTTTTTTTTGGTTGCTTTTTTGTTGCAAAATAAATATAAACCATTGAATTATATATGTTATTTAATTGAATGGTTGTGATTGATACTAGAGTTGACCTGATAATATTTATATGATTGAAAAAATAGTGAAATTTGTAGTATCATTTTAAAAGGGTGATACAGGTACCGTTTGGCCTAGTTTATTTTAGATTTTTTTACTCAATAAAATGAGAATCTAGGCCAAATAGATTTTCAAGAAACTCTTAATAGAAAAAAAGTTATTTAATTTATATGAGTAAAATACACAAATGAAGCTAAAAAATCCAAAAATTACCAATCAGCTTTAGCTTTTTTCTAAAAGCTTTTATTTTTACTTTTATCTTTCAGATAGTTTTTAAGACCAAAAAAGCCAAACCAATACAGACTCTTAGTCATTGAACCAAAACATACTTACAAAAAATGTATCTTTCAAGGTAATAATATATTGTTTCTTAAAAAATGTTAATAATTATTGTATCATCCAAATAATTATATTGTTTTTCTTAGAACTGTTTTTTAGTTAATTTTCTGTAACTTTTTTGTGACTCTTTGTAAACGTTAGTAGTCTACCTTAGCACATCTTGTAAATCATATAATCCACGTATTCATCAAGTCATTCACAAATGATATACAAATGGCCATCACATATCATCAACATCAAATTACTCACAATTGATACACAAATAACAATTAATGCACACAATAATATCAATTACCAAATATCAATTAAGAATGCACAATTTCCTAATGCAACTAGTGCCATCATCAATATTATGTCACTCTAGACATAACTAAATGCATGTGGTACCTGCTCAAATTAGGATAAAATTATATCCATTCGCACCATGTTCAGTTTTAAGTCATGAGGGACATCACATCATGTTCAGTTTTAAGTCATGGGGGACATCGCATCAAGTTGACCCATGAATGCATGAATATACATTTACCACTTATGATGATACTCTTCACATCTTCTCATGAATATTAGGATATCTCAACCTAAATATTGCTTCTCAAGTTCTCAATTCTCATCAACTTATCTCAACACATCATCATTATGGTTATACATTCAAGCACACATATCATAAAGTAATTCATTTATCTCAACTCTATTAGGTATACAAATTATTGTTATCAATCACTAAATCATAACTTTCACCATAATCAATCATCATTTATCAAAGCAAATACACATATACATATACTCTTCGTTCAACATGTACATAATCACATTATCATCATCACTAATCATCAACAATTATCTATCATCATCATAAACATGGTCCCGTCTCAACATACATATTAATCATAGTTAATCAACACAATTAGCATCATAACTCAGTTCATCGTTTAAGGCTCAATTTATAGTCGTTTAAACCATTTAATCATCATAGGATCATAATACAATCATAGTATAAGCATGTACATCATTTTTCTCAAGAAAAGTTAAGTTTCATGGCTGTCAAGCTCGCTTAGCGCGTAAGCGAGCTAAGGCAGAGAGCATCAGGGCAGCTCGCCCCCCTCTCCTGATCACCCTAGGATACACATACTACTCTCATACCTTATATTGATGGAATCTTTACTCATTCTCTTCAACCTCTTAATCTAACCATGACTTTCCTCTAATTATTCTTTATCTTCTTCTCTAACCCATTTCTATTCTCTTCTTTTCTCTCTTTTCTTTCTTCTTTCTTTTCTTTCTTCTATTATCTACTCTTTCTCTTTCTACCTCCACCAATTTTCATCATATAATGAATTCTCTCTCTCTAACTTATCCTTTTATATCCCAAACCTAGGTTAATGTAGAATTCCCAAACTAACCTTACTAATTGATCTAGGCCCATTAACTAAAGCTCAATTCTCATAACATCTCATAAAACTCTATTCTTTTACTACTCTTTCCATAAATAGCTGAAAACCACATAACCAATAATAATTAACTCATTCTAACCTAATTAAGGGATCACAACTAGTTTAATACATCTAATAGATTACTAAAATACTCTTCACTTATCCAAAACATAATTATTCATAAAATCATGAAATCACATATATTCAAATAAATAAACAATAATTAAATAATCACACAAAAATCATATTTATTAAAATACGGCTGTTACGGTCACTATCTAGATACATGTGAGTACATTGGATATTATACCCACATAACAATTTAATCATAGTATTTGATTAGATATAAGAAAAGTCATATGTCAAAGAAGGAAAGGAATCACATAACTTTTACCATGGGACTCCCTGCCACCCTAGGGTAAGGGTGACTACTCACTCATGATCATGCTCTTCGTACACAATTGATTGATTGAATACTCAAAGCAATAACAAGAACAAATAGAAACCTTGAAGAACAACTATGAAACTAGAAAGCTAAATGGAGTGTTGTTATAAGTGTGGAAGCTCTCTTTGATAAGAATTTTGAGCTCCTTAAATAGTACAAGAGAGTTCAGATATCATAAAGGTACAATGACTGATCAATTACACAAAAGAAAAACGGTCGAAATTGCCACATATTAGCTGTCACGTCCGTGCCACTCATTCACACGTCCGTGCCACTCATTCACACGGCCGTGGTAGACCCAGGATGTGTGATCTTTGCTTCATTTTGCATCTGCCACGGGCGTGAGACCCTTGGTACGGGCATCAGACCTTTGGCTGATCAGTTTGCTTGCTTTCTCTTGCCTTCTAAAGGTCAATAATGCTTCACAATGTTCCTTAAGTGCATATTCTTCAATAAGCAAGTTTTTGTTGCCATAATAGCTCAATTATCATCATATTTCCTTCAATTTTCATCACGTCCAATCTCCACCTATTGGATAGAAACAAAACAAAAGGTAGTAAACTAGTTCAAAATACTTAAACACGAAACAACTAGAAAAAGTTAAAGATAAAATAGATACTCCCGAGTCTCTATTTCTATGCAATGCAATGATCGGTAGAATTTGTTACCAACTTGTCATTATATAGTCATCTAAATGAATGTAATAGATATACCAAATTCGCAACAAATATATATATCCTTCACTCTAAATTTCTCATTCAATATTATACTTACAAATATCTCAATCCTATTGTATGCTATTCAAAATCATTAGAATCTCTACTCGAAATCTTGAATTTTGAATAGAATCTAATGCGATTGAGAGATTTGCAAGCATAATATTTAATGAGAGTTTTAGAGAGAAGAATACGGCCTCGTTTGGAATAGCTTATTTTTTAGCTTTTGTAAAACAGCTTATGCAAATAAATAAATTTTTATGTATTATATATTATAAGTTTATCAAAATAGTTTATGCAAAAATAGCTTATAAAAATATAGTTTTTGTTAGTGGAAACTTATAAATTAACATAAAACCTTATTTATTTACGTAAGTTGTTTTACATAAGCTAAAAAATAAACTATTCCAAACAGAGCCTACCCTATATTTGTTATGAATTTAGAATATGTATTCCATTCAATTAAATGGCTATATAAAGGCAAGTTGGTAACAAACTTTACTATTCATTGTATAGAAATAGAAAAATAATAACTAATTTAACTAAGATAGCAACTAGGAAAAATAGCAACTAACTAAAACTAATTTATTAAGTTATACCGAAGAAAACTAATATATTATTTAAAATAAAATAATAATTTAATACTTAATTTCTGTGACACTTGGAAAATGAACACCTAAGATAATGTAATTTGAAAATCAAACATACACTCCAATAAATTAAAAGTGCTTGCAATAAAGTTGTTAATGTTTTAAACATATCATAAATTTAATGCTAAAAAATTCATTATCTTCGACATCCACATATATAATGAAAATATTCATTATTACTACTCTCATTTTCGTTACCAAACAATTGATTAACATATAATAAAAGCGGTTAATTAGAGGTTAAACATACATAAGCAAGTGTATGTGATTGTAGACACAACACATTCTATATATCCTCCAACTCTTTCCCTTAAATTGTATGCCTAACCAAAATACTTATCATGGAAATGTGAAAAAATTGACATAATATGAGAAATTAAAAGTTATTTTCATCCTTAAATAATTTAAATTGCAATCAGCAACCACAGTATTAATCCTTCAAATTATATGCATTAGTATCATAACCCCAATTAAGTTATCCATAATTTTATAAGGATTAATTATAAGTAAACTTAAATCATGATAAGTTTAAAACAAAACTTGAAATAATAAGATTAGTGTCAATAGTATGCATTAGTATCACTAAACACAGAAAGGAGAAAATGATATTTTACCATCATTTCAAGATCTCTTTGATCCAATGAAAGAGACACTGAATTGAGTACCATGTTTTATGTCGGAAAGAAAGAAGAAATTGAGAATTTAGTAGAAAAATGAAGAGGTAGTGTGAGGAATAGGTTGAAATGAAGCATGTATTTATATTAGAGGAAAAGGAGAGAGACAGAGAGAGAATTAGCAATGCAATTTAAAAAATATGGGGAGAATATAGAAATTGAGCAATAATGAAAAGTGAGTTAAGAATTTAGCATGTTTGAAAAATAATATACAAAAATGGATTTTAAATTTTAGTTATTTATTTATTTTGTGATCTTCAATACATTGAATCTTATAGTATGTATTACGAGATTAAACGATATCATGTGCAATTAATATATTTATGAATTAAGAATTTAGCATGTTTAAAAAAATACAAAAATGGAATTTAGATTTTTTATTTATCTTTCTTTATAAATTTTATTTATTTTTTTAATCAATACATTGAATCTAATGTGTATTATGTGATTATAGGATAATATATGCAATTAATATATTAGTTAAGAATTTAACATGTTTGAAAAAAATACAAAAATAAATTTTAGACTTTTTTACTTATTTATTTTGTAATCTTCAATACATTGAATCTAATTAATGTGTATTATGTGATTACAGAATATTGTATGCAATTAATATGTTTGTATGAGTTAAGAATTTAACATGTTTGAGAAATTACAAATTTGGAATTTAGATTTATATAGTTAAATATTTGTTAATTTTTATTTTTTTATATCAATATTTGGAATTTATATAATTAATTTAGATTTACAAATTTGTGAATTTGTATACAAGAAAATACACTGAATCTAATATGTGTATAATGAATGAGATTATAGGATATCATATACAATTAATATGTTTGAGTTAAGAATTCTGCATCTTTGAAAGAAAAGAAAATACAAAAATGGAATTTAAAATTTTTACTTATTTTTTAATCAATACATTGAATCTAATGTGTATTATGAGTTTATAGGATAACATATGCAATTAATATATTTATATGATTTTTTTAAGAATATATTTATACAATTTAAGAATTTAGCATGCTTGAAAAATATACATAAATTAATTTTAAATTTTTATTTATTATGTTTTTATTTTTTAAGCATATTAGGAAAGGACGACATCATGATAATATATTGATATCTCAACTATATTGTCACTCCAATGTAAACCACTCTTCTACGATCTCTCCAAAAGTATAACTAAAATAAAAAGGAAAAGAAATTAAAGGGTGGGGGTGGGGCATAACCCAAACCCACAATAACAAGATTAAAGAAATCGATAGTTAGACAAACCAATTATGTCTTCAAAGAAACATTTTTTTTAAACCGTTTGGTAATTGACCCCTCTAGAATAACTCATCTACATAAGTATTTCCTTTTCTATAATTAAATATGAGAAAATCTAACATGCAAATTTCTAGTGATTTAAAGGCCATTTTTCCATTTAACCTTTAGCTTCCAAGGGATCAGATTCATATTTGTAAATGCTTGGACTAAGAAGAGGAAGTCGCATTCTAGCCAAAAATTCGTCCAGCCTCTAGAATGAGCAAACTCAATAGCGTAAATTGTAGCACAAATTTTGAAGGGGCATTGCAAGAATAAATTATTAGTAGTTTCAAAACTACTACCACAAAGACTACAACAAGAAACAATAGTGAAACCTCTTTTGGGAAGGTTATCTTCAGTGGAAATAATGTTGTGCACGAGTCTCCAAGTAATTAAAAATCGAGCAGGAGGGATAAAGAATCTCCAAATGATTTTGGTCAAACCTTTAGTTCGTGGGACCTGCATAGAGTAATAAGCATCTTTAAAAGTCATTTCACCAAAATTACAATCACTCAAAATTAGGTTGTCTGGTTCTAGAGAGAAAGGAAGAGAAATGGTATGAATATCAAAAGCAATATTAGGAAATTGTTGCTTGAAATAGGATCAGGAAGACGTTCCAAATTTAAGTCTTTTAATTTGTAGCCAAGACAATTATCATCCCAAAAGAAAGTAGAGGAATTATTGCCAATTTGCCAAACATTATGATTATTGGCTAAATGGAGCATGTAACAGTCCAAACTCCTTCTCATATATAGTAAGGCAGAATGGATAACTAGTAAGAATAGATTGAACACCTACTTGAACTCGATATATGGTTTGATTTTCACAAAAGGCAAAAACTCTATTGATATAGGAGTAGAAAAGATCGTGAGGTACAGTGTCGGGCCGTCTACTATATAAGAGAAAGGGTCCGGGCTGATATACAACACATAAACATGACGATATAGATGATGAAATTGTATGATTTGTAAAATTTAACATAAATGATCTATATGATATAAACTTTCAATCTAGCGGTGAATTTTATAAAATTGGTATTCGTTCAAGCGTTATTGAGCGGTGTAACATTGCTCAAATGTTACACCGAGGTAATTTGATCCAATTTATGTATGGATCTAAAATTTATTTAATTTTTACTTTAGAAATATGTGATTTGAGCTAACATTCGAATGGAACCGAGTTGTTTGTAAACTCAAATAGAGTTTAGTTCATGCTAGAAAAAAATTGCATCGAACTCTAGAATTGAATTTCGAGTTGAAAATTAATTGAACCTAACGAGCCGAACCGAACCGTTTGTGAATTTTAAAGAGCTAAACTCAAGTTGAAAAAAGAGTTTGTGTCGAACTGGAACCGAGTTGCAACCTCAACCAATTCCTATCTAGTCAAACTCAGTTGAGTTCGACTCATTTACAACCCTAGTTCCATGAGTTGAATAGTAAACTCAATGAGCAATCACCTGAACTTCTTATAGAGTACACCTTTAAATCTCAATGATGCATTCAAGTTATTTAATGTTGAAGATAATCTATAATTTTGTTGATTTATTTTACACTTCAAATTTATCTATTAAAGAAAAGATTCAATGGGAATATGATTTGCAACACTATGAGTTTAACTATGCAAAAATGCCGAGTATAGTTTTAGAAGTAAAGGTTGTGTCACATCTCCAAGTTAATAGTGACTCACAACTTGTGGTCAATCAAGTAAAGCGAGAGTATCAATCAAATGAGGAAGTCATGATCAGTTACCTAAATAAGGTTAAGTTAGTTATTCAAAAGTTCAGAGTTAGGATCAACCATATCCCTTGAGGTGAAAATACCAAAGTGGATGAGTTGTCAAAGTTAGCAAGCATAAAGACTTCAATTTCAACACAAATCCATTGTGTTTCAGACATTACAATTACCAAGCATATTGGAAGGTGCAAGAAGTAAAGAGAAGAAATGTTGAGTGAATATTGGTGGCACTTTCCATAAACAATTGTAGAAGTAGGAATGAAAGGTGGCAGAAGGGAAGAAGAAAGAGGGGAGTAATGGGTTGGTACTGGTGAGGGAAAAGGGTGAAGTACAAAGTTCATTAATTCACAATGAAGTTTGTTAAAGGACATCTAGATATACAGCATCGTCTATTAGTCGTAACCTCTAGAGTTTTTCATGAGCGTTCAATATATTAATATTGTTTTAATTTAATAAGCCACCGAACACTGATGCTATGATGCATGAAAATTGTATAGAAAAAAAATGATGTATGAGAATCAATTACTGGGTTGGATGTAGAACATGCAATTCAAAGAATCGGTAAAGTTTGCACTACACATCTCGAATGCATCCAAAAACAGCATCTACAAAAGAACATTTTACATTTTAGTGCTATTCTTCTCAACAAAGTAAATAATACTGGACTCAATGCTGCTCCTTTTTTTCATATAAAAATAATAAAGGAGCAGCATCCTATTTACAAAGTTTCACGCTGCAAAGGGGCAAAGACAAGTGAAAATGAATGGGGGCAAAAACCATGACCTTACAATTTTAAAAAGATCTATCAAAAATCATCAGCCAAAGTAACAAGCTTCAACGTCACCCTGCAAAGAGTTTATTAACATGTTAGATGCAACAGGATAAGAAACTTGTTAGCAAGACTATTCCATAGAATAATTCCACATAACAGTCACAGTAAATCAATATTCTTTTTATTCTGATGTCATTGAAATGCCAGATTGTTAAAATTAATTAAACGGAAAGAAAGAAAGGTGGGAACTATATAAATCACCAATTCATTAAATAAATGACAAAACTTTTATGCATTTCTTTAGGTGTTTTTCGTGTTGTTCATAACTTAAAATACACCCGTTGTGGTTACAACAAACTTTGAGAAATTATGGATTTAAGAAAACCATGGCAGCTATGAATATTTTAAGTGAAAAACAACACAAAAAGCAACTAAGGAAATGCACCTAAATTTTGTTCTCAAGTAAATCGCAGAGAAAGGTGTTGTATGAAAACCTACCTCTGATACTATGTTGTATTGGAAGTTTGAAAGGAGTGTATTCTTAATCACAAAAATATATCTCTTAATGTGTTCAAAATAAAAAGAATATATCTCTTGATAGTTATAACTATAAGGGAGGATCAATCAAACTCCTAATTATATCCCAGATTAATAACATGTTCTATTTACATCATAAGCACATGTTAATTGTGTTTTCTAACACCTAAACTCTTCTCACTCTCTCAAGCTTTATATATCCTGTAAGTTCTCATTTGCTGATGAAAAATACAGTGTACATCTAGAACATGTAGGGTTTTAGTTTATAAGCCTACAATTTGACACAGTATGCAGTGATCATGTCATCAATCTTGTATCATTCTAGGGTTAATGAAAACAAAGAACAACTTATGCTATTGATTTTAGAGAACATGAAACATCAGAGAATTTGGGGGATAGGAAGGAATCAAATAGAAAATCCAAAGGTAAAAATGAGGAACTATACCGTATAGGAAGTATGAATCTATAAACAGAAGGACCGAGAGCATGCACATAGCACCACTAGATCACAAAAATGTCACACCCAATTATGGCATTTTTAATGCCTGCTTTAACTGTGCAAACGCAGATGGATGCATGCTGCTCATTGCAGCATTAAAGGATTCTCCATGAATGGCAGCACATGTTTGTAGATTATCTCTCACAGAGTCCTCAAGTGACAGCTGATTTACACGGTCTGATAATTTGATCTATAGACAAAATAAACAAATGCATAAATTCATTCATTTGTCATTCATACATACCATGCCGGAATGGATATTTGATATAGCTTTCATAATAACTGACCTGTCTTTTCCTGAATTCTTTACTAGGAATAGTGCCCTCATCAGGAGACGTACTGGAGCTCATGTCACCACTGTTATTGAGAACACATACATAAAGAATTATGTTTGTAAAACAGATGCTTGACATTCAAAAATAGGGAAAACACAGAGTCTAAAATGTGGGTTGCTTTTGGAACTAATGTTAGATGTCAACAAATATTATATATCCTCAAATAATGGACTACACAACACACGTAAAAAACAGGAAGCTGATCAAGATTCAGCCCAAGCCCCATATAATCTTAATGAAGTGCAAAAATCAGGATTATATAACAAGTACAAAAACCTAACCTGGACTCTTCCTCTGTCAAGTCATCATTTCTTCCCAGAATCACACTAGTGCAAACACTGCACAACAAAACATATACAGGGTCATTTGCACAAAAGGACTCCCTTTGGACTTATAATTATATATAAGCAAAAATATGAATAGTAAACTAAGAATGTTAGTTAACATCAATAATCTGCTTGATACAGCAACAAAATAATTGTATTCCCCAAATTACACCGTCTCTTCATTTAATTTTCTATGAAAGCTTGTATTCTGAGAATACTAATAAAATGTAAATGGTATTTTGAAATGAGAACATTAAATATGGTTGAATTGAAATTTTCTTATAAGTGAGTCCACCATATAAGACTTGTTCATTTGCTTATATTTGAGTCTGAATGGAGCATCATATTCAAAGGTATTAGTAATTAGTACCTTAGAATTTGATCAAGTTTGTCAAGAACTTGAGGCAGCCTTAACGTCAGAATTATTGAGAGGGCTAAGCCAATTGTCTTCTTCTGGATGGAAGAAACATTATCTACCTGGAAAATCATATGTTGAATAAGAAAACAGATGCATAATATTGTGAAACGGTGTCTTAATCACACAACAGGGTCTCTCAATATGGTCCAAATAAATTGAAGGATAAAACACATTAAACAGGTCCAAATAATATACATAAACCTACACCTAACCGCTGGCTAGAAACAAAACCAGGTATTGATTTGGAAAAAACAAGGATCAACAGTGGCAAATTGGCAATATATTTCAACAACAGCAACATATACTATGCTACAATACATTGGTTATGAGTCAAATGTGAAAATTGTTTTCTAGGTTTGTCCAAGCACAGATAAGATACAAATATGCAATATATGGAGAACCCAAACAAGCACCACACCCACCTTATCAACCCAAATGTCAACCAGACAAATAAGTATATTTTCTTGAACTGGGATAGATGCCGTCTGAAGCAGTTGAGAAGTAGATGGATCTGATGCTAATTGGGCAAGTGAATTTGTATTCATCACCAAAAGTCTTGCCAGGATGGCAGCAGAAGATGCTTTAACAGATGTTTTAGAGGGATCCCGGTCATCTCCTCCACTCAAACATATGACAATTAATTTCTGCAGAAAATAAAATGATACAAAGAGTTGAAATTATGTCTATAGATTTTTAACTATAAGCCATAAGTTGAACACAAACATATGTTGCGAGTATATAACTAGACTTACTTGTAATGTATTGCTAATAAGTGGCGGTACTTCCATGGGGAAACACTGTAAAGAAGAAAAATAATATAAACATACTGTTTTTGAGGATTCAATAAAATCATGTTATGATAAAAAGGTACAGAATACCTTCAAAATTAAGACACAAGCAAAGGAATTTATGAATTGATGGCAGTTCATGGCAAGAAGGCCAAAATCTGCCATAACAGCAGATGGCACTGCGGCCTATGGGAGAAGTAGAATGGCTATACTGACAAATATAATATAATATAAAAAAAATTGTGTAATATAATTTAAAATCTAAGAAATGGACAAAACTCAGAGAGAGTGAACTAGAGAACAGAGAAATATTGACAAAGGTCATAAGAGATGTAATAAGAGCAGAGGTGAGATGGAAGGTAAGCGTAAAAATCGAGAATTGGTATTTAAAACACCTCTATTTTATAATACCTGTGGTTGACATTGCTCACGTTACTCTTAAAGTGGGTTGACATTACTCACATTACTCATAAAGTTGGTTACTCATTTAACAGGAGTTGGATCCTTATTTCTATTCAACTTATCAGAGACTTGTTTTAAATTTTACATAAAGTGATAGCTGGTAATTCTTTTAAAGGAATATATCAAGTCGATGGTTGTATAAAGAGAATTGGCGTGAATTGAAAATTGCTGTGATCAACTTATAAGAAGTTGAGATTCATGTTTCAAAATAAAAGCATTTATAGTTTGCACGGTCCAATCATTGATCCTGAAAATTTCTATAATAAGATTGAATATTTATTCAAAAGGAAAATAAAAAGTTTAATGATCATGTGGAGTGAATAATTTTTGTAAACATAGCGACACAATATAAACATACTGCATGAGGGGGTGACAGCCCCAATTTCACTATACTTGGGCCCACCCCTGATGTCACCTACAGGATCGCCTAATACGAATTTAATTAAAAGCTTGTGGATAAGAGCAGGGGGAATACGCCATTCAAAAAAAAAAAAAACAGGGGAATACAGGTTATAGAAGATTTCAGAGTTACTATGTTGTAAGTCAGTCAAATTATTGACAACTTGTGCTTGTACTACAAGTATTAGTACTTGACCAAGTTAGTAGCATAAATTGAAGTCTCAGGTTATGTTATTGTATTTCTTTTGACGACACGATCACAAATATCCTACTCACTCTAAATACACAATTTAGTTAGCCTATACAATGATGACAGAATATTTACAGCCTATCAATAATATACTCAATGTTATTATCATTTCTCTCTTTTTCTATCTTCATCCAAAAGCTATAACTCTTTAGAAGAAAAATTATATACTGAAAATAACAATTGATGAGTTGGGAATAACATACCTGAATTAAGATATCAACGACTGGAAGAACAGAAAGTAGACCTTTGTCATTGACATTGCCAACAACTAAATCAAGAATTTTAGCAATATTTGTTGCATGCATGCTTAGAAAGTCATTTCCACCCAAAATTATGTAATCTTCAATTATGTTCACAGCAACCTGTACTTAAGATAAAGAGAATGTAAAAACAATTAACCAAGATATTAAAATAAGGTCAATAAAAATGTGCAGCTAGAGTAAGGGGGTAAATAAATCAGCAAGAATATGTAACAGTAAAGGCCATAAGTGAAACGAAGGTTTCAAGCAGATAAACACAGCACAAAAAGCAGAGAGATACCCTTAGCTGAAATATTGAAACATCTACTTCAAATAAAGAACAGAATGATTAAATATTTATTGCATTATGCCACACAAATCTAGATACCAGTTGAGTTCTCTGGAAACTAAAAGAAAACTACACTAATTTGAGTTCAATATATATATATATATATATATATATATATATATATATATATACGTACGCCACATAACACAAGTATGTGAAGCAGTTGTCTCAATAGTCAATTCAACATCCTTCTATGCTGAAACTGTTACAATAATATTTCATCCAAAAACCACTATCACACACACCATCTTTCTTTTGAAAACAAAGACCTAGAGTTAATTTAAAATTGATTTGTACGGAGTCAAGTCTAACCTGCAAATGGTCGAAGTTTCTCTCCATAATCTCCACGAGGCGTGAAAAATATGATAACAATTGAGGCACCATTGATGGAGCTTGGGAAAGTGTGGCCTCCCATAACTGAAAGGTTATGCATCAGAATTTTCATGATATATCATCTCACAAGAATGTACCCAACTAATTGGTTAAAAGTAGACAACAGGATTACCAGCATGCTATCTTCAAGAAGATTGAGTTCATCTGGACTATTAATATCAATTCCATTCTCCAGAAGTGGCAGTAGTATATTGTAGCAAATGGGTGATTGATAACCAAGTGCAATCACAAAATTTTTCAAAGCAACCAGAAGCTGAATCTGCAGTAGACTTTCACCAGCAGATTCCTCCCAAACCTTACCATAACATTAGCAATAGAGAAATAAGAAAAATTCAAATTTGCTAAGCTTGATGTTTAATTATAGCTACCCCTGCTATGCTATCATTATCACTTTCAGAAGTAAAAACCAAATAAGAATGAAATCAAACATGTCAATAAGTTTATAGTTAATTTAATCCATTAATCCAAATATACTAATTTCCAGGTCAAGAACTCAAGATCCTTTCCATTTTATCCATTACCAAAGTTTTGGGAATATAAATATAATAATGTGATATTTGGTGGGTCCAATTATTTTCCATACATTTCAAAACTCTTCAAAACTATAGTAATGGAGACGGAAAATGAAGAGGATCCTAACCCCCTTCAATCTCCTTTGCTACTGACTCAGGTTAACCAGAATTAGTTGAACAATAAAGTATTAAAAAATTGTCTTACTGCCTAGAAAGCTTTCTAGCTTTAAGTTCTTGATGCTATGAACATCATGCTAATCAGAATTGCATGAGAATCTTTAGAACTGGACATAATCCCCCGCCTGAATTGCTAGAAATCACTAATCAATTATAATCTGGAATATGCACAACTTTTGCACAAGCTGATAAAACTCTAATAGCATGTTGAAGTTGTAGGTTTTAGATAGAGGATAGAGAAAGAATAATTTATTTTTTTAATTATGATCATGGTTTGATATGAATGGTCATATCAAAAAGACTAAACCCTTAACGTGGTGACAAGACTTCAAGTCGTGATAAAATATGAAAACTTAGAACCCAAATTAAGAGAATAGAAATATAGTATTTATTGATTGATTAGAACTATTATAGAAGAATACCCATGCAATCCCAAAGCCAAAGCTCTTTCAAGAAGAGATAATTCTCCCTCTACCCAACATCTAAGATTCTAACTGAAAGATGATTAAAAGATACCCCTCTTTGCCTTCACATCCCCTTGTAACAGAATTGATCACACACCCCATCCCCTCACTCTCTGCCACATGTATTTCCTCTCTTTCCCTCTAACTAACCAACTTGCTAGCTCACCTCTCACTATCCATTGGACTGTTCTCTTTCTGGGTCCTACCGAGAAACAAATCATGATAATAACAATTGAATATGGAAACTAATTTCAATAGACTTTTCAAAATACTTTAAAACAAGAAAGTAATCCAATGAGATAATGTAAGATATATTTATATATGCTAACACTCATGCTATGCAGCATATAAAATCATGCCTAAGTTTCTTCTAAATACTGTATCGTATTCATAGTATACGTGGAAAGTCGGAACAAAGTTATTATATTTAGCAGCAAAATATTATTAAGGTAGAAATTGTTAGACTAGCAAAAGCATCGAACTATGATTGCTTAAGTATTGATTCATGCCATACCTATAATCAAGTAAAGAACATGATTCACAATTTACTGAAAAAGAACAACAAAATACACCTCTTCTTTTCTAGTGAGCCTAACTAATCATTAAATGAACAAAACATAGTAGACAAAAAATAAAAGAGAATCATATTTATGTTACCTTTTGAAAAAACTGCACCAACTTGTTTGCAAATGGAATAACTTGACTAACATGTCCTATAAGGGTAGAGATCAAATTCAAAATCTGAACCTGAAAAAACATAATAAGAAAAATATCAACTAAAATTCACTAATTGGACGATTTGGAAAGAAAATTCATATTTAGATTACTATTTACATGTGTTTGCTCTTGCCAACATTCACTTAATTCTAGATACCTACCAAAAATAAAAATCTAAAAGAATGCCCAAAGAAAGGGTACCCAACTGGATCAAATGTAATGCATAACTGGGATTTCTACCGGCCAAAGATAGAAACAGCTAAACCATGAAAAAACTCCAAAAGTCAAGCTCTGTAAACAGTTAATTATGATACTAAAGGAGGTCAAGCAGTCAACAACATCCAAGCCATGGATCAACCAATACCATAAAAAATTACTATACCTATTTTTCCAAAAAGTATTTAAGGTAAGCTATAGTCTGTTGTGAACAGATGCACAAGCAGAAAACAGTGTTAACAGAAATAGTCCAAAACTCTGGCATGATTTGACCTAATGTGAACTATAAACCTACATCCTGACAGACTCAAATCCTCATTGATGCTGATAATTCATAAATAATTGGTATGAGATTTTGTACGCTGTACAACCTTCTGCTTCCCCAAAAAAAATCTCCTTGAAAATTCCTTGCCAAATTGAACCATATGCTTTTTAGGTTGGATCACATGACAGGCTACGTCCATTATTAAATACGACCCATTTTATAGCAACTCTTCTGCTTGCTTTTGTATTACCAACATCACCAAGGAATCAATTCATCACTCTCTACTTGGATGGGGAACCAAAAGAAAGTTTGAAGAACAGTTATGGTTCCCAGCCACCATCCCTTCTCTCCTCTGCATGAATTTTAATCACCCAAAACAGAAGAGGATTATTCCCTTCCATCCCCCATTATTACTTTTGCGATACAAGTTTTGGTAGAGGTTTTTAATTGGTTGGGGCTGCAATTTTCACTCCCACATAGCCTCTTCTCTATTCTTAATTTGTTTCGAGATTCACGAGGCAAGAAGGTGAGGAGGAAGGGGCTGATTTTGATTTGGTCGGCGGTGGTATGGGTGCTTTGGCAAATGAGGAATGCGGTGATCTTTGAGAATGATACGGCACATGTAATTTCAGTGGTGGATAATATCAAGCTGTCATCTTGGAAGTGGTGGTTGGGTAGAGCTCAATCTTCCTCCGGCTGTTGTCTTCTCTACAAATGGCAAGCTGAACCGCTGCTTTGTTTAGATAGGTCCTAAATTAGGTGGCTTTATCCTAGTTTTGTTGCGTTTTCTGTTGCCTCTGTCTGGTTTTTGTTTTTGGTTGTGCCTCGCTGCTGTTTGTTATACCAGGTTTAGCAGGTTGGTTTTTCATTCTTGTATCCTCAGCTTTGGTTTTGTGCACTTGTTGTGCCAATTCCAATTGCTCATATTTATTGATTAATAAATTTTGCTGATTTAAAAATAAAACACATTTCCCAAACAGTCTAAATGAATTTACTTTTTGATCAAAACAGAAAATGATGCATAGCGGTAGATTTTACCTTTGAGTCAAACTCTTGAACGTCCTCAAACAACTTAAAACATGAGTCCCAACAGAGAGGAAGAAGATCAACAAACTCCCTCTCTGAAAAGTTTGCATCTTCAACATGTAAGCACAGTGACCGACTGGCTGCCAGCTAAAAAAATTAATTTGGAGGGTTAGATTGAAATAAGCAAAACAAAGTTAATAAGGCACATATATATTGATCGAGCAGAGAAACAGAAGTAAAGCCAATACCAACATGTGGCTATGTTACATACCCGGACAGATAAATCTTTACCCTGTAACAATCTGATTAAAGCACAATATACAGGCCTTTTTGTATCATCTTTAATCTGTGAAGAATAGAAAAGCCATAAGATATTGAAAATACAAATGGAGCATTTCTTATTTGAAGATTTTAGACAGAGTAAGAGAATAACTGATTATTTACTATAATAACCATCTACGTTGAAATTATTGAACCTGTACATGTTTTGAATAGCAATATTTAGGTCGTGGGAAAAAGCAATGCACCAAATCTTGAGTAAAATAAATAATGAAAACGTAAGAAATTTACTCACAAAGCAACTAATCAATTATATACCTCAGAAACCCACTGTCCCAAAATTACCGCAACTTTACGATGAATAATAAACAGGTTTGGATGATCATTTGAAAGCTCGTGCGATAAAGCACCATTAAACCTGCAAAAAAATGTTTTAGAACAAATTTTCAAAGTACTTTTTGCACCAGGCAGAGCCTAACAAAAGAAAAGCCTAATATCAATAATATAATAAACTACAAAATGGAACTGTCATTAAATATACATGACTCTTCTTAGAATTGGGAATTGCGCCTAACTCAACCTTACAAAACCGGCTTCTAAGGTGAGAATTGGACTCACTTATAAACACATATTAAGGCTGTCAAATAACCGATTATCCCACGATCCGTTGGGTCACCCGCTATCGGGCCACCCGTCATTTATATCCACGCACCAAGCCCAATAGTGCTGGGCGTGAGGGGGGGTGTTAAGAAGTCTCACATCGGTTGAGAGATGGCCTTAATAAGTGTTTATAAGTCAGAGGCAATCCTCACCTTACAAGCCGGTTTTGTAAGGATGAGTTAGGCCCAATACTCAATTCTAAGATGGTATCAAAGCCTATCGGGTCTATCGTTGGACTTCCTACATCGTTCACGCTTCAGGCCCATTGGGCCGGGCTGAAGCGTGAGGGGGTGTGTTAGCGGCCAACACTCGGTGGGATTTAGTCCCACATCGGATAGATAGGATTCTTGATAAGAGTTTATAAAGAGGAGTCACTCCTCACTGTACAAGCCGGTTTTGTAAGGATGAGTTAGGTCTCGATATTCATGATAAAGGCCATCTCGCAACTCTGAAGTCAGAACCATTAAATCAGTAAAACTCTTAAGACTTGTTGCAGTTTGAGGTTGTCAAATATCTCTCTCCAACTATGTTATGTGCATATCTGCATATATGAGTGTGAATAGCCATTTTAGCATTTCTGATAATTGATGGGTATGTCCTTGGATCAACTTCTAGACATTATTTTCCAGGGTTTGATGACAAGGAAAAAAACATTTGTTGCAACGTGCTGTTTATGGCATTTTATTTTTGGTTGGAAAGTAATGCCTACATCTTCAAAGGTGTATCTTCACCTCTGACTTAATATAGGATAGAATCGTTTTATGCTTAGCTCGTGGATTTTAAACATGATAAGTATTTTATACATAAAAAGAGATTGGAAAGCTCTGCTACACCGACTAATTATTAGGAGTTCCCATTGTTTTCTTTCTTCTTTTTGTTGTCTTTGTTGGGAGCTTCTTATCTACCAATTTCTTGTAACTTCTATACATTTTCTTCTAATAGAATCAAAATATGGATCTTACAAGTAACCAAATATAATAGATAGCATAATAGCTTTAGACTCACCAGTCTTTAAAGCTCAGATAGTTCGAGAGTTCATAATAAACATATGCGGCAGCACCATAAGCAGCATCTTTAAGAAGTAATGCAGAAGTAATTTCTGTCACTGTAGTCGGGCAATTGTTCATGGTCTCTTGAAGAAGAGAAACCACAGCAGGAGCTAGCAGCTAAATTAACGGTTAAGGTTGCACATACATATTAGTCTATAGTCAATATAGTCATTGAAATATCTCAGAAAATACAAGATAACCTGTGATCTTCAAATGTCACTTACTTGACTATTATTTTCGAACAATACAATGTACAGAGCTTCAGCACATGGCCTCAATTTTTCTGTCCACTGGACCATATCCTGCTCGTGATGAAAAGACTCGGGGTTACGGTACCACTCCTCCAAATCACTTGCTGTCAGAACAAAATACCTGTTGGGAACTAAGGGCACTGTTTAGTCTGGAAATAGAGAGCATAATCACGAGCATATTCATAACTGACTCTTGACGCAAATGAAAATTATGTAGCTGAACCTCAGTAGCTTGTTGGCATGAAAAATGTATATAAACCACCAAAAGTTAGTTAATTTCAAAACAAACATTTCACATTCTTCCAAGACATCTGCATATGCTCAATCAATTATATGCAAACATAATGAATATGTGCACAGACTCTTAACATGGTACTAACATTGCTGAACTGCACACTATCATAGATTTTCAATATCTTGAAGTTGAAAGCAATGAATTAGGATTTGCAAAGCAGAGTAGTTGTTTGGTTTTTATATCTAAATGCAAGCAAACCTGGTATCCTGCATAATGGTAGGACTTCTATGGGGATAAATTTCAAGAACTAAGGAGGTTTACAATTTGTGCTCTAAAATTAGCTAGTAGCTCCTCCTTATATGAGCGTAATAGGAGTTCATTTGAAACTGTGTTTTTACCAAAGTTGAATGACTTAGGTCCATATACAAAGAGAAGAAATAGCTTGCAAGAATAAAAGATTAATGACTTGGTTTATGTCATTACAAATTGAAGTTGAAAAGAAGAATAGCAAGAAAAAATATTGCACTTCAATTTGAAGACAATCATTTTGATGATGAATGAATTACCAAAGTTGTTAATAATTGTACCAATGTTGAACTAGTTGGAAAATCAAGTAATCCAACTTCAGATATCTTTTTTGGTTGAGAAGGTCCTTGACGATTATGTTGAAGAACCTTTTTTATCTGGGGAAGAGTTTGATGATGATAATGTTGGAGATGATATTGATGATGTTGTAAGAGGATTGGCCATTTGAAGGCATAATTATGTTTTTTGAAATGTTTTCACTTTTCAAACTTATGTTTTGATTTTTTATGTAGAAAGTTCTAATCTATATACTTCGCTAATTTGCGTTATTATGGAATTGGATCCATTAATTAGCCATTAATTGTGTAAAGTGAGTAACATATACTGTAGGTACATCATAACAAATCATGAGTTTGTTAAAATAAAAACCCTTCATTATGTCACTTTACACTTTAGAGGATCCAAATCCTAAATATGTTGAATTATTACTGTGTTACTACTAGTGTTCTATTATGTATGTATTAACAAACATATGGCATGCCTTCAGACCTTACTCGACTGAGAAAACAAGAAATATGCAGCTCAAATAAACAAGCCAAGAAGAGCTTGCGAAGTGAATACCTTGTTATCAATACATTACACAAAAGGACTATCCGCTCATTGGGAAGAAGGGAGGTTACAACACCACCAACTGCACTGGAAATATTTTTCTTCATCTGCTCCAGTGTAACTCCATTCTCATCAATCACCCGACCAGTAAGACTTGGCTTGTATTCCTTACATTCCAGAATATTCTTAATCATCACCATACATTGAATGAGAAATTGTTCAAATGACAGTAGATTTGGCTCGGGATCTGTTATTTTATTCAAACAGAAGTCCATGACTGATGAAAGCACAAATTTATCCCCAAAGGAGTAAGGATGTCTTCCCTGAATGGCAACTAAAATTTTCATCAATTTGGTACATGATCTCTTTAGGAAGTCCCAAAATTTAGGGTACTGCTTTTGAAAAGACGAATCTGCAGGCAAAGAAAACATCCCCTGAGAGGTAAGACTAAAAGCAAGAAATAAGTAGCATTTTATGCACAAGAAAAAGCACAGAAAGTGAACAATTACTATTTATTTTTTCTTTCTGCCAACATGAGAAATAGACATTGTAGAGTGAGGGAAGGAAATATTTAAAGGTTCAATATTTAGCATGGGATCTCATTACATAGCATATAGCTACTGTCTAGTACTGCCAAAAGATAAAGATAAATTGAGAAACACATATTGTTATATTTGTGGATGCACATTTTACAAATAAAACCATTATAACACTTCACCGCCCATTGAGAAACACATAAAGAGGCAGTAGTCATTGTATATTCTCATTGTCCTTCACGAATCACAAAGATATCCTTTTTAAGATACACTCACTCCCAATCTTACCTCTCCTTCTAAATTCGCTAATCCACCTCAGTATTCTTTTTTGCTATAATATTTATTTATTTCATTTTTATTGACACTTCACCGCCCATTGTCCACTACCATTGAGAAATGTCAGTCTTACAGCTTTTCCTTTGAATTTTATAGTAGCTAACTATGCAAGCAAAAACTATGCCGAGTACATTTCTTCATTTCAGCCGGCAAGCTTGACTTCTGTGTGTGACTTCCATAACAATCTCCCTATCAATTCATAAAATGAATTCAAGCTACTTAAATCATCCAAGTAGTGGAATGATGTGAAACTCAAGTTCACCTCCAAAATATTGCTAATATACATCTTACTGAACTTGTGAGCATTTCATATTGTCTGTCACACTCATACTCAAACAAAATCTCTTTGACTCCAAAGTTTCTAACTTACTCCTCTCGACTCACCAACACAACTATGTCATCAAGCATCTTACGAGCATGCAATAAAACATTAGTTCTTGTGTGCCTATGTACATCCAATACTAAGGGACTAAAAGTGACCTATGGTACCAAATCTTTCATTACTCCAATTAAGTCTGCATGCCAATAAGAAGAAACTTTATCTACAACATGTTGGGATAATCAATTTCCCAGTTGAAAATAAACAGAGAGGAAAGTGTAAATTACACAATGTCATTTTACAAAGAAGTAACTTGACATGCAAAAGAATATACTATCTAGCTCATAATGAAAAACTGAAGGCAACAAATGATTCTTAGCATTTTCATTTTTAACAACTTAGATTATACAATCGTTTAACTTAAACACAAGGATAACCATAAATGCACAAGAAATAGTAGTCTCACAATATGGAAGAAATGATTGAATGGCACTTAAGAGAGCAGGTGAGACTTCCTTGACTGGCCGAACCTCCTACAAAATAGTAATGCCAGGTCATCATCATAAATTTGTATCGAATAACTTGAAAATCTAATAATAAAAAAGTGATGAAATCTTCAAGATATAGAAATCACAATCACAACAGAGAATGAAAACACGAAAAATAGATAATTACCTGAAAGCACTTGGAATCACTTTGAAATCCTGAAATAATCAACTGCCGTATGATCTTTGAACATAACAACCATCTCTCACATGTAAGATAAAGTTCATGATGCTGATCATCAGCATTGGAATTATAGTTTTGAGAAAGAGCAGAGAAACCATGCAGCAGTGTCTGCACATCACTTTGCCAGAGGCGCCAGCTATAATCAAAGAATTGGGATGATATCTGCCAAAGAAATCGGTTGAGGTATTCAATTATTCAAAGAATATGTACAGGATATTGGACAGTAATCTTAATCAAGAAAAATCACATCAACTGGATGCAGAATTTAATGGCAGCAGAGATTAGATTCAAAACATTGGGGAAAACAGTAAAAGGAGGGCAATATAAACCCCAACAGAGTCTAGATATTAGACCATGTGTAATTTATGTCTATGTAAGGGAAAATGACAATTGGTATTAGTGGGAAAAAGAATTAGAATATGGTCCAACAAAAAAAACCTGCAGTCTCATAGCATGGGTGAGAGAGAAATCTTCATCTTAGGGTGCATTTGATATGCTAAAAAGTAAGGGATTGGACAAGACAACTTCAGTTGTACTGTGTTTGATTTTCTAATTATTCCTGGGACTGGAAAAATTGGAGGGCAAGGGACTGGACAACTTTTTGACCTAAGTACAAATTCTAATATCAAAATAACCTTTTGTCCACACAACATCGTTCAAGACAAAAAAGTTGTTCAATACCTTAAAAGTTAGTTCTATCTTGTGTTGTATTGTCCAGTGCTTACCTTTTGCAAATCAAATGGACCCTTAGGTAATGAAGGTGGGCAGGTTTATGATGACCACTCCCAGTCAGATGCATAGAAAGCAGTTTCTCTTAACGGTGATCCAATTCATTTTCACTACATGGACGAGTGAAGACAAGAACCTAGGAGCTAAAGGAGAATAATTAGATATAGTTTGTTCTATAGTGTTTTGTTACAAATGGAGGCAGTAGAGCTCAAGGTCAATATGTTAATGAAAAAATGGTTTGTGGCCGTTTATGTATTATCCTGGTCATCATTTATGTTTTGGATTGGAAAAAAATCACTATAAGCCTTCCCTGCCTGCAGATCAAACGATACGACATATTCTATCGTGGATCATATTTGATGACAAACCAATTAAAATATAAACCCTTTTCCATAGTTTCATTTATAATTTATTTAGGTCTCCCTCTACCTCTAAAGATTAGAATTTAGAAATATATTACCAATTAGAAAAAGAGATAAATATAAATATGAAGGAATTAAATAGAACTTATAGAAAAACCTCAACATTCACACAAGCTATATCATGTAGAAAAGTGAAGCTATTATTTTATATATAAGATGATTTTTACCCTTGGCTAAGTTAGTACTACTACATTAACACCCACATGCATAACCTTTTATCATGTAGGACAAAAATTAGATACAATGCTATGAATTCCCATCCATAATTTCTGCTATATTTTGTGCTTCAGCACTTTAAGATATAGTAATAAATAAAATAATTGACAGAATTACCTGGAGAACTCAAAACATTAACAATACTTTCTTCTACAAGTAATTAGGAAGATTATTGGAAGGATTCTTTCAATGAACATAGAACTACTTTTAAAAAAGGTCATCCAAATACACTAAAAAATAATAAGAAATGCTATAAAAAATGTTATCAAGGAAAAGCACATGGGAGTACACACATAGTCTGACACTTAAAGTCGTTTCCAACACATTAAACTTTAGGCATGATGATTTTCTTCAAAGATTTGTAGTTTTCTAAACAATTTTTATAAGGTGTGGGATTATACTGCATATTAAAAGTTCCTCCCAGTCTATAACGATCAGCTCAAAACTACCAACCTAATATAATGAGCCACACTCACATGTGGAAGATTTATGTGTTTAATATAATGATTTATGTGTTTAATAGAAGATGACACATCAAAAAATTTGCTCAATTGATGAGCTCTGTGTTTAATATAATGATTTGTGAAACTTTGGACCTATATTTGTAGCAAAGCTGTCTTCATTATGCTGACATTGTGTCCCTGTTTAAAAAGTTTTCTTTTGATAAAGATTTTTTAGAAATGTAATTCAGCATAAACGCAAAAATTCAATAATGATTGAGACAACGTAAGCAATAAAAAATAAACAAGAATATATGGAATCACACCTCTGCAAAGTTGCGCTGGTCTGCAGAAAGCCGTTTTGTAGACAACTCCTTTAAGGTCCTAAATAGAATCGTAAAGATTCGGTGGGAGGCAAGAACATCTGCTGATTGAAGTTGTTGAGATAAAACCAAAAAGATGTCTGGCCTGAGAAGTCATTATATTAGCATATCAACACATAGAGCTTCTTGCATTAAGAAGAAATCATAAAATCAGAAAGAATAAGAATACATACAAACCAAATGACAATATAAATGATAGCATCTACGCAACAAAAAAGAACACCTTGCAAGTCGATAAAGCTCGTTTCAGATAAAACTTAAAAATTGAAACATTCTTTGCTCAAATGAAATTAATTCACAAAAATACAATTTAGACTTTCAGTCTTGCAAGTCGATAAAGCTCGTCTCAGATAAAACTTAAAAACTGAAACATTCTTTGCTCAAATGAAACTAATTCATAAAAATACACTTTAGACTTTAGGTATGTGCCAATAGGAGTTCACAAACTAATGAACCAAATTAGACAAACAAAAAGGGAAGCAAACACAAGAGGAATTGAAAATTCAATGGCAATGGTGTAGACTGTACATAGCAAATATTCTTGGACAAGACAGAAATAAAGATCAAAAAGTACCATTCTTTCGGATAATCAATTCGAGCAATCTTGGAGATTAGCACGGCTAACATTAGAGCTATCTGCATTTTCAAAAATGAAAGAAAATATAAGTAAATATCTATCAAATTCAAAAGTATAGCCAGCAAAATACAATATGATAAAACACTAAAAGTCTACCAAATTGGAGGGTGGATGACTATCATTTACAATGAATTCTAACCTAAGCCATGACAAAGAATCTAAAATTTTACAATCAAACAAGACAAAACAACTTGGAACCCTGTGCAAATCAAACAGCATTGTTTATGAATCACCCAACTAATCACTGAATGAGACCAATTCTAGAACCAAAGTGACTAATTTTGACATATGAGGCAGTAGTGGTAACAAACACTAACAAGTCAAGTACAAAACAGAAACAAAGTACCGAACAAGCCAAGTACAAAATCACTAACTAACAAGCACTATCCAAGGCATAACACAGTCCTAAAAAAAACCTGATCATTCTCTTCTCTCAAGTGCATCAACAACTTCTGCTTCAAATGTACTTTCTCCTCATTGGTAATTCCCCTGAACAAAATGAAGAAATTCAAAAGCCACATTACAATCCACACACTGCATGTTTGATTCAACTTGATTTTCACACCAAAAATAAAAAACTCTCAACAGCATTTTCTCTAACATATAATAAGCTAATAAAATCACATTCAGAAGCGCTTACGTAGAATCGCGGCGCTGGCGCCAGTAACGATTAATACTGTTTTTGAAATAAACAGTTGCCATTAAACGCACATCAACTTGCGACGCCAAATCCTTAGCAGTAATCACTTCCTGCAGTTCCATTTTCCAAAAGCAAAAGCTCAATAACAAAGAAACAAGAAACACAATGCGAAGTTCATCGGAACCCTAAGAGAGATAAAGAAGAGTACCAGGAGGCATGAGCAGAAGCCACGTCTAGACTCAGATTGCGCAAGGGCTTCTTCAGCGGGAACACGAAGACGATGATCGGCGCTCATGGAATTGGCGAGGAGCGAGTACATCGCCGCCACGTCGGAGACCGAAAGCGCCATCGGCAAACGACGTCGTAGAGAACCGTTTGTTTGTTTGCGTTTTGGTTAGAACTTGGAAAAGTGAAATGAATCAGTGTTTGTTCGGTGTGAGAGGGATTTATTGATTTATTTATTATTAATATAGTTACTTTGAAATGGAAGAAAGATAGAAGAAGAAAAAAAAGAGTGTGTTGTGTTTTTTTTTTAAGTGTGTTTGAGATTGAGAGAGTTTGAGTCTCTTTGGTTGAATTGAAGCATTTAGCTGCAGGGTGGTACAAAATGGGGGTGTATAGGCTAATTGAGACCCAAGTAAAAAAGGTGTTTCAGATTCAAAAATGCACCAATACTACCCCCACCATTAACCTCTTTGATGCTAACTCATTTTGCTTGTTTTTGTTGTTTTTTTATTTTGAGAGTTACTTCTTGCGCCCTCAACATTTCCTCAAGCACCCTCTGAAAATACCAAAATACCCCCTTCGTCATATAGAATGCAAGCACATTTCGCTTTTTAGAAAGCGAGTGTGTAAATAATTTGACTGTTTGTCCACCTTTAGAATGCATTCACCTCCCAAGCAAGAAATTGAAAAACTTAACGTTTGCTTTCTAGAAAGCGAAACTTTACTTATCTATTTGCTTTCTAGAAAACGAACGGTCGTCCTATATAAGGTGCATTTATTTCTTCTTCCCCTCATTTCAACAGTTACGAAAATAGAAAGAAAATAAAGTGATGATTACAACGCAAACCATTAGACAAAAAAAATCATAATAAATTTTATTAGACAAAAAAAATACATTAAAATTAAAATAAAGAACAAATTGGAAGCACCGCATAAGGGGTAAAAAAGGTGCAGGCACCTCTTGCCATTTGTTGTTCCCTCCGCAGCTTGAAACCTCAACATTTTGGACTTGTGCATGAAACAAATTTTTATACATTCTTGGACCTGTACAGCTTTGCAGGAGGGAAACTTATATGATTAGTGATGGAAAACCCACCATCCGTCGACCCGAGATTAAGCGCGGTAACATCCGCTTGGGTTACTCATATCACTCCTAATTAGGACAAAAAAAGTCTCTCGTGGATTATCATATTGATTCCAACCATAGTGACAAAACCACATTTGTGGGAGTAGGGATGGCAGGAAGACCCAAAGCCGCGGGGCCCACCCGCACCCGAGTTGACTGGGTTTGGGTTCGGGTGGCACCCGATATTTCGGGTGCAGATTTGGGATCACTCAAACCCTTACCGGAAACCCGAAATCACACCCGCTTACATATAGAATTACTTAATTACCCTTCTATATATACAAGTGTAAATAAAATTAGGGTTTTTCACTCCTAATTTTCTGCCTCAGTCACACGAATATGATCTCATCTCTCAGTCTCAGACCCTCACTCATCTCTCGTTCGGTCGTTCCCTCACTCATTCATCTCACGCCGGCGGCCGCCTCTCAGTCTCAGTCGCTCATCGTTCCGGCTGCCACTCCATCTCACTCATCTTGGGTTCAGTTTGTTTGTTTAGAAGGTGAGTTTCTAAATATGACAAGTTTATATGTTTGAAATTGAATCTTAGTTTTGCTTGATAAAATTTTCTATAAAATCTAGTTCAATTCTTAGTTTTGCTTGATAAAATTTTATTGATAGTAAATTTTGGTAAAACATTTCCCCCATAATAAGATTCTCTTCATCATTGTAGATCTTACACAAGAAAGTTCATGTCAACCAACTCAAGTGAACACAAACCATGTTACTTTTGGAAAGTTGTAATTTAATTGTACTATTGTAGATCTTAATTTTAATTCTAATGTTACCATGTTGAAGATCTTAATTTTAATTGTAATGTTACCAAACTTGATGGAAAGTTGTAATTTAATTTCTTTGATAGACCTTGATGGAATACTTGTGGAAATTTGTATTTCAATATTAATGTAATGTTGTTGAATTTTATGTGTTCATGCTTTGGGTGAAAAAACCCGAACCTAACGGGTGTGGGTCTGGGTGTTAATACTGTTGAATTTTGTGTTTTTGTTGTGTGTTTAGGTTTGGGTGAAAAAACTCAAACCCAACGGGTGTGGGCGTGGGTAGGGCTGAGCAAGAAAGGGTGACTCGACCGAAACCCAATAAAATCGAAAAAATAATTGATGATAGGGTCGGTTTGGGTAGGATTTCGGGTATTAAATTGACGAAATTCAGTTATATATGAGTTATCATGGGCGGGTCCGGTTTCAAAAAATTGAATCCACTGGTACCCAGAACCGACCGAGTACAAAGATGAGAGATGTGTACAATAAATATTTACATTGTACAGGTACTAGTATTTGAATTTGACAAGATGTGTATCTGACATAAAGTTAAGTCTATTTACCATAGTTAGTCAACTTTTTTAATCTTTATCTTGTACCACATCGTAGCTTTGTCTTTTTATCCCTTTTTTTAAATTTTTTTAGTTTTGCTTCTCCCAATATCCTTTCTCCTAGAAGATATACATAAAATATAAATTCTTTTCTTTTCTTATTTCAATTCAATGTCTATCACATGATGTTTTACCAAGGTGGGTACTAGCAAGTTGCAGACATATTGTTTCCTTCTTTTTTATCACTATCATCCATAATCTTGTTTGCATTTAATTTAATGGTTTTGAGTTCTTTCAAATTTGAATCAACCTTTGTTTCTTCTTTATTTATAAGTTGTCTTCTCTGTTGCTTCTCTTTCTTTCTGCAAAATAATTTTCTTCAAAGATGAAGAGAGGCCAATGATGTTGCAGAAGACACTCTTGAGGTTGGTAATGGCCAAACAAGTGAACAACAACATATTGCTTCTTCTTATTCTTTTTTTTTTTTTGCGTTTTCTTGCATCTGTGACCCAAAAGTGTAAACTGAATCATGTATCTGAGCAAATCCGACCGTCCAAACTGAAACCCGCCTAATCTGAAACCCGTCAAAACCGATACTTTAAACGGTCGAAAATGGGTCTGATTTTTTGACTTTCAGTTTTTCTCGGGTTGGTGGTTTTGGGCCCGAAACCGCCCAAAACCGACCGATGCTCAGCCCTAGGCGTGGGTGTTACTTTTCCACCCGAATAGTCTTTGGGTTCGGGTTTGGGTTCGGGTGACGAAATCGGGTGCGAGTCTGGGTAGTGTGAAACTCGTACTCGTAGACACCCGTTGTCATCCCTAGGTGGGACTGATATGAGTAATCCACAAAACTAACTAAAATTAAAAACAACAAAACAAATGAAAAAAATTATAACAGAGGGTGAGGGAGGGAGAGTATGAGAGTTATGTGTGAATATTTTCACATAATGGTCCCCCCTTTTATAGATTTTTTTTCACATAATGGTCCCCCTTTTATAGATTTTTGCTGCATTGTGATTGGCTGGTGCCACATCACTTCCTTCCATGTGGCCAATCAAATTTGGCCACGCGACAATCAATTTTGACTGCATGGAAGATTGATTTTTAATTGCCAACTATTTCGCTATGTAGATAGCAAACATCATCGTTCGCTACGCAGCAAGCGAACTGTGGTGTTCTATTTTTCTAGTTTTACACACTCGCTTCCTAAGTAGCGAGGTGGTAAATTGGGAATGACAGGTGGTGAAAGAGTGTGACGGGGGATGCAAAAAGTAAATCTCTTTTATTTTTTGTTGTTGTCTTTCATTTGTGGGTAGGCCTAAGGAGTAATGGGCTAGTCTTATGAAGAAGTAAGAATCATTATTTTTTTACTTGTAGATGATGGTGAATGGGTGGTATTGGCACCCCTGCCTTTTTGTCACTAACCCTTTTTGAATTTTTCGAAAAAAATATATTCATTCAAAATTTATATCATTTGGATGCATTTGGTATTTTGCCACATTTGGTGTTTTGTCATTAAAAATAAAATCATTCCTAGCACTCTGAATTAACCAAAAGCGGTGTGTCAAATAAACAACAAATTTTTGGTGCCCTTTGTAGCACCTTAAACCCCATCACGCAATTCGACAATCATACTGATAGCAAGTAAGCATTTAAGGTGTCACGCATTCATGAATAAACATACATCACCTATATATGATCAATTAGCAATGGAAAATAAAACCTGTTTATAAATTAAGTGGATCACCATTTGTATAAGTCATAAAGATCTCCATAATAATCCATATATAAAAGTCTAGCATATTCTTGTATAGTAGTTCCATCATAGAAATGACCAACAATGCTAATAATCCAAAACACAGCATAAATCCAATATACAAGATAATGAAATCAAAGTTACATCCTCCCGGTGTGACAATACCAGAGCGACACTAAGTAAATGATACAACCCAAAAATAAAAGCAATAAAAATAAACATAAGAGGCAACACGCCGTCTCCTCCTACATAACTCAGCTACTGCTCGTCACCTAGAGTATCCTCAACCTGAGAGTCTGGACACCCAATAGCCCAACACATAACACAAAAACAGGGGTGAGTAATGAATTCGTAAAATAGTGACTGGATATAAGAAAATTATCAGACACTTCACAATAATTAAAATAATCGAATGATACAACTCAAACATAGACATTCATAATTAAATAACATCATCTTAGTTAAGTAATTATCATCACTATATCACTATATTGTATTAACAACAAAATATGGTAAATCAAATATCAACACATCACGTTTGAGAATATTCAGGATTGTTTTAGTGAATAATCAATTCACCTATATACACTAATCATGTCAATTATTACACACCAATTGATATACACCAAGTAACATCACATATCACTTATCATTTAGAACGCATATCACACACATTAGACTCAAATGACAATACTACATATATGTGGTACCAAGCCTACAGACCAAAATCCATGGATATTAGAGTTATTTTACTGAATACTATCAAATCCTCAATTCACCAATTGACTCGACAAGGTATGCATGAGTACATTTAACACATATCAACACTTGACATGATACTCAATAACATACACCATAATTTTTAGGTATCATAAGTATATTACTAAATCTAAATTCATCAATCATATCCAATTAATCACTAATTACATTCATGTATTATCACACCCAATAACACCAATTAATTATTGATTCCCGCTAACATGTTAAGAATCCAAAAGTAGAAACATTATCTTGTATTTTGTGTAATTAATTTGTGGTCTAGTTGAAAAAAATGAATTAGATACATCAATTATGATAAAATATTTCCTTTTTTTTGAATCATTATCATGTGCCCTACATGTTAGCTTTTCCCTTAATTATTTCAGCAATAATCCAATAAGAATTCAACATTTAAGTGCATAAATAAATTCATCATATAAGCTTGTCAATTAATTAAAATATAATAACAACAAGTCAACATTGGAAACTATCAATTATAATTCATCTCTAATAATATATTTCAATGCATTTTATCATATATAAGATACCAATATTAACTCCTAATCATTTGGCACTAACTTCACATTTATCTCAAAATAGATTATTCCAAATTACTCATTAAATTTATCATGAAAATAGTGATTTAAACTCCTCTAATGATTAGAAATAGGTTGTATAAGTATTATGGATCGATTGGACCTCAAAAACATGATTTTTCTCACTTTAGAACAGTGTCAATTGATTCACCAGATCAGAATCCACTTATGAATCAATTCGTGACAAGAAAATGTAGTTTTTTGAAAAACTTGACTGCACCAATCGATTGACCTAGGCCACCAATTGATTGCCAAAGGCAAAATTCATTTTTCAACTTTCTGACCACTACACCAATCGATTGGCAGCAAACATCAATTGATTGGCCACTGTAAAAATACATTATATATCATCTTTGACCTACGAACTTCAATTTTAAAATCTTCCAAAACCCCAATTTAAACCCCATAAGACCCAAAAGTTTCGTTAATCAGCACACATGATTATAGAACACTAACCCACATCATTAACACACTAAATAACACACAATCATCAAGATTCATCACAAAAAAAAGTCACTACTTTCATAAGAAGCAAAAATAGCAATAGTAATAACTCAAGTACTCATTTTTATCATATAAAATCATCAATCAACATAGATATCAACATAATTATGCATAAAGATTCATAAAACTAATAATTTTATGAAAAACAGTCAAACCAAGAAATGTGAGATGTTTGGGATGTTTAGAGAAGATAATCTCCATTTCCTAAGGAAATAGGAAATGAGGATCAACATTTCTCAGGCCAATTGAATGACATGTGACACTAAACTAAACTAATGGCTTAGATTTAATTTTTCCTTAAACCTAGCGCTACACACAACATGAAGTGTCGAGCCTAGTTTTCTCTTGAGAATTTTTCTCTCTTCTTTTTAGTACTCTTTCTCCTTCATTCGCCGAAGATAGGTGATTTTAGCTCATTGTTGACCTAGAATCACCTCTCTACTTCTATTTTTTTTAATATAAATAAGTGATTTTCAAATTTATCAAGTGTTAAACTTTGATAATAAATTCATAGTAGATGAACTTGATTATGACCGAGATGAATTAGCTACACCTCATGCAAAGTTAGTCGATTTGTTGACAAAGAAGCAACACATAATTTATCAACAAATTATGCAATCAGTATTAACCAGTGATGTTCAATTCTATTTTTTTTTTTATGAATACAATTGTACCATAGAGACTTTCTTGTGGAAAACATTGTTTGCTACCATTAGATCTCAAGGCAAGATTGTCTTGAATTAATGTTGCTTCCAAGGCAATATTGAAGGTCAAAAAGAGAGAGAAAAAATATCCACTTTGAATTGAAACGATACTCAAAATAACATTTATAAAATTATAAACTATCCAATATAATTTATGGTTTAGATTTGTCCTACATAGCCTTTGTTTTAATTTCAATTCCAATAGTCAATATGTCATGCCTACCTTCATGTTACCCCAAAGTTAAGCCAAAATTCATACCTAAACTCATTATTGGTACTTCAATATTAATAGTATTTTATTTTATTTATAAGTTATGGTTCAACTAATACTACTGATATTGTTAGGTTGGACACTTATATATCATTAAATCCAAAATGTTGCAATTGTGCGAATTTTTTGTCTACCACTATGTTTAAATACAAAAAGAAAAATCTATAACATGGAAAAAGTTCATTAAGTAAATTAATAAACAAAAAAATATTTTCAAACAATTAAATGACCACATTTAAACTTTAATAAGAAAACTAGACGCCGACCCGTGCGTTGCACGGGTTCGACGGAATAGCATAGATATATCAATCATGGCTATGATCAATCATGGCTATTGCTTGAAGAAAGAAGTTTAATCATAGATAAAACTAAAAGGAAAAACAAAATATAATGATTCAAGTAAGGACACTGCTTTGTGCGCACGTCTAGCTAGACTGATAGCATAATCAGAACACGTAAAATAGACCGAAACAAAACTTACACCCCTTTTCCCTAATTTTTTAAAATGATAATATCCTTTGTGCGCACCTCTAGCTAGACTGATTGCATAATGGGAATATGTAAAATAGATTGAAACAAAACTTACACCCCTTTTAACTATGACGATTGTCATTAACATTGAGCAACAATCACAATTTACCCATAAAATAGAAAATAGAGAAAATTGAAAAGTTAGAAGTACGAAATTAAAATTTGAGGAATCAAAAAAATTCGAGGCGGTCGTTAGTTAGTCACTGTTTATCCATACACATATCACATATGTAGTGCGTTGCACGGGTTCGACGGAACACCATATATATGTCAATCATGGTCGTTGTCAGTCATGGTTGTTGTTTGAAATAAAGTGATTTAAATTGATAGGGAAGGTTTAATCACAAACACTCGTGCATCGCACGGGTTCGGCGGAACGACATATATTTGGCATATTAATTAGCAAGTGTGTGATTTTTTGCTTTGAGAAGATTAGTAACTTCATTTTCAAGAGTAGATAAGCAATAATGTGGATCCAAATTATTTTTGTCTAAACAAAATTATTATAGTGATCTCACAAACTCTAGTACATCAACATCAAGCTCTACCTTCCACAACATCAAATGATATAATCTTTCCATTATTTGTCTAATAGTACACAAATACACCAGATGAAAGCAACCTACTAATAAATACACCAGTCCAAGATCTAGCATGCTAAAACATTACAATATACACTTAGCACCATGATTAACATAGCTACTCCAACCTTCAGACCCAATCACCAACTACATGTACATTATACACAAAACACCATACACTTCTACTCATAGAAAAGTTAGCTAAGCACACTGCTTATGTCAAACCTGCATAATCAACCTTGGCCAATTTTCTAAGTATGCCATCTATATTCATGAAAATCATCAAAGGCATCCCATCAAATATACCAACACTCCCCTTTTTACTATCAATATTTAAACAATCCATATAAGCAGCTCACACCATCTGTCACAATCACAACATACCATAATTGTCTTCTCTACACCATATAATCTTCTATCTACCAATTTGATTGTTGATCCATTATTTGTCATCTCCTATAATAATAATCAAACATTATATTATCAGTATTTTTTCAAGTGGTTGGATATACATGCGATACTTTAAAAACCACACTGGACAACAAATTGGCTAGACCTAAAGGTCACAATTCAATACCATTTAAACCAAGACAGCACAAAAGTTTTCATATAAAAATATATTTTATTGTTTGATATCACAGTGTATTATCCCATTTCTTCACTGCTCATGTAAGTATGCAATCCCCCGTGCAGTATTTATGGCGATATAAATGTAAGTTTGCCAATCTTACAGCAACATAATTGAATTAATTGTCTAAGATTATCATTCATCAATTCAATCCCAATACAAAATATAAAAAAGAATTGATTACAATACACATTCTTTTTTGTTACTAAGCTTTCTCAATGCACAATTTAAAACAACTTTGAAATATACAATACCATTATTTTTCATTCTAGCTGCACTTAACTAAATACATATGTCTCATGTGAATTGTTCTTACCTTGCCCAATCTCTTGCCATTGAAGCTTATTCTTGAATGAAACCTGGTATTATAAATGACACACCCTTATCATTAACACTATCCTGCAAAATTAACACATAAATTGTTGACATCCATTGTCCTGTGGCTTGAAACCTAGTATTATAAATGACACACTTTTATGTGTCTGAATTTATTAACATTTTTAGCAGTGTAACATAGGGAATAGTTCAATAACAACTTTTCATTTTTTAATCAACCTGGATTATAGACTTATTAGATTCTTATTTGATATCAATATCTTGTGTAGTTTTAATACTACCACTTGTGAGACATGAATTATGGTTTTCCATGTTACCTACTTATGTATCTAAAAGCTTTAGAGCATTCTCATTTCCATTTCTTCAATTATATATACTGAAACAAACATATGTTAAGTAAAGCTATCTGGACTTTACAATAATAATATAGACAATAGAACACTTCATGTACATCTTCATGAAACATAAATTTGAGTGTTCATAAGAAGCACAAAATATAAAGAAATAAGGAACACAAAGTATTAAGACATGTTATGGCTAGGGGGAAAAATTATACCAACAACGAAGACATTGAATTTGATAACAGCATATATTACTAAATGCTTACGTGAACTCAGGTCCCTCGTATACCAGCTCGTCTTCAGATTCGTTGGGCTTCTTTATTGACAAACTATCAATTGAAACCTTATCAATCTAAAAAGGAAACCCGTCAGGAGTTTCAACCTGGAAAATTACACAAAAGAGACAATGAACTTAAAATGATGGTTAATATAAAAAACAATGGTGTTGGACATAAACATCATATGATAATCTCAGTGTTACTTCTAACCCCTGACAAAGGTCACATGTGCTACATCTCTATAAGGGAAACTTATTTCTATCTTATATTTTGCTGATAGATGTTAAATACAATACATTTTTTTATAACAAAGATAATCTACAGACAGTAATATGACGTTTCCTCAAGCTCATTAGCATAAAACACTCAAAGTTAATAATAATTGCCATTTGTCATGCATTTTCTTATACCAAAGATAATCTACCGACAATAATATGATGTTTCCTCAAACTCAAAACGTTTCACCTTTCAAATGAGAAAAACAGTTGAAAACTTCTTTTCATTCATCGGAAAGCAGCAATTCAAGAGCTATTCGAATATACTTGCAATATACACTTCACAATGACAAATCAGAGAATACTATTAGAAGGTGTACTGTCATTAGCCTATATCCTAACAATTCAAAAATAAGAAAAATGAAGAAAAACAACTTGAAACCACCTATAAAAATATACAACCCCAATATATACTAACGAATATATATATTTTGGTTTTCACTCCAACCAAACTTCATCATGAAAAAATAATAAAAACCAATAGGAACCATACAAATAAGGCTTGTGTTAAATATTTGAATCCACAATCCAAATAGTCTGATCATTAATAAACAATAAAAAAAACTACATGTCAATCCATTGTTGTGTCTAATTTCAATTTCCAAAGCCTAAATCTAAAACACATATGTGTAACCCAAAATGAACATGAGTGGTGAAAGTGAAAACCAATGGGGCAAACATGTAAAAGGAAAAGTAATTAAAGTTGAAAAACTTACACAAAAGGTGATTAAATAAAAATAAAATCATAGAAGAAGAAGTAAACAACTCACTCTAGAAAATATTCATTGCATTTTGAAACCAAAGAAAATCTAAAGTAGAAAAGAAAATCCAGCAAACTACAAAAAATCTACAGCAGAAAAGTGCGAGGGATTGCTACCTTTATAATATTTATAGCATTTTTAAACTATACCTCACAAACTTGGGAGTTTATCAACTCCCATGCTTCTTCACCATATGAAAATTTTCCTTGTAATTTCTTAAACTGAAATCTGTTTATCAAAGAAAGAGTTAAAAATGGCAATTTGCATTTTCAAATTTGTAGCTGCTACTATTTGTTGGAAACAAAATCAGAGGCATGGTCTAAGGAAGGAAATCAAAAGAGTATTAAGTAGTGATTACCAAAAAGCCCAAAACAAAAAATTCTCCTTAGACCAGCAGCAATATGGCCATAAGGGAAGAAAGACTCTCCTTTGATAGATAATTCTCCTTCATTAAAGAAGGTGATCTGCAATTGGGAGTAAAAATATTAAATAAGAAAGAAATTTAAACAGTAGAAATTTGGAAAAATCAATTTCAATGAGAAATAGAAAAGAAAACTTAGAAAGAGAAAAAAGTATAAGATACATTAGCTGTTGAGATTAGATCAAAAAATAAATCAACATACACAAAATTTAATTGCACAAATCATATAAAATCTCCAAATTATAACCAAATTATTTTCATGAACAAAATAAAATAGACACAAATAAACAACTCTATCAACTATGTCCCCAAAAATTCATATATCAGAATTCAAATAAGGAATCATTCACAGAAGAAATTCTGAAAATTTCAGAAAATCAATTGAAATAGAAATCAAATAAAAAAAAAAACTAACCATGTTTGAGATATCACAAAACAAATAATTACTTATTTCACTAACATCTGGGAAGCATATATTGCACATGCTTATCTTCACAAATAGCCTGCCAATGGGCATAAACAATAAAATAAATAGACAAAGTTCAACATAAAACTGCAATTCAATGTAAACTGATATAGAAAATGGAAGAGAGATGATTTGAACAGTTCATCAAACAACATATACCACAAAAACACATCAATATTTCCACATTCAAACACCAACCTTCTTCATCACACAAATTAATCAAAACCACCCATTCCTAAATCAAACCACCATATTCAAACAATAAAACAAACACCAAACAGAATATAATGAGAAGGAAAAAAAAAGGCTAGAATAAAACAAACAAAGCAGAAAATTGATAGGGGGAAGAACAAATGAGATGCAAAATGAAATCATGAACAAATCAAACCCAAGCAACACAAGAAACTGTCAATAATATTTCAATCTTAATGTGAAAAAAACAAAATCAAATCAAATTGAGAATGTGAAAAAAAAAAACATGAATAGCAGCATCAGTGCTGCACACCTCCACCTCTTTCACCTTTAACCTTTGCTCAAAATTTCTGCATTAAAAAAGAACAGAACATAAATTCGAAATCAGAACAGAACATGAGAAGAAAGAAAAACTTTTGCACTCAAAACTGGCTCAGTTTGCACAGGAAATTGAAATTGGGAAATTGAAAAGTTAAAAGCATGAAATTAAATTTGAGGAATTGAAATTTGGGGGTTAGGGTTGATAAGAAAGAAGAATAGTGAGTGAGAGAGAAAGCAAACCGAGAGAGAGAGAGAGCGCAGAGAAAGAGAGGGAGGCTCTGACTGGGAGTTGTGGTCGGCCGGAGAGAAAGAGTGGCGCGCGAAGGTCCGGCCGGAGGTGGAGGGTCGCGTGCGGCGGTGGCTCTCTTTTCCTTTCTCTGTTTGTACGATGGTGATGTTTCTGCCTCCTCTTGTGTGTGTGTTTGGATTATAGAAAAAAAGTGTAATTTGTTATCCAATAGAATTTCATGCAGATGAAATAATCAAACACCAGTCACTTTATTGTTGGTACATGTGTCCATTAGCATTTAGTCCACATATATAAGCATGACATCATTGATGACATAGGATAATAGGGTTTTCAAAAGGGCATTAGGGTTCACCATAATGACCCTTTAGTATAATAGAAAGATTTGAACCTTTTAAATAAGAATTCAATCAAGTTGATAAAAAAATAACTAAAAATCAAAAACAACAAAATTTTAATACAAACTATAAATATATTGTTTGACAATAAACTATAAACTACAAATATATATATATATAAAAATCTATATTTTATGTCCATAAATCATAACTCAATCAGTGTAAAAATGTTGAAATTGTTAAGTTAGATGTTGATCATTATTTAAACTTTTGTTTTTCCCTTTTATATTGATGAGTTTTTAATAACTTATCATTTTATTTATCTATCAAAATTAAATAAAATATATATTTTATAAAAAATAAAATAAATACAAAGATAGTACTATCCTATACACTAGATAGATACTAGTATATACTAGTAGTAGTAAATGTAAATAAATGTAATGTAAGAAGCAAAAAACTCTGAAATCTTATTGGCCAGTATGCGTGGTGACACATCAAAAGGCCACGTCAGACAACGGAAATATAAAATCCTCGAAACATCTAGATATTCTTCCCGCGAACTTTTATATTTAGAGAAAATACTCCGATCAAAGATTCCGTCACCGTCGTTATCAGTTCCTATTTCGAATACTCTTCGACAACGATGAACCGTTCAGCCACCACATTGTTCATCATCGTCGCCACGTTGTGTTTCGTTTTAGAATTCGAAGCCAAAACAATCGACCCCTATAAGGTTACTCTCTTATTAACATTTTTTCTTTTTCTTTCTTTTTTATTTGGTATTGGGGTTTTATAATTTGAGGTTAGAATAGCGGAAAGGTTGAATTTTGAGGGTTTATCGTGTGATTTGAATTGAAATGTTTTGAGGGTTTATTGTTTGATTTCAATTCAAATGCGTAATTAATGAGTTAATTGCATTTCATTATTGGTAATTTGTTACCTTCATTAGCTAATTTTTTTCTTTTTTCTATTTCAGTTAAATAAAATTTATAGTTCATTTGTATTTTGCAAGATTGTATTTTGTAAATCAAATCTTTTCTTACTTCTGATATTGACATTGTTTATATTTTATCAAAGAATATGAACTTGCAAGTTCTTGTCTTTACCAAAGGGGGGAATTTGGTGGAACTTGTTTTGGGGTTTTGTAATTTCAGAGAAATTTGAGGTTAAAATGGTGGAAAGGTTGAAATTTTAGGGTTTATTGTGTGATTTGAATTGAAATGCATAATTAATGAGTTAATCATATTGCATTATTGGAAAGGTTGAATTTTGGGGGTTTATTGTGTGATTTAAAAATTGATGGTTCATTTGTATCTTGCAAGATTGTGTTTTTAGTTTTTACCTTGTCTGACGTTCACATTGTTTATATTTTATCAAAGAATATGAACTTGCAATTTCTTGTCTTCAATTTTAACAGGTTCTTGGGGTTGATAAAACTGCAAGTCAACGAGAAATTCAGAAGGCTTTTCACAAGTATGTTTACCCTTGTAATTGTATTCTTGTTGCTTGTCACATGTTAAATCTTGTAGCCATCTCTGATAAATGACTTGAGCTTCTATATATTGTTTTTTTTGCAGACTCTCTCTTCAATATCACCCTGACAAGAACAAGGCCAAAGGTGCACAAGAGAAGTTTGCTCAGATAAATAATGGTATATAAAGTTTCTTTCTCTCCAATATAAAGTTCATACTTGCTGGACAAAAGATTTAGTAGTATGATATGGACTTACAGCGTAATAAGTTACTTTCTAGTTTCTACCTATTTCTTATTTTAGGATGTTGATTTGAATGTCTTTTTTTTTTGTTGCCAACAGCGTACGAGATTTTATCTGATGAACAAAAGAGGAAGAATTATGACTTATATGGAGATGAGAAAGGAAATCCTGGATTTGAAGCTGGCCACCCTGGAGGTTATGGTGGTCCTGGACATAGCGGCTTTAACTTCAGACCAGGGGAACAATGGAGTAGTGGTGGCCAGGGAGGCTCTAAGTCATTCTCCTTTTCCTTTGGTGGCGGCTCTGGTGATTCAAATTCTTTTGGATTTGGTTTGGATGATCTTCTTGGCAATTTTTTTGGTGATTTTGGCAGTTCATTTAGGTCTCAATCTGGGCCCAAGGGTTCCCCCAAAAATTTTAAAGCCATAAATTCAAATATCTACAAGAAAGAAATAGTTGATGAAGGCATGACTTGGCTTTTGTTATCTTATTCACCCTCATTGACGGGTATCCAACAGTTTGAGTCCACTATAGGGGATGTTTCCAGTACATTGCAAGGAGCTTTGAAGGTTTTTATTTATTTTTGAAACTTAAATAATGTTCATTGATTGTGTTGTAGTTGGCATAACTTATTGTCTCTTATTTTTTGACAGGTTGGTAGCATAAACTGTGAAAAGGAAGTCTCATTATGTAAGGAGCTTGGTATATATCCGCGCAAAGCTCCAAGGATATTTGTTTATTCTTACAAGGAGAATTTAAAGGGTTCACTGGTCGAGTACGGTGGTAACTTGGCTGTTAAGGATTTGAAGGCTTTCTGTCAACAACACTTGCCAAGATTTTCAAAACGGATTGACTTGAATCAACTTGATCAATTAGGCACTACTGCAAAGTTGCCTAGGGTGCTGCTTCTCTCTTCCAAGAAGAACACTCCTGTAATTTGGCGTGTTCTTAGTGGCTTGTATCGTAAACGCATTACTTTCGGTGATGTAGAGGTATGCTAGTGTTGGTAGTCAATTTGTTTCTTTCTTTGTTACATGTAGGAAAAGCCTAGTTCTGCGTTTTAAGGTTAAGAGAAGATAGTTAATTAATTAGTCACATGGAACTTGATTGTTTAGAGTCAACAATCATATATGGTTATAATCTTTTAAGCTCTTGGTGTTTATATTAAAAATAAACAAAAATCCATAATGTGTATCTTGAATCATTTGCAGGTTCATGATTCTGATTTGAGAGTGGAAGAACTAGGAGTTGATGCACTTCCAGCTATTGTAGGTTGGCTACCTAATGGAGAAAAGATTATTCTGAAAACAGGGGTTTCTGTGAAAGATGTAAAATCTGGCGTAAAAGATCTTAGTAACATACTTGATAGTTTTGAGAAAGTAAGTAAAAAGGAAACATCAAGTCAGTCCAAGAAAGCACAAGCTGATTCAGAAGACGGACACATTCAGTTGCTTTCTCGGTCAAACTTCGAGGCTCTCTGTGGGGAAAAAACTCCAGTTTGCATAATTGGTGCTTTTAGATCTTCAAAAGCAAGGGAAAAGCTAGAATCACTTCTCTCTTTGGTAAGTAAAAATTTCATCAACTTAATGGTTTAAAGGTATACAACATAGTATATCTTGTGCAAAATCTCAAAGGGAACACTGTTATTTCAGGTCTCACAGATGTCCTTGTCAAGAAAACCAAATGGAAGCGGCAGCTCTAGGGACTCCATTTCGTATGCTCTCTTAGACGCTGCAAAGCAACAATCCTTTTTAGACGCATTTGACAAAACAGGTTATAAATCATCAGATAAGTTGTTGATTGCCTACAAACCTCGAAAAGGGAAATTCGCTGTATTTATAGGTGATATGACAATAGAGGAGGTAGAGAATTTTATCAGCTCCGTTCTAAGCGGAGATATACCCTTTAGGGAAACATATAAGAAGCCTGTACTCAAATAGAGCATCAGGTATTTTTAGTTGCCTACAAGCCTCACTGTTTTGCAGTATAAATATAAGAGATAGAATGAGATCAGTTTCTATACCAGTAAGAGTACATATGATACACAAAAGAAACTAGTCGCCGAGTCCAACTAATTATGTGCAACGGTACAAGATTGACGAGAAATTTTGGCAATGACATATTTGGAAGAAGTTGGTTTTTGGTTGATATGCATTTCTGTTATAGTTTATCAATATTATAAGCATGTGAGGTCTCATTTCCCATGAATTAATTGGTAGTAGGTGTACAGTAATATTGTTTTAAGAGCCATCATCTGGAACAGGAGACATATTTTATATCAGCTCATGAACTGGATATAGTTTTTGTTTATTTTTAAGTTTAAATCCGGATTTACTTCAGTTTTATCAAATTATGCTGTTATCCTGCAGTAAGCAAATTTATCCAACTGTGACCTTCGCAATCGTGCCATATTGCACTTATTCCTCACATACTCTCACAATAACTTGATGAAGCTGCCTTGTCCAATTACGGATCGCTGCAACATGTACTACTACTAATAGGGTTGAAAATAACTCGAGCCAAGTCGAACTTTGTTGAATCCGGCTTGACTCGATAAAAAATTAACTCAACTAAAAATTCGACTCAAGTTCAACACGATTTTTATTTTAGCTTGAACTCAATTCGGCTAAAATTTGCAAACAACTCGATTTGGCTCATTAGTCAAATTATATAATTCAAAAGTAAAAATGTTTTAAACTGGAATTTGAACAAATGTTTAGTTAGTAAATTTTGACGAGGAACTCAAATCCAAGTTTGCCTAGTAAACTCCTTCAAATTTACGTTCCACTAGATAAGTTGCTGCTTTTATAGATATTTTCATATCCATGTTTCACAAACATGGACTATTAGACAACTTAGTATATACTACTATAACGAATATAAATTTACTATAACGAATACAAATTTTATAAAATTTACCGTTGGATCGAAAGTTTATATCATTAAGTTATCAATAACTTTTTTTTTATAAAAAACTAAAAATTATTTGATATATTATTGAGATATTTTTTTTCTTTAACGTTTTGGGCTAATCATGTATTCCCAAATCCCAGCTTAATTGTCGGCATTCGGAACATCACCGTACCCACGCACATGAGAGTCACCCAACCACGAATAAACGAGACTAATATACATGCGCGCATAGTTTTAAATTGTCCTTTACCAACAAGTTGTTGCCACTAGCCTCATTACCTGTTGTGGTTTCATTGGGTCTAATTACCAGTCAATTACATGGTTCCTTCCTGAGGTCACTAAACCAATGGATTCCTTTTCTTTTCCTTTCAATTATTTTTTTATCATTTGGAAATAACACTATTTTTTTCATCTGTCCAAATTCTCAACGTATTTTGTCATAAATAAAAAGGCATGTCTTCTTTTCAAATCATCTTTTTATTTATTTAGTTGAGTTACACATTTAGAAATTATTACAACGATTTTGAAAATAACACTTTTAATGTTTTGCCATGTTTTCAAAAGTTCTTTCTATTTTATATATGAATTTTTGTTTTTATAAAAATGGTGTAAATTTCAAACATATTATTAGCTAGTAAATAATTGAATATATGTGTTTTTGAACTATTGAATCAATGTAGTATTTAATTAAACAAAAATTCTTTTATTAATAATGGATTGATACAAGTAGTAAAAAGTTGGTCATTTAAGTAAATAATTAGAAATTTGATCTCTGATTATTACGTATGAAAAAAGTCTTTCACTTTGTATATCCAATAAACTTGTCACCATACATATAACATGGTAATAATTTAGAATTCGTCGACAAAGTAAGTAAAATCTAGTTAAATCTTGTTCACATTAGAAGTTGAACTTAAATTCTTTAAATGATTCATCTTAAGAGAAGTTCATTAACAACATTAGCCCAATATTTTAGTTAAAATGAGAATAATTTATTTACAACATGAAGTTTATTAAAATTAACGTCGGTAAAATAGATGTATACACTTTATTAAAAAGAAGGTGCGGCGATTCACACATAAATGATGTAATGATTCAAAGTTAGCATGAAATCTTTAATATGACTATGCGTGGTTTAGTTGATTGCACGTACTTGATTTGTATTGTGCAGTTAGAATCTAAACAACTTTAGATTGGAGATGACTTGTTGTGTTAGTGTCAACACAAGAAGTATTCTCTTTTTCTTTTGTATGATAACTTTATTAATTGAAGGATATTTTAAGAATTAAAATAAATTTCTTTGCAAATAATTTAGTAGTTAAAAATTCATCCATTGAGATAAATAAGTAGAAAATTTTAGATTTATCAATTTAGTTTAAAAATTACAAGTATTAAAATTCCCCTTCAAAGATTACAACTTTACATTTAACAAAGATACCCCAAGATTTGACTAATTGGAGCTGACAATAACTTTTATCATTAAGGCTAAGTTAGCATCCCTGTAGCTCTTCCAATTCAAGCCCAACATAAACCTAAGAATCATCATGGCCAAAACCTTATGAGAAAAGTTGCTAGTGATTCATTTAGGATCACCATTTTAGGATAATCAAGGCTCAAATCATACCATCTCAATTTTAGATTACAAATAATTAAGTCATATTTACATCCGCAGATGAATGAAAAGGCTGAAACTTATCTTAATTTTGCATTTCCTCAAGGCACATGCCATCCCAAGAATTATATTTTGAATAGATATAGAACTTGAGGCATCTCATTTATACTTCGTGAATAAAAAATTCACATTGCAATAATATCTAAATCCAGAGCCATCAATGGCTCAAACATACCATCTAGGATCATTAAGGCTACATTTAACCATTCAAATTATGTGCAAGGAAAAATGAACAACGTTGCAAATGAAAAACCTAATATATTGACAGGCAAAATGTTGAAAGAAAAAAACAATCATAATTTTGTAGGTGTACTGGTATATAGGTAGAGTGCTTCGATAGTACCTCAGCAGTTGGTATCTTGTCAAAAGAAATCAATGGACATAAACTTGTAAAATATCACCGTAGTCATTGGTAGTTTTATGGTACCTCAGAAGTTGGTATCCTAATAGTCAAAGAAGTGAATAACTCTTTCCCTTTCTGCACTTTCAGTTCTTTGTGACTATAACAATAGAAAACAGCATGGAGGTTGTGAGGGTGAGAGCATTTTTTAGTGCCAAAAGGAGAGAAACTAACCGCATTTTTTCTGTGAAGAAAAACACAAGCATTTTTGCGCAACTTAAACTTAATTTTGTATATAGATGCAATTAAATCACATTATTTATAATGATGATCCCCCACTTTTTAGTTGCACAGCACTTTGGCTTTAGGAGTTAACCATTTTACCTTGCAAAGAATCATATCTCTTTGTTTTCACCATATCATATTCTGCACTCTTTGCACTTTACCATGTAGTTATGATTACGTAGTTAGAACAAAAAAACCAGTTACTAATACACAATTTGAGTTAAAGGAAAGTGCATAGAACTACATGTGCCGTAGCAGTAGTAAATTGACTTCATGCACTTGGCCAGTTTTCACACGCACAAAACCAAAAAAGAGCAGAACCAAGGGATACCAAATAAGCTGTCGCAATTATCAAAAGTGTAAAAATTGGTACCTTTTTAAGCAGAAGATTGGATATTCCTTCTTTGGAGAATTTTCCTTTGAAATCATATGCCTCAAATTTTCTTTACCATCCTTTTGTTGCTGGGTACTTAGTTTTAAGCTTTTCTTGAAATCCTAGTAGTGGTTAACAGCTTCACCAATTGTGTTTATGGATTCAAATGAAAATATTTGAAGATTCAAGAACCCTACTACAACAGTATATATGAATATATGCTATATATCACTATGTAGCTCTGTCTTTAAACCATAAACACAGACTACTAGAATTTCAAGAACAGCTTAAGATTATTTCTATTTCTATTTCTTTCTAGTCCCATTTTTGAGGTAATCACGGTTGAACTAGACAGATTCAATTTTAAGCTTGAAGAGTTGAAGTGATATACGAACGTATGCCACAGTTTTGCTCTCATTGTTGCGTCATTGGACACACTATCTCTAGTTGCAAGTGGCTGAAAAATCACCCCGAAGACGTTTCCGAACACGGAAAAAAAATTATTAACATAAAGAAAGAAGCAACCAAGGAGTCTCTACAATATGTTGTTAAAAAGAAAGAAGCACTTCCTGGCGGTAATATTACAAATCCAGTCAAGATTGACTTGCCAACTATCGAAGAAAATCAAGACGAAGCTACTGATTGTCAATTAGATATGGCAAATAAAAATACAAAACCTGTTGCACAAATACAGCAGCTGCTGGTGCCTCCAAAACCTGTCATAACAGTAGCTATTCCATTAAAAAATGATGATAGACAGATAGCTCAAACTCTTCCTACTGCAGAAGCGGTTCTGGTTTTACTTGTTGACGGTCCGATAAATCATAAAACAACCAATGCAGCAGCTGTTCCATATGTAAAGGTGGACAATCCGATGCCGCAGCTGTTCCATATGTAAAGGTGGACAATCCGATGCCTTTTGCAGCTCCAATAAAGTCACAAATGATGTCGTGCCGGTTGCTAATAATAACATAACAAATGTTAAAGCCTCAATTTCCTTTAGTATGGCTTTGCATAATGTTCGGGATGAGATTGCGCACGGCGACATTCAAAAGGAGGATATGGTTGTCCAGGAAATTGATAATAATAATGATGAAACAAAATTGACAGTTGAAATTCATGAGTCGGATAATGAAATTGTTCCGGAAACTCAGCAGGCTGGTTAATAACATGAATGAGGATTTTGATCATGATGTCCAACATGATATCCAAGTGCTTAAGCAAGCAAGTTTGGTCGGATATGGTGGAGGAGAAACCGTTCACTCCATTTGTGTCTAAGGGACAAAAGAAAAAGAATAAAAAAGCAGCGAGGAGCGCAGGCCAACAGTATCACACTCGTTCAAAGGGTGCACCACCTCATATGTCATTATGAAGTTCCTATTTTGGAACGTGCGCGGGTTTGGTAACCCCGAGTATAGAGTAGCTTTGAAGATTTTTTGCACATCTCATAAGCCTGATATCAATTTTATAGCTGAACCAATGTATGTTTTGATTCTGTTCCGAACTGGTTTTGGAGTATAATTATTGCGAAGGTAACACTTGTGCGAACAAGATTGCAAATCACGGTCACTTGCTAGACAAAATATTCTTTGGTGGGATTCAACTCCGCCTTTTATTAGAGATGACTGTTTACAAGATCGACTAGGAATTCCTTGTTTTCGAACAACCACTTCCCAATCAAGGTCTATAAGTTTTCTAATTCGCTCCACAAGAGTTCTCCCAACAATGTTATTACTCCTTTTAGCAGTAATGTTTTGTACAACAACTAAAGAATCAATATGAAGTTCTACTGCCCAAATACGCATTACCATATCCGAGAAAGTTAGCAAAGCCTCCCAACCACTCACCATCACTACCCCTTATAACTCCACCACATCCTATACGACCATCATCTTGACAAGATCCATCCCTATTCAATTTAACCAAACCGTTCAAAGGAGGCAACCACTTCACTTGAACAATGCTTTTGCGCTGGTTTTCAACAATTCTTAATGAATTCTCTGCCATGTGATATTGCCTAACATGCTGTAAAATATGATGCACTTGATTGCTCGGTCTTATATATTCCTCTGTGTGCATTTCTGTTTCTCCATAGCCATATAAAATGACATGCAACAGCCCACACACTACTCCAATCTGTCTCTAATTCCAGCCAGCTCCATTATTGATATTAAAAGAAATCCAGAATTTATAATCTTCTGCAAAAAACTGGTTTCAGCAGCGAGTATGCATAACTTTCAGACAATTACGCATCACATGTAACACCGTCTCAGCTACACAGCCACACAAAGAACAACTAGCATTGGCAAGGCCCATCTTGCTCTTATTATAATTAGTTAGTAACCTGTTGTGATTCATCAACCAAACCAAATGCCTGATCCGCTCCGGAACTCGCAATTTCTAAATTCTTTTCCACATGTCGACATGGTTGTCATCTTCAAAATTGCACAGAGCTCGATACATATCAGCAATAGACAAATTACCATGATCCTTATCCAAGCAACATTTAACATCTGGACCACTGTGCATATCAGGTGGGGGTACAACTGCTATACGATTAAGAATATCCGACGGCAAGAAATTATTGAGCACATTCCAATTCCATCTTCCTGCCTCATCCACAAAATCTGAGACTTTCATGTGTCTCCACTGGTATGGGATTTGTATCTCCAAATCCATTATACGAACTCTCTTATCAACCCAAACATCCTCACAAAATTTCACACTTAAACCATCACCTATAGACCAAAAACAACTATCCTCCATTTTTTGCCATAGTTTCACAACAGACTTCCATAAGTGAGAACCTACACCTTTAGCCACTACACCATTATTATCATAATCTCTTCTATATTTCCCCAAAAATCATTTGAGCCTACCTGAAGCTTTCTTCCAAGTTTCATAATGCATGCCTCATTCATTAACCTTAATCTCCTGATACCAAGACCTCCATTTTCCTTTGATTGACTAACATTATTCCACCCAACATCATGATATTTCCGTCCATTCTCATTATCCCCCCAAATGAAACCTCTTTGCAATTTTTGAATTTCATCCACACAAGATTTAGGAAGCAACATACTCATCATGGGATATATAGGAATTGCTTCTATGACACTCTTGGCCAAAGTTACCCTCCCTGCAAAAGAGAGTTGATTCGCCTTCCATTGAGCTAATTTTGCACTAACTTGCTCAATGATATAGTGAAAATCAGATTTTCTTGGGGACCTTCCAATTAAAGGAACACAAAGGTTACTTCCCAAGGTTCGCAGTTTCTCTAAATCCGGATTTTTGCACCACAATGTCTCGAATATGCCTCTTAGTATTTTTTGAAAAGAAAATACTAGTCTTCTCCTGACTCACTTCTTGTCCAGACATGCTACAAAATTATTTTAAAACTTTCATGACACAACTAATTTGATTTTCTGTTGCTTCACCAAACAACAATAAATCATCCGCAAACATCAAATGAGAAACTAGTGGTCCTCCTCTTCCAGCCCTCAGTGCCTTCCAATCACCAATATTTACCTCATGAGAAATAAGGTGAGAAAGTTTATCAATAACATGGCAAACAAATAAGGAGAGATTGGATCAATTGGTCGAATCCCTCTTTGAGGCCGAAAATAATCAGCTCTAGCTCCATTCCATTTAACGTTCGTCTCCACACTAGTGACCATATGCATGATCAAATTAATAACATTTTCTGGAAGCCCCACCTCAGTAAGCACTCTCCAAATAAATTCCCAGTTAAGCTTGTCATAAGCTTTCGAAAGATTAACTTTAACAGCAAAATATCCATTTTCGTCATGCTATGGGTCATTTCTTGAGCAACAACAATATTTTCATGAATATTTCTTCGCGGAACAAAACCGGTTTGAAAAAGAGACACAATAATTGGAACAAGTTCTTTTAATCTTTCCACTATAACTTTACTCACTACCTTGTGGATTGTATTGCATAGTGAAATGGGGAGAAATTGATTGACAAACTCCGGTTGGGGAACTTTGGGAATCAAGCAAATATCAGTTTGGTTCACAGATACAATATGACTAGGATTTCTCCAGACATCGCGCACAAAATCACACAAATTCTTCCCAACTAGGATACAATATGACTAGTATGATAATATCTAGTGTTACGATCAATGTTGTAAAACACGTAAATCGGATTAGGATCGGGAGAAGGGTAATAGTTCGTAACTCGGGTAATCGTAACACGAATCGTAAGATTCTACCAAAATAAAGGACCAAAGATCGGAGAAGGATCGTAATACAAAATCGTAGGATCGTAACCTCTAAGTGATAGAGAGGGAGAGAAGTTGGTTGTATAGTAGAAGTGTGGAGGGAAAATTTTGTTCAATTGGAGGGAAAAAAATTAGTGCATAGACTAGGGGAAGTTGCTTCACATCCATGGGTATGGGGCTTGTGTGTTGAAATTGTTTTTCAACTGCTTTTGCTGATAATATGGTGCTGCACGTCCATGAAGGTGGGGATTGTGTGTTTGAAGAGTTGTAATTAGAAAAAGAAAAAAGAAAAAGGAAGAAACGGTGGAAACAAAACAAATGGGGATTAGTTAAATAAAAAAAGAAAGGATAAGAATTAGTCAACAAAATCCATAAAAAAAAAAAAAAAGAATTAGTCAACAAATAAAAAAGGAAAGGGATAAGAAGGAAACGGTGGTTTTGGATTTATTAGAAAGTGAAACGGTGCGTTTAGGTTAAAAAAGAAAACAGTGCGTTTTAATAAAATACAAAACGGTGTGTTTTAATAAAAAACAAAACGGTGCGTTTAATTCAAGTCTTCTTCTTTCTCGCGACACCCTTTTAGAATCGGAACGAACAGCGTTTTCACGATTCTGCGATCCAGATCGCCGATCCGGCGCCGATTCTCTTCTCCGGCGATTCTGAGCACGATTCCGCTCGGTTAGGGATGGGTAAATCGTAAACTCGTTCGAGTCAGCGAGTTGACTCGCGATTTTGACAACACTGGTTACGATCCCCATCTGTCAGCCACTTGGCCCGGGATCTTTGAAACCACATCAATTCTTTGTATGCCTCCCAATCTAGCAACGAGCTATTTTTTCTTGCAGCGAACTTCATCAAAATGCATCAGCTTCCAATTGGTAATTCCATGTTGAACATTTTGCATATTATTTACAATGGAATTTTGTTGTTTCCAATTTTCCTTCAACATATCATAGTACGAATTGTCAAGGAACCAAGCACTTTCAAAATGGAACTGTTTATTTGTTGTTTGGTGAGGAACTTCCATCGGACAAATGAGCAGAGGGTGATGATCCGAGAAATCGAAAAACTCTAACAACCCCATCAGGAAATTCCAGCCACCAGGAATCATTACTTAAAGCTCTATCTAGCCGTTCAAAAATACGTTGTCCCCCATGATAAGTTGGACCACGCCATGTAAACTTTGAACCTATTGCACCAAGATCCATAAGCTGACAAGCATCTATCCGTTCTTTAAATTTTAAGCACTTTCTCAAACAAATTGGAGCACCCCCTTTCTTCTCATTGGCTCCCAATATATCATTAAAATCTCCGGCTAGTAACCAAGGATCCCGATTAGAAGTTGCAATATCCTTCAAATCATTCTAGAGGATCCTTCGATTATCTTCATTAGGACTAGCATACACCTCAGTAAATAACCACATCTTCCCTCTAGGATAACTCACCTTTAGATGCAGAAACTGAAACTTTTTTTGCAACAAATGAACCTCAAAAAACTCAGTTTTCCAAACTACTATAATACCACCTGCATACCCCTGAACTTCAGATGACAAAACACCATCATATCCCAACAAAGTGAAGGTTTTTGTTAATTTATTATGATCACATCTTGTCTCCAAAATAACCAGCATAGCAGGTTTCCATGTCTCTACATACTGCTTACAATATCTATAAAAAGAAGTGTTGGCTTCACCCAGGCAATTCCACACAAAAATTCTATTCATTGTATTCATCATAAAATTATGAATGATAGAAAAATAGAGAAACTCACACAGAGCACACTTAATTTTCATTAGTTGGTGTCTCTGGAACCACCTCCATCTCAGCATCAGACAACTCATTTGAGCTATGTTCATTAGCATCAACAAACTCATCCACTTCTAATATTTTATCCGTTGTAACCTGCCTTTGTGATGTATCACCTTTAGGAGGTTCAAAAGTGTTATCTTGGGGTCCTAACAAATGCTAACAGATACAAAAAGTTCACAAGGCAGAAAACAAAGAGAAGAAACAGTTGGTTTTAAGCCAACAACGGCTATGGTAATCAATAACTAGACAAAGATCAAAATCAGAGATCCAAATTTTGGCATCCTCCCAATCATATGATAAATAGCGACTAACTCGAAGACTGGACACATTATCAGACAGCTCATCCTATTTGTAGTGGTTTTAAGCCCTTCATCAACAATATGTAGAGTGTAGACTCAAGTCATTCTAAGCTTTCAATACTTACTCAACCAACGGTTCATGATACAATCATGTAATTGTCCTTGTTGGACCCATAACAGGCCAGCAACTGCTTTCACAAGCAAACACATGTGACACCAACATTAGACTTGCACAAGCAAACATAGTGATTGAACTTTTAGATTTTTGCATCTTCTCCATAATATTTGCAAGGTCTTTTTTACTTGATTTAATTAGCAGAACCAAGGGACACCAAATTATATGCCGTCACAATTATACAAGCACAACTATTACAAATGAATGCATCAATGCACTACATCCCATTTCTTTTTATTTATTTTTTGACAAATATCCCATTTATACTTTGTGGATAAATAACTTACAATACAATTGCATACCATCTAGGATCATCAAGGCTACTTTTAACCAATCTCATTATGTGTTATGAAAAAAGAATTTTGCTGCATGTCCTCAAACTCAAACCCATGTGTATTGACAGTAAAACAAGCAAATGTACTTTGTTGCAAACTATTAAAAGAATAGCTGACCCAAGCTCATGAGAGTTTACAATAGACTTTCCCTCACCCTTATGGAACACTTGTGACTAACACCCTAATTTTGTTGCTTTGACCTGTAACCTGCTAAGGATAAAAAAGTTTATATATAGACTTGTCACAATTGTAACCAAACAGAAAAGTCAATATAACAAAATATTCATTCAAAGATTCAGAGAATCATGAGCAATTTACAAAATTTTAACACAAACTGTCACTGGGCTGGTGAACTCAATTGGCATAAACCTGTAAAATAGCGTCGAAGTCATCAGTACTAGTACCTCAAAATTTGATCTCCTAATAATAATCTCAAAGCAATGAATAACTCTTTCCCTTTCTGCAGTGACAGTTCCTTGTGACTAGAACAATAGAAAACAGAATGGTAGCACAATTCTTATCAGTGTCTACTTTCAGAATTAATGGTAGAAGTTGCTCTACGAGTTATTTAATGAGAGTCTATGTTGTGAAAGGATTTTGTAGTGCTGAAAGAAGAAACTAAATCATTTCACTTTAGTCATCAAAGAACAAAAACAATATCTTCCATGCATAGAAATTTATTTTGAAATTGCATTTAACTCTTGCAACCAGATTTTACAATATGAATAAAAGGTTCATATTTCAGTTTCCTTAAGGATCATCAAGACATCTCCGGAATTTATATAACCAATAGAAATTGGAATTAAGGGTCATCGCAGCAACGTTTAAGCATCACAGTCATTAAGGCAACATATAATAATCTCATCATTTATATAGCCAATAGAAATTGGACTTAAGGGTCATTAGGCAACGTTTAAGCATCTCACAAATTTATATAACCAATAGAAATTGGACTTAAGGGTCATTGAGGCAACGTTTAAGCATCTCACAAATTTATATAACCAATAGTAATTGGACTTAAGGGTCATCGAGGCAACATTCAAGCATCACAGTCATCAATTCAACATATAATAATGTCATCATTTATATAGCCAATAGAAATTGGATTTAAGGGTCATTGGGGCAGCATCTCAGAAATTTATATAACCGATAGAAATTGAACTTAAGGGTCATCGAGGCAATGTTTAAGCATCCCAGTCATAAGGCAACATATAATAATCTCATCATTAAATATATCCAATAACAATTGGACTTAAGGGTCATCGAGATACTATTTAAGCATTGGATTTAACCATCCCAATTTTCACTATGAACAAATAGTTCACATTGCAAAATAGCATTTAGATCCAACAGCCATTCCAAAAAAAGAAACATTTAGTTTCAGGGTCATCAATGACTCAAAGATACCATCTCAAAAAATTCACATAATGAATAATAATTGGACTTAAGAAACATCGATCCGATATTTAATCATTTCAGTATGAATTTATACCATACAAAAGCTTTTAGAAAGCTAGAAAACTTTGCAATTTGCAAGATTGCATTTGGGTCATCAAAGAATAAAATACAGGCAAATATTATGAACAGAAATTGATATTAACTCACACAAACAACTGTTGCACTACGAATATTTAAAGAATTCATATTGTCAAAACAACACATCCATTACAAAGAATAAAAAAATGGGTATCCAGTATCAATCATTTCATAAACCAATATGGCTAATTCCATCAATATTGGTACCAAACCGAGTCTTGGGACACATAACATTTCTCAATTAAAGGTTTCTTTTTTCTAAGGCAGAAGATTGAATTTTCTCGAATAAGAATGGAAAAAATGGGTAATCCCATAAATACTGTGGCAAACAAAAAGCAGTCTTTTTAAAATATCTGCGCCAAACAGGGTCAGGGTCATGTGATCTTTGTGACAGAACACATTAGCCAATAAAGGTCGTTTTGTGTTTTATGATTGAATAATAAAAGATGAGTATCTCAACATGCAGAAACGAAACCAGTTAATTGACCAACATTCTAAAGATTTGATCAAAAAACTGATATTACTCTATAGTATTAGCCAACATAAATCCCACAATTCAAGTTTCATTCTTTTTTTGAAAGATAATTAAATGAAAAATTATCATTCAAAGCATTTGTGTTAAACAGGGTCTTGGACATAGCATGTTTCCTCAATAAAGGTGTTTCTTTTAGCAGAAGATCGAATGTTGGAATGAAAATTCAACATCCGGTATCACTTGTAAACCAAATGTTGGAATGAAAATTCCAAAATAACCTTAGCAAACAAAATAAAATTCAAAGTCTTAATTGGGACAGAGAACATTTGTTCAATCAAATGTTTTTTTTCTTTTCAAGCAGGAAATTGAAAGCCCTAAAATAATCAAGAATGAAAAAAATTCCAAAATTATCTTTCAAAATATTCTTTTTGAATGTTCTTGATTATTATTCAACAACGATAAAAATGGGTATCTCGACATACATCAATGCGAATATGAAGAATGAATAATCAGAAATTACCGTAGCAAACGAAATTAGGGCTTACTCGTGTGTGTGTGTTCCACAAAAGTCTCCTTGTTCTGCATAGAGTTTTGATCAAGAAATCGATCTTACGCAGAGATTGCGACAATTCGTGTTTCTTCTTTTTTGTTACCGATGAAGCGTCTTTTGTTATTTTCTTTGGTCTTGAAGAAAAATAGAATGAAACCAATTTTAGCCAACAGATAGCGTAAACACTGAAGAGAGAAGAAGATGTGTGCTTATAAAGGCTATAATCATGGGCTTTTGTGTTCTAGGGCATCGGCCCATTCAAAAGTAAGAGTAATATCTATTTTGATATCTATTTATAAAAATAGATATTTTTAATCTCTCAAAATAATCTCCATAAAGTAAATAGAGATTAAAATTGAATAAATATTTTTGAAAGACATCGTGATTTTTTATTAAGAGTCTGTTTGGATTTAGCTTATTTTTGAGCTTATGAAAATAGCTTATGTAAATAAATAAAGTTTTATGTTGATTAATAAGTTTTCACTAATAAAAATTGTATTTTTATCATAAATTATCTTGAAAAGTTTATAATAATACATAAAAGCTTATTTATTTCCATAAGCTATTTCGTATAAGCTTAAAAATAAGTTAATCCAAACGGATCCTAAATATAACCCACACTATTCAGAGTTTTTTCTACTGATAATGTCTGGGAGTTTTTTTTTTTCTGAAGCAATAATGTCTGGAAGTTAAACATATAAAATTTTAATGTCTAGGGGTGTTTAAGTTTTATAAATTTGAATGTGTAAAATCCTTAAATTTCATATATGTATAGGAGGTGTTCAAATTCTAGAAATTGAAAATGAAAAATCATAAGTTTTCATATATGTATTGAGGGTCCTCGAGTTCAAGAACTCAAAAACAACGTCCGAGTTTAGAACTTCAATATGATATTTTTGAAAATCGAGAGGGCGCAAAAAGAAATTCTCATGAATTAATTCAAGTGATGAGAGTTTTGGGCTTTTTAAACAAGTGGTCAAAGTTCGATTTTTGGCTTTTACATATGAAAAAAGAAATCGGTCGGGAGAAAATAACTCATTTTGTGTGCCCCACAGATTCCTCGGCAAAAATTAATTAGTACTAAACGACGGTAGAAATTTTGTAGCAATAACATTGTAAAAAAGAAAAGTCTTATAGTGTCTACATTACTTAGCTATTAAGCATAAAATCTAGAGACTTTGATACAAAAAATTGTGCCATAGCAACATAGTTTATCGCTGAATAAATTCGCAGCAGCCAAAATAAACTGCATTTAGCACCAAATCTTCCAAACACACCACATAGGTATTAAATTTAACATGTTCAAAGTTCTTAAGAGTATGCTAGCAAACACAATTCAAATTAGCAATATGCATTTTTCTAAAACATAAAAGCCATTGTAAAGCCTGACAATGTGCCATATCACATATCAGAACATATAAGTCGGAGTACTGAGTCACAAAGCTAGCAGATGAGAACACATCTTTTTTTATCAAACATTGTGAAGATTTCACATATATGAGCAGTCAAGATCAGGACTTTGAAAATGTTTAATTTATATATGATCATTACAACTTACTAACTTAGTGTATACACAATGACTGCATTAGCCCAAGAGAAATGTTATCCGAACAACTAAAAAGTTGTCGGACAACTACAATAGTGCGGGACTCGCCGCCTTTTTCTATTTTTAATTATTTTAGCCTAACCTCGATTTGCGTGCAAGAAAGGAAAAAGTTAGTTGTCCGACCGGGACAACTTTTTTTGGTGTTCAAATAACACACCTCTTAGCCCAAATCAGTCTGCACAAGCACAACTGAAAATTCACCTTAGCTATAAATCACCAGATAATCCCATCTTATGAAGCAAAAGTAAACTATAAGCAACATATTGCATATTGTACACCGAGACTCGAATTTATAATTGTTGTGTACGAGCTCACATGTATAAATCCAAGACTTGTATTTACAATTATCAACATAAACATACCGGAAAAAATAAAATACTACAACAGCAAGTGACACTTTCAGAAACAAAAATAGCTATATACTCTTATTCCCTCTTATTGTTTTATATCATTAATCTTTTGATCATTATGTGGCCCGAAAAATATTTACTTAATTTTTTTGGGACCGTAAGAAGATTTCGTTTCACAGTTACTCTCCTCATTGGAGTATGTCTATATATATGGTTGATTCAGTTTCAAATAGTAATGAAATCCAACTTAGTTAAAGTACAGTTTCATAGAAATATAAAACTAATTTTATGCCTTAAAGGTACCTTAAGTAAGCATAAAATTAATTTTAAAATTTGATGGTTTTTGTTTTGTTACATTATCATTGACATTATGGGAACCATGTGATTGAAGTGTATAATATTTAAAATGAGTTACGTGAAAATGAATATGGGAGATCTCTAAAATTGACATATCACTTATAGTTTATGAATTTGTTTGATTGGTAAAATATAAGTATTAAATAGAAGAATATATAATTGAATAACACAATTTAACATTTAAAATATTGAATAAATTGTGTTTTTTATGATGTTTGGCAGACAATTTTTTTTAGACAAATTGTGTAGCATAGTTTAGTGAATGACAAAAATTTCAATTTTTGTCCGATCTATTGACTCTTATTTTTTTACGTTAATTTAGAAATCAAACTTGAATTCTCCAAATAATCTGCTATAAAAAGAGCTCATTATACTATTTAAGCTCAATATCATTGTTATTATATTTTTTTTTTTTTTTGGCTTTCACCACCAGTTGAATCTGGCATCAAGTGGTTTCAGCCCCCTCCCGATCGCAGTTGCGGGGATCGAACCGTGGTCCTCCCTATCAAGTTCAGCGCCAATCACCACTGAACCAACTAACGATTGGTATTGTTATTATATATTATTAAACGCTTAAGTTCAATGTTATTATTGGTATATTATTATTCAATAATACATGTGTTCATTTTTTTATTTCCACATAATACATGTGTTCATTATTTATTTCCACGTACCTCCCACTCTCTTTCTCTAGTCTTAACCACTTTTTCAAATCTCAATTCTCAATTATAATTTATAACCAAAAAATCTCAATTCTCAATAGTGTTTTTTGGTACAACATTTCTCAATACTTTATTCTGTATAGTTTATTAAAATAAAAAAGAAGTAAAACTTTATTTTGTATATAAAAAAAAAATTAAAGAATACCCAAGATATTATTTAAGTATATTAATAAGAAAATTTTGTACATTTATCTTACTATATTAATTTATTCCTTTTGTGTGCTCAATAAATGCCACGGGAATTGTTTAGCATTACCTTTTGTATACACTCTTTCTTTACATAATATAAGTTGTTTTAGTTGTATTACACTAGTATAAATTATGAGTTAGTTTACAAAATTGTTGTTCATTAATAATATGTAAATAATAAATTAAAAAAAATAGAATAATAAATAATTAAAAATATAATAAAAAAATAATATTAAATACTTATTTGGTAATATGAAGCGATTTATAATTTATTTAGTGCTATAAATAGTCTCTTTCCATTTCTATCTTCAAACCATTCAACAACGAGAAAAACAAACACTTTTTCCTATTTGTTATATCTTTCTTTCCCTTTTAAACCAAACCAGTGATCATAAAAACCAAAGCATTACCAAAAATGGAAACAATGCTAAGCTCTTTAGACTTAAGCAAGCCAACAAGCAATGACGTCGTTTCATGCTTAACATCAAACAGCACAGCAACGATCCAACCGTCGTCCACGGCAATTTCCTCCGCCAATGCTACTCTCGGCCGCCACCTAGCACGGAGGCTAGTTCAAATCGGCATCACTGACATTGTTATAAAAAAAAGGAATTACAAGTATTAAAATTCCCCTTCAAAGATTACAACTTTACATTTAACAAAGATACCCCAAGATTTGACTAATTGGAGCTGACAATAACTTTTATCATTAAGGCTAAGTTAGCATCCCTGTAGCTCTTCCAATTCAAGCCCAACATAAACCTAAGAATCATCATGGCCAAAACCTTATGAGAAAAGTTGCTAGTGATTCATTTAGGATCACCATTTTAGGATAATCAAGGCTCAAATCATACCATCTCAATTTTAGATTACAAATAATTAAGTCATATTTACATCCGCAGATGAATGAAAAGGCTGAAACTTATCTTAATTTTGCATTTCCTCAAGGCACATGCCATCCCAAGAATTATATTTTGAATAGATATAGAACTTGAGGCATCTCATTTATACTTCGTGAATAAAAAATTCACATTGCAATAATATCTAAATCCAGAGCCATCAATGGCTCAAACATACCATCTAGGATCATTAAGGCTACATTTAACCATTCAAATTATGTGCAAGGAAAAATGAACAACGTTGCAAATGAAAAACCTAATATATTGACAGGCAAAATGTTGAAAGAAAAAAACAATCATAATTTTGTAGGTGTACTGGTATATAGGTAGAGTGCTTCGATAGTACCTCAGCAGTTGGTATCTTGTCAAAAGAAATCAATGGACATAAACTTGTAAAATATCACCGTAGTCATTGGTAGTTTTATGGTACCTCAGAAGTTGGTATCCTAATAGTCAAAGAAGTGAATAACTCTTTCCCTTTCTGCACTTTCAGTTCTTTGTGACTATAACAATAGAAAACAGCATGGAGGTTGTGAGGGTGAGAGCATTTTTTAGTGCCAAAAGGAGAGAAACTAACCGCATTTTTTCTGTGAAGAAAAACACAAGCATTTTTGCGCAACTTAAACTTAATTTTGTATATAGATGCAATTAAATCACATTATTTATAATGATGATCCCCCACTTTTTAGTTGCACAGCACTTTGGCTTTAGGAGTTAACCATTTTACCTTGCAAAGAATCATATCTCTTTGTTTTCACCATATCATATTCTGCACTCTTTGCACTTTACCATGTAGTTATGATTACGTAGTTAGAACAAAAAAACCAGTTACTAATACACAATTTGAGTTAAAGGAAAGTGCATAGAACTACATGTGCCGTAGCAGTAGTAAATTGACTTCATGCACTTGGCCAGTTTTCACACGCACAAAACCAAAAAAGAGCAGAACCAAGGGATACCAAATAAGCTGTCGCAATTATCAAAAGTGTAAAAATTGGTACCTTTTTAAGCAGAAGATTGGATATTCCTTCTTTGGAGAATTTTCCTTTGAAATCATATGCCTCAAATTTTCTTTACCATCCTTTTGTTGCTGGGTACTTAGTTTTAAGCTTTTCTTGAAATCCTAGTAGTGGTTAACAGCTTCACCAATTGTGTTTATGGATTCAAATGAAAATATTTGAAGATTCAAGAACCCTACTACAACAGTATATATGAATATATGCTATATATCACTATGTAGCTCTGTCTTTAAACCATAAACACAGACTACTAGAATTTCAAGAACAGCTTAAGATTATTTCTATTTCTATTTCTTTCTAGTCCCATTTTTGAGGTAATCACGGTTGAACTAGACAGATTCAATTTTAAGCTTGAAGAGTTGAAGTGATATACGAACGTATGCCACAGTTTTGCTCTCATTGTTGCGTCATTGGACACACTATCTCTAGTTGCAAGTGGCTGAAAAATCACCCCGAAGACGTTTCCGAACACGGAAAAAAAATTATTAACATAAAGAAAGAAGCAACCAAGGAGTCTCTACAATATGTTGTTAAAAAGAAAGAAGCACTTCCTGGCGGTAATATTACAAATCCAGTCAAGATTGACTTGCCAACTATCGAAGAAAATCAAGACGAAGCTACTGATTGTCAATTAGATATGGCAAATAAAAATACAAAACCTGTTGCACAAATACAGCAGCTGCTGGTGCCTCCAAAACCTGTCATAACAGTAGCTATTCCATTAAAAAATGATGATAGACAGATAGCTCAAACTCTTCCTACTGCAGAAGCGGTTCTGGTTTTACTTGTTGACGGTCCGATAAATCATAAAACAACCAATGCAGCAGCTGTTCCATATGTAAAGGTGGACAATCCGATGCCGCAGCTGTTCCATATGTAAAGGTGGACAATCCGATGCCTTTTGCAGCTCCAATAAAGTCACAAATGATGTCGTGCCGGTTGCTAATAATAACATAACAAATGTTAAAGCCTCAATTTCCTTTAGTATGGCTTTGCATAATGTTCGGGATGAGATTGCGCACGGCGACATTCAAAAGGAGGATATGGTTGTCCAGGAAATTGATAATAATAATGATGAAACAAAATTGACAGTTGAAATTCATGAGTCGGATAATGAAATTGTTCCGGAAACTCAGCAGGCTGGTTAATAACATGAATGAGGATTTTGATCATGATGTCCAACATGATATCCAAGTGCTTAAGCAAGCAAGTTTGGTCGGATATGGTGGAGGAGAAACCGTTCACTCCATTTGTGTCTAAGGGACAAAAGAAAAAGAATAAAAAAGCAGCGAGGAGCGCAGGCCAACAGTATCACACTCGTTCAAAGGGTGCACCACCTCATATGTCATTATGAAGTTCCTATTTTGGAACGTGCGCGGGTTTGGTAACCCCGAGTATAGAGTAGCTTTGAAGATTTTTTGCACATCTCATAAGCCTGATATCAATTTTATAGCTGAACCAATGTATGTTTTGATTCTGTTCCGAACTGGTTTTGGAGTATAATTATTGCGAAGGTAACACTTGTGCGAACAAGATTGCAAATCACGGTCACTTGCTAGACAAAATATTCTTTGGTGGGATTCAACTCCGCCTTTTATTAGAGATGACTGTTTACAAGATCGACTAGGAATTCCTTGTTTTCGAACAACCACTTCCCAATCAAGGTCTATAAGTTTTCTAATTCGCTCCACAAGAGTTCTCCCAACAATGTTATTACTCCTTTTAGCAGTAATGTTTTGTACAACAACTAAAGAATCAATATGAAGTTCTACTGCCCAAATACGCATTACCATATCCGAGAAAGTTAGCAAAGCCTCCCAACCACTCACCATCACTACCCCTTATAACTCCACCACATCCTATACGACCATCATCTTGACAAGATCCATCCCTATTCAATTTAACCAAACCGTTCAAAGGAGGCAACCACTTCACTTGAACAATGCTTTTGCGCTGGTTTTCAACAATTCTTAATGAATTCTCTGCCATGTGATATTGCCTAACATGCTGTAAAATATGATGCACTTGATTGCTCGGTCTTATATATTCCTCTGTGTGCATTTCTGTTTCTCCATAGCCATATAAAATGACATGCAACAGCCCACACACTACTCCAATCTGTCTCTAATTCCAGCCAGCTCCATTATTGATATTAAAAGAAATCCAGAATTTATAATCTTCTGCAAAAAACTGGTTTCAGCAGCGAGTATGCATAACTTTCAGACAATTACGCATCACATGTAACACCGTCTCAGCTACACAGCCACACAAAGAACAACTAGCATTGGCAAGGCCCATCTTGCTCTTATTATAATTAGTTAGTAACCTGTTGTGATTCATCAACCAAACCAAATGCCTGATCCGCTCCGGAACTCGCAATTTCTAAATTCTTTTCCACATGTCGACATGGTTGTCATCTTCAAAATTGCACAGAGCTCGATACATATCAGCAATAGACAAATTACCATGATCCTTATCCAAGCAACATTTAACATCTGGACCACTGTGCATATCAGGTGGGGGTACAACTGCTATACGATTAAGAATATCCGACGGCAAGAAATTATTGAGCACATTCCAATTCCATCTTCCTGCCTCATCCACAAAATCTGAGACTTTCATGTGTCTCCACTGGTATGGGATTTGTATCTCCAAATCCATTATACGAACTCTCTTATCAACCCAAACATCCTCACAAAATTTCACACTTAAACCATCACCTATAGACCAAAAACAACTATCCTCCATTTTTTGCCATAGTTTCACAACAGACTTCCATAAGTGAGAACCTACACCTTTAGCCACTACACCATTATTATCATAATCTCTTCTATATTTCCCCAAAAATCATTTGAGCCTACCTGAAGCTTTCTTCCAAGTTTCATAATGCATGCCTCATTCATTAACCTTAATCTCCTGATACCAAGACCTCCATTTTCCTTTGATTGACTAACATTATTCCACCCAACATCATGATATTTCCGTCCATTCTCATTATCCCCCCAAATGAAACCTCTTTGCAATTTTTGAATTTCATCCACACAAGATTTAGGAAGCAACATACTCATCATGGGATATATAGGAATTGCTTCTATGACACTCTTGGCCAAAGTTACCCTCCCTGCAAAAGAGAGTTGATTCGCCTTCCATTGAGCTAATTTTGCACTAACTTGCTCAATGATATAGTGAAAATCAGATTTTCTTGGGGACCTTCCAATTAAAGGAACACAAAGGTTACTTCCCAAGGTTCGCAGTTTCTCTAAATCCGGATTTTTGCACCACAATGTCTCGAATATGCCTCTTAGTATTTTTTGAAAAGAAAATACTAGTCTTCTCCTGACTCACTTCTTGTCCAGACATGCTACAAAATTATTTTAAAACTTTCATGACACAACTAATTTGATTTTCTGTTGCTTCACCAAACAACAATAAATCATCCGCAAACATCAAATGAGAAACTAGTGGTCCTCCTCTTCCAGCCCTCAGTGCCTTCCAATCACCAATATTTACCTCATGAGAAATAAGGTGAGAAAGTTTATCAATAACATGGCAAACAAATAAGGAGAGATTGGATCAATTGGTCGAATCCCTCTTTGAGGCCGAAAATAATCAGCTCTAGCTCCATTCCATTTAACGTTCGTCTCCACACTAGTGACCATATGCATGATCAAATTAATAACATTTTCTGGAAGCCCCACCTCAGTAAGCACTCTCCAAATAAATTCCCAGTTAAGCTTGTCATAAGCTTTCGAAAGATTAACTTTAACAGCAAAATATCCATTTTCGTCATGCTATGGGTCATTTCTTGAGCAACAACAATATTTTCATGAATATTTCTTCGCGGAACAAAACCGGTTTGAAAAAGAGACACAATAATTGGAACAAGTTCTTTTAATCTTTCCACTATAACTTTACTCACTACCTTGTGGATTGTATTGCATAGTGAAATGGGGAGAAATTGATTGACAAACTCCGGTTGGGGAACTTTGGGAATCAAGCAAATATCAGTTTGGTTCACAGATACAATATGACTAGGATTTCTCCAGACATCGCGCACAAAATCACACAAATTCTTCCCAACTAGGATACAATATGACTAGTATGATAATATCTAGTGTTACGATCAATGTTGTAAAACACGTAAATCGGATTAGGATCGGGAGAAGGGTAATAGTTCGTAACTCGGGTAATCGTAACACGAATCGTAAGATTCTACCAAAATAAAGGACCAAAGATCGGAGAAGGATCGTAATACAAAATCGTAGGATCGTAACCTCTAAGTGATAGAGAGGGAGAGAAGTTGGTTGTATAGTAGAAGTGTGGAGGGAAAATTTTGTTCAATTGGAGGGAAAAAAATTAGTGCATAGACTAGGGGAAGTTGCTTCACATCCATGGGTATGGGGCTTGTGTGTTGAAATTGTTTTTCAACTGCTTTTGCTGATAATATGGTGCTGCACGTCCATGAAGGTGGGGATTGTGTGTTTGAAGAGTTGTAATTAGAAAAAGAAAAAAGAAAAAGGAAGAAACGGTGGAAACAAAACAAATGGGGATTAGTTAAATAAAAAAAGAAAGGATAAGAATTAGTCAACAAAATCCATAAAAAAAAAAAAAAAGAATTAGTCAACAAATAAAAAAGGAAAGGGATAAGAAGGAAACGGTGGTTTTGGATTTATTAGAAAGTGAAACGGTGCGTTTAGGTTAAAAAAGAAAACAGTGCGTTTTAATAAAATACAAAACGGTGTGTTTTAATAAAAAACAAAACGGTGCGTTTAATTCAAGTCTTCTTCTTTCTCGCGACACCCTTTTAGAATCGGAACGAACAGCGTTTTCACGATTCTGCGATCCAGATCGCCGATCCGGCGCCGATTCTCTTCTCCGGCGATTCTGAGCACGATTCCGCTCGGTTAGGGATGGGTAAATCGTAAACTCGTTCGAGTCAGCGAGTTGACTCGCGATTTTGACAACACTGGTTACGATCCCCATCTGTCAGCCACTTGGCCCGGGATCTTTGAAACCACATCAATTCTTTGTATGCCTCCCAATCTAGCAACGAGCTATTTTTTCTTGCAGCGAACTTCATCAAAATGCATCAGCTTCCAATTGGTAATTCCATGTTGAACATTTTGCATATTATTTACAATGGAATTTTGTTGTTTCCAATTTTCCTTCAACATATCATAGTACGAATTGTCAAGGAACCAAGCACTTTCAAAATGGAACTGTTTATTTGTTGTTTGGTGAGGAACTTCCATCGGACAAATGAGCAGAGGGTGATGATCCGAGAAATCGAAAAACTCTAACAACCCCATCAGGAAATTCCAGCCACCAGGAATCATTACTTAAAGCTCTATCTAGCCGTTCAAAAATACGTTGTCCCCCATGATAAGTTGGACCACGCCATGTAAACTTTGAACCTATTGCACCAAGATCCATAAGCTGACAAGCATCTATCCGTTCTTTAAATTTTAAGCACTTTCTCAAACAAATTGGAGCACCCCCTTTCTTCTCATTGGCTCCCAATATATCATTAAAATCTCCGGCTAGTAACCAAGGATCCCGATTAGAAGTTGCAATATCCTTCAAATCATTCTAGAGGATCCTTCGATTATCTTCATTAGGACTAGCATACACCTCAGTAAATAACCACATCTTCCCTCTAGGATAACTCACCTTTAGATGCAGAAACTGAAACTTTTTTTGCAACAAATGAACCTCAAAAAACTCAGTTTTCCAAACTACTATAATACCACCTGCATACCCCTGAACTTCAGATGACAAAACACCATCATATCCCAACAAAGTGAAGGTTTTTGTTAATTTATTATGATCACATCTTGTCTCCAAAATAACCAGCATAGCAGGTTTCCATGTCTCTACATACTGCTTACAATATCTATAAAAAGAAGTGTTGGCTTCACCCAGGCAATTCCACACAAAAATTCTATTCATTGTATTCATCATAAAATTATGAATGATAGAAAAATAGAGAAACTCACACAGAGCACACTTAATTTTCATTAGTTGGTGTCTCTGGAACCACCTCCATCTCAGCATCAGACAACTCATTTGAGCTATGTTCATTAGCATCAACAAACTCATCCACTTCTAATATTTTATCCGTTGTAACCTGCCTTTGTGATGTATCACCTTTAGGAGGTTCAAAAGTGTTATCTTGGGGTCCTAACAAATGCTAACAGATACAAAAAGTTCACAAGGCAGAAAACAAAGAGAAGAAACAGTTGGTTTTAAGCCAACAACGGCTATGGTAATCAATAACTAGACAAAGATCAAAATCAGAGATCCAAATTTTGGCATCCTCCCAATCATATGATAAATAGCGACTAACTCGAAGACTGGACACATTATCAGACAGCTCATCCTATTTGTAGTGGTTTTAAGCCCTTCATCAACAATATGTAGAGTGTAGACTCAAGTCATTCTAAGCTTTCAATACTTACTCAACCAACGGTTCATGATACAATCATGTAATTGTCCTTGTTGGACCCATAACAGGCCAGCAACTGCTTTCACAAGCAAACACATGTGACACCAACATTAGACTTGCACAAGCAAACATAGTGATTGAACTTTTAGATTTTTGCATCTTCTCCATAATATTTGCAAGGTCTTTTTTACTTGATTTAATTAGCAGAACCAAGGGACACCAAATTATATGCCGTCACAATTATACAAGCACAACTATTACAAATGAATGCATCAATGCACTACATCCCATTTCTTTTTATTTATTTTTTGACAAATATCCCATTTATACTTTGTGGATAAATAACTTACAATACAATTGCATACCATCTAGGATCATCAAGGCTACTTTTAACCAATCTCATTATGTGTTATGAAAAAAGAATTTTGCTGCATGTCCTCAAACTCAAACCCATGTGTATTGACAGTAAAACAAGCAAATGTACTTTGTTGCAAACTATTAAAAGAATAGCTGACCCAAGCTCATGAGAGTTTACAATAGACTTTCCCTCACCCTTATGGAACACTTGTGACTAACACCCTAATTTTGTTGCTTTGACCTGTAACCTGCTAAGGATAAAAAAGTTTATATATAGACTTGTCACAATTGTAACCAAACAGAAAAGTCAATATAACAAAATATTCATTCAAAGATTCAGAGAATCATGAGCAATTTACAAAATTTTAACACAAACTGTCACTGGGCTGGTGAACTCAATTGGCATAAACCTGTAAAATAGCGTCGAAGTCATCAGTACTAGTACCTCAAAATTTGATCTCCTAATAATAATCTCAAAGCAATGAATAACTCTTTCCCTTTCTGCAGTGACAGTTCCTTGTGACTAGAACAATAGAAAACAGAATGGTAGCACAATTCTTATCAGTGTCTACTTTCAGAATTAATGGTAGAAGTTGCTCTACGAGTTATTTAATGAGAGTCTATGTTGTGAAAGGATTTTGTAGTGCTGAAAGAAGAAACTAAATCATTTCACTTTAGTCATCAAAGAACAAAAACAATATCTTCCATGCATAGAAATTTATTTTGAAATTGCATTTAACTCTTGCAACCAGATTTTACAATATGAATAAAAGGTTCATATTTCAGTTTCCTTAAGGATCATCAAGACATCTCCGGAATTTATATAACCAATAGAAATTGGAATTAAGGGTCATCGCAGCAACGTTTAAGCATCACAGTCATTAAGGCAACATATAATAATCTCATCATTTATATAGCCAATAGAAATTGGACTTAAGGGTCATTAGGCAACGTTTAAGCATCTCACAAATTTATATAACCAATAGAAATTGGACTTAAGGGTCATTGAGGCAACGTTTAAGCATCTCACAAATTTATATAACCAATAGTAATTGGACTTAAGGGTCATCGAGGCAACATTCAAGCATCACAGTCATCAATTCAACATATAATAATGTCATCATTTATATAGCCAATAGAAATTGGATTTAAGGGTCATTGGGGCAGCATCTCAGAAATTTATATAACCGATAGAAATTGAACTTAAGGGTCATCGAGGCAATGTTTAAGCATCCCAGTCATAAGGCAACATATAATAATCTCATCATTAAATATATCCAATAACAATTGGACTTAAGGGTCATCGAGATACTATTTAAGCATTGGATTTAACCATCCCAATTTTCACTATGAACAAATAGTTCACATTGCAAAATAGCATTTAGATCCAACAGCCATTCCAAAAAAAGAAACATTTAGTTTCAGGGTCATCAATGACTCAAAGATACCATCTCAAAAAATTCACATAATGAATAATAATTGGACTTAAGAAACATCGATCCGATATTTAATCATTTCAGTATGAATTTATACCATACAAAAGCTTTTAGAAAGCTAGAAAACTTTGCAATTTGCAAGATTGCATTTGGGTCATCAAAGAATAAAATACAGGCAAATATTATGAACAGAAATTGATATTAACTCACACAAACAACTGTTGCACTACGAATATTTAAAGAATTCATATTGTCAAAACAACACATCCATTACAAAGAATAAAAAAATGGGTATCCAGTATCAATCATTTCATAAACCAATATGGCTAATTCCATCAATATTGGTACCAAACCGAGTCTTGGGACACATAACATTTCTCAATTAAAGGTTTCTTTTTTCTAAGGCAGAAGATTGAATTTTCTCGAATAAGAATGGAAAAAATGGGTAATCCCATAAATACTGTGGCAAACAAAAAGCAGTCTTTTTAAAATATCTGCGCCAAACAGGGTCAGGGTCATGTGATCTTTGTGACAGAACACATTAGCCAATAAAGGTCGTTTTGTGTTTTATGATTGAATAATAAAAGATGAGTATCTCAACATGCAGAAACGAAACCAGTTAATTGACCAACATTCTAAAGATTTGATCAAAAAACTGATATTACTCTATAGTATTAGCCAACATAAATCCCACAATTCAAGTTTCATTCTTTTTTTGAAAGATAATTAAATGAAAAATTATCATTCAAAGCATTTGTGTTAAACAGGGTCTTGGACATAGCATGTTTCCTCAATAAAGGTGTTTCTTTTAGCAGAAGATCGAATGTTGGAATGAAAATTCAACATCCGGTATCACTTGTAAACCAAATGTTGGAATGAAAATTCCAAAATAACCTTAGCAAACAAAATAAAATTCAAAGTCTTAATTGGGACAGAGAACATTTGTTCAATCAAATGTTTTTTTTCTTTTCAAGCAGGAAATTGAAAGCCCTAAAATAATCAAGAATGAAAAAAATTCCAAAATTATCTTTCAAAATATTCTTTTTGAATGTTCTTGATTATTATTCAACAACGATAAAAATGGGTATCTCGACATACATCAATGCGAATATGAAGAATGAATAATCAGAAATTACCGTAGCAAACGAAATTAGGGCTTACTCGTGTGTGTGTGTTCCACAAAAGTCTCCTTGTTCTGCATAGAGTTTTGATCAAGAAATCGATCTTACGCAGAGATTGCGACAATTCGTGTTTCTTCTTTTTTGTTACCGATGAAGCGTCTTTTGTTATTTTCTTTGGTCTTGAAGAAAAATAGAATGAAACCAATTTTAGCCAACAGATAGCGTAAACACTGAAGAGAGAAGAAGATGTGTGCTTATAAAGGCTATAATCATGGGCTTTTGTGTTCTAGGGCATCGGCCCATTCAAAAGTAAGAGTAATATCTATTTTGATATCTATTTATAAAAATAGATATTTTTAATCTCTCAAAATAATCTCCATAAAGTAAATAGAGATTAAAATTGAATAAATATTTTTGAAAGACATCGTGATTTTTTATTAAGAGTCTGTTTGGATTTAGCTTATTTTTGAGCTTATGAAAATAGCTTATGTAAATAAATAAAGTTTTATGTTGATTAATAAGTTTTCACTAATAAAAATTGTATTTTTATCATAAATTATCTTGAAAAGTTTATAATAATACATAAAAGCTTATTTATTTCCATAAGCTATTTCGTATAAGCTTAAAAATAAGTTAATCCAAACGGATCCTAAATATAACCCACACTATTCAGAGTTTTTTCTACTGATAATGTCTGGGAGTTTTTTTTTTTCTGAAGCAATAATGTCTGGAAGTTAAACATATAAAATTTTAATGTCTAGGGGTGTTTAAGTTTTATAAATTTGAATGTGTAAAATCCTTAAATTTCATATATGTATAGGAGGTGTTCAAATTCTAGAAATTGAAAATGAAAAATCATAAGTTTTCATATATGTATTGAGGGTCCTCGAGTTCAAGAACTCAAAAACAACGTCCGAGTTTAGAACTTCAATATGATATTTTTGAAAATCGAGAGGGCGCAAAAAGAAATTCTCATGAATTAATTCAAGTGATGAGAGTTTTGGGCTTTTTAAACAAGTGGTCAAAGTTCGATTTTTGGCTTTTACATATGAAAAAAGAAATCGGTCGGGAGAAAATAACTCATTTTGTGTGCCCCACAGATTCCTCGGCAAAAATTAATTAGTACTAAACGACGGTAGAAATTTTGTAGCAATAACATTGTAAAAAAGAAAAGTCTTATAGTGTCTACATTACTTAGCTATTAAGCATAAAATCTAGAGACTTTGATACAAAAAATTGTGCCATAGCAACATAGTTTATCGCTGAATAAATTCGCAGCAGCCAAAATAAACTGCATTTAGCACCAAATCTTCCAAACACACCACATAGGTATTAAATTTAACATGTTCAAAGTTCTTAAGAGTATGCTAGCAAACACAATTCAAATTAGCAATATGCATTTTTCTAAAACATAAAAGCCATTGTAAAGCCTGACAATGTGCCATATCACATATCAGAACATATAAGTCGGAGTACTGAGTCACAAAGCTAGCAGATGAGAACACATCTTTTTTTATCAAACATTGTGAAGATTTCACATATATGAGCAGTCAAGATCAGGACTTTGAAAATGTTTAATTTATATATGATCATTACAACTTACTAACTTAGTGTATACACAATGACTGCATTAGCCCAAGAGAAATGTTATCCGAACAACTAAAAAGTTGTCGGACAACTACAATAGTGCGGGACTCGCCGCCTTTTTCTATTTTTAATTATTTTAGCCTAACCTCGATTTGCGTGCAAGAAAGGAAAAAGTTAGTTGTCCGACCGGGACAACTTTTTTTGGTGTTCAAATAACACACCTCTTAGCCCAAATCAGTCTGCACAAGCACAACTGAAAATTCACCTTAGCTATAAATCACCAGATAATCCCATCTTATGAAGCAAAAGTAAACTATAAGCAACATATTGCATATTGTACACCGAGACTCGAATTTATAATTGTTGTGTACGAGCTCACATGTATAAATCCAAGACTTGTATTTACAATTATCAACATAAACATACCGGAAAAAATAAAATACTACAACAGCAAGTGACACTTTCAGAAACAAAAATAGCTATATACTCTTATTCCCTCTTATTGTTTTATATCATTAATCTTTTGATCATTATGTGGCCCGAAAAATATTTACTTAATTTTTTTGGGACCGTAAGAAGATTTCGTTTCACAGTTACTCTCCTCATTGGAGTATGTCTATATATATGGTTGATTCAGTTTCAAATAGTAATGAAATCCAACTTAGTTAAAGTACAGTTTCATAGAAATATAAAACTAATTTTATGCCTTAAAGGTACCTTAAGTAAGCATAAAATTAATTTTAAAATTTGATGGTTTTTGTTTTGTTACATTATCATTGACATTATGGGAACCATGTGATTGAAGTGTATAATATTTAAAATGAGTTACGTGAAAATGAATATGGGAGATCTCTAAAATTGACATATCACTTATAGTTTATGAATTTGTTTGATTGGTAAAATATAAGTATTAAATAGAAGAATATATAATTGAATAACACAATTTAACATTTAAAATATTGAATAAATTGTGTTTTTTATGATGTTTGGCAGACAATTTTTTTTAGACAAATTGTGTAGCATAGTTTAGTGAATGACAAAAATTTCAATTTTTGTCCGATCTATTGACTCTTATTTTTTTACGTTAATTTAGAAATCAAACTTGAATTCTCCAAATAATCTGCTATAAAAAGAGCTCATTATACTATTTAAGCTCAATATCATTGTTATTATATTTTTTTTTTTTTTTGGCTTTCACCACCAGTTGAATCTGGCATCAAGTGGTTTCAGCCCCCTCCCGATCGCAGTTGCGGGGATCGAACCGTGGTCCTCCCTATCAAGTTCAGCGCCAATCACCACTGAACCAACTAACGATTGGTATTGTTATTATATATTATTAAACGCTTAAGTTCAATGTTATTATTGGTATATTATTATTCAATAATACATGTGTTCATTTTTTTATTTCCACATAATACATGTGTTCATTATTTATTTCCACGTACCTCCCACTCTCTTTCTCTAGTCTTAACCACTTTTTCAAATCTCAATTCTCAATTATAATTTATAACCAAAAAATCTCAATTCTCAATAGTGTTTTTTGGTACAACATTTCTCAATACTTTATTCTGTATAGTTTATTAAAATAAAAAAGAAGTAAAACTTTATTTTGTATATAAAAAAAAAATTAAAGAATACCCAAGATATTATTTAAGTATATTAATAAGAAAATTTTGTACATTTATCTTACTATATTAATTTATTCCTTTTGTGTGCTCAATAAATGCCACGGGAATTGTTTAGCATTACCTTTTGTATACACTCTTTCTTTACATAATATAAGTTGTTTTAGTTGTATTACACTAGTATAAATTATGAGTTAGTTTACAAAATTGTTGTTCATTAATAATATGTAAATAATAAATTAAAAAAAATAGAATAATAAATAATTAAAAATATAATAAAAAAATAATATTAAATACTTATTTGGTAATATGAAGCGATTTATAATTTATTTAGTGCTATAAATAGTCTCTTTCCATTTCTATCTTCAAACCATTCAACAACGAGAAAAACAAACACTTTTTCCTATTTGTTATATCTTTCTTTCCCTTTTAAACCAAACCAGTGATCATAAAAACCAAAGCATTACCAAAAATGGAAACAATGCTAAGCTCTTTAGACTTAAGCAAGCCAACAAGCAACGACGTCGTTTCATGCTTAACATCAAACAGCACAGCAACGATCCAACCGTCGTCCACGGCAATTTCCTCCGCCAATGCTACTCTCGGCCGCCACCTAGCACGGAGGCTAGTTCAAATCGGCATCACTGACATTTTCTCAGTTCCCGGCGACTTCAATCTTACACTTCTCGATCACCTCATTGCAGAACCAAACCTTAACGTAATCGGTTGCTGTAACGAGCTTAACGCTGGGTACGCCGCTGACGGTTATGCTCGATCACGTGGAGTCGGAGCTTGTGTTGTTACGTTCACTGTTGGTGGTTTGAGTGTTATTAATGCTATTGCTGGTGCTTATAGTGAAAATTTGCCACTTATTTGTATAGTTGGTGGACCTAATTCAAATGATTATGGAACTAACAGGATTCTTCATCATACTATTGGGATATCTGATTTTAGTCAAGAATTTAGGTGTTTTCAAACCGTTACTTGCTTTCAGGTTGGTACCAAACTTTACAATCTCTTTGAGTTTTTTGTTTGAATTGTTTTCAATTATGGACTTATCAAGCAAGCTAAGATCATTTTCCAAATATTTAAATTCTTTTTTTTTTGGTTGACCAAATATTTAAATTCCATTGTTTGAATAATTAAATTGGAAAAATGGTTAAAAGGATAAGAAGAATTTATGAATAATTTGTTAAGGGCTAAATATGTTTATAGTCCATTTAAATATATCAACTTTCATTTTTAGACATCTTAGAATTTCTTTCGAACTTTGGTCCTCTGAATTTTCAATTTTCACTTTTAGTTCCGCCTTTTTTACAAAGGTTTACATGCCCCAATTGACTGCATTTGATGATATATCATTATTAAGACACTAAATATAGAATATCATTACTTTAGTGATTTAACCATTTAGGTTTTAATTTTTATTAAGTTATTTATAACTTCAAATTAATGATTAAATTTTTAAAAGTTAAATTACTATTCTAATGATATTTTAAGATATTAATAATGATATGTCATAAAAAAAGACATTTGAAGCATGTTACGTAAATTTTTGTAAAAAACAGACTAAAAGTAAAAATAGAAAATTTACAGGACCAAAGTTCGAAGAAAATGTTTTGAGGACTAAAAATAAAAGTTTCTATATTTAGAGATCTAAAAACATATTTAACTCTTTTATTAAATATAAAGAATATTAAATCACACCTAAAGGTAGAAATTTGGAATTTCTTTCTTATAATTTTGCAAGTTGGTTCCCATATTTTCTTCAAAAATTTCAAATTGACCCTCTTATAAATTTTCAAAAATTGCAAATTGGTCCCTATTTTTCAAATTTGACACAAAACGTTAAAATTTGTATACATAGCCCAAAAATATTAACAATGAAACTTTTTATTACTTGGTTTAAATAAAAACATTTAGAAATGAAGGGAATTCAATTGAATCATTTGAATTGACTAGAATTCTAAATTCTCTAAAATTTGCTATTTCATATCCAAACACTGGTTTGATTTGCAATTTTATCTTTGTAGTATTTTCAATTAGTTGTTAATAGTGGCGCTATAGTGCTAAGAGGAATTTAACCTTATCGTTATTGTTCTGCAATACTCTGTGTATTTAGTATAAAGTGTTGTCAAATGGGGGCGATTGTTGTTGCTATAGTGTAGCGGAATTTGAACAAAACTTATGCAACTACCACTGGTTTTGTTGTACTGTGAGTTGATGAGTTAGTTGTTTGCAAAAAAGGTTTTTGGTGATTGTTTTAATAATAGGCTGTGGTGAATCACTTAGAAGATGCTCATGAGTTGATTGATACAGCAATCTCAACTTCATTGAAAGAGAGCAAGCCTGTTTACATAAGCATTAGTTGTAACTTGCCTGCAATCCCTCACCCAACTTTCAGCCGTGACCCTGTCCCTTTTTCGCGCGCTCCCAAGTAAGTCTTTCTCTCTTTGTTCTTTTTTAGTAACTAGTGTGTATTTGGTTTCACATAGAAATCATACAAAGTATCTGACTTTTTGTGTTAGGGTGAAAAGTTTACACCGAACTTGATGGTGAGTTTGGCAGAATCACAGTGATCCGTTGTATTTTAGCAAAAACTTCACGTTGTAACTTTAACAGAATCATGGTGTCACTGTTATTTTGGCAAACTTACTGTTAATCCAAACATGCATGTTTATAGAAATTATGATTGGCAAACTTTGACCAAAACATACACTTAATTGTTAACTGTTTTGTGGAGGAACCAATTATTGCTCTGGGGTGTTTTGTAGATTGACTAACCAGATGGGGTTGGAAGCTGCAGTTGAGGCAGCAGCAGAGTTTCTTAACAAAGCAGTGAAACCTGTACTAGTAGGTGGTCCTAAACTGAGGGTGGCAAAAGCATCTGATGCCTTTGTCGAACTGGCAGATGTGAGTGGTTACGTATTTGCCACAATGCCATCTGCTAAAGGGATGGTCCCCGAGCACCATCCCCATTTTATTGGAACTTATTGGGGTGCTGTTAGTACTGCATTCTGTGCGGAAATTGTGGAATCAGCTGATGCGTACTTGTTTGCCGGTCCCATTTTTAATGACTACAGCTCTGTTGGGTATTCACTTCTTCTTAAGAAAGAGAAGGCGATCATTGTGCAGCCTGATCGGGTTGTGATTGCTAATGGACCTGCATTTGGATGTGTGTTGATGAAGGATTTCCTCAAGGCACTTGCAAAGCGCCTCAAACACAACAATGTTGCATATGAAAATTACCGTAGGATATTTGTCCCAAATGGGACACCTTTGAAGTCTGCACCAAATGAACCTTTGAGGGTTAATGTTATGTTCCAACATATACAACAGATGTTGTCTAGTGAAACAGCTGTGATTGCTGAGACAGGGGACTCATGGTTTAACTGCCAATAGTTGAAATTGCCCGAGGGATGTGGGTAAGTGTTGAGAGAATGCGATTTGTTGTAGTTTTGGATTTTTTGTTCATGTTGTTTATAGTGCTCATAAAATCTTGCCGACAGGTATGAGTTCCAAATGCAATATGGCTCAATTGGATGGTCTGTTGGTGCAACTCTTGGATATGCACAAGCGGTGCCCGAGAAGCGAGTCATTGCTTGCATTGGTGATGGAAGCTTTCAGGTTTATTTTACATATATAATTACTTAAAACATTATTTCAGATCAACATACCCGGTATTTTTTTTATCTTTCTGTTAAATGCTTTGCAGGTAACTGCACAGGACGTATCGACTATGCTGCGATGTGGTCAGAATACAATCATCTTCCTTATAAACAACGGTGGATACACCATTGAGGTGGAAATTCATGATGGACCATACAATGTTATCAAGAACTGGAATTACACTGGATTGATTGATGGAATTCACAATGGCGAAGGAAAATGTTGGACTGCCAAGGTGAGCCTCTTGACATTGTGATGTATACTCCTTAAACAGTCAAACTTCTACTGTAACATGGATTTATATAAGTGCTGGTTCATGGACGGTTCATTTTCAGGTATTCTGTGAAGAGGAGCTTGTTGAAGCAATTGCCACAGCAACAGGACCAAAGAAAGACAGCTTGTGTTTCATTGAAGTTATTGTTCACAAGGATGACACTAGTAAAGAGTTGCTTGAGTGGGGTTCCAGGGTCTCTGCTGCCAATAGCCGTCCCCTAAATCCTCAGTAAATTTCAGAATCAGTCTATTGTTTATACATTGCTGAAATTTCAATTTGATTCTGAAATTTGAGATCCCTTTTAGAGGTGTCATTTTTCGGAATTTATTTTTATCGATATGGCTTTCTTGTTCATGTAATTGAGTCTACTTGTTTGTATAAATTCAGTCACTTGAACTAAATGGCACGCATCACTCTTTATTTTTTAATACTTTGCTGCTTCAAGATTCTTATGCATAGTTTCTGTTTGAGTAATAATGAGGTGGTCCTTAATTAGAATTTTACACTAGTCGATAGTCATTGAATATACACAAATTACAATAACATCCTCAGATGTGTCTTTTGTAAAAAAAATATGATTTAACAGCCTAATGGGAGACATATTCTATACGAGGAAATTAATTAACTAAAGACACATTCGACGACTAAACTGTCTAGCGAAAGATGCATTTAGGCTGTATACTGATTTTTATTTTCTTGTCTTTTAGTGCATGAGATGCAGAGAGAAGGGAAGCAGATGAGTCATGGAACGAGCGGTGCTGTGTTGTGTGGGTCGACGGAACAGAACAGAGGCAAAGTGGTACCCTGACTTTTTTGATCAAACCATGTCTGACTTGCGTTCCTTTTATATTTCATATTCTTTTTTTATTCTAAAAATCATGTGCCGCATCTCTTCAATTCAGGCTTATCTTATCGCTTATCAGTGCCATTCAGCCGCATCCCAAAAATATCGGCCACATTCTAAAAATAAATAAAATTTATCTGTCACATACTTCCCTAGTGCGTATCCGACATGCATTGGTGTCGGATACATGTCACTGATACTTTGGCCATATTGGAGAATGGTGCTTCAGACTGAGTTCTCTAGGACATGTTTTATATGCTGTACAGTGATTTAGGAATAAATTTTTTGCTTTAGCAATGAAATTGGGGTCATTTGTATTCTGGGTGTCATTGCATGGTCCAAGTAGTGTGATTATTACATTTAATATTTGAAGTTGTAAGTTGTGGTATGTATAGTAGTTTGGTGGGCTTCTGCGTGTTTGGGTTTGGTTTCTGTTTGTGGGAAAGCTTCCAAAATCAAACATATTGAATAGAAGCTTATAGTGAGTGTGTTTCATAGTCCTTTAGGAGAATGATGCAAATAATCTTGTAATCTCAATTGAAATGTTGTAGACAAACATTTTGTTTAATGGATTGTTGTTTGGTCGTTTCCTGCAATTTTTAGGGCATATTTTTCTGTCAACTGCTCTGGTATATAAACTGAAACACCAAAGCAATAATATATATAGTCCATTGTGAAAATGCTTACAAAGAAGTATGCCAAAAGTTGGATTTATTTACTTACTCATTCGGAGTTCGAATCTTGATTTGTCACATATGAGATTCTAGTCCCTTTTGCTAGACCCAATCCGCAATGGTTGTTGCTTCCTAAATAAATTGGTATATTATCTCTTAATTTAAATTGCTTCAAAAAAGGTCTCTTGATTGATTTGTTGTATTGATGGAGACTGTATCCCCACGGCCCCACATGGCTAGTAGTGAGAATAGATCCCCATGTATGATTTTCACATGATAGGATAATGCGTAATTTCTCACTATTAAAATTGATCTCATCTAATTTTTTTATATGTTTCTCTTTCATTTTGAATGGTGAGAGATTACACATTACCTTCTCATGTGAAAAATACACATGAGAAGATTCAATTCCCACTAGCAGTACATATACACATATATGGTTACTTGAAATTTAAAAAATAAAAATACAGATATGACAAGAAGACAATAAGATACTTTAACTCAACCTCAAAAATAATTAAAAGACCCAGTTAAAAACTTCTGATTTTTTTTTTTTTACAATAAAAAAATCTTAAAAAATATTAAACTCACAAAGTCAACAATACTTTTGTGTGTTTGTTTTGTAGCTTTTGGAATGAAGGAAGTTTCTCAGCTCTGTATGTGGAATCCACACCGATTTATTTTATCTTCCTTCCATGGATGTAGTGCGTACATCTTCTCATCATAACAGGAAATAGTGAACCAATCTTTGAGTGGATTTTTGAGCTGTCAGCTAGGGCTGGAAATGAGTCGAGTCGAGTCGAACCTGTCTCATCATAACAGGAAATAGTGAACCAATCTTTGAGTGGATTTTTGAGCTGTCAGCTAGGGCTGGAAATGAGTCGAGTCGAACCTGTCTGAACTCGACTCGACTCGATAAGAATTGGTTTGGCTCGAAACTCGGCTCGAATTCGACACGAACTCTTTTTTTAGCTCGAGTTCGGCTCGTTTAAAGTTTACGAGCAGTTCGGTTCGGCTCGTTAGGTTCAGTTCGTTCGCTCAAATTACATAATTTAAGTCTTTTTTTTTTTGTCAAAAAAGTCAAATTTTACATATTTGACCTTTTAAATTAATATTTTTTAACAGAAGAAATTAAAATATAATAAAAATTATCCCAATAGTTAAAGGATACATAAAAAACCAGACCTACATATTTTATAGAAAAATATAGAAAACATCATGTAAATTCCAAAATTGAAACAATGGTTGAATTCACTATATTTAAGCACTTATCTCCATCATTTGGCAATGAACCTTCGAATGATTCAATTGAGGTACTAGATGACATCTCTACAATATTTAAAACTCTAGTGTTATAAAGTAGAAAATAACATAAATCAAGTAAGAATGCAATTACGGTTACAGAGAATAATAAAGCTATTACTGATAATAATAAAGCAAGTAAGAATGCAATTATGGATACTAATACTGATAAGAATAATATAACAAGGGGATATAAAAAGTAGAAAACTAATCCATCATTTTTTTCACATTGATACAAAAATAAGCACTCTTCTCCATCATTTTTTTACACTGATACAAAAATCAATAGGAAAACATTGAAACATAATATCATCAAGAGAAAATTAATCCAAAGCTACAATTGAAAACATTGAAACATTGAAACATAATACAAACAAAACATAAGACACCACTACTGAAAATCAAAATATCATCAAGAGGAAATTAATCCAATTCCAAAGCTACAAGGAAATAAAGACATTGAAATAAACTTAAAAAAAAAAAGGAAAAAAGAAAGAAAAGAAAAAGACATTGAAACATAATGAAAAAAAATTGTAAATAGAGAAACTTTACCTTTGAAGTTGAGTGAGAAAACTACAAAATCAACAAATGGAGATTAAATGGTGTGGAACTTTATTTGCAAAAGTGAAGAGATGAAGAGGAAGAGTTGAACTTTACCTTACGTATTTTCTTGTCTTTCTAGCCCTTTCGAGAAAAAGAAGAGGAAAAGTTTCTTTTGTCTTGTGAAACTTGAAAAGAAGAGTAAAGTTTATTTTATGAGAAAGAGTGGAAAAGAGTAAAAGTTGTACTAAATTAATGCATAAAATAAAATGTATAGGGAAAAGAATTAGGATATATTTTATATAATTGAAAAAAAATTCTATTGTATCTCACATCAACATAAAATATAAAGAGTTCTTTTTGTGTGGAACCTCAAGTTTTTTTTTTTAAAAAATAATTAGCAAAAAGTGTAAGGTGTATATATATATATATATATATATATATCGAGTTGGTTCATGAACCAAACGAGTCGAACTCCATACCGTTCATGTTCGACTCATTTAATTAACGAACTTAATTTTCAGCTCAAGTTCGACTCAATTGGTTCATGAACCAAGTTCAACGAGCTAATTAACGAATCGAATCTCGAACTTTTTTCGAGTTGGATCGGTTCATTGCCACCCCTAGTGTCAGCTAAGTGTAAGGGTGCTGTAGTTCTAAGCCTGGATTTCAGAACAGATAGACTCAACTTCAATATTTTCAGGTGAGAACTTGTGCTGTATATACCATTCTATTCATGTGAAATGATATTTTGACATCAAGTTCAGAAATTAAATGGTTAAGACAGTTCAAATACGTGATTAACATATTCCTGTGGATCATTAACGAATATAACAAAGTGCTGCAGCTCATTAACATCCACCAAACGTCATTAACCACAATTTTGAAGTTATTAACCCTAATTTTCAAGTGTATATTTGAATACAAATGATGGTTCATGTTTATCATGTGTAGTTGAACATAATTTAGATGATTAATGAATATATATGTACATTTTAACACCTGAAAATCGTGGTTTGTTGTGTGTAGTGAATTGTTTGAGTTACGACACCTTGTTATATTCGTTAACTATCTACTAAATATAATTAACCACATATTTGAATTGTTTTTTTTTTTTGGTTACATATGAGAGAAAAAAAAAAGGAAAAGAAAAAGCTACAGGGGTATCATCCCCTAACAAACTCTACGCCCCAGGCATCATCCAGAAGTGGTCTCGCGAGCTCATTTGGAGGAGTAGCAACAACTACCAAAGACGAACTCGAACTAGCGCCCATTTTAGCCAAAACATCCGCACACGCATTTCCTTCGCGAAGTGTATGTGAAAGGATCACCTCCCAATCGCTAGCTAGAAGCTTCTGAATACGAAGAATCTCGTTCGCCAACCGGTGATGAGTTGAGACCCCCTCTTTGATGAAATTAATGGAGAGTAGAGAGTCTGAGCAACACAACACCTTGCGGTAACCACGGTCCCAACACAGCTTTAAGCCGTGCCATATAGCCATAGTTTCTGCCAGCAGGATGTTCGGAAACGCAGCAACCCCATAAAAGCCCCAAATGAAATCACCATCTCTATTCCGCAACAAACCTCCATAACCTGCCTTGTTATTTGACCCCAACAGGCTTCCATCCACATTTAGGCAGACAAAATCTTCCGTAGGACGAGACCATTTGACCCGTCTGTGGTTCAAAACAATCGGGGCGGGTTCCGCTGATAACATAAACGCATCCGCGCTAGCTTTAACCATAGTATGAATTTTAACCCCGCTAGTGTGCATGCTTTCCCGGTGAGTATTGAAAATAAAATCATTCCTCGCACACCATATTTGAATTGTGTTAACAATCTAATTTGTTATTGAAATTTGATGTCAAATTTGTGTCAAAATAACAAATCTTTATTTATTTATTTATTTATTTATATATACAGCTTCCACTTTCAATATCTAATACTAGTAAGTACTAATTAACATATGATTTCATTTATTATAGTATTGTTATACCTGTAGGGTAAGGGAGGTACAACCACCTCAATATCTTCAATGGATTCTGATAGCATCCAAAGCTATAGATATAAATATGACGTGTTTATCAGTTTTAGAGGTGTTGACACCCGCAATACCTTTGTTGACCATCTCTACGCTCATCTTACTAGAAAAGGTATTTTGGCCTTCAAGGATGACAAATTGCTTCAGAAAGGTGAATCAATTTCATCCCAACTTCTACAGGCAATTAAAGATTCGCGGGTTTCTATCGTTGTCTTCTCAAAAGATTACGCTTCGTCAACATGGTGTTTGGATGAAATGACTGCTATTGATGAATGCAGTAAAAGACTTAAACAAGTTGTTTTCCCTGTTTTCTGTGACATTGATCCATCTCATGTGAGAAAACAAAATGGGATATATGAGGATGCCTTTGTTTTACACACCGAGCAACTCAAACATGATCCAGACAAAGTTGCTCAATGGAAGAGTGCCATGACCTCTTTGGCCGGATCCGCAGGCTGGGATGTTAGGAATAGGCAAGTGTAAAGGTTATTATTTTTTTGTTTTTGTTTACATTCTTATTAAGCATTTATGCCGTTCAAGTAAATTTTTTGTGTGTGCAACAGTCTTATTTACAAATCAAGTTTGTTTGAGAAAATTGTATTTCTATTCTTTTTTGGGTGGAAGCAAATTGCACATTTTTATCAATCACGTTCTATATGCACTTAGGTATTATCTTATTCCTCTTCTTGTTTTTTCCCTTGTTCTCTTAGGTAAGAGTTAACTTAGTGATCTTATTTTCACATTTCTTTCAGGCCAGAGTTTGTAGAGATTGAAGAAATTGTTGAGGCTGTGATAAAAAATTTGGGTCATAAATTCAAAGGGTCTGCTGATGACCTTATTGGAATACAACCTCGTTTAGAAGCATTAGAAAGCCTTTTCAAACTAAGCTCAAAGAATGGTGGTTTTCAAGTTTTAGGAATATGGGGGATGGGCGGAATAGGAAAGACAACTCTTGCGACTGTCTTGTATGACAGAATCTCATATCAGTTTGATGCTTGCTGTTACATTGAGAACGTTCGCAAAATTTATGAAGATGGTGGTTCTATTGCTGTGCAGAAACAAATTCTTTGTCGTACTTTAGAAGAAAAAGTTCTAGACCCACACAGTCCTTCTGAAATAGCAAGAATTGTAAGAAATAGGCTACATAACATAAAGCTCCTTGTAGTTCTTGACAATGTTGATCAAATTGAGCAAATCAATGAATTGGATATAAAACATGTATTGCTTCACCCAGAAAGTAGAATAATCATAATCACTAGAGATGAGCATATTCTTAAAGCATATGGAGCAGAGACAGTTTACGAGGTCGAATTGATGAATTGTAATGAAGCTCATAAACTTTTGTGTAGAAAAGCCTTCATAAGTGATTATTCAAGCAGTAAATTTGCAGAGCTGATTCCCGAGGTTTTAAAATATACTCAATGTCTTCCATTGGCAATTAGAGTAATAGGTTCTTTTTTGCATTCTCGAAATACCAAGCAGTGGAAAGCTACCTTGGATAGATTGCGGAATAGTCCACCGGACAAAATATTGAAAGTACTTCAGGTAAGTTATGATGGACTAGATGAGGAAGATAAAGAAATATTTCTGCACATTGCTTGTTTCTTTAAAGGAGAGAGGAAGGATTATGTCAGCCGAATTCTAGATGCTTGTGGATTGCAGCCTGATATTGGAATTCCACTTCTTGCTGAAAAATCACTCATAACCATTAAAAATGAGGAAATTCATATGCATGAAATGTTGCAAGAGTTGGGGAAGAAAATTGTTCGAGGACAACATCCAGATGAGCCAGGATTTTGGAGTAGGTTGTGGCTTTACCGGGATTTCCATTACGTGATGATGAACGAAAAGGTAAAATATCTCTCCAAACAGATTTTTTTTTTCCTTTCTAATTTACATTAATCTACGTCTTCAAATAATTAGTATGTTGTATTTCTAACGTAAAGAATCTAGTTAATATTTATTTGAAACACGATTTTAGAGTAAAGGAAAGAACAAGTCAGGAAATGCTTGTGTTCAAAGTGTTATTATATTTTCCTCACTCCAAGGAGACTAGTGAGGATTCAAACCAACTCAATAAATGTGAGATCATGTGTTGCTTCAATTGATCGTTCTCTTAGGATTGAATGTAGTTCAATGCGTCATGGGTGAGCATTTTTCCAACGTGATTTTGAACAAACCTGATTCTCTAAAATTGATTTGGTTAAATTGAGTTTGAAGCAACACAATTTATGATTGAATGTTTTTACTCCAAAAGTAAACTTGACAAAAATCTTAGTGAATGTTTTTTAACCTAATGCAATAGCACTTTTTATTACTTCTTGTTTAACCAATGTTTGCAAGCTAAATCAATTTTGCATGGCAGTACCTAACATATCTGTATTTTTACTTGATAGATGAAAACTCAACCTGATAGTTTTCATTGTGAACCCTAACACATACTCAATTCATTTACCTTTCTATTCATTTTTACAGTATGCTTATTCTTAATTTTTCAGAAAGCAATAGAAGCTAAAGCCATAATTCTAAATCAGGAAGAGGACGATTTCAAATTTAATGAGTTGAGGGCTGAAGATTTGTCAAAAATGGAGCACCTGAAACTGCTCATATTAAATCATAATAACTTTTTAGGAACACCCTCATATCTTTCTAGTTCCCTACGTTATCTTTTGTGGAATGGTTACCCTTTCATTTCTTTGCCATCAAATTTTCAACCATATCACCTTGTTGAATTGAATTTGCCTGATAGCAGCGTCGAACAACTATGGACAGATACCCAGGTACATATACTACTCTTTTCATCTTCATGCCCTCAAATAAACAGTTGATGAATTAAATGAGGTAGTATTAAACAGTTGAGAAATACAGTAATACATTTCAAAGAAAAAAGTATATTACTTATCCCATGGTGGCACAACTGTTTAAAGTTAAAAATTAAAAAAGTTTTAATATTTACAGCAATATTTTTTGAAAACTCCTTAAAGTTAGATGTGCATGATTGGTGGGTTTTTATTTTATACAAAATAAATAGTATCCTCATTTACTTTTAGAAGAAGTGGCACTGCTTATATAGATTGAAAACAATCAGTAGTTTATAATCAGATGAAGTAATAGTTACCATAGTCAATATATTTTAATGATGTATAGTACATGATTGCATGAATTTTTTAACAATGAACTAAAGTTGAAGTTCTTTTTTTGTTGTTAGTGCAAGTACGCTTATAAAATGTTTAATTTGCATTTTGTAAAGACTGTTATTGCAATTTTGAAAACATATTGATGGCTAATTCTTTGCTTCACAGCAACTACCCTATTTGAGAAGGATGGATCTGAGCAACTCTAAAAACCTTAAGATGACCCCGTGCTTTAAAGGGATGCAGAATCTTGAGCGACTAGATCTTGCAGGATGCATAAAACTATGGCATGTGCATTCATCAATTGGACTTCTTACAAAACTTCGATTCTTGAGCTTGCAGAACTGTAGTAGTCTGGTCTGCTTTGATTTTGGCAGTGCATCAAAGTTAAGTTCTCTGAGAGTTCTGTGTCTCTCTGGTTGCACAAAACTTGAAAATACTCCCGATTTCAGGGGATTATCAAATCTTGAGTATCTTGACATGGATCGATGTACAAGTTTATATACGATTCATAAATCTATTGGGGATCTTACAAAGCTTAGATTCTTAAGTTTGAGATGCTGCACAAATCTGGTCAGAATACCTGACAGCTTTAACTATATGACATTTCTTATGACACTGGATCTATGCGGCTGCTCTAAATTTAAGAATCTTCCACTGGGATCTATATCCGGTTCTCAAACTCAACAATGGTTGATTTTTCTAGACTTAAGCTTTTGCAATATTTCTCAAGTACCTGATGCTATTGGAGAATTAAGGGGTTTGGAGAGACTAAATTTACAGGGCAATAACTTCACTACACTACCTTCTACCATCCAAAGACTTCGCAGTCTATCATATTTAAACTTGTCTCATTGCCACGAGTTTTGTCATATTCCTATTTTCTTAATTGTAAGTGGTCAAACAGATACAGTGGGAAGATATTTTAAAACAACGTCTGGATCCCGTGATCACAGGTCAGGATTGTATGCTTTTGATTGTCCCAAGCTGAAGTTAAACAGCACGCTGTTTTTTGAAACAATTGAAACCATAATTTTACCTGGTGAAGTCAGAAAAGGAGTGCCAAAATCAGAATACTTATCATTTATATGGCTAAAAAGACTAGTTAAGGTGTGTATTTTGCCTACCATACCTTTCCCCTCTATCTAGTTTCACAGTCGGTCATTTTTTCTCTTGCTCTAATACTTATCATTTTGTTTGATACTAGGAACCTCATCACTTCCGGTGTGGCTTTGACAGTATTCTTCCTTGGTTTGATTGCCGATATAGTGAAAATAGTGGTGTTCCTCTTTGGTTTGATCACCGATTTGACAGGGTTTCAATAATAAGGATAAAGGAGTCTGATCTTCCTGTCGACTGGCTCGGCTATGTTTTTTGTATAGTGTTTCAGGTGAATAATCATTCTGCAGTGTCTGGTTCTCAACATCAATCGCTTTCCTCAACACTTTCACATCCTTTTTATCTTTCTTTTGAAAGTGAACATACGGAAGAATGCTTTGAAATGCCACTTAATTTGGAGCTGGATATGGTTGATGGAAAAAATTATCTTTGGACAATCTATATCTCTCAGGACCACTGCCATTTTGTGAAAACAGGAGCGCAAATCACATTTAAAGCCAGCCAAAGATTGATTATGCAGGAATGGGGGCTACACATGCTAACCAAGAAAGACATAGAGGACTCAGAAGAGATAACACTAAGAAATAAGGATCTGAGTAAATGTCATCCTATACTGGTCATTGATAATGTAGAGGAAAGCAACCACAAATTTGAGCCTAAAATTCAGCTTCCTTACAACTGGTTATTATCGGACAAAGATGAAGCCGTGATTAATGAAACTAAGAGGAAAGAAATTGATCTTTCTAATCTAGGCCTTTTGACAGATTAGGTAAACCTTGTTTATCCAGGAATTTATCTTCAATTAATATGTTGAGGACATGTTTCCTAATTTAACCATCGATCAGTTCTTTCAATCCCTGCTCATATATGAATACCTAGCTGTAAAATAGGAAGTTGGATTGCAGATTTACACAAGGGTTGGTGATTATTTTTTCTATGAGATGCATGCAGTTATGATTTCTCGGATATTTAATTTGGATTGACATTCCATCCTATTTACTCTCTTCATGTGTTCTTGTTAGCTAAGCCTGATAATTTAATTTATATGGACTGGAGTTTGTCAAATAGACATAGATAAATGTGCAAGAAACATTTCTACACTTATAACCACAATTGTTTGCCTCATACATGTGACTTTTCAGAAACTCAACACTGCAAATTATGGGTATATAGACATCTAACCTTTAGCATAACTAGAAAAGAATACACTCACATGTCAATGAAGTTTGTACCGTATAATAAAAGTGATTTGTCTGCTGCAGCTAAATATCAAGAAAATAGAGTTAACTGGGAGAGGAAAAGAAACGAAACTGATCTTGCAGATATGCCATTCTAATCTAAAAATTAAAAAGATCTTAAAAGGATAATGCTAAAAATGAAATAAACACAGACAAAAGTAAAACTAACAATGTTTGCCATTACAAATTTTTTCGCAACATATCTAAATCAGACATAACAACGTCAACGATTCTCATTCCTCCGGCCTACGAGGCCCTAAGGCCTAGCCTACATAGGCTCAGGCCAGGCCACCCTATTTCTTTAAATAGAGCAGGCCAAGGCTTTTTTATAAGCCTATTTAAGTAAATAGGCCAGGCCACAGGCCATTAAAAAAGCCTTTTAGCCTATTAGGCCGGCCTACTTAAGTTAATATGAATAATATTTTTAATACTATTATTATTTATATATTAAAATTTGTACTTTGATTAAATTATAAATTTATTAACATTTTCAGTAGTTTAAGTTTATTAATCTACATTAGTTTTTCACATATATAAATGTGTTATTATAAACTAGAATTGAAATATGATGACATATATAGCCAAATTCTCTAAAATATCATGTTAAATATCAAAAGCATGTTGATTTACTAGTTCATAAGTATTTTTAAAAATAAATATAGTTATTTATTTAAATATCTTCATGTGAAGTAGGCTTTTAAACAGGCTAACAGGCCACATAGGCTTTCACAAGGCTAGGCTCAGGCTTAAAAGATAAGCCTATGATAGGCCACAGGCCAGGCTCAGACCTTCGATTTTTTTGACAGGCCAGGCTCAGGCTTGGCAAAGCCTAGCTCGGCCTAGCCTATTCCCACCTCTCGCCTTAACTCTGGTTAACAAGTGACGCAAACCATTGGTGAGAGCAGATGTTGAGGTTAAAGCTGCCTTCAATATACTGAGACTCTGCACCAACACAACAATGTGAGATGACCAATTTCTACATAACCAGTCTTCGAGTAAATTAGTCAATCATAAAAACTTCAAACGCAAAAGCAGAAAACCGAGACGGTGATAAATCTATATAATATATTCACGTTTACCTCTTTCATGCCAATGACGACAACTTTTTCCTTCAAATCATTAAGAGGAGTTTCGAAACGGTTAAGTAAATATAAAGATGAAATTGGAGACAACAATGGTTCTACCACTAAATCATCTGTGACGACATACATTTCTGGTCTATTGACTTGACCATAAGGACTTCTCATAGAAGATATGGTATTAACCAGTTGCATTTTTCTAAAATTTCTCTCTTTACTCCGATCTTCATCGCTTTTGAAAAGCATGGCATCAAATATTCTATTATTAAGAGCATCAAATCGATAATAACAATAATATTGCAGAACACTTGGAGTGAGAAGCCTATTCCTTGCTTCTTTGCACCTAAAATAATTGTCTTCATTTAAATTAGCTATGCTCTTGTACAATCCATCAATGCTTCCTAAAGAACTATTCCCTTCTAACTTGTGTAACACTCCACCCAATGGAAAGGTTAGAAACCGTATAATTAAGTCTGCAAAATCTTGCCCCCCTTGAGCAAACAATATAGTGTTATTCGACTTTCTTATAACTAGCTTCACAGTGATATAGATATCAACGCCGATAACGTTTTTAACATCACAAGATAAAATACTTGAACTCGCGATGAGAGGTTTCATTCCTAAAAATACATCGGTAAGAGGTGTCTTGGAAAGAAATGAACATCGGTAAGAGGTTTCATTCCTAATAATGACAACGATAACCGTATCCGTTAAACTTAGAACACATGAAGTACTTTGTGGGCTGAGTGTCATCAATATTAATTTTGAGAGTTCTGCAATAATCTTCCGATGAGTAATAATTCGGCAACAATCGAAGATTTTCCACACTTCGATAGAGTTTGTTAAGACAACCAATTGTAACCGGACCCATGTTTGATTCCTTTTTTAGAAGTGTTGCAATGGTTCCTAAAGGTAATGTTAAGAAGCTACAGAGAATGTCCACAAAATCTTTGTCTGCTTCAGCAAATAAAACTTTGTTAGTTTCTGTGTTTACCAGAAGTTTCAATCAGTTGCCTCTCTCGACTTAATAACTTCATTTTTAATGCAAATTAATTTTTGGAAAATACAAGAAATATGGGAGACTATAGTAACATCATGCAATTTTTTCTTGACTATACAAGAAATATGATACTACCGTTGTAACAAGGGTTGTGCAATATTTCACATGTTAAAACAATTAAAAGTAGTAATTTTTTTGTTGAAAAACAACTATTTATTATAGGTTTTTTCTAAACTACTCTTTCATAATTTGAGGTATTTACTCATCAACAAATAAGAATAAGTCATATGCATGTGAAATAAAAGTCGATTATAAATTAGTTGTGGGTATCATATACAAATTTACTTATGTTACTTGTTCTCGTAAATACCCTAAATTATGAAGAGATAGAGTAAGTCACACATTTAGATAATTTTTTTATAAATATTTAAAAAAATATATATAATGTGGTTAAAAAGAATGTTCGAGAGTCCATGAACTTTATATATATATATATATATATATATATATATATATATATATATATATATATATATATATATATATAGGGAACTTTCAAGTGAGAGGGATTTTAAAATGAGAGGATGAGAGGGTTAAGTGTGAGCCATTGGATTAAATTCATGGTTGCGATTAGTTCTCAAAATTAGTGATTCACATCAAACTTGATTTACTCAATCAGAAACCAAAAACATTTCTCTCTCTTCGCTCAATCAGAAATGTCACACATTCACCAAAAACATTACTCAATCAGAAATCTCAAGCGGTGTTTTCACATCAAACGAAGAAAGAGAAATGTTTTTGGTTTCTGATTGAGTAAATCAAGTTTGATGTGAATCACTAATTTTGAGATCTAATCACAACCATGAATTTAATCCAATGGCGCACACTTAACCCTCTCATCCTCTCATTTTAAAATTCCTCTCACTTGAAAGTTCCCCTATATATATATATATATATATAATAAAAGAGATCAGTAGTCTCCTTAGCACAAGGTGTGCCAATAAGAACTACAACAAAGTTACAAAGGTATCAATACACAACAAGGAAAGTGAAAAACAAAACATTAGTCGATGTCCAAACAAAGCAATGAGTTCGACCACCAGGTATGATAATTGGTGACAAGAGTAGCATTAAAAGAGAACATCTTCACTTTCTCCATTAGAAGAGAAACATGACTGGCTGTTTCTCTGAACAAGCGCTGGTTTCGCTCATTCCATAAAACCCAGACACAAGCTAGCCAAATGAGCTGCAAAAAGGACCGGCGAGCACGAAGACCTCCAGCTGAGTGAGTGAATTGAGTGAGTAAACTTTACCGAGTTAATAAGAACATCGTATTATATATGCAGATACTGGAGTTCAAACTCTGCTTATTCATCTTAAGGTGACATTTTTGGCTATTAAACTATTTGAGAAAAAAAAAAAGACAGTGTGAAAGAATCCCTCTTCTTCTTTTTTTTTTTTATAAATTTTATTCTCCTTTATTGTCTTAAATCATTCATCTTTTATCAATTATCATTATGTGGTCCGAAAAATAATTAATTATTTTTTTTGGGACGGCAAGAAGATATCGTTTCATAGTTATTCTCCTTAATTATTGGAGTATGTGTATGTGGTTGATTGAGTTTCAAAGACTCAAAGAGTAATGAAATTAAAAAAGTACATATATCATCAAATTATTGGAGTATGTCGTACCATAGAGCATTGTTCAATTTTGATTGAAATAAATTGTATGCTCAATTAAGGTAACTTCATGTGTGTTGGATAAAAAATGTGTGTTGCATAAAATTTAAGGGTCATGTCGCTAAGGCATATGTTAAATATGAAAGTTTAGTATTTATTGATACAAAATATTTAATATTTGGAATAGTTGAATATATAATTTTTAAAAGAATATTTTCATATTTATCTCCTTAATGCCTTAACATGTTTCCGCATATGTTAATATTTTCCAAAATTTAAAATGAGTTATATAATACAGGTGAATATTGGAAATCCGCTAAAGATAAGGTTATGGATAAAACAATAATTGACAGAACAACATAAGACAAACGTTATATTGAACCAAGGTTGGTCATGGTTATTTGGAGACCCGACACTAAATGTTAATTTTTTTTCGAAATAGTTAAAATTAATAATCGTCATTTAAATTGTAAATAACATTAATAACCTAAAAAATACTCATCTTTATTACTAATATGCAAAATATTAATATTCTAATTACAATTTACGCGTGTACTATTTGCTACTAATAAAGTTTATTTGGATTAATTTATTTTTTAGCTAATGCAATGCAAAAAAAATTATCTAAGTAAATAAACTTTTATGCGTTGTTTTTAAGGTTGTCAACATAGTTTATGAAAATGTAATTTATGAAGATACATTTTTTTTTTCTGATATTAATTATAAAAATACAATTTTTATTGGTAAAACTTTATTAATTAACATTAAAAGTTATTTATTTATACATGTTTTTTATTCGTAAGCTCAAAAATAAAGTAAATATAAATAACATTAATCCTCATTTTGTTCTATGAAGGTGTGCTGTTCATGCGTACTATGCTTGTAAGAAAGAAAGAACAATTTTTTATTCTCTTCCTCCTATTGTGTGATACACGACCACATGTGATGACTGATAATGGAAATTGGATTTGACGCATTTCTGCATTAACACAGTAACTGATTTAATTGTCCGATTAAAAATAAGTGGTTGAAATTAATTTTCATATAAAATAAATCAAACAAATCAAAACCGTCTGATCTATTTTGTGTGGCTGTGATTACTTACTGCGTGCAATCCAGATCCCTGGTAATGGATAGGACCGGACCTTTTTCACTTTTTACTTTGGTCTTTTTTTTTCTTTCTTGAACAAACATATATATCACTTGGATTTTTTATTTTGCTTTCGTGAGCTTAACTCAGTTGGTAGAGATATCACATATACTACCTCCGTCCCAAAATAAAAGCACTAGTTTTACTACTGCATGCATACCAATGCATATTTTGATCACTAATATCTTTAATTCTCTATTAGTAAAAATTATAAAAACTTGATATTTTGAAAATAATCATCAAAACAAATCAAACAAGATCTTATATGCTTATATTTATATCTATATATTAATAAAAAAGTATGGTCAAACCAAGATAAGTAAATAGTATCATTTAATCAAAATAACTCTTATAAAATGGGACAAAGGTCACTTTATGCAGGAGTCGGGGTTCGAACCCCGGACACTCCACTTATTCACCTTTAAGGTGGAATTTCAAGTCAAGGCTACTAGACCAAAATAAAAACTGATATAAAAACTTTGAGTCCCTATAAGAATGAATAATTTTTAGTAATTTCGCATTTGTCGTCAGCTACTTAAGTAGTGGATCAGTCTGTGGTCAATACCTCCTGCACCAATCAAAGGCGTGCCAAGTGGTCTGTGTAGCCAAATTTGCTATAAATGGAGGCATTCAGGTGTCTGATGTAACCGTTCGGGTCTTCGGCGATCCCGGCACTGCTGCCTCACGATTTTCTCCACCCCATCTCTAGTGAAGTTTTTACCTTCCGTGAGAATCGAACCATGGACCTTGGAGTTCAAGTACATGTTCAATCCATTCCTGCCACAGCCATACGTCTGAGACCTGAGCCTGCAAGAAAAAATTGTGAAGTAAAATTGTTCTTAAAAAATATGTGTCTTTTTCATCAAAATATCCATCATACTAGTAAAAGTCAATGTTAACATAGTAAAATATGTTAACAAATAGCAAAGGTTAATCGAAAAAATAACAATGCAACAAATATTAAACAAATTCAAAGATTTATTTGTTACAAACGCAATACTAACCAATTAAATATTACTCTCTCCATTCCTTTTTAATTCTAGTTTTAACATAAAGTTTTTCAATCAAAGTAGTAAATTATTATATTCTTTTCTAATTCTACATCCATTTAATATATCATTTACTTTCTCTTTTCAAATAAATTTAGTATATATTCCACTCTTCTTTTTCCATTAAATTTTATAGAAAATGTAAAGTGAATTTATTGATAAAGGAAAAATATAATTGAAAAATTATAAGTAAAGTATCAAAGCCACACACTTAAATAGAAACAACAAAAATTCTTTTAAATGGTCACTAAACAAAAACGGAGGCGGTAAATAAATGCATGTTGTCCTTTCTCCTTTGTATATATAATATAAGTCTCTTTTCATTTCTAACTTCAAACCATTCAACAACAAGAAACACAAACACTTCATATTTTCTTTCCCTAAACCAAACCCAAAGTATTACCAAAATGGATACAATGTTAAGCTCTTTAGACATAAGCAAGCCAACAAACAACGACATTGTTTCATGCTTAACACCAAACAGCACAGCAACGATCCAACCGTCGTCCACGACAATTTCCTCCGACAATGCTACTCTCGGCCGTCACTGTAAGGAATTAATATAGGCTTAATAGGTCCAAAATGCATTAGATAATTAGATGATTATTCATGCTTTCTAGGAGGATCTAGAAGGATCTAATTAGATGAGTCATTGGTTAGTTTGTTAGGATTAACCAAGCCTATAAATAAATGCATGAATCAATGTAATGAGAAAAGCAAAAATGAATGAAAAGAGTTAGTTATTTTAGATTAGTGTAGTTTGTTAGTAATTTTTCGAAATTATCTTCTTCATCTATGAACAACTAAAAAGTAGTTCATAACAATTGGTGCTTTCATTGCTATGAACTCTCCTCCATCTCGTTACTACCATGGCTACATTTATGATCCGTCTTACATCAACACACAATCCTCACCATTCACCATAGCACCGTTCTACCAACAACCACATAAAATCACCACCCCCCATTGTCACGATGGGATTTCCAATCCACCCTCCACCTTCACATCATCACTCAATCCACCTCATAACCTCCAATCCATTCTCCAGCAACTCAAATACTCTCAACAAATTTGCCTTCAAACCATGTCCAATTGTATGGATGCATTTTCTGCCCTCAATGCAGATCTAACATCTTACAACTATTTTCCCACCGTGTTGAATAATCAACACCAGCATCAATCCTTTTATCATAATCCATTTCCACCACCCAAATCAACCCCCTTCAACCACCACAATTTCACCTACAATAATACCACTACCTCACCAACACCAAATTGGGGCTGGGACAAACCTTTCCCCCATCAACCACCGTTCACTACCTGCATGGACCAACACCTTCAGCACCGACTAGATCCCCTTTCCCTCACCACTGCTTTTGCTCCATTAAATTCCGACCCATCACGAAAAGGGAACGATGAGATCGTGCATGAACTTGTTGTTGATGGCAACAATTTCTTCCCATCTTTCGATTCAAATTCCCAAGTCACCGCCGATGAAAAGAAGCTTGTCAATAACGTCGATGTTGACATCGGCGAGAGCATTTTCACTGTCTCAAAAACTGACGAGAGATCGAGAGATGACGTTGTCGCAGTGAAGGGCCAAGAAGAAGGGATTCGCCAAGTTCTTCCATCAATTTCTCAGTCACCGTGCGATTCAAATCGCACTGCCTCCTTAACCATCAAGGCATGTGGCGATGTTTCTATGGGTCTGGCTCCGGTGAATATCAATGTCTCTCTCGGGTCGAGGCCATCACCACCACCCTACAAGCTCACCGAAACAACATCCAATGGTTTTAATCCTCCGGTTAAAATCAATGTTCCGATGAGTTTAGTTTCGGCGAAACACCGTTCAATCAATACAAATCTACCTTCACCGGAGAATGAGGTTGTGCACGACGTTGCTGTAGCAGACGCGCCTCTACAACCTCCACTCTCCATTTTCATGTTAACTGGTGATTCCATTCAAATTTTCGATCCCGGAGGAACGCTCACAACAATCGTTGATTCCATCGCGCACCACCGTCAAATCCAAAGTTTAAGTAGCGTCGCATTTAATTTTCATAGCTCTGGCATCATCTCCTTCATTTCGGGTCCACGCTCCTTCTCTTTGTTGTGGCTGCCAAGGGATAGGGGGAAGAAGAGTTGCAGTGAAGCTGTTTTGTCTTTGCAGAGTTGAAGTGTGGAGCAATTTTTGATTGTTCGTTTGTTTGGGTACTCTGACCGAGTGAATGGGCTTTGTTTGGTAACTCAACGGGCTTCAAAATTATTAAAAAAGGGAGGAAGGCCCAAGATGCACAATTGGCCTTTAATTTTTTATTTTTTTAATTGGTCTAGGTAATATTGTGGATTTTGTTAGATTACACCTTGAGGACAAGGTGATTCTGCAAGACCAATGGAATGTAAGGAATTAATATAGGCTTAATAGGTCCAAAATGCATTAGATAATTAGATGATTATTCATGCTTTCTAGGAGGATCTAGAAGGATCTAATTAGATGAGTCATTGGTTAGGATTAACCAAGCCTATAAATAAATGCATGAATCAATGTAATGAGAAAAGCAAAAATGAATGAAAAGAGTTAGTTATTTTAGATTAGTGTAGTTTGTTAGTAATTTTTAGAAATTATCTTCTTCATCTATGAACAACTAAAAAGTAGTTCATAACAGTCACTTAGCACGAAGACTAGTTCAAATCGGCATCACCGACGTCTTCTCAGTTCCCGGCGACTTCAACCTTACACTTCTCGACCATTTCATCGCTGAACCGGAGCTTAACTTAATCGGTTGCTGTAACGAGCTTAACGCTGGGTACGCCGCCGACGGTTACGCCCGATCACGCGGCGTCGGAGCTTGTGTTGTTACGTTTACTGTTGGTGGTTTGAGTGTTCTTAATGCTATTGCTGGTGCTTATAGTGAAAATTTGCCGCTAATTTGTATTGTTGGTGGACCTAATTCCAATGATTATGGAACTAACATAATTCTTCATCATACTATTGGGATATCTGATTTCAACCAAGAATTGAGGTGTTTTCGAGCTGTTACATGCTTCCAGGTTGGTATCAGGGGTGGGCGAAAAAATCAAAAAATCAAATCGAACTGCTAAACTAAACCGAACCGAATAAAAAAAAAAAAACTAAACCATAACTAACAGTTTTGAAACCAAACTGAAACTGTTCCGTTCATGATTAACAGTTCGGTTCAGTTCAGTTTAATGGTTTGGTTTTTTTAGTGCAAATTTAGTTATGGTTTGGTTTAAAACCATAAAACCGAACCACTTTAACAGTTCGGTTCGAATAGTTCAGTTCAGTTCGGTTATGAGTGGACCAAGCTAAGATCATTTTTAAATTTTATTGTTCGACGAATTACGTTGGGAAAATGTTTAGCTTATGTTTGGTTTCACAACATCAACCTGATATACTCACCTTATATTAGTATGTTGTCATATTTGTGGTTTAATTTCACTTTTACTCTCTCTGTTTTACTAAAATTAATTATGAAATAATCTTCTTTTGTTAATCCTATTTTTGGGCTTTATTTATACATTTGTTGTAAATTTGATCTTAGCGGATATTTTCTCTCCTAAAAATGGTATTTTTTTAAATGAAAAAAGTGAATTATAGCCCCTATATTCAATTTAATACAAAATATCGCTTTTGAGAATAAAAATCATATTTTTATACAAAAATTCGCAATTTTTACAAAAAATTACACGAGTCGAAACCAAAATTACAATAAATGTAAGAGTACTACAAGATAGTACGAAGACTATGATATAAGAAAGATAAGAATATGCAAGTGGAATTACTTAATACTAATAAAAATTGCCATGCCCCCTTTTAATGGAAATCTTGGGGTGCTGGTAATTTAAATCAACGGACAACAACGATTCTTGCATTTCGTTTTTTAAGTTTCGCATTTCTCTAAATGTAAAAATGAAGTGCCCAAGAAGTTCAACTTAAAAAAAGTGTTTGCCTATAAAATAAAGATTTGCAATATTAACTTTTTATTTATCTTACTATATGTTATGCTTTTAAATCTGGTCCCCCCTAAACTTAATTGATGGCTCTGTTCCTGGATACCAACTTTTATGTTTAGTTATTTTGAACTTTGGTCTTCTAAATTTATTTGATGATATATCATTATTAAGATGCTAAAATTCTACTCCATTCGGCTCTGGTCCTTTTGATAAGGAATGCTTTGAAAAAAACACACAGACCAAGGAAACATATCGTAAATAATAGTTCTTTTAATTTAAAAATCTTATAAATTTAAATTTCTTCCATATATACCCTTATTTAATTATTTTTAATTCAACTAAATTACTTATTTTTAATATTCTCTCTCATAAAAATAAAGGCATAAATGAAATTAAACATTTAAAACAATAATAATAGATAAATTTAACTAAGTAGTCTTTAATTTTTATTAATTTATCAAAACTTAAATTAAAGATTAAATTGTTAAACTAAAAGTTAAATAGATAAATTATTAAATTAATACTCCCTCCGTTTCTTTTTAATTGTCTTTTATTATCATATTTAGCGTTTCTATTTAATTGTCTTTTTTGTATTTTATGGGTATGTTTTGTCAATTATATCCTTTGTCAATTGCTCTTATCTTTTCCATAAAACCAATTAATGCTATATATTTGGAAAACTAAATCTTTTTTTTTTTAATTTTTGTTGGTACATAACATATTAAATTTTATTTTTACATAATATATTAAATTTATTGGAAAGAGAAAGTGTAGAGAAAAATAGGAATTTATTGGTGGATTAAAACAAGGGTATAATAGGAAGATAACGTGCAAAAATACATTTCCTTAATTTAGTGTTATTATTTTAAAAAGACAATTAAAAAGAAACGGAGGGAGTAATATTTTAAATCTTAACAAAAATAATAATAATATGTCATAAAAAAAGCATTTGAATTTGATTATGGTTAGATTTGATAATAGGCTGTGGTGAATAACTTGGAAGATGCACATGAGTTGATTGATACAGCAATCTCAACGGCACTGAAAGAAAGCAAACCTGTTTATATAAGCATTGGATGTAACTTGCCTGCTATTCCACACCCTACTTTCAGTCGTGATCCTGTCCCTTTTTCACTTGCTCCCAAGTAAGTCCTTCTTTCATTCTTCTTTTTTAGTAACTAGTTTGTATTTGGTTTTACATAGAAATCATATGAAGTAACTGACTTTTTGTGTTAAGTTGAAAAGTTTGCACCAAACTTAGCAATGTGTTTGACAGAGTCACGGTGAGCCACTATAATTTTAGCAAAAACTACACTATGGAGATCATAATTTTGGTGTCAGTGTGATTTCGTCAAACTCACTGCGAATCCCAAACATGCACGTTTGGTCGTGGAGGAACCAATAATTTGAAATGTGGATGATTGGTATTTTATCTAATTTTCGTTTGTTTGTTGCTTTCGGTGTTTTGTAGATTGACTAACCAAATGGGGTTGGAAGCAGCGGTTGAGGCAGCAGCAGATTTTCTTAACAAAGCTGTGAAACCTGTACTAGTTGGTGGTCCTAAACTGAGGGTGGCAAAAGCATCCGATGCCTTTGTCGAACTGGTAGATGTGAGTGGTTACGTATTTGCTGCAATGCCAGCAGCTAAAGGGATGGTCCCCGAGCACCATCCCCATTTCATTGGAACTTATTGGGGTGCTGTGAGTACTGCATTCTGTGCGGAGATTGTGGAATCAGCTGATGCATACTTGTTTGCTGGTCCCATTTTCAATGACTACAGCTCTGTTGGGTATTCACTTCTTCTAAAGAAAGAGAAGGCGATTATTGTGCAGCCCGACCGGGTTGTGATTGCTAATGGACCTGCATTTGGATGTATTTTGATGAAGGATTTCCTCAAGGCACTTGCAAAGCGTCTAAAACACAACAATGTTGCGTATGAAAATTACCGTAGGATATTTGTCCCAAATGGGACACCTTTGAAGTCTGCACCAAATGAACCTTTGAGGGTTAATGTTATGTTCCAACATATACAACAGATGTTGTCTAGTGAAACAGCTGTGATTGCTGAGACAGGGGACTCATGGTTTAACTGCCAAAAGTTGAAATTGCCTGAGGGATGTGGGTAAGTGTTGAGAGAATGCAACTTGCTGTAGTTTTCAGGTTTTTCTTCATGTTATTTGTAGTGCTGATAAAATCTTGCCAACAGGTATGAGTTCCAAATGCAATATGGCTCAATTGGATGGTCTGTTGGTGCAACTCTTGGATATGCACAAGCGGTCCCCGAGAAGCGAGTCATTGCTTGCATTGGTGATGGAAGCTTCCAGGTTTGTCTTACATAACTACTTAATGTTAGCGGCCAACACTCGGTGGAATTTAGTCCCACATCGGATAGATAGGATTCTTGAAAAGAGTTTATAAAGAGGAGGCACTCCTCACCTTACAAGCCGGTTTTGTAAGGATGAGTTAGGTCTCGATATTCGTGACATGGTATCAGAGCCTATCGGGTCTATCGTTGGGCTTCCTACATCATTCACGCTTCAGGCCCAATGGACCAGGCTGAAGCGTGAGGGGGTGTGTTAGCGGCCAACACTCGGTGGAATTTAGTCCCACATCAGATAGATAGGATTCTTGAAAAGAGTTTATAAAGAGGAGGCACTCCTCACCTTACAAGCCGGTTTTGTAAGGATGAGTTAGGTCTCGATATTCGTGACACTTAAAACATGATTTCAAATCAACATGCATGTCTCCAACATGGTATTTTTTTTTATCTTTCTCTTAAATGCTTTGTAGGTAACTGCGCAGGACGTATCAACAATGCTGCGATGTGGTCAGAATACAATCATCTTCCTTATAAACAATGGCGGATACACCATTGAGGTTGAAATTCATGATGGGCCGTACAATGTTATCAAGAACTGGAATTACACTGGATTGGTTGATGCCATAGTCACACGGTTCGCAATTCGCTTCGGTACGCGGTACGGGTTCGGGTACGCGGTTCGCAACTCTCAAAGAATTAGGTACGCGGGGGTATAGAGAGTCGGTACGCCGATTAGGTTCGTGGTACGTTCAAATATAATACTCGGTTCGTTACAAATAAAAAAAAATGTTAATTGAGAAAGAAAAAAAAATAGATAATAGAAAAATATTAAAACCATCAATAAAAAGAGAAGATAATAGCAACATCAGATGTTGTTTGTCAAACATAAAACTCTGAAAGTAACAAGTCCCACATCGGTTACTTGGCAAACATGGAGAGGAAAATTAAGTTATAAATATAGGTAGCTTGCATGGTGTTTCAATTCAGTAACAAAGAGCCACTACAAGTGGGTCCAATGTTATTTCATTGCCACTGAAGTGATATTTACTTTTTGGGGAATGATAATTAGTATTAATATTTGTTTTTATTGTGGTTCGCAAGTTTGTTGGATTGTGCGAATTCTCAGCGAATTTTGCTGAACCAAATTCGTAAACGTATTACGATTTGGTACGTACGAATTGGTACGTGGTTCGTCATCAATTCAGCGAATTCTGTAACTATGGTTGATGCAATTCACAATGGTGAGGGAAAATGCTGGACAACCAAGGCGAGTCTCTTGATATTGTAATGTATATGCCCGAATCTCTTCTGCAACATGAATATAATTGTTGATTCATGCATGCTTTATTTCCAGGTGTTCTGTGAAGAAGAGCTTGTAGAAGCAATTGCCACAGCAACAGGACCAGAGAAAGACAGTTTATGTTTCATTGAAGTGATTGTTCACAAGGATGACACCAGCAAAGAGTTGCTTGAGTGGGGTTCCAGGGTCTCTGCTGCCAATAGTCGTCCCCCAAATCCTCAGTAAACTTCAACATCAGTCTATTGTTCTACATTGCTGAAACTGCAATCTGATTCTAAAAATTAAGAGCTCTTTTTATTGATGGATGTTAGAATAAAAAATATCTGTTAAGATATTCATAAGGTTTATATTATAGTTTGTTGAGGAAATATTCCTATGATTAGGTTTGTTTCTTCTAAGCCCTATAATTAAAGAATTTATTTTAAATTTAAGTATATTCACTTGGTTATAAATATCAAGGTAATATTTTAGGTACTATTTTATAATAAAAAAAGTATTTTAGGTCATTGTCATTGACATCATTATCAATAATAATATTTATGTTTCTTATTTTTTCTCCTATTCTTCCCCAAAATACCACAAATTCAACAATGGATTTCTTTCTTTTTTATGTAACCGAGTCTACTTGTTTGTATAAATTCAATCACTTGAGATAAATGGCATGTATCACATACAAGTGTTTGAAGGAAAAACTGGCGGCAATTTATTACGGCAATTGATATTCATAAATGTGCAGGCATCGACATAATTGAACAATAGTTAAATTAGAAAACATGTCCTCAACATAAAAATTGAAGAGAAATTCTTAGATAAACATGGTTTACCTAAACTGTCAAAAGGCCTAGATTAGAGAGACCAATTTCTTTCCTCTTAGTTTCATCAATCATGGCTTCATCTTCGTCAGATAATAACCAGTTGTAAGGAAGCTGGATTTTAGGCTCAAATTTGTTGTTGCTTTCCTCTACATTATCAATGACCAGTAAAGGGCGATCTTTTCTCAGATTCTTATTTCCCAGTGTTGCCTCTTCCGAGTCCTCTATTTCTTTCTTGGTTAGCATGCGTAACCCCCACTCCTTCATAATCAATCCTTGCCCGGCTTTAAATCTGATTCGCGCTCCAGTTTTCACAAAATGGCAGTGCTCTTGAGAGATATAGATTGTCCAAAGATAATTTTTGCCATCAACCATATTCCGTTCCAGATTAAGTGGCATATCAAATCGCTCTTCCGTGTATTCACTTTCAAAAGAAAGATAAAAAGGATGTGGAAGTGGTGCGGAAAGTGATTGATGTGGAGAACCAGACACTACAGAATAACTATTCACCACAAATAATATACAAAAAACAAAGCCGAGCCAGTCGACTTGCAGATTAGACTCCTTTATCCTTATTATTGAACCTCTTTTAAATCGATAATCAAACCAATAAGGAATATCTCTCCATAGCCAGGGAAGAATAATGTCAAAGCCACATCGGAAGTGATGAGGCTCCTGGTACCAAACAAAAACAAATGTATCGATATATTAGAGCTAGAGAAAAAGTGACAGACTGTGAAACTGAATAGAGGGGGAAGGTAAGGTAGGCATATAATACGCACCTTAACTAGTCTTTTTAGCCATTTAAATAATGTGTATTGACAGACTGTGTATGCCTCCTCCAGCTTGGGACAATAAAAAACATACAATCCTGACCTGTGATCACGGGATCCGGACTTTGTTTTGAAATATCTTCCCACAGAATCTGATGGACCGCTTTCTGTTTGATTCCAAGGCAAAACTTGAAGCCTATGACAATGCGACAAATTTAAATATGATAGACTGGAAAGTGTTTGGATGGTAAGAGGTAGTCTAGTGAAGTTATTTCCCTGTAAGTTTAGTCTCTCTAAACCTCTTAGTTCTCCAATAGCATCAGGTACTTCAGAAATATTACAAAAGCTTAGGTCGATAAAAAAAAAAAATTCCTAGCGGAAGATTCGTAAGTTTAGAGCATCCGCATAGATCTAGTGTCATAAGAAATGTCATATCGTTAAAGCTGTGAGGTATTCTGACAAGATTTATGCAGCCTCAAACTTAAGAATTTAAGCTTTGTAAGATACCCAATAGATTTATGAATCGTATATAAACTTGTACATAGATCCATGTCAAGATACTCAAGATTTAATAGTCCACTGAAATCGGGAGTAATTTCAAGTTTTGTGCAACCAGAGAGACACAAAACTCTCAAAGAACTTAACTTTGATTCACTGCCAAAATCAAAGCAGACCAGACTGCTACAGTTCTGCAAGCTCAAGAATTGAAGTTCTGTAAGAAGTCCAATTGATGAATGCAGATGCCATAAGTTTATGCATCCTGTAAGATATAGTCGCTCAAGATTTCGCATCCCTTTAAAGCACGGGGATTTCAGTAATTCACTTTAGTATGTTTTCAAAATACGAAATGCAACATTAAACATTTTATAATTGTACTTGCATTATAACATCAAAAAATATTTTGTCACTAATGGGGCAGACCATAACGACTTGAGTCATGTATTAGTTGCACTAACAACAAAAAAAAGTACTTCAAATTTAGTTCATTGTTTTAAAGTTTTTTAAAAAATTCATGCAATCATTAAAATATATTGACTATGGTAACCATTACTTCATCTGATTTTAAACTACTGATTGTTTTTGAAATCTTTATAAGCAGTGTCATTTCTTCTAAAAGTAAATGAGAATAATATTTATTTTGTATAAAATAAAAACCCACCAATCATGTACATCTAACTTTTAACTATTGCTTTCTGAAAAATTAAGAATAAGCATACTGAAAAGAAGGTCCGTCACCGGGATGAACAAAGAACGGAGAAGAAGTATCAGTAGGAGGCTCCGGCAGTGCAACACGAGGTGGCATTGTGACCGGAAAGATAGTTACGGCAGCGGAGAAGGATCTAGAAGGCGGTTGATACCATGTTAGAATTATTACTTTCACACATTGAGAAGATTGAAAAGAGAGAAAGACTGAAAATTCTGTTATTCATCACTGAAGTGTTAAAAATGAAGCTAGCACTATATATAGCTAAGTGAGGGTCTATGAAGAGGTGTAACTAACTGCCATAGAGGATCATGGCTCAATATGCAGTTAGTTACAACTTCTAACAAACTAAAATGTGATTACTTCTACTGCAAGCTACACAGAAACTACAAATAGAAATGCAAATTCTAACAATGAGCATTTGTTCTTACTAAGATATTTTTGAAGTTGGATGTGAGCGAAGTTGCTGCTGCAACCTAAGATTTATTTAATCAGATGAATGAATGTAGTTGTGGACTTGCCTCATCTATAATTGTCAAAGACTTGAACATTAGAGCTAAGGAATCCACAGGATGCATCGTTGTTAAGTTGTACTCTTGTAGATCCTGTTTATGTAGCCAGCCATACCCGCAATTCTTCACCTCCATAGCAAAACCATGACTGTTGGATGTTGCCTTGAAAACTCAGAAACAGGAAATGCAGAAGAAAAAAAAAGGGGCGGCTGTTGCTGTGCATGGCGCCAGGCGCCAGGAGCATGCCAGAAATGGCTGTGGCCTCTGTTTCCCGGCGCGGGGCGCGAGCGGGCTGGCGCGGGGCGCGGCACGCGAGGCCTATATATACAAGTTGCGTTTTCTGATGTTTTCTAAGGGAATTTTAGGGTTTTTGCCGTCAATTAAGGCTAGGGTTTTAGAGAACTTGTTCTTGGTATAATCCTAGGGGTTTGGGCAAACTGTTCTTGATTCACCTTGGGTAGCTAGGTCAATTGAGTCTCTTGGTCACGGGAAGAGATTCGGGATTAGGGTAGAATTAGGATTAATTCTTGTAATCCTATTTGGGATTTCTTTGTGTAAGTTTCTCATTGATCATAGTAGAACGGAAGGGCTGCTCCCTCCCCCAGATTAGGTTCATTAACACCGAACTGGGTCAACGCTATCAACTTATATTTGGTTACTTGGTTCTATTTGCTCCACACATCAAAGTTATTGGTGTGAGTTTATCAAGCGAATTCACAACAATTGGCGCCCACCGTGGGGCAAGGATCAAATCGATAATCAGGTACCATGGGTTCGAAGTTTGATATCGAGAAGTTCACCGGGTATAACGACTACGGGTTGTGGAAGGTGAAGATGAGGGCCGTATTGATTCAGAACAAGTGTGTTGAGGCGTTAAAGGGGGAAGCACAGATGCCGGCTAATCTCTCAGCCGAGGAGAAGACCGAGTTGAATGAGAAAGCCTTGAGTGCAATCATCTTGTGTCTTGGAGATCGGGTGTTGAGAGAAGTAGCGAAGAAGACGACGGTTGCGGCTATGTGGGCAAAACTTGATTCACTATACATGACCAAGTCTTTGGCACATAGGCAGTTCATGAAGCAACGTCTTTACTTTTTCCGAATGGTAGAGACAAAACCCATAACCGAGTAACTGGCGGAATTCAACAAAATCTTGGATGATTTGGCAAATATTGATGTGACCCTAGAAGACGGAGACAAAGCCTTACACCTACTGTGTGCTTTACCTAAGTCCTATGAAGGTTTCAAGGATACTATGCTCTATGGCAAGGAAAGCGCTGTTACCTTGGAGGAAGTTCAATCGGCCTTAAGGACCAAAGAACTAACTAAGTTTTAAAACTTGAAGATGGAAAGCAGTGCGGATGCCTTAAACGTTTCAAGAGGAAAGAGTGGAGGTAGGGGTAAGTCGGCTAAGTCTGGAGACAAGTGGGGTTGTTTCCATTGTGGAAAGAAAGGGCACTTCAAGAGGGATTGTCCGGAATTGAAGGACAAGAATGGTTCCGTGCATGTTGGGGAAGGTTCATCCAAAGAGGAGAGTTATGAGAGGGCGGAGGCACTTGTAGTGTCTAGTTGGGAACCAGAGGAGAGTGAGACTATAGACTCTGGTGGTTCTCATGACGTGATGGAGTTACGGGATTTTGGGGTTGTTTCTGATCAAGTCGGCTGGTTTTGCAAATTGCAAGGTGGAGTTCATAGTGTGGTTACCGGGTTTGAGACTTTGGTGGAGTTTCAATTTGAGGTGGAGTCTTCTGATAGTGGGACTAGAGGAGGCGAACCAACATTAGCTCTTGGCTATCTAGCTGAAGATAGGGAGGAGAGCGGTAGTGTTGCACCTTTTGGATATGACTGTGAAGACCTTGTGGGGTATGTTCCAATTGAGGCTGAAGAAGTGCAAGACCTATTGAAGAACTTCAGGGAAGCAATTGGGAACACCGACAATAGAACTTGGGAACTTGTAGGGCTACTTGAGGTAGTGGAGCACAAGGAGAGTTCATTCTTGGAGCTTGAACAACAACCTAAAATTCCAAGGTTGGTTGAGGACAAGCAAGTCTTCGAGAGTACGGAAGGCATTCCGGGGTTCGAAGAGGGGGTGGTGAAGCTTGTAGGACTATCCAAAAGGCCGATGATAGTTGGATGCAAGCGTATCTTCAGGAGGACGGGTTTGATCACTCCGGGCGCTGAAGAGGTTGCGGTGAGTCTTGTGGGTGCTACCAAAAATCCTATGGTAGTGGGAGACAAGACCTTCATGAGTGCAGAAGGCATTCCGAGGGATGAAGAGGTAGAGGTACAGCTTGTGATTCTAGCAAGAGTTGTTGGAAGCAAGTGGAAGAGGTCAAGGTTCAAGTGGGACTTGGCCAATGATCTTGAATAGTAGTTCAAGATGGAGGGAGCAGCACGGTGGTTGATTGGATCACCATCGTTTTAAAGGCAAGGTGGAGAATTGTTGGATGTTGCCTTGAAAACTCAGAAACAGGAAAAGCAGAAAAAAAAAGGGGCGGCTGTTGCTGTGCATGGCGCCAGGCGCCAGGAGCATGCCAGAAATGGCTGTGGCCTCTGTTTCCCGGCGCGGGGCGCGAGCGGGCTGGCGCGGGGCGCAGCACGCGAGGCCTATATATACAAGTTGCGTTTTCTGATGTTTTCTAAGGGAATTTTAGGGTTTTTGCCGTCAATTAAGGCTAGGGTTTTAGAGAACTTGTTCTTGGTATAATCCTAGGGGTTTGGGCAAACTGTTCTTGATTCACCTTGGGTAGCTAGGTCAATCGAGTCTCTTGGTCACGGGAAGAGATTCGGGATTAGGGTAGAATTAGGATTAATTCTTGTAACCCTATTTGGGATTTCTTTGTGTAAGTTTCTCATTGATCATAGTAGAACGGAAGGGCTGCTCCCTCCCCCAGATTAGGTTCATTAACATCGAACTGGGTCAACAAATATTATCGTGTTCTTTATCGTTCTTTATTTGTTCTTGAATATTGCATCATCAACGCTATCAACTTATATTTGGTTACTTGGTTCTATTTGCTCCACACATCAAAGTTATTGGTGTGAGTTTTTCAAGCGAATTCACAACAATGACAGTAATCAAATTTAACATCCATTGCGCCCTGAAAGTCGGGAACATACCAGGACAACTTTCGGGGGAAATAGGTTAGCCAGATGTGATTTGTTTTGACCGTAATAAGATCTCCAAATACGGAAAGATAATTTCCACGATCTTTCGAAACCAACTTGTTCACTTTACCATTTAAATTAAGTTTCGTCGAGATCGAGCAGACCATAGGTGTACTTATTGGATCAATAGGTTCCATAGAAAATACTGAACAACATACAAAGCCAATGATATCATTTTTAATGTCATATTTAATGGAAGAGTTGTCTATCAGTATTCTATCACCCTCGCTTTGATTGTTGAACCAACTTGGTATTTCATTTCTAGGAATAACAATATCAATCTCACCAGAGAATTGTTGGTTTTCTTGAATGAATTGTGTCATCCATGAAAATGCCATTATACATCCCCTCTCATCCAATTTAGGACAGTTGAAAATGTCCAATCCTATGTTGCAAAGAAAGTTATTACTAGGAATTAAATCCCAATTCATAGCAGCAGGAAAAGGAAGCTGAGGCAAAGATTCCAAAAACATGCAATGCTTCAAGTTTAAATATACAAGATTGGAAAACTCATTCAGGCTCGGTAGTGACACAAAATTGTTTCCCCCAAGATTTAGTCTTTCTAGTTGACGTAGGCATCCAATTGCAACAGGGAATTGATTTAGACCGCAAAAGCTAACATCAACTTCGTGCAAACAATATAAGCTACACAACGAATGCAACGAATTTGTGTGTGTTGTAGGAGTGGGAGACACTGCCATCCATTTTGATATGGAATGTGATTCATTTTCACATATATTCAAATGCCTTGGATTGTTAAACACTTTGGAACACCCAGAAAATTTTAGATATATAAGAGAGCAATCTAAGATTTGAAAATTCTTCGATTAGTTATAATATTCCAACCAAGATCTAAATGCCTTGGATTGTTAAACACTTTGGAACACTTTGGAACACCCGTCACATTCACGATAGTTGTAATATTCCAAAACTATGGCTTCAACATGCCTTTCCTAGAGCATAATAAGAAAGAGAAGAAAAGAAAAACTTAAATAACTTTCAATACATTTAGTTTCTTAAAAATGAAAATAACTTTTTTATATCCAAACAATTGATTTACCATATTGTACAACATAGCATCGTAGAGTTGTTCGTGGAACCACAACCTTTTCCACTTTCTTGGATCTTCACTTGAATTTTCTTGGACAATTTTTCTGCCTAGCTCTTCCAACAAATTATGCATTACAATCTTTTCCTGTATAATACTTATAAGTGATTTATCAATGAGAATTCTTAATCCAATACAAGGATGAAATCCACAACAATCTAAAATATTTTTAAGTTGTTGCTCATAATAGTGGTTGAAAAAACAAGCAATATGAAGAAATATTTCTTTTTCAAACTCATGTAGCCCATCAAAACTTAATTGCAGCACATCCATGACATCTTTTTCTGGACTTTCTCTCAATCTAGACAATGCACTTCTCCATTCAGAGATACTTCGACCATATAAAAATGAGCCCAATACTTCTATTGCCAGTGGTAGGCCACTTGTATAATGCAATATGCCACAAATCAGCTCTTCATAACTATTCAAAATATGATCAAGTTTGAAAGCTTGTCGGCAAAATAATTCTAGAGAGTTAGTCTCATTCAAGAGTGGAACTTTGTAAACAACATCCACTCCATACTTTCTCAAGATATGTTCATCTCTAGAAATGATAATGATTTTACTACCTGCGCCTAACCACTCACGACCCGCAGGTATTATTTCTAGTTGCTTAACATGATCAACATTGTCAAGAATAAGAAGGGTCCTTACACGACCTAGTCTACGTTGCATCAGATTAATTGCGTCATGATTATTGCATATGTTATGGTTTTTTGGCCGAGTGTTTGATATAGAATTTGTTTTTGTGCACCAAGTGGACCATTATGTGATCTATAAACTTTGCTTACATCATCAATAAAACAACATGCACCAAATTGATTAGAGAATCTAGCATACAAAGCAGTGTCAAGGGTTGTCTTCCCTATTCCTCCAATCCCACAAATTCCTACTGCCTGAACATCATCAACAGAGTTCAAAAGTAAATGATTTTGTAGTTCTTGTATAGGAGAATCCATCCCAACTAAATCTTTTGACACACATGAAGGTTTGCAATCCAGAATATTTATTATTCTTTGAACAATCTCTTTAATCTGCGCAGATTGTGGCCTGCTAGTTTAAAGAACTCCGTCAGTGATACCAAATCATCAGATAAGAAAACCAAAACAAATGGCAGGAGTGGAGTGATACTTTAAACAAAATAATTATATACTATTTACTTGCTTACTTACTTATGACGAACGTCCCAACCAGAGATTTTTCCCACTTGTGTGAGAGCTTTCCTCCATTGTTGCACCATCTCATAGTCTTGTTGAAATCTTTTTTCATGTTTGACAAAGGCTTCACCAAAAATCCCACTTTGTTTTCGCACCTCAGAAGGTGTTGAAGTTCTTTAGCAAGTATTTTGTTTATATCGTCTCCACAGGGACTGATGCGATATCGATGCCGTTCAACAATCAATATAATTCTAAGTAAAGTGTTTTGAAGATATTTGTTATGAAAACTTGTGAAAATAAAGTAGTAAAAAGATTTGTTATCAGAGAGAAAAGTTTGCTGGGATTAGATTTCACCAACCCAATCGCATGTATCATTCTAATCAGTTACACAGGTTCTAGCTATTTAATCAATTCTTATCACATATCACCCACATACGTGTCCATGTCCAGAGCACGCCGAGAATCCCGCTATATTCATTAACCCTCGATGTCTCGAGTGATCGATCAATATACCGGCTATATCGTATTGCTCAAACTCCGATGTCTCGGACAATTTAATCAACACAATAGTTTTAAAACTTGATATTTAGAGTGAATATTAAATCTAAATCTATGTCTAGAGTTTAGAGTTTAATAGATGATTGTTCTAGGTCTCGGATTCAAAAAGCATACGTCTATACCATTTCAAAACCTAGAATTAAAACATACAATTCAAGAACAACATCAAAATTGATAAATAAACTAAAACCATATATAATACCATGATCAAATTAGATACATACTCATAGGTTGATTACACCTAATCCCAACAAAGAGAGATTAGCTACTCATTTTCATGGTAGCTTTACAAAGATTAAGGATAAAAGAGATGAACAAACTTATCAATGATGATTTCTCAACTATTGTAGTGAATCCACCTTCAAATCCCCTTGAATCTGTCTCATAGGGTTTCCCTTTGCTTCTGAGTCTCTCTATTTCCCGTTATCTATCAAGAAAAATGACAGCAAGCTCTATTTATAGTGCTACTGAAAATTAGAACTCGCCGGGCGAGTTACAACACGTCATGGCGAGTTCACCTTTCTTCACCAGAGGGTTACTTCCACGTCATTAATGAGTTTTAAGCCGTCTTCACTCGCTCTGGCGAGTTCCTGCTCGCTCTGGCGAGTTGTTGCTCGCTCTGGCGAGTGCATCAGTTATCCAATTTGATGCTCTCTGCCTCTACTCGCCCTGCACTCGCTCTGAGCTCGCCCTGGCGAGTTAACTTCAATTTTTCTTCAAATTTCTGCACAAATGTTGAGATTTAGGGAAACTTAATTGAAAGAAATGACTTAAACAAATATGTACATTTAAGTGAGGAAAAACTAAAGAATATCTTACAAAATAGTTAATAAGTGCTTAAAATATATATGTAATTTGAGCTACTTTTTGGCACTTATCAACTCTCCCCAACTTAAAACTTTGTTTGTCCTCAAACAAAAGTCCAAAATAAACTTTGAAAACATGGCTCAAACATCAGTAATGCATAATTCATTCAAGCTTTGCAATCAATCAACACTTAGGATGTAAATTGTTTCAAGTTTGCATGACTCAATATGTTGCAAGTTCAAAATCACTCATTCATAATCATCAAAGAATCAAAGCATGAATTTGAAATAGTTTCAAAACTCAGTAAGATTTCAAACTTTCCAAACCAACAAGATAATCAACTAGAATCACAATTCTCACAAGTGTTTCAACTCAAGGGTGAAGTGTTTCTCTCAATGCAAACAATGTGTTCACAACAAATCAATTCAAACATACATCTCAACATAATCACAAAACATATTATCAATCATGGATCACTAAGGACTTTCTTAAGCTTGTAATGGGGTTGGGCTACAAGAATTCATTGTTTTTCTTTGGATTCAAAGAGCCTTAAGGATAAGAGAGCATAAACTTTGAGTATCTTCATTACATAAGCTATTCACCTCTCTCACTTTCCCCATTCTTTACTCTTGGTGATTCTTTTGTTTTGACACAATTTCTTTTCATTTATTTTTCTTTTGTAACACATTTTCATAGATTTTCAATTGTGTGTCAAATGACTTTCGATATTTTTCTTTTTCTTTTTCAATCACCATTTTCAACTACTTGTTACTTTTCTCAATTTGATCAAATAACCTTTTTCTCCCCAACTTGTTTTCAACCCTACATAAACTCAATGCTCAATCATCCTAAGACAAGGGTCAAGTCATTGTTTTTCTTATTTGTGGTTCAAGGGTTTAAACAAACAAATTTTCAAAATTTTGGCTCAAGGGGGGTAACAAAGGATCACACTATCTCACAAGGTAGGTTATTTTAAGCTTAAGTAGTTGCACTCAAATAAAAACATGGCCTTGATCATTTCCATGAATTCAAACATATAAAGTAATAGCAAGATTCAGTTAAAATCAACAGAGTTAAACACAATTGCCGGCTCTCAAATATATAAACAGTGGAAGGTTCACACAATCTCACCCGGCCAGGTCTATGTGATTCATAATTAATCAATCATGTTAAGAAGGAATGAATGAAATCAAATTGAATCAAGCTACTTAGTTCAAATTCATCCTATCATTCAAAGATAATCACAAAAGGTTGATCTCAAACTATAGCAATCGAAAGAAAATCATTCTAATCATGCATTTGCTTTTGATTGATCACAAACCTAGACATTTCATTTCATATGCACATTTAGCTATCACAAAGATGTAAACCATGTTTCTTTAGTCAAAAATTGCAATGAAACATGAAACATGAATTCTAATGACTGAAATAAAATTTCACTGTATATGGCGTGCTTTTAGTACTCTGCTTCTGCTACTCCCCCTCCTCAAGAAGTGTGGACTGTCCTCAGGCCAATAAATGAAGTTATGCCTGCATTTACACAATGTAAAACCTACAGCCCTAGGCTTTTGTCAGAATTTTCAAAAGCTCTGATACAACTCACTTAGCGATGATAGCAGAAAACAGAAATTCAAGTGAAATTCACACTAGTTCAAGGACTTTGTTTGCATAAGAGGCTAAACATGTTCAAAAACTATTATAACATATAAGTAATTAAAAATGCTTTAAATAAGAGACAAGGAAAGAAAATTGGGATGCCTCCCAACAAGCGCTTCTTTTACGTCATTAGCTTGACGCCTTTTCGGTTAGGGTGGCCAAAATGAGACGGAAACCACAACATCCGTCTTTTTCCTTCTGTTTGGGAGGAATTCCATGAACTTGAGAAATAAATATTGCGGAGTCCATATCCTCCCCAATTCGTTTTTGTTGAACAAGGCACAAATTTCATCTATGACCCGATCAATTTCCGCCTTGTTCTCCAGCTCCTTCTTTTGCTCACATGATATTTCCTTGCTAAATAATCCTTCATTTTCCTCTGCAACTATCATCACTTCTTCATTATCAACAGTGTTGGCCTCGTTCGTACATGGCCATTCTTGAGGAAGTTCTACTTCTTGTGGTGTCTCTATTTCTTTCGCTATTTTCACTACACCACCTCTTTCAACTTTTCTTTCTTCCTCACCTTTTTCAACAACTTCTTCCACACTCTCTCCACATTCCTCATTCTTTTTTAGAATATTATCTTTCTCATGAGTGATTTGAGTGTTGGTTTGAACTTCCATGCTTTGCTTATTAGCCATTTGCTTGATCATCTGGTCAAACTGCACATCAGTCATCGGAGGACAATGGCCAGTGGGATGGTCTCCATTGCAAAGCTCACAGTATGCAACTTGTTTAGCTTTAATTGACTCTTCCTGTAGACTAATCAAATTAGAAATTTGTTTTGAAAGTTCTTCCAATTGTTGAGTCAAAAAAATCACTTCATGTGCTGGAGTCCTATGAAACTGTTGATATGATTCATACTCATCCGGAGTATAGAAGTTGTTATAACCACGATCAGTCATGGTTTTGTTTGTGATAGTGAATCTGAAAAAGGATTGAACTAACAAGAAAAAATTCTCTGACTAGCAAAGAAGGATTAGTGCAGACCACAACTATATAATATAACAAATATATACAAATACTTAAAAGAATACAAATTGTTGCAATGCTTCAATATCTAAACGCCAGTCCCCGGCAACGGCGCCATTTTGTTGAAGTTCTTTAGCAAGTATTTTGTTTATATCGTCTCCACAGGGACTGATGCGATATCGATGCCGTTCAACAATCAATATAATTCTAAGTAAAGTGTTTTGAAGATATTTGTTATGAAAACTTGTGAAAATAAAGTAGTAAAAAGATTTGTTATCAGAGAGAAAAGTTTGCTGGGATTAGATTTCACCAACCCAATCGCATGTATCATTCTAATCAGTTACACAGGTTCTAGCTATTTAATCAATTCTTATCACATATCACCCACATATGTGTCCATGTCCAGAGCACGCCGAGAATCCCGCTATATTCATTAACCCTCGATGTCTCGAGTGATCGATCAATATACCGGCTATATCGTATTGCTCAAACTCCGATGTCTCGGACAATTTAATCAACACAATAGTTTTAAAACTTGATATTTAGAGTGAATATTAAATCTAAATCTATGTCTAGAGTTTAGAGTTTAATAGATGATTGTTCTAGGTCTCGGATTCAAAAAGCATACGTCTATACCATTTCAAAACCTATAATTAAAACATACAATTCAAGAACAACATCAAAATTGATAAATAAACTAAAACCATATATAATACCATGATCAAATTAGATACATACTCATAGGTTGATTACACCTAATCCCAACAAAGAGAGATTAGCTACTCATTTTCATGGTAGCTTTACAAAGATTAAGGATAAAAGAGATGAACAAACTTATCAATGATGATTTCTCAACTATTGTAGTGAATCCACCTTCAAATCCCCTTGAATCTGTCTCATAGGGTTTCCCTCTGCTTCTGAGTCTCTCTATTCCCCGTTATCTATCAAGAAAAATGACAGCAAGCTCTATTTATAGTGCTACTGAAAATTAGAACTCGCCGGGCGAGTTACAACACGCCATGGCGAGTTCACCTTTCTTCACCAGAGGGTTACTTCCACGTCATTAATGAGTTTTAAGCCGCCTTCACTCGCTCTGGCGAGTTCCTGCTCGCTCTGGCGAGTTGTTGCTCGCTCTGGCGAGTGCATCAGTTATCCAATTTGATGTTCTCTGCCTCTACTCGCCCTGCACTCGCTCTGAGCTCGCCCTGGCGAGTTAACTTCAATTTTTCTTCAAATTTCTGCACAAATGTTGAGATTTAGGGAAACTTAATTGAAAGAAATGACTTAAACAAATATGTACATTTAAGTGAGAAAAAACTAAAGAATATCTTACAAAATAGTTAATAAGTGCTTAAAATATATATGTAATTTGAGCTACTTTTTGGCACTTATCAGAAGGATCAACATCATAGAAAACAGGCAAAACATGTTTTCCAGACACTTGAATGCATTCACATATCTTTTCCAATTCTTGAAAGCACCAAGTTGAGGAAGCATAATTCTTCGAGAAGATGACAACGAAAATCTGAGAGTCTTCGATTGCACGAAGGAGCTTGGGTCCAATGGATTCACCTTTTGGAAGATTAGTGTCATCCCTAAATACAGAAACGCCTTTATCTTCGAGGGCATTAAAAAGAAAATCAGTGATATTGTTGCGAGTGTCTTTACCTCTGAAGGTGACAAACACATCATAATTCTTCCTCTTATTTGGCAATGTCACTAGAGCTAAAGAAGAAGAGTTGCTGCTGCTAGCCATCTGAAAGGGGAAGGAGTGGAGTTGATTGGATAACTTGATTGAATCTAACTGAAATGGAATCAGTGGGAAGTAATAAACAACAAACTAAGAGTTGGTTTATAGGCACCTTTTCACATGTTAAATATTCATAATTGACTGACTTACATTTTATGGGAAACTTCAAGCATCTTTCAGTTGTACATTATTCAACAACTTTATAATATACTTATATTTTTCAAGCATCTTTCAGTTGTTTATTCATTCTCTAATTAAATTTCAAGGATTTGTATTATTGTCTCAACTACTTTGTAATACATATATATATATATATATATATATATATATATATATATATATGGGGAGGGATCAAATTACACCGGTGTAACATTTGAGTAATGTTATACCACTCAATAACGCTTTAACGAATTCAAATTTTACAAAATTCACCGTTTGATTGAAAGTTTATATCGTATGGATCATCTATGTTGAGTTTTACAAAAATCTAAAATCGTTTGATATGTTATTGAGACACATCAAAATTAACGGTTTATGTGTTTTAAACAAGGAGGGGTTGTTTTAAACAACAACTGGAATTTCAATTTAGGCGTTGACATTAATGTTGACGCCCCAAATCAGGGGCTTGAAGTTAATTTTCATCATGAAGATGAAGACGAAGATGAAGATGAAGATGAAGATTAAGAAGGTGAATGTGAATGACACTTCTTTTTATTTTGTTTTGTGAATGTTCCTTTCTTTTCCTTGTTGATGTTAGTGTCCCAATTGATAGAGATATAGTTGGTTGGAGTAAAATGTTAGTGCTAGTTTGTTTTCAAAAACGGGTTTTCTTCCAACATCAACTGAATTGCTTGCTTTTAATTCATGTGTGTATCATATCATTTTAACAAGTTGATTCAGGACCACTACACTTTGAATGATAACTATTGTTTAGCAAATTTTTACTTGAATGCTTATTTGCTTTCTTGTAATTTTATCATATCCTTATGCAAGTCAGGTACTCTATTCTATTCTTATACTATTTTTCAAATCCGTCCCAAGCAGAGTTGTTAGTCTGACCATCTCGTTATTTTAATCTCTAGTTTTATATGATCTGTATTCTTATTCTATGCTTTTATGATTTGTAAGTATGATGTAGGCTAAGTAGGTAGTGTTTGTTTCCATGACATTTTTATTAAAGAGTTTATTATAAAAAAAAAATGCAGGAATCTTGATTTGATGGAAGAGGATTGGAAGCCAAAGGTGGATATGATTTTTAATAGCTTGGATGATGCTTGGAATTTTTGGAATGATTATGGTGGAAGAGTTGGATTTTCAGCTAGAAGTCAATATGCTCATAAAAATGATGGTGGTTCAGTTACATGTTGCAATGTGAAGTCAAAGTCATTTTGTTTTAGGAGTTGTGTTTTAGGGATTATGTTATGTGTCTCAACAACATGTCAAAAACATGCGTAACAAACGAATTTATGTGTCTCAAAAACATGTCAAACATGTCAAACGAATTTTGATTTTAGTAAAACTCAACATAGATGATCTATAGGATATAAATTTTAAATCCAACGGTGAATTTTGTAAAATTTGAATTCGTTAAAGCGTTATTGAGCGGTGTAACATTACTCAAATGTTATTTAGAAATGCACTTAATAATAGATAACATTTCTTTCTTAATAGTAGAATATTTTCTCTGAGTCTCATTCCACTTTCCAGAAGTGAATCTAACAAGGACTTCTTTTGAAGTCTCAGGAATAATCTGTTTAAGAATACCTCCATATCCAATATTAGAAGCATCTGTTTCAACAATCTTAAAATACTTAGGATTGGCTAAACCTAGACAAGGCAAACATTTGACTTTGGCTTTAATCTTTTTGACAGCCTGGGTATGTTCCAAACTCCATGGCTTAGGATTTTTCTTAAGTCTATTATATAAAATAGCTGTATCATGGGCTAAATTTTCATAATAATCTGAAATATAATTCAAACTACCCAAAAATCTTTGTAATTGGGTTTTGTCAATTATGACATCAGGAAATTTAGAAGTAAATTCTATACTTCTGCTTATAGGAACTATTGTTCCTTGGTCAATTTCATGACCTAAAAACCTGACTTTAGTTTGAAATATTTTCATCTTAGGAGCTGACAAAACCATCCCATTATGTTTAATTATATTTTTGAATATTTTCAAATGTTTAATATGTTGTTCTATAGTTTTAGAAAAAACTAAAACGTCATCAATGTAAACAATAATGAAATCTGAATAAGGGTTTAAAATATCATTCATAATATTTTGAAATTCAGATGGGGCATTTTTTAACCCAAAAGGAAGCACATTCCATTCATAGTGCCCAAATGGTACAACAAAAGCTGTTTTGTATCTATCAGTCTTTTTACTTTGAACAGCTAAGTAAGCTGTAGCTTCAACATTTTTCCCCAAAGTTAAAGATTTTTCAGGAGGGAAAGGAGAGGTAATAATGTTACCTTCTGTAGTCACTACAAGAAATTAAACACTTTGCGACACTTCTGTTGCGACCATTTGAAAATAACCGTTGCAATGTGATTTTTTTAAGACATATGCAACGGTTTATACCACGGTTTCTACAACCGTCGCAGTATTTTGTTCTAATATGAATTTTTTAAGACATTTGCAACGGTTTATATGACGGTTTTATAACCGTGGCAATGTTTTTGTTGCAATGACCGGGAAAACTAAAATTTTAGCGCCTTGTACAGTAGATGAAATATTACTTTTCTTTGCAAACAAAAAAAAATCATAAATTAAAAAGACAGAACTCGTTGCTCTCATTTCTCTTCACCACCGCTTCCAATCCACACTTCACCACCGCTTCCAATCCACACTTCGCCGCCGCTTCCAATCACAATCAACCATGACCCTATATCTTTTCTTCATCGCATTAACCTATCACAATCCCTAAAATTGTAAATCGTTTTCCTCGTGAACCCTAATCCCTAAAACGATTTCTTCTTTCCCTGAAACGCTACAGTACTCGTTGCTCTCATTTCTCTTGCCGAGAAGTTTCTGTTGTTTATCTCAGGTTTAGGTTCGATTTTATTTCTTCTATATCTCTTCTTTGAGTTTGTTGTTCTTTCCTTGAGTAGAGCTCATTGTTTTCTATTATTTTTCCCCAAATGGTGAAATAGTTTTTGTTGTTTACTCATGTTGGTAATGTGTGTATATATTTAGTGAAGTTTTATCTTAGAAATTAGCTTATATGAATTTATGTTAATTCCTGCTACTGCCTTTGTTTCTGCAGTTTTATGGTTCTTTTGGGTGTGTTTTTTGCGCTGTAAGCTGTAGCAGGTGTAGTTTTGGTGCTGTGTTTTAGCTGCTAGCAGGTGCTGTTTGTACTGCTTGCCTTGTAATTATGTGAGTACTTCTTGTGCTCTTGTTTATATAATATCAACCACTTTTATTTAAATACAAGTTGTGTATAATTTTCTGAAACTTATAATGTTGCTCTCATTCTCTTTGCCGAGATTAGGAAATATAACTATTGACTCAAGCCACTTGATTTTGAGTTGTCAGTCATTGTTCAATTTGTAATCCCTTTTGTTCAATTTGTGATGCTGCCGCCTCTGCTAATTAAAAAGGAAAGATAAATTGATTTACAATCCCTTTTGTATTGTGATGTTAACCGACCCTGCCACTTGATCTCAAGCCTAAGCTTTTTCTTAATTATCTCCAATGTGTTCTTTCAATTGGGCCAACGTTAATTACTTTTCATATGGGTTTCTAGACATTATCTTTACTTCATTTCTCTACACCTACAATATGGTAAAAATAGTGAGATAATATTAATATAATAATAATAGTAGTAGTAATAAATAGTAGAGTATATATCATGTCTATTTTTAAGTGATTCAATTGAATTTGCCTCTTTTTTATCTTTTCTTTTCTTTTGTAAAATATAGAGCAAATCAAGTGAATTATTTATATAATAATAAATAATTACATCTAAATTAACACAAAAAGTATCTACATAAATACACTAAATTGGAGTTTATCAATGGCCTTATTAGAAACTGATTTTCTTGTGCTTGGCTCATAGGCTCTTTTTAATAAGATTTGATTGATTAAACATGTTTTACATTGTTATAAGTGAGTGGTTAAAACAGTCGCACGAAACTAAACATGAGACTAAACTCATTCTTATTAAATGTGTAAAGAATGAACTTTCACAATATTGTTATAACTAGGCTTAAGCTCTTATATATTAGTCTACACAAGGATTATGAGTTGCTAACTATCTAACAGAGCTGTAACAAACTATTTATATGTCTAAAACCTTTATCATTTGAACCTTGATTGATTAAAAATGCATTTATTAAATTTGTGTTCTGTCATGTATTATTGTTTTTCTGTTATGTACATTTCTGTGATATTATGCATTTTCAGTGTTGTTAAATAGCATTTCTGTGATATTAATACATATTATTATCAATGCAGGAGATGTCAAGAAAAAATGCAGCAAATCGAGCAAAGCTAAAGATGAATCATTCACTAGGAACGAAATCAATTGCAAGGACACAACATGATTTGGTATGATTCATTCAATCTATTATTGATCGTATACTTAATTGCATAAGTGCTTATTATATGTATTTACTTGTAGGAAAAAAGAGATGGTAGAAAATATAGTAGGAGAGAAATGTTCGGAGTTAGTTATAAAACGCCGGATGGGTCATTTGTCAGTGACGAGGCTAAGGAAAAAAATGTAAGTACAATATTGAAACTTTCTTATTTCATATCTCACTTGAATACAATTTGAATAGTACTAATCTGAATGTTGCTGAGCACATTTTAGTAGTGAAGTTTCCTTTAATTGATAGATTGTTTATGATAGTACTAATCTGAATGTTGCCGAGTACCTTTCTTAGTAGTCCTTTGTAGGGGGCATGTTTGTAGGATTGTTTTAGGATTGTTGTTGTTGTATTTTGCTGCTGGGCATGTTGTATTACTGGTTGGGCAGGTTTCGACAAATTGATTTTGCTTCTTTTTTATTTTCATAATCAGGACCAATTGCAAGCTGAAATTGCAAAGACGAATTTAGAGAATGAAGCATTTGTGAAAGTATTTGGAAAAGAACATGGAGGATTTGCTCGTAGTATGGGACTTGGGGTAACACCGTCTCAACTCACTACTACTCGATCTGCAAGTTTGACATCTTCCTCCGAGTCTAATGAGAAGATGAAGCAAATGCAAGCTGAAATTGATTCACTTAAGGACAAGGCTTCACAAGTTGATATCTTGAAGGAGCAGGTTGCATTCTTATTGCAAACGCATAATTCTAAGGAAAATCAGGTAAATTGTGTTCGACTATTGTTGACTGAAGTATGTTTGTATTGCCTAGCACTTTTATGTTTGTCGACTGCTGCTGCAACTTTTATGTTTGTTTGTCGACTGCTCCTGCAACTTTTATGAAATTGTTGTCGACTGCCGCTGCAACTTTTATGTTTGTTTGTCGACTGCTGCTGCAACTTTTATGAAATTGTTGTCGACTGCTGCTGCAACTTTTATGTTTGTTTGTATTGCCTAGCACTTTTGTTTGGCTGGGTTGTGTAATATTTCTTTACCGCGTTTTAGCATTCTAGCCTTTTAGGACTTGACTTCTGTATTGGTCCCTTTTGACCTTTGTATTGCTTATTTCGTGCTGCTTGGCCTCAATGTACGCCTCGTACGTTGTTGTGTCTCTAATAAAATTTTGTGCTGCTTCTTTCGTACATTATCTCAGTCTTGAAACATATTAAGTTATTTGACATTTTAGTCAAAATTTCAAAATTCTATGGACTTGGATTTACTCTAAACCAATAATTGATAGATTTTTTTTGAGGCATTTAATTTCGGTAGCTTTTATATATGGGTTGTATTTGTTTGGCACTATAATTTCAAATGGTATCATTATTGTTAGGCAAAGATTATAGGGCCTTTTTGTTTATTCATTATTGAAGAAACCTAATATATGTTTTTTCAGGTGACTAAATAAACAAGTCAAGAGATGGTAGACATTTTGAAGCAACATCACATAGTAGGAAAAAACACTAATTAAAGACCATGATTCAACATCACATAGTATAGAAAATATTTAGATATTTTGTGAACTTGTTATTTTGATGTGATGCTCTATATATATGTTTAGCGACTCAACTAATATTTATGTTTAAACTAGTTTTTTGCTTTTCGAGTCTTTTGATGTATGAATTATATGACTGAGATTAAGTAATTTATATTTATATATTTTGTGCATTTTAATTTTCTTACTTTTGTATGAATATTGTAATGCAACATTTAATTTATAAGCCATGATAGTAAATAAAACATATTTAAAATTAATATTAAAAAAAATGTTTGCGACGGTTTTGAACCGTTGCAACTTCTGGTGAGTCTTTTTAGGAAAAAATACAGCCACGGTTTGAAATTGTTGCAACTACAATTGCGACGGTTGTTGCAACGGTTTACAAAACTGTTGCAAAGTTCTCTTGCGACACCTAAATTTGCCACGGTTTGCCAACCATCGCAGATGTACAATTGCGACAGTTTTAACCGTTGCAAATTGCGATTTTGACCGTTGCAAAGTGCTTCATTTCTTGTAGTGAGTTAACCAAGATTTTGATTGTAAAACCATAATATCTTTTCTCATTTTTTCTATAAAAAACTTTGTAAACCATTTTACAAAAGGAATATAATCTTGGGTTTGGTCTAAATGATTATAAAACTCTTCTTTAAACTTGGATAACTCCCAAGGTTTAAAGGTTTTAAAATACCAATTTCTAAAATTAGTATATCTTTCATGTTGAAACTCATCATTGATGAGCTTTCTCCAAGCACTATTGGGTCTTAAATCCATAAAACCTAATCTTCTTGGAGATGAAAACTCATCTCAGATATAGTAGGAGATTTTCTACCTTCATTATTAGATTTCTGATAAATTCCATGCGGAATTTTATTTTCACTTATGCAAATATTTTCCACAGTTTCAAATTCTTCTTTAATTCTTGAAGTGGATGCCCTACTAGGGGCAGAAACAGCCGAATAATAGTCAGTATCTTGACGTCTTTCAGATAAAGTTCTAGGTATTCTAAAACTTCTTCGAGAGTTAAATTTTATCTCTACATCTCCTTCAGATGTCTGAATAATTTGATCTATGTCCTTATTAAGAACAGGTTCAGGATCTATAACCTGATTCAATGACCATGATTCTGGGAATGTTATTTCATTCCATCTAATCATTCTATTAGTAGCAACATTAGATGTTAACAAATTCGTTTGAACTAATGTTGTTGTTCCAGGGAAACTAATTTGTTTTACCCTTGGATTTAAAGTATTTAAAACTTTATAATAAACTCTATAACAAACAGCGATAACTTCACTGCCTTGTTTATAATTATACCCATTGGTATGAATATTTAACTGCAAAGTGTCATCTAAATTCTTGTCAGTTAAAGATAAACTTAAATTAGGAGAAACATCAAAATAAACTGGTCCATGACAAAGACTAGTTTCAATAACAGCAGCTAAAGATTGTTTAAAATCTTTACATCTATTATCTCTAACATAAGCCATAAGACTAGAATTTAGGCCTAATAAAGTTAAAGGTTTAAAAGCAATTTGTATTAAACCTATATGAACAAAATTATGTCCTTTAAAAGGTTCTAGATCCTTTTTAGTTAATAATTTTATAGTCTGATGATTACCAGAAACTTGAACAGTTTGTTCTAAAGTTTTAATTGCAAATCTTGCAGATATATCAAAAATCCCAAATTTATAAATTTGTTTAGAAGGGACAGATGGAATAATCCATTTGTTTAATTTTTCAGCATCCATAGGATACTCTATAAGTTCTTCATTTTTAATATTATTATTATTATCATCCATAAGGAAAAGATTAAGATTGGCTAAGATGTTATGGTTAATTAAATACCTAGATCAAAATCTGACAAGTAATGTAGTCCTTATTATCTATTATCCAAAGGTCCAAACTTCAGGGTTTTTCTTGAAATGATTTTAATAAAATTACTCAAGCTCACTGGCATAACACAACGGCACACCTGGCCTAACAGATGCCTTTTAGAGCGAGTATGGTTAAAATCATTTTAGTACTACATCTTGAAGTTTGATTCAATGAATAATTAGTTCATAAGATCTATCTTACTTGTTAGATTTTAATTGAGTATTTAATTCCCCATAACAACAAGTTTAGCCGAGAAAATTCATTACCTTTAAACAGGCGATGATACCAAAAGTTGAATTGGTTGCTGGATCAATTGATTCGATTATTGACTAGAGTAGAGTATGAGGCGTACAGCGGAATAACAAAGGATTTTATTAATAATAATACTGATATTTTACAAGAGTGGAAGGAAAATTCTGCCTAACAACAGAAGCTAAATCTCCTTTATATAGGAGAAAAACGGAGCACTATTAACTCCGGTTAACAAGTTGTCATTAACCTACAGCAACAGGTACACAAACGACAAAAGACTAATAATGCCGGGTGCACTATGATGGGCCCCATCGACACATTAATTAGCTTTATGAAAAAGAAAGATTACAAAACAAAACACTAAAAAACAAAAAACATTATTAAAGCCATTAATAAAGAAATTCAAGAAGACGAATCTAAGAAATTAAAGGTTCAAGATGCTTCACAATTTTCTCTAGCTCAAATAAAGAGCTACTTTCAGAAAAAATACCCTAATGAGTCTGAAGATGAAATTATGATCAGAACACTGGATCATATGAAGGCCCAGTTTTTTAAAACTTTTCCTATTGGTAAAGAAGATGCTATGTCTACTTCATCTCAAGGATCAATAGATATTCTGGCTGGAGAGTCTCAGCCTCCTACACCAGAGGATATATATATATATTTGGTCACTCAAAAGTCATAAACTTCACATCTTATAGAGAAACTCATAGTATCGCCGATTGATTAAGTGTGCCATATGTTGATCAGCCCTTACAACTGGTTATTTTCTGACGACGATGAAGCTTTGATTGATGAAACTAAGAGGAAAGAAATTGATCTTTTCCAATCTAGGCCTTTTGACAGATTAGGTAAACCTTGTTTCTCTAAGAATTTCTCTTTAATTAATATGTTGAGGACATGTTTCCTAATTTAACTATCGATCAGTTCTTTCAATCCCTACTCATATATGAATACGTAGCTGTAAAATAGGCACATTACTTTAATGTAGAAGCACCACCTTTAAACCTTAAGAATCACAAATATTAGTAACATTAGTTCAAGAACTAACATTTCTACACTTTAGCCACAATAGTTTGCCACATTCATGTGACTTTTCAGAAACTCAACACTGCAAATTAAGGGTATATACACATCTAATCTTTAGCACAACTAGATAAGAATACACTCACAGGTCAATGAAATTTGTACCGTATAATAAAAGTGATTTGTATACTGAAGCTAGATATCAAGAAAATAGAGTTAACGGGGAGAAGGAAAGGTACGAAACTGATCTCGCAGATATGCCATTCTAAACTAAAAATTAAAAAGATCATAAAAGGATAGTGTTAAAAATGAAATAACCACAGAACAAAAGTAAAACTAACAATATTGGCATGTCCACTACAATTTTTTTCGCAACATATCTAAAACAGACATAACAACGTTAACGATTCTCATTCCTCCACCTTAACTTTGGTTAACAAGTGACGCAAACCATTGGTGAGAGCAGATGTCGAGGTCAAAGCTGCCTTCAATATGCTGCGACTCTGCACCAACACAATAATGTGAGATGAGCAATTGCTGCATAAGCAGTCTCCAGGTAAATTAGTCAATCATAAAAACTTCAAACGCAAAAGTAGAAAACTGTGACGGTGATAAATCTATATATCTATGCATTTACCTCTTTCATGCCAATGACGACAACTTGTTCCTTCAAATCATTAAGAGGAGTTTCGAACCGGTTAAGTAAATATAAAGATGAAATTGGAGACAACAATGGTTCTACAACTAAATCATCTGTGACGACATACATTTCTGGTCTATTGACTTGACCATAAGGACTTCCCATAGAAGATATGGTATTAACCAGTTGCATCTTTCTAAAATTTTTCTCATTACTCCGATCTTCATCGCTTTTGAAAAGCATGGCATCAAATATTCTATTATTAAGAGCATCAAATCGATAATTACAATAATATTGCAGAACACTTGGAGTGAGAAGCCTGTTCCTTGCTTCTTTGCACCTAAAATATTTGTTTTCATTTAAATTAGCTATGCTCTTGTACAATCCATCAATGCTTCCCAAAGAACTATTCCCTTCTAACTTGCGTAACACTCCACCCAGCGGAAACGTTAGAAACCGTATAATTAAGTCTGCAAAATCTTGCCCCCCTTGAGCAAACAATATAGTGTTATTCGACTTTCTTACAACTAGCTTCACGGTGATATAGATACCATCGCCTATAACATTTTTAACAACACAAGATAAAATACTTGAACTCGCAATGAGAGGTTTCATTCCTAAAAACAAATCAGTAAGAGGTGTCTTGGAAAGAAATGAACATTTTAGCAGATCCAATACCTGTACATGATTTTAGTAATCAATCAAAAACTCAAAAATGAATTGAAGAATACTAAAAGTTAAAAATGGAAAATTAGAGTACGAACCGAGAACAATGTTTTAGGGAACAAAAATGAATTGTAAATATAATACCTTCTTCTTAGTGACATTAACTGTCATTTCTTTTACCGAACTTGTGCTTTGCATTCCCAAATTATTGATTAAACCAAACAATGTGTGATCCATGGAGTGTGGCAAGACAGTTAGATTATCAGTAACAACAAAAGTAGTAGCATCTTTAACAAATCCATTGCACAATTGTGCTAAGGAAACTGACCGGTTCAAACGATTCCCACACCAACAATAAAGTTTATTTGTGCCTATGGTCAAATAATGACAACAACCATAGCCGTTAAACTTAGAACACATGAAGTACTTTGTGGGCTGAGTGTCATCAATATTAATTTTGAGAGTTCTGCAATAATCTTCGGATGAGTTATTATTCGGCAACAATCGAAGATTTTCAACACTTTGATATAGTTTGTTAAGACAACCAATTGTAACCGGACCCATGTTTGATTCCTTTTGTAGAAGTTTTGCAATGGTTCCTAAAGGTAATGTTAAGAAGCTACAGAGAATGTCCACAAAATCTTTTTCTGCTACAGCAAATAAAACTTTGTTAGTTTCTGTGTTTACCAGAAGTTTCAAAGACACTTGCTCCTTAGCTTGAAAAACAGCCATGACAGAAGCAATCAAATGAGAAATCAAACGAGAAACAAAAGAAAGAAGCATGATGGGATTGCAAAGTTAGATAATTTTCTGATGAAATGTTAATACTGTAACTTTGGATGGACGTTTCAGCATTAATATATATAGATGCAATATGGGATTTTTTATTTTATGTGTGTAAAGTAACTAATTTATTGGCTATTGAATGTTAATCTTGGAAATTACAAGTACTATAATGCATGCATGTATTGGTAGTGTAATACCCTTTGCATTTTCAAAGTAACATTTACATGACCAATTACAATCAGTTGCCTCTCTCGACTTAATAACTTCATTTTTAATGCAAATTAATTTTTGGCAAATACAAGAAATATGGGGAACTACATGGACAAAATGCAATAAGTTGCCGTAGGGTTAGAACTTGAAGTGTTTTAATATAGTAACAATGTGTTCAGCTTCAGCTCAGATATTAAACTTCTGTGTTTATGTTTGTATGCCCTTTTCACATTGTGTTTCTTTTAAGAGTTTATTTTGTGTTTTTGATAGAATGTTTAGAATATATATAGTTAACTTTTACTTTTGTTTATTTAGTGGTTCCTGTGAAGAATGAATAGAGCAACTTTAAATTTTCCTTACTGAAATACATTCCATATTTTGAAATTACAGCTAAGTGTCATACTTTTATAAGGGGCCTCTCATGTTAAAGTTCTAGCTAAACTAGATTTAAAGTAGATAAATTTGATTTAGGCACATTAGTTTAATGTGAGTAATTTTAATCTTTGGAAAAGAGACTATTTAGTTCATAAGAATTATATGAAGAGATATATGGTTCTTTGGAGTGAAGTGGGGCTTTTTGAATTTTCAAGATCTAACATTACTACACTTATAGCCACAATTTCTTGCCACATTCAAGTGACTTTTCAGAAACTTAACACTGCAAATTCATGAGTGTCTATAACCCTTTTGAGACCATTGTTACTTGTTATTCTCCTATTTCCAAGCCTTGCTTTCTTTGTGTGTCTATCACTCATTAGTAGACTCTAATGAGAATTCTATATTATATTCCATGGTTTCCATTATATTCTGCTACTGCAGCTTGATACACTGTAATGTTGACATTACTGTGGTCTCTGACAAAACTGTTGAGGAGAAAACAATCATTGCTGAAACTGAAGAGCAACTTCAAATTGAATTCTTAAAATTCTTCAAAACTTGTGTCTTGGAATCCAAGCATTGTTTGCTGTGATTGGAGTGGTGTGACCTGTGAGATAAAGAGGGACATGTATACCAGAGCAGTTGACCGTAAAATATGACATAAGAATTGCAGGAAATGATCACATAACAATTGCCTAAACAAAATGCTTGTTTACAACACTTCAATTGACATGCCAAGATTACGACATTCTCCTGAAGGACTACAAAACACGGTGCTTAAAAAGACACATACAATACAGCTCACTATGAACATAAGCTTCTCTTTAATATGTTTCATTGGAGAAGTTTGGCCACAAACAAACAGCAGCCCACCAAAAGATTACACATACCGCAACCAACAACTAAATACTAATGGTAAATAGTCACAATACTTGGACTATACAATGGATACTATCCAACAAAAAACACCAGAATACAAATGATCCATTTCATTCCTAAAGTAAAAAAGTTCCCCCGTGAATCACTGCACAGCACATAAAACATGTTCTGGAGAACTCACAAAAAAGACAACAGCACACAACCTTCTTAGTCTCAGCCCTTCTCAATCTTAAGAGGGAACAATGCATATTTTGTCTCCTCATTCCAAACCATAGTCACACGGTTCGCAATTCGCTTTGGTACGCGGTACGAATTCGGGTACGCGGTTCGCAACTCTCGAAGAATTCGGTACGCGAGGGGTATACAGAGTCAGTACTCGGTACGTAAAAATAAATAAAATATTAATTAAAATAAAAAATATTAATATCATCAATAAAATTAACTTTTAAAAATATTGGAGTTTCAAATTAATATTTTTTTAATTTTTTTAATTACCAAAGACATACAACAAAATAGTACCTCATAAAACCATTTTATATGGTATAAGATAGAGGACTACTTTTTACAAGTAGGTATACTTTTTACTATTAAGAAGATTAAACGGTGGAAAAGTATCACGTTTTTTTGCTATGGTACTATTTTTCTTTCAAAAAGTTATGAAAAGGCACACCTACTTACTCTAGGAACCTGCAAGGAAAATAAACCAAGCAATCTCAGCCGTTCATCCTAGTAAAAAGGTTGCTTCACTGTCTTCTCTGTCTGCTACACTTCTGTCTCTAGACCGAACCAAAAAAAAAACTCCATAACCAAAAGCTTCCATAACCACAATCTCCAGCTTCCATAACTTAAAATTCAGAATCTTCCATAATCAATAACTCAAAAGCTTCCATGCGCGCGTATATAAACCGATTTTAACATGGGTTCGTTCGGTTCTCCGTTTTCCACGAATTCAAGAACGAATTTCCGCGAACCAATTCGTGAAAGAACCGCGAACCGGTTCGCGCGAACCGGTTCGCGGTTCGCACTTAGATGAACGAATTCTGTGACTATGTTCCAAACTTCAACACCATCATCCATCTTGACCCTTACACCAAAGCAAACAAATTAATCGTTTAGTTTCCTTTTTGCATGGGTGCACTTCTATTCCGAATCAAGATCATCTAATTTGCAGGCAGAGGAGGCATAAGCAGCCCAGAATCAATTTTCTGCATTAAATTACATGGAAAAGCAATTAGAACTGAAGAAATAATTTGGCACTTACAATAGAAGGTTCTTCAGCGTCTATCATTCCATTTGGAAACTACACCCACTGGTTTAATCTTTAAGGACTGAAGTTTGTGAAACAGTACTACTGGGAAAAAAGCAATGAAATACTACTATGACAGTGACTGGATACACAATTGTCATGCAACTTGTGCAATTGTTCAGAAATCATAATTGTCATCCTTGTGATTTCCTATTTTACATCTTCATATATGCAGGGACAGAACAATAATTAAATCATGAAACATGTCTCAACATATTAATTGAAGAGAAATTCTTAGATAAATTTGGTTTACATAAGCTAGATGCACTATAATAATAATGATGATGTACCGACACATCATTGATTATTGTAGCTAATAATTAATTATGTTAATTAATTGTTAATATTGTGTCATTGGTTGAAGATGATAATTACCTTAGGCTTGGAAAAGAAACTGTGATTTCACTGCGGTCTTCCTGTCATAAGGCCTAGATTAAAGAGATCAATTTCTTTCCCCTTGGCTGTATCATTCTCAACACATTCTTCAACTGAAACTAACCAATTGTAAGGAAGTTGGATTTTTGGCTCAAAGCTGCTGTTTCTGCTGGTTTCTTCCATTTTATAAAACATTAAAGGAAGATCTGTTCTCGGTTTCCATTCTGAGGCCTCGATGTCTTCCATGGTTATGAGGCGCAACCCACATTCCTTCATAATTAAATTTTGGCGGGCTTTAAATTTTATTAGAGCTCCTGTTTTTATAAAGTGACAGTGTTCCAGCGAGATATAGATTATCCAAAGATACTTTGAGCCATGAATCTCATTCCCTTCCAAATTAAGTGGCATCTCAAAGCGTTCTTCCGTGTGTTCACTTTCAAAAGAAAGATAAAAAGGATATGGCAGTGATGACGAGGGTGATTGATGTGATGAACCAGATACTTCAGAACAGTTATTCACCTCAAATGCTACACAAAAAACAAAACCAACCCAATCAAAATGCATATCAAAGCTATGTGTCGATGTCCATACTCTTAAACCCCCGTTAAATCGGTGATCGAACCAATGTGGAATAGTAGGAATAGGATTTTCACGACAGTCCATGTTTGTCCAATGCCAAGGAAGAACAATGTCAAAGCCACACCGGAAGTGACGAGGTTCCTGGTACCAGAAGAAAAATCAAATAGGTATATAAGATTATTAGTGCGAGAGAGATGTGTGACAGAGTGAAAACGGGGGAAGGCATATAAAATGTAATCACAGTCAATCTTATATATTAGCCAATAAAAATGGAAAGAAACTTGACAAACAATGATCAGTTGACTTAAGGGTCAGTAGAGTATATAATCCAAATACGATGAATAGAGCAAAATACCTTGTAATAACGAAAGTACGACAAATTTAAATATATTGTAGAGTAAGAGAAAGTGTCAGACTGACAAACAGGGGGAGAGAGGGGGAAAGGACGGCAAAGTACACACCTTAACTAGTCTCTGTACCCATTCAAATTGAATGTCTTCAATTACATCTTTGTGGAGCTCTTCTTTGCACGAGAACAAGCGTTCGGCCACCTTGGGACAGTCAAAAACATATAATCCAGACCTATTATCACGGGATCCAGATGTTGTTTTAAAATATCTTCCCACCAATAATGGAGCACTTTCTGTCGGGAGGTTAGGCAAATATTCAAGATTGTGGCAATGAGACAAATTTAAGTATGCTAGACTGAAAAGCCTATTGATGGTAGAAGGAGTTGTAACAAAGTTATTTCCCTGAAGATTTAGTCTTTCTAAGCACCTTAAGTCTCCAATAGCATCAGGTAATTCAGAAATATTGCAAAAGCTTAAGTCCAGAAAAATCAAAGATTCCAGGGGAGAAGAACAATCGAAAAATCTCAGGGGAAGATTGGTAAATTTCGAGCAGCCATATAGATCTAGAGTTGTAAGAGATGCCATGTTATTAAGGCCGTCAGGTATTCCAACAAGATTTGTGCAATATCTCAAACTCAAAAATCTAAGCTTCACAAGAGCCCGAATGGATTCATGAATTGTGAATAAACTTGTACATTGATCCATATCAAGGTACTCAAGATTAAATGCTCTGGTAAAATCTGGAGAATTTTCAAGTTTGGTGCACCCGGAGAGACGAAGAACTCTTAACGAACTTAAACTGGATACGCCGTTGAAGTCAAGTCTTACCAGACTAGTACAGTTCTGCAAACTCAAGAATACAAGTTTTCTAAGACGTCCAATTGACGGATCAACCTGCAACAAGTTTATGCATCCTGTAAAATCTAGCCGCTCAAGATTTTGGATCCCTTCAAAACTTGGAGCCATACTGAGATTTTTAGAGTTGCTCAGATCCATCCTTTTCAAATAGGGGAAATGCTGTGAAGCGAGAATGAACAACTGACATATTAGTATGTTGTATTAAAACTCACATTTCATTAATTCACTCTAGTTAGGTATCAAAATTGCAATTTACAACAATCATCAAATCATTTCCCATCTAATGTAATAAGCAATGCTATAAAGTCATATAACATGGAAAAACCATTTATAAAATACGTTTAGTTTTAGTTCATTATTATGCGTAGAATTTTGAAAAAACTCATGCATTCATTTACATCATTAAAATATATTGACTAGGGTAATAATTACCTAAGAAAAAATTATTTTTTGTTTAATTTCAATAAATTGTATCACATGGAATAAATATGAAAGAAAGAATAAAGTACCTGGATGCCTGTCCATAATGTTTCCACTCTGCTATTAGGCATATTCAATTCAACAAGGTCAGATGGCTGAAAATCTAATGGCAGAGAAGTGAAAGGATAGCCATCCCATAAAAAATAACATAGGGAATTGGAAAGTGATATGGGATTTCCTGAAAAATTCTTATGATATAATATGAGCAGTTTCAGTCGTTGCATTTTTGATAAATCTTCGGCACTCAGCGTATTGAAACTGAAGCCATCCTCCTTTTGATCAAGAACTATAGCTTTAACTTCTATTTCTCCCTGAAAAATTAAGAATAAGCATATTGTAAAAGGAAATAAAATAGTACTATCATTCGAATTAACTGGATTCTTTTCTGTTAGAAATAAAAAAAATATTATCTGCAAAAAGATATAAATATAAATGGGAAAACCATAGAATCTGTTTAGAAAGATATGTTACCGTTTTAGTCCTCATCGCACGATGGAAATCCCTGTAAAGCCACAATCTACTCCATAATCCTGGCTCGTCACAATGTTGTCCCCGCACAACTTGCTTCCCCAACTCTTGCAACATTACATGCATATGAATTCCTTCGTTTCTAAGGGTTATGAGCGATTTTTCAACAAGTGAAATTCCAATATTTGGGTACAATCCACAAGCATCTAAAATTTTCCTTACATAATCGTCCCTCTCCCCTTGAAAGAAACAAGCAATATGCAGAAATATCTCCCTCTCTCTTTGCTCTAGTCCCTCAAAACTTGTCTGAAGCACTTTCATAATTCCACTATTCGGATTATTCTGCCATCCATCTAAGGTAGCTCTCCACTGCATAGCATCTCGTCTATACAAGAAAGAACCCATTACTCCAATCGCTAATGGAAGAAGTTGAGCATGTTTTAGTACCTCATGAACCAGCTCTTGAAAAGTGCTGTTTGAATGATCGTTTTCGAAGGCTTTTCTACACAAAAGTTTATGAGCATCATTTTCATCCATGAAGCAAGCCTCATAAATTTCATCTGCCTCATACTGTTTCAGAATATGCTCATCTCTAGTGGTTATGATTATTCTACTTCCTGCAAGAAGCGACTTCGGGTCTAAATTTAATTCCAGCAGTTGCTCATATTGTTCAACATCGTCAAGAACTACAAGAAGCTTAGTGTCACACAGCCTATTCATTACAATTCCCGATATTTCAGAAGGACTGTATACATCTAGATTTTTTTCGTCCATAGTTTGACAAAGAATTCTTTTATGCACAGCAGTAGCACCGCCATGTCTACCACCACTATTTCTATAAATGTCGCTAAAGTTCTCAATAAAACAGCTAGCATCAAACTGATATGAGATTCTGTCATACAAGACAGATGCAAGAGTTGTCTTCCCTATTCCACCCATCCCCCATACTCCCAAAACTCGAATGTCATCCTCCTTCGAGTTTAGTTTTAAAAGGCTTTCTAATGCTTCTACACGAGGTTGTATTCCAATAAGGTCATTAGCAAACTTTGAGAATTTATGACCCAATTTTTTTATTACAGTCTGAACAATGTGTTCAATCTCTGAAGACTCTTGCCTGATATAAAAGGAGAAATGAGATCAAAACAAGGGGGGAAAAGCCAACACATACGTTAAGATAATGTATACTAACAAATTAATAATAGTAACAAATATAACAATTATCGATAAAAAATGTGGTATTTGCTTCTGCCCAAAAGGGAAATATTGCAATTTTTCTTAGAAATGACTATTGGACCTAACTCATCCTTTACAAAACCAGCTTGTAAGGTGAGGATTGCCTCTACTTTATAAACAGTTATTCAGGCCATCTTGCAACCAATGTGGGACTTCTTAAGCCACCTCCTCGCGCCCAATGCTATTGGGCTTAGGGCGCGGATATAAATGGTGGATGGCCCGATTAGAAACCTGATAGCAGGCGGCCCAGCGAATCGTGGAGAGGCTCTAATACCATCTTAGAAATGAGTATTGGGCCTAACTCATACTTACAAAATCGGCTTGTAAGGTGAGGATTGCCTCTACTTTATAAACAATTATTCAGGCCATCTCACAACCGATGTAGGACTTCTTAACAGATCAAATAAACTTGTGATATGTAAACAGTGTTGTCAATCATGAATCACAAAATAGTAGTTTTTTCAAATTCCGCTATGCTAGAATACTAAAGTGCCATTATAGCCGCTATTTGACACATTTTGTACTAATTGCACATTGCGGAATAATAGTGACTTGCTCAAATTCTGCTATGCTACGGCATTATATCTCGCTATTTGACAACATTGTACATAAAACAGTTGGTTATACGTGAAAAACTCAATTAAACACCAAAATGCTAGTTAGGAATGTAAAACAGCAAAGAGAACCTTTAAACTTACTTATTTCTAACATCCCAACCAGCTAGTTTAGCCATACAAGTCATAGCTCTCCTCCACCGAGTAACCTTCTCGAAATCATATCCAAACTGCTTAGTGTGCAAAACAAACGCATTTTCATAAACTCCATTCTGTTTTCTTACATGAGACGGATCAACATCATAGAAAACAGGAAAAACAATTTGTTTCAATTCAGCACGGCAATCAGCAATAGCAGCCATTTCATCCAAACACCAAGTAGATGAAGCATAATCTTTCGAGAAAACAACGATAGAAAGCCGTGAATGTTGAATTGCTTGCAAAAGTTGAGGTGAAATAGATTCACCTTTCTGAAGCTCTTTGTCATCTTTGAAAGTGGAAATACCTTTTCTGATGAGATGAGAGTAGAGATGATCAACAAAGGTGTTGCGTGTGTCAGAGCCTCTGAAACTGATGAACACATCGTATCCCTTGCTACGGATGGTATCAACAGAAGAAGTAGAAGCTGTGGCAACTCCTCCATGATCCAAAGAAACATTCGGTAGCTCTAAACTTTGGATATATTTTGAAATTGCATCTATGAAATGATATGAAAAATGTATATATATATCCAATCAAATAAATATAATGATAATAAAAAGAAATTAATTAAAAAGGAATGAATAATTATCACCTGAATATTTTGATTTTTCCATCTCTCAAAAGCATAGTAGAGAATCAGTTCAGAATAATCCCTCCGGAGGGTATTAGTAGTAAGAAGGAAAGCAACAAAACTCAGGAAGGTGTGACGAAACAAAGAATTGAGCATGCAATGCAACAACGCGTTGAAACTCTAACATGGACACGCTGCCATGATTACATTTACATAATAGTTTTTTCTAAGGCAAATGCTAATGCCAGGGGCACTAGTTAAATATTAGCACAAATCGAAATATATTGTTAGAAAATGTTCATTTAAATTTTTGAAAGTCAAAAACTTGTTAATTTCAATGCAAAATTGTTTCTTTTAGACTTTTTAATTAGTAGTTAGCAAAATCGTTTTTCTAAACTGTCCTTCCATAATTTAGGGTACTTACCCATCAATTAATAAGAACAGGCTAATATGGATGTGAAATAAAAGCTAGTTAAAAGCTGGTTGTTTGAACATGAGGGGAAACCTTAGTGGGTTGGATCAACACATTGGTCGTGTCTACGATCCATCACCACTCTCTTATTGCTTCCCCCACCACTGTTGTGACATGAGGGGGTGGCTCATTGGCTTGGATCATCGCGTTGGACGAAGAAGAACTACACAAATGACTTTTAAAACCACATATTACCTAAAACATTAAGACATTAGATTTATCGGTCCTCTTACTTATATGTTGCTTAACCCCAACTCTTCCAACCAATGTGAGATTTAACTCACATTTGATAGATCTCAACATATCTCCTCAAGTGTGTGCCTCTCTGTGTCTAGCATTCATCACTACCAGGGGTGATTGTATTCGAACCAATCCAAAAGTAAAACCGCAAATCGAACAAATTCAAACCGAAAACCGCAAAAACCGCATTTGATTTGGATGTATTTGGATGACTTTTTTATTGAACCGCGAACCGCAAAACCGCGAACCGCATTAAGTTTCTATTATATTCCAATATACATAGTCCAATTGCCAAGTCAGTCCACCAAATTAATGGAACTTCAAGTTGTTCTTATTTTTTGTACTGCAATGTTACTTTGATGTTGTAATATTATTTTAGATCAACAAGTTTTATCGGTACTGTGATGTTATTTTGGAACTTCAAGTTCTTTTTTTGGATATTTAAAATTGTAAGGTACTGTAATGTTATTTTGGATAAACAACTTTTATTAGTACTATAATGTTATTTTAAGAAATTCAAGTTATTTTTTTATATGTTTAAAATTGTTTGGTACTGAAATGTTATGTTGTAAACCACAACCACCGAACCAATCCTAACCGCATTGGTTTGGTTTGAATGACTTTTTAAAAATCAATCGAACCAAACCGAACCGCATGCATTTTTATCTCGTGGAATTAGGATGACTTTTATGCTCAAAACCGAACCAAACCGCACTGCGAACACCCTTAATCACTACTCTCTCATTGCTCTCACATCAAAAGGGCATTGATGCCACTGCCACTGTTGGGACATGAGGGAGAACTCTCATTGGGTTTGATCAATACAATGAGGCAAGAGCAACCATATAAGTAACTTTTTACACTAAATCTTTACCCAAAATTTTAAGACATTTGATTTATGAGTCATCTCACTTATATGTTGCTCAACCTCAATTTTTTCAATCAATGTGAGACTTAACTCATACTTGATAGATCCCAACATCTCTTCTCAAGTGTGTGTCTATTCATGTTCACGACCTATCACCACTCTCTTATTGCTCTCCACCGACTGAGCTCTAATACTACTGTTGGTATATGAGAGAGGAACTTCATTGTGTAGGATCAACATTGGCTTTGTCCAGGATCCATACCACTATCTTATTGCTCGCCCATCAACTAGACTCCGATGCCACTGTTGGAATATGAGGGAGGAGATTCTCTGAGTTGGATCAGCATATTGGACCAAAAGTAACCACGACTTTTGACACCACACTACTTCATCCATAAAATTTTTATGAAGGGACAAAAAAATACAACTTTTTTTTTTTGTAAAAGTTAAAGCAAAATTTGGTAATTTTATAAGGAGTAAAAATATATTTAACCTTGTATTTTATAAAAATCAGTTCTTTCTTCCAAACGTCATGATTGTCTTTTTCTTTTTGGGTGTATTATGGATTGTCAAATGCAGGTAGTCTCCGATATGTATATTTAGATTAGATTTAGATGTAGTTTACGATATTTTATTTTCTTTTTTAAAGATAAAATGGTAGAAGACGTGTGAAAATTAATGATGTCACTAATGACTATGCTATTAATTCCAATAGTTTTTTATTTGTTATTCTTATTAAATGTAGGGCAACGGTAACAAGTGGGCGCCGGTTGTAACAAAAAAAGCTAGTAACCAAAACTAGCAATGGCCGGTGCTTGAGAGACCATTCAGGTTCAGGTTGCTTTGTGAGGGCCGGAACTAATTGGAATGAAGAGAAATTTTCAATAATTGAAGGGAAATCGCTCGCACTACTTGAAGCAATGAAATATATGGAGTAAAGAGGTATCATACACGTTATATATGAGATGAATTTTAAGAGTGTGGTGGAAGCAATTCACAATGTTTATGGTGGTACCTCTGAGTTTAAGCTCACTGATTTCTAATATTAAAAATGTTATGATATGCTAAAGTTTATTAAGCGACAAGCGAATATCGTTGTCCACTCTTGCGAAGGTGGTTATTTCTTGGTCTTGCTCTATTTTTGAGATGCTACCTCTTTGTATTACTTGTTTTTTTGACACACCTCTTTGTATTACTATTTTGTTGAATAATGAAATAATATGAGTTTTTATTTGTCAAAAAATAAAAAACTTTCTCTCCCCAAATAGGAAACATACACGTATGCAATTAATTAACGTAGATTTCATTTTTTTTTAAAAAAAATTAAATTAACCCATCCAAATTGGCATCAGAGAAAATTAAACCTGATATCTTAAGAGGAGCACACTCTCAGGTCCCAAGCTCTAATACCACTAGACCAATCCAAGTGGGTTAATGTAGATTTGATGTTAATTGGTTTCTTTTTCGATATCAGATTTTTAATTCACCACATTTATTGTTTTTCTATATCATTCATAGGATATATCCAAGACCTTTTTATGCGGTATAGAGACTTTGAAAGAAAAGAATCCAGATCCGTAATGTGTTAATGTTGCATACTACTGTAATAGTGTTTTCTTTTCTTTTTTTTTTGTAAGAAAGCTAAAGGAAAAAAAACTAAAAAGAAAACTATTCACGAAGAAAGAAGATTTCTGTTGCATCATTCCTATTATAAATCGTCATTTTGTAATATCAATTTTTAATATATTATATATAATATTTTACATCCCACTTATTATTTTACTGTGATTTTATTATTAATATTTAATAAAAAAACAATTTGTAATTAAGATATATCCAAAAATAATTTTAAATTAAACTGCACTAAATTGAATCAGACTGGGCCAATTTTTTTTATTATTTATCGTCCAAAATTGAGTTGAATCGTGAGTAATTTTATCTTTAGATCAGATGAATTTTTTATCTCAAAATTGATAAAATGAACTATAAACACTCTCCTACTTTATTGTAGTACACTCCACCCTTGACCCTCTCAACACTATTATAAGTAATTTTTAAATAAAAATTCATTTGATAACTAATGTATTTATATTTCTAAAGATAGATTCTTCAACTTTTTCAAACATATATTTAGACATAGTATAATAAGACATAATAATAGTCCAAAATTAGTGAAGGATTAAGGCAAGTAGAAATAGTGGTCCTAACCACATTGACCCTTCTGTATATGCTACAAAAACACAAATCATGACAAATTTTTGTTGTCTCTTTCAAAAACTTTCATCTACTTAAGACATCAATGCAAATAATCACCAAAACCATACATGTTGCATATTGCCACATACTCCATAAAAGTGATAGACAAAGACTCTTCACTACATGCAAAATCTACATTCAACTTTCACTACATTAATATCATCACTCACTCTGACTCATAAAATATATAACATTTTAACCATTACAAAAGTTCACATCTAATTTATATAACTAGTAGGAAGAAAAAAAAAACTTAGGCTATAGAGACACTAATTAATTAAGATAGCTATTTAATATTTCATAGTGGCATTAAACATGGTTTTGATTTCTTGTTCACCTTGAAAACAGAACTGCTCAAGTGGTAACTGTGGCAAATTCTGCAAAGACTCAACTGAACCAGAAGTGTTATACTGAATGATGTTATCATTTGAAGAATAATAATTATCTTGAGGAAGCAAAATATGTGATGATGACTCATCAAAATCATCAACAAAGTTAATCATTCTTTGATGAAGCAAAATCTGTGTCTTAAGAAACTTAACATAATGAATAGCTTCTTCCAACATAGAAACAGTATCTAATTTATTCCCACCAGGAACCATACTCTGAAGAATCTTTAACCTATCACTGATTCTATGCCTTCTTTCTCTAGCTGCAACACTTTGTGGATCAGTTGAAAGTTTCACTGATGATCTTTTGGTTTTTTTCACACCCTTTTTCTCTTTTGTTTTTGAAGATGACCCTGAAGAATAAGAGAAAGTGTTGTTGTAGCATTCCATGTGGTAGCTACTAGCTAAGAAAATTATTATGAAAAGTTTTTATAATATGGTTTGAATATTTTTAGTATTTGGGAATGTAGTTGTTTTTGAGGAGTAACATGTTTGTGTGTGTATTTATATACATATAGGAGGGAGAGAGATTAATGATTAGGGGAATTATTCGTTACACTTATCTGGATATGTACTGGTACATTTGTTGAGGTGAATGATTGTAATTGATTTATAAATAATATTTATTAATTTTTTTATATTAAATATTATTTGTGGACCAATCACACTCATTCATCTAAGCTGTGTACCAATACATATTCACATAAAATATATATCGGAGTGTTCAACGAATGATTAGTGTGAGTGACATTGGTGTAAGTAATGATTTTGAAGGAAAAGTGAGAGAAGAAATATTGCCGTAATGTGAAATCAGTCAATCTTTGGCGTAGGATACGGATGTTTTAGGCAGGGACCCGGGTTGGGTTAGGGGTTCATTTTCTTTCTTTTTCTTTTCTCTTTGTGCTCTTTTGATTGTGTTGATTCTATTTTATCCTGTTTAATTTGTGTTTCAATTAGACAATAATAATGTGTTTTCGACATATTATTCGTTGAGTTATCCGTGAGTTTTCACATTTATTTACTCGCACATAATTGTAGAAGTTGAGATTTAAACTTCAATCACGGTGTCTGATCTAATGTTTTTGGTACTTTTGCTAGCTAAATTAGGATTTAAGAACATGACACGTTATTGCATTGAGAAGTGTGAGTGTTGTTTATAAATTATTTTTAATCTCAACGCACAAACAATTTGATAAAAAAAAAATTTGGTGTATATCGACACAATTAGTAACTTGTTTCTAAGTGAAGTGGTGTGAAGAATTTAGAATCAAAGTTCAAATTTTAACTATTTAAGTCAAAGTTTGAATTTAGAATCTCAATCGAGTGTTAGATTTATAGTCATAATATATGAAGTATTAACTTTTTAATTAGATTATTCACTTTGCACTTATTTTACAAGCATTTAACTACTAACAATATCTAGTGGTGAGAGATTTGAGTAATATGTTAGATGTTTTAGGTTCGATCATTAGTGCCATTGTAAATAAATAAATAAAAAAACTACTACTAACTATGTTTTGTATTAGATGCCTATTTGGGGATTTTTTTTTTTTTATAAAATTGAAACAATTTAGATAAGATTATAATGACTTTATCCAAATGAAACTCGTAATTGAGAAATAGTTCAATAAATTGCGGTCACAACAAATGTGATATTGGAAAGAATTGCATTTAAATACGCTCTCAATCATAGTTATGTTGGGGTCGCTGCGGGGTAAATTATTTTTCATTGTCATAATTTAATATCAAAATCTTATTAACCTATTTTTTTTTTCTTAAAAACATTTTTAAAATTAAGCTACACTAAACATATACTACTAACTTTATTCAATAATGTTAGAGGATTCAAATTTATTAATATTAATATTAATAAAATTTATTAAGTATCAAGTATTTTTTATGCACAAACATATATATATGATCACCTATAAGTTAAAGTGATAAGAAATTTAGCTTCTGTTTATAAGTACTGAAAAGCTTTGTTTTGAAGTTCACTGATTGAACTCAACTCAAATTAATCGAGATTTACTATTTAACCAAAATTAATTGAGTTTCGTTATTTGTTTAAATTATAACCTTAGTCCAAACACACCCTAGTTGGCATGTTGTAACATACTAGTGACAAAGATTAGGCCCTCCATTTGTCTTTTGCTTACAAATGGTCAGAAGAGATCAAAGAAAGAAAGTAAATACTAGTAATTGTCTGGGGGGGACCTTCCCCCTGAAATCAAAGCAAATATTTTACAATTACATGTGTGACTAATCCCAACAAACAAATACACTATCATTATTTGTTTGGCTTTATATGGTACGGTTTTTGCTTTTCATCCTAAGATTAACTTATTTTTCATTTTCAATTTATTTGGATTTTGCTTTCAAATTGAGAAAACAAAATATCAGCTTATGGTCTAATCAAACATTAAGCTCTTCTTTTTAAGAAAAATGTTAAACAAAAGATTGATCACCACTAGACTATTAAAATTTTGTTTTCATAGAAAGATGTTATACGGAAATGGATCCCCTCCTTTTGCTGGGAGGTTTTACGTGTGAGAGATAAACATAAAAAATAAAATAATAAAGAAATTGAGATAAAAAAATAAGAGAGAGATAAACACATATTATATGCAGGAGAGAGCGCGGGAGATAAAAGGCAGTAGATGATCCACATCTGATGTTATACACATACTATTTTACTTGTGAAAAAAATAAGTTAACCTAGCTAATTTAATCATAAATTTACATATAAAAAATGTATTCATGATTCTCTATTTTTTATGTGCCGAAGGTACTGTGACTTTAGACAAAGTTATAGTAGTGAAATTGGAGAAAAAATATGAGGAGAAACAAATATAAAAGGACAAAAGAAATGAAAAGAAAAAAAATAAAATTTGAGAATAACTATTTACGAGATCATATTTTACCTATTAAGTCAAAATTAATTCTCACCAAAAAAATAATCTATCTTATTGCACGCAAATGATATCAAATTTACACCAACAAATTAATTCAAAATTAATTTTACCAAAATCTAATTTAAATTAAACAAATTAATTTATTCAATAAATCCCACACATCCCAAAGAAACAAAGTAGTTATTTTTTTCTTTTTCTTTTGGGTGTCTCTGTTGGAGCAATTGGAGATGTGTAGCCCAAAAAGCTCTTTTTTTATAATCCTTTTAATTTAAGGGACCCCATGTATATTAGATTTGTACATAGTGCTAAAATTGTTCTTTTTCAAATTGATTAAAACCCCTATGTATTGTTAAGATCACAAGACCAAATTTAACAATATTATGTACTACGTATGTGACATTACAATACTGCAAGATCATTATTTCTTCTGCTACATTAAGAATAATGATGATTTACAATTTTCATGGAAAAAAAATGAAAAAGAAACACGTAATAAAAGCTCTGAAACAAGTGCTAGTAGTAACTTTGAGAAAATTTTGTGAGAATCAGAGAAAGAGAGACAAAGGAAAAACACAATAACATGTGGCTCTGGCTTTACTTGATGTGCGAGAGTTGTTGGATTGAAAGAATTTTAATTATTCTTACTTGTTCATATGATGTTTTTCAGCTCTTACTTGTCCACTCAAATTTTCTAGCTTATAGCTCATCAAACCAAACATCAATCTCAGTCTCTTCTTTTTCTTATACATGATGTAATTGGTGGAGATGATTATATTGACATAAATTCGGTGGATTGAATTAGTAATTGACATAAAATTATGGAAAAATTATATAAGAAGCCCTTTATCTTACTTTTATGTGTCAAGTTAATCATCTATATATATATATATATATATAATTACATTAATACTAGTATTGAATTTATCTCTTTCTCATATTTGTTATAGATAAAAATTTGAAAAAGTTCTAACTCAATTAGTAAAATATCAAAATTATTCGATTGAATATTTGTAGTACCTTAAGTGTTGAAATTTGAAATTTTTCATTTATGTGTATGAGTTGAGTATTTACCATTTTATTATCTACAAATCAAATAAATAAATTTGAGAAAATAGCAACTAAAAAGGATTGAAAATTATATTATAGATTCATCTAAATTAAGTCAAAATAACATTACAATCCTTGATCTATTAAATTAATTAAATCTAAAAATAAAAGTGGATGAAATATGATTGCCTGTCCAAACAAAATAACCGGGTGCCGACTACGCCAAATTCAGATTGACAAGTTTAATATTCAAGTTTCAATCAGTTTTTTGTAAAAAAAAAAAGTTTTGATAAAAAAGTACATACCGACTAATTCAAAAATAATACTCCCTCCGTCCCAAAATAAATGATTTAAATTTGACTTAGTGTATTATTCATTTGATATACTTTGACCATATTTTTATACTAATATGTACATACAAATATTAATATATAAGATGTTGTTTAATTTGTCTCGACAAGTATTTTCAAAATATACAATTTTTATAATTTTTAATAATAAATAACTAAAAATATTAGCGATCAAAGTTGTACATTAATAAATATAAATGTGGTCAAACAGATCATTTATTTTATGACGGAATGAATATAAACATAGTACTTTGTAGTATCATGGTTGCCTTGCCACAAGATCAATTTGACACCACCACACAGCTACATCTTCACTCACCTCAACTTCATTCAGTTCAATCACTTGGCAAAATTAATGTTTGAGTGCTAATCCGTGAAATCATGATTACACTCAGTGAATACATTAGCTAGTGATTAGACATGATAACCAAATCACAATTTAATTGAAGTGAAGTACTAGTAGGTGAGTATTTTCAACCTTTGGATTTGGGACCCACATATGAGTGATGAATGAAAAAAATAAAGGTTTTGTTGTCACTAACTCTTACGTTGGTGAAACATGGTTCTAACAATTTCTGAGTAGGGGAAAAATTCTTGTTGGGCAGAAAAGGATCAATTTCAACTATTTATGGTTAGTGAAGAGGTTCATGAACAGTTGTTATGGTAATATTTTGAGTAACAGAAACGTTACCAAAAGGTACATGCTACATTGAGCGTTATGCACTCTTACTTTATAGACAAGATCTGTCTCTTGTGTTAGAGAAAACAAGAACACAAGCTTTATGACATAGCTTGAGTGGAAAATACAAGGAGAAAATAATAAAGACCTGGTTAATGAACATGATTTTGGGGGCATTTTTAATGAGTTAGAGAAATTATGAATTTTTTATTAGTTAAATTTGTAATTCTTGTTTTTCTTTTTTATGATTTTTAACATACATTCTTAAATGTGTAAAAAAAATAACATACATTCTTAAAAGAGCCGATTTTAATATTTTTAGAGGAGTGAATTCCACCCTCGCTTTCTAGGTTAGGAGGGGATAAAATTGGAACGCCAAGAGATGCATATGAGATTCGGGAGTGCGAAAAAGAAGGATTTTAATTTTTAATCAATTTGTTATATTGTGTGGCCCATATTTTGGTCAGAAGTGCTATCGGTGAGCCCAATTATCTATGACTTAGAAATTTTGCATGAAATTTGTTCTTTAGGCACCTCATATTGTTTCTAGGCCCTTCCAAAGTGTCGAAATTACGTATTGAAAAATAAGTTCCAAATGTGTGAGCCCAATTCAATTTTTTTTAATTTATTTCAGAAGATAGCTTCCAAATACGCTATGTTTTGGAACATATCTTCCGAAGTGTAACTTCTTAAGCCATCTAGCAAAAATTATAGTTTTACTACTTTTCTCACTTTCCACCTCTAAAAGTATAACAAAGGTGCAATTATTTTACATTTTTAAAGTATGAAATGAAGATAGTTTCACTTGTAGAAGGGTTATACGCTTACTTGTCCTCAAAGAACATGTAAATGTGTGTTTTTAGCCATTTAATTTTTCATTTGTTGTGACAATACTATCTGACTCATCATCTTCCTTAGCTTGCAATGCCTTGCTAGGTTGTCATGGATTATTTCTTGAAGCTTGAAAAATCCTGCATGTGATCCTTTCATTTTCTCAAACTCTTCATTAAGTTCTTCTGAATCAAAGTCCAAGAACCCATGACACATGTCGAACACTTCATTTTTTCCCAATGATTATCTCATATGACTTAACATCTTTACCATCTACCGTAATATGCAACATAGATGATACATAATCCAAAGTGATAGTCATCTCACCAATTGGAAGATGCAAAGTGCTGGTCTCAGAAGGCCACCGCTTTGTGAATGCGGACAATTTTCCATTCGATGTAAACAATCATGCTATCGGCTAGAAACCGACCTTCCATCTTGTTTCACAACTTAGTCTTCACAATTTTTATGTTGAAAAAGATCTCTTAGTTGTAGCTTCAGAAACTAGAAAAGTCATGGCGAGATGGAGCAATCTACTAATCAAGTAGTAAACTTTCATCTTATTAGTTGCAACCAAACACAAACAAATATTCTTAAATAGTTGACAATTCTTCAAATATGTTGCTTGGTGGGCATCAACGAGAAATTGTCGAAGTTGAAATTGTAAAGTAATATTCTATTGCTCATTGAAAGCTTTAAATATGTTTTTTTTTTTTTACAAATAGTATCAATTATGTTAAAAGCTTTATAACTATACTTAAGATTCAAAGCACAACTCAGAGTTAACAAATTCATTGATTGCTCACTTAATCTGCCATTCAACTCTTATAATTGTTAGTCAACTATAGCAAAAAATATTTTAACTAAGTAATGCTTTATTGTGACCTGATTCACTTCAAGACGAGATTGTCCATATTTTAGTTTTGAGTGAGTATCATCAAGATGAGGAATCTCATTATCATGTCTTACACATAAGACGTTAACTTATCACAATTATCTTCTTTCAGATCTCGAAAAAGAATATTCTTTGTACGGATTAAATCATAGCATTAACCATATCTTGAGATTGTGGTTCTAAAGCTTAACAAAGCACATATGTTATCCCTATAATTTCTTTCATTAAATGCAAAATCATTATAAAATCAAATTCCTTCAAGTAATTGTAATTTACTCCTTCCTTTGATAATTTTTTCAGAACACGACAAGTTGCTTCATACACATTCATCGAACTACAAATAGAATTGAAATGTGATCCCTAACAAGTCGGAGCAAGGATCCTCTCCATTTCTTAAAATAAATGGAGGATACCATTTAAGAGATAGACACAAAAAATAGGAGTAAATATCCTCTTCATTTAAAGAGAGATAGATACAAAAAAGAAATATGGGTCCTACCACTAAGTGGGTCCCACTACTATTGATTATTTTAATTTTTTGTGTGTCTTTTCTCTCCAAATGGAGGAAATTGAGAGGATTATAAATGGAGAGGATCCTAACTAAAAAAAGAGATATGAGTCCTACCACTAAGTGAGTCCCACCACTATTGATTATTTTATATTTTATTTTAACTTTTTTGTGTCTCTATCTATTTAAATGGAGGAAATGAAGAAGATCTTAACTCAACGAGTGGCCCCAACTCGTTTCAAAGCACCAATCTGATTTTCACCTTTACCAGTAACGATTTCATGAATCTCTAATAAATATTCAATTTCTTTTATTTGGATTTCTTGTAATTATGTCGCTTTGGTGAATAACAAACAACAATGACAAAATAAGTGCTTTCCAAAGAATTTATTAATTGGTTTTATTTCTCTTAAAGTAGTAACCAAAACAAGTTTCAAGATTAAAAACATCTTCATTCAAAATCAACAATATAATTTGTGATGTTGAAGGAGAGCGAGCGAGAGAGGTAGGATAAAACTTGCCTAAGGGTTATCTTTCGATGCGTAAAAAAAAAGGGTTACCTTTCGAAAAGCAGAGAATCGTCGCAAAGAGGGAGAAGTGGTCGAAGACTCGATGACGCCGGTGACCAGTGTTGGAGGGAGTGAGCATCGTGTGCCAAAGAGGGAGAGAAGAGCGATCAAGGTTTTAGAGTTGAGGAGCTGGACTGTCAGACGTAGAGGAAGGAGAGAATATTGTATTAATAAATATAAAAATATTGTATTAATAAGCTTACATAAATTTATTTTGTGTACATGTTTATAAATATATGTATGTATATGTATTTTATGAGGAGTAAGAGTTATGTTTGAAAAATGATAATTTGAAAGATGACCGACATCTTTGATTTTTTTTAGTGTTTATAAAATATTTATAATTAGGAGTAGATAATAGTGACATAACTTAAGTTCTACATGAATTTTAAGATAGTATGTTCCGGATGGTTTATTCAATTGACCGTAGATGAGAGCTACTTTCAATTCTTCAAATATTTTTCATTAATTACTCTGGGTTCATTATTTAAAAAACAAAAAATATTTTTAAATTTTCTTTTTAATTTAATTTAAAATAAAATATAAAACAGAAACATTAATGGAAATTTAAAATATACTAATTAATAAAGAAAGAGGGGAAAATGGGAGGGATGAAAAAGCGAAGTGTGAAAGGTGTGATGATGAGAGGAGCAACTCTTGTGTGATTCTCCTCTTCTCTTTCCCTGTTTATCAAAACGCACCGACTTGTTGCGTTTTGAATTCACCGCTACTTCCCATGAATAGCGCGGCGCGTTCTTCCGGTGACTCGCCGCCGAAGGATGATATCGAGTGGGAGATGCGTCCCGGCGGCATGTTCGTACAGAGACGCGAAGCAGGCGAAGATGATCACAGCGAAGGACCGATGATCAGCATCACTGTCGCTCACGGTTCTTTTGACCACGAAGTTTATCTCCCAGCTCAATCTACTTTCTGTGAGAGTTTTTATCTCTTTTGATTACTATTCTCTACGTTGATTTTGTTGTTGAATTTTGAATTTTTGAAACGTTGAGTTTTTGTTTTTGTTTGCTTATTGTTGATATTGAATTTGGTGATTGTTAATGTAATTTTGAAATTGAGCTAATGGAGAAGAAGCTCAATCATATTCATATTTGTGTGTAATTGTAACTTTTGTTAATTTAGTTATTGAAATTCGTGAAATGAAGAATAGTATGATGGAAAAGAAAATACTTTGTGAAGTGAAACAGTTTAGATAGCTACTTGGATTAGGTTATAATGATTAGGGGATTGGATATTGCATAAGCGTTAATTACGAATATTGGTTTGTTTGAGTTTATCGACTTGAGTGAGTTCTTTGTGAGACTGGTTCGAGAGTTTATGTAAACAACTCATGACATGTTCATATGAGCTTATTTATTTTCGTATACTCATCAAGACGGTTTATAGCTTATATAAAAACAGTTTGACTTTATATTAACTTTTGTTATGGAAATAACTAGTACATAAGCACTTATATGATAAAGGCTTAATTAAACTGTGTATCCAAACATGACTTAGATATTTCTAGAATTAATTTGACTATTATTTAGTCTTTTGTTTTTCGAAATTTGGGTTGATTTTGTTTTGGTGAGTACATGGTGATAGTTGAGTTGGTTCATCTTATGTGAGTTGATGTTGGTAGAGAAGTTCAATGGATAAGAGGTTTTGGATCTTGGTTGTTGAGTTGGTTTTCTGAAGGGCGTGTTATTGTTTGCATTTAAACACGATAATACTATGTTGTGTTCAAAATGGTGGACTTCGCTGTACGTTGATATGGCTGAGTCCTAAATGGTTAGCTATATTGATTTCTTTTCTTTCAGGTGTAAATTGCTTTTCTAAAGTGGAAGTGGAACTTGTAATGACATACTAGGGGTTGAAGTTTTAAACTTTTTGCCTGGACAAGCTAAGTCCCTTTAATTTGATGTAGGCTAATACATATTAGTGACGGCGTGTAATGTGATGCCATTCATCAATCTTTCTTTCTTACCGAACAAATATTTAGTGTTAAAGAGATGACATAATAGTATCTTTGTAGAAATTTGAATTTCTAACTAAGGTAAGCTGTAGGTACTGTGTTGCAAAGAGTTGCCCCTCCATTTAATTTGCATTGAGAATTCACTTTTATCTTTATTTATTATTAGTTTAGTACTAAACTAGTTATGTGGGAAAATAAAAGAACTATGTTGATTAACTTGAAAGCTTGTGACCTTAAGCAAATTATGTAATTTATTTTCATACTGGGTATAACAGCTTTGTATGCATCATTTGTATCTTGATATGGAATATGTTTGGAAAAACTATGCTTGTATTTTATGTTAAGATTACTCGTAGCATATACGTAAGAAAATTTTTTGTTTACATTGGTATGCATCATTGTCTTAATTTAGTCTTTACTAACAGGGGATGTTAAGAAACTGCTTGCACACAAAACTGGTTTAAAGCCTGAGCAGCAAAGACTCTTCTTTAGAGAAAAAGAAATGGACAATAAAGAGAACTTGCACGTGGAAGGTGTGAAGGACAAGTCAAAGCTTTTGCTTTTGGAGGATGCTGCTAGCAGAGAGAGTATTCTCGAGGAAGGTAGAAAACACAATGAAATGTTAAAAGCTTTTGAAGCTGTTGCTGTAGTCAGATCAGAGGTGGACAAACTTTGTGAGAGGGTGAGCCCATGTTCCACATATTATTGTCATTACAGAAACATAATAACCGAAACTAGAGAATGAAAGATATTACTGATTTTGATTTGGCAGGTGTCGGCCTTGGAGGTGGCTGTGAATGGAGGGACCCAGGTTTCTGACAAAGAGTTCGTTGTTTCCACAGAATTGCTTATGAGGCAATTGCTGAAGCTGGATGGTATTAAGGCTGAAGGTGAAGCGAAGTTGCAGAGAAAAGCTGAGGTAATGTTTATGGTGTTAAGAGTTACTGACTTAAAAGTTTAATTATTTGTCAATTAATTAATGTTTATGGTAGGTCATGGAAAATGATTTCTCTGTCCCTCATTTTTGCCGCATGAATTTTGAACCAGTACTTGGATTGTTTGCTATGATATTTGTTTGCTATCAATATTGTTGTGGTGCAATCTTGTGCATCAAATCTTTGTTTCCTTAACGAGTATCCATGGAGTATCGGTATCTGATACATATTCGTCCCCATTTTTGGAGTATCCTAGCTTCATACGAAAAAATATATATTTGGTGATGTTAATTTGTAGTTTTAGGAATGAGTGTGGATCTTGTTGCATTCCTGCTTTCTGTTAGACTACTTGGCTATCACTTAGAAGGGGGGGTTGAATAAGTGAACCTTGAAACAATGTCGTTTTTAAAAAATTATTTGTTTCAATCGAGCGCAAGCGGAAAACCACCGGATCGGTAGTCTATGCACCGATTGACCAAAAGAAAAGTAGTATAAGCCTTTGAATGTTTGATGAAAAGATTCGAAACGATAGCGTTCAAAATTCGAATATAAACTATGAATTAACTTCAGTCCCAAGCAAGTTACAATATCAAATTTAACACAATCACAATCAAGCACAACAATTGAATTTTTGGTGTATCAATACGAACACTCAAAATTCAATCGATTCAAAATTAAATGAAATTATGACAAGTAAAATATTGAGAGAGAGAGAGAGAGAAACACACAACGATTTGATTAGGGAGTTCCCCGGATTTCGCGTCGTCCACGCGTTTGTCCGAGTACGTCTCCCCCCAAATAACCAAACGGGTTATTTGAGAGTGTATAGATCAAAAAAGATTAACAACACGTGCACAGTTTACAATTGAATCTTATAAACCTATAACGAGACAAAAAGTAAACTATGCAACAAAACCTCGACACACAACGAAACTTCGCCCTCTGATTCCAACGATCCGACCCGTGCCAAACCGCACTCGATCGTCTAGCTGAGTCCTTCGTTTCTTGTTGTCGATCCTTCAAGACAAGCACGATCTTGAATCCTTTGAGAGAAACTAGAACCTTCAACACACAATCCAACCCGACTACGATTCTGATTCACCGCGAACCGTATCGAACGTTATCACACAAAAATGCAACCTCTATTGAATTGATCCCATACTCAAACTTCAATTTTGATTGCAACCTTTGATGAAGATGATGAATTTGTGATGAATGAAACCTTTGATTCAAATTCTCACTCAATTTGCAAACCAAAGCGTTTTCTGAACTTTCTCACTAGTTTCCTCTGATTACAATGACACATCACATTGCTATTTAAAGAGAGAATAGAATTGAGCAAATTTGGGCAAAATTCAACATACGTGTATCGATACAAATGATGGTTTGTATCGATACAAACCCTTTGACCAGCGTTCAAATTGAAAGTTTTGACCTATGTATCGATACAAAGATGTATATGTATCGATACATATATCAGTTTCTTGAAATCTTGACTGATATGTATCAAATCATGCAAGCATGATTCGATACATCAAGCACTAACTGGTTTTCTGAGAGACATAGGTGTGTATCGATACATGTAAGCATGATTCGATACACAGATGACCTTCTGCCTCTGAGAGACCACTTTTGTATCGATACAAGTGATATATGTATCGATACAAATTGCACAAAATCAGTCTGAAGTAATTTCAGGACATTTGTATCGATACACATGTTTATGTATCGATACATAATACCTAAAAATCAGTTTTTCAAAGTTTAAAAATAGTTTTTCGCTGTCAAGTCATTTGTAACATTGCCAAAATATGTTCTACTCTATTTTCATGTGTTTTGACAATTATTAAAACAAGAGGATGAACTGGTGCACTTACACTTTCAACATTTATTGGTTAAATTTGTGAAGAATTCTTGTCATATCATAATATCCTGCTTTCTTCACTTCCCATCATTGTTTATTTTTTATTTTTGTAAACTAGATCCCATTAATCATCAATATTACCATAAATTGTGTCTGGTTGGCGGTTATGAAATTGATTTGTGCTGAGAGTTGAAAATTGAAATGTGTTCGTCACTACCTGGATCAGTTTCTTTATCAAAAACTTTCAGTCAATAATACTTCCCATTTTGGTAATCATCATCTATAATTGCATCATAAATATTATCTTTTTGAAAGCCTGAACATCGGTTTATTTACCCTCCAACAGGTGCTTCGTGTGCAGAACGCTGTGGATGCTTTAGATTCCTTGAAGACAAGAAACTCCAAACCTTTTAGCAACACTGGTAACGCAGCCTAGTAACAAACCAATGGGAGACGTTTGGCTCTGGAATGGGAAGCTTGAATGCTCCAACCTCATCACCATCTTCTACAAATGTTACTCAAGATTGGGAGCGGTATGATTAGCTCAGAAAATGTTGCATTAACATTAAATTATACAGTACATACAATATCATATTTTTGGACCTTGATTCTTCATTTAAGGTCATATTTTTTGTACTTAAGGCAATATCTTTGAACCTTTTGATTGCCGTTGAAGAATACAAAAAGGTAAATGAAGGAGCATATTCTAGATACTCTTGCCCACAAATCTGTTCATGAAATTATGAGAGTTCATCAATTGTTAGTATTGATCCGGCCAGATGGCATGTAAAATTTTAAAATTTTATCACTTTTTAATTTACTATACTGTAGCATGAAGCAAAACATGTACAAATAAATTTTGTTTGTGTTGAAAATCATATTAATCAACTAAACACAAAGTAGGTATTAGAGATGTAAAAGTATGTTAACTAACTTCTAACCAGGGTCACGAAGTTGTAACTAACTTTTATATCTCTAATAGTAGATACAAACAAATTTTAATGATATGTTGTAAAATAATCCTCGTTTTATTAGGAAAAACTTTAGAGGAATGCATTGACTTAAAGAGTAAGTCAGTTTATATTTATTCACTTTGAAAAACTGTGGTTTGTCTCTGAGAATAGTTCAATTGATAGAGATAGTATAATATGTAAGAGTTGAAGTTCGAACTTAGGATTTTTCACTTATATTTAGCTTAAGGATTGAAAATACAGACTATTAGTTTACTTGGTAAAAAGAAAACTGCTGATTGGTTATAAATGAAGAAAAATGTAATCTATAAACTACTTTATCTACACTTAAATTTGGTTAGATATCAAATATAAGACTTTAACTGAGTTCTTAAATTAATCCAACATATTCAAAACAGAGTAATCTTTTTGTGATATGATCCAACATATATTTAAGGAATAAGATATCTAATGTAATTAAGAAACAAGTAAACTCGTACTAGAATTAAGAATTAAGTATCATTGTAGTTGTTTGTTTCTAGTTTCTGAAATTTTCTCATCCCACCCTCCATGACTCTTTTTAACCCCCCAATATTCCAATTTTACCCCTGTACAAAAACTTCGGAACGTGTTTTCTGAAGTTTTTCTAGTTCAAATTTATCAAAATTTCGGAAAATACATTCCGAAGTTCATTTTCAAGGCAAAAAAAACTTCGGAAAACGCGTTCCGAAATTTAAAACTAGGGGCAAAAATGGAAATCCGGGGGGGGGGGGGAAAGAGTCACGGGGGGTGGGAAGAGAAAATTTCCTAGTTTCTAGCATGATAATGGATACAAAGTGAAAAACTGTGACCTACAAGTCCAAAGAGACTGCTCTAACTAATAGAAGACTTTTCAAATGAGAATGAAGTAGTTAGATGCAGGGCCGTCTCCGAGAATTTCGAGATCCTGGGCTAATAATAAAATTGGCCCCTAATAATAATTTTTTTTAAAAAAAACATAATATATTTAAATTGTAAACAATTTCATAATATATCACTTGTTGATTTCAATAACATCTTTGAATATTTTTTTTTTGTTGTTATAATATCTTTGCTTGCTGGGCCTGTTTTGTTAATGGGTTACTATTTAAACCCCCATATATATATAACTACCTCAATTTAAAAAATTTGAGGCCCCATTTTTTTGGGAGGCCCTGGGCTTGGGCCCTGCCTGCCCTGGCCCATCTACGGCCCTGGTTAGATGCTACCACTTATTTTTATTTTATTTTTTATCTTAAAAATCAAAAGATTCCTAATTACACCAATGAGTGAAAGGACATTTGTAGTCCCACGAGCTGACAGCTGCTGAACTCACATTCTCATTCAACATTTTTCCTGATAAAACAAACCATTTGGCGTGATACTTTTTTCTTCAATTATTTAATTCTCAATGATTCTGATCCACTATGATACTAACACCTTCCGACATGGATTAATTTAAGTTTACCATAAAAAACATTCACTATACGTGTATGTTTTATGTAAAGGACTTATTGACTGGTTTTAAGGTGGATTACTTTGATGAATAGTACTTCAAAGTTATATTCAAAATATCGAGATGATAATTTAATCGATGTTAATTCAACAAAAAATAATATCAAGATGTTATATTATATCAATTAGGCTATCACGTAGTTATTTTTTAAGATGAAGAGAAGCATAATCTTCTACTTTAAACAAATATTTACATTGTGGTTTAAGTTTTAAGTGCGAATTAACGATCAACCACCTATGAAATTTCTCTAACATATACGGATATTTACAAGTACATGTGACTTGTTCAATCCAATAATCTAATCCAACTTAATTTGTATTTTATTCGAATTTGTTAACGTATAAATCTTTGTCCGAATCAATCTGTTCAAATCTAAAGTGATTTGATTCGGATAACGATAAATCATAAACCCAATCTGCAAACACCTACTAATATATACCAAAAATTAAATCATTTTCTTATGGTCAAACCTACTTTTCACATTTATATATAACTGATGTCACTCCATTCTAGAGTCAACAGCTTTGGACGGAAGTATATTTGTCCTTGCGAGTCTTTGGAAAGTTCAGGGTAACAAACAACAACCACCACCGTCACTAATAGTTTGTTTGGTTTAAGGGAAACGAGAAGGAAAGAAAGAGGAAGGAGAGAAAGTTTGAAGAATATTCCATTTTCCATTGTTTGGTTTGCTACCATAAAAGGAAGGAAAGAAAGTTTTGGTATGGGGCCCACTAAAAATGTAATCCGCCCAAAAGTGGACGGAAAGTGGTGTTAGGCTTTCTTTTTCCTTAAAATGACTAAAATGCCCATTTTTTTTAAAAAAAAATTACAACAACTTTGCACACTTATATTTATTTTATTTATGGGTATCTTTGTCAATTTTTATTTACACATCTTTCTTTCCTCTCACTTTCTATTCACTTTCACTTCTACCAAACAACTAAAAAATCATCTAATTTTTTTTTCACTTTCTACTCATTTTCATTCCTTCGACATTATTTCCTCTTACTTTCTTTCCTTTCACTTTCTTTTACAATCCAAACATAATGTAAGGCTTTGTTTATGAGTTTGGAGGAGAGGGGAGAGGAAGGTTTTGGAGGGAGAGAAATAGAGAGAAAATTAGAGATATCTTTTATATTTTTTGAGAAAGTTTTTTTTATAGAGAATGACAAATAAATACTTATGATTAATATATTATGAATTTAAGAATATAACATTAATTAAATTTGAAGAATTCATATAAACCCTCCAAACCTCATCCAATACAATTTTTGAGTTCCACCAAATTATGGGGTTTTGTGTAATGAAGAAAAAATAACCCTCCAAACTTCTTTCCTCCCAAACTTCTCTATTCCTTCCACTTGTTTCTTCCTTTTTTTCAAAATCATCCCCTCCCCTTCAAACTCGCAAACAAAGCCTAAAAGTTATTTTATTTTATTTTATTTTATTTTGCAGAATTTCTCTTTGACCTTCTCCAAAATAAAAATTAGGACCAAAACTTCATTTTGTAATGTATATAATTGGATTGGATAATGATATACCAAAACTGTACTCAAATAAATCAAAGTTGAATTGTTTAAAAAGAAGGAAAATGCTAATTAGTGCCTCGGGAGCACTAGTTAAGGATACTAATTATAGTAAAGTTATCTTGGAAATTGTGTAATCAACATTTATAAAATATAAAAAGTGTTATTTTCAATGTAGAAATTACCATTTTTGTATCCTTAACTAGTGCTCCGGGGACACTAGTTAGCATGACCCTAAAAAGAAATATTGATTGTGTCAAAAAAAAAATAAATCGATGAATACTACGAGGTTAAAAAAACAACATTCTTCAAATATTGAATGATAATATTTATTCTATGAAAAATAAAATAAATATCAAATGGATATTAAAAGACAATAAATTAATAAAATAATAAAATATTCATTATAAAAAAAAAGTAAATTAATAAAATATTTTAGTCATAATGTCACATCATATTTAACAGAAATTTAACGTTTTGGACCTAATTGACTGATGAAGTTAACATTGAGGGACTGTTTTGTAGTTTTTCTTTAGTGGGGGACCAAAATTACAGTGAATTGCACATTGAGGGATCTAAATGAATGTTTCCCCAAAAGTAAAAGAAAGATACGAATATTTATGTTTTTGTGTATGCATACAAGTAAAAAAAATTAATCACTAAACATTTTAGTTTCACGAAATTTTCTGAAGCTTTCTGGTCAACAAAATTGACAAATCTATAACTTCATAGATACATTAATGTATTCTTTACAATAAATTTTCAAGTACAAAATGTTAAAGTCAAGGTGACTAGAATAACAAAAAAAACACAACCCAATTGATCTAAAAAACTTCAGAACTTTTCTTTCTAAAAAAAATAATCAAAATTCTTCCTACACATTCCATACACACAATACCTAAACTTATGACTCATAAATTAATAGTAACACCTCTTGCACCATTAACATAAGGTGATACTCCAGTGGTACCAGTATTTAATGTATCATGTCTAGTTGGATCATATTTTTCTCCATCACCCCAAAGAGCATAAGCTTCCTCACCGTGAGCCGCATCGTCTCCGATTTCGAGCTGCTCATCGGGCATTCTCAAGGGTATGAAAATTTGTATAACAAGGAGAATGATTGAGGTGGAGACTATATTCCATGCAGTAACAAACACTGCTGCCACTAATTGCTTTAGAAATTGTACACCACCATTTCCACCATAGAATGCACCCCTTGAATTGGTTACCGGCAACATTAGTCTACATAGGGCTGGATCGGCCAAAAGTCCGGTGAGGAGGCCACCCAATAGGCCAGCCACAGCATGTGTGTGAAATGCACCAAGAGTGTCATCAACCTATATATAAAAAAAATTCACCAAATCGTAAGGAAAATTGCTCACCAAAAAACGGATAGAGATTCTCTACAGTCATTGTGTGCACAAACCTAGATCAATTTATCGAAATTGATCCATTCAATTATTTATCGAAATTGATCCATTCAATTTTTTATTTGCGCATATAATATTAAATTAACTAAACTACACTACACCAAAATTATCACATATAATATTAAACTTAACTAAACTACACTGCCAAAATGATTACTCACAATGAAAAATTATAGAGTCAATGATATTTTTAATGTGTAGTTGGAAATGTGGTGAGATGGTGATCTTTGAGATTAATTGGGCAATTCTAGATAGCATGCTTAGATGAAAAGGTCATCATGTCTCTATCACTATAGTAAGCAGAGAAGTTCAAGAAATGAAGATAACATTAAAAATATTTTTTTCATCTTATAAATAAATAAAAAATTGATTTTGGTTGTTAAATTTATTACTTTTTTAAACTTAAAAAAAATGTGTGTTTTTAATACAAAAAAGAGTGTCATGTTCATTATAATGTGTTTATCAATACTTCTATACTTTTCATATAATTTTAAAATATATTATGTGGATTAAAAGAAGGAGGATGAGTGAAGTCATCTTCTTTTTTTTTGGTAAGATGAGTGAAGTCATCTTCGATATCATATTATATATTATATACTAAATGTCTCATTAGAAAAATATCATATAATACCCTATTAAAAGAAAAGAAAGTGGTTGGAAATTGGAATCAAAATTGGATATCATGTTTTGCAGTGGTCAATTTTTCCAACATCGGATGAAGATTTACAAACACGTGAGCTAGCAAAAGGGAACCTTCACCTAAAACTTCATGTATATAAATATAAATATCTTACAAAAAGACAACTAGGAAAATATTAATGTATATAATATAATCAACCGTTATTATTTTATAAAATATCAATGGTGGTAGGATAGATCTACTATGAATCAAAATATAGTTTTTCAAAATCAAATTATTATATATACAAGTGTCCCTAACTTGATTAATCTTTTGTAGTTTTGTAAGAAACTATTGACCAGAAGGTAAATTTTTTGTAAGTAACTAAATTTTTTCATACTTAGTTTAATTTATTTTAAAAAAATTATAGTTTAAATATTTGATCATTTACTTAACATATCTAAACCCGTTATCATGTGAAAGAATTTGATGTCAGTACACAAAAACATAATTAAGCCGTATTACTGTATATAGGTCCCATTTTATTGATTTATTTTTAAATTTATGCAAAATAACTTATATACAAATAAATATGTTTTTATGTAACGTTATAAGTTTTTATATATAAATTTAAAATAGGCCGATGCAAACGGACCCATAGGAAGTGTGGACTAAAATGAACAAAAATTCCTTGTGAAGAGAGAAAGAGAAACTCCACCTTTTGTAGGAGACTTGACTTCTTATGCAAGATCATCATGGTGACCCAAGGAATGCTCCCAGATGAAATTCCCATCACTATAGCCGCCCACGATTGCACAAGCCCTACATTCATGCAGACCCACCATTACCATTCATTCATATTAATTGTCAACAAAAACTGCAACTATTTGCTCACTAATGGATTCATTATGATACTAACTACTTTTTGTTAGTACATATCAATTTGTTAGTACATATCAAAATATCAGTGACCAACAGAAATTATTCTCCTAATAAATGTTCATATCTACTTTTTCCAAATTTCAGTTCATGTTCTTGATGATTTTAAGAAAATCAAAACTTCAATTTTATTAACCTAAAATTCATATTTTTAAATTTGAAATTCGATGTAGAAAATATTACTAGTATAATTCAAGTTTAGGAGGAGAGTCAAATTTAAAAGACTAATTTATTAGACAGAAGAGTCTCGTGATTTCACTAGTTAAGTGTCACGTTGAGCTTTCTTATTTTTTTAACGTTTGATTCATAACATTGTGACTCCGTTTAGAGTCACTATTCATTCCAGACTTCACTCTCCTGACACTGATCCGATAGTAGGCCACTAGGCCTTTCTCTTTTCAGTAGGTTAACTAATTTACGAGGAGATGTACTTTTGCTACTACCCATTTACTCGCACGCCCTTCGATTTTACCAAAATACTCTTGTATGCTACTTTGGTAGCGAATACACCCAAAAACACCATAACAGAATGGCTTTCTATAACGTCCGCTACTTAAGTAGCGAAAGGATAAAACGGGAAAGGTATAGGGCGTGCGAGTAACTGGTAGGGAGGCAGGAAATCTCATTTACCAGTATTCAATGGCCTACTTTAATCCAACTTGTATTTAGCTCTTTCTATAGCCCAATTGTCAACAGAAATACCAATTATTATGACAAACTGATTAGCATGGCCTCTCTAATAAATAACTAGTCCATTAGGTAGAATAGCTTCATAACTTAACAATCTTATGTACTCAATGTGAGATTCATAACACATAAATTAATCACACTTCTCATGTATTGCCATCAAATTCAAACTCTAGTACTAGTATACCATAAAACATTTTCAAAACAACACTTGATTTATCCATATAAACAAGTTTGCAATGTCAAAAACAGAATAAGTATATACCTGCTCCTGGTGTGATGCAAACAAGTCCAGTCATCATACCCTGAACAGCTCCAATCACAGAAGGTTTCCCAAAGAAAATGACATCAAGAGTGGTCCACACTAAGAGACTAGTTGCTGCACAAATGTTTGTGTTCAACACAGCCATTGAAGCTGCAACATTTGCTGCATATGGTGCTCCACCATTGAAACCTGACCAACCCAACCATAGCAATCCAGAACCTGCAAGCATGAGTAACACATTGTTTGGTGGAAACCTTTCCCTATCACTCTTTATCCTTGGTCCAACCTGCATATATAATTTGTTGCCACAATAATCAATAAACCAAATTGCTATGAAGCACCAACTGACACAAGGACACCAGACACGATACTGACACATCGACACTAACAATAATTTGAGAATGAATTAATTGAGTGTAATCACATGTCTTAGTGTCGGGCCAAACACCAGACACGCCTTCAATCAGAAGTGTCAACACTCTAAACTTTTTAATTAATCCGACAGTTGTAAAACATTAATTGGTTCGAACTGTACTTATGTTTAATTTTGAACTGCAGTATCACAGAAATTTAATAACTTGGTTGGAACTGTACTTAATAACCAATTGCAATTAATTTATACTAGATAACATAACTACCATAGAAAAATAAATAAAAACATTTCAACTAAACACCATAAGGAAAGGGAAAGTACCCTTTAAGCTTTTAAGCAAATTTAGATGAAGGATTGTGAAATAAAAAATTAAAATTTATGCTTTTTTAAGGAAAATTTGATGAAGGGCTGTGAAGAAAATACAAAACTTATGAAAGAATTTTTTTAAAAACCAAATGGTTGACCTAAAATGGATCACGAACTTCAAGGATGAATCATTCAGAAAAAATAGAGCACAAATCTTGCCTAAAATAATTTTTAACCAGACTTTAATTATTTTTCGACCAAATTTTGGATTACCAGTCTCATTTCTTCACAAACCAAAGGGTTGAAAAAATAAAGAAAAAAAATGATTTTTTTAAAAGCAAAATTAGATATATACAAAGGGTAGTAAAAAAAATAAAAGCAGAAATTTAAGTACCCAATAAGCAGCAGTGAAACCAGCAATTCCAGAAGAGAGATGAATAACATAGCCACCAGAATAATCAATAACACCCCATTGGTAAAGAAATCCACCACCCCAAAGACTAAAAGCACCAACAGTATAAGAAAAAATAAGCCAAAGAGGAACAAAAGCCATCCAAGCTTTAATATTCATTCTACCAAGAACAGAACCAGCCAACAAAATCATAGTAATAGCAGCAAAAGTAAACTGAAAATAAACAAGTGAAGCCATAGGAAAAAAGGGTTCTTCCATTTTAGTTTCAACAACACCATTCTTGAAAAAATGAGTACTTTCAGGTACTTTTGCTCTTCCAATAAGAAACTTTTGTCCTAAAGCTGGTGCTCCTTTACCCCAAAAGGGTAAAAGTTTATCACCAAATGCCATTCTATAAGCAACAAGAACCCAACAGATTAAAACTGCTGCAAAAGCATAAAGTGCCATGAAAGCTGAATTCACTGCCCATTTTTTTTTCACCATGCTTGCATAGAGAATTACTAATCCTGGCATGCTTTGAAGTCCAACAAGTGTTGCTGCTGTCATTTGCCATGCGTTGTCTCCTTTGTTTAACCATTCTGGTGATGCTGGAAGATGTTCTTGGTATGCTGGTGATATTGACATGATTCTGCTGAGATCTTGTGTTGGAGGAATGCAGCAAATACTTTAACAAAACAAGTTTATGTTTTAATTTTTGATAAGCTATGGAATTTGTAATACCTTTTCACTCATATGAGCTAAAAGGTATGTACAAAATTTTGTAATTGTTTGGACTTTGGATTGATTTAGTTTTTGATTTTGTGGGATTATATGGTTATATATTATGAAATTAACCAAAAAAAAAAATTAACATGGAGTTGAAAACTTTGATACTTGGGGTTGAATATTTGGAAGCTACGTGCAAACTGTCATTGGGTTCTCACAACAAGTTGGAGTATTTTAAGTTTTTAACTTAATCTAGAAAGGAAGTGTTTTTTTTTTTTTTTAATAAAACTTTTGACTTTTCGTTGAGAATGATGGTATGGTTTAAAAATACAAAAGGAAATTAATGGGACTATTATCAACTTATGATGTCATCGTTTGGTGTGATTTTTTTAGAACTTAGAAGTTATTTAAAAGTTAAAATTGAAAATAAGAGTTTTTAGAAAAAAATAAAAACTGTTTGGTAATTGTTGTTTTTTTTAAAATATACGTAAGACTGAGATTTTTTGGCCTTCGTGTGATGGAACTAAACTTCGAGATGGGTTGTTCCCTTCAGACATTGGGAGACCGTTGTTTGGTGTGAAATTGCTTGGAAGGGTTGTAAGTCGAGATAGAGGTTTTATTGAGGAGGAGGCCATGCAAAGAGCTGTTAGAGCGGTCGAGTTAATGCATATTCTTCCTCAATTAAGGGATCCCCAAAGTGAGCTTCTTCTACTACGATCATGCATGGGTATTGCAAAACTTTTTTTCAGTCTCATGATGTGCCAACCAATTCACATGGAAGATGCAGCTACTTTATTTGATAAACAGTTGCGAGCGGCGATTGAAGACATCGTGTTTGGAGAAGGCCCTTTCTTTGGGGACCTTCAATGGAGGATGGTGTCAATACCTATTAAATGTGGGGGGTTAGGTTTATACTCAGCAGCAGAGATCGCCTCATATATTGGGAGACAGTGGAGTATGTGGGATGGCCTACGATTTTGGCAGTGCTTTGGATGGTGTCTGTGATACAATTCTGACTTTTGACTTTAACTGTTTTGCTAGCAAGGACACCGTCCCCCTAAAGCCCTTTTTGGTAAAATTGTTCATAACGTGGAAGTTGATTTTGCTATGACCGTGAGGCAAAAAGCAGTTTTTGGGTGTTTAAAAGCAGCACATGCTCAGGATTTTCTCCTAGATATCTTCATTGATGGGTTAGACCAGCACATGTCCCCTGTAGAGTATCGTACTATCCTTAGGTACGCCTTCATGATCCCATTATTCCCTGTTGATGAGATTTGTCCAGTTTGTCGTAAGGCGTGCCTAGATACTTTTGGGGAGCACACAACTCATTGTAGGGAGCTCCCAGGATTCAAATACAGGCATGACCTGATTAGGGATGTTCTTTTTTTTTAGGCGTGCGGGAATATCTATTAAGAAAGAGGCACCTCTGAACTTCTTGACTGACCCACAAGAGGGGAGATCGATACTTCGACCGACAAATGTTTTGGTGCATGGATGGGTTCCTAGGCAAACATGCTTGTGTGAACTTGACTGGAGTTTCTCCACTTGTGGGATTGGGGACTGAAGATTTTGCTGTTGGACATGGAGCCCTAAACGCCGCTTCAAACAAGGTGGCAAAACATGAGAAAACGTGTTTTGATAATCAACATATTTTTATACTAGTTGCGTTCGACACGTTTGGCTTCCTAGCACCAGAGGCCGTGAGCTTCCTTAAAAGAGTTCAAAGAGTTATGCATAATAATTTTGTGTCTCCTAGGTCTTTGAATGTGGTTTTTCGGAGGATTGGTTTTGCCATCCAAAAAGATTTAGCGGCGCAGCTTGCTGTTCGCATACCTTTCATCCATGTGTAATTATCTTGGTATATAAATATATATTATTATATTGTTATAAAATATTATATCTGTGTATTTTACTCATAAAAATTAAACAACTTTTTTCTATCAAGAATTTCTTTCAAATCTGTTTGCTCTAACTTCTCTTTTTATTAGGTCGAAAGGTTTAAAATAAGTTAGGTCAAACAATATCTATATTTAATTGTCATTTTAAATTTATATAGATGAATAATTTTTGTTATTATTAAAGAAATTGTTTTTATTTTACCATAAACTTTTTTTTATATTTTTTTAATTCTTTATTTTCTTGTTGATATTTTTTTTTCTTCTAGTAAATAGTTATGCATATTTTTATTTTGATCAAATAATTTAGTAGCTACATACTTTTATTTTGATAAAATAATTTAGTATTTGTACACTCTCTATATATTAATATTATTCTAGTTATCAACTTAAATAAACTTATGTGAAGACAATTATTTTATTTTATTTTATAAGTTTAGGGTGAAGGAATGGTGAGTGAGTCTAAGTTAAAAAAAATCTTAAACTTCTTAGAGTATTTATAATGTTCCCTTCTAAAAACATTAAACTGAATTCAGAATCTCCCAACTCTATAATTTATCTTACTACCGATAGACTAAAATCTTATGAAGATAATTCTATCTCTAATTTCAACATAATTCCAATATTATTTTTTTTTGGAAAAGTAATTCCAAATATTTTGACAAAAACTTAACGAATATAATTCCAAATATAGTGTAATTTTTGTGATAGACATTTATTACTCGGAAGTAGATGAAAATGAAATTATTACGACATCTTTTATTAAGCCTTCACATATACTTTCTCCGTCTTATATATAAGCAACAAAACAAAAAAATTGAAAGTCTTAAATATAAGCAAAAATAACCTCTAATCATTATAATAAATGTCATTTTTCCAAATATATCCCTACTTTTTACATATTCCCAAATTTTTAACGGTTTCCAAGTCAAAAGATAGACGTAAAATTAAAAAAATATATGATTTAAATGCATTTAAATATTTTTTTAAAAGATGAACTTTTTTTATAAATTTACTTATATATGATATTTGAGGAGTAGCAAATGACACTCTGTCCTTTTATATGTTGTCAACTACTCTATGTTGTACGGTAGCGTAAGTCTTAGCCAACAAGTCAATGGATGAGAGAGAATTCAAAGTCGATTTCAACTTTCAAGCACTAATATATGCAATTTGACAAAATTATTATGTGCACTATAAAACTCGAATTCACATGGTTGCCGAAAAATCTACAGCAATTGCCACAATTATAAGAAAATACTGACTTAAGAAAATAAATATTTTAAGAAAATAAATATAAAAAGTAGAAATGATATTTAAGAACATACTGACTTAGTTAAAGAAATGATATTTATACATCCAAAAATTGGACAACTTTGGACAACTATCTCTCTTGCACTCATTATATTCTTACTCTCTCTCTCTTTCTCTCACTTTATTTTTTTGTTGTAAAAAAAACAAAGGCTATCCTAATTAAAGTTATCAACTTTTGGATGTACAAATAAAACAACTCTAATTAAACCATACTCATTAAAATACATAATATAAAAATGTTTTGTTATCTCTTAAGAGAAAATTAGAATAAGTTAAAAGTAGTATGTGACCAATGGGGTGGGATAAAAACAATCCCAAGTGGGATAAAAATTACCGTTGTAACTGACGGTCTATCATAATCGAACTTCGAAGTCATGGGCACCCAACAAAACTGTTGTTTTTTGGTTTTAAAAATAAAAACGATTTTCGAAAGGCACTGGAAATAATTATTGGATGAGTCGCGGACTATCGCTTTCTTTAAGACGTTTCACGGCACTACCCAAATTGTGTAAGGTAGACTATCAATAGCGAAGTCCCAAGGATAAAATAGCCGATTTCAATTGAAAATACCGAATCAAGACTACAATGTAATGATCGGTCATAACTACACCTTCTATCGTTCGTGAACGATTCTAATATTGATATACGAATATCAATTCTATATGGCAAACAACCACTCGAAAATGAAACAACAAAATAATTTGCGCAGAAGAAAAAATTTGAGAGAAACAAAACAGAGAGTGATTTCGAATGGTGAAATCAGGAGCAAAAACAAATGAAAAACTGAGGCTTATTTATAGAGCAAGTGAGGAGCTGATATTAGAGGATTTCGTGGAGCCAAAAATTGCTCAGTCAATGGAAACATGGGCAGAAAAATCAGGCCACATAATTTGAACGTTTGAATGGAGTGTAACGGATCAGAGCTGTCTTAGCCACACACATCCGTTTCTGACTTGGTTACGAAACACAATTAACATGTGCGAATAAAAGTGGACACGCGTATAAAGAAAAAATAATAATAATTTTTTCTTTTTCTTGACATTAAAAAATTAATATATCACCAAACCCAAGCCCAACCAGATCTAAGATAAAACAAATGATATATTAATTAAATTATCACCAAACCCAAAACAATTTCGTGAATATATGGTTTTTCACATCCTCCAAAGAAAAAAATTTCGTGCATTCAGTTGCCACTAAGACAAATTAGTACTAAGCATAATCGATGAAAATTAGTTAGAAGATTGTCCACGACAGTAGCCCAACATTATAGGTGGCTGTAGCCCAACTCAGTGCTTCATGAGATGAATTTCCAAGCTTCTTGGCACTATGGGTGTTCGCGGTTTGGTTTGGATCGGTTTTGACATAAAAATCTATCCGATCTAAAGTTAATATTACTTGCGGTTCGGTTCGGTTTTGGATGACTAATTAAAAAAATCTGATCGATCCAACTAATTTTGTGCGGTTTAATTTAGATCAGTTTTTGGATATCCAAAATACAAATTAATTTTTTTAAATTAAATATTAATATTATAATGACACGGTAAAATAATATATTTAATGTAAAACATAATATATAATATGTTAAAAATTAATATTTTGCAATGAATATTATCAACTATATTTGAAATCTATGAAATAGTAAAAAAAAATATATTAAATTGAACTAATAATTAAGTATTCCCATTCCAAATTTGAATATTCGTAATTTTTCAACATCTCTGATTTATGGTTACAATTTCTTCAATTTCTTTTGATTTAATGCTGTAATTGGAAAATAAACCAAAAAATAATTCTAGAAACTAAACAAAACTTATTAATTAATTAAATAAAATAGAACTAAATTGTTAGGAAAAAAGAGAGCTGTAGAAGAAAATAAACAGGAGCGCAATCAACAACATAAAAATATAACATGAAAAACTCTAAAACCGCAAGAAAATCACGGTCGTGGTTAAAACCGACAACCAGAGAATTATTACTATATGAAAATTATTACAATACATATATTTCACTCTCAATCACATCATGATCCTAATACATTCACATTCTCCAAAATAAATATATGAACTACATCTCACAATACTCTAAAACAAAAGCATATATAAGAGAAAAAAGACACAAATATAAACTTAAAGCGTTTTCAAGTGCGACTGCTTGATCTGTTAAAACAAAGAACTTGAGATCTTTTTTTCTTTATTAGTAATGTGAGATTTACATTGCAATCAACCTCCAACATAAAAAAAAACATGCATAAAATCATGCTATTGCCACCCCAAACTAAGGCCTCCAACACTAGTTATCACACTTTTTTTATTACATCTCCTTTAAGTGTTAACCCAATGAGTTTTATGAGCTTCTTCACTACCCACCCCTGCCCCCATGACTGACCCCCATGAAAATGATTTAGGAAAAACTAACCGTAACAAAAAAAAAAACTCTTATCGAAATTTTAATATAATTAAGTCTGGATAATAAGCAAGAAAGGTGAAATAGGATCATCTTTGTTGTGGCAAATATGAGTGAGAAGTCTCACATTGTTTAGAATGGTGGAGGTTGAACACTTTATTAGTTAGAGGACCCATAAACCTAACGCTTTAAGATTTTGGTTAAAGTGTGGTGTCCAACTTACTTGTGAAGTTGTTCTTAGACCCAATGTGGATTATCCCCTGTGACTGCCCTCTCATTGTGACCCAACAATCTTGACGTAATCCCCTTTGTAATTTAAATTTTTTTGTCGGATGATCAGTACATTTCAAAAGATATTTTCTGATATATTAAAAATTTTTAGAGAATAATATCAGCATTTTAGCATCTTTCTAAACTTTGGTCATAATTGTGCTCTATTGTATTTCTTTAATTAATTTTTAAAATTATTTGTTCATTGACATGTTCACTCTATAGAACATAAATTGGGCTATGTTTATTGAATTAGAGCTTGTGACTACTCATTAAAGAAAATTGTTCTTAAGGTCCCACATTGCTCACATGCCCTCTAAAAATTAAAAAATACCCTCCATATTGAGTTTCGTATGGATGAGATTGTACGATTCGAAATGAGCTTTAATTTTGAAAGATAAGTTCCCATTTAGTGGATAAATGGAATGACCAGAATTCGAACCCCAGCCCCCTGCATATAAAATGCAATGTCTTTACCAACTGAGTATAAACTCATAAGACTGTCTTGTGTATATTTTAATAATAAATTATAATTATCAATGACAATTTTTTAATGTATGCATGAAAAATAATTGCCGATATTTTTTTATATTTAACGATAATAACTATTTGTCTTGTTTAAAAAAACTACTATATTTGTTAATTTTTTATGTGTTAGTGATCAACACTTGTCCCGTAACAATTTAAAGATCAACGACAAATATTAATCTCGTAATTATTATAGTATATATTCATCAATAATACACATCTCATGTATTTTTCATGTAATAGTAAACAAAAATATAGTAAGATTTTTTTTATATAATAAAAATATAGTAGAAATAGAATTGAAATATTATTAAAAATTGATGAGGATAAATTAGGTGTTGTAGTATCAATTCTTTTTAATATATTGTGTTTTTGTTTCTATTTTCTGTTCTTAATCTTTTATTGTAGACATAATTTTCTTTCTTTTATATAAGCTGACCTAATATATTCTTTTATTATTATGTCCTTCTGTTTTTATTTTTTTTAAAGTTGTCGTAACTTTCTTTTTATTTCATATAAATTTTTTTTTGACAAATATTTCATATAAGTTGTTATATTATATGTTATATATATTCATAATTATGTGGAGAATTATCATAAAGCACAACGCATCATAGAAGTGATAATGGAGCATCCCCGTATTACTATCAATGTCCGATGGGAAGCACCACCCGTACCTTGGCACATCATTAATACAGATGGAGCAGTGCAACATGGTGTAGCTGGGTGCGGAGGAGTTTTACGAGATCATCAAGGAGCTTGGATTGGATGGTATTAAAAAAATATAGGTGCAACAAATGCCTTCATTGCTGAGTTATGGGGAGTGTATGAAGGGTTATGCCTAGCTCGACGAAAAGGGTCGATGAATGTTGAATTACAAATCGATTCTCTAGCGGTTGTGAAAAATCTTGAAGGACAAAGCATTGGAAGTAATAGGGGGAGGAGTTTGATTAGAAGAATTAGATGCTTATTACAAGAAGGGTGGAATGTTCGCATTCGACATGTATATCGCGAGGCAAATAAACTGGCTGATGCATTGGCTTCAATAGGGTGTCGATCAGTTGGCTGCATTATGTTTGATTTTCCCCCGGTAGGGATAGACCAGTTATGTTTGGCTGATAGTTTGGGAGTTACTACTCCCCGAATTGTTGCTTTGTAATTTCTTTATTTGGGCTTAGTCCCCTTTTCTTTAGCAAAAAAAAAAAATTTAATTATTATTTTTTATATGTTTTATCGTGATTTTTGTTCCTATTTTTATACGTAGATTTCTTTTAACTAAAATATTTTTTGTTCCTTTTTTTATGGTTTGTATATTTTTTTCTTCCTATTTTTATGTTTTGCATCTTTTTATATCTTTAGAGATAAAATTACATTTAAGGATAGAAGGTTTGAAATCTTAAAAAATACACTAATATGCAATCTTAAAAAAATAATCTTAAAACACTTATACTTTTTTTGATACAATAAAACACTTTTACTTGTTTACCTAAATACTAATTAAAAATTATTCAAATGAATAAACAATCATTTTTTTCACCTTTAATATTTTTTTCTCCCACAATTAGGTTTTCTAATGCAATTTTTGCCAATTGTTTTTATCTATTATTGCTTTTATATATTATTAATCAGTGCTGATTTATTAACTCCACTCTTGTATATTGTAATATAAAGTGTAAAACTAACATTACATGTGTTACCAATTGTTAGTTGGTTCAGTGGTGATTGACTCTGATTTAGTAGGGAGGACCACGGTTCGATCTCCCGCAATTGTGATCGGGAGGGGGCTGGAATCACTTGATGCAAGAACTAACCTCCGAACCAGATTAAACTGGTGGTGAAAAAAAAAACATTGCATGTGTTAATAAGATCATGATTCTTATAGCATCTAAGTAATAGTAATATATAGTAGTACGAGTATTTAAATAAACAAATTGTTATTATTCACTGCCCATAATATATATATATCTCCTATCTAGAAAAAGACAAGAAAGAAAATACAACTTTGTCTGGTTATGATATGAATGTAATAATTTTGTTACAATATGCATAATTTTCTGACAAGTACCTCAAAGATCTCACTTAGAATATGTCTCATTCATCATATGGTTAGATCCAAACCTATATTGACTCTTTTCTCTTGCTCCTTAGAATCATCTTGTCCTTCTTTGTTTCTTTTGCAAAGATTATAAGAGGATTGAGAATACAATGAGAGAGATAAATTACTTCCAACTTCATGATGATCCTCTATACTTCCTTGGTTCTCATCATCAATGATTCTTGAATTTAATTTAAGTGATAGATCCAAATCAAGGTCCAAATTTGAAGCTTTTCTTTTCAATGTCTTTAAGTCCACTTGATTATCATTAGGCATGAGCTCTTGTTCACTAGGCTGCACTTGAAGATCATCCTTCTTGCTTAATCTAAAAGATTGATCATTGCCACAAAATGAGAGGAAATTATCTTTTGGTTCTTGGACTTTACTTGTTGATAATTCTCTAAAATTTGAAGCATCCACTTGGAAAATATTATGAGATTGCATATTGATGTTGTTATTATTGGTTCTCTCATTTATTGAACTCATATGCACCATGTTTTCATACATGGCAATAGAAGCCTCTCCATATCCACATCTGTAAAAAGAAAAGAAAGAACCTTTTAGTTCTAAAAGACACCGGTTACTATTTTACAACTGTATCTAAGAAAATTTGAACTTTAAATCCTAAAATTATAATGTTAAACTTTTTATAGTATTAAACTAAGAACAATTCTAAAACTGGAAACAATTTAATTTTTTTTGAAACAACGTTGGTTGCTAGTTGTACTTTGTTCTCTATATCTCGGGTTTAGTATACTTGTACTCTTGATTACTTCTGGTTCTCATGATTCCCATATTTTTATATTTATATATAATTATTTGCCATTCAAAAAAAAAGTATACTTATACTCTTGTTTTAATAAATTTTTATTATTGAAAAAAAAGGTTTATTGAAGTAGTATATATTTATACCTATTTGATGAAGTTTGGTTTGGAGTATAGCCTTGAAGCATAGGAAGTTGTGTGAGATTGTAAACATTTTTGTCTCCATTGTCTAGAAGCCTATGATCACCTAACACTGTCACATATACAATCATAAACAACACTTGTAAGCTCAAACCCTAATATAATCATTTATTATAATGGTTAATTGGATTCATACAAAAAATGAAAACCTTATAGTACCTTGATTTGTGTCAACTACTTTCTTGCTTCTATACATCTGAAAAAAAGAAAAGAAATATATGTGAATTAAACAATTATAAATATTGAAAAGCTATAGCTAGCTTTATATAGGTTGCAACAATATTTATTAATGATTTTTTACCTGCAAATGACTCTTCACATGAGCAATACTCAAACCTTTTATATTCATCAATTGAAGAACCAATTTTGGAGTTGCTCCTACACACAAGAATATTATTAACATTATATACTCACATATTAAAATAAATACAACAAATTTAAATTTATCAAGTTCTTTTTCTACAAGAGGGAAAATGGTAAAGATTGAACTCTGGACCTCCTTTACACTTTACAGAACTCATTCGATCTCCCAACCAAAACCATATGGGCTACTCTTTCGGGGACAAATTGTTGAATTAATTACCCTAGCTACCTAGTACTAATAATGAGATCTATCTCATAGGGAAAACTAAAATTTAGGAAAGGAACAAAGAAGCTATGTTGAAACTTACTCTCTTGTCCACCAAGTCTTTGAATAGCATGAAGAAATCGAAAATGAAGATCAGGAGTCCAACGTAGCCTAGGAAACTTGGATCTAACATATGGTCTCACTGATGGTTTCTTCTCAGAATTCTCTTCAATAGTACTATTGCTTGAGCTTATTCCTCCATTATTGTTTTGCTTACTTTCTTCATCTTCACTTGCTTCACTAATTTCACAACCATTTTCATTAATTGAAACACTTGTCTTGGAACATATTGAGCCACATGTTGCTTCCTCCTTCATATCCATCTATCTTCCTATACCTATCTTCCACACTTTACTTTGATAGAAATTAATGGTGGAATCAAATGCTCACTAATACATGAAATCAAATACTTTGAGATTGAATATTTTTTGGTAAGTCCTTAGATATACCTATCTATTTTTTATCCTTCTTCATACATGAATATTGGAAAAGAAAATCCTCGATCTTAGAAACATTGATCTTCACTCATAGAATTTTGAACACCTTCTCTAGGTCTATCTCTCTCTCTCTCTCTCTCTCTCTCTCTCTCTCTCTAACTCTATTTCTCTCCTTCTCTTTGTGGCCCTTTGAGATGATAAATGAATAATTTATTTTTTCATATCGTAAGCATGTTGATGTGGGTGTATGTATATATATTTTTAATATGCATGGACATCAAGGAATGGAAAGAATATACTTTATTATTTCATGTGAGGACAATATTTATATATCGTATCAACTTGAATAACAATTTGAGACATAATTAAAAATAAACTATAGCTACTCGATCAATATATAAATACTTGTTTATAATTATAAGGATATATAGTAGGGGACCGTACATAACATTTAATATGTAAGAATAAAAAAAGTTGAGGAAAATTAGAAACATTAGTTTGATTCTTATGATGATAATACATACAAAATTTTGCCAATACTAGTAAATTCAAAAATAAATAAATAAATTAAAAATAATAATGTGTACGTCTCAGTCCACAAATTCTGAGCTGCATGCGAAGTCAAACAAAGAGTTTGTCTTCTAACCAATTGATACAGAGTGTACGTACCTTTCGATAGTAATTCCCAAATTAATCTTTTAGCTATAATTTTGTTTTATCTATACTATATATAAAGAGGATACAAATTTTTGGGATGGTTTTTTCATTATTCCTATTTTACCTTTGAAAAAAAACAACAAAAAAAAAAATCTAAACACAACTTCCACATAAAAGTAGGTTTTCAGTTTTTTTATAGTAAAAAAAAATATATATTTTTTTCTTCTTAATAACTAGCCACAACAAAAAAGGAGGTTAAATAATTATCAATTAACTAAGTCCAATAAAAAAAGAGATTAATTAGTTATTTATATTTGCACAATAGAGAACATCGATCACAGCAAACAAAAAAAAAGAGAAAATCGATCACACAAACGGGCATGGAACCTGCCCGTTTGGCGGCTAGTGTATATAATTTTTGTTTAGCTATAAACTAATTGTGGAGTACATAATATCGTGAAATATATGGGTACACTTTATTTGCTTAAATTGGTTACAAATTTGTGCAAAATATTGTCATGAGGAAGGGTGCACATTATCAATATGTTGTTGGTCCTTTTAGGGAAATGGTTAGACATTTGAAATACTCTTAATGTGTATGAAAAAAAAAATGATTTTTAAGTGAGAATCACACAAAATAATAATTAATATACAAAATATTAATTATATTTTTTCTAAATAAAAGAGAAACATATAAGTTAAATACAATTTAGAGGATAAACATATAAGTTAATATACAAAATTATATTTTTTCACAATTTTTCGGTAGATTTTTAAGGACAAAAGCCTACTCGGTCACATAAAGGTGACTACTTCTCTACCTTTTCATAATTTGAGGGTATTTACCCTATGAGAACAAGCCACATAAGTAGATTTGTATGTGATTTCCACAAGTTTGTTACAAGATAGTTTTAGGGACCACATACAAATCTAACTTGTAACAATTAAATTGGTGGGAATAACATACAAATCTACTTATTTTAGTTTGTTCTCATTGGTTGAAGGGTAAATACCCTCAAATTATGAAATGGTAAATTAGAAAAAAGCTAGCATAAATAAATTTCTTAGTTTTATTTTTATATAAAAAAAAAATCTATTGGCGAAGTTCAAATACTAACTGAAACAATTTTGATCAAATTTTAATTATCTTTTGGAGTTAAACTTCAAATCAGCAAGATCATTTTCTCCTAAAAATCGAAAGGTTAAGACATATAAAAACACACTTGTTTATATTATATTTTTGCAAAAATGAATTACCAGCTAAATATAGCTGAAAAGCATATAGTAAGAAATGTATGAATTAATAGACAGCAGTAGTAGTAGAAAAAGAAGAGCATGTCATTGATATATGCATGTGTGCGAGACTGTAAAATGTGATGCTGTGCTGTCTCTGATGCAGACCCAAACCTTTCTAAAATAATATGTGAATATATATGCTCTTTCGTCGGGAATCACGGGGTTTGTTCCTCCTTATCTATATTTGTAAATTAAAATCTGTTTTTTTTTTCATTATTTTAATTTCATTTTTCATATATTATTGTTCACTTTTGTTTTCTTTTGATTTTTCAATTAGATCTAGGTAGATATATATTTATTGTTTATTATTTGCCATACATAACATTTGATCTCTTTATGTAAAATGAAAAAAAATGATCTCTCGTATTATTATCAATATCGGAGTTCACTTGCAATTTATTTATATTGAAAAAGAAAAGAAAAATTCAATTTTTTGTTTCACTAATGCATTTAGATTGTCGTTCAATAAAAAAAAACTAATGCATTTAGATTCTTTGATGGATCCAAATTCACTGTTGTAGAATAACTATACAGTATCACACTGTAATTAATTATAAGTATCAATTTTAGATCAGACAATTCATATTTAAATATCAATTTTACACAGTAAAAAAGATCTCATGCATACTATTGAAAATTCGATTATGTTCTTTGACGCCTTAGTATGTGCCATAAAGTATTCCGACGAGATTGTACTCTTAAATGTGTGACTTGTAATAGAACTCGAATTCACTTTCCATACATCATAAATGTGCATTTATATATTTTTTTGACTAAAAATTTCACCCTTAAAGTGAATAAGTGGAATGATCAAAGTTTGAACTCTGATCCCCAATATATATATATATATATGTTAGAATAGGAAAATATCTTTTAAGATATGCATTACTTTTATATTTTAGTTTGTTCAGAAAATATCTCAATGATTAAGTTTGTTTATTCTAAGCTCTTATTTAGGGATTTAGTTTATATTTAAATATATTCACTTGGCTATAAATACCAAATACTATCATACTATTTCGTATGTAAATATTATATGTAAATATTCTACGTAAATATTCTATTTAGTTCATTATCAATAATATTTATATTTTCTTATTATTTTCTTCTACTCTTTCACCTAAATATCACAAATTCAACATGGTATCAGAGCCATGGTATCCACCTTGAAACATAATTCCGCTGTAACTTCTTTCCGAGAAAAATTAACTCTCGGTTATTCTTCGCTTTACCTTTTTTTCTTCATATAAACCCTAGTCATTAGGATTTCTTTTTTATTTTGTTTCACCTTTATGATTCTTGTTTATTGTCTTTGTTTTCTATTATAACCCTATTCATATGTTACCCTGACATATGCAGCCCATATGCCACTTTTTCATGAATCTTTTACCTTTACCCACCGTCTTTTCAAGATTGATCGTTAGTCTCTCTTGGTCTTGTTTTGGTGGTCCTAATTTCCCGTTTGTGATGCTTTAATCCGCGGGCTCCGTTTGTGATACTTTATCCGCGGGTATTTTTACATAATTTGATACAGATTCATTGTTTCGGCCGCTGCTCTACTACTTCTTTGGTTGCTGCTCTTCGTTGGTTATGCTATCAATGAATTTAATTTATTTTCAGGGTTAATTTTGTAACAAGCATAAAGCTTAGTAAGCTTTAGCTTGAGGGGGAGTGTTAGAATAGGAAAATATCTTTTAAGATATGCATTACTTTTATATTTTAGTTTGTTTAGAAAATATCTCAATGATTAGGTTTGTTTATTCTAAGCTCTTATTTAGGGATTTAGTTTAGATTTAAATATATTCACTTGGCTATAAATACCAAGTATTATCATACTATTTCGTATGTAAATATTATATGTAAATATTCTACGTAAATATTCTATTTAGTTCATTATCAATAATATTTATATTTTCTTATTATTTTCTCCTACTCTTTCACCTAAATACCACATATTCAACAATATATATATATATATATATATATATATATATATATATATATATATATATATATATATATATATTGCAATGTTCTACCAATTAAGTTAAATTCACCGGACAAAAATGTGCATTTATATATGAAGTAACAAGATTTGTCACAAGAAAGGGGGGGTTTGAATTGTGACCTTTTAAAATTTTGCTGCAATACTAAGCCAAGAGTAAGTATTGAAAAGAAATCACACAGATTGTTGTAAATAAATTTATTAAGATGTATAAGCAGAAATAAATGTGATAAGTGTGATTAGTGTTTGCTTAAAGTAAAGAGTAGAGAAGAAGAAAACAAACACAAGAAGTTATCCTGGTTCACCCCTTAATTGAATGGGCTACTTCCAGTCCCCACTTTGAGTGAGATTATCCACTATAATCTAGACCAAGATTACAACAAATTCTTCCCTTAACCTTAACCAAGGCTAAGTAGCAAAATCAGTTAACACCAACTGATTTTTCAACTCAATCAATTTTCAACCAATTGACTTGAGTTAGATCTTTCAAAAGATATGAAATGGTTTTGGATCTTACAAGCTTATATCAACCTAAACTAGTTGTATATGCTTAACAAAATTACACTCAAGATACTCAAATAAATTTAGATCCTAGATACTAGAAAGCTTAGGAGTATGAGTGATAAAGGAAGAGCTTATAATTGATTTTGCAAAGATGAATGCTTTTTATATCCGGTTGAGTTTCTTGCTCTTCAAAGTGACCTTGGCTTGCTATTTATAGAGAAGGAGTTCTGCAGAGAGCCTTGAAGATCAAGTCTTAGATGATTCAAATAATTATAGCCGTTTGCCAAGTCATAACCCAATGCTGTAACAGATTTCTCAATTCTGCGAAAGTTGGGAGACCATTCTCCAGATGTTCTCTGACATGATGAACTGTAGCTTGTCATATAATATTCTTTTTGGCCAGTTGTTTCTGATAAAATATCCGTTGTGAAGATGCTTCATCAGAGTCAAAATGATTAACACAGTTGGTTTGTGGAATTTCCTTAGTACATGATATTTGAGAGTCTGGGAGACCATAAGGAGAACATGCTCCAGCTTTTCGTAAGGATAATACCAACGTGTATAAAGGACTTGGGCAAGATGTGATCCAGCTGTAATCAGATAGGAGAGGAGTAGAGAAGCTTCTGTTCATTGTCCTTCAAAGGACATGTGAATAGTATTACTTTAGGACACTTGTAATGTTTTCAAATGAACCCTACAACCTAGCTTTGTACTTGACCGGTTTCCAAAGTCCTTTTGCAAGCTGTAGATTTTCGTTGTCTCATTTCTATTGGTCTAGATTAATTTCTTAATGATGTCGTGGGAGAACAAGGAGCCTTTGGTATGATATGAGAACTTATTATTCCTTAAAAGCTCTTCAAAGAGTAAGCACTTATTCCAAAAAGATTTCTTGCCTTAAATGACTTATTTGAACTGTTGTGATACTATAAATATGCTTCAAAACAAAGTTCAATTTTGTCTTGTAACAGATTGACTTATGAGAAGTCAAAAACTTTAGTAACGACGTGCTGGGAGACCATCCTGTTTATGGTTTTCTGTTGGTCTCCAGAGAACAATTCTTTTTGAAAAATAAGGAATATTTCTTTGCTACTTAATTTGTTCTTAAAAACACTTGAGCACACTTGTTAGATGATAAGATGATCAGAACTTAATTGAAATATAATTAATGGAGTTTGTAATCTTTAAAACATCAAAATAGGAATTTGTCTCAACAATCTCCCCCTTTTTGATGATGACAAACCCTTTAATTAGATTTTAATTTTTTTGTGTTCTGATTAGAAATGTAATTGTGATTATACTAGTGATTTTGTCAAAAAGCTCCCCCTCAATTTGTTCATTCTATATGATTTATGCATATGAGAAATTGAGATATCATAATCATAAATAAAATACTATATTAAAACACAGAATCCATAATCATCATTTAGATAAGTTCAAAACATAAAAGGAGAAGTACTGAAGTATCTAAAATACTTCTCATCATATCTTAATCATCTAAAAGACAACAGAGTTCTTAAATTCAAAAAGGATTAAAAAAAAAAGATTAACTGCATAAGCAAAAGAGCATTCCAATTCCATTAAAATCTTCAGATTATCTTTCTCCCCCGTTTGTTATCAGCAAAAAGGAATGGAAGCTTGCATAGATAGATCAGTGTGGCATAGTGGGTGAGGAATCATCAGAACTGGAGTGATCATATTTGGGTATCTCAGGAACAGGTGGTGCATGATTTTCTGTAGGAGGACTAATGCGCATAGCTGGGCAAAATTCAGTCACAAGCCATGTCCTCAGAAGTTGGAACTCAAGCATAATGTAGGATAGCATGTCCTTGTGAATTTCCATTGTTTGAAACAGCTTGACCATATCCTTTCTGGTTCTTGCTACATCTCTCTCCATTTTTGTTTTCTTTGGAGGAGGAATGTCAGAGTGTGGTGGTGGTGGTGGTAACAAAAGTGCAGGAGCAGTTTGAATTTCAACAGGGTGACTAGCATCAGAAGGAACATTTGTGCAAAAAGAACTGAATGAAGCAAAGTTTGATGGAAAAGTGGGTAAGGTAGTACCAGCATCAGTGTAGATGGGTAAGGGCATTTTAGGAAACATAGGGGCAGGATTTTTGATTAGACTTCTTAAAAGTTCAGCACTATGAAATGATTCAAGAGGTCTTTGAGGTGAGGACATTAAGGGTGAAAACAGAGAAGTGTTGACAGGGTTATCAGCAGTTGAAAAACCATCCATTAAAACTAAAGTGAATCTATTCAGATTTGATCCTAGGTTATCTTCAAAAGCAGAGTCAAATTCTAGAGATACTCCTAAATCCCTAGAGTCGGAAAAATCATCTTCAACCATAACTTGTTTACCTTTATCTGAGGAAGTAGAAATGGGGAGAACGTTCTCCACATGGTCTTCTTGAGTGGTAATGATTGTTGCCAACATCTCTAGATTTTCTGCAGTTTCAAAAAGATCTCTTTTTCTTTTGAGTCCTTGATCTTTATCTGGGATGTCAGAGAGTATCTTCATTCTTCAAAGATTGCTTGAAGAAAACTCTGTTTTGCTATTTTGGCCTTCTTCTCCCTTAAGACTGACTTTGAATTTTCTGAAAGCCCTTGTCAAGTACATTCCATAGGGAAGAGTGATTTTTCTGGTACCATTTTCAATTGTGGATATCATATGTTGAAGCAGAATGTATGGAAGACTGATTTTGATTTGGTTTGACATATGATACATAATCATTAGATCATTATCAGTGACTTTGTTTTTGCTACCTTTTCTGGGAAAGAGGGAGTGAAGACATATGTTGTGGATGAGTTTGAATTCTGATTTGAGTTTAGAAGATGGAGGATCATCTAAAATGGTGTTAGGTTGATAGACTAGGGACATGAATTCAGTTTTGTCTATACCTGCACTAGAATACCAATCAGATCCATAGAGCTTTGCTCCTTCTGTTGGAAGGTTCAGAAGTTCTCCCAGAATTTTCTCGGTGATCCTAACTCTGTTTCCTTTGAGATCTGAGGTAATGAGATCTTTGTCAGAGTGAACTACAGCATTAAAATAGAAGGCTTGAATTAGGTCAGGATAATAGGTTTCCTTGATCTTGAAGACATTGGTCCAACCAAGTGGTTCAGTGAATTTCTTCAGGTTGATGCATGTAGCACTTAGCTTGTCCATGTCATAAATTCTTCCTGGAAGAATACTTTTTGACTTGATAAACCTTTTGAAGTTTTCTACACTTCTTTCATGAATGAGAGGGAAAGAAGTTTTTGTCTTTTGAGGGCTAGAGTCTTTAACCAAGACTTCTTCTTCTTCAGAGGAGTTGGTGGATTTTGAGGGTTTTTTCCTAGCATACATGGCTAATTTAGGAGTGTGTTTAGGAGAAGGGTTTTGAGTAGGACATGGTTCATCTTCACTATCTGAGATGGAGTAGACTGAAGTGTCAACTACTGGTTTAGAACCAGAAGCAATTCTATTTGACCTTCTGATGTTAGAAGGGTCAATTGATTTGGATTTTTTGGTTCGGTTTTTCTTGGATGAATTGGATGGTTTCTTTGATGGTTCAGAAGTAGTTTCTTTTGGTAAAGTTTATTTTTCAGCAACAATGGTGGGAATGTTAATTGGAACTGATCCTATCAACATTTGGCTAGTTTGAACAGTTTGAGGGTTAGAAGCATGGATTAGGTTAGTCACCATTTCAGTGATACTGATGGTTGGAGTGGATTGAACTTCAAAGTTTTTGTCAGAAGCTTCGGATGAGTTTTGGTTACCTGAGTTATTTGGAGTTGTAGCAGAAGGTGGTGTTAGGAAATATTGAGAGGTTGAAGATGAAGAGGATACGCTGCGATCGTGTACATTCTTCCTTGCTGCTTCCTTAGTTCTTGCCATTTTGAATTTTTTGAGTTTGTGAACAGTGAGGGTTTGGAGATGAACAGTTAGAGTTCAGAGAGAAAGAGTGGAAACAAAGTAAGAGAGAATGCGAAGGAGTGGTGAAGAGTGATGGGTTTGATGGAATGGATAGAGATTGTATAGAGAAGAGGAATAGAGACTTAAGATAGGTTAGGTAATAGGGAGTACTTGATTACTATTTATGATTTGTACTTAGGGAAACTATAAAGAAAGAATTAATTTGGACAAGTGGATAATTTGGTTTGTTCCGTAAAAACCAAATGGAATATCAAAGGTTTTCTTTCATTTTCTCCTAATTAAGAGTATATAAAAGATCGTAAAAATATTTAAAAAAAAAATTTTTTTAAAAAAAAATGAAGGAGAAAGTTCTTCTGATATTCTCCTGAACAGGGGATTTTGCTCAACAATGATTAATATGGATTTTTAATAATTTTTAAATTTTCTTTAATAAAGATGAATCTATCTTCAACTAGAGGCTTGGTAAAAATATCAGCTAATTGATTTTCAGTATCCACAAAAATTAGCTCAATATCCTTTTTGCCAACATGATCTCTAATGAAATGATGCTTAATTTCTATATGCTTTGATCTAGAATGTTGAATGGGATTTTTTGATAAATTAATGGCACTAGTATTATCACAAAGAATTTTAATATTTGTGTACCTTAATGAAAAATCTTCAAGTTGATTTTTGATCCATATTACTTGAGAGCAACAATTTGCAGCTGATACATATTCTGCTTCAGTTGTTGATAGTGCTATGGTATTTTGCTTTCTGCAACACCAGCTTACAAGAGCTTCACCAAGAAATTGACATGCTCCACTTGTGCTTTTTCTTTCAAGTTTATCACCAGCATAGTCAGCATCACAATAGGCCTTAAGATCAAAATGTGATCCCTTCTTGTACCAGAGACCAACATCAGGAGTACCTACTAGGTACCTAAAAATTCTCTTGACTGCTGTGAGGTGTGATTCTCTTGGGGAAGTTTGAAATCTTGCACAAAGACCAACAGAGAAAACAATATCTGGTCTACTAGCAGTTAAATAGAGAAGTGATCCAATCATTCCTCTATATTCCTTTTCAGACACATGTTTTCGATTTTCATCTTTGTCTAAATTTGTTGATGGATGCATTGGAGTAGTCATGATTTTTGCTTTGTATTTTTTGAGTAGATCTTTGATGTTTTTTTCTTGACAGATAAAAATGCCATCATCTTGTTGCTTGATTTGCAAGCCAAGGAAAAATCTGAGTTCTCCCATCATGCTCATCTCAAATTCACTTTGCATAAGATTTGAAAATTCTTCACACATTTTTTCATTAGTAGCACCAAATATAATATCATCAACATAAACTTGTACAATTAACAGATCTTGTTTGTTAGTTTTTCTAAAAAGAGTGGTGTCAATTTTTCCTCTAGAAAAACCATTATCTAATAGAAAGGTGCTTAGTCTTTCATACCATGCTCTTGGAGCTTGTTTAAGTCCATACAGAGCTTTGGTCAATTTGAAAACATGATTAGGTTTATGTTCATCTTTGAAACCAGGAGGTTGATGTACATAAACTTCTTCATTTAAAAATCCATTTAAGAATGCACTTTTCACATCCATTTGAAAAAGTTTGAAACATTTATGAGATGCATATGCTAGTAATATTCTGATAGCTTCTAACCTTGCAACAGGTGCAAATGTTTCATCATAGTCTATACCTTCTTATTGATTGTAACCTTGGGCAACAAGTCTTGCCTTGTTTCTGATTACCTTACCATTTTCATCATGCTTATTTCTGAAAACCGATCTAGTACCAATGATTGAATGATTTGGAGGAGTAGGTACCAGGTTCCAAACTTCATTAATTGCATTAATTCTTCCTTCATGGCTTCAATCCATGATTTATCAACAATTGCTTCATCAATTGTCTTAGGTTCAATTTGAGAGATCAAGGCCAGATTGTTTTCATTTACTTGGAAAGATCTTCTTGTTCTTACTCTATCACCAGTATCTCCTATTATCTGTTCTTGTGGATGATTTACCACTACCTTCCAAGTCTTAGGTATTTCATTCGGAGAGGCTTCTATAGGTGTATCCTTTGTCTGAATTTGATCTTCTTCTTCATCATTCTCAATTTGAATAGATTGATCTTCAAATTCATCAAACTTAACATGCATACTTTCTTCAAGAGTTTTAGTGGTTAAATTAAAGACTCTATAAGCTTTAGAAGTTAGAGAGTAACCTAGGAATAATCCTTTATCTGATTTAGCATCAAACTTTCCTAAATTATCTTTGATATTCAAAATATAACAGTAGCATCCAAAGATGTGAAAGTATGAAATGTTTGGTTTTCTATCTTTCCAAAGTTCATAAGGAGTTTTGTTTAAAACTTTTCTTATTGAAACTCTATTTAAAATGTAACATGCAGTGTTGATGGCTTCTGCCCAAATTTTTTTTTCAACATTTGATTCATCAATCATGGTTCTAGCCATTTCCTGTAATGTTCTATTTTTCCTTTCAACAACTCCATTTTGTTGAGGAGTTCTTGGACATGAAAAATTATGAGAGATCCCATTATCATTTAAGAATGGTTCAAAGTGAGAGTTTTCAAATTCTCCACCATGATCACTTCTTATAGAAATGATATTGGATTCTTTTTCATTTTGAACCTTTTTACAGAAATTTTTAAAGTATTCAAGGGATTCATCCTTGTGTTTTAGAAACAAAACCCATGTAAACCTTGAGTAATCATCTACAATAACAAAACCATAATTTTTACCTCCTAGACTAGTAGTTTTGACCGGTCCAAATAAATCTATGTGAAGTAGTTCAAGAGGTTTCTTGGTTGATATGATCCTTTACCTTTGATACTGGCTTTTTCATTATTTCCAAAGGTAACTGATCCACCTTCTTTTCTTTCAAAAGATAGGAAGCTTTATCTGTCTCTAGTCATACGCCTTGAGCATCCACTGTCCAAGTACCAAGGCTTTCTTTTGACTGTTAGAAGACATTCCTGCATTTGAGGTTAGTAAGGCTTTTGGAACCCATACTGATTTGGGTCCTTGAAAGTTAGTTTTTGTATTAAGAGTTGGTTTTGAAAAATTCTGTCTTTTAGTTTTAAAAACTGATTTTTGAGGATTATGTTTTTCAGTCTTTCTTTGGAGATTGTTCAGAGAATGATCTCTCTTTTCCTGCAAGATTTTTTTATGACAGAAGAATCTTTTGTGTCCTTGTGTATGACAATAAGAACAAAATAATTTTTTTATTTTCTTTTCTTTTCTAGGTCCAAAGAAGTCTTTGTATAAATTTTGTTTAGAGCCTAGTCCAGCTTTGTTAAGACATCTTATTTGAGCTCCCATAATTTTTTCCAATGTTTTAGTAGATGTTACAAATTTTGACAAATCTTTTTCTAAAGCAGAAACATTTAGTTTTAAATCAATGTTTTCTTTTTGAAGGTTATCATCAACTTTTGATTTAGGTGTTTCTTCATGATTGATTTTCAAATTCATTTTAGTTTCTTTTAAGATTTGAATTTCCTTTTTAAAAGAGTCTCTTTCTCTGGTTATTCTCTCAATTTCATTTCTGAGTTCACTATTTTTCTGATTAGTAATTTGACAGTCATATAAAAGATTTTCAAATAGATGTTCAGTTTTAATGCATGATGAGCAAGGTTCAAGTGTTACCTCTTCACTGTCTGATTTTGTCATTAGACAGATGTTGGCTTCTTCTTCTTCTGTTTCTGCTAGATCATCTAGATCATCCCATGTAGCCATCATTGACTTTTTCTTAAAGAAAGGTTTGCTTTGCTTCAGCTTTGGACAGTCAGTTTTGAAATGACCAAGTTGATTGCAGCCATAGCATCTTATCTGACTTATGTCAGTTTCTGGTTTGGATGTGTTTCTTCTAGGTGGGAATGATTTTTTGATTTGATTTCTTCTCTGCATGAGCTTTTGAATTCTTCTTGACAGAAAGGCTAGTTCTTCTTCATTATCATCTTGAAGAACATCATCACCTTCTACTTCTTTATTTTTTGGTTGTTCTTCTGTTTGAGATTCTAGTGCAATCATCTTTTTCTTTTGAGGTTTTTCTTCTTGAAGAATTGCTTCATGAGCTTTTAATGAGCCAATGAGATCTTCAAGTTTCATCTCAGATAAGACTCTGGACTCAGTGATTGCAGTTACTATATGTCTCCAATGTTTTGGCAGACATCTCAGCAATTTTCTAATTCTTTCATGTATGGAATAGCTTTTTCCAAGGGAGTTTAGCTCATTTATAATTACTGTGAATCTCCCATACATTTGATCTACAGTCTCATCTTCCTGCATTTCAAATAATTCAAATTTTCTTACCCCAATGTCATTTCTGGTTTCTTTTATACGACTGGTTCCTTCATGATGAGTTTGAAGTGTGTTCCACATTTCTTGTGCAGTTTTGCATTCCATGATCCTGTCATATTCTTCCCTGCACAAAGCACACTTAATAAATAATTTAGCTTTAGTGTTTAGAAGTACCCTATCAGCTTCAGTTGTGGTCCATTCAGCTTGAGGCTTTGCAGTATTGGTGTCTTTAGTCAGTGGTGTGTATTCTCCAATTTCTATTACAGACCACATGTTGTTATCTTGTGATCTTAGAAATAGTTCCATTTTGTCTTTCCAATAGTAGTAGTCACCTCCTTCAAATAGAGGTGGTCTGTTTGAGGAACCTCCTTCTGAAATGAATTTTGCAGCTTTTGCCATTACTTCCTTCCTGAATCTTTTTCTCTAGCACTTGTTAAATGCTTAGGTTTAGAGGCAGTGCTCTGATGCCAATTGAAGTAACAAGATTTGTCACAAGAAAGGGGGGGGGTTTGAATTGTGACCTTTTAAAATTTTGCTGCAATACTAAGCCAAGAGTAAGTATTGAAAAGAAATCACACAGTTTGTTGTAAATAAATTTATTAAGATGTATAAGCAGAAATAAATGTGATAAGTGTGATTAGTGTTTGCTTAAAGTAAAGAGTAGAGAAGAAGAAAACAAACACAAGAAGTTATCCTGGTTCACCCCTTAATTGAATGGGCTACTTCCAGTCCCCACATTGAGTGAGATTATCCACTCTAATCTAGACCAAGATTACAACAAATTCTTCCCTTAACCTTAACCAAGGCTAAGTAGCAAAATCAGTTAACACCAACTGATTTTTCAACTCAATCAATTTTCAACCAATTGACTTGAGTTAGATCTTTCAAAAGATATGAAATGGTTTTGGATCTTACAAGCTTATATCAACCTAAACTAGTTGTATATGCTTAACAAAATTACACTCAAGATACTCAAATAAATTTAGATCCTAGATACTAGAAAGCTTAGGAGTATGAGTGATAAAGGAAGAGCTTATAATTGATTTTGCAAAGATGAATGCTTTTTATATCCGGTTGAGTTTCTTGCTCTTCAAAGTGACCTTGGCTTGCTATTTATAGAGAAGGAGTTCTGCAGAGAGCCTTGAAGATCAATTCTTAGATGATTCAAATAATTATAGCCGTTTGCCAAGTCATAACACAATGCTGTAACAGATTTCTCAATTCTGCGAAAGTTGGGAGACCATTCTCCAGATGTTCTCTGACATGATGAACTGTAGCTTGTCATATAATATTCTTTTTGGCCAGTTGTTTCTGATAAAATATCCGTTGTGAAGATGCTTCATCAGAGTCAAAATGATTAACACAGTTGGTTTCTGATATTTGAGAGTCTGGGAGACCATAAGGAGAACATGCTCCAGCTTTTCTTAAGGATAATACCAACGTGTATAAAGGACTTGGGCAAGATGTGATCCAGCTGTAATCAGATAGGAGAGGAGTAGAGAAGCTTCTGTTCATTGTCCTTCAAAGGACATGTGAATAGTATTACTTTAGGACACTTGTAATGTTTTCAAATGAACCCTACAACCTAGCTTTGTACTTGACCGGTTTCCAAAGTCCTTTTGCAAGCTGTAGATTTTCGTTGTCTCATTTCTATTGGTCTAGATTAATTTCTTAATGATGTCGTGGGAGAACATGGAGCCTTTGGTATGATATGAGAACTTATTATTCCTTAAAAGCTCTTCAAAGAGTAAGCACTTATTCCAAAAAGATTTCTTGCCTTAAATGACTTATTTGAACTGTTGTGATACTGTAAATAATCTTCAATACAAAGTTCAATTTTGTCTTGTAACAGATTGACTTATGAGAAGTCAAAAACTTTAGTAACGACGTGCTGGGAGACCATCCTGTTTATGGTTTTCTGTTGGTCTCCAGAGAACAATTCTTTTTGAAAAATAAGAAATATTTCTTTGCTACTTAATCTGTTCGTAAAAACACTTGAGCACACTTGTTAGATGATAAGATGATCAGAACTTAATTGAAATATAATTAATGGAGTTTGTAATCTTTAAAACATCAAAATAGGATTTTGTCTCAACAATATATGATTTTTTTAATTAATTATACAGATACAAATTTTTTTGAGCTGTTTAGTGGTGATCAATTTTCATCAAGAATCCTGTTAGATACGTAAGGAGAGTTTTCTCCTCTCAATCAAATTTTATCCATAAATAAAAATCATCGATTGAATTCATATCTTAGACAACATGAATCAATGTATTGTTGGTGAAGTCTATATTTCCGTAGATTTCTTACCTTAGAGAGTTTGGTCGTATATACCAATACTTTGTAGAAAAATTCACTAAAAATTATTATTATTTTTTTAAAAAATAAAATAAAAATATAACATAATATTAAATTTTACCAATAAAATACTAGTGTCCAAATTAAACTTTCGGTAGAGTATTCACCAACAACATTTACTAATATGAACTTTTCCTTGCACATTTATATATACTTTCCAGCTCTATGTGCCTATAATTCTATATTCTTGGAATTCCATTTCGGTTGAAATTAAGAAAGTGCATTTTGATGTTAGACAACACACGAAGGTACTCATGCACCTTTTTTATTCCTCAACCGTGTGGAGCATCTTTGGGTTTGCTTTGCATGCATGGATCGTGCATGACTCATTTCAGCAAAGGCATGAGAAAGGAAATCACTTTTCATTTTCTATCAATCACGAGGTTCTTGATAATGGTAGGTTTTGCAACACCGGCATATGTCAACTAATTTATCATATTGTACATGGCATTGGATTGGAGTCTCCCCATTAATTCTCCTCTAGCTAACTACTCAATATTAGACACAAGTAGAAGTATTCCGAACACATTGATTGTTAGTTAGTCCAATAGTGATTAGTATTGAACTTAGTAGGAATGATCATAGTTCGACTACCTGCAACCAGAAACGAATCTGTTGGGGGTACTCATTGGTGCGTTTGTTTTAGATTTAAGAAAATGGATTTTTTCTTTGTATTTTTTAAAATGGATTTTGTAAAATTGTTTTTCAAAATATTACAAGTTTTTTTATATTCATTTTTTCTAAATTGAAACACTAATTTTACAAAACATAGTCAAAATCACAATTTTTTGAAAAAGTTATATTTCAAAAATGATTTTTATGAAAATCTATTTGAAATAGCTTCAAATTAAATGATTTTTTTGAAATTTTGATATCCAAAAAAATTTTCAATAAAATGATGAAATGCCTAAAATGACGTTTTAAGAATAACTATTCAAACCAAATTTTGATTTGAAGCTTTTATAAAAAATTTCTTTGTAATTTTTTTTTTCATAAAATTATGTAACACTATAAAATCTATTTTCAAAAAAATCCAAAACAAACGCACCCAATATGTGATTATATTCCAGATTATATTATTTAGATGTATTTATTATTGTTATTATTATTATTATTATTATTATTATTATTATTATTTAACTTTGTAACTATCTCATTTTATGATCCTTATCAAAACAATTATTTTGATTCAATTTTAGGGCGAATAATTATTTTCATAAATGAATGTATGAGACGATATAACAATAGTCTCTGAATATATTGAAATTACAAATATATTCACAAATTTCTACTTTATTAGTCATTTTGGTCTTCAAATATGAAGTTTTGTCAATTCAATTACTAACAAAAAGAGACATATATATGAACGTGCATGTTTGTAAATTTTGATCCATTTCAAAATTATAATCACAACGAGTGACATATTTAAGGACCAATTTTTTTTTTGTTCTTTAGCTTTATATGTTCTGACCCTTCCGTTAGATAATTTTCTGGATCCGTCCCTGTCTGCAACTACGATCGGGAGGATCCGGTTGAAACTACTTGATGCCAGAACTGACCCTCGAACTAAACTAGGCGGTGAAGTATGTCAGATACTGGACGTGGAAACCAAAAAAAGAAGTATCCCAAACACTCCAATGAATTGTTTCCTCCGTATTTAATGTTACTATTCAGGTTCGTATTTCAGGCAGGTCGAAGGGGGTGAGAAGATTATGCTAGATTTCAAAAAATAATAACATTCTAAATTAATTGGTTAATCCGAAATTATCCGTGTACGATGTTGTTCTTTTTTTGAACAAGCAAAAATGAAACTTTATATTAACAAGTGCTGACTAGCACAAGGTGTGTTAACTAGAACCCCAAAAGTCTACAAAGGTTTAACTAGCCAATGCCCATACAAAGCAGGGGGCTTGACCACCACATGTGAGAATTTAAACCCAGATTACATATAAGCTTTCATCCACCAAAGTGAATGAACTTTGACTTTCTCGAACAATTAAGGACTGAAGATTCCTTCGCCTTAAAAAGTCTGTTATTTCGTTAATGCCAAATTACCCAAATACAACATAACCAAAGTAGCTGTATGAAAAAACGCCTTGCTTTGGAACCTCCCGCCGAATGGATAAACTGAAAGAAATGATCATGGAGCAACAACGGATTAGCCGAAGAGAAACCAACCCACGAACAAATGAGGCTCCACAGGGGTGCAAAAACTGGACAGGAGAGGAACAAATGATGCGCAGTCTCCATACCCCCACAACCAGTCACACAAAGGCCTGCGCTGGGATGAATAATATGCCGCCTCACCAAGTTGTCTTTTGTCGGCAACCTAATGCGAAGTAACCGTCAAGTCAACACCAACACCTTCAAGGGAACCCGTTTATGCCAAATTAAATTTAATGTTAAAATTGATGTTTAATGATGTTTTTGGGTTGGGTGATTATACTGTTTCTTCAGTATAAGTAAATAATTCTGTCATTCAATAATGTTTCATACATATTACCATTTAATAGGTTTTTTATTTAGGCATTTAAATTGATATTATATCCCAATGATTAATTCTGGTATGTTTGTCGAAAAAAAAGAAAAATTCTGTTGTATGGTCCGCCTAACACAATGAGCTTTGGATTATTCAGTTTATTTTAGGTTTGTACATGTTCTATATTTATATTTATATTTATATGACTATGATATGATTTTCGTGAAAAAAAAAATATTTATATGATATGATATCGATATTCAGATTGCTTCGGTATTCAACTCATTGGAGAGTTTAATTGGAAATTACATTTGCCTTACACATTATACATGCGGCCGGCAAAATAATCCGAATCAACTCGTGAATAGTTCGAAACTCGATTTGATAATTGACTCGTGAACTTGACTTATGAACTAAATGAGCTGAATTTGAGTTAAAAATTAAGTTCGTTAAATAAATGACCTAAACATAAACTATATATAGTTCGACTCGTTTAGCTCATGAACTGACTCAATTATATATATGTATATTAATTGTAAACATCAATGAACTTTTCAGTTCCCTATATACACATCAATGAAGAATATTTTGATAATAATTATGGAATTTTGTTGGTTTTTACTTTGTAACTTTGTTACTTGTATTAGTTTACGACAGTTTGAATTTCGTACACGTTTATCCATTTGATATTAAAAAAGCTCGCGTCGAACTTAAGCCGAATTGCAAGCTGAATCAGTTTCTATCAAGTCGAATCAATCTCAGAAGAGTTTGATTCGGCTCGACTCATTTCCAATCCTTACATATGAGATTTGTTTAAAATAATGTATCTTTTCATAGTTTTTATTCATATAACATTTTGCTATGTTGTAGATTGTGGCAGATTACTACTTCTGGATTATATATTTCTCTATCATTTATAGTTCTCTGAAAGCAATTCAGTCAATACCGGACTTTCTATATTATTGATTGTTGAAAATTGCTTCAATTTTGAACTGAAACAAGTTTGACTTGTAGGATTAAAATTTTGACTATATTTAGAAAAATTTCAGAATATTTTATTTTTTAAATATTGAAATTGACGAGCATCGGTTCAGTGACGTACAGACCATCAGGGCCTCATGATGAGTGTCAAGGTGTGCTCGTTAGGTTGGTGATGGGTGGGACTTAGGGAGTGGCTGTCGGGCGTCAACCAGGCAATGGTTTGACTTTGACCGTCAGCCTGTGTTGACCAAGTCAATGCAACTTTTTCAATTTCGTAATCTATTTTGTTTATGATTCTATAATTTATTTTTAGCCTTCTAAAATATGTCCCAGTACTATTTTAACAACTAGATTGAATTTAGTAATTGGGTAGTTAATTCTAAATAATAAATGAAACTAGTTAGAATTCCTCTAAAAATTAAACGTGTAAATTGGTGTTGTCCGTGTAATATTAATTAAAGTGTTATATTGTTGTTGTTGATAGGATAATTAATATAACAATTATTCTAATAATTAATTGCCAATGGCAATATGCCATTGTTTCATCAAGCCGTTGTTATAAGTAGTTGTTTATTGCCGTTATTTATGAGTTCTTGCTTGCTTATATGTTTGTTTGTCTGGAATGACGATACTTTGTTTAATGATTCTCAAGTTTGACTATTTTTCGTATTACTACTATTTTCAGTAATCTTATGCAATTTCGTTACTCATTCCTTGTTGTTTCTTTTCTGGTTTGGTCGTACGATGTGCAATCGTAAACTTTTAAGTAAAGGATCATCCGTAGCTTTTGAGCATTGTAGGATGGCGTCAAAGCCTTTATTCCAGTCTTTCTTTTTGAGTCGCTCTGGTAGGATATTGTTGGGGGAAAACTTAATTTATTTTCGTTAATTGTTTCATTTGGAAATTTTGGACCATGTTTATTTGTTTCGGTATTTCCTTTATTATTATTATTATTATTATTATTATTATTATTATTATTATTATTATTATTATTATTATTATTATTATTAAATTTAGACTTTAAACTATCCTAGTTGCTTTTTAATTTTTAAATTCTTAGACATCTTTGAGACTTTAGAAGTATAGTTTTTGTTTTAATTTTTATTCCGCTGCATATATAACTTTGAGATCGTTTAAGTATTTCAGTTGTGAAGAGTATGTGTGACACCTTTCTGAAATTAAATTAATTAACTTTTTTATAAATAAAATCGGCGAGAAATATGGGTGTTAAATAGTTGGTATCAGAGCAGGTCGGTCTAGTTAGACCAAGTCGTAGTGTTGTCAATCTTTTCCTCACTATCAAGTTTGGACGTGGGGACAACAATGGCAGGAAAAAATGACTAGGCTATCACCAACGCAATGGCTAAGGCCATGGCTCAGGCAAACACTTTTCTTCAAGGGCAACAAAACATTAATCAGGGTGGCGTTGAAGAGAATAGACTAGACAGGTTTATGAAAAACAACTCTCCAACTTTCAAAGGAAGATATGATCTAGAGGGAGCATAGACTTGGCTCTAGGGAATTGAGAGGATCTTTAGGGCCATGGTAACTACCAATGCGCAAAAGGTTAGGCTAGGAGTGCATATGCTAGCTGAAGAGGCAGAGTACTAGTGGGATAATACATGCCAAAGGTTGGAAGTTGCGGGTACTGTGCTAACTTGGGATGTCTTCATAAATGAGTTCTTAGAGAAGTATTTTCCAGTGGATGTCAGAAGCAAGATGAAAATGGATCGTTTCTAGCATTGGCTCGGGGAAGCATGAGTGTGGCCGACTATGCGGTTAATTTGAGGAGCTATATTTGAGGAGCTATCTAGAATCTACCCACATTATAATGTTATTTTATTAGGACTTGATTGTTTTGATGGGATTGTGTGTTAATTAGTTTTTTTTAACATGTTTAACAATTAATTAAAGGGAATTTAGAATAGAAAAGACGAGATAGTGAGTATAAATTAATTAGTTGTAATTAGAAGATTTTTATTAAAGTAAATAAGAGGAGAAAAATTAGAAGAAAAGTAAGAGTGGGGTGCGAAGACTAAGTAGCGCGTAAAAATGGGGGTATGGGCTATCAAAATAGTAGAGAAAAAGAGAATTTAAGGGTTTGGGCCTAGTGGTTGTAAGCAAAAGGGGGTGCACTTAAAAAAAAGCTAGATTTCTAGTAACCTTTTTTTCTTTTTGGAAAAGATAACCTGTTAGTTTTTTTTTTTTTTAACTCACCTGTTAGTTTTCTACAAATAGGCAAAAGTTAGAAAAAAAAATAGGATTACACTATTTTACTAAAAACAGAACAAAATAAGAAAAGTTCAACAAGAACAAGAAAAGCTCTAGGACTTGGTAGAAAAGGAGAGGGCTGAAATTCTTCACCTTAGGGAGAGAAAAATTCACTGCAATCCAAGTAAGAGTGTTTGGGGAGTTTATTCTAAGAAATTGAATTCTAGTGATTATGAGTATAGTTTCCTCTTTTTCCTTGTTGTTGTTATTTCTTTTCCTTCTTAAATCTTATGAGTTGTGATTTATATTCCTTTTTTGATATAAAATTCGTATATGATTATGCTATAATAACAGTGTAAATTAATTGGTTAATTCTGAAAAACCAAGGGACAATGGTTGTTTTCGTGGTCTAAGACCATAAAATTTGTCACTAAAGGAACGGAGAGGTGAAAAGTCAAGTTTTCAGCACCTGAAGCACGTACACGACCACACACCCATGCTAAGCCTATGGATGTACCCTGAAGCTCACACGACCATGCCAAATCCTACGCGTGCTTCAAATATGCTATATATCCCGTCTTTTATCATGACCTTCAAATGAACCCTTATAATTTAAGACAATTGTTAAAAATTAAAAGTTGTTAAACACGCCATTCCAAGTGACATCACTTTTTTGACACAAGAATATGTTTATTTTTTGTCAAGGACATTTTACAAAAAATAATCACAAATACACATAATTATAAATATAAACGTTAGGCATATAAACAATACACGTAATGTTCTCTTCCACCTCATGATATGGGAGACAAGAAGGTCCAAGCTACATTGACTTGTGCATTTTTTTCATGCATGTGACAGATAAGGATCCTCTAACCTCTACTATGACATATTTTTTACAATGAAATCTGATCCGTCCATTGTGTGTACCACTTATAGTTTAAGTCTTTTGAGAGCAATTCGTATGACTTAGATTCACACATTGGACCATATTCAGTGGAACCCTGCGGGAGAGAATCCCCTCTCGCATATGACATTATGTAATGAACACATACACATGGCCAATGAGCAGAGACACAACACTCCCACGTCTAAACCAATCTTGCTGGATGGATAAGGAGACCATGCAAATAACAATTGAGCATAAGTTTTTTCAACAAAACCAAAAACAAATGTCCTAATTAGAATTAAAGAGCAAAAGAATTGTTAATGTGCACTTCGTGCTTGGAAGTTGGAAAAAGTACAATCCGTGCCAATGTGACGGGCAATGTTGTCCTGTTATATGTCTAGTGTTTGTCATGGGCATTTGGTGATTTGACGTGGCTCGTGCCTCATATTTTAGTAGTAATTTTTTTTTTTCTTCAATAGAGCTGGACGGAACCCATAACCTCTGGCATGCTATTGAAATCTCTCACCACTAAACTAATCTAGTGATTTTTTTTAGTAGTAATTATTTGGTGCCAAGCATTTTTAATTATTGGTCTGCATTTTTAATTTGAGTGTTGTAGTGTTAACCTGTTATATAGGTATTTCCCCACCGTGATCCACGGTACCAAGAACTTATTACCACCGTAACTGCATCAAACCTCACCATCGGATTAACCACATTATGATCCTATCAGATTAAAGACATTGTCTAATAAAATAAGAAAATTGAGTTATGGTAGTTTATTTAATTTGAAATTGTTTGAAAAATAGATAGCATGAATAAATTGAATAAAAATGATGGTTTAAAAATTTTGATTGCAAGGAGTTCCTAAAAAATGATAGCAGGCAATATACAAGATAAATGTATTGTTTATAAAAAAAGCATTTTAAACCGGTCAGTCGACGAACTAAATTTGATTCGATTTTATTTATGAAAAACTCTAAAAACCGAGTCAAATCATACTAATGAATTCGTCGATTCAAATACAATTGTTAAGTAAAAACTAGTTTAATTGATATGCTATGTCACTATAAAATATTTTTACACGAACTTCAATAGAAATTAATTATTCTTCCACATCAGGTGTAGTGTGGTGATTCAACGGAATACATGGTTGGTATTGGATGAAAGTGTAAAAATATTTTACATCGTCGGTGCAAGTCCCATCTTCACTAAATATTGTCAAACAGAAAATGGAATAAAAATATTTTACATTACTCAGAAACAAAAGTAGAGGAATTTGAAGATTTTATTTTTGTCAAGAAAGTCCACTCGAACAGTCGAACTCCGATCTTCTGCATATATAATACATTGTTATAGTAATTGAGCTAAGCTAATGGGACAAAAATTCTTTTCATTATTATTATTACTAGTATTATTTTTATGTTTTTTTTTTTGACGATAATTATTTTTCTGTTCATCGTCCAGTTTTGTTCTCTCAATCCATTTCCAATTTCCATTATCTTAAAATCTAAAACCTTCAATCATTCTCAAACCACCACCGTTAATTATCCAATTTTGGTGGAAACAGAAAAACCAAAAAACACAAAAAAAAAAAAAAACTCAGACACAAAAATTCGAAGATGCAGCACAACATCCTAACCTCGATCCGTAGCACGAAAATCACGGATGGTTGTAAAGGCACTCAAGTCTACGCTCTTAACTCCTCCGTCGGCGCCGATTCTCCGATCAACGCCGGCGGTGGAGAAACCATCGGAGATAAACTATTTCATCATTTACTAGACCGGTCTAAACCTTCCGGTCGAATCAAACCGGTTGGTACAAAAACGGCGCCACGCGACCTCGTTTTTGAGAGTCTCATCCCTTATGGCCTTCCTTCGTCGGAGCTTCTAGAACCTTCGATCGAGCCTTGCTTGAAGCCTATTGATTTGGTTGAAACCCTCGCCGGCGTGCATCGCCGGATCGTGAGTTCTGGCGAGGATGGGAAATTTGAGGCGTTTTTGGAGCAGTGTTCGGTGTTTAAGGGATTTCCTGATACTAAATTGTTCCGGCGGAGTCTCCGGTTGGCGCGGCATCATGCGGTGGATGTGCACTCGAAGGTTGTGTTGGCTTCGTGGTTGAGGTATGAGAGGAGAGAAGATGAATTTGTTGGATCTTCAGCAATGGATTGTTGTGGAAGAAACCTTGAATGCCCTAAAGCTAGTTTGGTCACAGGGTATGATCCTGAATCTGGTTTTGATCATTGTTCGTGTTTTCGAAAAGATAATAATAATATTATTGCTGATAATGATGATGGGGAATTTGAATGTTCAACATCTTATCGAGATGAGGATGACGATAGTGGTAGTGGTGATGGTGGTTACCATGATATGTGTTTTTGTATAGGTGATAGTGATATTAGGTGTAATAGATACTCTATGGCCTCGCTTTCGAGGCCTTTTATGGCAATGTTGTATGGTGAATTTGTTGAGTCTAGGAGGGAGAAGATAAATTTCTCGCTAAATGGTGTATCTGTTGATGTGATGATGGCTGTTGAGATTTTTAGTAGAACTAAGAGGTTGAGTCTATTTGCAAATAATGTTGTTGTAGAGATGCTTTCTTTTGCGAATAGGTTTTGTTGTGAGGAGATGAAATCTGCTTGTGATGCTCATTTGGCTTCTTTGGTATTCAACATGGATGATGCATTGTTGTTGATTGAGTATGGACTGGAGGAGAATGCGTATCTGCTTGTGGCGGCTTGCTTGCAGGTATTTCTGAGAGAGCTCCCTAGTTCGATGCACAGTTTGAGTGTTTCAAAATTGTTTTGTAGTGTAGAGGGTAGAGATAGATTGGCTTTGGTAGGGCATGTTTCGTTTTCGTTGTATTGTTTTTTGAGTCAGGTTGCGATGGAGGAAGATATGAAATCCAACACGACTGTGATGCTCTTAGAGAGGTTAGGAGAGTGTGCGGCGAGTGGTTGGCAGAAGCAACTTGCTTATCACCAATTAGGTGTTGTGATGCTTGAGAGAAAAGAATACAAAGATGCACAACAGTGGTTTGAGGCTGCTGTTAAAGAAGGACATATTTATTCTTCAGTGGGTGTTGCAAGGGCCAAATATAAACGCGGTCACACATATTCAGCATACAAGATGATAAACTCCCTTATTTCTGATCATAAACCTGTTGGTTGGATGTATCAGGAAAGGGCTTTGTATTGCATTGGGAAGGAAAAAATGATGGACTTGGTCTCTGCAACTGAATTAGATCCAACTCTTTCATTTCCATACAAACACCGAGCTGTTTTTTTGGTGGAGGAGAGTAAGATTGAAGCTGCCATTTCTGAAATCAATAAAATAATTGGTTTCAAGATTTCTACTGACTGCCTTGAACTGAGAGCTTGGTTCTTGATTGCCATGAAGGATTATGAAGGAGCCCTCAGGGATGTCAGGGCAATTTTGACACTGGATCCTAATTATAAGATGTTCTATGGGAAAATGCAAGGTGATCGCTTGGTAGAACTCCTTCGCCCTGTTGCTCAGCAGTGGAACCAGGCTGATTGCTGGATGCAATTGTATGACAATTGGTCTTCAGTTGACGATATTGGTTCTTTGGCTGTTGTACACCAGATGTTGGAGAATAACCCGGGGAAAAGCATTTTACGCTTTCGGCAATCTCTACTCCTTTTAAGGTGCGTGTAAGCTTTACATTAACTCATTTTCTTCTTAATGTCATGTCCCACGAAATTCTCCCTGGATTTAATTATTTTCTATTGGTTGTTTGATTCTGCTCTTTCATTAATAATGAGGGTGATTTAAATATAGCCGGATCTGTTTTCATTATTCATTTCTGTTTAATCTGATCTGAACTGTGAACATATTTCTGCATCCATGGAACCCTCGTCTATATTTACTGCTATATTGATTAGTTTGTTGAGACTTGCGACTTAGTACTATGTTATAGTTACAAGAAATTGTAGCACGGCCTACATCAAATTAGACAGTAAAAAATTCACGTGGAACACTTTTTCGTTGCCACTTGCATGTTTCAGTTGATGCTATCATTTTCCGTTTGTCCTTGTAGATTAGGTTATCTCCTGTTATTTTGTCTTCAGTAGACTTCATATGAGTATAAAGAATGAAGAATATATTGGACAAAATAGGCTGAAGAGGAAAAATAGAATCAGTTTGTCTTTTGTTGGTGTGAGTTGATAATTTAGAAAGTATACATGAAGGAATTCTCAATCAATGACAATTTCATTCATTTTGATGGGTGCTGTGGAGAGAAAGGCCGGAATGAAGTAACAGGTGGGCAGGGAGGGGACCAAGTCCAAGTCATTCATGGACCAAAAGTCTTGTTTGTTATAAGGAAGAAGGGTGAGAAAGAATAGGAAAGTGAGTGGTAGCTGAGTTGTCAAGCTGGTTACAGTCATGGGAAGAGGCTAGCTACATCCACATCTGTGTGAGGGTAATATGAGGAGAGTGCAGTGATAGGATGCTAGTCAGTTATTAAGTATTAAGTATTAAGTTTTTTTGGCTTTTCAGCTGAGCAGTGTGTTTTAAGCATTTGTCTAAGGAGATAGGTTCTTTGTTGGCATAAGATACCCTTTTGTAGTTTTTCCTTTTTAGGAAAAGAATACACGTGGTATTTTATTACAGTGGGATTTTTATCACATTTCATATTCCGTTTTCTCTTTTTTTCTACTGACTAGTAAACTAAGTTAGGTGATATGATAGAACACTGGGTTAGTTAGCTTCTGGTTTCTATCAGGATATCTCCAGTTTCTGAAGCCCGTGTATCCTCCTGTGGTTAAAAGGTTTAAAAACCATAATGAGTTCTTTTGAACATAACTTACTTCAACATCCTTTATATTAAGAAATTGACTTGTTCAACCCATATTCCACAGTATAAAGAATGCGGTATATGGAGAAATTACAAAATTTGCAGCCTTTAAATGCGGGTTTTACAATTTCTAGTTTGATATTTGTTAGGTCCACGACTGTGGGCCAGGAGTTGGGAGAACAATTGATCCACTATGGACCTAGTGGACCTTAACAATGGATTGTTTACAAGAGGAGGGGCAAGAAGGGAAATGTCTAAGGCGCGTGGGTTTGGTTTGTTATGAGGATTGTAACTGTTTCATTGTAATAAGGGCCCGTTTGGATTGGATTATTTTTGAGCTTATGCGAAACAGCTTATGCAAATAAATAAGCTTTTATGTATTATTATAAGTTTTTCAACCTAGTTTATGAGAAAACAACTTATAAAGATACAATTTTTGTTAGTGACAACTTATGAATTAACATAAATGTTTATTTATTTGCATAAGCTATTTTCATAAGTAGTGGAGGTTAGAGAGGATTGATCACTTTTGAGAATTCACTTGTTACTTATGAGCAGGAGGCAATAGCTATCCTGTAGGAGCATTGCTCTGTGGCTTTGATCTGGATCCATTTCCTCATCATTGTAAACCTTCATTTTGTCATCAATAAAGTTACACAAATCCTTATTGTTTTTCCTTGTTGTGATATTTCCGTTATCTAGTTTTGAGGTTTGTATCAGATATTGTGTTTGAGTTGTTATCGTGTCCTGCTGTCCTGTCTAACTCCATGGAAGCTAATATTTGTTTTGGAAGACAAATCAGAATTAGATGATGCTGATATATATTTTTCACTTGTTATCTACCTTCCAGTATCCACCATATATATAACACACTAGAGCTGTCAAAATGGGCCGGCCCGAATGGGCGGCCCGAAAAGCCCGATTTTTTCCCGGGCTTGGGCCTTAAAAATCTAGCCCGAATTAGCATCCGGGCTTTTTAGCCCGGCCCGATAAAGCCCGCAAAAAATATGGACCGGCTCGAATGGGCCGCGGGCCGCCCGCAAGCCCGATTAAATTATAATAAAAAAAAAAATGAGTAAACAAGAATAGGTGTTTATAATATTTTTACTTGGGCCACCAATCTAAAAGTCCACACAAACATAATAAGTTAACAACACGGCAGCAAGACAACACACACGTCACACAAACCTTCCAATTTCATCAAACGCGCATTTAAGAAAATAAATATGCATCAGTAACGCAAATTATATACATGCACTAGTAACGCAAATTATATACATAAGGAAATGAAAAGAAGCTAAAAGTAAAAATAACTTATCGTGGCATTAAAACAAATAAATAAATAAGCTAAAAATATAAAACCACGATCGTAAAATATTTCTCTACGTAATTACTCGTAAACTGTAACTAGCTTAAATAACTTTACATTAATACTAACAAATTTCAACCTATTTGTAATTAATTAATGTTGTGATCTCTTTGTCAAATTTATTGGGCACTTAAATTTCTTCTTTTTTCATTACCCTTCATCTATTGCTTTAAAAATGTTTTTTTTTTTTAAAAACGGGCCGGCCCGAAAGCCCGAGATCCCGTACCGGGCCGGGCTCGAGCCTTGATTTTGTAGCCCATTTTTTATCCGGGCTTTTTAAACCCGGCCCGACAAATCCCGAAGCCCGAATGGGCCGGCCCGAAACGGGCCGGGCCGCCCGTTTTGACAGCTCTATAACACACTATGCATTTGTGCAATGAATTCTTCCTAATATTTGATTATTGTTCACATAGGATATTTAATTAGTGTTTGTCCTCCATTACTTTTAATGCCTGAGCATGACCCTGACCAATTTTAGCATTGGTGTTCCTAAATCTTGCAGGTTAAATTGTCAAAAGGTAGCCATGCGTAGTTTGCGTCTGGCCAGAAATCATTCTTCTTCAGCACATGAAAGACTTATCTATGAAGGATGGATATTGTATGACACTGGTCATCGTGAAGAAGCTATAGCAAAGGCCGACGAGTCAATTTCTATTCAAAGGTCATTTGAAGCTTTCTTTCTCAAAGCTTATGCATTGGCTGACTCATGTCTTGATTCTGAGTCTTCAAAGAATGTGATTGATCTCTTGGAGGAAGCTCTTAGATGCCCTTCAGATGGTCTTCGGAAGGGACAAGTGAGTCTTAAATGGTTTTGAGATTAAACATAGAAACTTGATTTTGGTGCTGAAATAACAAATTTATTGTCATTCAACATTGTAGGCACTAAATAATTTAGGGAGTATATATGTTGATTGTGAAAAGCTAGACCTTGCTGCTGACTGCTACAAGCATGCACTTAACATCAAGCATACACGAGCACATCAGGGGTTGGCACGTGTATACCACCTTCAGAATCAGCCCAAAGCGGCATATGATGAGATGACAAAGCTAATAGGAAAGGCCAAGAATAATGCATCAGCGTATGAGAAGCGGTCAGAATATTGTGATCGTGACATGGCAAAGGGAGATCTTAGTTTGGCAACACAGTTGGATCCTCTAAGGACATATCCCTATAGATATAGGGCGGCAGGTAATTTCGATACAACTCCTCATTTACTTGTTTATGTACCTTATGCCATATGCGAGTGATTAAATTTTCTCTAATTCAATTGGAATATTGTGGCTACGTCAACTTTCGTCCACGATCTTTGTCTAACTTAAGTTGCATTAGTATTATGTTAAACTCCTCTAAGCATCATGTTGGATAGCTGGTCATATACTAAGACACTGTCTGAGGACCTATCCACTTAACCACGGGTTTGTAGGCCAACCTCTTTCCCCTCATAAAAATAATAAAAGATACTACCTCCGTCCCAATATATTAGACCTCTTTCTCAAAAGCACGAGAATTAAGGAAAGTACTTTTTGCTTTAAATTTGTCAAAAATATATTTCTCTTTCCAAAAGTACCCTTCAATTATTAAGAGAGAGAAATAATAATCTTTCACTTTTCTTCATTTAATTAGGGGTATTTTTGTGAAAAATTAATTAATACATCTTGAACTTTGAAAAGGGTCTTATAAAATGGGACAACAAAATTTTGCATAAAGGTCTTATATATTGGGACGGAGGTAGTATTGTTTAGTTATATATTAGAGTAAAAAAAGTGAATGTAAGGAGAGAAAATATAACAATATAAAAATTTATGCAGGCTGACCCGCAAGCTAGCCTGTTGTATTCGTACACTTATGTGGGCTTATTCACCTCTTACCAGTTTAATTGCAAGTTTCTTTGAACCGACCCATCTAACTCATGGCCCTACGTCGGCACAAAATCCTGGTATCTATTGACATCAGGATATGTATACAGGCACCTGTGTATCAATGCGATTTTCCGCATTTCCACTCATTTCTTCTTGTTTAGGCTTGCATTTATCAGGACATTCGAAACTAGCAAGCCATGCTAGAATCATCTTAAATTTTCTCCTGCTGAAATGTATATTATTCTTCAGCAGATGTCTTGTACGACCTGCTCACTCCTTTGCATCTGGACAGTCTGGTTCAAATACTCACCTCTTACTTGGTTAAAAGATTATGGGAAATACTATGTAGAGCTTGTATATTTATCGAGTACAAAACGAGCTTTAGGTTTTTCTTTAAGTATTAAAGCCTTAAAGAATAAAATATCAGTTCAGAATTTCTGATAATTTGTGTTGATAACACGCCTTCAGAAGCTTCGGGCTAGTTTTCTTGTCACAAGCAGTCATTTAAGAAGTGAGATAGGAAATGAATCACTATGAGTTTGATCCTATTTTTTATGCTAGCCTAATTTTATTAGAAACTCCTTTATTTTCTTTGCTTTTATTGTCTTTGTAATTTGAGATTAGTTCATGAAGAAATACTGTGTTTTCCATAAGCATTTTGACATACAGGGTGATCATGATTTAGTTTTGAAACCCTTACTATAAGTCTTGGTGTCACAAAACTTCTGAAGCTCTGACATAGTGTGTCTTTCTATTAGTTTTAATGGACGATCATAAGGAAGCTGAAGCAATTGCAGAGCTTTCAAGGGCCATCAACTTCAAGCCAGAACTGCAACTGTTACATCTTCGAGCGGCATTTTATGATTCAATGGGTGATTTTGTTTCTACTGTCCGAGACTGTGAAGCTGCCCTTTGTCTTGATCCTAGCCATGCTGAGATGTTAGAGCTTTGTAATAAAGCCCGGGAGCAAATTACTGATGCAAAGTGAGAGAGAGAATCAGAAGTGAACAATCATGTTTTCTTTGTTCCTTATTTTGGGACAGGCCTGCCCATCAGTGCTATTTATCTATTGGATGTTGTACGAGGAAAGGTGTTGTATGTATCTTTTAAGCGGACCTTCGAAGAAGGGAAAATATGAGTTAGAAAGATAATCTTGATTGAAACTGAAAGGGGAGTAAAGGAGTAGAATAGCTTGTAAATATATGTAATGAATTATGGTCTTGTCATCTCTGCTATTCTCCAATCTGCCTTGGCAGCAAGAATGGCGACAAGTTACGACAGTTTTAGACTAAACTTGTACATGATAGTCAATTTGTTATGCAACAGTTTTAGATATTTGCAGCTATATTATTGGCTAGGAAATCTACAATGTAAGTTGTGTTATAGTATTTTCACTCTTTTTGATTTGTTGTATAAACACATAGTTTTCCCTTCGAATCGCCTTTGTACTTTTGATGAGCTCTCTTTGGATAACTATATCCATATCCAGCTATGAAAATTTCCATCTGTGCAATTCATCCACTACTGTGTTTATGTTGTTTCTTACCCTGCTCTTTATATTACTTTTTGTGGATTATTTACTTAGTCTTCAAGCATTGCATAGCTATAACTTGATATAGGCACATACCCTTCCCATTTTTGCCTACTTTATATTTTATTTATGTAACTTGTTACACCTGGCTTCTTGTTACTCTTCCCACCTGGAAGAGCCTTTTGAACCCATCCGTGACCTTTTTAATGTAAGATTTCGGTTTTTATGATTTCCACAAGATATCCATACTTTAACCTGCTTTTATTTATTCCCTTCAACTGAGCAGATGCCGTACGTACTCTCTCTAATGACCTTGTCAGGTAATTAATTATTTCAGATACTCACTCCAGTTATAGAAGCTCCCTAACATGGAAGAAAATAGGGTGATCATGGATTTGATACGCCCGAGAAAGTTAAACTTCAATGCTCCTCTTTTGTCAACAAAGCGTCTCAGTTATTCAGATCTTCCGGTTTCATCTAGCTTGTCGAATTCAGTTGATACAATGCAAAATACAAGAGTTCCATTTTCATGGGAACAATCCCCTGGCAAGCCAAAGGACTTGGAGAGGGGTGATAGCATTGGCGATGGTGACACCCCTCGGCCGAGACTTCCTCCTTGCCTCTGGCGTCCACTAAAAGTAGCTGCTGAACCTGATGTAGATATTGGTGTAATTGCCTTTGATAAAGACGATGGTTGTGATGGTGATGACGACGATGACAACAGAAAGACTGACGTTTTCTCAGATGCATTCGATGTTTTATCTCTATCAGAAACATTTGACATTATTCAACAATCAGAGATGGCAATTAAGAGTCATACCAATGATGATTTGAGATTAAAGCTTCAAGAGTCTAATGGTGATCCCTCTCCAACTTACATGATCAACCGCTTTCTTCCTGACGCCAATGCATTGGCTGCATCATCTGTTTTACATTTTTCCAACGATTTCAACAAGAACGTTTGTGATACTAGGAATCATGAGGCTTGTCTCACAGGTTCAGATAGAAATTCTTGTGCTTCTTCTCCAAAAGGTTGTGGCTTGGGACTTCTCTTCTCTTGGGGTATGAAGCATAGGTTTTGTTCTATAAAAAGTCCTATTCTGCCATGTTCTACAAGTGTGGAGAAGTATCATCATAGTTCGAAGAATAAGAAACATTGTTCATCGGTCCATAAAAACCACGTACTGATGTGAAAGATGGTATTGACAAATAAAACACTATTTTATTTAGCATGTTATTGATACAAAGTTTTCACTTGTTTAAATGACGTAAATTCCTTACCGCATGGATCAATTTATTGTTGGTGACTATATATTGTTTGATAACTTGGTTTTTTTGTTATTTTACTTTTATTCTCTATTCTTCTTTTGTTCTCTTTTACATACCTGCTTAGTTTGCTCTTGAATTGTATGGTGCTGCTTAATAATGGGATAAAACCTTTATTCATGATCAAATTTTTGTGATTGTTCTTGAATGTTAGAATGAATATAAACTAACGTTACTTTATTCAAGTTTGATTTCATCCATTCCTTCATAATATGTTAATCGATTATAAATCACATAGACATAGACATAGACATGTGAAATTGTGGGTGTTAAAATGTCTCGCATCTGATATGAGATGGCTTTGACAAGTGTTTATAAGCAAGTGGTAGTCCTCACCTTACAAGCTGGTTTTGTGAGAATGAGTTAGACTCATACTTATTTCTAATAATTTCTAACATAGTATCAGAACCTCTCTATAAGATCTATAGGACTACCCGTTATTTGGGCCACCCATTATTGTTTAGTCCACGTTCCAGCTTGTCCAGTTATGGACGTGGGGGGTGGGAGGTGTTAAAAAGTCTCATATCGGTTATAAGATGGCCTTGGCAAATGTTTATAAGCAAGTGGTAATCCTCATCTTACAAGCCGGTTTTATGAGGATAAATTAGGCCCATAGTTATTTCTAATAATTTCTAACAATGTGCAACTTCCATTGTTTATATATTTGAGAGGCAACAATTCAATTGTGTTCAACTCTTTGTATTTTAACTTAATATTGTTTTTTATTTAGGGTGCGTTTGTTTAAGATTTTTAAAAAAAATGTTTTAAAAAATCTAGAGATTTATGTTTTAGAGATTACTTTCAAATAATATAATTAACGTGTCACTGTATGAAGAACCTTCACAACGTGGATGCATACTAACGGCCTAAGTTATTATGCATAAGGCAATTTTTATGCACCGTGCATAAGTCAATATCCACCCTCAGATCCAAACAATACGTGTAATAATCCATGACTGAACAACTTTGTATTTTTGCTTGCTCAATTTCGGCCACATTTTATATGCGATTCGATCACCGATTTCGAAAACTAATACCTAAAACATTCATAAAATCGAACGACGATCAAAACGGTATAAAGAACGTCGAGTTTCGTTGATTATTGAGGGAGAACGAACCGAGTCGTCGCGACCCGTTTCTGCAGAAAATGGGTGAGGAAGATGATGAACAGTGACGCGCCTCCACGCCCACTATCGCTGGCGGCGCGTGGGGGCGCGTGCGGTGCCAAGGAGACTCCAATTTTTTTTATTTTTTTTACAAAAAAATAGGAAATAATTTTTTGGAAATTTTGGGACCAGTTAGGTATTTTTCTGAGACCTGGAACTATTTTTAGTTAATTAAATGAGGTAAATATGCTTTTATAAATATCTGGTATTAATAAAATTTTCTCAAAATTTTATTTAGGGTATTTTGAATTATTTGGAACGGTTGGGGATACCTCACTCTCTCTGGTTTTATATCGTCTTAAGAATTTAAATTTATGACCATTATTATAGTTAAATGAGCATTAGTGCCTAGATGTTATACACTGAAACCATTTGTCTAGTTAAATGGTTTCATAGAGTTATACACTGAAACCATTAGTCTAGTTAAAAGGTTTCATAGCGTTATACACTGAAACTAGTTAAATGGTTTCATAGCGTTATACACTGAAACCATTAGTCTTTTTATTTGGTTTTAAGATGTTATATACTGAAACCATTAGTCTAGTTAAATGGTTTCATAGCGTTATACACTGAAACCATTATTCTAGTTAAATGGTTTCATAGTGTTATACACTGAAACCATTAGTCTTGTTATTTGGTTTCAAGATGTTATACACTGAAATCATTAGTCTAGTTAAATAGTTTCATAGCGTTATACACTTAAACCATTATTTTGGATAAATGATTTCATGTGGGCATTAGTGTCAAGATGTTATACACTGAAACCATTGTTATTAAGTAAAACATCACATAACCATTTTACAAAACCATGCTACATAAAACAAAAAATCATATAAAGCAATTAAGGTTAGTTTAGTTGAGAAAAATTGGGATAGTATGCATGAGATATTGGATTCGATTATTATTTTAGCATAGAAATATGGAGGGGACAAAAAAAAAATTGGGGGGCAAAAGTCATATGGGGGTGTGCGAGAAATTTGGGGGGTGTATGAGAAATTTGGGGGTACGCGAGAAATTTGGGGGTGCACAAGTAATTTGGGGGGTGCACGAGTAATTTGGGGGGTGCACTAAGTAAACTTATGCATGGTGCATAAGGATGGCTTATGCATAATAACCAATCCCCATCATTGACGTTGAATTTCTAATCAGTTGGTACGTACTCCCTCCGGCCACTATTATAAGTAAATTTGACTTTTTTGATACATTGAAAAAGTGATGTATTTGGTTTATAATATGGACCACATACATCACTTTTCTAATGTATCAAAAAAGTGAAATTTGCTTATAATAATGGCCGGAGGAAGTATGTAATTATGTTGAAATGACATGAATTATTAATTATCGATATTTTGTTGTTATTATAAGTAAAATGTGAAATAGTACTCCGAAGTAATAGTTAAATATATTAATAAATATTTGTTTTAAAAAAAATATATGTATCTAATATCTTAAAACTATAGAAAGTTATCTTCTTCACACTAATTATTTTTTTAATTTTTCCTTTATTATTATAGTATGAAAAAAATGAAATCAGTAGGTAAATTGGGGAACCTACCTACTCATCTCGTCGAATATGCCAGAAAAGGAATCGGAATTTATTGGCAACCTTATGGGAGCAAAACTCTTAATCTGTAGGAAAGTGATTTGGTTGGCTAATTGGCATCCCATTCCAATCATATTATTTTTAATTCGAAAAAAATGAAAAACTATTTTTACTTTTTTAAATCATCCTATCATGAAAACATGACGATTTTTGCTGATAACAAATATAATTAATTTTTTTATATAGATCATTGAAATTAGATAGTATCACATCCAAGATTTTAAATAAAAGTCCGCGACCGCGAAAACTGCCGCGACAAAATAGTTTTGGCTGATGCCGATGCCGATACTGTTACCGTTATTACTGTTTTTTATACTAAAGAACAAATTGTGATTAATTCACACCGCGACGACCGCAATTAGTGTCGTAACACCTGTACCGACCGAAATCGCGAAAACCTTTACGTAACCGAGACGCGGCCGCGACCGTTTTTTAAAACCTTGATCACATGCAACATAAAATTTTAGTCTCTCAAATTTTATTTAAGCTAAAATTTTATCAAACAACAAGCTAGTGAGAGGTCAAAAGTAAATTTAAACTAAAATTATTTTTCAACAATTTCTAATATTTAAATTCAAACAATTAGAAAAGTTTTAACTGGAGATTTAAACAGAACTTAAGATTACTGATTAAATATGCTAAGAAGACTATATTATTATTTTTGAAAGAAAAGGTATATGCATGTTTTATGCTAAGATGAACTTCTTTTTTTGACAAATTATAAAGATTAATTAACTTTATAATTACTAGCCGCCAAACGGGCACGTTCCGTGCCCGTTTGTGTGATCATATTCTCTTTTTTTATTTGTTGTGATCGAAATTCTCTATTGTACAAATATAAATAACTATTTAATCTCCTATTTTATTGGACTTAGTTAATTGATAACTACTTAATATCCTTTTTTGTTGTGGCTAGTTATTAAAAAGAAAAAAACAAAATATATATATATATATATATATATATATATATATTACTATAAAAAAACTGAAAACATACTTTTTTGTGGAAGTTGTGCTTAGTTATTAAGAGAAAATTATTTACTAAAAAAAACTGAAAATCTATTTTTATGTGGAAGTTATTTTTCAACATATACAAATATTTAGTTTTTTTTTTTGTAGTTTTTTTAAGGGTAAAATATGTATAATGAAAAAGTCATCCCAAAAATTTGTATTCTCTTTATATATAGTAATAGATATATAAAATGGAAAAAAATGTAATATTCTATTAAATTCTTTTTAAAATAGTTATATTTATTTTTAAACGGAGTTCATATCAGACTTTGTTTATTTGAGTGGCAAACAAAATATATTAAAGGTAGAAAGCAAGTGTCACCAAAATGAGTATGGAAGTATTCAAAATAATAAATAAATAAATACAACGCTCCACAAACATCAAACTCCGACAACCATAACAGGGCCACCTAAAAAGCATACCTATACCCGTGAAAAACAACTTGCACCAAAAACAAAAACGATAATAGAGAAGAAGAAAGGTCAAAAAGAAGAACAACAAGGAACAAACCATCCACGAGTCCAAAAAAAATGAGACCTAACACCAACATCCCAAAAACCTATATTGGCTCCAGCACAAGACAGATTGCACCTCTCACTTATAGAAGGAGCAGGAGACCTAGAATTATTAGCCAAAAACGACTTTCGGGATGAAAGTTTCACCTTATCAACCAAAGTGTCAACAAAACCAGTTCCTGTTGCGAAGATTAAATTATTTCGAGAGTCCCAGATAAACCATACAGTAGCATGCCAAATTAATAACCACAATAACTTATTCTTTCTAACCAAACCCGGACCTAGAAAAGCATGTAAAAAACGACTAATACCATAAGGAGACACAAATTGAATACCCAACCACCACAATAGTTTAAACCAAACGGAAGAGATAAGGTTACAAGTAATGAACAAATGGTCAACCGACTCCACTACCTCCCCACATAACACACATAAAGTATCACACTATGATCCTTATTCCTTAATCACCCTAGCATGAAAAAGGTTTTTGCCTTGTCGTCACCCTATCCTGAATAAGTTGTCAGAAGAAGACAATAACTTTAGAAGGAGCCCAAGGCTTCCACACCCCATCCAACAGATCGTTTGTCTCAATCACAACGTCAGCACTCATCATAGTAGAATAGGCAGACTTGACCGAATAACTTCCATTGGGATTATGTTTTCAGAACCAAAGTATCTGCAACTCTTGAAGAAGGAGGCTCATATACACAGATAGTTTACCATTTCTAACAAGAAAATATTTTATTTTACCATTTTATTTTTTTTAAAACGCAAACTTGTTCGAAATAATTAGATCGGGGCTTTCCCTCTTTTTGTATAAAAAAATGAAGAAAAAACAGAAATGGTAGTATGATATTTAATTCCACACCACCTTATTTCTTCAACCTTTATGTTAACTCTTCTTCTAAATCATCTATTCATCTTATCATCACTCGTCTAATTTGAATCATATAAAATACTTGAAAATAACATTAAGAAAGTTTTGTCACTTTATGGGTGCGTTTGATCTGCTAAAAAACAGGGGACTGGACATGACAACTTCTGTTGTACTGTGTTTGATTTGAAAACTGTCACTGGTACTGGACAAACTGGGGGTCAAGGGACTGGACAAAACCATATATTCTTGTCCCCCACTGAACCATGGGACAATTTTTTGTCCTCAACACAACTTTTCTACATCACCAAAATAACATTTTTTCCATCAAATATCATACAAGACAAAATTTGTTTAATATCGTAAATGTTTGTCCTGTGCTGTTCTGCCTTGTACTGTCATGTACTGTTCTGTTCAGTACTTTCATTTTGCAGATCAAACGGACCCTATATGAACTAATCCCCGGCAAATGTATATAATTCGTCAATTCAGTATTTTCTGCATGAATTTTATAGAATTAGTATTCTTTAAATATATTAAATAAAATAATATTATACTATATATGTAGGAGTAAATAACGTGAGAATGTGGTTAAAAAAGTCTTTCAATTTGTGACGAGAAAGAGCATTTTATAAGGATTAGATTGAAAATGTATATATGACACTTAAAAGAGAAGTATTTTGAAAGAAAGATAAAATACTCATGCTTGCAGAAGTTTTGAGCACAGAGGAGAATTTCCTTTGTATTCTTTCCATAGTTCCAAAATATCCTCAAGTTAGGTACGTAGTAAAGGGAAATAATAATAGTTTTTATGACAAAAAAAGGGAAATAATAGGTTAAATTTTTTTGAAAAAATAGACACGCGAAAATTACTATTTAATAATGGTAGCAATGATAATTTTTTACATCTGTCCCTTAAGATTTAGCTCTCTACTCCTTAATAATAGAACAAATCACGTAAGTAGATTTGCATGTGGTATTCACAACTAACTTGCATATAGTACCCGCAACTTGCTTGTAACTAACTAATATAGCTTGCTCTTATGGGTAAATAATCCCAAATTATTAATAATTGTTGTTGTAGTGTGCTAGATATTTATATATATTCAAAATCTATTATCTGAATATTAATTATTAATTAAATAAAATATTTTTATTGAAATATACAGTATTTAAGAACCAAAATAATAATTTTCAATACTCAATTAACTATTAAAAAAATTAAAAAATAAAAGATATTGATTAAAAATGTAAAACTCAAAAGTTCAATCAATATTAAATTCTTCAAAACATATGATAAATATATTTTGATAGGATGGAATGGATTTAGTTAAATTAATACCTAAAACTCTTATTTAATTTCTATATTTTTTATGTAACCCAAAACAAATACCTACAACTCTTTCAATAAATTAATTAATTAAACAAGTATTCAATGTGAGGAATTCATTTCATGTAAAAACTTCCAAAATAGCATTAAAAGGACATTTGAAAAAGAAAATTTAAAAAATAATTAGATAGCTTGTAACTTAGGTGTCTAATTTTGTCTTCACATTGTTTCTATAACATTTGTGTGCAAATAGTAGCTTATAAATAGTCAAACATAACAACAGATAAAATCCCTAACCATTTCTCCTTTTGTGTGCAAAAAAAAAAAAATCCAAAAAAAAATATGAATCAGCCAGAGATTCTTCACTCTCCATGGCCATTAACCTATGCACAAATAGACTCATCAACTTTTGATCATCATCATCATCAAACCATGGCACATCTTGGTCACTATGATCCATATAGCATCATCATGGATGTCCATGTTGATGATTGTAATCCATATGGCATCATCATGGATGATGACCATGTTGATGTTGACTATGTTCCATATGGCATCATCATGGATGACCATGTTGATGATTATGAATTCAATACTCTACTAAGCACTTCAGAGAATAGTACTCTCTCTGAAATCTCCATGTTCAGCAATGATCATATCCAATTTCCAATTGATGAATCAGAAACCATGGAACTTTCATCACTCATGGAATTGGAATCTTTTGATTCAATTTCATGTCCACAAATTGTTGATATTCATGAATATGAATACCAAGAAGAAAGTGAAGGGAGCTTCCCTTCACAAAATTTTCACTGTAACCTCGAGGAACAAAGTTCAAATCCCATCAGAGACAGTTGCGAAATGAACACCGGTACTACTAATGATAATTTCCCTTCACAAAATTTCCAATATGATTCATGGAGTCCAACACAATCAATGAAATCAGATTTTTCCACAAATCAACAATCACTTATTCTTCTACAAGAAAACATGGAAATTGAAAATCAAGTGAGTCTTCCACACTTGATGGAAGCACATGGAGAAGCCTTGGAGAAAGGACAAAAAGCACTAGCAGAAGTTAATTTGAAGTGTATAAGCCAAAAAGTTACTCCAATGGGTGATTCTCTTGAAACACTTGCATTTTATTTGTCTCAAGAAGTTACAAATCATGGTGAATATCTAAAAGGCGAGGCTCAAAAGAACTTTGGTTCTTCTTTCAAGGCACTCTATCAAGGGAATTTAGTTGGAAAAGTTGCTCATTTTGCAGCTATTTCAGCAATTCTTGAGGCTGCTATGTTAGAAGATTGTGATGAAATCCATATAATAGATTTTTGTATTGGTAATGGTGTTCAATGGCCTTCTTTATTAGAGGCTGTTTCGAAAATGAACAAGAGATTGAAATTGACATCGATTAAATCGAGTGATAATGAAAATTCTGAATGTGTTTGGAATTTTGAGGATACCAAAAGGGAACTTTATGAGTATGCTAAATCATGTGGTTTGAAATTGATGGTGGAGGAAAAAGGATTGGAAGAATTGGTTAGTGAGATCAAAATAATGAACAAAAAGAGTGGAAAGAAAGTGTTTTTGGCTTTTAATTTGATGATTGGTCTTCCTCATATGGGAATGGTAAGAAACAGAAGAAAAAATTCTTTGGAATTTTTGAAAGTAGCTGAAGATTTGATCAAGAATTGTGGAAACAAGGGAATGATTACTTTTGGTGATGGTGATGTATTTGAGAAACTAAAAAACAGTTTGAATTTTAAGTCATTTTTTGAAGGGAATTTGGTGCATTATAAGGCCTTGTTGGAATCAATTGAATCACAGTTTTTAGAAAAATTCTCAAAAGCAAGAATTGCATGTGAAGTGCTTTTTGTTGCACCTTGTATATCTTCTTGTGATTGGTTACAAACATGGGAAGAGATGAAAATTGATGGTGATTTTCAGATTGAGATTAGCTTAGAAAGTGGAAGTTTAAGCAAAAATGTTTTGATGGAAGTCAAAGAAGTGTTGAGAGGGTGTGAAAGTTCTTATCAGGCTAGAATTGAAGGTGGAAATGAGAATGAACTTGTTTTGGAATGGAAAGGAACTCAATTATTAAGATTTTCCATATGGAAAAACTAATACTAGGCTAGGAAGTTAGGAGTGTACAGTACTTTTTTTAGATTTTTAAGTGTTCCATATTATAATTTGATTTGTATAAAGATTCTTGCAAGTTGCAAAATATGTATAAACAAAATACGTACATCTTAACATATTTTTGTCACAATCTTCGGATAGTGCTTCTCCTTTGTCATCAAGTTATTTTCTACATGACTTTTGGGATCAAGATTATCTGCAGTAATTACTGCACGCAGTTTCAAACTGTTTCTAATCTAAACCGTAGACAAGCTACATTAAAAATTTTGTATGTTCATCTAAATTGATCTAGGCTGCTAGTTTATGATCTGACGATTGTGGTCAATTACAACATTCTACTATAACTGCATTAAATCCTTACCATGACTTTTGTTACAGAAGGGAGTTCGGTGAAAATCTCAACTATTCATTTGTTATTTTAACAATTTTGACTATTTATCATTGGACTCTCCAGGTCACATGTATAGTAGAGAACATTTATACAATGATCAACATCATAACTTACTCTCTAAACACGAGCCAAGACAGCCTAACTACTCCTAACAACTAACTAACTTTGACAAGTTAGCTCACTAGTTTCATAGTTACTTGCATGACAAGTAATGAACACTAACGTCTAATTTCAGATAAATTCTTCAATACTCCCCCTCAAGCCAAGGTTTATAGATGTCTCGAAGTCCAAGCTTGACAATGAGTCGATGATTATTAGCTGGGTGCAAGGCCTTTGTGAATATGTCAGATGTTTGGTCATGTCCTGATATTGGAAGAAAAGTATTTCATCAAACATGCTTGCAGTCTTTCTCTAACCACTAGGAAATCTATATCCATGTGTTTTCTCCTCTCAATGAACACATGGACACATGCTTGCAGTGTTCTAGTTTCAAGGCACCCCCCAGTCAGTATTTGAGAATCGGATTATTTGAAATGATGAAGCTATTAGGAAGAAAAGACTAGTATTAGGGCATCCCTTTAAGTATCTAACTATCTTGTGTCAAGCTTTGTAGTGAGTATTGGTTGGACAGTTGTTAGCCTGTATTTTCGACAGGCATTAATGAGTTGAAATGAGATGTTGAAATCTCATTTAATGAGTATTATTGCCTTTTAATATTTTCTTGGAAAACGATTCTGGCAATAAATCAAGAGAAAATCAAGGCATTTGACATCAAAGACTTTTAATGTGCAAAGTTAATCGTCAAAGCCTAGAGTTCTGTCGAATTCGACAAAACGATTGTTGTCTGAATGAGCTTGTCGAGTTCGACAGAACCATGTTTATCTAAATGAACATGCTGGTTCGACATTACTCTAATTGTCGAAAGATATTATATATATATATATGTGTGAATATATGTATTTGTTTGGTTGTCTAACGTACTGTGCAGAACGTTTGAAGCGTACTCTGGACTTAGCAAAATATTCAAAAAGAGAGTAACGTTTGAAGGGTTCGCCAGGTGTCAAAGGGAATTCAAATTGTCAAGACACGTGGAGCATAGTTAGACGTATTGTAGGTTTATAGCAGTTATGTTAGTTTGCCTATAAATAATAGTTTCTGATAGAAGAAACGGGTCCACAATTCAATACACATGCAAATTCCTAAAATATTCAGAGTACCCATGTCAACGAGCGAAATGAATGACAGGAACATGTACGAATCTGTGTACCATCCTTTGTAAACACTTTTACAATTGTCAATGCAATTTACATTCTGCAGTATTGATTACTTGCCTTTCATTTAAGTTTTATGCAATTTAAAGCTTTTCTGCACTTTAAGCATTCTGCAATTTATTTTCATTGCATGCTTTTACTTTTCAAAGTTTTTCCTTTAAACTTTATTTGCAATTCATTTACAAGTTTTCTGCAAATTTACTTTGAAACAATTTACTTTAAACAAATCATTTGACTGTGTCCTTCTTGTAATAATTAGACTAGCGGTTGTTTACTAAAAATCGGGGTAAACAAATTGGCACGCCCAGTGGGACATCTGGATTGTGTATTTTTACTTAGTGAATTTTTGAAAATTTTTTTTCATACAAAATTTGTTGTTTGGTGTTTGTACTTTGATTGTGTGTATATTTGTATATGCGTTTGAGGAGTGGTAAGTCCCTTCCAGTTTTTTCAAATATACCAAAGCGTCCTCGTTCCAGAATGGCGAGACCACCAAACAATCCTAACCCCAACAATAATAATAATAATAACAATAATGGGACAGAAACCAATCCTGTTCCAAATTCGACAGGGCAACCAAATCAACCAGTAACTGGCAATCCTGGCGCCAATCCTACTGGTGGGTCAACAAATCTTGCCCTGAATTTTACAACTTCTGAAAGTATCCCAAGCAATAATCCTAATGGTGGGGGTACAAATCCTGTGATAAGTTCTGGAACCATTGGCGCAAGTGCCAGTGGATCAACAATGTCTGCCACTACGTCGAGTATGGCAGGAGGGTTTGTTCCTCCAAATACGAATGGTGCAATGATGACACAAATGAATGTATCATCCATGCCAACGAATATATCACACATGCATGGGTATACAGACGGTAGTCAAATTGGTGGAACTCCGTCGAGACCTCCTTGGTTGCCTAGAAACCCACAATTTGGGATGCCAACGACAACGATGGCAAGTTTGTATAATTGGCCTTCTCTAGAAAGTTCTCCCTCGTCTTCTGCGATGGGAAATAGGGGAAATTCTCTGAACTTGACTAATAATTCTATGAATGTACTTAGGCAACAAATGGACGAAAGTAACCATGACATGGTGAACGCGTTGACCCAACAGATTGGCACAATCTTCAATCCTGTGTTACAAACAGCCAATGACAATTATTTATTGTTAGCCAATCAAATGGGAAGGATGGCAGACTTTTTTGGTGCCCCTGATGCTCCAAATAATCAAAGAATTCCCCGTGTAAACCCGGAGATTCAAACAGGAGTCCAAGCCCAACCAGTGCGCATCGAGAGAGAACAACAAGAACCAGAAGTAGTTTTGGTTAATAGAAACCAAGATGCTGATAATGTTCTTAGGCAAGTTCGACAAGAAAATGTTGCAGGGCAAAATAACTTGGCCAATTTAGTAGAAAATATTTTGGCCCAAAATGGTTTGAATACAGGGTTGCATAGACCAAATTTTGTGTCACCCTTGTCTGAATATGTATTACAGGCAGAATTGCCAAGGGGATGGAAGATTCCCAAATTCACAAAATTTGCTGGTGATACTAATGAATCTACTGTCGAACATATTGCCAGATATTTGGCAGAGGCAGGGAATTTGGCAAATAATGAAGATTTAAAGATGAAATTTTTTCCCAATTCCCTCACTAAAAATGCCTTTACGTGGTTTACCACACTTCCCCCTCATTCAATTCATACTTGGACTCAATTGGAAAGGCTATTTCATGAACAATTCTATATGGGACAATCTAGGATTAGTCTCAAAGAATTAGCCAGTATGAAGCGCAAAACCTCAGAAGCCATTGATGACTATCTAAACAGGTTTCGCCTCCTTAAGGCAAGGTGCTTTACCCAAGTGCCTGAACATGAATTGGTTGAAATGGCTGCTGGTGGCCTCGACTATTCCATTAGGAAAAAGTTAGATACTCAACATTTGAGAGACATGGCCCAATTAGCAGATCGTGTTCGACAGGTTGAACGCCTCAGGGCTGAAAAAGTCAGAAATTCTAAGTTTCACAAAAAAGAAAAAGTGGCATACATAGACACTTATGAAAGTGAAAATGAGTTCGACGATGGTCAGGATTACATAGAAAATAATGAGGTTAACGTGGCTGAGTTAAAACCAGGCCCTCCCTATACTTGTAAAATGTTAAGACCATCAAATGGGAAAAATCCCGTCGAACCAAAAAATGATAGATTTGTTTCTAAGACATACACTTTTGACATTACTAAGTGTGATGAAATTTTTGACTTATTGGTTGCTGATGGCCAAATAATTGTACCAAAGGGTTTGAAAATTCCACCTTTGGAACAACGTAATAAAAGAGGTTTTTGTAAATACCATAATTTCTTGGGTCATAAAACCTCACAATGTGTTCTTTTCAGGGATCTGGTCCAGAAAGCCCTACAGGAGGGAAGACTCAAATTTGGCGAAAAGCCAAAATCCAAACAGCAGGTGGACGAGAATCCATTGCAGATTGCTGATGCTGCTTACACAGAGCCTTTTGAGTGCCTGATGATAGAAGCATTGAACCTCACTGAAGGGGGGCAATTAATCTCCATTCCTGAGGAGGAGTACGAAAACAAAGTGGAAGAGGTGTATCCACAAGCAGGGGAGACTTTATTGGATTTCCTTCAACGCTGCAAAGAAAATGATGGCGAAGCTACATTATGTCCTCATTGTAGTGCCATGTTCGACAAGAAGGCTGCTGCAGGCCTCAACAAGTTTCTGCCTCATAGTCAAAACAGAAACAATTGGCCAAATCAAAAGCCAACTTATTCCAATATTCTGAATAGCCAGCAGGCACCTGTACACCAGAGGTTGGGACCACAAAAATCATTTGTCCCCTCAAACAGGACACCTGTTAACCAATGGGTTCATGGAAGAAGCATGGACTATGGTCAAAGGAATATGGAGAGAGGGAACTCCAGTAACAGCAATCCCAAAAAGGATCCTGAGTCAAGGAAATATGATTACAGGAATAATTACAAAGGGAAAAATCCCATGACAAGATCCCAATGGCGTAGATATCAACGCCAGAAAAAAGTGGCTGCTCAACAATCCCCATTAACTACTGATGGTAATGGAAGAAGGCCTTTGGAATTGGCAAAGAAGCCAATGAAAGAAAGGTTAGGCGAATCGAAAATAGAGTCTTCAGTTGCTGATAATGTCGAAGGTGACCACATGGAAGCAGATGACTTTTTGGATTCTGAGCCTGATCTCGACATAATCGTCAATGTTGTGTCAATCTTACCAAGGGAATTCGACGTTTGCTCTGAAGTGACAGATGACGAAGAGGAATCTGGAATGCAAATGGCCCTTCATAGGCCAGTATGTTACTATGTGACGAGCAATGGTGCTCTAGAAGATCAAATGGCTACATTTGAAAGGCCAGATGAAGGCATGAAGAGTCACTTGAAGCCTCTCTTCATACAGGCTAAAGTGAACAATGTGGGGATCAACAAAGTGCTAATTGATGGTGGTGCTGCTGTTAATCTCATGCCAGAATTTTTGCTCAGAAAGATTGGCAAATCTTTGGTGGATCTTCATCCTCACAACATAGTTCTTTCAAACTATGAGGGTGAAACTGGTTTCTCTTTGGGAGCAATCCAGTTAGAAGTGGTTGTTGGAAGCACTGTAAGGCCAACCTTGTTCTTGGTTGTGGCCTCTAAGGCAAATTACAATCTACTTCTAGGTCGAGAGTGGATTCATGGAGTAGGGGCAGTTCCTTCTACCCTGCACCAACGCCTCATTATATGGCGAGAAGATGGAGTAGTCGAAAATGTTGAAGCAGATCAAAGCTACTTCAAGACTGAAGTCCATCATCTGACGAAGCACTCCTTCGACAAGAAATTGGCAACAATTTCACCATGCACTGAGAAGGACTTTGCATATCGTCTAGCAAGAAATGGTCACCATGCAATCAAACTGGATCCCACACATGGTTTCTTGTGGGAGAGAGAGGATGGAAACAGCGAGGATGGCGAGTATGAAAGCCACAAATGCCCAACTGGTTGGGATGTCAAAGAAAACTACTATGTCTGAGTCCCAAACTTGGGCAAGGATTACGGCCTACATGGCTGAAAACAGAATCAAGATGGCTTTGGAAGCCAATTCATTTTCAGAAAATATGGCTGATATAGCCAATGGTGAAAAGATTGGCAAACAAGAGCCAGAATTGCAAAAACTGGACTGCATCTATGACGACGAACCCTTAGGATTTGAAAAAGATCCAATTAGTCAAAGTCATAAGATGCAAGCACAGGATCCTTTGCAAGAAATTGACCTTGGAGATGGTCTGATGAAAAGACCAACATATATTAGTGCAAACATTCCTCCAGATCTGAAGGCGAAAGTGGTGCAACTTCTAGTGGAATACAAAGATTGTTTTGCTTGGGATTACAACGAAATGCCAGGTCTGAGCAGAAAATTGGTGGAACATGAACTTCCAGTTCGACCAGACAAAAAACCAGTAAAACAATTGCCTAGAAGGTTTGCACCAGAAATTATGTCAAAGATCAAGGAAGAAATTGAGAGGCTGCTGAGGAGCAAATTCATCAGAACAGCAAGGTATGTCGAATGGTTAGCAAATATAGTGCCTGTGATTAAGAAAAATGGTTCTCTTAGAGTATGTATAGACTTTAGAGATTTGAATAATGCTACACCAAAAGACGAATATCCTATGCCTGTAGCAGAAATGCTAATTGATTCAGCAGCAGGATTTGAATATTTAAGTATGCTAGATGGTTATTCTGGCTACAACCAAATTTTCATTGCTGAAAATGATGTACCCAAAACTGCTTTTAGATGCCCAGGGGCATTAGGCACGTATGAATGGGTAGTGATGCCCTTCGGTTTGAAAAATGCTGGGGCCACTTATCAAAGAGCAATGAATCTAATTTTCCATGAATACATAGACACTTTTATGCAAGTGTATATTGACGACATAGTTGTCAAATCCTCGTCAAAGGTTGATCATTTAGATCATTTGAAAAAGTCTTTTGAAAAGATGAGGAAATATGGATTAAAAATGAATCCATTAAAGTGTGCTTTTTGTGTTAATGCAGGAGATTTCCTTGGGTTTGTGGTGCACAAAAAGGGCATTGAAATAAATCAAAACAAAACGAAGGCTATCATGGAGACAAAATCTCCAACTACTAAAAAGCAACTTCAGTCCCTACTTGGGAAGATCAATTTCTTGAGGAGATTCATCTCAAATTTAAGTGGTAAAGCTCAGCCTTTCTCGCCACTACTTCGTCTCAAGAAAGAAGATATTTTTACTTGGGGGCAAGATCAACAACGAGCTTTTGACGAAATCAAGAGTTATTTGTCGAAGCCACCAATGTTGATGCCTCCAATAAGGAACAAGTTCATGAAGTTGTATATATCAGCATCAGATTCGACACTGGGTAGTATGCTTGCCCAGGAAGATGAAAATGGTGAAGAAAAAGCCATCTATTACTTAAGTAGGGTATTAAATGATGCTGAAACTAGATATAGTAGTATTGAAAAACTATGCTTATGTTTGTATTTCTCTTGTATAAAACTCAAGCATTATATAAAGCCTATTGATGTTTTTGTTTATTCTCACTGTGACATCATTAAGCATATGTTGTCTAAACCAATTTTGCATAGTCGAATTGGAAAATGGGCCTTAGCCTTAACAGAGTATTCATTAACATATAAACCTCTAAAGGCAGTCAAAGGCCAAATTGTGGCTGATTTTATAGCAGATCATTCTGTAATAGAAACTCCACAAAATTATGTAGAATCACGACCCTGGAAATTGTATTTTGATGGTTCTAAACATAAACATGGAGTTGGAATTGGGATTCTAATTATTTCCCCTTCCAAAATACCCACTAAGTTCAAATATAAAATTAATGGATTCTGCTCAAATAATGAAGCAGAGTATGAAGCTTTAATAGCAGGCTTAGAAATTTTATTGGACTTGGGGGCAAAAAATATCCTGATCAGAGGTGATTCAGAACTGGTTTTGAAACAATTGACAAAAGAATACAAGTGTATAAAAGAACACTTGATGAAATATTTTGTCATAGCAATTTCTTTGTTAAAACGTTTCGACCAAGTCACCATTGAACATGTGCCTCGTATAGAAAATCAAGAAGCCAATGATTTGGCTCAAATAGCTTCTGGTTACAAAATTTCCAATGAGAAATTGGTGGAGTTGATTGAAATCAAAGATAAAATCATTATTGATCAACCTGCTACTTTGGAATTGTCAATGCCAAAACTTGTGGGGGCAGATGTACCACAAGACAATGGTCAATATGACGACTTTGACGAAAATTCAGAAATTTTTGAAATTTTTGCCATTGACAATTTAGCTGATACTGATTGGAGAAAACCACTTGTCGAGTATCTGCGAGATCCAAACGGAACGACAAATAGAAAGATAAAATACAGAGCCTTAAGTTATGTCATCATTGGGAATGAACTAATGAAAAAGACACCTGAGGGAGTTTTGCTAAAGTGTTTAAGTGAAACTGAAGCCTATTTGGCTATATCTGATGTGCATAGTGGCACATGTGGATCCCATTAGGCAGGCCATAAAATGAAATGGTTACTGTTTCGACAAGGTGTGTACTGGCCAACAATGCTAAAAGATTGTATAGAGTTTGCTAAGGGTTGTCAAAAGTGCCAAAAACATTCAGGCATACAACACGTACCTGCAAGTGAACTTCATTCAATAGTAAAACCTTGGCCTTTTAGAGGATGGGCTTTAGATTTAATTGGTGAAATTAAACCAAGTTCGTCCAAAAACCAACGCTATATTCTAGTTGGTATAGATTATTTTACCAAATGGATAGAAGCAATTCCATTACCAAATGTTGACCAAGAAGCAGTGATTAGTTTTATACAAAGTCACATTATTTATAGGTTTGGTATACCTGAGTCTATTACTACAGATCAAGGTTCAGTTTTCACTGGACGAAAAATGGTCGAGTTTGCTCAACAAACTGGTTTTAAATTGTTAACTTCTACACCATATTATGCACAAGCAAATGGTCAAGTGGAAGCTGCTAATAAGATCATTATTGGTCTGATTAAAAAGCATATTGCCCAAAAACCTAGAAATTGGAACAAGACTCTAGATCAAGTCTTATGGGCATGCAGGAATTCTCCAAAGGAATCAACTAATACCACACCTTTTCGTCTAACATATGGACATGATGCTGTCTTGCCAGTCGAAATACACTTACAATCAGTTAGAGTTCAAAGACAGGCAGAAATTCCAAGAAATCATTATTGGGATATGATGTTGGATGAATTAGTTGATTTAGATGAAGAGAGAGTCAAAGCTTTAGAGATGTTGATTCGACAGAAAGAAAGAGTCACTAAAGCTTATAATAAAAAGGTTAAGTCCAAAACCTTTAGTGTTGGAAATCTGGTTTGGAAAGTCATTTTGCCAATGGATAAAAAAGACAGAGTCTTAGGAAAGTGGTCACCACATTAGGAAGGACCATTCAAAGTTGTTCAAGTTTATTCTAATGGTGCGTATGAAATTGAGGAGTTAACTCCTGAGAAACGTACTTTGGGTATAAATGGGAAATATTTGAAAAAATATAAACCTGCTCTACTCGAAGTAAAAATAAGCGCAGAATAAGAATCAAACAGAAAAACAAAATGGCAAATAACAAGAATTGGCCATAACTCGAAAGTAGAAGAATAATATTGTTTTATTGCAATGGGAGAATTCTTAGTACATCATGAGAAAAACAACATTATTTAGGCTGAGCCTTAGGCTTAGAAACCTCTGACTCCACCTTCTTCATGGTACCCCTATAAAGGGCTATTGCTATATCAGCAAGTTCCTGAACTACTGGTGGGTATTCATCCAATCTTTCCTCATGTGTCCATAGAAACTCCTCCAGGTCGGAGCCTAGTTCTTCTTCTTCTGACTCTGTCAAAATGAGTTCCTCTTTGTTCCTCTCATAGCGTAGCTTATTTTCCTCGCAACGCCATGGTTCTGCACCCTTTTTGTTCTTCTCTTTGGAGCATGAGGCATCTTTAGTGTTGGGTTTTTCCATGGTTCGATTCTTTGTTAAGGATTACTCAATCACTCTTGATGAGTAAAAATGAGGAAAAACACCTCCGTTTATAGTGCTATCAAGTCTTATGGGTCAACCTAACCATTAATGCAATTCATTTAACAAAGTTTCGCTGTTGACACCCTTTGACTTGACTGCCTCGTTTTGGCGTTCTTTGACTGCTCAGGTTTTCGTGTTGTTAAAAATACCAAAAGAATTCAAAGGTTCAAAACATTACCATTGAATGACGTTGGTGAAAAATAAATGGTCAATACGTGAAAAGTATAAACCAGCATTGCAAGAAGTAAAAAATCAACAAAGAATAAAGCATGACAAAATATTGGTGATCACAAGGTTGTTCGCCACAAAACGGGCATTGTCGAATTACAAACCAAAGACTTGATAAAATTGTTCAAAAGTGAAATGAAACTAAGGACAAAAAATCAAATTATTACAAGTCTAAAACTTTGTTTTCAAATCTTCATACAAGCTCTTGAATGAAGCAACTTCCTTGTCGAGAACTTTACTCGACTCCATCAAGTTCTGAATTTCTTCTTCCACTGCCGCTGAAGCACTAAAGGCTTTGATGCCCTCATTAGCCTCCTTGTCAATCCAGGCTTTAACAGCAGTAGTAAGATTAGCTTTAGCCTCGTCACGCTTTGTTTTCTCTGCTGCAATCTTGGCATTCAGACTTTGAATTTTTAGATTCAAATCTGCAACTTCATTCTCCCAGGCAGTGATGTTGTCATTGTATCCAATGAGCTCCGCATTCGACTCGATGTCCTTCTCCAAACGTTCGACATTGGCTTGGGCAGTGTTAGCCTTCTCGACTAATGCAGCGTGAGCATGGGTTTGAGCCTCCAGCTTCATGGCATTCGTTGTTCTCCTTTGTATGGCCTGAGTAAAACCATCAATGAGGTTTTCAAGCTGGATAACTTTGCTTAAGGTAATACCATCCGTCAAAGGATTGTGAAGCTTTTTCAGGAAGCCCAAGTGAGAAAACGCACTACTAGGGTTTGCCTCAATCAGAGTAAAAACATCTTGGTTAATATAGTCTGTGTGTAACTTGAGGAGCAAAGAGTCCTGCCTCACCGTCGAACTGATATCAGTATCAGAAGCAGTCGAGCTGCTGTGTTGAGAGGCGCCTTTGCTTCGTTCTTTGCTTCCTTTGCTTGACAAAAGCATTTTGAGTGCTGCAGCAGGATCAGTTTCTTTCATAGCAATAAACTGCATTTCTGAGATTCCAATATCAGCAGATAACTTTGATGTCGAGGAAACAGGAAGAATGTCAGAGCCTCCTTCAGTGGCTTCAGGCATAATGTCGTCGTCAGCGTCAGTCTCCATCTCGACATCAGTGTTTTCTGATGAGTGGGTAGATTCAGTAAGTGATGCAGTTATGGTTTTCTCAGGATCAGGATCAGTGGTGCGAGTGTCTTCGTTCTCTTGGCTTTGACTTGTTCCGGTTAAATCGACCTCGACGCGATTGGTGCCAACGTCTTGGGTCGAACCTTCATCATTGTTAAATGGTGCAGTGGGTTGTTCTTCATTATCACCCTGTCAGTAATAGAATGAGTTAGGGTCAAGAAACCATAAAAGATTGTGTATATGTCGAAGTCTGAAAGATAAAGACTTTACCTGAGTGCCAGGATCCTGCAAATTTGGGTCTATTTTCTCAAGAATAGGACCCTCAGTCGAAGGAGTTTCGACATGGGTGCTTGGTTGATCTTCGACAGGAGGATCAGAGACTGAGTTTTCAGTCTCCTTCTCTATCTCTGCAGAAGGATTGGATTTGCTTATAACTTTCTTCTTCTTCTTCTTTTCAGTCTTCTTCTTGGGATTTGGGGGCATGTTTGCCTCGCTAGTTTCGACACCAGCCTTTCTTTTATCTCTTCGGCTCTCTCCACTAGGGGTAGCAATGGTTGGATTAACATTACCAGCAGACTGAAAAGGAAATAGATGTTTGTTAAGACAAGATTGTAGTTGAAACTAAGCAAAACTTAAGAAAGTTGTCGAAACACTTACTGGTGGTTCTTGAATGGTGAGAGCTTTCTGTTTCTTTTGCTTGATAGGCCCTTCAGCCTCACTTGACGCCATCAAGTTCCTTTTGCGAACCTGCAATTAAAAGTCGAAGCAATTAGAAACATGGTTTTGAAAACTAAAGAGAAAAATAATGCTAAGTTAGGAAACCAATGTCAGGACTTAATACCTTGGCCCCAGTATTGGGAAGTGTTTTCTTCTGAGTTGCACCAGGAGTAGTGGTGTCTGTCGAAGTGGTAGCGCCCTTGGCTTTGGAAGCACCTAATGTCGAAACATGGAAACGACTTACATCAGTAAAAAGGGTCAAAAGGAACAAACACTTTGAGAAATCGCATTCATTTTTTTTTAGTGATTCAAAATTACCTTTGCCTTTGGGAGTCCTTTGCTGGAGTGCTGCGAACCCCGTTTCTATTGCTTGCAGGAGCACTTCATCGCTATTCTTAGCACACCTCTCATAGTGCAAACTCCACCAGGTGGCAAACTCAAAAGTACATAAATGGTGGATGGCGAAGGCAATAGGTGTCAGCCTGTAGGGTTTTCTTGCTTCAATAACCTTCAAGCGCCGTTCAAAGAACTCGACAGACATTCCAGAGTTGCCCAAAACAATATCATCTTTGTTTTTGAACAAACTCTTTGGCCTGAATTGACTTAGGCCAAACTGGCGAGCAACTAGGTTAGGCTGATATCCGACCAGACCTACGAATCTTCTTTCTACTCCTAACCTGGAAGATAGGATTGTAGGACTCAAAAACCAGGACCAAACATTGTTTGTATCCTCTTCTTCATCTGGTTTGGTTGCAGGAAATGGCCTCTTAAACCAAGCAGGCCCAACAGTCCTTTTCACAAAGGGAGTATTTTGGTGCTTAAACTCGTCGAACTCCAGGAGTGTCTTGAAGTAGTGGAGGAAGAGGTCTTTGGTCGACAAGTTTGTTTCCCTATACCTCAGCAAGGCCAACCTAGTGCCTTCTATTTGTCGAGCTTCGACCGAAGGTTCCAGGAAAGAAGGGAGGAAAAGTTTGAAGTTTGATTCAAATGTGGCATTCAGCCACAACTGCAAGAGCCAAATAGGTCCAGAGAAAGTAAGCGGGGATCCTTTTTCAACTTTCTTAAGCATATCATTAGCTTGCCCCAAAGAGTCATAGAGACAAGCTAAGATGAGCCTTCCTAAAGCTACATCCTGTCCTTGATGAAGCATAATGGCGAGAGGAACGAGCCTCTTCACCACTTGAAGTGAACCAGTGCAGAAGACAAAGTGTGATAGCCAGTACGTCAGAAAAGCAATGTGTTCCTCATGAGAAACCTCAACACTGCTAAGATCATGAAAAGTTTCAATATACTTTGAGTAGGAGAGTGTTTTGAAATCAAATTGATGGTTTGGAGTGGTATACTTGGGGTCGAAAGTAGGTCCTGTTGGTCTTAAGCCAGTAATGGCAGCAACGTCGAAAAGGGTTGGGGTCATCATTCCTGCCTTTAAGTGGAAAGTGTTAGTAGAGTTTTCCCAAAAGTGAAGGGCAGCTATTAACATCTCTGCATTGTATTTGGGTCCTTCTCTCGACAGTTGGATTAGGTTGAATATACCACTTTCTTTCCAGAAAGTAGCATATTGCTTTTCGACTTTGTTAAGCCAATTCAGGTAACTCTCACTAACTACAGGAGCAGATCTAAAAGCCCTATAGCCTGGTTCAAAGAAACTCATGTCGAACACAGAGTTGACAAATATTTTGGGCTCACAAGTGACATTGAGAGGGAAAATGCTACTTACATCCTCATTAAAGTTGTCGGATGAAGGAAGAGGTCCTGCAAAGGCAAGAGTTCGACCTCTGAGCTTGTGAGGAATCATCAACTCCTCTCCCCATATAGTGTCTTCGACAGAAGTCATATCTGGCTCCGACACAAAGGTTGAACCATCAACGATGATGGGTTCTGCATCATCAACAGCGTAGATTGTCACGTTTCTGGAGGAAGAAGATGAAGCAGCCATTGTTGTTCTTGGTGTTCTTGGTGTTCTTGATTTGGTGATGAAGATGGACAGTTCACAGTGAACAAAAGCTAAAACCACCAGATTTAACTCGTTTCTTACTCAAATCTCAGAAAAGAAACGGTGATGATGAACGGAATCACTAGATGATCGCGTTTGCTGGTTTAGATCTAACAGAAACGCAAGAACAATGCACGATTTGAGGATTGTTTAATGATAGTTCTTGAAGGAATACGAAAAGCTGTGTTCTTTAGAGAGAAAGTGAAGAGTTGAAGTTTCAGAAAAGTGAAAGTGCGGAATACGTTTGCTACTTATAGGCACTCCAAGTTTGCATGTATCTGGTAACTGAAACATCACCACTCTTCCATCTCAATTGTTCACATTCTGCCACGTGTCCCACTATTAAGCTAAAAAGTAGGAAATCATGGTTTGTGGGGATTGAGGTGACAGTTATAAATTTTGTCATGATTGACAATGACTTGATGTGACGTTTACGCCGTCTTTGGTAAACGTGTAGAATTGGAAAAGGCTGGAATCTTCAAAACTGCCATTTCTTCCTTTGAGTTCGACGTGCAGTCGAAATTGGCATTTTTGAGGGGGCAATTTGTTAGCCTGTATTTTCGACAGGCATTAATGAGTTGAAATGAGATGTTGAAATCTCATTTAATGAGTATTATTGCCTTTTAATATTTTCTTGGAAAACGATTCTGGCAATAAATCAAGAGAAAATCAAGGCATTTGACATCAAAGACTTTTAATGTGCAAAGTTAATCGTCAAAGCCTAGAGTTCTGTCGAATTCGACAAAACGATTGTTGTCTGAATGAGCTTGTCGAGTTCGACAGAACCATGTTTATCTAAATGAACATGCTGGTTCGACATTACTCTAATTGTCGAAAGATATTATATATATATATATGTGTGAATATATGTATTTGTTTGGTTGTCTAACGTACTGTGCAGAACGTTTGAAGCGTACTCTGGACTTAGCAAAATATTCAAAAAGAGAGTAACGTTTGAAGGGTTCGCCAGGTGTCAAAGGGAATTCAAATTGTCAAGACACGTGGAGCATAGTTAGACGTATTGTAGGTTTATAGCAGTTATGTTAGTTTGCCTATAAATAATAGTTTCTGATAGAAGAAACGGGTCCACAATTCAATACACATGCAAATTCCTAAAATATTCAGAGTACCCATGTCAACGAGCGAAATGAATGACAGGAACATGTACGAATCTGTGTACCATCCTTTGTAAACACTTTTACAATTGTCAATGCAATTTACATTCTGCAGTATTGATTACTTGCCTTTCATTTAAGTTTTATGCAATTTAAAGCTTTTCTGCACTTTAAGCATTCTGCAATTTATTTTCATTGCATGCTTTTACTTTTCAAAGTTTTTCCTTTAAACTTTATTTGCAATTCATTTACAAGTTTTCTGCAAATTTACTTTGAAACAATTTACTTTAAACAAATCATTTGACTGTGTCGAATGCTTTTACTGTTTTTTTATCAAATTATCCGATTTAACCCAAAAAGATATGAATATGTTTTCATCATCTTCCACACAATCCATATGTCCCGAGATTTACTAGTTGATCTCTCTTGTAATAATTAAACTAGCGGTTGTTTACTAAAAATCGGGGTAAACAACAGTCCAAAAAATTGCTGAATTGTTGCACAATATAAGCTATGTATTGCCTTGTAACAAGTACAAGATCACAAATTGAAGACAATGCTCCACAGACAAGATTGAAGACCGAAGACTATCAAGTGCACAATTGTTGTTTTAGCCAAAATTTGCTAAAGGGGGTGATTGTAACTCCTTTAGATTGACTGCATTGTTAAGCTAAAACAACTTCTGCAATACAAGATATGCAACTGCAACATATTGATCAAGATGTCTCAGCTTGGGGTAGGACATCTTGCCTTTGGAACATGTTCGGAATAACATGTTGAACAAGGTGTCCCAATATGGTGTAGGACATCTTGCCTCAAAGCTACAGGCTGAAGATCAAACTTATCCAGAAACACGCGTATCACTCTAAGTTTGTTACAGATCATGAATATTTGATTGTCTGATGATTTAAAGGTTTGTAATCAAAGTTTGGTATCAAACCTATGTGTTAGATATGATTGAAAATCATTATAACTAACTTTTGAAAAGATTTAAATTAAAACTTTATCTTATAAAGTTAGTTTTAAAATAAGTTTATTTTAAAACTAAAATTATATCACGATGCAACTCAAACTCAAGTATATCTCAAGAGCTGCATCATTATATAAGAAAACTCAACTCATAAGTTCGGTCAATATTTGAATATCTCTAGAAAATATAGCTAGATTGCGAGTTAATCACTTATGTTGATTTCCCACAAGTTTGTACTTGCTCTAAAACTTAGGTTCACTTGGGACTAGTGATTTGGGGAAGGTGAGAGGTGTTTCATATTTAGCGGGAGTGGACCCTTAGGTAAGGTGTCTCTTACTTATAAACACAAATTCAGACATTCTCACAACTGATGTGAGACTTCTTAACACACTCTCTTACGTCTAGCATTATTGGACTTGGTGTATGGATATAAATAGTAGGTGACTCGATAGCGGGTGACCCAACGGATCTTGAAAATGCTCTGATACCATATTAAAAATGAGTATTTGGCTAACTAATTCTCTACAAAACCAGCTTATACGACGATGATTGCTTCTTATTTATAAACACAAATTCAGGCTTTATCACAACCAATATGAGACTTCTTAATATTGGTATTTGACGGAGTAGGTGTGATTTTCATCGAAATAGGATAAACATCCTATGAAGTAGAAACAACAGTTAAGCCAATCTACATTTTATAATAATAGTCAATAATTAAAATATTGTTGTCATTCGTTGAAAGGGATATACTTCAATCAAATGGATATATAGCTCTAATTTTGTTTTATATATTAATAAGTTCCTTTCAAATGATAATGATAAATTAACGCGTCACTGTAATAAGGTGCCTTGTGCATATAACGTGGATTCATACTACTAGTAACTACACTATTTTCTTCATGTAAATACTACGTAATTGTGTTGAAATGACATGAACTAATTAATTAACTAATCAAAATTTTGTTTTTTTGACTGTTAATCAAATTTTTGTTATTATAATATGAAATAGTGTATAGTGAAATCATTTGGTTATTTGGGAAACATACTCATGAATATGCTAAAAGGAAAACCATATTTTATTCGGCAATCTTGTGGGAATAAAACTCAATATATATGTAGTAGGAAAGTGATTTGTTGGCTTCCCATTGCTATCATGAAAACACGACGATTGCCAAATAATTTTGCTCTTTTTTTTTTTGTACAATGCTATTTTTATTGTTTAAATAAATTAATAATGGAATTTTTGTTATAAAAAATTTTGTAGGATAAGATTATCAAAATTGCATTTAAGTCTATATTAATTTAATAAAAAATGTTGCAGTAGTAATTATTTTTATAAAATTATAATTTTTTTAAACCCACATCACCTTTATTTTAACTTTTATATCAATAGTTTCTGCATGAGTTTTAGGGAACAGGATACCTTATATATATTATTAATTATTCAACTTTATATATGTTAATAGTATTTGCATGAGTTTTATGGAATAGGTATACCTTATATTATTATTAATAATATGATATTTTCTTCAACTTATATGCAAAGTTTTCCTGAGTTTTATGGAATAGGTATACCTTATAATATTTATTAATAATATAACAGATTCTTCAACTTTTATGTCGTCAATAGTTTTTGCATGAATGAGGTATAACTAATTATATTATTATTATTAGGGTAAATATATATGTTGATATCCCTGTAATATGTGCGAGTTTTGTTTTTCTCCCTGTAATTTTTTTTTTATTCGTCCCTTGCAAAGTAAAATTTTTTGGTTTTCTCTCTTGGGTGCAAACTATTTGCACTTTTTAAATCGTTTTGAACAAAATAAGCGATTTTAAAAGTGCACTCAAGGGGCGAGTCCAAAAAATTCAACATTGCAAGGGGCGAGTCCAAAAAATTCAACATTGCAAGGGACGAGTCAAAAAAAAAAAAGAAATTACAGGGGGGAAAAACAAAACTCGCCCATATTATAGGGAAGTATCAACCTATTTGCTCTTATTATTATTATTAAATATATAATAGATTCCATATTATATCTAGATTAACGTGTGAATGTGGTTGAAAGTCTTTTAATCTGTAAGAAAAAAACTCATCCATTGGACTTAGAGAAAATTATTTTGAAAGACAAAAAAATGCACATGTACTTGGGCTAGTAAAAAGGGGCGGTAGCTCAATTGGTAATAAGAATGAATTTAGCATGTACTCGAACTTTAGGGTATATGCATGGTTTGATGTCTACGGAAAACAAAAACTCTATTAGAGAGAGGATAAAGAAGATCGTGAGGTATAATGCCGGAATAACCTACTAAATACGTAAGAAAAAAGTCAGGACTCTTCCAAACAATGACCTGGTACAAGATCGAGCCTTCCTCATAGTCAATCGTCTCATGGAAGTACCTCGACGAGTAGTTCATCAGGCATTTTACTGCTTCATGACGACACCCAAAGTCTGAGGTGACACTCGAGACTATCATTAAGGAGAAAAATGATCCCCTCTGAAATTACATAGAGAGGTTCAAAAAATAAACATAGAAAACGGTTTCAACAAACTAACAAACTTTTCCACTCAAAAAACTTTGTTTTAAGGGAATATGTCCCAAAAGAAAATCTCTAAAACCAATTTTTAGAAACCTCTCATTCTCATTGCATTGAATAGGTGTACAAGATCCCTTATATTGGCATACAAACAACTGAACAAACTAAAAGTCTACTAGCTTGTAACACAAGTAAGATAGTCAAGCCTAATCTAAACACAAACTAGCTTGACCCTAACCAAAAATGTCTTTTTGTTGTATTTTAACACACTGTTTAGAATATATTTTTCAAGCCTATAATAAAATAGTACTTATATATATTAATTGAGTGAATACGTTTCCAAACATCCATCAAGTCTTTGGACAACTACAATTTAATCTAATCTACATTTTATAATATCAGTCAATAGTCATCTTTAAGTTAAAATATTCTTACCATTCGTTGAGAGGATATACTTCAATTAACTAAACATATAGAGCTCTAATTTTGTTTTTTATATTACTCTGTTCCTTTAAAATTATATGTAACGCATCTTTAGTCAAAAAGAAAAAAAAAAAAAAAGTAACGCATCATTGTAATGGTGTGCACGTGGATCGAGTAGCTATATACTATTGTCTAGTACTATATTATTTCATGTGACTACTATATAATACTATCTATATGTTCACGAAAAATGTTAGATATTAATATTATGTTGAAAGACTACTGAAAATAGCTTGAATAATAAGATGATTTTATTTTTTTTCCCTTTCACCACCAGTTTAATCTGGTTTGATGGTCAATTCTGACATCAAGTGGTTGCAGTCATGAGTCATCTCCCAATTGCAGTTATGAATGATTGAACCGTAATTTTCCTTACCAAATTTAATGTCAATCACTACTAAATCAATTAACGATTTGTTATATATAATGAATTTAAATATAATGAAAGTTGTACATAAATTCTAAGTTTTGGATTCCAATGGAGTTCTCAATAATTTAGGAAAATCAAATGCAAATTGGTAAAGTGCAGCGAATTTCATATTAGTCACATTAATTAATGATGTTTATGGAATAAAGTTCTTTCAATTATTTTAATGTAATAGGACAATATGACTTAAAAATATTTTAGACAGAAATTTGACTCATGCATAAATATGATTTATAGTATTTTTTTTGCCTTTATATAGATTTTATTTAATATAGAGAAATTCATACTAGTTGATGAAAAAAACGAAACCCTTACAAAATTTTAGCAATGTTAATTTGAAATAATATCTATAAATCACTTTCATTTATAAAAAGGAGTTTAATGGACATACATCGTTAATGTAAAATAGTTCTACATGGACATCCAATAAAAAACTATCATTCATCAATGTCATACAAGTAGTTTCAAAATAATCATACAAAAGTGTAATGATATAGTAAATTGGTGAATTTTTATTGAAGGTTTATGTAAAACTGTTTTACAGAAATGGTGCATATCCTTTAAATTCTATTAAAAATTGCAAGAATAAACTAATAGATACATTATCTAAATTAATATTTTAAAAATACTTAAAAAAATGTGGAAACTTCATCATGATTGACCTTTGTATTTCTAATGTTTTGGTACGTAATTGACAATTGTGATGAAATGACATGAACTAATTAACTAATCAAAATTTTGTAATTATGTGAAATGAAATAGTGAATTCATTGGGAGATTTAGGGAACCTACTCATCGAACATGCCAAAAGAGAAACAATAGTTTATCTGACAACATTGTGTGGATAAAACTCAAAATATGTAAGAAAGTGATTGGTTGGCTACTCATTCCTTCCTATCATCAAAATATATATTAAGATTTCCAAATTACTTTTTGCACTTTTTAATTGTTTAATTATTACAGCAATGCAATTTTTGATATAGATATCTTCAAATTAGATAGGATTATGTGGAAGATAATATTTTGGGGTACATTTGGCCACTTGAGTATTTCGATTGAAGAATTTTGACTCGTATGTTTTCTCTTTTGTAAATTAATAGTTTATGTAAAGATCAAGATCTACAGTCATCAACAATTTTTTTAATTTTTTTGTATTTTTAAAATTTAATAAGAACTTAAATAAATCTAGTTGTTTTTGTAAACACAATCTCTGATAATGGTGTCCAAAATTTGACTACGGTCTGGCAAGTGAACCAGTCAGTCGTCGAGTAATAATTCACATTCTAGGTGTCTAAAATGAGTTCGTATCCACGGGGATCATGCCAATAAGTACGACTAGTTTTATTTAGGCTAAATTACACATTTGGTCACTTACGTTTATTTTAGGTTTCAATTTGGTCTCTTATGTTTAAAAAGTTTCAATTTGGTCCCTTACGTTTATTTTAGGTCTCAATTTGGTCCCTTATGTGACTTTTTGCACACGTGGCAGACGATTTGCTTACATGGCAGACGGTTTGCACACGTGGATTGACACATGGACACCTGGATACGTTGACACGTATTCAATTGAAACAGTGGAACAATTGAATCTGACGGAAGAGACCAACTAATGCAAACATTGATAATGTAAGTGACCAAATTGAAATTTTTAAACGTAATGGACCAAATTGAAATCTAAAATAAACGTAAGGGACCAAATATGTAGTTTAGCCTTTTATTTAATTTCGATAGTTTGCATTTGCTTTGATTTTTGAAAAAAGGTTTTGGTTTTAAAAGCAGCGATATGCTTTGACAAAAGAGTAAAGATAGTTGATTCAGAAGCGTGAATTGGCGCATAGCTAGAATTATCTCAGTAACTTCCAATTGTTCGGCGATTAATTATCTTTATTGATAGTATTAAACCACCCTAAATAGTATAGATCGCTATTGACTTTCGAAAAACTAGAGCACCCAGCCACACACGGCTGCCTAATTTCATGTGGTCACGTACCCTAATTATGCGTCGAGCCAATCTACAGTACTCATGATCACTCAATTAATCCAAAGCCACTAACATCCTAGTGTCGGCTGTTCCAGTCTTTACAGGCTGTCGCGAACAATGTCTGGTGTTTCTGTCTTTGCAGGCTGTCGCGAGCTATGTCGGATGTTGCCGTCTCTCGGTGCGAGCCCTAATATTTAGTATTTGGGACTAATCCTAAAACTCTATTCTCTCTATCCGGCCAGACATTAAAAATACGGAATTAAAGCGTAAATAATAGAAAACAATTCATTCCAAAATAAGGGTCTATTATGACTTTTATTGTACCAGATATTTGTCTCAAGCATTCATTGGGGAGTTCATCTCTCCACCTACCATAAGGTTTCTAGCTACTAATTTACATAATAAAACATTACAATAACATAAAACTATGCATACCAATGACGTAGATGCCTAGCGGAGGAAGCTATCTTTCCCGTTGAAGGGGTAAAGTTCTTCCCGTAGAGAGCTCTCTTGCCCTCTTTGCTCCTCCTCCTTGAATACTAGAGAGTACTCTAGGTTGTTGAATTTCTAAATGAATAATTGTGAAGGAGGGGAGCTCTATTTATAGTTTTTCATAATGGGTTTCGCTCGCATCGTGGCCACGATGGATCTCAACGTGCCATGATAAGTAGATTTGTTTCACAATTTTGAAGATACGGTGCGTCTTCCTTGGGCGCTAAGTAAGTTCCCATCGTGGCACGAATCGTGGCCACGATGGCGCGTGTATTTGTGCAAATCCACTTTCTGCTCTCTTTTTTGCATTTTCTTGTATTATTGTCTTTTTCCGCAAATAGCTTTTACCTCTTGAGATTTTTGCTTGTTTCTGTTCTTCAAAATCCTAGACTACTACTAAATTAATACTAAAAATACAATATAAATTTCTGTCATTAAACCCCTAAAATTTGGCATGATAAATGGATCGACCTAACGAGTCTGACCCGTTTTGCCGCCCTATCAAATACTCTAACTATAAAATTTTGGACCATGCGGTCGCTCTTACAAAGTATTTTATTTTCTTTTTAACGGTAACTATGTACCCTAACTATACTCGTTTGAATATATGTTCACCTCTTTGTTATTTCAAAAAAGAGAAATGTTATTTTGACATTATTTTAGTTGTCCAACAACTATTTTTACACTATCCTACTACAACTTAATTTTTATTTTATTTTATTATTTCACTTATTTTGCCTAAGTTGTCTACTTTGACAACTATTTTGGTTGTACAAATATCATTACTCTTCAAAAAACTATACACTTATTTTATTTTATTTTAATAACAGTGAATATATTGTGTTAATTCTTTTGTAAATGCACATCACCTTCTTAACTTTTATGTTAGTAGTTTCTGCGTGAGTTGTATGAAATAGGTATAGGTAATATTTTTAATTTTATTATATAGTAGATTCTATATCTATTTTGATTAACGTGTGGACGTGGTTGTATGAAAGTCTTTCAATTTGTGAAGAAGACTAGTATTTTATGAGGATTATTAGATTTAAAATGTCTCATATGCATGGGACTTAAACAAGTATTCAAAGAGAAAAAATATACTCATGTGCTTGTAGATGTTTTGAGCAGAGAGGATAAGTAATTGTATTTTCCTTTGTTTACTTTTCCAAAGTTCCAAGATCCTCTTCTCATCGTATTAGGTAGTAAAGGAAAATAATATTTATAAATTTAATAAAATGAAGCAATAATATGTCAATTGTGGCATCAAGGACAATATTTCCTCATTTCTTTATTTTATATATTTTTTTTGTCTTAGTTGAAGTGATAATCTACTGAAAATTAAACTCACATAATTGTGAGATCTCGGGTTCGAACTCGAGTCACAACGTCCGACTTAACAATTTCAGCATATTTTGCTTTTGCCGTAGGACTTATAGAACTTCTTTATTTAAATATTAAATAATGTTAAGGCACCTTCCATGCTTCCATTTCGTCCAAAAACAAAGCTTTCATGCATTTTTTTTGGGTACGTATTCACCTAATTATAATTAATGTTATATATAGAAAATGGATTCTCTTCATTGATTTTTTTTGAGAAAATAATGTCAATATCTTGACCACTAATCTCCATATTATAAATGTTATATTGGTATCAAAAAAAAAATATTATAAATGTTATAATCTACGTTTATCTGACGCCGAGATCAATATATTGTTATGATCTTTACATTATTTTTAAAAGGTTTTGTTAGAAAACTGAAATTTTTGCCGCTATTTGAAAAACGAAGGTGCAGCAGAGTATTTAAAAAAAATAAAATTTCAGGATTATTTTAATAAAATATAACAAAAAAAGGGTTTATATGTGCGTATTACAAAAAATTAAGAACCAAAATAAGAATAAGAAAGATAAAGGTTCAAAGTGTTACAAATTTCAAAAGATAAAAGACTTAAATATAGATAATGGACTAAAATGTTACAAATAAATAAGATAAAGGATCCTAATTTTGCCAATAAATAAAATATTTAAACATACTGCTAATTATGGGTGGCAAAACGAGCAGCCTGCACCATTTAGGCCCACTCCCACCTTAGGCATCCGAGCTTGAAATCCGTCCCGCTTACAAACGAGTTGGCGGGTTGTCCTGTCAAAAAACTTTATTATTATTATTTTTTATTTTTCTACTTATATATTTACTCTAAAATTTACTACTTTTTTTATAATTTATTTATTTATTTTCAACGAAAATAATTCAAAAGATGAACAAACTCAAATTATATACTAAATAAGTTAAAATAAATTCTTTCTCCTAAATAAGTGTTAAAATCAAAATAAATTGGATTGTGAATGAAACAATGCAAGTAAAATTTAGTTTAACCCTTTATTTTTTTAGGTCTAAAAATGTAAAAAAAGAATTAATTAAAATCATCAGTAGAATTTAATCCTTTCCTCCATTTTACATCTTAAGTTTTAGGAAAAATAAAAACTAAAATACCCGTGGGCCAACTAGGTTCGCCCTACCCGCTCCGCTTTATTAGCGGGTTTAGCAGGGCAGACCAATTAAAGCCATCTAGCAAAAAACCTAGACCCGGCTTGCCAAAAATGGCGGGTGGCCCGATAGGTCAAACCCGTTTTGTCGCCCTACAGCTGACCGTGGGTAATTTTTGCATATTTCAAAAACTTTCAAGATAGAATTAAAAGCAAATTTAAAAAAAGAATTTAAAAAAATAAAAATAAAATTTGTTCCTCCTTTGGATTCTGTTTTTGTCTTCACATTGTTACTTCAACATTTTTTTTCCTATAAATATCATACAACAACATCAAATCCATCCAGCAAAATACTCTCATCTTCTCTCTGATGTGTGCATAAAAGAAAAACCTCATTTTAAAGAATATGATTCTGCCAGAGATTCTTCACTCTTCTTGGCCATTAATCTATGAAGACATAGACTCATCAAACTTTGATCATCATCATTGTTGGGTCACCATGAGGGGGCAGCCACGGGGGATCATCCACATTGGGTTTAAGAACAACTACACAAGTGAGTTGGACATCACACTTTAACCCAAAACCTTAAGGTGTTAGGTTTATGGGTCCTCTCACTTATAAAGTGTTCAACCTCCACCATTCTAAGCAATGTGAGACTTACTCACTCACACTTGTCACAACAATCTCCCCCTCAAGTGTGAGTCCATCCATTCTTAGATATGCTCCCCCTCAAGCGGAAGCTTTCTTCATCCATACACTTGCACCGCCGTTGGCCACACTCAACGGGACACGCCGTCTAACCACCTTTGTTAGGAAGACTTTCGATACAAGGAGCCGGTCGAACCCTTCGTCGAAGCATCGACTCTGATACCACTGTTGGGTCACCATGAGGAGGCAGCCACGGGGGATCATCCACATTGGGTTTAAGAACAACTACACAAGTGAGTTGGACACCACACTTTAACCCAAAACCTTAAGGTGTTAGGTTTATGGGTCCTCTCACTTATAAAGTGTTCAACCTCCACCATTCTAAGCAGTGTGAGACTTACTCACTCACACTTGTCACAACAATCATCAAGATGTTGAGCCCTATAGCCTCACTATGGTAGACCATGTTGATGACTATGATGCATATGGCATCATCATGGATGACCATGTTGATTATTATGAGTTCAATACTCAATTAAGCACTTCAGAGAGTAGTACAATCTCTGAAGTCAATTCCATATTCACCAATGATCATATCCAATTTTTTCCAATTGATGAATCAGAAACCTTGGAACTTCCATCTCTAATGGAATTAGATGCTTTTGATTCAATTTTGTGTTCCCAAATTATTGATATTCGCGATCACGGATACCAAGAAGAAAGCGAAGGGAGTTTCCCTTCACAAACTCTAAATTACCAAATGTCTTTTCTCTAGAAAATGAAGGGTTAAGATAAAAAAATTATTCCCTCCTTATTAATGTTACTTCTTGTTGCTAGAAACATTAGAAGTCACATACCTCGTCAAAATAATACAAGCCAACACATAGTTGAATAAGCAAAATTTTAAATCAAGACAGTAGTTAAGTTTATAGAAACAACAAAAACAGAACAATAATATTTCCAAATTAATAGAACCTTAGACTGCACAAAAGTTAATTATGTAATATGCCTCATACGTTCGAGTACTAAAATATATAGTTGTTTATCCATTATTTAATTATTAGACAACATTAATTTATCACAAATTGATATTTTATTTGACTTGAAGGAGTAATACATAATTGAATTTTCTCTAGTCTTAACAACTATATCAATTATGTATTTGGGAATACCATTTTTCTGTGGCTACAAACTTATCTATTGTCCTGATTTAAAATTGTGCTTATTCAACTGTGTGTTTGGCTTCTGTTATTTTGATGAGGTATGTGACTTCTAATCGTTTCAGCAGCAAGTGACTTCAATAAACAGTTCATTTCAAGTGGTTAATCAATTTTTCTTATGACGAATTGTTAAAAAAAAATTCGAGCTCAATTTCTTATTTTTTTTACATATTATATATAAATATATTGTTAAATAATTACAAATGAATAAAAGGTAGACGGAAAACAAGCTGAGCTACTAAACCTTTTTGTATAGCAAAACTAATCTTTGGAAAACTACATTCATAGAATTAGGCGACACAATATTATGATGCATGACCTTTTGAACTCTTTTCAAAAGATTTACAGCCTCTAGTACTAAAAAACCAAAAGTGTCGAATGCAAATGATATAAAAACATGTTGATTGTCAGCAGTTGCAGAGGAAGAGGGGAGATAGGGGGTGGCTATGGTCCCCCCACCTCTTTGAATTTTTTTTTATAATACTATTAATAATTAATATACTACCTTATGTTCTTTTTATAAATGAGAATTGAGTTAATAAAATTTGATGTATTTAGTTTATATATATATATATTGAGTTTTTATTTTTTATGGTAAAAAAATGTGCAAGCATGAGGTATGTTTGGAGTGAACTTTGTCATAGACACTTTTTCGAAATGAGGCTCTTGGTTTAATGTTTTTATGTTTGGTTAGTAATTGTTGTTCCTTGTCTTTGTTGCCCATTTTGGTGTGTGAAATTTGTGTATTGTTTTATTCATAGTGCTAGAACTAGTTCATAGTGCTAGAATGAACTTTGTATTGATTTTAATTTTAACTTGTAACATAAAAATGTTATGTAATTTGCCTTACCTTCCGTGTAAAATGGACTAAATTATAGTTTTTTGAACTTAGTCCCCCCTAGGTTTAATTTTTGGCTCTGCCCCTGATTGTCAGGGCATACTTTGAGTACCAAAAGATTTTTTTTACTAGACTTTTCTTACCTTACAACCGAACTCTAAATTACCGAATCACTTTCTTTGAGTATCAGAAGATTAATAAAACCAATAAATAAATGAAAGAAACAGGCCTCTTAAAAAAGTTTATACAATTCGAATAACGTTTGCTTATGTGAGGAAGTTATGTGTAAGCAATTTAAAGGAAAATTTTAAATTTAACATTACTCGTAAGTTTGGGATATGTTAACATCTCAAAGTAACACTGTTTTACAAGAAATGTTTAAGTTAATTTAACATTTATTTTTATTTTTGCTTTCATACCGGTTTCCGACCCACCAAAAATGGGCGACTAATCCGGCTCGTGTGTAGAGACATGCGCACTGGCCAAACATTGTTCCCCATGAAAATTAAACCCGGTATTCCCCGGATACGTCATTGAAAGGAATTTTAGCAGTTTATTTAAGATCAAACAGTTTAGATTTAAATCATATTTTGCATTGTGACATATTTGATTCTCACATTCCATCTCATTTTTAAGTAGTTCATTCACATTCTACCTCATTTTTTAGTTACGCCCTTTATATAGTTTCTCGCACGTCTTTATAAATTACCAAAATATTCCGCTCGCTAATTAAGTTGTAAACCCAGTTCACTCCTTATATAGCGAACAAACAAATTTTTTATCTCAAACACAATCTTTGAACTCGTCACTCTCTATGAATGAAAATATTATGTTCGGTACTTAGAGTACAAGTGTGAATTTTGTTACACTTTAATAGGTAAACACACACTATTTTTATTTTATTTTAGTTTCATTATTTGATATTATTATAGGAGTTTTTATTTTTTTATTTTAAGAAATTTGTTAGGTAAAATATAATTAAACATTTTTATATTTTTTGTTGCAGAAACTCATTAATTAAACTCATAAATTAATTGTAAGAAAGTGATTACAAAACTATATTAAAAACCTAATCCTAATTACTTACAGTATATATATATATATATATATATATATATATATATATATATATATATATATATATATATATATATATATATATAATCACAAGAGCAACTCCGATGGACATATAATTTATGAAATTTATTTTGGATAATTTATCTCTTATTTAGCAGGTTCTAATGTACAACATCACATTTATATAACTCACAATAATTTTACTTTAATGATGTATAATTAAATAACTTATAAGATATTATAGCTTAATTAATTCTTTTGTTGGCAAATTAAAGGTACAATAAATTATATATATGATATTCGTATATATAAAACGATACTTTAAATAAAATACTCTACAAACTTTGTAAAAAAAAAAAAAAAACTCTACAAAATTTTATGAAACTCGTATTGCTACTTAGATGTGCTCTATTGGAAACAAGCATCATCGGTCAATTGTATAATAGTATTTAAAACTCAATGTAAAACTCTTGTAACAATCAAAGGAGAAAGTGAAAAGATAGAAGAGGTGAGAAGAAGTATAAGAAGTGCGAAACATATGAGAAATACGGAGTAGAATAGATTTTGGCTAAACCAAACAAAAGAAGTTTGGATATTGTTCTCAATTTCTCTCGTAGAGATCTCTCTCTTCCCATTTTCTCTCATACCAATCAGGCCATAAGTATTCAAAGGAAATTATTTCCCTCCTCTAACAAACGGAAAAAAGAACAAAACCAAATTTCAAACCCAACAAACATTGTTTCAGAATTCGTCTTCCTCTTCCAACCAAATCAAAAACCTTTTCCCACATAAATGGCCGATTCTTCTAGAAACTTCGATGTGAATCAGCTTATTTCCATAAGCAATGACCTCGTTAACGTTTTGCAAGACCCTAACGATCGTGACCTCAACAACCTCTCCCAATGTCTCCAACACACATTCTCAATTTCTTCCACCTGCGACTCCGACCTCAACGAGGTTTCTTCCTTGTTCCAAGGTTAATTACTCTTTTGCCCTTTCCTCTTGTTTCTCTTCAAATATTGCAACAAAAAAATTATGGGGTTTGGGTTGTTTTGTTAAAGTTTTCATTTTTATCAATTTTTTTAATTGGGTATATGGTTTTTGGTTTTGCCCATTATTGTTCATTTGCTGGTTGTGCCTTTGGTGTAGTATTTTGCTAATTTTGAGCTTGGGTTTGTGCTTGATTTGTGAATATTGATAGTTTAAATTCACAAACAGTGATAGTAAGAAAATATGGGGATTTAGGTTTTCATGTCTTTACACTTCTTGGCTGTAATTATTTGTTGTGTTATGTGTATTTGGATGGTTTAAGTGAGTTGTATGATTTTGTATAAAGAAAATATTTCAATTTTGGTTACAGGACATTCCATGTTTGTTTAAATTGCGTTTGTTTTATTGAGAACTATTGGATCCCTTACTATTATTTGTTTGAGGTGTTGAACTTGCATGTTTAATTAAGGTGTTTGTTAACAGTTTGAAAAAGTTTGAACAATATATATCTGTAAAAATGGAGTTGAAGTTTGCAATAAGGTTTTTCAATGTTTGCATTTTCCTTCTCTGTCTATGTTTTGGATGTGATACTATTAGTTGCATGTTTAAGTAATGATAATGGAAAATTAGACATGTTTGATTTGATAGAAAGTTCTCTTGCAACTTAACCAGAAGTAGGTTGTGTGTGTTAAGTATGGCAACTTTTCACTCTAGAGCAGCGCTGTAGAAAGTTGAAATAGCGGTGCTATTGTTCTATACCGTAGGCTGATGTTGATGAATTTGCTATGAAAACCATAACAGTGTCTCGTTTCCACTATACGTAGAAAAATGCATTGGGTTAGTTGGGACAGAGTGTAGAGAGATAGCAAAGGGTAGGAGTGTAGGACTGGGTATTAAAATTCTGAGCGCAGATAATTTAGCGCTGTATTTTAGATGGCATAATGATGTTCCCTGCAAGATAAAGGTTTGTTTGGAGACTGGTGATAGTGGTGTATTTTGCAGTATCAATTATGCAGAAGTTGTGTGTCTCTTTCTGAGTGTGCTGGGAGTCTCTATATGGAAGTTATCTTGCAAGAATCATATGGTGATTTGAGATTACCTTGGCATTGTATTCTGGTGTGGTTTTATTGTGAGGACTATGTTATTTGGTTGCAGGGTGGCAGTGTTGAGAACCCCCTGTGCTGTCTTTTGATGGAATCTATGAATTATGGGAGGTGGATTTTGTTGCAGGTTGGGTGTTCGGTTTAAAATAGGCTGCTGACGGTGAAGGGTGTATGGCTCGTGTATGAATTTTGAGCAAGAGTGAATTAATTGAACATTGTATGCAATATGCTATCCTGCCAACAACGTAATTCATATTGATATACACATTGTGGACATTTAATATAACATAAAGATTTTATTGGATGAGGCGACTTAGAAGGAGTGCCGCAATTATGCTACGGCCAAACAATGTTTGGAATTGGGGAGAGTCTCAACACAATGTTTCCACAATGTTAGTGCTTTACCTCACAAAGGACTCTACTAAATACTATGCTTCCATCGTAAAGGGATAGTGGGCTGTGTTTCAGTGTGGTGTGCGTATTATATTAGTTGGATCACAGGGTACAATTTGTGTCATTTTACTGTTTTCAGTAATCACTAGTCAGAATTATGAACTAGTGAGCATTTTGATCTAATTTTATGTCAGTTTTTTATAATACTGATTTGTATCTGTATTCATCTTATTTTTATTTTTATATAGTGTACTTTTTACTTTTATTATTGATTTATTCCAACTGAACCAGTATGTGGCTTCCTCTAACCGATATTTCACATAACAGTCTTTTTTCTTTAGATACTAACCTTTATCTCAACTAGCTCATATTAATGTTATCTACTGTTAGTAGATCTTGATTGAATTATGAACTTGGACATTGTTTACATGAATCAGATTATCAGAACAAAATAGATTCTCACAAGCAGAAAATAGAGGATGCTAGATCGGAGACTGCTGCTGATGCAGAACTAGAGCTTTTGCAGAGAGAACTTGACGAAGAACTTGAAAAAGAACGCTTGTTGAAAGAGGAGTTTAGATAAGTCTCTATTTGTTTTCTGCTTTTCAATTACATACCCTTTTTAGGGTTTAATGTTCTCGAAATGATGTGTCTTATCATCCATCTTGCATCAACACAGCCATCGGCAACGAGTTTAATGATCTAGAACAACAACAGATTGCTGTCCGAGAGCAGAAAAAGAAATTACTGAAAATTGAACAAGAAAAGCAGAGGACACGGTATGTGCATTGCAAAACTTGAATCTAAAATTGTAAACCGGCCTCATATATGTATTGCTATTTGTTATTCATGTTCAGTTCGATATTATGGTGTCAATCACATGAATATACCTTGATTTCAACACTTCCCGTATAAGTTGGAAATACATGTAATCTTCTATTTTGTTTCAGGATGCTACTTTCGATGTATGCTTCTGTGACAAATATTGTTCCAAACTTGGATGATCAATCGAAGATTTCAGGCTGTATCCTTTTTTGTTCAGTTTACCATATTATTTGTCCTTTCAAAAGCCAAGAATTGTTTCTCCTTAATCTTTAATTGCAGATATTGTTGAAAAGGAAAAAAATTCAGTGGAGAAATTTGAATTTGACACATCGCAGATGGCGATTCTTGACGTATGCAATGACATGTGGAAAACAATAAGTAATTGATGCATGTCAAAGATGCCTATGTTAGATGATATTTGTAATTTATGTAATTTCTCAAATTGAGTGCTATGTTAGGAATCAAACAATTCACTTATTTGTTGATTGAAAAGTTAAATGTCTCAGTTTATTATGAATGAAAATCTTTACAATGTTGATATTGAGATGTTGATTACTAAGTTTCATTGGTGTATTTCATGTCAAGAATTGGATACTAATTTGAATATTCACATACGATGTACAGTATATTAGGAATCTTATCGAAAAGTAAGAATTATTCAGCTGATTTATATTGATCATAATCTTGCTTCATCAACAAATGACCTTGGCAGAGATCTACTAATATTTGTACTGGAAGAAATTAGCTAGATACTTCGATCCGTACACTTATTCTTTTCTCGACAACAATGTTGAACTTTCACTTTAGCAAAATTGCCGAGCATTTGTCTAATATGCATAATCAACCGGTAGTTACAGACACGACCACATTTGTTGCTTGAAAAGCAATTAACCACTATATAATGGAGGAATTCAAACACAAATGTTTAGAAAACCATGCTAACCAATTTTTACCCTCATTACATAAATGGCCACTGCAACAAGCAACAAGACTCTTTTCTTACTAGAGGATGTTTTTAGCATTTCATTCATAATAAGTTGTTCAATACATGTAGGTACATCAATGAAAATATGGGAGCTATGTGGCCACCCTTGTAAGAGCATGAGCTACATCATTCGCTCGCCTTCTATGAGATGTTTTAAAATGGGAAGAAAACAAACGTTTGCATTCAATAATAATGTCGCCAAACTCCTACTTGTTCTGGTTGCAACTCATAGACCCACTCGAGTGCATAAAGAAAACCCAAAGCTTTGCCTATATCCAAATTGCAAATAGGAGTCTTCTACATAGTTTTGGCGAGAACAAAATGTCCTTCATCGCGAATACATATATCAATACCAACATGGATTCGATGCAAACAAAGGATACGTCTATGCATAATCAACGAGTAGCAGCAAGAGCTTATTAAATATGAGAAAATTGAGCTGTAATATGGATATATATATTAATTTAGGCTTAAATATGCTTTTGGTCCCTGCAATTATGCCTTGTTTTGAAAAGAGCCCCTGTAAAAAAAAAATTTGATTTTAGTCCCTGCAATATTTCAAAACTTTTAAAATAACCCCTGGCCTAAAAGTTTTGAGATATTGCAGGGGCTATTTTAAAAATTTTGAGATATTGCAGGGACTAAAATCAATTTTTATTTTTTTTACAGGGGCTCTTTTCAAAACAAAGCATAATTGCAGGGACCAAAAACATATTTAAAAAGTGACATGTCATCAAGAAATCCAGGCCAGGGGCTATTTTAAAAGTTTTGAGATATTGCAAGGACTAAAATCAAAATTATTTTTTTACAGGGGCTCATTTCAAAACAAGGCATAATTGCAGGGATCAAAAACATATTTAAGCCTATTAATTTATATGCAATTTACAATGCTATCTTTGATCTCAGGATTTTTGGAATTGAATGGTAAGGTCATGCTTGTCGATAGAACTTGAGTTCTAGATATGTAATTTTACTTTTTCTGGAAAAACCTAATTTTATTGAAGAGTCTATTCTAGTTCTAGTTTATGATGTGCAAAGAGTAGAAAAATAAAAATACAAGTAATGCTATATACAACGAATGATTTGTTCGTGAAATCTCACGATGGTTAAAACAGTTTTATTGATCACATTAATCGTGAACCCTTCATGACAAAAAACTCTCGTTATTAGCATTTTCCTTTATGGAGCAGCGTAAACCATTTCATAAAGTAGCTTGAAAACCTTGTTCAGTTTGATGTTGAAGATAATTCATTGTGCTTATGTGGATTACTTGTTTTACAAGTAACAGTGCAATTAGAGTCTCCTAAAATTCTTTCTTCTCTTCCATTCATATTGATTCATAGTGATTCATTATTAATTGATCTTCTTTCACAAAATTGAGATTAAAGTGTGTGTTAGTGTTGAGCTCAAACTGAGCTCATTGTGCTTGTGCTTGTGTCTGTCAAGTTGCGAATTGCGCCTATCCAGTGTAGTTCAATTAATTGTGAGTTTTGTTCTAATATTTGAAAATGAGAATTTAACACTAGTGCACTGAACAAAAAGTCCAGATTAGTATAGCTCAGTGTATTGAAACAAAATGTGGTTGAAATTGAACCAGTTAAATATGAGCTACATGCATGAATTCAAGTGAGATCTCTGCCTCATGGGATATAATTCAACCATATGTATATGAATAATTCAATTGATGAATATTACAATAGATGAACATTGCCTACATTATTTGGATATAACATAATATTACTACTCCTTTAGGCATAATCATAGATTACCATAAATGGAACAATGTTTCAAGCAATTTATATGGACACACATTGACACATCATAACATTGACTAAATCCTTTGCATAGAATCAAGACTGCATGCTTTAAAGAAATAGAGGTCATTAAAAAAACAGAAAAGACAAAAAAAACAAGAAATATGTATGCAGTGGAATTACCATACACTTGGTATAAACCATAAAGGAAAAGGAACATCACTGTCCTTTGATGTCTCCACAGGAAAGTAGTTGATGCTGCTATCATTCAAACCAAACATCCCCAACTGTAAACCTGGCCATGGATTTGTAGGACATGGAAAATGAACAGCAAAATAGATGCTATTCCCTCTAATTAACTCTTCATTGCAATTTAGTTCATCTCTTGACATTACCATGCTGTTCCAACTACTAACAAAAGCTACTTTATCTTCAAGCTTCTCATTCTGCCACTCAATAGGATCCTTGTTTGTGTCCAACTTGAACACTTTACAGCCGGTAATTTGAGGTGGCTCAGCATATGATAAGATAATTCTCACACGGTCAGAAACGACACGTTGAGTAATATTCTCAGGCTTAGAAATGAATAATAAATAAATGAAGTATAACTCTCTTAGGGCTTCATTTTTGGCTAGAAAACCAAAAGCATGGGTCCCAATCATACTCAACTCTGATAGTCCTATTCGTGGAAGCTTGACCAACACTTCAGCCTTTGGAAGTCCATTAGTTGAGTCTTTGAGATCATAAACCAATATAGAATGTGACGATGAATCACTTACATACAATTTTGAATCCATAGTTTGCACGTCCGTAAAATACACCCCTGAATCCTTATCTGACTCAACTATAGTCCATGACTTATCGAAGAGTTTATAAATTGCAATGTGACAAAAATCAGTCAAAAGACCCACTAAATAACAATCAGATTCATCACAATTTGGTTTGGATGAGGCCACCATTTTTTTCACATATGCTATTCTATCACCTCCGGCGTTAGAGTTGGAAGGTAAGGACAACTTTGATGGTATCAAGATTCTAACATCAGTCACTGGATTCAAGAAGAAAAATTTCGCAAAACCTTTTTCAGAATAGTCACACACAATCAACCAGCCTTCAACGGAACCAACACATAAATTTGTGCGCAACAGCGGTGGTGTTCCAAGGTGATGTACACTTTTGGTACTCAAGCTGAAAAAGTACCTTGAATCTTTGGATTGATTTTTGGATTGAAGGAAAACTTGTGGCTGTTCTGGTAAATGGCAGCAATGCTTGTTTTCAATGACATTAGAAATTGTTTTCCTACAATAACGGCATATTGCTCTCAATACAAGATAATCTCTGAGGGGCAAACGCTTCATAATCAATTCCAATACATCAACCGGTTGATTTGCCAATATGTTGTTTTCTTCCATCTCGTATTTTTTCATTGCAGCCACTGCAAAAAGAACTATAAGTTTCGTATATATAAAAGACTAATTGATGTGTCAACTGTCAAGACCTATGAAGCCCACATACTCCTAAATTGGAGATGTATGTGCGAATGCTCATGGATACGCACCCTAGAAGTATCGGAATTTTTAATTTTTCTATTTTACGATATACATATCAAATACTTCAATGATACTCGTGGATGATCTATAGGATACACATGAGAAATTAGTGGAGATGTACACATACATTGATCGTGATGAAAGAGCAGAGTCAAAATCAAATAACACCGGACAATACTTGTTTTGAGTTCGTTTAGAGATACAAATATATCATAATTTAGACAAAAAACTATATAACGTGTTTTGAATTATGTTCGTTATAATTATATATTAGTGAAGAATGATCAGTAGTTTACATGTATATAGTTCTTAGTTAACGTATCTAGGCCGTATTGTATCATGAATTTCAAAAGATTTAAGGTATTCGAATCACACTCGCACATATTTTCATAGGTCGAGAGACATCACTATCACTATAAGAAAAAGAATTCCAATTACTTTGACACTTCAAAACCTAACAACCATATGCAGAAGAATAAATAAGTAAACAAGCAAAAAAATACAACTCAGAACACTGACATACTAAATCAGCAGCGGATATGAAAAAAATGATAAATCAGAAAAAGAAAAATAACATATATAATCAGGAGTTGCACATACATACAAGATTTTACGAGGTCAGGTGAATTTCGAGTGGCTCCACTATCGATTACAAGAAACCCTTGTCCATTCGTATGCTTTTAAACCTTTAAACTATATATTTTCTCTGGTATATAGACCCGGTTGAATTAGCTTATACAAAACAAACAAACTTACGCAAATAAATAAAGTTTTATATTAATTTATAAATGTTTTTTTACAATTTATAAGTTTTCACTAATAAAAACTGTATTTTTATAAACTATTTTTTATAAACTATTTTAACAAAATTATAATAATATATAAAAACTTATTTATTTGCATAAACTGTTTTATATAAGCTTAAAAATAAGCTAATTCAAATGGGGCCATAGTCTAAAACTATAGAGAGACTCAATTGTTATTTTATGTATGATTTGTGAGTCATATACGCCACTCTTTTTGTAGACACCCTTGCTTATCGGATCTATTTGTTATAAGGACGCAATCATGGAAAATTTGTTATGTATTCTACGTGGAGTATCTTTCAATAAGTTTATATTATCGAAAAATATCTTTGGATAAAATTTGTATTACTAAAAGATATCATCTGACAAGATTTACACTTTCGGCGTATATTTTCCGATAGATGAAGGAAACATGAGGGGTTCTGATCAATTTAGGAGGAGCAAATAGCAACCATCATAATTTACGTTACTCTTTTGTTATTTTTAGGAAAATGAACTCGATTGTTAAAAATTCTTTCTTGTCAAGTATCAAAACTCAGATACTCTAAATTTATAGGTCTTTAAGGGTCTGTTTGATTCGGTGTAAATGGAGGTGAGGAGAGGGGAAGTAATATTTTTAATAAAATATGTTTGGTTCAATTTTTAGAAGAGGAGGAAAGGGGAGAGGTGGGGAGCAAAATCCCTCACAAACTCAATTTTTGCTTCCCTAATTGGGGGGATTTTGAGGGGATGGGAGGGGAAGCAAGCTATCTTACTACAATTTTAATTATATTATTTTAAAATACTAAAATTATCCTTATTTGTATTTTTTTATTTGTTGTCATGTTGATTATCTACTAAAAATATATTAAAAAGAACTACTACTAAAAATACTAATTTATCCTTATGACTTTTAATAATATTCCAAGTTTTATAATATCCTTCATTGTAATTTCACTAAAATTGTTATATAAAAAAATATGATAAATACAAAAGAAAAATTATGAATCTATGCATAAAAATATGAACAAATTTATGCTTATCATTTTTAATTGGATTAGGCGACTTAGAAGGAGTGCTGCAATTAGGGGTGATCATATCCGAACCAATCCAAAAATAAAACCGCAAACCGAACCAATCAAAACTGAAAACCGCAAAAAACCGCATTTAGTGTAAACCGCACGGATCATTTTTCTTCTAAACCGCACGGTTTGTTTGGTTTGCGGTTTTCATTTCAGAAAACCGAACCAAACCGCAATACTTAACTTAACTCTATCAACTAGTAGCAATCAACCTATTACCTAGTCCAACTTAGCAAGCCCAATCAAAATTGAGTCCATAAAATAGTCGACTGTCAAAATATATCATTTCACGCGATCTAGAACTATATTGTTGATATTAAAAATAAGTTCTTATGTAGTATATGCATATTATATCATATAAACAATAAAATAAATTAAAGTTTCTTATGTTTATTTTGTAACAAGTTGGTAATATTATCATATTTTTTATATCGCGATAAACCGCACAAACCGATTCAACCCTAACCGCATTGATTTGGTTTGGTTTGGTTTGGATGACTTTTTAAAAACCAACCAAACCAAACCGAACCGCATGTATTTTTATCTCGCAGTTAGGATGACTTTTATACTAAAAACCGAACCAAGCCGCACCGCGATCACCCTTAGCTACAATTATGCTGCAGCCAAATAGTGTTTGGAATTTGGGGAGAGCCTCACCACTATGCTCACACAATGTGTAGTCCTTTACCTCACAAAGGACTCTACTAAATACTATGCTTCCATCATAAAGGGATAGTGGGATGTGTGTTGTGTTTCAGTGTGTTGTGCCTATTATATTAGTTGGATCATAGGGTACAATTTGTGTCACTTTCTTTCTGACCTGAGCTCTGTTTGACTTATATGCTCAATCTTTTTGTACTGTTTTCAGTAATCACTAGTCAGAATTATGAAACTATTGAGCATTTTGAGCTAATTTTATGTCACTTTTTTTATAATATTGATTTGTATTTGTATTCATCTTATTTTTATTTGTATATATAGTGTACTTTTTTCTTTAGATACTAACCTTTATCTCAACTAGCTCATATTAATGTTATCTACTGTTAGTAGATCTTGATTGAATTATGAACTTGGACATTGTTTACATGAATCAGATTATCAGAACAAAATAGATTCTCACAAGCAGAAAATAGAGGATGCTAGATCAGAGACTGCTTTTCAATTACATGCCCTTTTAAGATTTTAATCTTCTTGAAATGATGTATCTTATCGTCCATCTTGCGTCAACACAGCCATCAGCAACGAGTTTAATGATCTAGAACAACAACAAATTTATGTCCGAGAGCAGAAAAAGAAATTACTGAAAATTGAACAAGAAAAGCAGAGGACACGGTATGTGGAAAACAATAAGTAATTGATGGACGGCAAACATGGCTATGTTGGATGATATTTGTAATATTATGTAATTTCTCAAATTAAGTGCCGTGTTAGGAATACTGCAATTCACTTATTTATTGATTGAAGAGTTCAATGTCTCAATTTATTATGATTGAAAATCTTACAATGTTGATATTGAGATGTTGATTACTAAGTTTTATTGGTGTGTATTTCATGTCAAGAATTGGGTACGAAGTTTTGAATCTTCACATACAATGTGCAGTATATTGATCATAATCTTATCAAAAAGTAAATATTATTCAGCTGATTTATATAGATCGTAATCTTGCTTCATCAACAAATGACCTTGGTAGAGAACCCTAGCATGGCACGATGGTTAAAACAGAAAATAACGGTAAAACAGTTTTAGTAGTAACTGTAACGAAACACCGGTACGCCGCAACAAACCCTGCTACGACCGTCACTTGAATATATTAGTGGTTAATTTGGATGTTAGAATAAACAAAATTGTTTAAAAAAAATATGAATATGAATTATAGTTATGAAACCATGAAGAAATACTGAGAAATTAAGTTATTATACATTATATGATGGTACATATAATGTTAATAAGACGTGCAATGTTGTGATTTATTCACAGTGCGACAGCCGAAATCCATAAACAATCGAAATCACAAAATTTTTAACATCACTGCAACCGCGACCGCGACCACGGCCGATATCTAAAACCTTGTTGCCTACATTACTTGGATATTTAACTCGACCTCGACCACGACAACGACCGATATTTAAAACCTTGTTGCCTACATTACTTGGATACAATATAACATTATATTACTACTCCTTTATGCATAATCATAGATTACCTTTTATGCGCACACACATTGCCTTAAAAACATTCATGGTTGGTAAGAAATATCATATTAGCAATGCTTTCAACATTGACACATTCTAACATTCACTAAATCCTTTGCATTGGATCAACACTGCATGCTTTAAAGAAAAATAAAATAAAATATCATGTACGAAGAAATAGAGGTCCTTAAAAAGAAGAACAGAAAAGAAAAAAGAAATCAAAGAGTTGGCACTTGGCAATGGATAGAATGGTTGGTGCAGTGCAGGGGGTACCTTCTGCCATGTTGTGGCATAGAGTGCAAAGACAGTGGAATTACCATACACTTGGTACAAACCATAAAGGATAAGGAACATCACCATCACCATCCTTTGATGTCTCCACAGGAAAGTAGCTGATGCTATTATCAGGCAAACCAAACATCCCGAACTGTAAACCTGGCCATGGATTTGTAGGACATGGAAAATGAACAGCAAAATAGATGCTATTCCCTCTAATTAACTCTTCATTGCAATTTAGTTCATCTCTTGACATTACCATGCTGTTCCAATTACTAACAAAAGCTACTCTATCTTCAAGCTTCTCATTCTGCCACTCAATAGGATCCTTGTTTGTGTCCAACTTAAACACTTTGCAGCCGGTAATTTGAGGTGGCTCAGAATGTGATACGATAATTCCCCAATGGTTAGCGGCGGCATGTTGAGTATTATTCTGAGGCATAAAAATGAAACATAAGTAAATGAAGTATAACTCTCTTAGGGCTTCATTTTTTGCTAAAAAACAAGAAGCATGGGTGCTAATCATACTCAACTCTGATAGTCTTATTTGAGGAAGCTTGACCAACACTTCAGCCTTTGGAAGTCCATTAGTTGTGTCTTTGAGATCATAAACCAATATAGAATGTGAGGATGAATCACTTACATACAATTTTGAATCCATAGTTTCCACATTCGTAAAATAAGATCCAGAAGCTTTATCTGACTCAACTATAGTCCATGACTTATCGAAGAGTTTATAAATTGCAATGTGACAATAATCATTCAAAAGACCCACTAAATAACAATTAGATTCATTACAATTTGGTTTGGAAGACGCCACCATTTTTTTCACATAAGATATTCCATTACCTCTGACTTTAGAGTTGGAAGGCAAGGACAACTTTGATGGTATCAAGATTCTAACATCAGTCACTGGAGTCAAGAAGTAAAATTTCGCAAAACCTTTTTCAGAATAGTAACTCATAATCACCCAGCCTTCAACTGAGCCAACACATCTATTTGTGCCCAACAGCGGTGGTGTTCCAAGGTGATGTACATTTTTGGTACTCAAGCTGAAAAAGAACCTTGAATTATTGGATTTAAGGAAAACTTGTGGCTGTTCAGGTAAATGGCAGCAATGCCTCTTATCAATCATATTAGAAATTGTTTTCCTACAATAACGGCATGTTGCTCTCAATGCAAGAAAATATCTAAGAGGCAAACGCTTCATAAACAGTTCCAATACATCGGTTGATTTGTCAATACTATGTTGTTTTTTTCCATCTCGTATTTTTTCATTGAATCGCTGCAAAAAAGAACTATAAGTTTGGAGATGTATGCATATACTTTGCAGATGCTCATGAATATGCGCCCGCTTGAAGTATCAGAATCACACTCCAACATATCCGGGTTTCATAGGTCGAGAGACATGACTATAACAAAAAGAATTCTAATTACTTTGCACTTCAAAACCTAACACCCTTATGCAGAAGAATAAATAAATAATGAAGAATGATATTTTGACATAAATATCATGACACAATACATAATTTTATATATTTATACATAAATTATTACCTTAAGTATATGTTACGTTGAAAACCAACAATGTTTCAATAAATACTTCGATCTCATCGGCCTCGCAAGTATTCACCTTCAATTTCCTCCATAGACGTACGGCACCCATTTCTCATGGTGATTATTAATTATCATTACTTTGACCATCTTTGGAAATATATATTCAATCCAAAGTAGCAATCCTACAGCTACTACAGTTATAGTGAAAATTGTTCGCCACAGAATAGCACTCCACCTTGTGAAAACTTATCATTCTCCGATTCTTCATTTTCTACCTTTCCAACACCACCGTCGGAGAACTCTTCACACCTTCTTCAAATTACAAACCCTATAAATTCTTCATTTTTTCATATAAGATATTTAATTTAAGATCATTGTTTCAATTGTGAAACATATTACATCTTAATTTATAAATTTCGTCTAGTTTCCTTTACATATTTAGTGTTAAAAAAACAAAATCCTTTCCATATGTTAGAATTGGAGAATGAGTTCTTAAATAATGGTGGTGGCATGGTATAAGATTAAGAATTGGAGAATGAGTTTTTCACATTCTTGGATTTTAAATTATTTACAATAATTTGAGCGAATTTTTATTTTCGTCTCTGTAATTTGTGTGAATTTTTGTTTTCATCCATGTAATTTGATTTATGAAACTAGTTCAGTTGAACCAATTAAATCCAATTTAGATTCTACTCAGTTATTTTCTTTACTGTACAACAGAGCTCCATGCCTGAAAATTCTAGTGAGATCGATCTCTGCTTTTACAATACAATGGGATCTATCTCACCGCATATGGAATAATCGGAATTGATGAATATATCAATGATTTAGAAAATATAAAATTAAGGCTTAAATATTATTTTTGTCCCTGTAAGTTTGGGAATTTAGTTCGTGTATCTTTTTTGTTGCAAATAAGTTCCTGAATTACAAAATTTGTTGATTTTAGTCCCTAAAATCAAAATCCGCAGGAAAATCTACAGTTTTCATGCAGATTTTCCTTCAAATTTTCCTACGGATTTTGACTTTATGGACTAAAACTAACAAATTTTGTACATTTAAGAACTTATTTGCAACAAAAAAATATACAGGGATTAAAACAAAAAATTTGCGAATATACACAGACCGAAAGATCATTTAAGGCTAGAATTAATAATTGTGTAAGTGTAATGTGTTAATGGCATCGTAAAATTATGGAAGGAAATAAATTTCCTCAAGGAAAAATAAACTTATTATTATTTAAGGGTGGGGAAAATAATGCTGTTATAATAATTGAATTTTTCTTACATTTATTTTGGTGTAATCTATATATCTATCTTCTATCTATCTATTTATTTTTATATATATATATATATATATATATATACCATTGTAAAGCAAACTATTTTTTGCTTATGTGTCAACTTAACAAAGCTCCTCACATTTTTCTCTTTTCTAAGCAAAAATTGGTGCTTATGTGTCATTTTTAATTTGCTTATGTGATGATGTGTTGCCACTTGCTCCTAATCAACATGATTTAATAAAATTGATGATTAAAAACAAAAAACGCATAAGCACTTATATTGGAAATTTCAACCAGCCACTATATCATCTCATCTCTTGATGGCACATGAGAAAAACAATAAATTTCACAAACAAAAACTAACAACTATAATTGGCACATGAAAAACGTATTACCACAATGATATGAAAAGGCACATACAAATGACTATGCTTAAATAAAATGAAAATTTATCTTCTATAAATTCTTGCTGCATGCATCACTACTTGCATGATAATTTTTTATCTTCTTCTCTCCTTTATTTTTTTCGTCTTTGATATTTTTTTTTACTTTGCTCTCAATTTGTCTGCATAACAATTAGAATCAAGAGGATGTTAACAATTCTTTTTTTGTTTGTATATTTGCAGATCCCAAATTCATTATGTGTCTCAATTAATATCAGAAGTAAAAAAATCAAAAGAGGTAATTGAAGAAATATTGTACTTCGTCTTTCTTATTTTTTATAATAACTTGACGGTTATTTTTGTGTGTATATGTTTGCAGATCACAATTTCATCCTGTGTATCTCGATCAACATCAGAAAGTCCTATCGTGTCACACTGCCATGCCTTTTTGAATATTTTTATGGATAGGTTTGAACATTTTACTACTATCTTTGAAATACTTTTATGGTTTTTTTGGGATTGTTGTTTAATTTTATAATCGATAATAAGATATTGAGTGAATGGATATGTTTGAACATTTTACTACTATCTTTGAAATACTTTTATGGTCTTTTTGGGATTGTTGTTTAATTTTATAATCGATAATAAGATATTGATCAGTGAATTTGATAATTTCATGTATTTTTAAGTATTAATGTATCTTTTTAGTAAAAAAAGAAAAGTATTAATGGATCTTTGTGTATTACTATAATATCAATCCAAAAGTCAATTACAACTTTTACTCAAGATTCACTTGACTAGAAAATAATTTAGAAATATTTTAAAAGTCGCTTTTTGTAGAACGTAATTTTTCTTAAAACATTTTAAGAAAATCCGTACAACGCTTTGTATTGTTCTTTTGAAGTCTAGCTCTAATATAAAATTTCACAAAGTTGATTCCAAAACTCTTTCAATGTCTTTGTTTTTTGTCAAATAAAAACACTATTTATATAAAAACAGTATTTGAGTTTCTAAAATAGTGGATATAAGTTGATGTCGATCCTTAAAAATATAAGTATTGTACTATTTACAAAACAACGGTAATATATCAAGAAAATTAAAATAAAAATTGTAAAATATTAAAATAGATTTTCTCATATTACATAGTTGACTAATATAGTTTTTACATATTTAATGATACTAATACTAATTAACATGGAACATATTAATTGAAGAAGTTCAAAATATTTTTATTCAAATATTTTAAATTGAATTTAAAAGACTATATTCGACGCACCTGTCAAAACTATTATTTCCAATAAAGTAATTTTTAAGTTATTTTTTTTTAAAAAAAATTATAATTAATCAAATCGGTGCAATAATGATAAAATTGTTATAATAAAAGATTTTGAAGTTGACACTCAAAGTCATGTAGTTCTTATAATTGAAATATAAAAATTAAAATGTTATGAAAGGTGAAAGATTACCCCTTTTAATGATGTTTTTTATATACTTCTTTACAATATCTTGCTTGCTAATTAATTGAATAACATATAAAAAAAATGTTATGAAATGTGAAAGATCACCCCTTTTGATGATGGTTTTTTAAATACTTTTTTACAATATATTGCCTCTTTGTTTCTTTTGCATCAATTATAAATACCTTATGATGCTCCCTTCAATTTCATATTTTCTCAATTTCTTATTCCAAACACCTACTCCAAATTTTCATTTTTTGTTGAACGGTTATTCTTTCTACTCACTCTCTATATATATCAACCAACAATTTGTGTGATTTTTCTATCAAAAGTAATAGTAATAGTACTATGGGATCTTTGATTCATATTCCAAATTTACGGTGGTACAAGTTTTTTTTAATGTTTCTCATTTGTTACAAGTGGTGGAGATTATATGTATGATTTATCTTTATTATAAGAGGTTGATGTTTTTAGTCTCATTTGACTATGTTAATTTGTGAATATTTTTGCAATATATCAATGGAAGATTAGTAGTGAAAACTATCAAGACTTATCTATTATACTATTTAATCGTCATTTTGCAATATAAATATGTTATATATGATGAATGAGAAAATTGGCACAAGAAATATATATTGTAACTTCATTTTGACTAATGCTTTTTTTTTGAATGGCACATTTTGACTAATGCTATTTTTGGGTCGTAATATCATGATGATAAAAAAAGTTTTTTTTTTTTCTATCTTCTATATATACATTTATCGATCAATCTATCTATCTATGTTCTAACTAATTATGTTCTTACGTATAAAATCTCTATTAATATTTGTAACTCCCAATTAGTAGTAGTATTATTTCTATAAAAATATAATTATCATTCACTTTTCTAACTTCAATTAGCACTAAAATAATTTTAAGAGTCATGTACTAGAAAAATATTTATTTGGTTATTAGTCTCTTTTATGACAATAGTTCTTATAGTTATACAAAAAAATATGTGACATGAATTATAATTATAATTAATTATAATTTCTTGGCTACTTATACTAAAAGATGTGTGATATTATTTTGAGTGCAAGACTCCCTTAACGCATCGTGCAAGACTCTCAATTAGTATTAAAATTCACTTTTGTAGCTACAATTACCACAAGAAGGAAAAAAAAAAAAAGGCAAGGTGTATTAAAGTTTTTTTTTTCGTTAGTACTTTATGTCTATTAAAAAAATGAAAACTGCAATATATTAAAATGGATTTATTCTTATATTTAAAAGACTACAAATATAATACTTATATATATAATGATAATAATATATAATATAGAACATTAATAAGTAAAAGATCAATCTATTTTCGTTCAAATATTCTAAATTTAATTTGGAAAATAATTTTTAAAGAAATGCCATCAGGGTAGTAGACAACAATTGTGTGGATAATCTTGACCTTTGTCTTTGAATGATTTCACTTATTAGTGGAGTTCTACTCGGTCTTTTGTTATTTTAGATTATGATAATCTCTCTTTCGAGAGTTTGGTTTAACCCCTCTTTTATAATATTTGATGTTAAAATTAAAAATAAAAATAAAAAAAGATTATATTTTACATAAAATACTATTTGAGTTTATAAATGTCAAGATAGGTGTGTAACATTTTTCCATAAAAAAATATTATAGAGATATAGGGAATAGTGCCTCTAAAAAAATATATAGAGAAGACTGAAGAACATAATCCAAACAACTCTTGAGTAATACTTTTTCAATCCTGCATGGTAGTTTTTTCCTCTCTTTCTTGCATGTCTTGACTCTTCATTGGTTACTATGACATGATATGATTGATCGGAACTTAAGTTACTCTATTGTATAAATTGGGCGAATATAATTAGTCATACATTTTTAATTGCTATAACAAGAAAATGGTGACATATTAATTACATTTTCAGTGGCATGCAAGAAAATGCTGACATATTTTTAATAATTTTCAGTGGTGTGAAAGTGCTTTTCATAATAATAATAATAACATAATTTTTCGATGTACTGTATTGTTTATGACATGACGCCATGACCGTGTAGTCTATTTTTTGCATAAAAATAATAGTATAGCAAATTTCAATTGCTATACAAGATTTTATTGTAATAAAAAATTTGTTTCAATTTAGCACTAAACATGCTCAAAATAATGTGCATCATGTATGTATATTGAAGATTAAATAATGGAAATATAAGTAATCAAATTAAACTTTAAATAAAAAAAAAAGGAATTAAGGGTAGTTTGTTTTACATTTAAAAAAAATATTTTTTCTTTGTATTTTAAAAAATAATTTTTATGATAACTTCATTAAAATTAGTAAATATTATTTCAAACTCTTCTTTTTATTAATTTTAAAGTTATTTCGACATTCAGTAACTTAAATATTCATGTTAGTGATTTTAACTTAATAAAAAACACCATTTTTTAAAAAAAATTATCTCTAAAAAAAGAATTTCCTAAAAAGCTATTTGAAATAGGTTTTTTTTTTAGAAATTTTATGATCCAAAAAATTTTCTAACAAAACGATGAAATACTTAAAATTATATATTATATTTTAAGATAAGCTATTTAAGCCGATTTTTCATTTGAAGTTTTTATTAAAAAAAATATTTGTTAACAATTTTTTAACACAAAAATAATACACTATAAAAATCTATTTTTAAAAGGTTAAAACAAACACATCCTAACATGAATAATTATTAATTTCATTTACTAAAAATCGTGTTTGAATGAAACATATGAAAATAGGAGTAGTTTGATTTACTTTTTTTTTAAAATGTGTTATTATTATCATTAATTTTTCTAAATGAAATAATTTCATTGACTCAAGTTACAATAAAATTTTAATAACCTCTATTTAGATTCCACTATTTTTATATGTAAGTGAACGACACATTATATATGTCAAAAGCATTTTTTTTATATCTCTCTCTCTCTCTATATTATATATTTACTTTGTGAAATAACAAGTTTCAAAATATTTTATAAGTCTTTTTCTTAAAACCAAAAAATAAGTTGAAAAAAAATTATAAATACCAAACAACTTCAACTTAAACTTTGAATTTTTTATTTTCAACTTTATTCTTAAAGTAGCTTTTAATTCTTAAAAAAATAGGATTAAACACAACTTAAAACTATACTTCAAAAATTCAAAAAAAAAATGATTATCTATCAATGTACATATTAATTTTTTAAAAATTAAATATCATATTATTTTCTTCAATAAACAAATTATAAAATAAAAACTTTAATAAAGCCCGTGCAACGCACGAGTTTAATACCTAGTTATAATCTGTAATAATTCATTTATAGATTACTTGGATTTGGATATAACATATAGTACTATTACAATTTACAAGTTACCACTCCTTTATGCATAATCATATATTATCCTTAAGGAATAATGTTTCAAGAAATTTAAGTGAACACATTTAACCAGCAACCAATTCATTACAAATCTAACATACATAAGTAACAAGACAGTGGAATTAATATAAACTTGGTACAAACCACATAGGAAAAGGAACATCACCAGTATTTGATGCTGCTATCAGTTAAACCAAATATTCCCAACTTTAAACCTGACCATGGATTTGTAGGACATGGAAAATTAAAAGCAAAATAGATACTATTCCCTCTAATTAAATCTTTATCGAAATTAAGTTCATCCCTTGACATCACCATGTTTTTCAAATTACTGACAAAAACCACTCTATCTTTGAGTTGCACATTCTGCCACCCAATAGGATCTTTGTTTGTGTCTAGCTTGAACACTTTAAATTTGGTAACCTGAGGTGGCTCAACAAATGCTGGGATCGTATTAAAATGGTTGGCGATAACATGTCGAATTTCATCAGGTTTGATATTGAGAAACCCCAAAATGATGTATAACTCTCTTTTTGCTTCATCTTTGCTTAGATAACAAAAATTGTAATTGGTAAATAATTCATCAGGAAACTTGGCCAACACTTTAGCCTTTGGAGGTCCATTAATGAAGTCCTTGAGACAATAAATTAATAAAGAATCTGAGCATAAGTTACTTACGTACAATTTTGTACCAATGATTTCCACGTCCGTAAAATAAGTCCCTGAGTTCTTGTCTGACTCGACTATAGTCCATGACTTATCAAATAATTTATAAATTGCAATGTGACAAAAATCAGAGAAAAGACCCGCTAAATAACAATCAGAAGAACTATCACAATTTGGTTTGGAAGAGGCCACCATTTTTATTACATATTGTATTATATCACCTTGGACGGAAGAATTGGAGACCAAGGACAACTTTGATGGTATCATGATTCTAACATCAGTCACTGGATTCAAGAATCGTTAAGAGACAAACGCTTCGCAATCAACTTCAACACGTCAACGGGTAGATTTGTCAATATGTTGTTTTCTTCTATCTCGTACTTTTCGTGAGCCACTGCAAAAATGAACAATAAGTTTCTTTGTATATAAAAGGCTAAATCTAATTGATGTGTCGAGACCTATGAAACCAGGATACTCAAAAATTGGAGCTAATACGAGATAATCAGATTTGCACCCTAGCTACAACTATAAAATAAAATTTACATTTTCAAAAACTATTTTACCAAATACATATCAAATACTTCAAGGATACTAAGTCAGAAACATTTGACAAGACTCTTTATGAGTTCTTTTTGTTAAATATAAATATGCTTGGATTGGATCTCAACCCAAGCATACTCAACACCGGCACAAGTTTATGCACCATGCATAAATACCCCGGATTTCTTAGCGCACCCCCCAGATTTCTAGCGCACCCCTCAAATTTGTAGGGGGTGTGCTAAAAATTTGGGGGATGCGCTAAGCAATCTGGGGGTGCATTAAGCAATTTTCATTATTTATGCATGGTGTATAAGGAAAAAGTTTATGCACCGTAACCACTCCCACTCAACATCCACCCTCATGCCTAGCGTGCCCGGCTTTGATACCATGTTATATTTACTCGGATCTCAACCCAAAAGCTGGCTTATAGGTGAGGTTGCCCTCACATATTTATACACTTCAAATATATTCAACACTTTTAATGATGTTTGTTGATATTCTAATATAGAGATTCAAATATATTATAATTAATTTAGACAAAAAATCTAACATGTTTTAAATTGTGATCATTATAATGATATATTAGCAAAGAACAATCAATGAATGCTCTTTACCATTAATTTACATGTATATGATTTGTATTATACCCTGAATTTCAAGAATTTTGGATATTCGAATTGTACCTGCACTCCATATCTTGATTTCATTAAAAAACCACATGCAGCAGTATAAATAATACAACTACAGTCTACAGTAATTAGGCGAAAATATAAAACTAGCAACTAAAATAATACTTTCACAATAAATAAGGGCATAAGTGAAATTCAACATTTAAAACATTTGAAAATTAGTCAAAGTTTCTTATAAAAAGAAATAAAAAAATTTCACTTTTGTTTCTTATAAAAAGGAACGGAGAGAGTGATCAGCAGCGAATATGAAAAAAACTGTCAAACCAGAAACTAGAAAATAACTGTAAATGAGATATTGCACATGTATACATACAAGATTTACGAGGTTGAAACAATTTGATCAGTAGCACTACTGTCAATATTGGAAACCATACTATCAATATGTGAAACCCTGGTGCATCCATTCATACGCTTAATACTCCACACTATCTTTTCTCTTTTATGTGATATTTGTGTGAGTGATACTTCACTCTTTTTATAGACACCCATACTTATCGAACTGTTTGTTTTAACGGGGCGAAAATAACTTTTTTATTTGCTGCCTTGGATTCAAATCAAATCTATACATGAAACTACTGGCCAAACGGGTACGGAACCTCCGTTTATGTGGTCGACATTCTGTGTTAATGTTGATAACTACTTAACCTTCCTCTTTTTAGAAGTATTTAACCTCCTTTTTAGTTCTGCTTAATTGATAACTACTTAACTTTTTTTTTTGCGGTTACTTATTAATTTTTTTTTATTAAAATAAATTGAAAACTAAATTTTGTGTGGAAGTTATTTTCCAACATATACAAATATTTGAATTTGTGTTAAAAAAAAATATTTGAATAGAATGAAGGGCAAATATCGCAATAAAAAAAGTTCACACCAAAAATATATTCTCTTTATATATTGATATATAGTTTTGTGATTGTTAATTCGGAGAAATTGGAAAAGCTTTATTATTTCTTAATCTCCTTATAACTTCACGCGCGTGTGTTCGCAGGTGCTGGAGCCTGGATGAATGACTATCTTAAGTCGAATTGCAAACAATTTAATAACCAAACTATTCATTGTCATTACTGAATTAAGAGTATAATGACAGTAAGAGGACAAGAAGACATCCCAATTGTGTTTGCACCTGTCGTATCTTTATAAAATTTAACATGGATGATTTATATGATATAATTTTCCAATCCAACAGTGAATTTAATAAAATTTGAATTCGTTAAAACGTTATTGAACAGTGTAACATTTGATGTCAAACTAATTTGTGTCATTTGATCCTGACTCATACTTATATATATATGTCACAATATTGTTACGAGTATGATTTTTCAAAGCATTAAATCCATATTTCTCTTGAACGAAGGTATATGGGTTAATTTCTTATGACTATAAAAGAGTTGTTTAGAAGAAATGAGAGATCGAGTTATGTTCATCAACTTATGGAATCTGTTGTTGAATGATGGGGTTGATTATAGTATTTTATATATATATATATATATATATATATATATATATATATATATATTTATTCTAATTATAATTATAATTATTATTCTTTATTTGTTTTCCTAGATTTAGGTCATGGAGACTTATACAAAATTAAGATTTAAGAACACTATAATTATAATATTCTTTAGCGCCTAATTTCAAGGTCCGTGAAATTTTAAAAAATAAAAAATACATTTATTGGATACTAACACAAATTAAATGGCAACTCAAGGAACATTTTCTAGCATATGATGGTATATTGCATAGAAATTTTTTTTTTTGAAGAAGCTAAATTAGTTTACTCAAATTAGGCGTAGAATCAATTTTAGGCGCAAGAACTCACTCCACAGCAACCACTGCACATAAGTTGTCAATGCATTTAAAAATTGAAGGTTGCAAGTTACGTGGTTGTTGACGAAGATCATATATTTCAACTTCTGGGCAATCATCATCAGTTTCACATTTAATTTGTGCTGTAATGAAAGTAGGTAATAAAATAATGTCATTAAATTGAGATAAAATATATTGCACAAACTAAATAATAAAAAATGAAATTTAAAACGGTGAAAGCACGACTTACCATGAACCTCCTTTGCAACAAGAAATAGTGAAAAAAACAAAATAATACAATAAACAAACGCGAGAGTTTTAGCCATATTTATTTCTCTATTCATGTAAAACTAGAATATGATTGGATGGTTTTATAGTGTATTAAGCTCATTCTAATGATTAGGAAAATATATTGATTTTACCCCTTTAGTATATCAATGAGTTGTGTTCGTCCCTTCTACGCACTTTACAAAGGGGTAACGTAAAAAAAATTGTTAATTATTAGAACTCATTATTGTTTTAATTAAGTTTGATTTTCAAAATTTGTATACAATTTTTTATATATGTTTATTCAGATCAGTTATTTGGTCCTAATTGATATACGAAATTAATTAGAATTTATGCGGCCAAATTCCGTTATTACTATGTACGGGTCAATAAACCAATAAAAATCAAAGTACAAGGTGTTACATTCTAGAACCATTTTTTGACATCCTAAATCCAACAATGTAAATATTTTTAATTTAAAATAATTTTTGAAAAATATTATTTCAGAGTCACTTCACATTGGAGAGTTTGCATGCATATGATAGCCTTGTAAGTGCACGAGTTTATCATCGGAAAATGTATATTGATTCATAGAGATTATAATTAGAAGAAATAAAATAAAGTAATATATATGTTACTCTGTTAATCTTGATGACATATCAAACGATTTTAGATTTTTATAAAATTGAACATGAGAGTTATATGCCGTTCTTGCAAGAAAATAATTTCTAATGCCATTGAAAACAAGCATTGCTGCCATTTAGGTTAAATGCCATAAGTTTTCTTACAATTAAAAAATTCAATATCCCTCCTATTTGGAGTGAGCCACAAATTAAATAAAAAGAAAAAGAACAATGGCCCATGATTTGTCATGTGTGTGTCACGTGATGATGTCGTGTGTGGGTGAGAAATACAACAACAACACAGTAACAGTAGCGCAGCTATGGAGAAGAAACATAGTGCAGCACCGGCAAGTCTGAAAGAGAGGAGATTTTGTGATTCTAAATGGTAATGAGTATGTATTAAAGTTGCTTGTTTTAAGCTATAATTTGAGTATATATTTTCTATCACTTAGAGCATCATTAGCGCAGGTGTGTTAACATATGAATTCTTTATAGATGACGTTCCTTATAGCTTATCATCCTTGGAGAAGTTACGCATGGCATATGATAGGTGCACTAAAGATAGTGCACGTTCACTTTATAACACACGTCACTAAATCATTTTTCAATCATTTAAAACCTAGCAAAATGTATTTATAGGTCCTTTAAGTTTTACATTTATATCAGATAGGTCCTTTAAGTTTTTTAAGTATCAGATAGAACAAACGTAAAACGTAAAGGACCTATTTAATACTTAAAATACTTGCTTGATACAAACGTAAAACTTAAAGGATCTATAAAATTAAATGTATTTTGCCTAACTATCATTACTTCCAACATACAATAATATTATTTTTATAAATATGTGGGGTCAAGTTTTGGTTTTTTATAACCAACCACCATTAAAGTTAAAACTACTTAAATCAACTATAAATTTCTTAAATTCTACAAATCAATTTGGACCCACAAAAAGTAATTTAGTTTACCCACTTAATTTACTCTCATTAAAGATGCTCTTAGTTAGTTTTTATTAGTTGTTTAAATCTCTCTTTATGTTGTGTTAGTTTACCTATTTTTGTGGAAGTAGAGTTGTTGTTAGATTTCACCTTAGATGATGATTATTGTTGTTTCTAGTGTTTACTAGATGATTGATTGTGTACCAATTATTTATTTATAGTGAAAGATTTATCTGGTTTGGCCGCGTAGTTTTTTATTATCTCGCATTTGAGAGGATTTTCCACGTTAAATCGATGTCTTTCTTATTACTAGCTGCCTTGTATGATCGATTTTTTTTTTATTTGCTGTGATCGAAATTCTCTATTGTGCAAATATAAATAACTACTTAATCTCTTTTTTTATTGGACTTAGTTAATTGATAACTATTTAACATCCTTTTTTGTTGTGGCTAGTTATTAAGATGAAAATATATATATATATATATATATATATATATATATATATATATATATTTACTATAAAAAAACTGAAAACATACTTTTATGTGGAAGTTGTGCTTAGTTATTAAGAGAAAAAAAAATTATTTACTAAAAAAAACTGAAAATCTATTTTTATGTGGAAGTTATTTTTCAACATATACAAATATTTAGTTTTTTTTTGTAGTTTTTTTAAGGGTAAAATAGGTATAATGAAAAAACCAACCCAATATTTGTATATGTTGAAAAATAGATTTTTAGTTTTTTTTAGTAAATAATATTTTTTCTCTTAATAACTAAGCACAATTTCCACATAATAGTATGTTTTCAATTTTTTTATAGTAAAAAACAATATATATATATTTTTTTCTTAATAACTAGCCACAACAAAAAAGAATGTTAAGTAGTTATCAATTAACTAAGTCCAATAAAAAAGGAGATTAAGTAGTTATTTATATTTGCACAATAGAGAATTTCGATCACAGCAAATAAAATAAAAAAAAGAATATCGATCACACAACGTGCCCGTTTGGCGCTAGTAGTAATTGATAATAGATTATTATTATTATTATTATTATTATTATTATTGTTATTATTCTGCTTGGTGTTAGATTTTTTGGTTGTCGATTTAATTACACAGATGATTGGAAGAAAAAATTCTGCATTTTAAATAGACTATTAAATCTAATTTTCACCAACATTTTCAGCTTGAGTATTGGCACCTTGGAGAAAATAGTACATCACCACCTTGGAAACCCACAATTGAAGCTCACTAATAATTGTATTGGCACAGTTGAAGGATGGTTGATTATGATTAACTATTGTGAAATGTTTCTTCTTGAATCCAGTGAGTGACTGATGTTTGAATCATGACATCATCAAAGTTGTCCGCCCACTTATTCTTCCGTCCGAGGTGATAGAACACCTTGTGTAAGAAAAATGGTGGCCTCCTCCAAACCAAACTGTGATGGTTCTTCTGATTATTATTTAGTGGATCTTTTGAATCATTTTTGTCACATTGCAATTTATAAACTCCAATAAGTTGGATTTTTTTACCTAAGTGTCCCTTATTTTACCAGAAATTCCCACACTACCCCCCTTTTGAAAAAATTTCCCAATCTGCCCCCCAATACCCCCCAATACCCTCCCTTTAGGACAGGCTGCCGGACAGAATGGCCCACACTGCAGATGGTGCCACTGTCAACGGCGCCACTTGACTTGGCATGGTGCCAGTCAAAGTGGCGCCACCTGCACACACTGTGCACGCGTCAGTCCTGTCCCCTGCATGCCTGACGGAACAGCTTTTTACCTTTTTTTTTTTTTCGGTTTTAATATTTAATTTTTGTTTTTTTCAACTATCAACTCCTTCTATAAATACCACACTCTATACTTTCATTCTTCACTCACAAACTATTTTTTTTCATCTCTCTATTTTTTTCACCCTCTATTTATTTTATCACAAATGGCTTCTTCTTCAAATGTCCGTACATCAACCACTCATAAATTTTCTGTGAAATTTAATGGGCGCGAGGAACATTTTAAATTAAGGATTGGTAAATTGAGTTCTCTTGTTTCTTTGAAGAATAATATTCAAGAAATATTTCTCTTCAAAAATGGTGAACAAATAGAAATTGAGCATATGACCTATTTAGATTCATGTACGGACATCACGAGTGACTCTATTGTTGCAACATATAAAAAATATTGGGTCAAGTTGGAGAATGATATGGATGTTCAATCCATGTTTAGGAGTGTCGAATTTGAAAAAGAACCACATCGTTTGTACGCGACCTTAAAAAAAAAGTAGTTTAGTTATTGTTAAATGTGGTTTATTTTTTATGTTATGTAATTTTATTATGTTTTATGTTTGTGCAATTTTATTTTATGTTTAGTGTTGTCGAATTTGAAAAATAATCACATTGTTTGTACGCGACCTTAAAAAAAAAAGTTGTTGTTGTTTTATCGTGGTTTATATTTATGTTAAGTAATTTTATTATGGTGTATGTTTGTGCAATTTAATTTTTTAATTTCGTATGAATGTAGACATTTATATATTTTGAAGTGAAATTTAAAATTTATTATAAATATATTGATGTCGTGTGTTGAACTTTTATTAAAAATATATTTTTTAATACTTTATCTCTTTTCCAATTGTAACACTTGATTGTAGAAAATGTTATAATGATAAAAAAGTGACAATGAGTTCATTATTACACGCAGGAGCTTGAGCAGGGTAATAATGAGTTTTAAATTAAAAAGTGACAAATCAACCATTTGTGATAAAATAAATAGAGGGTGAAAAAAATAGAGAGATGAAAAAAAATGAAGTTTGTGAGTGAAGAATGAAAGTATAGAGTCTGATATTTATGGAAGGAGTTGATAGTTGAAAAAAACAAAAATTAAATATTAAAACCGAAAAAAAAAAAAAAAAAGAAGGTAAAAAGCTGTTCCGTCAGGCATGCAGGGGACAGGACTGACGCGTGCACAGTGTGTGCAGGTGGCGCCACTTTGACTGGCACCATGCCAAGTCAAGTGGCGCCGTTGACAGTGGCACCACCTGCAGTGTGGGCCATTCTGTCCGGCAGCCTGTCTTAAAGGGAGGGTATTGGGGGGTATTGGGGGGCAGAATGAGAAATTTTTTCAAAAGGGGGGTAGTGTGGGAATTTCTGGTAAAATAAGGGACACTTAGGTAAAAAAATCAATAAGTTGTGGACTTTAGTTAAGTTGAGTCGGATAAGGATTTAGGGTTTTACACAAATGGAAATTATTGATTCTATATTGATTTATTGTCTCAAGGACTCCACTAATGGACCTCGAAAGGCTAAAGTTTTGGCCATGTTTCCAACTATATGTTTTCTAGGCAAAATGAACTAATGAAGCACGTTATACTTCATGATGATGGCATTATCACGTTATAAGTTTTCCAATTATTGATTTTATACCATGACATTTACACAAGTATCAACTCTAAATTTTATAAATCAACGATAGATTTTATGGGTGAAGTAGATTCCACTGTAATGTAAAATGAGAGATCTCACTAGAATTTTCATTCATGGAGCAGTGGTGAAAATTGAACTGTCTATATATAGATCTAATGATGGGTTTTTTTTCTTTCTTTCATTCAATCAAAGGTGAACGACTAGTTCAACTCATGCGTAAAGGCATGTGCACTGACCAAATGTCGTTCCCCTAAAAATCGAACCCAATATTTCCCGGATACGTCATTGGAATGAACTCCTTACCACTGGAGCCCAAATAACTTGGTAAATAGTGCGTTTCTTTAAACTTATAGAAAAATGAATTTGTTTTGAAAATAGCAATATCCAATTAAACTCCACATTGTACTTAAGAATTCACTTAAAAACTATCCGTAAATAAAATATCAAACTTTAGATTAATTATGAGACATTCTTGTATAGGCACAAGAATATAGGCACAACATTTACTCATGTGTGTGTGCCTAACACATCAATTTTGTACTTGTGCCTAACCAAGTATTTTCAATTAATTATATGTTTAAGGTCCGTTTGAATTGATTTATATTTAGCTTATGCAAAACAGTTTTGCAAATAAATAAGATTTTATGCAATATTATAAGTTTTTCAAAGTATTTTATGAGAAAAAAGCATATAAATTTTATTGTTAGAAAAAAATAAGTCAAATTCAAACTGACCCTAAATTTACTTTTCGTCCCTAAAAATAAGATTTGTCTTCTCTTTAGGAAAATATCTTTTTTTGATTATTGAATTGTCTCCAAATATTTCTTTATGTCATGTTCTACCATATATTTATTAGATAAATGAATAAAAGCATATGTACTCCTCCTATTGACATTGGAAATCACCTAACATTGTCATTGTGGCAGAGAAAAAATGAAAGAAGTTATGGATGTCAGTCCACTTCCTCCGGAAATGCTTGAAGTAATTTCCCATAAATTACAAAGTTTTGATGACCTTTTTAACTTCTCGGGTGTTTGCACGATGTGGAGGTCAGTTCGAAAAATTTATTGGAGAAAATTTCATGAATCCCATTCACCTCTGATTGTTCATACTACTACATCTGCAAAAAGATTTTGCTCTTTTTATAGTCTGTCAGAAAAATGAGCTTACAGCTCCAAGATGAGTAATTTTCGGGGTTTAACATATTCTTGCTTTTCTAGTGGATGTATTATCATGGTAGGTGCCAACAAAACTGAAACGATACTAAAAACGATAGGATAGTAATGGAGATTGTTATTATTGAAACGAGCAAAATCACTTCTCAAAGATAAGCTTCATACAGTGTGTAAAAGGTAGAATATGAGGGAGAGAAAATAAACTTAACACAATTCACACACACTCTCAAATGATACCTATTACAATTAGTCTTAGTAGATCATTTCTTCACAAATTCCTTCCATATGTTATGCGGTTTGCATGCTCTTTCTCCACGACATGATCCAATCATTGCCTCACTACCCATAACAGAATTCTCATCCACATTCTATGGGTCCCCCTTTGATTTGGCTAACTCATTGGCTTCTAGAATGTTTGCATTTGTTGGGCCTTAATACTAAGTACCCTTATTTCAGTCTTGATGGTGAGAACATAAATAATATGGTTAAACACAACAAAGTCCATAACCATCCATGGATATCCCCTATTGGAATAAGTTTGCCAACTACCAATTTTGGACTGATAGACATACAACCCCAACAAACGTATGCATGAAACCATTATGACAAATTCATCAGAGCCTTTGCAAAAAGCAAGTAATACACGACCAACAAAATATGTCCAAACCCTTATCAATTACGTAGGTATCAATGACCTTCTGTTTTCTTCTAAAAGGATTCATTAGACTAAGAGTTTTGTTGGCACCTGCCGTGATAAGATATCCACTTGAAGAGCCAGAAAATGTTAAATCCCGAAAATTACTCATCTTGGAGTGGTAAGCTCTTTTTTCTGACATACTATAAAAAGAGCAAAATCTTTTTGCATATGTAGTAGTAAGCACAATCAGAAGTGAATGAGATTCAAGAAATTTTCTCCAATAAGTTTTCTGAACTGACCTCCACATCGTGCAAACACCCGAGAAGTTAAAAAGGCCATCAAAACTTTATAATTTCTGGGAAATTACTCCAAGCATTTCCGGAGGAAGTGGACTGACATCCATAACTTCTTTCATTTTTTTCTCTGCCACAATGACAATGTTAGGTGATTTCCAATGTCAATAGGAGGAGTACATATGCTTTTATTAATTTATCTAATAATATCATGGAAGAACATGACATATTGAAATACTTGCAGACAATACAATAATCAAAGAAATATATTTTCCTAAAGAGAAGACAACTGTTTAACCACATTGAAACACAATTCGGCATTTAAATGTGTTTAAGCATTTAAATGGCGAATTGTGTTTCAATGTGGTTAAGCAGTTGTATTCTCTTTAGGAAAATATCTTTCTTTGATTATTGTACTGTCTCCAAATATTTCTTTATGTCATAATTCCATGATATTTATTAGATTAATGAATAAAAGCATATGTACTCCTCCTATTGACATTGGAAATCACCTAACATTGTCATTGTGGCAGAGAAAAAAATGAAAGAAGTTATGTATGTCAGTTCACTCCCTCCAAAAATGCTTGAAGTAATTTCCCAGAAATTACAAAGTTTTGGTGACCTTTTTAACTTCTCGGGTGTTTGCATGATGTAGAGGTCAGTTCATAAAACTTATTGGAGAAAATTTCTTGAATCTCATTCACCTTTGATTGTGCATACTACTACATATGAAAAAAGATTTTGCTCTTTTTATAGTCTGCCAGAAAAAAGAGCTTACAGCTCCAAGATGAGTAATTTTTTAGAGTTAACATATTCTGGCTCTTCTAGTGGATATCTTATCATGGCAGGTGCCAACAAACACTACAAGAAATATCATTTTTCGCAGCGACTTTTTCGCAACGACATTTAAATTGTTGACAAAAACATACATATAGCAACAACTTATTTAAGTTGTTGTTATAAGTAAGTTTTTTCTCAACAACTACGTTATCGTTGGGAAAAGTTAGTTATCTCAACAATAATTATTGTTGTCGCTAATAGTATAGTTTTTTTACAACAACCTTGTAAAGTCGCTGGAAAACCACTCAATTACTTTTTTTATGCGTATCTTTTATCATGATTTCTGTTCCTATTTTTATGCGTAGATTTCTCTTAATTTTTTATTTTTTTTTTTCTATTTTTATGTTTTGTATCTTTTTTATCTTTAGAGTTAAAATTACAATTAAGGGTAGAAGATTTGCAATATTATCATACTCTTTGAGGACAAATTAGATTTTTTAGTAATTGTTCATTCTATACATTTTTAGTAGATTATTATTGCCGCTAATAGTATAATTTTTTTTGCTACAATCTTGTAAAGTCGTTGGGAAATTACACAATTACTATTTTTTATGCGTATTTTTTGTAGGGTCCGCCCAACACATTGTAGGCCTAAAACAAACATTAAAATGAGGTTTTTTTTAAAAAAAAATAAAATAAAAAATTGATATTACAAAAATAAATAAAAATAATTTTTGGGTAAAAGGCTACTAAATATCTTCATTTGTTAAAAAAAATTATATTATTTTTAGAAAAGTAAACATCATAATAGAAAATAATTGATTAAAAAATAGGAATAGAAAATAAATCGTTTAATAGTGTAGATAATCTTTTTTTCTTTTTATTTTGGTACAGGCATAGATGATCTTTTTTTTTTGAAGTAGATCTTTTTTTCTGTACAAGCGTAGATGATCTTTTTTTATTTAAGTTAAAAAAGATCTACAAAAAGTAGAGTACAATATTTCTTTTTGAAGTAAAGTAGAATACAATATATATATATTTTTTAAACAAGGTAGAGTACAATATAAAAGTATAGTTCTTCATAATAAATATAAATGAATAAAATAAGAAAGGAAAAAACCATAAGAAAAATAATTTGGTTTTAAAAAAATTAATTTTAAAACATACGAAAAATAATTTGGTTTTAAAAAAATTAATTTTTTTTCTAAGGCCTAAACCGGCCTTGATCTTTTATCGTGGTTTCCGTTCCTATTTTTATGCGTAAATTTCTTTTAAGTTAAAATTATTATCATTTTTTATTTCTAATTTTATATATATTATTATACTTGATAAGGACAAATTAAGTTTTTTTACGGTAGTTCGTTTAATATATTGCTAGTAGATATACTTTAATTGAATTATTTATAGTTTGTTGAGAGATATATGCAAAATAGAAATAAAAAGATAAAAAAAAAAACAAAACTTAGTTAAAAATATTTAAGTCAAATTAATTACATTCATAGTTTTTTTTTAACAGTTTTAATATTATTAAAAACAACCCACCGAAACACAAGATCAAGATGTGTTTGTGGGGATAAATTCCAACTCAGTAACAGGGAAGGCAGTTACAAATGGGAAAACAAATAAATCAAAGCAGGCAAGGGATACACCAAACCAGGGAGCAAAAAAGGATCTACTGCACTTATTGAAACAATCCATGGGACTCCACTTCCACTCATAAAGTAAGCATGATCCTTTTGCCTTTCTATTTAAGTACCACGTCCATGACAACAATTACTTAGTTAAATAGATATTGAGATCCAAATCAATATATTGACAAACTACTATTATATTTGCTAACTTCATCGTATACTTTCATAGGTAAATTTAAATTTTTTAATATTTTTCAGATCCTTTTGCTTCAAGTTCAATAGCTAGAGGATTGATTCAAGATCGTGATGTTTCCTCTTAGGTCAATATTTCTTTGTAGGTTTAATCTTGTTGGAGATGTTCACAAACTTTATCCCTTATCTTTTCCACTTGTTATCTCTCAATTCGCAATTTTTTATATAGTCAATTTTTTTTTTCTTTCTTTAATGTCTAATAGTTAAGATTTTAATTAAATCACAATTCTTGTTGTGCAGCAGAGTGAGAGAATGATGTAAAAAGTGTAGAAGGAAGACAAATCTAAAAGAATGCATTTGATTCACCAAACAAGTGAGAGATATTCCAATTGTTCAACGATTGTAGTATTATACAATGCACTATACAAGGAAGGAAGGAAAAAAGATTTGTATTGTTCACCGAATGGATGATTTAACGGAGTTACAAGCGATTATTAATATTTGAGTTGAATAAAGAGCACGTATCACTTTTTTATAGGAGAACAAGACAATTGTATTTAGGATAATATATATAAGTTTTATCCTTTAATTATATTGTTTATAGATACTTTAATTGAATTATTTATAGTTTGTTGAAAAGGATATATGCAAAATAGAAAGAATAAGATAAGAAGAAACAAAACTCAGTTAAAGAATTTAAATTATGACAATTTAAATTAAGTGATTGATACTAAATTTTTATAAAAAATAACAAAAATATATAATTACATTTATAGTTGAAAAGTCTAATTTAATCCAGCAATTTTGTTGTTGAGATATAAAAGATATAACAACAATTTATATCGTTCACAGAAATAACTTTTTCGCTGCGAAAAATACATTTTTTGCCAGCGACAATAATTGTTGTTGCATAAAAACACCAGCTATGCCAGCGACAATAATTGTTGTTGCAAAAAACATTAGTAATGACAACGACAATAAATGTTGTTGCAAAAAACCATTAGTTATGTCAGAGACATTAATTGTTGCTAAAAACACTAGTTTTGTCAGCGACATTAATTGTTGCTGCAAAACACTAGTTATGGCAGCGACATTAATTGTCCTTGCAAAACTTTTCGCAACGGCACTTATGGCAGCGACATGCAGCAACATTTTTTTTGCTGCGAAAAACACTTTTTGCAGCAACTTTGCGTTTTTTGCAGCGACATTTGTCGCTGCCAAAAATGATATTTCTTGTAGTGAAAACTCTTCGTCTAATGAATCCTTTTAGAAGAAAACAGAAGGTCATTGATACCTCTGTAATTGACAAGGGTTTGACTTATTTTGCTGGCCGTGTATTACTTGCTTTTTGCAAAGGCTCTGATGAATTTATCATCATGGTTTCATGCAAACGTTTGTTGGGGTTATATGTCTATCAGTCCCAAAATCGTAGTTGGCAAACTTATTCCAATTGGGGTTATCCATGGATGGTTGTGGACTTTGTTGTGTTTAACAATATTATTTATGTTCTCACCAACAAGACTGGAATAAGGGTACTTAGTATTAACTTTGCAAGTTTGAATTTTCTAAAATTGAAGAATACTCCCACTGTAAGTTCTGTAAATTTGTGGTCATATAATTAACTTAGTTGTGATGGAAAGCTTTTAGTGGATCATTTTGTACCGAAGAAACTATCAAATATTTACATGATAGATTGGGATACAATGACTTATCTGAAGTAAGAAAGTTTGAGTGACTTCGCATTACTTTATTCACCTTACAAATGCTATGCGCTAGAGAAAGTTTTCGCAAGTATGAAAGCAACTGTGTTTATTCTATTACTTGAGATAACTTTCTTACTTTAGATAACTTTCTCTAGGGCATAGTATTTGTAAGGCGGATGAAACAATGTGAGGTCACCCAAAGTTTCTAACTTGAGATAAGTCATTGTTTTCTCAATCTATCCCATAGACATCCAATAGTTTATTCAGTACAAAGTGAAGCACTAGATAAGCTTCCCATCAAACCTAAGTAAATTATATGAACAAGAAGTTACATTGAGATTATTCTTCAGTTTAGAAATTCTAAATTTGTAGAGTTCAAGTTAAGTTCCAATAATTTTAAACTTGCAAAAAGAGGTGTGCGTAGGGGAGTTGGTGGTGGTGGAGGGAGAACGACAGGTTTGAAATTTTACAGGAAGAAAGTGTGAACCAACTTTTGAACATTCTAGTAACGGTGACCCTTTCCCATATGGAGGATATTTGGAAGTGGAATTTAAATCCGGAAGAGGATTTCTCGGTGAAATCCGCGTATGATGCGCTCTTGGCGATTGGTGATAGTCCGAATCTTAGTGAGTTTGAGTTGAAGATTTTTTCGGACATTTGGGAGAGTCCGGCTCCTTCCAAGATGGTGGCTTTCTCTTGGAAAATCCTATATGATCGTATTCCTACGAAGGATAATCTTCTTCTTATAGTAGTGTTACAACAAGGAGTGGTAGGTAATTGTGTTATGTGCGATCATGTTCCAAAACGGGTTCACACTTGTTTCTTTATTGTAATGTGGCTCATAGGACATGGTACGAGATTTTTAAATGGCTCGTTGTGGTGATTGTGATGCTGCCAAATTTAACGCTTCTTTTTTATTGTTTGAGTGAAGCGGCGAAGAAAAAAAGAGCTAGGAAAGGTTTCCGCTTGGTGTGGCCTACGGTGGTGTGGTCTATGGAGAGCGTGAAACGATGTTATTTTTAATGGTATTATTAAGAGGCCTTTGGATATAGTGGAAGATTAAGGTGCTCTCATGGAAGTGGAGTGTGGATCGGTTGAAAATTTCCCCTTGTTTATTTTACGAGTGGTCGTGGGATCCGAGAGATCGTTTTTTACGTTAATTCGGTGCCGTTGTTTTCTGGTAGGTGGTGTAGGGGCGGGTTGGCTAGTGTTGTACTCTGTTTTGTTCTTTAGAGTTTTTTCTTGTTTGGTTAGGAAGCGTAGGCATTTATAAGTTGTGTTCCCTTTCCTTTTGTTGTATTCTTCCTTTCTTGCCTAGTCAGGCCCGTCTTGTGCCTTGGTCTATGGTTGTTAATAAAGTTTGTATAGCCATTAAAAAAAAGTTCCCCTATTTTAGGCTTGTTGATAATAACATAAATAGTATTGTTAAACATGTTAAAAGCCCACAGCCTTCCATTGATATGACCATTTGGAATAAATTTTGTAACTAGAATATAGGTACTGATAAAAATACAAACTGATGAAAGATTTGCATGAAGCCACTATGACAAATTCATCAGAGCCTTTGGCAAAAGTGAGTAAGAGACAACAAGAAAAATAAATTTGATGCTTAGCCACATGTTCTAAAGTAAATTCAACAACCTCACTGACAAGTTTAGTGAATTTTGGAACCTTATTTCTTTGAGGAATTTCAAATTGCAAAACTACATTAGCGAAAACAAACACAAAATATAGCTTATTTTTATAACCCAGATTAAAACCTTGCTAATTTAAGACACCTTCTACGACATTTTCGATATGATAAACCCAAGCGTTTTTTCTTATTTGATGAATTATATATGGGGAGGAATCAAATTACACCAGTGTAATTTTTCAAAAGTTACATTCAGTAATATCCCTTGAGTTTATTTTGAACTAGTGGCTAGTAATGAGTTACTCATATACTCACATGACTCCATTAATAAATAAAACAATTCCTTTTTTATTTTCTTCCCGTTCCTTTTATGCTGCCATGTCCTCTCTAGGGGTGAGCAAACATTAATGACCAGCCCAAAAACCGCTCAAACCGATGTGAATATTGATAAAACGGGCGGGTCAGGTGGGTGGTCGGGTTTTGAAATTGAGAAAAATAGGGTTAATACGAGTACAAATGGTCGGCATCGGTTTTCAAAATTATCACCTAGTGTTACTCATGACCGACCGAGTAATAGACAAACACATTAGTTTTTTTAATGTTATTCTTCACACAGCTTGCAAGGTCTATGCATAAAAGGCTAGGCTACTCACTACTAGAAAAAGTTGAAATACCGACGGAATTTAGAGACAGAATATATTTTGTCTCTACTAGAGATGGAATTAGAGACGGAAAAAGCAATTAGAGACAAATATTTTTATTTTAGAGACAGAAATTTTCATTTTAGAGATAGATTTTGTCCGTCTCTAATAGTTTAGAGACGAGGAAATTACCGACGGAATCAAATCCGTCTCTAACGTGCTTAGTGACGGAATATTTGCATTTTAGAGACAGATTTCGCCCGTCGGTATTTAAGATTTTTCTAGTAGTGACTACTGATACTCCTATATCATTATGTCTACTCAGGAAGCTAGTACTCCTTTATCGAAAGTTGTAAACTAATTGTAATTTATACTAAGCATTTACTTATATCGATGCATGTTCTCATAGAATATTGTCTAATGCTCTCAACTACTACTACTACTAATACTACTACTACTATTTACATTTATGTATTTTTGAAGAACACACTCTCATCTATCCTACTGGGTTGATGTTAATTGCCAGCAAAACTCATGCTATTCCACCATAATAAAGATTGTCAAAACCGGACCGCACCAGCCGGTCGGACCGGTTGAATCGTGTATCAGTCATATATTTGGTCCGGTCATGCCTGAAAACCGGGCAGCAAGCGAAGCGGTAAAAAATCGGTCGAATCAGCTTGAAACAAAAAAAACCGGTAAACCAGCCGGTTTAAACGGTTCGGTGGTTCAGTTTTTTTTAAAAATAAAAAACAGATCAAAATTCTAATATTGTGTCAGTATTCTAATTAAGGGAATAAGCAAAAACTTCCTAATATATTACAATTATCATCAATACAATGAATAGCAAATATTCTGACTTGAATGATTAATATTCACATTTCACCATAATTTCTTTTCTAATATTTTGTAATTTAATTAAAAACGGTCTGACCCGGTCCGATCACTTGACTGATAAGATCACCGGTTCGATGACCGGTCTGATTCTGACAACCTTGACCATAATCGAATCACACTTGAAGTACCAACACTTGCAGAATACTAGTATTTTTCGTGATTATTATTATTAAGTCTAGTTTTCTTTTCAATCTTTTACACTTCTTCTTCTGTGAGTTCTGGAATGGAAATGGAAGATTATGTAAATCTGGTGTGAGGGAGAAAGAGCTCCATGCGACACTGTTGCTGTAAACCAACTAAAACCAACCGCTCAACCTGTCACCCGTCAACTCACCATCCGCCATAACCGTAAAAACAAACGGCCGGAAGTGAGTGATTTTTTAATTTGTTCAGTTTCATTTGGATGGGCATTTTTTGATCCGGATCCGACCGAACCCGCCCGATGCCCACCCCTAATCCCCTCAAATCAAGTGGGAGTATGTTAGTAACCCCCAATATATATATATATATATATATATATATATATATATATATATATATATATATATATATATATATATATATATATATAATTGCACATTTTATATTTTCAAAAAAGGTGTAGATGATATCTTAAAGAAATTTCTTCTTATATGCAATCATATAATTTATACTAAGAGGTAGAAAAAAATATAATTAAAACTAACCTCAGAGAGAGTAATTTTCATTTTGGTAAGTAGAGTTACTAAGCTTTCATGACTTGACGAGAATATCACACAAGCTTCTAGATTGTCATCCCAAGTGGTTGATAAATCAACATCAATCTATTATATCAAAATACAAGACTCAATATTAATATGTGAAAATTTAATTAATTTTACAAAAATTAAGTGTTACTTCAAGAGATTTAAAAAATTATATTTTATGTTCAAATCTTGAGAATATATGATTTAAAGTGCAAATGATTCTCACATAAATTAATCACCAAATATATAAAATTTTACAAAATAAATGGTCAAGCCCACAAATCAAAACTATATATGATATTAAAATCAAATATATATTCTTGATTTGAATTTATTTAAAAGAAACTTTTATCGGTATAAGTCAAATTTATTTGAAAATAAAATAAAATATAAAATCGATTTATTATGGAATAAAATCAAATCCTTAATGACACATAAATAGGGAGGTTGAGAAATATAAACAAATAAGGAATATGGGCAAAAACATTGAACAAACAATTTTGAGAACATGATTTTTAAAATTATAAATTATTCTCATATGAATAAAAAATAATATATCTCATGGTATTCAAAAATTATAAAATGGTCTTAACCTAGGTAATAAAAATCAAACCGAATTGACCGATTCAACCAGTTGAATTATGAATTCAACCAGTTGAATCATGAAGCAAGCATCGGCCCAATCCAAAGACACAAGAAACCGTTGTGCCACATAACCAGTATATGAACCAAAAAATTGGATGAAAACCGGAAAAACCATAATAATTGGCGATTTGTCTAGTTTGAAAAGTTGTATATCATTTTTCTTTTTTGACAAAAAAACCATTAACAAGCTCCATTATAGACAAGAAGAAGTCGATTTGATATTTTCATAGTAAGAAAATGTGGATCTAAGAAGAAGAAGAAGATGGAAGACATAAAATGAACCAATGGAATAGAAAGAAAAAAGAAGATGCATAACAAAACAAGGCAGATGAAAGACTAAATGGGTGGCGGCTGCCTCTTTGAATTTGATTATAGATGAGAGATTAACTTTTAGGTTTTGTATTACAATTTATATATAAGTGGACACATGTGTGGGCTTGGGCCAGAACAATTGCATACAACAAGTCATGGAACATGAAGATTGCTCTTCCCACCCCTTGCTTTCTTTTTCACCCCCTGAGTTTCCATTTATACCCTTAAAAAAAAGTTCGGTAAATGCGAACCGAACTTTTAAACGGTTGAAAACAAATGTTTATACCCTTAAAAAAAAGTTCGGTAAATGAAAATCGAACTTTTGGGAGGTAAAATTATGGGTAAAATTGGATTTTTGGGGGGTGAAAAAGAGGCATGGGGGGTGGGAAGAGAAATCTTCATGGAACATTTGTATTAGTAAAAAAAATACTACATGATACCTTTAAAAAAAACACTTACATGTTACCGTAAAAAAAAAAATTACATATGTTACATTTTGTCTCAATTTTTTTTCACATTAGCATTCTTTTAACTTAAATTCAATGTAGTTTTTTTAATCTCCATGCCCTTCGTGTGTATAAATATTAAATTTTACATCTTGACTTTTGATGTTATGAGATTTATTCCCTCTCCCACAATGTCTTTGTCATTGACAACAATAATTTGGTATATAACATTTATTTATCATTTAAAAAAGATAGTTATTACAACGAACTAACCCTAAAGTAGTAACGAGCCGTCTTTAGTCTCCACCATAACCCTATTCACTAAATACACTCGCTACTCTCATGCAAAGTATCGATTTATAAAAGCATTAGTTTTGTGATCGTTAGTTGTTTTATTATTTCCTAATCTCCTAATAACTTCACGCGTGTTCACATGTATGCTGGTTGAATGACTATCTTTTAGGTCGATTTTTAAGAGCTACTCTTATAAACAGATATATTCTTGAAAATAATTTATAAAGTACGTCTACCTATGAATATAGAATAAAGCATAAATATACTCAAATAATAACAAATCAAATTTAATAACCAAACAATTCATTGCCATTACTGAATTAAGAGTATAATGACATTAAGAGGACAAGAAGACATCCCAACTGTGTTTGCACCTGTCGTAGATTTCAATCCTCTACCAAGTGTCCATCTTTATTAGAAAAGGAAAAAATGATTATAAATGGGAAGATATAACTCAACTGGTTTAAGCGAAGGATTAAATGAATTAGAAATATCAATGGGGCAGAGAATAAACATGGAGTACTTTATCACACAATTTTCTACTATTTAAAATTATCAGAGGGGCTTTTTCCTCTATTCCCATTCCATGGAAAAAATCTCTCCATATCCGAATTCTTAAACGGAGCAATACCCATGAAAATCTCCATTTACAGATCGATCAAAATGACATCCATAAAAATAATTAAGATGTAAAACGACTAGGATTGTCTTGGTGAAGGTGAAACATAAATTCAAATATTGTGAAATTTAAAGCGGCGTCAATGTAACTTTGAAAAGTAGATTGTGGAAAAATAAATACATTGAAATAAATTTGAGAAGAATCGACAATTGTTCTAGAGTTGGATGTAATTTATAAAATGTATTGAGAGACCCTTATTAAAATATTTTTTACTTCTATTTCTAAAGATTTTTTCCTAATGACTAATGGCATGAATGTTTGCTACTGTTTAATCGACATACGAAATTTCTAAATTCTGCACATATTGTGTGTCGACAAAATGCGATATCCACTAACACTTTTTTTTTTATTACTAACACTTATTTCTTCTAATGTTTTCTATTGCAACATTTATACTTTTGATCATTTACTTTATTTATTTATTAAAATAAATTTGTCTCTTGAACAATGTTATATATCTACTACTATAATAAACCCCAAAATCATTCCACAAAAGATTCCATATATTGATGAACATATTTCGATCTCTCATTTCTTCTGCACAATTCTTTTATAATCATTTCAACAAATGATTTCTTCCTAGAAGAAAGAAATTAGCCCATATACCTTTGTTCGAGAGAAATATAGATATTTTTTGTTCGGTAGCCTAGTGTATATAAATTCTATCACTTAAAATGGATAAGTGGAATGACCAGAGTTTAAATCTCAATTTCCTACATATATAATACAATATTTTGAACTAAGCTCACAGGACCAAGAGAAATATGGATTTAATGCTTTGAAAAATCATAATCGTAACAATACCATGACATATATATCAAAGATATTCTAATTATAATTATTATTCTTTAGCTGTATTCCTAGATTGAGGTCGAGACTTATACAAAATTAAGATCTAAGAACACTATATTTATAATATTCTTTAGCGCCTAATTTCAAGGTCGAAATTATAAAGCAAAAAAAAAAAATACATTTATTGGATACTAACACAAATTAAATGGCAACTCAAGAAACATTCTTGCATATCGTATATTGCTTAGAAACAATTTTAGGCACAAGAACTCACTCCATAGCCACCATTGCACATAAGTTGTCAACGCACTTAAGAACTGAAGGTCGCAAGTTATGTTGTACATGAAGATCATATATTAGAACTTGTAGGCAATCATCATCAGTTTCACATTTCGTTTGTGCTGTAATGAAAATAGATAATAAACTAATGTTACTAAAATGAGATAAAAAATATTGCATAAACTAAATAGTAAAAATGGAAATTTAAAAAGAGTGAAAACATGACTTACCATGAACCTCCTTTATAACAAGAAATAGCAAAAAAAATAAAATAATACAATAAACAAATACGAGAGTTTTAGCCATATTTGTTTCTCTATTCATGTAAAACTAAAATATGACCGGATGGTTTTATAGTGAGTGTATTAAGCTCATTCTAATAATTAGGAAGATATATTGATTTACCCCTTTAGTAAATCAATGAGTTGTGTTTGTCCCTTCTTCACACTTTGCAAAGGGGTAACATAAAAAACTTGATAATTATCCGAACTAATTATTGTTTTAAGGGTAATTAATAGGTTTTTACCATCTATAAAATACTTCATCCGTTCCTTTTTATAAGACAGACAATTCACCTTTTAGATTCATTCAATAATTAATGTATTTAGTCTATATTATAGCTTAAATACGTTAATTATTGAATGAATCTAAAGAGTAAATTGTCTCTTACAAAAACGAAGGGAGGGAGTATGTAAGTTTTGTTTTACCCCCTTTTAGATTACCCACTATAATTTTTTTTTATAATTTTTTTAATTCATTTTACCCTCCTGTCGAATTTCTTTTTCAACACAAGGAGTTAAAATGAACTAGAAAAAAACAAAAAAAAAACATTACAAGAGGTAATTTTAAAAAAAAAATTACAGCGGGTAAAGTAAGTTTGACTTTCAAAATTTGTATACAATTTTATATCCGCTTATTCACATCAATTATTTGATCCTAATTGATATACGAAATTGATTACTAAAATTTATGCGGCCAAACTCCATTATTACCGTGTACGGTCAATAATCCAATAAATATTGAAGTACAAGGTGTTACATAGAGTCATTTTTTGACATCCTAAATCCAAAATTGTAGGTATTTTGATGTTAAAATATTTTTTGAAAAATATTATTTAGAGTCACTTCACATTGGAGAGTTTTCATGCATGGCTCAACACTTGTTATTATAGCCTAGCAAGTCTATGAGTATCTGGTATTGATACACATCTCCAATTTTTTATTATTTCAGTCTCATAGATCTCCATACATCAATTAGATTTAATCTTTTATGCTTATATAGAAAAAAATATTTAGCCTTTTGTATCAAAGACTAAACTGTACTTTTGTTCTTTTACGTTTATTTTAGGTTTGAATCAGGTTCCTTACGTTTTAAAAGTTTCAATTTGGTTCATCACGTTATCAATATTGACATTAGTTAGACCCTTCCGTCAATTTTTTCACTAATCCTTACACGTGACCGACGGTTTGGACACGTAGACACTATTTTGGACACGTTCAGTGCCATGTGGGGTGCTGACTAAGTAAAAAAAAATTTAAAAATAATATATATTACTTATGATAATGGAATTGGCCCCAAAAAAAATTAGAGTTTTCTACTTTAAAAAACTGAACGTGTCCAAAATAACATCCACGTGTCCAAACCATCAGCCACATGTAAAAATCAAACGGGGTTAGTGAAATATTTGACGGAAGTAACTAACTAATGCAAATGTTGATAACATGAGAGACCAAATTGAAACTTTTAAAACGTACGGACCTGATTTCAAACCTAAAATAAACGTAAGGGACCAAAAGTGCAGTTTAGCCTATATCAAAAGAAACTTATTGTTCATTTCTGCAGCGGCTCACGAAAAAAATGAGATGGAAGACAACAACATATTGACAAATCTACCAATTGATTGGAGCTGATTACGAATCGTTTGTCCCTTTACGATTTCCTTGCATTGACAGTAATGTTGAAAATTTGTAATTCATAGTTGTTTGTCTGTCTTGCTTGCAGAGCAAGTAACAATTTTAATGCTTTGTTTTAGAGTGTTTGCTTGGCCTAACTAATTCATTTAATAAGAGTTAGTTAAGGTAGTTATGAGTTGGTGACAGTTAGGGGAAGTTGGCTAGAGGTTACAGCAGTTACTTGATGTGCAAGTAAAGTCTATAAAGTAGTATAGTGTTGCAATTGTTTTTGTGTACTAAGTAATTAATAAAATTCCTCACTACTTCCCTCACTTTATCTTCTTCATTCTCTCTGATATTGTGTCTGTTTTCATCTTTTCTTTTCATATTTCCTTCATTCAAAGTGTGTGTTGTGTGTGTTTATAGATTGGATAGTGCCATTCCTAGAGTTAGAGCCCTCACCAGGTCATTGTGTGTGCCTGATCTGTGTGAGGTATGTGATTGAAACCCAACAAGTAATATGGCATTCTTGCAAGAAAACAATTTCTAATGCCATTGAAAACAAGCATTGCTGCCATTTAGGTTAAATGTCATAAGTTTTCCTATAGTCGGAAACCCACAGTTGAAGCTCACTAATAATTGTATTGGCGCAATTGAAGGATGGTTGATTATGATTAACTATTGTGAAATGTTTCTTCTTGAATCCAGTGAGTGACTGATGTTTGAATCATGACATAATCAAAGTTGTCCGCCCACTTATTCTTCCGTCTGAGGTGATAGAACACCTTGTGTAAGCAAAATGGTGGCCTCCTCCAAGCCAAACTGTGATGGTTCTTCTGATTGTTATTTAGTGGCCGGGTCTTTTGAATGATTTTTGTAACAATATTGCAATTTATAAACGCTTTGATAAGTCGTGAACTATAGTTGAGTCAGATAATAACGATTTAGGGTTTTATTTTATGAACGTGAAAATTATTGGTACAAAATTGTATGCAAGTGACTCATTCCCTCAGATTCTATGTTGATTTATTGTCTCAAGAGTAATATATGATTATTTTCCCCTCTTCTTAATAGCTTATTTCTCCTTGACGGAGTTTATTACCTTCCATAATTTCGTGATGATGGCATTATCACGCTACATTAATTACACAAAGTATCAACTCTAAAATTGAAAACCTATTTTTTGGTCCCCATTTTAATTTTGGAAAAAATGTGTTTTTCATCCCTATATATAGAAACAAATTTTGGTTTTAGATTTTAAAACTAGTGCACCAAACCAAAAATCCTATTTGGTTTGGTTCAAGGTTATTGAAATTAATTCAATTGAACCAATTAAATCGGATTTAGATTCTACTCAATTTAATCTACTGCACCATGAACAGAGCCCCATGCATGAAAATTCTAGTGAGATCTCTGCTTTTACAATACAATGGGATCTACTTCGCCCATACAATCTATCATTGATTTAGAAAATTTAGAATTGATACTTGCGCAAGTATAGCGTGATAATGGCATCATGAAATTAAGGAAGGAAATAAACTTCCTCAAGGAGAAATAACCTATTCAAAAGGGGGAAAAATAATGCTGTTATAATAATTGAATTTTTCTTCTATTTTTTTGTTATAGTATTATCTACTTTTAGTTAGGTTTTTAAAATTGAGTATTTTTTATTTTACATAAATGCATATTATGCTATTTATTATTTTTTCAAAAACAAAAAAAAAATATATATTAGAAAAGAAAGCGTTGCGCTATATCAGACAAGCAACACGAAATAACCGTTATCTTAAATTAAACACAAAACCGTTGCTATCAAAATTACGCAACACGTCAATAATCATTCCTATTACTACAACTATTGCGATAACATTAAGTTAGAAACTGTTTCCTATAAAGATAAGCAACACAAAAAAACTATTGCATGGAATTATAAGCAAGACCGTTGCTACAAAAATTAAGCAACAACCCAATATCCGTTCCGAAGTGTAAAACAACCGTTGCTACTGGATCACAACAAACCGCTGCCTTTTACATATTTAGACAACGGTTATGCATTACTGTGGACGAAACTCAAAAAACCGTTGCCAATACACTACTAGAAAAGTCTTAAATACCGATGGACAAAATCTGTCTCTAAAATGCAAAAATTCTGTCACTAAGCATGCTAGAGACGGATTTGATGCCGTCGGTAATTTCCTCGTCTCTGAAATATTAGAGACGGACAAAATCTATCTCTAAAATGAAAATATCTGTCTCTAAAATAAATATTTTTGTCTCTAACTGCTTTTTCATTCTCTAATTCCATCTCTATTAGAGAAAAAATAAATTCCGTCGGTATTTCAACTTTTTCTAGTAGTGAGAAAAGGAAACAGCTATATAGAGCATGCTAACAAAACCGTTGTTGAACCGCTGCTTTAGGCTATAGGTACGGTTTTATGCCTTTATACGCAATGGTTCTTGACCACTGCGTAAACATCAAAATGTTGTATTGTAGATATGTAGAATACGTACATAAGATACATTCGAGAAATTAGTGGACATATGTACACTTATATTGAACATAATGAGAGAAGAGACTAACTCAATAACATTATACAAGACTTATTATGAGTTCTTTTAATGATGTTTTTGTTGGTATTCTAATATAAAGATTCCAATATATTATAATTTAGACAAAAAAAACTCTCACATGTTTTGAAATGCGATCATTATAATTATTTTTTGAACAATGATCAGTGAATGTTCTTTACAATTATTTTACATGTATATGATTTTTGTGGTTGTGTTGGGCCATCAATTTCAAGAATTTCGGGTATATCCAGACTTCATAGATCACTTTGTGTAATTGAATTTGGTGTACAAAATGGTGTAGTTCAACTTTTTAAAAGAAAAAATAAATAATAAAAAATTGCCTTTGTAGACAAAAAGAGAGTTGAGCTGGTGTAATGATAAAATTTGAGGGAGTTTGATCATCTAATAAAATCATAGCAATATTAGCCAAAAATTTAATAAAAATTAAAAATCGTGGGGTTCACTTGCCCAGCCTCATACCAATGTGGCCTCTGCCACTATGTGTATATATATACCCGGCTATTGCACATCAGATTCGTCGAATTACCTTGCCTGTTATTCCTCTAAAGGATCGGTTGGTTTGCTGTAAGACCAAAGATGGCAGACTGTCAGTGAAACACACCCATGATTTTTTGTACTCTGATGCTTAAATTCATGGTTGGACTCGCTGGTTACGGCATAATTCTATTCCACCATCTAATTCATTTTATGCTTGACGTAATTTTCAAAAGAAAATGCCAACGGATGGGAATCTCATCAAACGAGGATGCTTTGTGGTTTCAGCTTGTTCGATTTGTTTATCTAACTAGGAGACTTCTGAGCATTTATTTTTTCACTGGTTTTTTTGCATCACAGCTCTGGAATTGGCCCACGGCATTTTGATCAATCATGCGTTGGATACTTCCTCTGTCACTCATCTTTTTGTTAATATTCCTACGCGGTGGAGTGCTGATCTTATTAGTCTTGCAAGAATAGCTTTTATCCATGTTTTCCACACTATTTGGATGGGACAAAATGGAATTCGTTTCTATAATTCTTCTATTGCTTTATTTGCGGCAAAGACCAAGATTATTTCCTTCATTTCCACTAGTGCTCTTCGGTTGGATGGTTTCTCGGATTCTTTGGTTGAACGCCAAATTCTTTCTTTTCTCCAGGTTACTCCTAAGTTCTGAAATGCAACTCAAATTAAGACGATTCTTTGGAAAACTCCTATGGTTAAACAATCTACATCTGGTGTGTCATAGTAATCAAAAAACTGTTCAGCACGGAAGATCCATTAATGCACGTTTGTGCCATCAAAACGAGGGAATTCAAGTTTCACATTTCTCACCTGAAACGAAGGTCTGTTACTAAGTCCAGCACCATGGGTCTGTTTCGGTGGAGACTGGGCTATCAGGAGATCAAGCGCTGTGTAGATCTTATCAAACTTTGAATCATTTCCACCTTCCAATCTCTCCACACGTTCAAGTATTTCAGCTTGAAAAAGCTTCATCTCATCGGAATTGCGCTTGTTCTTTGCTTGTGATTTGTTTTCGTTTTGTTGAGCCATGGTGATGAAAGCACCACTGAAACGATACTAAAAACGATAGGATACTAATAGAGATTGTTATTATTGAAACGCGAAAAACCACTTCTCAAAGAGAAGCTTCATACAATGTGTAAAAGGGAGAGTATGAGGGAGAGAGAATAAACTTCACACAATTCACACACACTCTCAAATGACACATATTACAATTAGTTATAATAGATCATTTCTTCACAAATTCCTTCCACATGCTATGCGGTTTGCGTGCTCTTTTTCCATGACGTGGTCCAATCATTGCCTCATTCCCCATAACGGAATTCTCATGCACATTATGTGGGTTCCCCTTTGAAACCATGAGAACATAAATAATATTGTTAAACACAAATGATGGAATGTGATAATTCAAAGTGATTTAGGTAGTTAGTTTTGTTTTGTCTTAGGTAGTTAATCAGTTACTTAACTACCAAGTTAAGTGTAGTTAGTTAGTTAGGCCAATAGTTAGTTACTTGTAGCTCAAGTAACTCACATAAATACACCAAGTGTGTATCATTTGTAATATACTCTTTTACTTGGCCCAAAGTGTGGATGAATAAAAATTTTCTTTCCTTAGTTTCTATTATTCATCAAGTTTGTTCATCTTGCTTGAGAAACAAGTTTCATTGTGTTATCATCTTCTCTTGTGCACACAACAGTGTTTAGTGCTTATAGAACTTTGTGGATCTGTTCTGTGTGAGTATAGAACTTTGTGGATTTGTTCTGTGTGAGTATAGAACTGTGTGGATCTGCTCTGAGTGCTTATAGATCTGTGTGGATCTGTGTTCTGTGTTTAGTGGCTGCGCTAACAAATTGGTATCTAGAGCTCCGGTTAAAGATCAAAGGGAAACACGAGTGAATGTGAGGGGAATTCATTAAAGGGAAACACTTGAGTGAGGAGTGTGATTTTCTTCAAGAAATTGTGTGAATTTCTTCAAGAAAACTGTGTGTGAATTTCTTCATAGATAACAAGATGAACACAAATGGTTTTGGTACAAATATTCTGGTTCTTGATGGGAAGAACTGGGATTGGTGGAGTGCAGTGATGAAATCATTGTTTGGAGCACAAGATTGTTATGATGTGGTGCTGAATGGCTATGAAGATTTAGCAGAGAATCCAAATGATGCACAGAGAAATGCATTCAAAGAAACCAAGAAGAAAGATTGTAAGGCCTTGTTCTACATACAACAGAATGTTGATTCTCAACACTTTGAGAAAATTGCAAAAGCTACAAAATCAAAGGAAGCTTGGGATATTCTTGCTAGTTATCATGAAGGTGGTGAAAGAGTAAAGAAAGTGAAGCTTCAATCCTTCAGAAAACAATATGAGATGTTACAAATGGAGGAAGATCAGAAGGTTAGTGATTACTTCTCAAAGCTTCTTGCAATTGTACACCAAATGCAAAATTGTGGAGAGAATGTCACTGATCAAATGGTGGTGGAGAAAGTGTTGAGATCTTTAAATCAGAAATTTGACTTCATAGTGGTAGCCATAGAAGAAACTAAGGATATGAGTACTATGAGAATAGAAGATCTGCAGAGTTCTTTGGAAGCACATGAGATCAAACTAGTCAACAGAAGCTCTGAAAGAACAACTCAACAAGCAATGCAGGCTCAATCTGGTGGGAAAGATGGCAAGAACCACAAGAACAAGGGCAAAGGTAGATCAAACTGGTCAAAAGATTCAAAGATCAAGACTGAAGACAAAACTGAATCCTCAACAGGAGGAGGTTCTGTCAAGTGTCAAGGCAAGAAGAAATTTGATAAGAGTAAGATCAAATGCTATAACTGTGATAAATTTGGCCACTTTGCAAATGAGTGTCGGCTTAAAAATCAACAAGGTGCTAATATGGCCACTGAAGATGGTGATGCAAATGCTGTGTTAATGATGGCCACAACTTGTGATGAAAATGCTCAAAATGAAGATTGGTATTTGGACTCAGGGTGTTCAAATCATATGACTGCACATAGAGAGTGGTTAACAAATTTTGATGCAAGCAAGAAATCAAGCATAAGGTTAGCTGATGGCAGGAAACTTGCAGCAGAAGGTACTGGCAACATTGTGATCAAAAGCAAGAAGGGAGGTAAAGTGATTATCTCTGATGTATTCTATGTGCCAGATATGAGTTGTAACTTGCTCAGTATAGGTCAATTAGTGGAGAAAGGATTCTCAGTGACTATGGAAAATAGTGCACTGAAGCTGTTCGACAAAATGAAGAACTTAATTCTGATGTGTAATTTGTCAAAGAATAGGACCTACAAATGCAAAATCTCAAGTGTAGATATGATGTGCATGTCTACTACTATGAATGAAGATACTGAGGCACTATGGCATAAAAGATATGGACACTTAAATTTTAGAAGTCTAAGTGAGTTGAATTCTAAGGAGTTAGTGTCTGGTTTGCCAAAAATCAACATGAAACATGCAATTTGTGATATCTGTATGAAGAGTAAGCAAAGTAGATTGTCATTTGTGAAGGAGATTACAAAGAGGTCTTGTGCAGCTCTGGAAGTGATTCATTCAGATATTTGTGGACCCTTTGAAGTGCCATCATTGGGAGGAAGCAAGTACTTCATTACCTTTGTAGATGAATTCACCAGAATGATGTGGCTATTCACTATAAAGTTTAAAAGTGAGGCTTTATCAGTGTTTAAAAATCTTAAAGTTTTAATTGAGAAGGAGAGTGAGAAATCAATTAAAATTTTAAGGACAGATGGTGGAGGTGAATACACTTCAAATGAGTTTGAAGATTTTTGCAGAAGTCAGGGCATATCTCATGAGGTCACAGCTCCCTACACACCACAACACAATGGTTTAGCAGAAAGGAGAAATAGAACACTGCTGAACATGGCTAGGAGTATGATCAAGCAGAAATCACTTCCTCACAAGTTCTGGGGTGAAGCAGTCACTACTGCTGCTTACATTCTGAACAAGTGCCCAACCAAGAAGCTGAAACTAGTGCCTGAAGAAGCTTGGTATGGAAGAAAACCTAGTGTGAAGCATCTAAAAGTGTTTGGTTCACTGTGTTACAAGCATGTGCCAGATGCTAGAAGAACTAAACTGGAAGATAAGAGTGAGATCATGATTTTGATAGGCTATCATCCAACAGGTGCTTACAAGCTATATGATCCTGTGACAAATAAAGTTCATATCAGCAAAGATGTGATAGTGAATGAAAATGAACAATGGAAATGGGACAATGAGACTACATATAACAGTGAGAAAAGCTATATATTTCCTGAATCAAGTGATGAATCAGAAAATGAAGTAGCAGGAGATGATTTGCTTATAACTGGTAGTAAAACTGCAGAAATTGATAAAGTGAAAGACAAATTCAAAAGAGAATTTGAAATGTCTGATCTGGGTGAGCTTTCATTCTTCTTAGGAATGGAGTTTGTAAAAAGAAAGGGTGGTATAGTGATGCATCAACAGAAGTATATAGGTGAGATACTTGAAAAATTTGAAATGACTGACTGTAAGCCTATTTCAAATCCATCAGATACAAATGTGAAGCTAGATGAATGTGCAGATGAAGAGGGAGTAGATCCTACATTATTCAGGCAAATGATAGGCTCTTTGAGGTATATGTGCAATAGCAGACCAGATATTTGCTATGCTGTGAGTGTAATTAGCAAATTTATGAACAGTCCTAAGAAATCTCATATGACTGCGGCTAAAAGAATTCTTAGGTATGTGAAAGGTACTTTGAAGCTTGGTTTATTGTTTCCTACTGGATCAAATGATGATAGTGCAGAGTTAAAAAGTTACTCAGATTCAGATTGGGGTGGAGACAAAACTGATAGAAGAAGTACTTCTGGATATGTCATGATCTTTAATAATGTTGCTGTTGCTTGGAGCACAAAGAAACAGCCAGTGACTGCTCTGTCAACTTGTGAGGCTGAATACATAGCTGGAACATTTGCTACTTGCCAAATGATATGGTTAGATTCAGTGCTAAAGGAATTGAAGTGTGAAGTGCAGAAACCATTGAAGCTTATGATAGATAACAAATCTTCAATTAGTCTTGCTAAAAACCCAATCTCACATGGGAGAAGTAAGCATATTGAAACTAGATTCCATTTCATTAGAGAACAGGTGGTGAATGGAAACATTGAGGTAGTGTATTGCCCTACAGAAATCCAGTTTGCAGATGGTTTCACCAAAGCTGTCAAATTGGACATATTTGAATTTTTGAGAAAGAAACTTGGACTTATTTTTGCTTAGTCACTTTGAAATTAAGAGGGAGTGATGGAATGTGATAATTCAAAGTGATTTAGGTAGTTAGTTTTGTTTTGTCTTAGGTAGTTAATCAGTTACTTAACTACCAAGTTAAGTGTAGTTAGTTAGTTAGGCCAATAGTTAGTTACTTGTAGCTCAAGTAACTCACATAAATACACCAAGTGTGTATCATTTGTAATATACTCTTTTACTTGGCCCAAAGTGTGGATGAATAAAAATTTTCTTTCCTTAGTTTCTATTATTCATCAAGTTTGTTCATCTTGCTTGAGAAACAAGTTTCATTGTGTTATCATCTTCTCTTGTGCACACAACAGTGTTTAGTGCTTATAGAACTTTGTGGATCTGTTCTGTGTGAGTATAGAACTGTGTGGATCTGCTCTGAGTGCTTATAGATCTGTGTGGATCTGTGTTCTGTGTTTAGTGGCTGCGCTAACAACAAAGTCCACAACCATCCATAGATATCCCTTATTGGAATAAGTTTGCCAACTACGATTTTGGGACTGATAGACATACAACCCCAACAAATGTTTGCATGAAACCATGATGACAAATTCATTAGAGCCTTTGCAAAAAGCAAGTAATACACGGCCAGCAAAATAAGTCCAACCCTTGTCAATTACGGAGGTATCAATGACCTTCTATTTTCTTCTAAAAGGATTCATTAGACGAAGAGTTTTGTTGGCACCTGCCATGATAAGATATCCACTCGAAGAGCCAGAATATGTTAAACTCCAAAAATTACTCATCTTGGAGTTGTAAGCTCTTTTTTCTAGCAGAGTATAAAAAGAGCAAAATCTTTTTGCATATCTAGTAGTATGCACAATCAAAGGTGAATGGGATTCAAGAAATTTTACCCAATAAATTTTCTGAACTGACCTCCACATCGTGCAAATACCCGAGTAGTTAAAAAGGTCATCAAAACTTTATAATTTCTGGGAGCATTTCCAGAGAAGTTATGGATGTCAGTCCACTTCCACCGGAAATTCTTGAAAATAATTTCCCAAAAATTACAAAGTTTTTATGACCTTTTTCAATTCTTGGGTGTTTGCACGATATGGAGGTCAGTTCAGAAAATTTATTGGAGAAAATTTCTTGAATCCCATTCACCTTTGATTGTGCATACTACTACATATGCAAAAAGATTTTGCTCTTTTTATATTCTACCAGAAAAAAAGAGCTTACAGCTCCAAGATGAGTAATTTTTAGGGTTTAACATATTGTGGCTCTTCTAGTGGATATCTTATCATGGCAGGTGCCAACATAACTCTTCGTCTAATGAATCATTTTAGAAGAAAACTGAAGGTCATTGATACCCCGCAATTGACAAGGGTTGGACTTATTTTGCTGGCCATGTATTACTTACTTTTTGCAAAGGCTATGATGAATTTGTCATCATGGTTTCATGAAAACGTTTGTTAGGTTTGTATGTCTATCAGTCCCAAAATCGTAGTTAGCAAACTTATTCCAATAGGGGATATCCATGGATGGTTGTAGACTTTGTTGTGTTTAATAATATTATTTATGTTCTCACCAACAAGGCTGAAATAAGGGTACTTAGTATTAACTTTTCAAGGGGATATCCATGGATGGGAGTAAGCTTGCTAACTTATGTGGGAGTATATTAGAAGCCCCCAATATATATAATTGCACATTTTATATTTTCAAAAAACGAGTAGGTGATATCTTAAAGAAATTTCTCCTTATATGCAATCATATAATTAGTCATAAAAGGTAGAAAATTATAAAATTACAACTAACCTCATAGAGAGTGATTTTCATCTTTGTAAGTAGAGTTACTAAGCTTTCCTGACTTAATGAGAATATCACATGAGCTTCCAGATTGTCATCCCAAGTGGTTGATAAATCAACAGGAATATGTTATATCAAAATACAAGACTCTATTGTAATATGTTAAATTTAATTAATTTTACAAAAATTAAGTGTTACTTCAAGAGATTTACAAAAATTACATTTTATGCTCAACTCTTGAGAGTATATGGATTAAAGTTGCATATGATTCTCACATAAATTAATCTCCAAATATCTAAAATTTTACAAAATAAATGGTCAAGCCCACAAATCAAAACTATATATATGATATTAAAATCCAGTATATATTCTTGATTTGAATTTATTTAAAAGAAACTTTTCTCGGTATAAGAAAAATTATATTTATTTGAAAACAAAAAAAAAATATCAAATCGATTTATTATGGAATAAAATCAAATCCTTAATGACACAAATAGGGAGGTTGAGAAATATAAACAAATAAAGAATATGGGCAAAAACATTGAACAAAAAAATTTAAGAACATGATTTTTAAAATTATAAATTATTCTCAAATAAATAAAAATAATATATCTCATGGTGTTCAAAAATTATAAAATGGTCTTGACCTAGGTAATAAAAATCAAACCGGATTGGCCGATTCGACAAGTTGAATCATGAAGCAAGCATCAACCCGATCCAAAAGACACAAGAAACCATTGTGCCACAGAACCAGTATATGAACCAAAAAATTGGATGAAAACCGGAAAAACCATAAAAATTGGCGATTTATCTAGTTTGGAAGGTTGTATATCATATTTCTTTTTTGACAAAAAACCATAAACTAGCTCCATTATAGATCTATAGAAGAAGTCGATTTGATATTTTCATAGTAAGCAAATGTGGATCTATGAAGAAGATGGGAAGATATAAAGTGAACCAATGGAATAGAAAAGAAAAAAGAAAGAAAAAAAAAAGATGCATAATGAAGGAGGCAGATGAAAGACTACAAAGGGTGGCGGCTGCCTCTTTGATTATAGATGAGAGATTAACTTTTAGGTTTTGTATTATAATTTATATATAAGTGGACACATGTGTGGGCTTGGGCCAGAACAATTGCATACAACAACAAGTCATGGAACATTTGTATTAGTAAAAAAAAACTACATGATAACTTTAAAAAAAAAAAAAAAACACTTACATGTTACAGTAAAAAAAATTACATGTTACATTTTTTGTCTCAATTTTTTTTTTTTTTGCACTTAGCATTCTTTTTATTTTTTGAAAAAAAGGTGTATATTAATGATGGATCAAGTCTCTGAATAAAACAGATACAAGCTGAGGTGGTGTGATTTCTATCCACACCCTATTGGGCTCTTCATGGGCCAGTATGGCCAGACAATGGGCCGCCTTGTTGGCCTCTCTCCCAATTTGTCTAAAGCTACAGGATCTGAAAAGACCTTTATTACAAATGATACCCCTATCAATGTTACCCACATAAGTCCTAGGGATTTGACCTTCATCCTTCAGTAAGTTTATGATCGTGGAGTTATCACTCTCAAAAACTACATCTTGAAAGCAGCAATCAATGGCAAACCGGACGGCATTGTACAAGGCGACCGCTTCAGCAAGGGTTGGATCTGCAGCTCCGGGAGACTCCCAAGTAGCCACCGCAATGAGGATCCCGTCGGAGTCGCGATAAGTTGCGCCAAGGCCCCACCGGCCTTCCCTAGAGAGGTTAGCATCGCAATTAATCTTCGTAAATCCTTCGTTAGGTTTGTTCCAATGGTTGTTAGTAGTAGGACGAGATCTTTGCCTTTGATTGGTAGATCTGGAGTGACTTGAGTTATGTGTGTTGATTTCCTCTGTGCTGGTAGCGTTTTGGTACTCTTGTGTGCTTTTAGCTGCGCTGAGAATAACCCTTTCATCTTCAATGTCTTTAGCTTCAAAAAAAATTTGATTGCGAGCGTGCCAAATTCCATAAAGCACAGCAGCCATGTAAATGAGGTCTTCGTCGTTGAGGTTGTTAAGAGCATAGTTGATCCAATCAGAGATACTAGTGTGCTTATGATCAAATATAACACCCAATTTGGACCCAAACCAGATTTTAGTAGCATGGGGACAATGCATGAAGGTGTGTTCTATGGTTTCTTCTTTAAATAAACATCTAGGGCGCATGACGTTACATATGACACCTCTTTTACTAAGCTCGCTTCTAACAGGGACCGCCCTTTGTATAATTCTCCAAATAAGAACTTTGTGCCTAGGTATAGTGTGTAAGCTCCATAGCTTCTTCCAAGTCTTGTCCTGACTGTTGGAGTGAGTAGAGCTAGGTTCATTGTCACTATTCCATTGACAAAGCAAATTATAGCCTGATTTGACCGTATAGCACCCATCTTTGGCATGAGGCCACGTCAGTTGGTCATCCATATGCTCCTTAATGAGGGGAATTTGTTTGATAAAGGTACTCTCAAGAAGGTTTGATCAATTAGGCCATGATCCCAACTTCTAGAAGGAGCTTCAGTTATGATATCACTAACTCTGGATGTATTAGGTTGGCCATTGTAGGGGTAAAAATCTTGTAACCATTATGCCCAATCACCCAATTGTCCTCCCAAATATTGATGGATTGGCCATTACCAACTTTCCAGCAACTACCCTTTTTTATTGTATCAATGGCTTGATAGATGCTTTGCCAAGCATAACTAGAATTTCTGCGATGAGGGGCATGAAGAATATCAGAATTTGGATAGTATTTAGCTTTGAGACACTGGCCCAGGAGGGAATTAGGGTTAGTTTGGAGTCTCCACACTTGTTTAGCCAACATGGCTCTGTTAAAAAGGTGCATATCCCTGAACCCCAGGCCACCAGCAAGTTTGGATTTGAAAATGGACTTTTTAGCTTTCCAATGAATCTTGTGTTGCCTATCTCTGCTTCCCCACCAGAACCTACACATAGTTTGCTCAATCTGGTCACACATCACCTTGGGAAGGAGAAAACAGCTCATAAGATAGGTAGGGAAGGCTTGAATAACTGCACTGATAAGAATGCTTCTGCCTGCATAGGATAAGTTTCTTTCCTTCCACCCTTTGAGTTTGCTTCTAACTTTGTCCATGATGTAGTTGAAACTAGCCTGTTTTGATTGCCCAATTTGAGTTGGCATACCAAGGTATTTAGAGATATTGCTGGTGATAGAGAAGGTTAGGACAGTTTGAAAGTCATATTTGATGGATTGTTGAATATTAGGACTGAAAGTCATCTCTAACTTTCCCATGTTGTTTTTTTGACCTGAAATCCTTTCATATTCATCAAAAACAGTCTTTAGATGGACTGCTTCTTCCTTATTAGCATTGCAAAAAATTAGACTATCATCTGCAAAAAACAAATGAGAAACCTTAGGAGCATTATGAGCTAGAGAAATACCATTTATGAGAGATTGGTCTTGTTTGTTTGTGAGCATTCTAGAGAGGACATCAGCGCATAAAATAAATAAATAGGGGGATAGAGGATCTCCTTGCCTAATACCTCTTTGAGGTTCAAAAGAGTGGGAAGGCTGACCATTCACTAAGATAGAAAAGGAGACAGAAGTGACACAATTCATGATGGTTTGAACCATATTCCTGGGGAACCCATAGTGTTAAGAGTGTTTTCAATGAAGCTCCACTCAAGTCTATCATAAGCCTTAGCCATGTCTAACTTAATGCCAACAAAACCTTTTTTCTTATTTTTATTGTGCTTGAGGTGATAAAAGGTTTCAAAAGCAAGAAGGGTATTATCAGTAATGAGCCTGCCAGGTAAGAAAGCACTTAGCGTTCTTTTAACTTAAATTCAATGTAATTTTTTTAATCTCCATGCCCTTCGTGTATAAATATTTAATTTTATATCTTGACTTTCGAAGTTATGATATTTTTGAGACTATTTATATTGTATAAATTTTTTGTTTGATCATTACTATATATATATATATATATATATATATAATTAAAAAGGTCTGATCCGTAAGTATGTTGGTTCAATGATCGGTCTGATTCCAATACGTTGATTACACAATAGTAGTCATCACTTATCATTTGAAATTTTCCACCTATATGACATACAATAAACAACAATAAAATTCAAATTGATCATATAATAAACAAATTGTATTAATTCGTGCATATAAATAAAGATGTACGATAATAGAGATTCATGCATGTATTAAGATAATCAACAAATCACATGAATAGTATGAAAAGCATATAGATGAGATCTATCTATTTATCTATTTATCTATTTATTTTTATAATGCTTGTTAGGTTAGAAATCGGTAACCCTAATTTTTCCCACGTAAACCAAAGCCTTAAATATGCTATTATTCCTTGTCCAAAAAAATATTCTATTATTCCCCCTTCCTCGTGTGTTTACTCGCACGGCTCCACCATCGATTAACATTTACTCGTGTGCACCACTTTTCTCATTTCCTCTGTTTTTTCCTTCATCCAACCAAAATTTGTGAGCATCACTTCCCTATGTTTTATCTCTCTTCCAAATAGCATTTACGATTTATCACTTTATCAAGCATCTTTCGCCTTCATTTATCTACTAGACCAGCATAACTTGTCACATCATCTCCGTCACATGTCAACGTTTGCCAGCTGGTCGTTTTTGTAACAGAAGTAAACGGCAGGGACGAAAATCGACAAGATTTGCACATTCAGGGATATATTTGCAACAAAATATCATACAGGGACTAAAACCAAAATCCGCGTGCATACAGAGACAAAAATGTTATTTAAGCCATAAATCAATATAGAATCTAAATTACGTACATACAATTTTGTACCAATAATTTCAATGTCCTTAAAATAAGACCCGGAATCCTTATTTGACTCAAATATAGTCCCTGACTTATCAAAGAGTTAATAAATTGCAATGTGACAATAATCATTGGACTATTATGGGAAATATGTCTCTATAATTAATGCACTAGCATTGGAATATATTATTTCAATTTATTTAATAAGGGTATAAATATAATTGTCTATTTAATAAAGAATAAATTTAAAGAGTGTTTCTTATAAAAAGAATGACAAAAAAAATTCAATGTGTTTCTTATAAAAAAAACCAGAAGAAATATATTATTTTTTCAATAAATTTAAGAGTTGAATTTTACTTATATATAGAACGAGAGAATACAGAGATAAATAATGGCAAATACTAAATTGTGAGCTCAGGGCACTCTTTAAACTTTTAAATATTAATATTTCAAAAAAAAAATTATGATGTATTTGTAATTAAATTGAATGTCCAAATATTTGTAACCAACTTATTATACCACTACAAGAAAATGTATGTTTTGCTACCCGAATTTTGCTACAAACCACATTTCTAGTTAATCCCAGTTAAAAATCCCTCTAGTCTTATAATAGTATATAATACTACCTCCGTCCCAAAATGAAAGACCCTTTTAGGTAAATCACGGGAATTAAGAAAGTTAATTGTGATATTAAATGTATTGACTATTAGTATTATTTTTACAATTTTGTCCTTTATGAGAGAGAATTAGTTGATAATTTTACAAAGTATTTATTGCTAATTGCAGAAAATGATATATCATGATTAGGAGTATTGAGTAAAAAAAATAATAAATGTGTTTGAAAATTGGAAAGAGTTATTATAAAATAGGACAAGTAAAAAAGTGAAAAGAATCTTATATTTTAGGACGGGGATAGTATTATAGTCCAAATACAGTACATCAACTTTACAATAAATTTAAAAAGTAAATTTTTGGATGTAGAATGAAAGGGAGTTCTATATTTTTAGGTTGTCATATCTTATGTCGGTTCCGCTTAAAAATTAAATTAAATGTACCAAACTACCAATGAATAAACGAGAGTAGGGTGGCTACATAGCCCAAGAATTTCTTTATCCCACTGACTAGGTGTCAAAAGTCAAATACGTACCCCTAGGCTCTAGCGGGCGGTGCATCTCTTCTCTCAACTTTATTTGCTTAAATTTTTGTTTTTTTCTTCACCGTCAATTTTGTCATCAATTGTCTTTAAAAAAAAATAAAAATTGTCATCAATTGATTTCAGCTTCTTTGCAATTGCAATTATGGGGAACCGGACCATGGTTATCCCTATTAAATTTAGCATTAATTACTATTGAATCAACTAAAAATTGTTTTATCGATTTAAAATTTGTTCAAAGATAACAATAGCTTTAAAGTTTGACTAATTAAATACTTCTTCTTATCTTAAATATAAAAAATATTTATTTTTTAGATATATTATATATTTAATCTAAATTATAAATTACATATACCATCTTAAATACAAATATTTGGACATTCAATTTAGTTACATAAATATAAATCAAATATGTCATTTTTTTATTTAAATATCTATTATAAAAATAATGAAGATGATTTTACAATTAATTCTTAACTCAAATAATAAAAATGACGAAATGGTTAAATCACACATTATAGTTATGTTAGGGATCAATCTCAACTTTTTATATGCGAGTTTTCAATATCCTATCATAATTTCTTCTATTTATACTAAGAAAATAACAAAAAGTAGTATAACCTATTTTTTTCACAAAATTATCCATATACTTCTTTTGGTTTTGAAAAATAAATTTTCACATTTTGTCATAGTTAATAATTGAATGTTAATTAGTGTTAGTTTTTTCATTTTTTAGGATTTGAACCATAAATCTTTACTTTCTTTATTTTTCATATTTGGTTCAAATCAGTTGAGCTAGTCACTCCACCTTAATTTATTGAATGATTGAAATATATTTTCTAGAAATGAAAACAAAAGTATAACAAAAACAAATAATCGAACCAAACTGAACCAAACCAAACTGAATGATAACAATAGTTTGAAAAAACAAAATCAAACTATTATGATATATCGCCAAACTGTACTTTTGGTTCAATTAACCGAACTGTTAAGCACAATAAGCAATAACTATTGTTATTTCATTACTTTTGATTGTTTGAATTTTTTAATAGCAGTTGTTGTAATATGATCAAGTTTCATGTATAAACTTCTTCATTTTTCTTGGTTCTCTCACATCATAATCTCTATATCCTGAGTGTTAGAAAGCTATAGAGTAACCATAAGTCTCTAATGGTTGAAGCTGCCAATATCATGTCATATATAAGCTAGAAACAATTCCTATATCGTAAATTTTGAGAATTTGTTAATTTTTTAATTTTGTGTTTGCAGTTCAACTTTTAATAGTTTAGTTTGGTTATTTACAATTCGGTTCACAGTTATAGAACCATTATAAAATTAATGGTTCGGTTCGTGAATTTATAGCATAGTTGGTTATTTTCGATTCATTTCGATTTGATATAATTTGACGGTTCAGTTTGATTTGCAGTTAATAATATGTTCATTAAATCATTAAAGTAATATTAATATTTTTTTTATAGGCAAATGCTAAATAATATTCTAAGGATACTCTTTAAGACCTTAAATAGTAAATATTTATGAAATTTGTATACAAATGCGTAAAGTCAATCCATTAAAATCGTACTGTTTAATTTTTTGCCGATTTTAGATTTTTTTGCTGATTTTAGGGTTTTTGGCCGATTTTAGGTTTTTCGGTCAATTTTTGGGGTTTTCGGCCGATTTGAGGGTTTTTGGTTGATTTTAGTTTTTCGGCCGATTTTTTTGGGTTACAGCCGATTTTTTGGGTTTACAGTTGATTTAAGGGTTTTTGGCCGATTTTAGGATTTTCAGCCGATTTTAGGGTTTTTGGCCGATTTTAGGGTTTCCGGCCGATTTTAAATTTTTCGGCTGATTTTAGGGTTTTTGGCTGATTTTAGAATTTTCGGCCGATTTTAGGTTTTTTGGTCGATTTTAGGTTTTTTGGTCGATTTTAGTTTTTCGGCCGATTTTTTTGGTTTACATCCGATTTTTCGGATTTATAGTTGATTTTAAGGTTTTTGGCCGATTTTAGGATTTTCTGCCGATTTTAGGTTTTTCGGCCGATTTTTGGGGTTTCCGGCCGATTTTAGATTTTTCGGCCGATTTTTTGGGTTTATAGTCGATTTTAGTTTTTCGACTAATTTTAGGTTTTTTGATCAATTAGTAATTTTTATAAGTTGATAGAGAAGAAGGAATTTCAAATTCTTAGCTTTTAAGTATCATTTGAAATTCCTTAAATTTAGTTTAGATAAAATACTCCACAAATTCCCTTCATTTTTAAAATTCTCCAAATTAATTATCCAAACAAAAAATTTAGATCAAAGCATTTGAATTCCCGTGTCCAAACACACTCTACATAAAATATTTAAAGAGTGTCCTGTGTCCCACGGACCAAGATCATTTTCTATATAATGTAATCATCTCTTTAAAAAAAAAAACTATGGAAATCTTAAGCCACATATAGAAATCTTATAAAAAAAAAAAAACCACATAGAAAGAAAAGAACTATGGAAGACGGTGTAACAGAAGTTCATAGCTTGTTTCCTCCAGCTAATCATAATTCAGAAGAGGGATCCAAAAGAAAATATAAAGAAGAAAAGGAAGAAGGGTTTGTTTCAACAGAAAAGGCTGAAAAAGTGAAAGAAAAAGGTCTTGAAGATATAGATGAAGCAAAAGATAGTTCAAGTGGAGGTGGAGGTGTTATTAGCAACTTTATCTCAAATTTTATGACTCCTTTAAGTCCAAAAACAGGGAAAATTACTACTGAAGATGAAAGTGGAAATGGGGTGTTAGAGAAAGAGGAAGAGATTGGTAATAATGGTGGAGAAAAAGGGGTCATAAGCAATCTTGTTTCTAATTTCTTTCATAGAAATGAATCTGAAGAAGGTGTGGTGAAAAGTAAGAAAGATAAGGAAGAAGAAGATGATGAGGAAATAATAGCTGATGGAAAGATTAAAAGATTGAAGACAGATCAGAATGAGGCTGATGGTGGTAATGGCGGTGGAGGTCTTATTCATGACATTGTTTCTCATTTACCTACTTCTATCCCAGGTAAAATCAACAAAAACTCAAAAACTAAAGGGTCACTTTGCAAAATCTCATACTAGATTACTATTAGCATTTTAGTTTCCATTTATTTACTCTGCCAAAATATTTCATGTTTTAATTTTTAAAATCTTTTGATTAAAAAAAAAAACATAATTTTTTTTTTGTTTATTTTAACTTGCTAACTGTGATGCAGAAATGATATCCTAGTTAAAGGTGATGATTTTTTATTTTATTTTATTTTGTAGACATGCTATAAAAGTGTAAAGAAGTTGGAAATTTGGAGTCCAAACTCCAACTCCTCTAATAACATTTTTAGTAATTATTGTGTTAACTAAAAAAAATGGACACAATCTTTTCAATTTCCCCTGTTTCCAAAATATGCAAACAATATTTTACTTAAAGCGTCTAACATCTCATTTTTTTACGGAAAAATATATTCTTTTTAACAAAAAAAAATGCAAATTTTAACAAATTGAAAATAAAAAAGGTTTTCACAAAGTAAATTGGACCTTATCTGGAGTGTATACAATCTGCGGTTACTAAAAATTGTCCGGCCTAAAATAAAAGCAAATTTCTTCTTTTTTATTTAAATTATTTTAAATTTGAATCATCCGATACGATGTTAATTGTTAATTGAACAGTCAAATCTTTGATTGTAGTACTGAAAATAATATTGTTGATAGTTATAGAGACAAATAATATTTTGTTGTTTTGCTTAAGGTTTTTTGGAAAAAATAATAGTATATTTTTTAAAATAGTTTAATAACTAGAATTTCATCTTTTATTAAATTGAATAAATGGATACACTAAGATTATTTTTTTTGTAAACTAACAAATGAAAGAAAATTTCATTATTATTATTTAAAATCCTCATATATATATATATATATATATATATATATATATCAATATATAATAATTATATATAAATGGAAGGCAAATAGGCGACAAGTTCCGCCGCTACTCCTTTTTGAATAGCAAAATCAATTCTCTTACAAACAACAATGATAGCTTTAGAAAACACAACATTGCTATTCATAACCTTTTGAATTTTTTGCAGAAGACTAACAGCATCTGATGCTAGGATTTGAACCTCTATCTTGCATAGCACAACATATTACATGTAACTGTTACATTATTAATTTTTCTTTTTGTTTGGAGTTGAATCCTAAATATTTCGCACCTTTTAATCATTAGCTTGAATCTTTTCATCACGGACTTTGATGAGAGTTAATTTATATTTCTATTTATATTTATTTTTTTATTTGATTTTTTTTGACACATTTTATTTATTTGATTGACATTGCCTTTTTTGGGCCAGATGATGCAGCTCCTACAGCAGATGAGGCGACTATTTTGATTAACTCTCTTGTTCGTGACTAAGCAAACACAGCAATTCCTTTCTGATCCATCACAATGCACCAAAATGTGATTCTTTTGCAATGTACTATCATGTATTTTACTTTTCAGTCCTTTGTACAGTTGTTATTTTTGGGTAAACTTTTGTATTATGCCTCTATTTGGACTCTTTATGTTATGTCCGCAACAATAACTAACATTAGTAATCTTTGGTCAAAATTAGTTATTGCTTTTGAAAACTGAACTATTTTTTACAGCCAAGTGCTTGATAAAGTTTATTTCATCTTCTTTTTATTCGTTTGGTTGTTGGTGGATATTTATTATTGAAGAGTTCTCTTTAGCCCTCGCATTTCTCTTTTACTCCTTTAAATCTCATTTTGCCCCTTTTTTTTTTTTGAATCGGCTAAATTTTATTAATGAACAATTCCCTATACAAGAAGTATAAGAAATTGTTGAAACATACATCGAGAGAGGCAAAGTGATGGGAACACTTTTACCAAACAAAAAGTACATCAAACAGTACCCTAATCCACCCCTGGTGGACGTCGGTAGAAAGCTAACAGTCAACATTGATGCTGTAGAGTTCAACCAGATACAGAAACCTGCAAATCTCAACAGATTTGGAAACCCCTCAGCGACTCAAAAAAGAATCCTGCAAATCTCAACAGATTTGAAAATGGTCAGAGAATCAAATATCAAGAAAAACTAAACGCGCACAACATCAACCACACACTTTCAGCACCAAATCCAAATCACACACGACATCAACTACCCATTGGCGGCGCCAAATCCAACGCCACCTCGTCACCATCTCAGCACCTTCAACCACCACCATCACACCCTCGAAACACCACCGCCAAAATCACCGTCAGATCTGCCCCTAGCAAATAGCAACCACTAATCTAGCCAAAACTAAAAATCAGATTCAGCTAGTACACCATCGCACAAGATCCCGCCAAAACCAACAATGTCAACGACACCACCATCAACTTGAACAAAACCCAATATCAACACCCTATCCAAAGCAGCCACCACCACTACACAAAGAACTGCAGCAAACGAAACCCACCACCACCACACAAAGAACTGCGACAAACGAAAACCACCACCAGCCAAACTGCCGAGAACCACCACCCTTCACCACCGTCACCGGAGCCAAACGAAAACCCTCCATCACCTTGTGAGCAGATCCAGAACCCACAAAAGAAACAGCCGACATGAGAAGCACGACAGAAACAAAGGTTGAAAGCCAAAGAACGACGCCGGAGAAGCACAAATCTAGATTTTGCACCACCACGAACCGCCGTCAACAACCACCGGAAGAACCGGCGGCCGGAGTAGTGCGGATGGCAAAGTCCATCGTCGCACCACCTACCAAATGAGCTACATCTTTACTGTTGTTAAGGATTTGGATTTGAGGGAAAAAAGAAAAATTGATGGCTGCTGCAACCTTGAGAGAAGTAGGAGGAAACTGTTTTTTAGAGAGAGGATTAGAATAAAATTTAATTTATCTTAAATCTCATTTTGCCCTTTGAAATTGTGTAAAATTTGAGCAACAAAATTCGGTTTTTACGAACCGAAGTAATCAATGGAAAAAACCGAAACTATAACTAATTTGGTTTGTAAAACCTGAAACAACGTGAAGGAGCAAAAATGTCAGTAAAAGGGGTAAAAAAGAAATTGGGAAACCGAAGTAATCAATGGAAAAAACCGAAACTATAACTAATTTGGTTTGTAAAACCTGAAACAACGTGAAGGAGCAAAAATGTCAATAAAAGGGGTAAAAAAGAAATTGGGGGGGAGGGGAGGGGGGGGGGGGGGGGGGTAAAGAGAACTCTTCTTTATTATTTTAGCATCTATATTTTCAAAGTCACTATCTCCATTTTAATATATAACATTTTTTTTCAAACCCATAAAATGGGAGATCGAACATCACAGAATCATAACGGTAAGTAAAACAATGTCACGCGAAGTCAACAAAATCAAACAAAAAATACAAAAAGAAAATTTTGATCTTTGTATAAACCACTTGTTTAAATTGAAAGAGGGAAATCATAGAAATAATATATTTTTATACAATCTCAAATTTGTTATAAATCGATGTAAATAAAAACAATAATATAGATGGAGAATAGAGAAAGGAGAGAAGAATAGTCGTATTATTGATCACTAGGATTAAGGTTTCATTACAATGATATATAGGTCTTATATATAGGCAAACATAATGGGCCAATTATATGGGCCAATGATCTATATGGACATCCACTAATAATATTCATAACACTCCCCCTTGGATGTCCATCGAGAATGTGCCTCGTTAAAACCTTTACAAGAAAAAACCTAGCGGGAAAAATTCTAGTGAAGGAAAAAGAGTACAACATCCTTTGTGTTTAAACTGCCTCGTTAAAAACCTTACCAGGAAAACCCAATGGGATAAAACCATGGTTAAGGGAAAAAGAGTGCAGAACACTATTATATCTCCCTCTAATAAAGACAATTATATCTGAGACGGAGAAGCTCAATTAATCTTCAATATAGTTGATTAGAAGCTTTGTTTGACGATGACTTTGCAGAAAGATCCGATTCTTATACTTTAATATATTTTTCTTTGTATTAGCCGTGGATGCGACATCATCTTCTTCAAATTTCTTGTATGTGTAGAATCAGAAACCTCAACAAAACCGCATTCTGAACTTCTTGATGTAGTGCTAAAACTTCCATATAATTGGATGATATTGTTGCATCTCTAAGATACAAATTATATATTTGACTTTGTTCCAATATCTTTGAGTTTATTGATATTATCACATACATAATTAGCAACATACAATAGTGTTCTCAAACAAAACGAAAATATGGTACTTCAAGTACCAATTCAAATAACTGATCATTTTCTTGAGATATGAAGTGATCTTTGTTCACATCAAGTGACAATAAATTATATTTGTTAATATCAAACTGTTTTGATACCTTTGACATATAAGTTTCTCGATGCACAAAATCTTGTTGAAAATACAAAGTTTGCAATTCCAAATAAACTTTTATCATCAAATCATTTCAAACTTTTCTTTGATCAACATATTTCAAAAGCTCTTTAGGAGTTTTGATCAAACTTTTACCATTATGCTTGAATAACAAGTCAAACTTGATTCTTATCAATATTGTTTTCCTTTTCGTAAGAAAATTGATTCTTATCTCATCATTTTTACATCTTCAGATGTACGGACTGCAGGTCCAAAAATCTTTCACTTTGTAAAGTGACTTTAATTACGTAGCAATTGCATCATTTCATTTAGACAATCAATGTCTTGTCTATAATCTTGAATAGACTTTAGTTCATGATCCTCATTATTTCTTATCACATATAGCGCTATATTATGTGAAAAAATATTGTCAACGTTGACTTCCTTTCGGTTCAATCGTATTTCATTCATGACATAATTTCCATCCATGACATAATTCGTCGAGATCTCTTTATTTTCATAACTTTCAAGTACTTGATAAGTTCTTCCGGAACTAAAAAATCAATTATGTCAAATACTCTTTTCATATCCTCACTTGGGTCATATTTCATATTAGCTCATTTTCTTATTTGAGGATTTTTATCTTTGAAACCGACTCACCTACCACGCTTCAGAGGTGGTTAAGGTTCATTTGCAATATAAGACTGTCCAACAGGGACATCCATTTTGATTGGAGCATTAGCAGCAGATAGTTTATTTCATAAACTTTGCAAATGATTTATCTTATGAACTTCTTGTTCATACTGATTTCTAAGAGGATCAAGATGAGATAATAATTTATATAATATCAAGTGATTCAATTGAACTTCTGATTCACATTTTCAGCTGCTTATTCTCTCCCCTTAATATTGGGAAATTAATTCATCACTTGAGAAGTAGCCTTCTGGGCTATAAATCTATTTTCCCAATATTCTTTAACAATTCATCTTAATGCATTATATTGGAGCAACTGGAACATACCAACACATCCAAAAATGCTTATATGAAAAATATTAAGTTATAAACCTAAATTTAATTGCAAATTAAGGGGAGGACTTTCATATTATAACTTATTGGCATTGATGCGAAACAATATCTCAACGTAGTCGTTTGAGTGTTCCCATAATAAAAATTAGAAGCTTTGATTTCATAAGTATCGTTCATTTAATTAACTTTAGACGTCTAAAGAATGGATCTTCAAGTCCATTTTTTTTATGAACATATACTTCAAGATGTTCAATATCAATTTTGATTCGAAATACGATACTTCTCAAATGCTTTATACAAAAATGAGCTCTTAAACAAATCAATACCTCACAAACTTCTGGTTGTGAGTTGAAAACAAACGTACATGTGACCATTTAATTGATGCATCAATTAAAAATATAATTGGTTCACATGATATACCAATAAATTATGCTCATTTGCTTAATTTAGCAATTTTCTTTGGGAACAAACCTTAACACATAAAAATTATTAGAATGAAGGAACTTCGGGCCCTTCAATACATATCTATAATTTTTTTCTTCGCATCATAATAAATCCGGAATGACCCAACCGGTCTTGCCAACAATAAATTTAATATGATTTGTAAACTTCTGGTTTACAATATTTTGTGCTTCAATTGCACTAATATATTTATAAGTGTAGTATAAACTTCTGGTTTATAACTTTTTCATTACACTTATTTTATCCAAAATATGTTTCGTAATATATAGAGATATTTGACATCTCTTCTTTTCTTGTTTCAATATTATATCTGTTACGAAACAAACAAATAGCTATGAATCTTATAGCTATGAATCTTCAGGATTCATATTTTAAAATTTAACCACGATGCTTCTGGATCGTGTGCTTTGAATCTTCAGGATTCATATTTCAAAAATTTCACTATGGTGCTTCTGGACCATAAATTGTGAATCAATATTCTTCAAGAACTCTATAATAGTTCTTATCAATTATTTATAGATCCTTCGGGGATGTATCACACCATTGAATTCTTCAAGAATTCATGGAGAACAAAATTTGGATTTTTAAGTTCTTCAAGAATAGATCTAATTGTACATCCTTCATATAAGTATTGAATTCTTCAAGAATTCATAGAGAATATAAATTGAGTTCGTTAAGTTCTTCAGGAACTAAACTTTTGAATTCTTCTGGAATTCATAAAAATTGATATTTTTCTAAGTTCTTTAGGAACTAGATCATTTATTGAATTCTTCAGGAATTCATAAATCAAATTTATTAGTTCTTCAAGAACTAAGTTTATTGAATTCTTCGGGAATTCATAGATTATATTCATTAGTTCTTCAGGAACTAAGTTTGTTGAATTCTTCAGGAGTTCATAGATTAAATTTACTAGTTCTTCAGGAACTAAAATTATTGAATTCTTCGAGAATTCATAAATAAAATTTTTAAGTTCTTCGGGAACTTTATAATATAATCAAATTATCTTTTGCAATCCTTCAGGGATGCATAAATATATTTCTTCAAGAAATATATATGGAATAAATAAATTACCAAAATAAAAAAAAAAAATATAAAAGGTAATATATATTGATTTGATACTATAGTGATTCATATTGATTTGGTTGGTTTCAAATTTTATTCTATAGTGATACATACACAATACACGAGGAGTATATGTATCGTTTCAAATCAGTACAATATTGATACATAACCATAGTAGAATAATATTGAAATTGGATCATGTGCAGTGTATGTACCGTTTCAAATCAGTATGAATCATGAGCAAGAATATTATGACATAAAATAAATTTTAAAAAAAAGGAGATTATGTGTTCATACCTTTGCAAATAATTTTTGGTAGAGACTCGTGCTGATAACGTGTTATAAATCGATGTAAATAAAAACAATAATATAGATGGAGAATAGAGAAAGGAGAGAAGAATAGTCGTATTATTGATCACTAGGATTAGAGTTTCATTACAATGATATATAGGTCTTATATATAGGCAAACATAATGGGCCAATTATATGGGCCAATGATCTATATGGACATCCACTAATAATATTCATAACAAAATTTTAGATGTTCAGATATAACCGTAAATAAATTGTTTAGAATATTTAGTCGAGACATAAATAACTGAATCCGAGTACATTAAAATTATAACGGTAAATTGCTTGAATTACAAGGTACAACAGCTGAAAGGAACGAATGAAACTAAAACAGATAAAACAAAACAAGGAAAAAGGTAAAAAACTTCTCGTCCAATAATTCAAGCTAAGCTTCGATCATCAGCTCTCACATGGTTTTTGCTCTGATCAATGTTTGTCTGTAAAAAAAAAGTAATTTAAGTACCAGATTGAAATCCGTTACCTAAATAACGGGAAGAAGTATTTTGGTCATTTTATAGGGGGCGTGAAAACCTGTGTTGTAGTTAAAGTAATTTTCATTTCGTATTCTTAATCGTGTGTGTGTGTATATATACGTGTGTATATACTAGTATTCACACCCGTGCATCGCACGGGCAAGAATTTGTTTATGCTCATAAATTATATATATTTTTCTTTAATAAAATTATTAAGAAAAGAGTGTTATAAGAATTGAACAATAAAGAGTGACAAAAATTTTAACTATACAATGAAATTATACAGAATAGAGGAACAAATTACTTGATTATATGAAGAACTGTTATATAAAATCAATAGTCTATACTATAGCCTCCCGTGTTATAAGAATTGAAGAATGAAGAGTGACAAAATTGAACAATAGTCTATACTATAGCCTCCCGTGTTATAAGAATTGAAGAATGTAGAGTGACAAAAATTAAACAATAGTCTATACTCTAGCCTCCCGTGTTATAAGAATTGAACCATAAAGATTGATAAAAATTTTTAACTATTACCTATACAATGAAATGACACAGAATAGAGGTACAAATTACTTGATTATATGATTTATTTATATATAATATCAAAAGTCTATCATATAGCTTCCAATCCCGTGTTATAATAATTGAACAATAAAGAGTGATAAAAATTGAAAAATAATCTATACTATAGTCTCCCGTATTTTAAGAATTTAACAATAAAGATTGACACAAAATTTAACTATTAACTATACAATATGACATATGAATTTAACTATTAATAGTAAATACTTTTGGCACAAAAGAGTAAATAATTTCTGATTTCATAAAAAAGAAAAAAAAAGACAAAACAGTTACTAATTTCTGATCCGCTTGTAAAGTGGAAAAATAATAACAAAGTTAAACAGTTACTAAAATGAAGGCAAAAAGTAAAGACTAACTTGATAATTCCAATGAGCTAGGAGTATAACAAAGTTTCAAATCAAACACCATCCAATAATTCGAACAATTAGTTCACCATAAGAACTTTCTAAATCACAGTCATTAGATCAAATTCGACGTAGCATGTCCTCGTCATCATGGAATAGGGCTGAACGTCAAGATGAATATCTAAAAAAAAGATAGAGCCGTGCAATCAATCCATCTGGGTATCAAATTATAACTTACACTCACAACATTTTTCTTTCTAGATGGAAGCATATATCTTCCAATCATATAACATGTATGATTAATCTATGCTCCAAAAAGTATATGTCACAATTATATGATATATCAATTTTAGAAACATTGCAAAGACAAAAGTACCAAAACAGAGCCAACAATCTAAATGGTACAAAAGAGAAGCATGCAAAGGTTCATTGATACAAAACATGCAAATGATTTTCTAGAGTGTTTATTTTTATGGACAATCTACTCTTATGAAAGTCTCAAGTATGAAATTGATTAAAGGGATATTTGGGATAGATTGAGCAACAAATTAATATAGGAGCTTTTTTCTAATCCATCTCTTCTATTTTTACAATTATATTCTTACAATATAAGAGCCTATTTTGGTTGTTTTATCTAATCCATCTCTTCTATTTTTTGTGGTTAAAATTGTCTATGCATGCACACCTATACCCTTCAATCATATAAAATATTACTTGATAATGGCTGAACAACTATATAAGAGCTCATATTAACATATTCATGAACAATTTTCATAAACAACATTGATTCAAAGCATAGAATGAGAGTCAAACACTTATGAGATATATAATGAGGGATTACATATAAAGTTCATTGAATAAGGAGGTCTGCATGTTCATCATCGACTTCCAAGCAATTTGATCAAAAGAGAAATTTTCATTATAATTTTGCATACATAGAACTGAGTCTGAAGATACAAACAACAAATCAATCATTAACTCCTATTTAACCAATCATGCAAGGTTTAAGAGAATGGAGACTGAAGATGTAAACTACAAATTAAAAGATACATATCAATGCAGGAAAAGGGAAAAAAGAAAAGAGGCTTTATAGTCCCTTGGTACTACTATCTTCCTGCTATGGGTTGATTCTTTCACTACAAAACAATGCTAACATCCTCAATTTCTTATTGATAAAAGCAACAAAGTCATTCAAGTCTCTTCCACCTTTGTAATTTTCTCTAGCTTTATTGCCCTTATAGGAAAGAACTTTAAGGTAGGAAATCCACTCACTTCATACCTGCATAAAAAGTTATTCCATAAATCTATAGTAATTATCTATGATATTGTACTCCTCCAATCTTATTTAAGTAAAGCAATAAAGAGAAGTATCTCAATGGTAAAGAGGAAAATTATTCGATTTGACTTCACATGACTTCAAAAATAACAAAATCCGAGAGTAACAATGTATACATACCTTGTTTACATTTTGCATATGCTACAATTCAGTTAGTAGACTCTCTAGCTTCACTTTCAGGTTCATAACATTTTATGGTCCAAGGTGCTCACTACCTTTGTTGACAACACTCCTGTCATCAAGAACTCAAATAAATAGTATATCTCAAATAGATTTATCAGACCTGCATATAATTCAATCATAAATACAATATCCTCTATAAAATAAAAACTTTAAGCTTAAAAAAGACAACAATTAGAATATCTCAATTAGATTTATTAGACCTGCATAATTCAATCATAAATACAATAAAAAAAACTAAACATCAATTCCTTATTGTTAAGTACCTGCAATAAACATAAATATAGCAATGAACCTCAATTTACTGTCTATGTGGCTTTCAGTTAACATTATGATTGGAGCCAAGCCTTGATCGCACACTATTCAACCTACCATGAAATTGTGGAAACTTTTAAGAAAATTGGAAGAGACATTAAACAAAGATATAAAAAGCTCGCGAACATTGACGACGTGGTTTTTATTGTTGGGATCTACAATTGCAGGTGTTCTTTACTTCAGCAGGAATACCATTCAAACACCAATTACATATTTTAAAACTTAGTTAAAATTGCAAATGATCAAATAAAATAACAGAAGGCACTTACCTTCAATAGCAGAACATAAATATTCCTTTCTCAGATACATGTATTTTAGCCTCATCTAATTTTGGTATTTGTTCATGTAATCCAACATTTTGAGTCACAAATGAAAGGGTAAAATAGAAATAAATTTCATTTCTCAACCGGTGACAGAATTACTTTATGGAACATATATGTGAAGTATTCTAAAAGATAAATTAAAACTTTTGGTTGACATTCTGCCTTTATAGCCTATGAGGCATTGCAATCTTTTCTCTATATTTCAACAAACATGTAAAACTGAAATATGAATAAACACACCCAAACACCTAAAAAATTATGAAGAGTCTAACCAAATGAAACTTTCGAGTAAGAGTGAAATCAAAGAGACACATGATAAACTATTAAAGTAAGAGTTCTTAATTTATGGAGACTATCATGTTTGAAGTAACTAAAAAATCTAATACCTCAGTTATATATTGGCATGATCTTCCTTCATAAACCTTAAATCAGCAAACAAATTTCATCTCAACAAACAATACTAATAGAAAAAACAACATACTATCTATTGGAAAAAAAATTAAGATAAAGAATTATATCACTCAAGTCTCAACTCATGAATATAAGTTGAAGTTCAGTTTTACTACCCTAGCAGTATTATTAACAAATCAAAGGGAAAGTTTACTTCTGTAAAATGCATACAACTATGCCATTTTTGCATCCATGAATAGTTAGATCTAAATCCAAAAAATGATGTATTAGGAAAATTATAGCAAGTAAATACTAACTGGACATGTATATTAACATGGCATTCCTTCATAAACCTTAAATCAGAACAATCGTCATATATATGGAATTATGACAGTTTGTCATGGCTAACACTACATGAAATTTTAACATCATTATAAAAAGAGATTACGAAAATACTCATTCGTAATCTTTAAAATATACTCACATTGCAGAATTTGGTCCAAGATACTTTCTTCTCATTCTTCCTTTTTCGATTGTCCTATGTTGAAATCCCACAAAAAATGATCCTTCTGTTAATGTTAATGATTCCAAAAATGCTGAGATATCCTTATAATTGCAGTCACACTGTCAATACCAAAAGAAAACATAAGAAATCAGTCCCATAGTAACTACAAAAATTTTCATGTAATTTTCAATCTAGTTTTTATAAAATCACACTTACAGTCACATATCGCCGAAATAACAATTTGTTAAAATTACATTCAAATATTATACACTATCATTCAAGCAGATTCAAAAGCATGCTTGAAATTAGAAATATCAATCAATTTTTATATAACACTATACAACTTCACATGTAACACAAATGATGTAAAAGCTAACATTAGAATGAGAGTTTTTCATATTGAGATATTTCCTCGAACACTTTGAGTGCTCACTTTCACAATCAAATGAGAGTTTTCAAAATAAAAAATTAGAACAAAAAACTAAACAATAATTACCTCACCATGACAGTCAAATGAAGACAAACATTAATCAATTATGTGGCTAATTTGAGTAGATGGAACCAAATAAGATACGTCAATTGAACTTTCTTCTTTGCCTCCTCTTCTAGAAAAAAAAGACACAAAAAGTAGACATTCAACAAATGCAGGTAAATAAAAAGCAAGTAAATTAGAACAAAAAGCAAGTAAATAAAAAGACAGAAACGCAGCAAGAGGATGATAAAAGCTTACCTTGCCGTTTTCGTGTGTGCACTGCTTCCTCATTATTTCCCGTCGCCGATATTGTAAAAAGAGAAGGAGAAACGCAGCAAAACCTAAAATTTGTGTGGAGAGGAAGATAAAGAATGGAGAGTGAGAGAAAGATTGAAGATAAAATTTGAGTTTTTACAATCAATTAAAGGCAATACGAAACAATCACGTTAGCTTTGGCTCAAGAGCGTGATATTGGATTTCCAATACCACTTCTCAATTGCCAAATCATATCTCTAATGTCATTTATCCCTGAGGACAGAACCTGTTGTCACACTGTTGGATCTTTGGTCAAGATACAACCGCTTTTTTCACTTATAAGAGATAGAAGTCATGCATAATTACTTCTCATTGATCATTTTCAAGCACCACCACTTTCACATGGGTCCTGCACCTATTACCTAAAGCATGGTTACTAAGAGAAGCTACTCCATAAACCCATCCAGTCAATTTGCTCCCAGCCATGATGATGTCTATTCACCAAAAAAAGAGAAGGCGTGATGTCTATTTGAAGTTGTTTGCACTTGCAATATGCAGAGCAAATAATGTGACTCACAATAATAAATCATAGAAGAAAAATTGCACAATTGTTTTAGGTATCATAATGAATGATATATATTTCTTCAATGTAATGAATAAAAGCATGAATTACAACAAAATTGTCAATTTTGATTATAGGACCCTTCAAATTCACAAATCACAATCGTAAAAAATAGCAATAAATTAAAGAGAAATATTTATAGCATAAAAAGGGACACCAAAGAAACAATGAATGAAGGAGACATAGGTACACATGTTCTATGAGCTTGGAGAAGGACTCAAACTAAATGGAGCTGAGTCTAAAGGAACACTATTTATACAATTGATAGGATGAACTATATAGGTGAAATCCAGTATACCCAAAAAATTGTTCAAACTATTTCAATTTGACAAAAAGCAGTTCAAAATATACAACCAAAGAAGCATATTTCAAACCAATGTCAAGCACATATTTGTCTAAACGTAATAATTTTTCTTCTCACACATGGTTGTTGCCATGATACCTGAATTTATGCTCACAAACAAATAGCAACACCAAAGACACTATCCATAACTTCACTGAGGAGTTAAGCATTTCATATCCCAGCACATGACCTGGTTCAAAATCCTACGGATAACTGCACAGAAAAGAAAAATTAGATTAATAAACACAAAGGTGGTAATAATGATGAAGAAGATGAAGAACAATCACGTTTTGGTGGTGTTCTTCAATTAAATTTCATGAATTCACCAATCAACACAATAAGAAAATTAGGGATTTGGAAAGGGAACGAAACTGAAATACATGAAATATGAAAGAATATTATGGGTGAGAAGAGGTGATAAGAGAACCTAATTTGAAATCATAAACATAAATTTACACATTCAAAATACAAATAAGATCATGAAATCAAATCATGAAATAATTTGAGAAGAAATTTGAAACCTTTATATGGCAAAAGCGTTCTTGATCATTACTTGCTATGAGAGGATGAGAGAGCACTGCAGAGAGAAAAATTGAAACTGAAATTTGAAAAAGAAAGTAAGTTATGAGATGAGATTGAAGAGAGGGAGAATTTGAAATTTGAATTTGATTCCATTCACATGTTGGCAAAGAAACAAAGTATAAGGTTTGTCACCAAAATAGGTGTTTTGGGGAAGGTGTAAAGAAAATTACAAAAATCATACGCAGAAACATGGCAACTTCTTCCAAATGAAAGTGACATAACACTGCTACTTCTGCCAGAAATTTTTATTTTTGATTTCCGTTTGGGCTTATTTCACTGGGCCAAAAATGAAAGCTGGCCCATGAAACCTTATTACTCCAACAAATGAATGTGATTGGCTAATTCAAAAGGAATGCTAAAAGAAGCTAAAATTTTGTCATTATTGACACATAGATTTTTTGAATGGTTTGATTCATTGTGTGACACCTGTAAAAAGTTGCCAAAAGCTCCTTTGCATTTGTGTAGTTTTAGGATATATATATATATATATATATATATATATATATATATATATATATATATATATATATATATATATATATATATATATATTCATTTCATTTCAAGTAGGGTTTTAGGTTCTCTCTTTCACCACATCATAGAACTCGCACACACGCACAAGGGGAACAACAGGCGCGGCATCCTTGCTATCAAGCTGTTCTTCTCTGTTAACAAAACACCAAAATGGTTAGTGTTCAACCTATCACCATAATTACATGCTCATTTAATTTCTTATTGCATTTAATGTTCTTATTTGTTGCACCTAATCGCATTCTGGTATTTCATTTTGGCTTAGGTGATTTGTTCTGCTTCAGTTTAATTATCTAATGTCCAATATATAATTGTGCGTAATGTTGTATGTGTGAATGCAATTGTAATGCTATATGTGATTTTAGTTTTAGTCAACAAGTAAATTTTACCATAAAAATGTTCAAAACAATGATGTATATTGAACTATCATCAATTAGATCATCACCGTTTAAATCATTGAAATTTAGAGGGTCGTGAGTTTTTATTTCTCAAGTGTATTTGACCTATGAATCACCGACCGACACAACACAAACACTAATAATAATAATTTAAGAAATGACACAATTCAATGTAATCAGTTCGACACCGATGCATGTCCATATGTGATAGAGTTGCACATTGTAAATAATTTCGGTCATTAATTTGTGATAAAGCTGCTCAAATAACACATTTTCACCAAAACAGATTGTAACATGTAATCGATTTAGATCGGACAGTCAAGATTGATCACTGCTTCACACAGTTCCGGCAGGGAATCTCATTCCATTTGCTGAGTATAGAGTTTAATTGTAGACATTTTGGATTAGAAATTGAGTTAATGTTTTCATTTTGATTGAAATTTGCTTTTCTTGAACATATTGATTGGATCATGTTTAGTTTGGGCTTAAGGTTTCATGTTAGGATGGCTTAAGGTTTCTTGAACATATTGGTTTGGTGTTTGACTTTCGAAGTGATACCAATCCAACCGTCCACTTGTGGGGGTGCCCATTTAAAGCCAGAGGTTCAGCTCTATATGGACTGGTACGACACAATAAGTGGCACTGGGACGATTTGAACCTGAGACCTTGCGAGGAGCAAACTCCAAGGTCCCAAGCCTTCACCACCGAGCCAACTCGTGTGGATTTTTTTTTAGTCTTTATGATTAATGTCTAATAGACTCTTTCTTATTCATTTAGAAACGAACTCAGTCTTTCAGTGTTCTACTTTTAAGTAAAACTTGAATCAGTTTTTTTCGTCATAATCTAATTATAGTTTTTCTCGTGTAATTCAGGCAAGAGGCTTAAGAAACATATGAAGCGGCTCAATGCTCCAAAACATTGGATGCTTGATAAGCTTGGTGGCGCCTTTGTACGAACATCAATCATCTGGACCACACAAATCAAGAGAGTGCCTACCTTTGATCCTTATCATCCGAAACAGACTAAAATATGCTCTCACATATAGAGAGGTGATTGCCATCTTAATGCAACGTCATGTTCTAGTTGATGGCAAAGTTAGGACTGATAAAACATATCCTGCTGGTTTTATGGGTATGATCATTAAACTTAAATGGCACATGAAATTTATAAATTTTTATTGTCAACTTTTACTTCGAGTGATTGAACAATGAATGCAAATTTCCAGTGTTTTTTAAGTTTAACGATGTTACTATTTAGACAATATAAGTAACTAGGTTTGCGATTCTAAATTTGCGTTAGAGATTATCTTGTTCTAATCTAATCCGGTTACCATTTCTAGATGTTGTGTCTATTACTCTATTCCCAAGACAAATGAAAATTTCCGTCTTCTTTATGACACAAAGGGTCGATTCGGTCTCCACTCTGTAAGGGATGATGAGGCAAAGGTTAGTCTAGTCCTTCACAATATCTCTGATTTGTACTTCATAAAGATAATTTGTTTCATAATTTTTTTTCCTACTGTATATTTTATATAAACCAGATGATGTTTTAACCTTCTTTATTGTGATTTCATAATTTTATAATAATCTTGCCAACCATTTGCAGTTTAAGCTCTGCAAGGTGCGATCTGTTCAGTTTGGGCAGAAAGGGATACCTTATCTAAACACCTATGATGGGCGCACCATCCGATATCCTGATCCTCTAATTAAGGCTAATGACACAATCAAACTTGACTTGGAACTTAACAAGATAACTGATTTCATCAAATTCGATGTCGGGAATGTTGTTATGGTGACTGGAGGAAGGAATAGAGGTCGTGTTGCAGTCATCAAGAACAGGGAAAAACAAAAAGGAACCTTCGAGACCATTCACGTCCAGGATTCCACCGGTAATGAGTTTGCAACCCGGTTGAGTAATGTCTTCACCATTGGCAAAGGTACAAAACCATGGGTGTCTCTACCCAAAGGAAAAGGTATCAAATTGACTGTCATTGAGGAGGCTAGGAAGCGGATCGCTTCGCAACAGGTTGCAGCTGCTTAAACTTGAATACTGTATATTGCTAGATAGTTTAGCCATTTAGATTGTTTATGAGACTGTTTCGCGGCTAAAGTTTTTTGAATCACAATTTTGATCATGATTTGATGTGAGTTCAATTTGTTTGAATTGATGTTGGATGACATTTCTTGTTCTCAATTTTGTCTTCCAATTGTATTAGAATTATGAATTGTACTGGTCACTGTCTTGATACAACTTGAAAGATACCGCCTTGATGAAGGGATTGAATCAAACATGTGAACGAGAGACCGAAAGTAATTCTGAATCAAAATTTTACCTATTGAAGTTTCTGCCTCCATGCTTACAATTTTCCTGGTGTTGGCAAGCTTTAAAGCCCTCAAGTCCATGCTGAAACATTCAATGTCGTAACCACAAAAGCACACCGCCTTTGTGTGCACTCTCGGAAGGGTCAATCATCTTTGTTAGAAAGCTTTCATGCGTCTCTCAACCGCCACGCTTGAACATTGTTGTTCCCACACTTAAACGCCCAAAATCGATGTTAATCTTTATCAACCACTAAACCAACACACATTCAGGCAACAAAATGGATGTTACTTGTAGTTCTTAAGAACTTGTAAAGGAATATACGTGAAAAACAGTGAAGCATTTGGTGAAGGGAGAAAAACAGCGATTAAAAACCTTTTTTTTTTTTTAACTTGTAAAACTGTTAGTTTTTCATTGTCTTATTTTTCAAAAGATAAAACATGTATTTAGCATAATCTGCTCAAACCTAGTGAACCAAAAGTTTTCACCAATTTTATTTAAGAATCTTTCTACTTTTATTTTATCTAGAATCTTTAGTATACTATACTATCCAAATGTTTCCCCATTAGACCAAACATAATGACTTTATGGCAGATTATTTCTTGTCTGACTTGTCAAACTAGCCAATTTTGTCTGATTTTAATAACCATGCATATTAATCATATACTCTTTACTCTCAAAACAAACACTTTAGATCGTTTCTTTAGTTTTTGTAAAAAAAAAAAATTGTCTCTATAATTTTCACGATTCACCTGTCATACTAATTATTTGTCCATGGAGTAATGGTTAAACAAAGTTTTAAAGTAGAAAATATTTGGTTTTAAAATTTGAAGGCATTGAATGCACTACATTTAAATTATTATTGTTTTTACACAACACTATCCTTTTAAAGTTATATTATCATTTTTGTTTTCTTAATCATTGTCCCGGAATATTGTTTAGTATTTTCTTACTTGAAATCTTGTAAAATATAAAGCACTCCTCAACCTCTATTTTAAGGTTTATTTGTTTAGTTTATTAGAAAAGTTTGGTTTCTTAAGATTAGAAATATGGATTTTTTTTTCCATAAAATAATTTTGAAGCTAATTGTGTTTCTTTATAATATCAAACATTAATTTGTATTCCTCTCTTATTTACCACACTTGTTAAAACTAGATAATTTCTCCTTTTTTTTTACAAGAAAGTCATATTATTGCTAAGAAGCTACTAAAGTAGATTTTCATTATTATCAAATTACAAAATTATGAAACGTGATTATTCACCAAAATGTCCTAGTCTAGTTTAGCTTTTAAAATGCACTCACATAAACGACATTTAACCTTAGAAAGTGATTGAAACAGAATCCAAAGCCTCCTTCAAATCAGAACACATTGCCTTTCAATATTAAAAGACTCGATAATAAATTTCTTACATGCCATAATAAATCTTTATTTTAGTGCATTAAACTATACTAGAGAAGTGCTAATACAAACACAAATGCACTGAAAGATAAACCAACCAACCGCTATACAAGGGGTCCACAACACAATACTATCATTTTAGATGAATGAATCAAATTGAGAATATTCGTGTGAAGAATATGTAGGAAAAAGAAAAATCCAAATAAATATCCTATCACTCAATATTTCTAAATTGCACTATAATACTATGTCATAAATTTGAGTAATGTTTGACTGTGACGAAGGTAGCATAATTTGTATGAGGGGATCAAATATAAAAATAAAATTAACATATGAAATTTATGGATTGAATGTACTTTTACTCCTTATATAAATTACAACTTTTTTTGAATTTTTTTTTATATCTACTTTTTTTTATGAATTTATATACTAGATCCTACAAAAATATCATTCAATTTTTCTTTCTACTTTTATTATTTTTTACAAAAACAAAAATAGTGTTTTTACTATAGCTATTAAGGCAATTGAAAGACACTTATTACATCTTTTGTTTTTAAATATTGTTTTTACAATTTTTATTGTTAATAAAAACTTTCTCTAGAGTTGTTGTATAAGTGTTAAACCAAGATAAATAAATCTATCAATCAAATAATAATTTTTTGACCTTAATTTATGTTAATTTTTGACAAATAAAATTATTTGAAATAGCTAATATATATATTATTCGCTTGAATATTTTATTCCAATGGATATTTGCTAAAATATTCAAACGGATGACTAATCTCTGCCAAAGAAAAATAAATATCTTTTGAATAAAATATTCTAGCAAATATCTTGAATATATTTTTTTCTTGCAAAATGGAAGGATAAAAAAGTATACAAATGGCATTGTCTTCTTATTTATTGCTTTCTGCAGTGGCAGTATTCATTTTGTTGTTTTGCTATAAGTCATATATTAAATATTTTTTTAAGGTCATTATGCATTGTTCCTTATATAAAAAGGAGACATCAAGGAATAGAAAGATATCTGCTCTTGAAAAATGAGGAACTGGAAGGGTTGGAGATGTTTCAAGAGCCTTACTATCTACCCTTTTAAGAGTATCCTTAGTAAAATGAATTCAAACTTCACATTCAAATCTCAAGGTAAAGTAATAAGCTGCTTATGAAATATGTATGCATAGAGATATATTGGTATGTCATTACCAAAATTTAACTATATAAGAAGTAAGAATTGTTTCGATCGATTTATTCGAACTTATTTACTCACATAAACACTTGTAAGACTGTTTGGAAGAGCTTAAAGAAACACCTTATGTCATGTTCATCACAATTATTCCGACAATTTCTCCAGAATAACTTATGAAAACAGATTATAGCTTATATAAAAAAAATTATTATTTATCTTTTGTTATTGAAATAACTTTTATACAAGCACTTAATTAAGATTAACTTGTATATGTTTTGTCCATGATCCTTTTTGTTTACTTATGGTCTTGATTAAATACAGGACACAGAAATGGACTTGTTAGTCTTTATAAAGACATGGAGTCTTGTAGAGAATATGCAGATATTCAAGTTATGTGGAAAATGATTGAATCTTCATCTCCTCAACAATCTTCCGAGAAGAAAAAGATCATTAAATCTTCTTATTGGGTGATTTGTTTCAGGCCAACATGATTTTTTTTTGTCATCAACAAAATGATCCTATATTTTCTTCATGGACTAGTCCAAGTTTAAAGAATGATTCATATAAGAGTGTAGAGAAAAGGGTACTCAAAATTTGTATCTCAATTTCATTCCTTCATACCTCAATTTCTATCATGTCAATAATTTTGTTACCATAGGATGTGAAAGTGAATGATGAGAGTACAAATTTGATAGTAATATATATATAATTGAGTTTTTGGTTTTATTTCCATAACTTTCAAACATAAAATTGCTGGACCATGCATCAATAATCCAAGTGACACAAGTCATGAAGTCGATAAAGTTGTGGCGTTGTCAATTGCATATCGCATAAAATAGCAGTTTCTTCAAATTTCGTTACTCAACAGTACTATAGAGCCGCAATAGTTGTTATTTGGCAACATTTTATATTAAACAACATATCGCGGAAGAATAACAATGTGTTCAAATTGGCTACGCGATAGAGCTATAGCCGCTAAATAGCAAATTTCGGTAGTTGTACAAACTGTGTACTTCCAAACATAGTGAACATGATAATCTCTTTTTATTGAAGACTTAGATTACTAAAAGTGGTTAACAAATGTTACTGCACAAGGCTTGTAACCTTTTGCATGTGAAACTAGAAATTACAATACTCCAAGTTTTGCAATCTCAGTACATAGGAAAAATATGATACAACAGAAAACAACAAAGCACTTAATGAAAGAACAAACGTGGTTAACATATATTACTAGAAAAGAAACCTAGTCATGATCAAGCAGCATGTTCCTCATGAAGAAGTCTTTGATCAAAGTGCCAAACACCTGCAAGTCACAATACATCAATTTCGTTAGAACCTAAGAGAGTTCAATTTACTTCTAATGCGTAGGAGGAAATATCATACTCTATGAAGCACTGACACAGAAACAAACATCAGATACAGTACCGACATTGACACGTAGACACCAGTAATAATTTTAAAAAATAGCAGTGATCAAATGTAACCACATGTGTCGATGTCGGACATTGGCTTATGTAGGACACCAAATGCGCCATTAATTTGAAATATGGGTGCTACATGGATCATACTAGGTATTATGTGTAACTGTGTAAGGTAAAGTTTGTGAACCAATATGAAAAATGATGGTAGTTATATACATACCATGACCCTTTCCAACCCTTCTCAACTGAGACACATACTCTGATATCTTCTTAATTGATTCAACCTGAAGAAAGAAAATCATATGTTTTGGTAAACACATTAGTAATAATGCTACCAAAAATTTAGAGGCCCTAGCACTGGTTTAAATGAGTTTCACCTGTTCAGCCAAAAATTCGCCTTCAATGAAGTGTGTCATTTCAGGGTCATTGTTGCTGTCTGCGACCTATTATTCACAAATCTTCAATTGATTAGCATTGACGACTAAAGATCAAATAATTTATGACTTCCTAAAAAGTTTGCAACACAAAGCTAAAGGGACAAAGATGCATTACACTATGCACATTCAGAAGTTTCTCATTTGTTAACTTCTCCAAAGACAAAGCTAATTCCATTGCTGAAACAAACAATAGAGGAAACAGAAAAGCAAAAGTCAGTATAATAACAGGGCCGGCCCGACACATTATGTGGCCTAAAGCGAATATTAAAATGTGGCCGAAAAGGAACATTAAAACGATACCTTTTAAAAAACAAAAGAAAATTTGATTTTACAAAAATAAATTAAAATATGTATTAAAATACTTTTTTTTATATTGTTTAAATAATTAAAGCATGATAATAGAAAAATATATGATAGGCAAACATTAGTATAACTCTGATTTAATTTGTTAATTTTAATTTTAAAATATCTGATATTCTTTCCATCTTAGATTATTGTTCAAATTTAACTAAACTTTAAAGTCTATTGATGTTTATAATATTAAATTTAAATCAGGAGACAACTTTATTTTTAAAAGCAAATTTATACAAAAAATAAACATCTAACTAAAATTGAAAATAATTGTTTTCCAAACTATTTATATCATTGCGTCAAAAAAAACTATTCATATCATAGAATAGATGTCTTTTTTTATTAATTGAATAAAGAACTAGTTGAGCACAATAAATAAGAAATCAATCAATTATTGCGGCATCTATTACAGTTAAAAAATACAAAAATGTAAAAAAAATAAACCAATTTTGCCAGTTAAAGGATTCGAACTTGAGACCCGCCGCCTACAAACGCGCCTCCGTACCAACGGTGCTACGAAATAATTATACAAATATTTTTTGGAGGCCTAATATGCATTAATAAAATTTGATTTTTTGTTGGGCCTAAAGCTAGGGCTTGGGCTGCTTCACCCTTGGGCCGGCCCTGTATAATAAATAGATAATAGTGTGAACTATTAAGACACTGAAAGTAGCTCACCATGCAATGCATCCCCTTTTTCGACATGCTCAAATTCTGACGGCACATTCTTGATCGGGTGAAGTACAACTCTTCCACCACGAATGTTCTAAAAAAGTTAATAAGAGCTAGATATGTCAATTTAGTTATTATAAGAGAACCTCTCTTATTGGATAAATAGCTTAAATAAGCACTTATCATATAAGTGCTTATATATAAGCTATTTGCCTTTTTCTATAAAGTCCAAATGTTTTCATATAAACTATAAATGGTTTTCATAAGCTATACTAAAGAGCTTATTTATAAGATGAAAACAACTTAAGGACATGTTATCAGTTGTTTCTATAAGTTATCTCAAACAGTCTCGCAAGTAATTGTGCTTATCGATATGCTCAAATAAGTCAATTTAGACACATAAGTTTGAAGTACAATGGTAATATAACCTGATATTTCATAAGCTTTTCAGCATGTTCTCTCTCTTCTTCACTAGATTCCTTGAAGAACCTGTTTTCAACAATTAAAAACAGAAACATGAAATTGAAAACCTGTTTGAGAAATGAGAAATAAAATAAAAGGGATAAGACATATATTGGAGTTTATGATTGATACTTTGCAAATCCCTTGAGAGTCACGTTGTCCCTATCAAAGTATGCAAACATGGAGTGGTACACATAGGAAACATTGTATTCCACACTGTGACATATAATTGCAAAGGAAAATCACTCAGCAAGTTATCATAGAGACATCAGACAAAGGTAAATATCCAATGGATGCAAAAGGAAAACAGAAATTATGAAAACTTTTTTAATTATTAAAAGAAAAAAAAAAAAGTGACAAATCATAAGATCCTAGAGCTTTCTTATGAGTTGGAATCCAAAATTCTCCTATTTTCTTTTTTGTGTTAACCTCTTGTTCGGGGGGGAAGGGCCCTCGTAATCCAAAATCCAGGGAAATTCCGACAAAAAATTGTTCCAGCCTAGAATCGAACTCGGCCAAATTCGACCGTGGAGCTCACTATGCCAAAATTTCCCCTATGATAAGCTATATATGTAAATTTTATAATAAATTCTGATTGGGGCCTTGCATGTATCTCTTATATAATCTCTCCATGGTATTGAATTCAGTGCAGTGTGATTGCATGCAGTCAGCACGTCTGAATCGTCCGATTGATATTAAATGGTCCAAATTTTAAGATTAGATTTTAATTGCACAATAAATACTAACATGCTCCCATTTGAGATTTTTAAAAACAATTAATACTATTTTTATTTTTAGAGAATCAGATTGTCTAGTGTAATGTTTTTATCATGGAAAACTTAGCTTTTTTTATCTCTTAAGAGTTAATCAATCAATTTCCACATGTGATTGCAACACCAAATACTAATTCAAAATGAACATAATAAGATTATAAAAATGCTTACTTAATCTGCTCATTAATAACAGATTCACATTCATCAGAAAAATTCTGCCTGGCCAAAGAAACTTGAGGAACAATTGGAACAGCAAGATAATCTTTCTTAACCTCTTCAAACGGTTCAAATATAACCCCAGTTAAAGGAACCGTTGTTGCTGCATAAACCGTAAATTTTCCACTTCCCCATTTCTTATCAACTCTCAAATTACAAAAAGATGATGAATTTAGCTTTTTAAAACCATTTCCAGAAATGGGTGAGAGAGAAAATCCATTAAAGGATGAAACTTTTGAACAAGAAAGAGCCATGAGAGAGCAGAGAAATGGTTGTTTGTGGATGAATCTGAAGAGGGAAAAAGGGAGTAAATAATGGGAGTGAACGGTGTTTTGGGGATTTTGTATAGAAGAGATGATGTATGGATCGTTGGATTGGAGACACGTGGAGGGACAGGATAGTTTGTTGATAAGGGCGTGTGGCCAGCTCGTGGTTATTTAGGTAAAGTACACGTTGGAAATTTGGAATTATTCGAAAATTTAGGACAAATGTCTCACATAGTCACACGTGTTTAAGAACTGGAATGTGTTTTGGTACCTGGTCTGATTTTTATTTTTTAATGTGTTGGTACTTGGTAGCAGTTGGTAATTGGTATGGAAGTTTGCTATTTAGGTCACTTACTATTATTTCCGGGCCTTCCGTAGTGACTAAAATGTCATTATAAGTATTTGTATTCTAGGAAATAAAGGAAACAAATTTCGTCACCTAGAAGACGAAATTATGTTAAAACATAGTAGGCATGCATTGTCGCGCACATCTGGGCACAAAACACGCAATTTCGTCTCGTAGTTATTGAAATGTCGATTTTTTGAAATTTTGTCACCTAGAAGACGAAATTGTGTGTTTTGTCACCTAGAAGAAGAAATTTTGGTTAAACGTAGTAGGTCTGCCTTGTCGTGCACATCTGGGCACAAAACACACAATTTCGCCTCGTAGTTACCGGAAAATCCATTTTTTGAAATTTTATCACCTAGAAGACGAAATTGTGTGTTTTGTCACCTAAAAGACGAAATTTGGTTTTCTGCAATTTCGTTTCCTAGAAACCAAAGTATCCTGGGTGCAAAAATGAAGATTTTTGGGGGGCCTAAGATCAACATGGGGGCATAAATAGCAATTTTTGTTGGTATGGCTGGTACTCATTTCTATTCAGGTTTTCAATTAGTATTTACTTCGAACATTCATGTCTCAAGCCTTCATTCTTTTAATTGTCTACTTACCTAAAATTCCTTTGAGAAATTATTTTGTTCTTTTTTTATAAATTTTTTTTAGTTTTTATTAATAGTTAATTTACCAAATATTTTATTGTGATTTATTATGCTTGTGTATATAGTATTTCTTAATGAAAGCAACTAATGAACGTTCAATCACTCATATAGTAGTTGTGACACATGTTTGTCCTCATTTAAACTTTGTAGCTCAGAATTTAGCAAGTTTTTCATATGTCGATGGTAATAAAATGTTGATGGGAGTACATCCAAATTCTCATAATACAATCGATCTTTCAACTATTTCTAGTACATTGAAAGTAATATTATCATAATTTTTCTTCAAATAGCTTAATGACCAAATTTTACCTTTACAGTGAATAAATAGAAATCAAATCCTAACTCTCGCTTATTACATATTTCGCTTATTACATATTGTCCCTAACATTTGAACTATGCTCATAGACCTATTATAAACTTTCTCAATATGGTGACTAGTTTAAATATCATCATGCAATTGTTCACAATTGCTTATTTTAAAAGTCCCACATTTTAATAGCATGATCGAAGATGGTTTTTTTTTTATAAGTGAGTTGTTACAAAGGTTTCACTTTAACATGAATACCAGAGTATATTTGGAGTTGGCGAAACAAGGAGCATCATAATAATGAATTTCACAAGCCGCTTCTTCAAGGTAGACATGTTATGAAAATTGTTAATAATTAATAATCATGCTAGAGCAAGGGATGATAATCATACAGGCCTTAAAACTTGTATCTATAAATTTCGAACTGTGCTGAAAAAAATTGTTGAAAACTTCAATATTAAAATCTATGAAGCATCGACACAACTACACAAACACGGACACCGAACACGACACGGTCACTGACACGTCGATACCGATAATAATTTGAAAAAATAACATAAATCAATATAATTATAAGTGTTTCATAGATTAAAACTCATTGAGGATTCAGTTTTTAATCAATTATTGATGACTGTAGATTTCATTTTAATTCTTTTTTATTGTTGTGGAATGGCCTTTTTGAGTATTCTCCGTTTAAATTTGATAAATAAAAACCAATAAACAACTGAAGCACCAGTGGTCTAGTGGTAGAATAGTACCCTGCCACGGTACAGACCTGGGTTTGATTCCTGGCTGGTGCAATTTTATTTTCTTCTATTTTTAAAGATTTTCATTGCATATCTATGATGCCCCCTGTTCCACTACAAATAGTTTTTTTTTTTTTTTCCAGCACCAGTTTAATCTAGTTCGGGCTTCAGTTTTGGCATCAAGTGGTTTCAGCCCCCTCCCGATCGCAATTGCGGCACTACAAATAGTTTTGTGATATCAAAACTGAAAACCATAACGAATAAACAGAAAAAACTGAAACTACTCGATCATAAACAAGGACCAAAGAGAGGTTCAATTCCAACCAATATTATCACAAATATTCAAATCTAAAAGCATAACAAAATGATCCACAAGAACAGACATTATCAAACTACTAGTATTAACAAAGGTGAACTTCAGAGTATATTATTACAACAAAACTTCAGAATTTATCTATAATTACACCATCTCTAGAAACCTCATATGCTTCCCTTTTCCTTGTTTTCTTCATACCAGCAGTGAAGTGAAGCTTTGGTCCCTCAGATGAAATGGCGGTGACTTTCACCCAAACCAACACTTTGGTCTTTATACCCTCTATGTCTACTAGCTTTCCTTTCTCCAAGTAACCAGAAACACTTGTCGTGAATCGCAAGACTGATGAATCTCTGTACCCTACTTCGCACACTTGAGGAATGTAAACAACAAGCTTTCTTGTTTCTTCGTTGAATTCATAGTTTGTTGCATCGCGTGGAAAGATTCCTATTGGTAGATCATATTCCTTCAGCAACTCTGTTAATGGCTTTTGCATCTTTCCTGCAGAGTGATTCTTTTACATGTTAGAGGGTAATATTAGAGTATGTTTGGATTGAGTGATTGACTTATTTGAATTTATCAACTGATATAAGTACTTGTGACATTGTTTGCGAGAGCTTATAGAAACAACTTATGACACATGTCTATAAAATTTTTCAGCTTATTTCTATGAGCTTTCAATGCTAACTTATAAAAACAAGTTATTGCTTATATGAAAATAAATTGAATTTATAGCTTATATGAGAAGAAATAGTTATATATGAGCATTTATACGATAAGCACAGAAATAAATTGTTTGTACAAACAAGGTAAGCTTACGTTTCTAGTAAGGAGCGAGTAGAATAGGCCTGATTGATGGTTAACATGTATTTAATCTGATTTTTAGTAACAAGTGATAGAACAAGTAATTTCATTGAGAAACACAGAAATATTATAGAGAATTAGAGATTCAAACCTTTTAATTTGTTGACCAGCCATTTGGTTCCTCCTTCAATGCTGCTTGACAGTGACTAATAAAAGGCAATGGAAATATGTTAATATAAACATTAATAAGCAATGAAATATACTTTTCAAGAAACAAAATATTACATAAATAGTATCAATCTATAAACAAAAGTTACAAAGCATCTTATTCTTTACCTTCCTCTGTACATTCACAACAAATACTTTTCCTCACTTGGCCTAATTCTTTTAGTATTTTGTATTAACAATATAATACAACCAATATAATAGCAAAGTACAATATAAAGCACAATCTCAGAGCTGCTCATACACTTATAGTATTTTTTATTAACAATATAATAATACTCTAATATCCTACAACAGAAGCAAAATATTTTATCAAGTATAGAACACTTTCACACATTCATAAACAATATATCTCTTTGCAACTTCAATCCAGTATTTCTTCTTCAAAACCAAAGTAAATACAACCAATAAATTGGGAAAAAAATATTGAATTTGTCCATACGATCTTCTCCAAGATTGATGTCAAATATATCTCTCTTATCAGAAAACAAGAGAGCTCGGAAAACAAACTGGTTTTATTCGATAAAGAAGACCAAGTGTTCAACAAGCATAAATCAACCAACAGCTACTGATACAAAAGGTCACCCCTCTCTACTGATACATAAACCAAAACTAAAACTTTCTCAAACTCATGCAACATTATGATAGCGGTATTTTATCACCCATTTTTAATCGATGTACCAATACTTCACATGTTTAAGCCGCTAAACTGGTAGGCTTAAACACAAAGTCATGGTACACAACGAAAAATCAGATGTAATGTTAGTTCCACCAAATTCACATGATGCACAAATCTCCTACCAACACCTAGTTACACGTTCCCCCTCCCACTACCAAACTACAAAATTTCTTAATAATCTAAATTTTACAATGATTCACCACAGGAGCTTAATATTCACATTAAGTTTGTACGAATAACGAAAGGACATATCCGGATTCAGTGATTCACTTTAGTAAAAAAAAAAAACACCAAGTTACAAGTATTAATTGCTCTTGCGCGTAGATTTGAGATCAGTTGGCTCACATTACGTATTTACTAAATTATCATTAAAAAATCTTAACCATTAATCTACAGGCATGGAATCCTATAGTCAAGATTTAAAGCTCGCTCGACAAATAAATAATAAACATTGTAAAATGTAAACCGCGAATTAAAATCGGATAGTTGAGACGAGATCTTCATGCGGTCACTATTTGAGAATCCATTTCTGGGCCAAGATCAACAATTGGATCATACAGTTACTTAATGGAATCCGAATCTCAGTTATAATTAAAATTCTACCCTCTAACAGAAACCAAGAATCAACAATTATACTCTTTTTTTTTAGAGAATCAACAATTATACTTAAAATTCTACCCAATCTAACAAAAACTAAGAATCTTAAGCCATATATTACATTTGCATAGAATTGAATTACTCAAAATAAACAAAAAAAAAATTGAAGTGAACAGTTTATGAAACAAAAGGGGTTTTAGGGATTTGAAAGGAAGTACGTACGTTGATATCATCACCGACAGAGTTAAGCTCCTTGTTGGCTTTCTTGCTGAACCAGTAAGATCCGACCTTATTCAATATCTGATCCATTTCGCCAAAGATTCACCACTCTTCTTTCTTCAGATTAAACAATTTTTCGAAATTCTTACAATTCTATAATAATATAAAATAAATTCTGACCAATGGGGAGTGATTATGGTCCCTAAGCTTTTTCGTTATGCACCGTGCATAAATAATGAAAATTGCTTAATACACCCCCAAAATACTTAGTGCACCTCCCAGATTGCTTAGCGCACCCCCTAGATTTCTAGCGCACTCCTAAATTTCTAGCGCACCCCCTAAAAATCTGGGGGGTGCACTTGAAATCTGAGGGGTGTACTAAGCAATTTTGGGTATTTATGTACGATGCATAAACATGGCTTATGCACCATAACTTATGCCGGACTCTTGTGGCTTCTTAATTATCTTATTTTATGAAATTAATTATTTTATTTTTGTTTGATATAATTAATTTCAATTAAGTATCTGTTGGGATAGATTTTTACATATATATATATATATATATATTTTTTAATTCCAACATAAGGGTCAATCAAGTGAAATGGTAATCCAATACCAAAGCAGAAGTCCAATTGAAATAATTGTTGTACAAAGCATTCGAAGTAATGTTTCGAAGCGGTGGTTCGATCTTTCGTTTTGAGGCGAAGTAGTTTGGACTAAATTTGACTTTAGCAGAGTTCGTTGAAGCAGAGTTTTGTTCAAGTTTCGAAGGGAAGATATTGTTTTATTGGGCCAAAGGGTTTAGGCCCAAAGGAAAACGGGAGATAAGTCCAAAGATCTAAGCGCGCAAAAGAGCGGTTTTCATAGCTGAAGAACGTGGGTTGCAGAGACTCAATCTGGAGCGTTCAGATCATCAAGGCAGTTAGGAAACGATCGAAGTATATATAGTATTTCCTTAGAAGGAAAAAGGGTCGCAAAATCATTACTCATAACTTCTCTGAAAATTCTGATTACTCGAGCGTTATAAGGAAAAGAATATTGAAGAGAATTAATGTATGTTTTGTGAACCATTATTCATTGTATTTGCTTTTATTGTTTAAATGCAATTTTACTTTCAGTAAAGTATCGTTTAATTTTACATTCCTTTAAGATTTATTGATTCTGAGGCGACTCAAATCAGTACATCTTTGTTTGTTCTTGAACGAAGTGAAGAAAACAGATGTTTGTTGAATTTTGATGAACATTAAGTCATTTTTCTAACAAAAACAAGCATAAAATTGTCCTGAGATTTCTAGTCAATCTCGTAAGTTTCAAAATACTTAGACTAGCGTTTGTTTACAAATTTTCACTGTAAACAAATTGGCACGCCCAGTGGGACTGGTTTTGTGCTTTGTTTCTGTAGAATAAGTTTTTCTGTGTTGGTAACTGCCATTAACGATTATGGCTAGAACTCATCAAATGCATGGGTCTACTACCAGTCAAGCTATAAGTTCTTCGAGCAGTGAGGGTAGTCCTTCTCCCCCTCCAGATTCGAACGCGGCGAGTGTTACAACTACTCCGCCAATTCCTAGCCCAAGTGGTTCTGGATATATTCCTGGAACTACAATACCAATTACAACTATGGCGTTTCATTCCGTTTCGGGTAGTTCAAGACCTCCTATGGTCACAAATCCTTTATATGGTTTTATACCAACACCTACTCAGAATTTTGCTTCAATACCCACTTCCGAACCTGAGAGATATACTACCCCTAGAGTTACCCCAACGCCTCTAACTACAGCATATGTGTTGTCTTTAAGACAACAGATGGATGAAAGTAACCATGATATGGTTAACCTCTTAACACAACAAATTGGAACTGTCTTCAACCCTTTAATCCAAAATACCAACGACAGTTACCAGATGTTAGCCTACCAAATGGGTCGAATTGCTGACTTTTTTGGCACTCCTGCCCCTCAACCTCAGCCTAGGATTAATTATGTGGCACCACAAATAATTTTACCCGCTATGTCTGCCACTCCCTTTAACCCAAGGCCAACACATGTACTCCCTCAAGTTACGCAACAGCAAGAGCCTGTGCCAATGGCTCAAGAGGAATATCAATACCAGAATGAGGTTAACCAACCTCCTCCAGTGGTAATGGTTCGAAGGAATCAAGACCCTGATGATGTAGTTCGAAATGTTCAGAATAATAACAATTTCGCTGCACCTAATAACTTAGCAAATTTAGTCGAAACTATTCTGAACCAAAATGGCCTTAACACTGGTACTCGAAGGCCAAACTTTGTTTCTGCATTGTCTGAATATGTGTTGCAGACAGAGTTACCTAGAGGTTGGAAAGTTCCAAAATACACTAAGTTTGCAGGAGATACTAATGAGTCAACTGTTGAACACATTGCTAGATACCTAGCAGAGTCTGGAAATTTGGCAAATAATGAAAACCTGAGAATGAAATATTTTCCTAATTCATTAACCAAAAATGCTTTTACTTGGTTCACAACTTTGCCTCCCAATTCGATTCATAACTGGACTCAGTTAGAGAGATTATTTCACGAACAGTTTTACATGGGCCAAACTAAGATAAGTCTCAAGGAGTTGGCTAGTGTTAAAAGAAAAACACAAGAAACTGTTGATGATTATTTGAATAGGTTCGGATTATTAAAGGCTCGATGCTTTACATCAGTGCCTGAACATGAACTAGTCGAAATGGCTGCAGGTGGTCTAGACTATTCAATTAGGAAAAAATTAGATACTCAATATCTTCGAGACATGTCTCAATTGGCTGATAGAGTTAGGCAAATCGAAAGATTGAAAGCTGAAAAGGCCAGAAATTCTAAGTTTCATAGAAAGAAAGATGTTGCTTTTTTAGATTCTTATGATAATGATTTTGGATATGAAACTGAGGATGAGTATGTAGATGTTGATGATAGTGATATCAATGTGGCAGAACTAAAACCAGGGCCTCCTTATACTTGTAAATTGTTGAGGCCTTCGAATGGAAAAAATCCAGTCGAACCTAAAAATGAGAAATATGCTACTAAGACTTATTCTTTCGATATTACTAAATGTGATGAGATTTTTGATTTATTAGTATCTGATGGTCAAATAGTTGTTCAAAAAGATTTGAAAATACCTCCTATTGAACAAAGAAAGAAAAGAGGTTATTGTAAATATCACAATTATTTAGGCCATAAAACTCACCAATGTGTTCTTTTCAGGGATCTGGTTCAACGCGCATTGAACGAAGGAAGGCTTAAGTTTGCTGAAAAAACTAAGCCACCAATGAAAGTGGATACTCATCCACTATCAACTGCTGATGCTAGTATGGTTGAAATATTGGACTGCAACATGGTCGAGATCAGTGAAGCTGATACGGCTGCTGCTATCAAGGCCATACCTAAAGGGGAGTATGATCAGAAGGTGAAGGAAGCTTATCCTGCTGCTGAAGAGGAATTAGTGGATTTCCTCAATAGGTGCAAGTTGAACAACGCTGAAGTCATGCTATGCCCTCGCTGCAGTGCTGTATGTGATAAAGAGGCAGTGACAAACCTGAAGAAGGTTCTGCCTTATGCTGATCACAAAAGAAAATGGCCAAGTTCCAAGCCAAATAAGAAGAGCTGGCCATATCAGAAGATTGATTGGGGTAAGTCTCACAATCAAGGCTTGTCTGTTCATCAGAGGCTTGGTCCTCAAAGAACTTTCAAACCATCCAACAAAGCACCTACAAACCAGTGGGTCAGTGGCCAATATGTGGCCTTCGATAAGAAGTGGATGGAGAAAGGAAGCTCTAGCAATGTCAATGTGAAGTTTACTGCTGGAACTTCAAAGGTGTTTGCTGAATCAAAAGTGGTAGCTGGATCAAAACCACAGGTTGGTTCGAAAGTGGTTCTTCAACCACCTAACCCTCAGACTGCAACTGAAGCCAACAAATATGGTTATCGAAATAACTATAAGGGTAAGAATCCCATGACTCGAACCCAATGGCGTAGGTTCCAGCGTAGGAAGAAACTTGCTGCTCAGGAAGGTAAGGCTGGGGGCAAGACTGATGATAGAGAGAAAGCTGAGATGGTCAAAAGACCAACCAAGGAAAGGCTTACTCCTATAAAAGAGTCAGAGGCTGAAAATCAGAAGGATGCTGATAAAGAAGAAGATTTCATGGAAGATGATGATCTTCTAGATGACGGGTCTGATTTCGATGTGTTGGTGAATGTGGTGTCAGTTTTGCCACTGGAGTATGATGTCCCAACAGAGATCGAAGAGGTGGAAGAAGAGTTTGAGGCTCTTGAATTGGCTAATCACAAGCCAGTTTGTTATTATGTCATGGAGAATGGCTGCGTGGAGGCACAGGATGCTATCTTCGAGAGGCCAGATGGAGGAATGAGAAATCACCTCAAAGCTTTATTTATTAAAGCTAAAGTGAATGATGTGGGGGTCAACAAAATCCTGGTTGATGGTGGTGCTGTAGTTAACATCATGCCCCATTTCATGCTTAAGAAGTTGGGTCTTTTCGATACTGACTTACACTCTCACAATGTGGTCCTAGCCAATTATGAAGGAAAAACTGGCCACTCCCTTGGTGCTATACAGTTAGAAGTTGGTGTGGGCAGCACAGTTAGAAAAACTCTGTTCATGGTGATTGCTGCCAGGCCAAACTATAACTTGTTGTTAGGCAGGGAATGGATTCATGGGGTTGGCGCCGTCCCTTCTTCCCTTCATCAAAGGCTGATTCTGTGGAGAGATGATGGCCTTGTTGAAAATATTGAGGCTGATCAGAGTGCTTACTTGGCTGATTCAAGCACTGTGACCTTGCAAAACTTCGATAAAAATCTGGCGAATATTGCTCCATGTGGAGAGCAAGATGCTGCCTTCAATCCAAACATGGTAAGTCCTGACAGTGTTTACCATTCTGTTAAGTTGCATCCTACCCATGGTTTTAGTTGGGAGAGGGAACCTGTTGATGGAGCCCATATGAGGTATGCACCTGTACCAGCTTCCGGTTGGGAAGACATTGAAAATGATACTGATGTTTAAGTCCCCAGAGTGGAGCAGGATTACGGCTTATGCTGCCGAGAATAGAGTAAAAATGGCTATTGAAGCTATGGAAAATAATGATAATATGGCTGTTGAAGCCAATGATAATGTAGAAAACAAATTGGCAACAAATGTCAATGCTTCGAGTGCTGACAATAACCACAGATTGGATTGCATTTATGATGAAGAGCCTTTGGGTTTCGAAAAGGATCCAATCAGTTCAAGTCAAAAAATGCAGGCTCAAGATCCTCTACAAGAGATTGATATTGGAAATGGCTCTGTTAAAAGGCCAACTTATATTAGCGCCAATGTTGATCCAATGCTGAAAGGAAAGTTGGTTGAATTGCTTAAGGAATACAAAGACTGCTTTGCTTGGGATTACAACGAAATGCCAGGATTAAGCAGAGAATTGGTCGAACACAGATTGCCTCTTCGACCTGACAAAAGACCTGTGAAGCAGCTTCCAAGGAGGTTCGCTCCAGAAATCATGACAAAGATCAAGACAGAAATCGAAAGGTTGCTCAAGTGCAAGTTCATTAGAACAGCCAGGTATGTTGAATGGTTAGCTAACATAGTTCCTGTAATTAAAAAGAATGGCTCACTTAGAGTTTGTATAGATTTTAGGGACTTAAATAATGCTACACCTAAAGATGAATATTCAATGCCCGTAGCGGAAATGTTAATTGATTCAGCAGCAGGCCATGAATATTTGAGTATGTTAGATGGCTATTCTGGTTATAATCAGATTTTTATAGCTGAAGATGATGTTGCTAAAACTGCCTTTCGTTGCCCTGGTGCTTTGGGCACTTATGAATGGGTAGTGATGCCCTTTGGATTGAAAAATGCAGGGGCAACATATCAAAGAGCAATGAATTCAATTTTTCATGATTTCATTGAAATTTTTATGCAAGTATACATTGATGACATTGTTGTCAAATCTTCATCCTCTGATGATCATCTAAGTCATCTTAGAAAGTCATTCGAAAGAATGAGGAAATGTGGACTAAAAATGAATCCACTAAAATGTGCTTTTTGTGTACATGCAGGAGATTTCCTTGGTTTTGTTGTGCATAAAAAGGGCATAGAGATCAATCAGAACAAAACAAAGGCTATCATGGAGACAAAATCTCCAACAACGAAGAAACAGCTTCAATCTTTGCTTGGTAAGATAAATTTCTTGAGAAGATTCATTTCGAATCTAAGTGGAAAAGCGCATCCTTTTTCTCCACTGCTAAAACTTAAGAAAGATGAGGTTTTTCATTGGGGGTTCGATCAACAGAGTGCATTTGATGATATTAAAGCTTACTTGTCAAAGCCTCCTACTCTAATGCCTCCAATTCGAAACAAAGAAATGAAGTTGTATATTTCAGCATCAGATACAACCATTGGGAGTATGCTTGCTCAAGAAGATGAAAATGGTGTAGAGAAAGCTATTTACTATTTAAGTAGAGTTTTAAATGATGCTGAAACTAGATATTCTGTAATAGAGAAACTTTGCCTTTGTTTGTATTTTTCTTGTACCAAACTTAAGCATTATATAAAGCCAGTTGATGTTTATGTTTATTCCCATTTTGATATTATTAAGCATATGTTATTGAAACCAATTTTACATAGTAGAATTGGAAAATGGGCATTAGCTTTAACAGAATATTCATTGACTTACAAACCTTTGAGGGCTGTTAAAGGCCAAATAGTGGCTGATTTCCTTGCTGACCATTCAGTAAGTGAATTTCCAATAGAGTTTGTTGACATCGAACCTTGGAGTTTGTATTTCGATGGATCTAAACATAGACATGGTACAGGAATTGGTGTTTTTATACTCTCACCATGTAAAATCCCCACAAGATTTAAGTGCAAAATTAATGGGTCTTGTTCGAATAATGAAGCAGAGTATGAGGCTTTGATTACAGGTTTAGAAATTCTTCTAGACTTGGGGGCAAGACATATTAAAATTAGAGGAGACTCTGAATTAGTAATTAAGCAATTAACAAAAGAATATAAATGTATTCAAGAGCATTTAATGAAATACTTTGTGATTGCTTTTTCTTTGCTAAAACAGTTTGAGTCTTACGTTATTCAACATGTGCCTCGAAATGAAAATCAGGAGGCAAATGATTTAGCACAAATTGCCTCTGGTTATAAGATGTCGAAAGACAAGTTCGAAGAGTTTATTGAAATTAAAGATAAGATGATTTCGAACGATTCTTCAGGCGCACAATTGTCAATGCCAAAACATTTGGGGGCAGATGAACATGATTTTCAGGAAAATTTTGAAAATTTTGAAAATTTTCAACATGTTGACATGCATTTCGAAAGTTTTGTAACAGAAATTTTTGTCATTGACAAGTTGAGTGATACTGGTTGGAGAAAACCAATTGTAGTCTATTTGGAAAACCCATCAGGAAGCACAGATAGGAAAATAAAATACAAAGCCTTAAGTTATACCATTATTGGAAATGAGTTATTCAAGAAAACCCCTGAGGGGATTTTGTTGAAATGTCTTGGCGAAAGCGAAGCATTTTTAGCCATTACCAATGTACATGGTGGGTCATGTGGCGCTCATCAAGCAGGCCACAAAATGAAATGGCTATTGTTTCGAAGAGGGTTTTATTGGCCTTCAATGCTTAAAGATTGTATAGAATTCGCTAAAAGCTGCCAAGAGTGCCAAAGACATGCAGGCATTCAACATGTTCCTGCAAGCGAATTACATTCGATAGTTAAACCTTGGCCCTTTAGAGGATGGGCTTTGGATTTAATTGGTGAGATTAGGCCTGCATCATCGAAAAACCATCGTTTCATTTTGGTTGGAATTGATTATTTCACAAAATGGATCGAAGCTGTAGCCTTACCAAAGGTGGATCAAGAAACTGTGATTGGTTTTATCCAAGATCATATCATTTATAGATTTGGATTACCTGAAACTATTACCACTGATCAAGGAACAGTGTTCGTTGGACAAAAAATGCAAGATTTTGCTAATGAGGCAGGTTTTAAGCTATTAACATCAACACCATATTACGCTCAAGCAAATGGTCAAGTTGAGGCAGCCAATAAGATTATTATTGGTTTGATTAAAAAGCATATTGCTCAGAAACCAAGGAATTGGCACAATACTTTGAATCAAGTATTATGGGCCTGTAGAAACTCTCCTAAAGAATCCACTAATTCAACTCCGTTTCGATTGACTTATGGTCACGACGCTGTGTTACCTGTCGAAATCATGGTGCAATCCATGAGGGTACAAAGGCAGATGGAAATTCCTAATGAACATTATGAAAGCCTCATGATGGATGAATTAGTTGATTTGGATGAAGAAAGATTGCAAGCTTTAGATGTCTTGATCAGACAAAAAGTCAGAGTTGCCAAAGCTTACAACAAAAAAGTTAAAGGTAAGACCTTTAATGTAGGAGATTTGGTGTGGAAAGTCATCTTACCCATGGATAGGAGAGATAGAGTCTTTGGGAAATGGTCACCACATTGGGAAGGACCATTTAAAATTGTTCAAATTTATTCTAATGGCGCATATGAGATTGAGGAGTTAACTCCTGAGAAACGTGCTTTGGGTATAAATGGGAAGTATTTGAAAAAATATAAGCCTACTCTACTCGAAGTAAAAATAAGCGCAGAATAATACTCAAATACAGGAAATAAAATGGCAATAATTGAAACTCGCCATGATTCAAAAAGCATGAAGAACAATATTGTTTTATTGCAATAGAGGAGTGCTGTGATACATCATGAGGGTACAATATTACTTAGGCTAAGGTTTAGTTTTTGGGAACTTTTAAATCCTCTGGTTTCATTGTACCCCTATAAAGGGCTATCGCTATGTCAGCAAGTTCCTGGACCTCAGGAGGATAATCATCCAGCCTCTCTTCATGTGTCCAGAGAAATTCTTCCAGATCAGAGCCCAATTCTTCCTCCTCTGATTCGGTTAAGATTAGCTCTTCTTTGTTTCTTTCATAGCGCAGCCTATTCTCCTCACAACGCCAAGGTTCTGCGCCTTTTTTGCTCTTATCTTTAGAGCATGAAGCATCCTTGCTAACAAGTTTTTCCATAACTTGATGCTTTGGTAAGTTTATTCAATTATCATGGGGGAAGTAACTTAAAAAGGGAAAAGATTCGTCTCTGATGATGCCGCCGTTGGAAATCGTGAAGCATTTATGACCTGTCTTTTCAAAAACGTCACTATCTCATTCGAAGTTATCTAATCGAAAGTGCCGTTTTTGGGGGGCAATTTGTTGGGATAGATTTTTACATATATATATATATATATTTTTTAATTCCAACATAAGGGTCAATCAAGTGAAATGGTAATCCAATACCAAAGCAGAAGTCCAATTGAAATAATTGTTGTACAAAGCATTCGAAGTAATGTTTCGAAGCGGTGGTTCGATCTTTCGTTTTGAGGCGAAGTAGTTTGGACTAAATTTGACTTTAGCAGAGTTCGTTGAAGCAGAGTTTTGTTCAAGTTTCGAAGGGAAGATATTGTTTTATTGGGCCAAAGGGTTTAGGCCCAAAGGAAAACGGGAGATAAGTCCAAAGATCTAAGCGCGCAAAAGAGCGGTTTTCATAGCTGAAGAACGTGGGTTGCAGAGACTCAATCTGGAGCGTTCAGATCATCAAGGCAGTTAGGAAACGATCGAAGTATATATAGTATTTCCTTAGAAGGAAAAAGGGTCGCAAAATCATTACTCATAACTTCTCTGAAAATTCTGATTACTCGAGCGTTAGAAGGAAAAGAATATTGAAGAGAATTAATGTATGTTTTGTGAACCATTATTCATTGTATTTGCTTTTATTGTTTAAATGCAATTTTACTTTCAGTAAAGTATCGTTTAATTTTACATTCCTTTAAGATTTATTGATTCTGAGGCGACTCAAATCAGTACATCTTTGTTTGTTCTTGAACGAAGTGAAGAAAACAGATGTTTGTTGAATTTTGATGAACATTAAGTCATTTTTCTAACAAAAACAAGCATAAAATTGTCCTGAGATTTCTAGTCAATCTCGTAAGTTTCAAAATACTTAGACTAGCGTTTGTTTACAAATTTTCACTGTAAACAGTATCATATGTACACACATAATAAATCGTTAATGTGTTGACTAAAAAGTAAGAACCCTTTATTTTTGTACTTTATTGAATACTTAATTTGTTAAATATTTATTAATTTCTTATTTATCAATAGTATTATTTTTGGTACTTATGCATATTTTTGACCAAAAAATTATTTTGATTTTTTGGGGGCCAAAAATTAAAATGATGATTATTCTTTAATTTCGAATTTGAAGAAAAATAAAATATAAAATTATCATTTTAACAAAAAAAAAAATTGAGTAAACAATATGTTAGCACAATTATTAGGTTTGGTTTAGTGGTGAATAAAAGGTAAACAATTTTTCACTACCAAAAAAATAAAGGTAAACAAATTTATTTATTTTTTTGAATTTATGGGTGCCACGCCAGATTTTTTTGGGTACGTCAACAAACCATATAAATTTTATCATTGGAAAATTAAAGTGATTATAAAATGATTGTGACTTCTATGAAAATAAATTTCCCTTAAATAGTGGGGATACATCAAATAATCACATCCATGTGATCAAGAGTGGTGAGAATATTGAATAAGATGACATAAAATCTAAAAGAGTTTAAAGAATAGAAGTGGCTAAAATTTATTGGCAAGATCGACATCCATGCAGGAGCTGTTTCTCCACCGCCGTACACCACCGCAATCCCCATGTTCACACCCTAACTGATAACACCGAAAAATACACTATTTATTTAGTTAAATAGTATAATATTTTAATTATTTTTATTTCGATTTCATAATTTTATTTTATAAATAATTGCTAATTCCTGGTATTTTATTTAGACAGATAAAAAGTGAACGGATTAAATAAAGGAACGAAAACGGGCCAAAAAGAAGCAAAACCAGACAAAAAGGGCCACACAAGTGCAGCCACTTGGGCCACACAAGTGCAGCCCATACAAAGCATGTTGACCGCCACACACAATTGGATAAGAGTGTTGACTGCCATACAAGCTATGCTGCCCTCCGTTACTTAATTTTAGGATCACGTGATATTTTGTTCAATGCATGCCGCTCGCCACTCACACATGGCCCCCGCCAGCTTTGCACAATTTCAGTATCAGGTGAAACTGCTTTCCTCTTCACACGCCAGTTTGCTACACATACCAATCCACTCCGTCCGGATATTAAGGCATTCACGCATTAATAGGCAAATCAACAGATAAAGTCCAGTGGAAATAGGATTGAAACGTGGGGGAAAAAATAGGAAGTCAGTTACTTTCTCAGCACTATAAATACATGTAATCTGTTCCTTTATTTTTTTCTTTACGCCACTTTAGAGAATTAAGAGAGAAAAAGCACCAGTTTTTAGTTTTAGTCTAAGCAATTTATTTTCCAGCTTTCCAGTTTCCAGCTTTCTGTAAGTCTACTTTTAGTCTTAATTCAAGTTTCTTATTCATTTAATTTACTTGTTTTACTTTTTCAGTTCCAGTTCTGTTTTAGTTTAGTTTATTTTATTTTACTTTCAGTTTATTATAGTCGTATTGTTATGCTCCTATTTAATATTCCTGTTAATTATTTAATAAGTATGTTTTTAATTTCAACTATGTCTAGCTAATTTATTAAAACTGGAATGTGAAATAGGAAGCTGATAGGGATTCGATGGTTAATTTGTGAACTCAATTCTTAAACTAGTTTTCTGTTTCAATTTTTAAACTTAAATCAATAATTTTGCACGAAAGTGAAAATTAACTAAAGTATGAATTAATAGCGCGACAGTGTGAGATTTATACTAGATAGTAAAAATTGGACATTAACTTTAAACACCGCGACAGCTCTTTGAAGTTTATTAAACTATATTAGTATTCAAAAAGTATTTTATAAATAAATGAGTGAGCGACAGCAAAACATTGATTTATATAATATAATATCAGTTCAATAGCGCGACAGTGTGAGGACTATATTTTTAAACTAATACTGTTTTGTGAAAACTAGGGTGTTCCTAATTAAATTAAATTGATTTTCAAAAAGTATTTTTATAAGTAAATGTGAGAGCGAGAGTGAAACATTTATTTTATTTCTATATGATATAATTCAACAACGCGAGAGTGTGAGATGCATATTTTTAAATCAACATTTAATTTGTTAGAAACTAAATTTTTTCTCTAAACACAAATTAATTGTCGAATCCTTTGAAGCAACTTAAATTCATATTCCGGTTCATTAAGTCTAATTTTTACAAAGTCAAGTTATTTAATTAAATTTTCTTTCAAATCAACTTAAAGCCTTAACCTTACAACATATTAAAAACATAAGCGAAGAATTGAAGAAATAGTCCTCGTGGGAACGATAATCTTTTATAACTACACGGTAAATCTGTGCACTTGCAGATATTCCGGCAACGGCGCCAAAAACTTGATAGGTCCGCAAGTGCACGGAAATATCAGTTATAGAATAAAAAGTTATCGATCCCACAGAGACCAATGTCAAGTACCGTATTCTGTTGTCAAAGTGTTTAGCTAAGGCGGTGATAATTAATTTGTTTGTAAATAAGTAAAATAAAGTCTTTTTTTTTTTAATTACTATTTTAATTAACGAGAGACCGGAATGAAACTCTCATCGTCGTCTTTTATATTTATAATGACAAAATATTTTCTTGTAAAGAAAAGATTAAGTTTTAAAATATATTTTAACTGCGTAATCTAACTGCCCGCTTTCGCGTGTCTAACGTGTTACGACACAACACCTTTTTTAATGAAAATAATTACTTTTAGTTACTCAAAAAGTTGTTTAAGGTAGAAAAATTAATTTAAAGGTACCGTCAGCTGTCGCATGTTCGGTACCGAATTTTAAGCGTATAAACGCCCGCTCTCGCGTGTTCGTTTACACTCTTAAAATTACCTTTTTGAAAACTGAATTTTTCCTAATTGATAAAAAATTGCTTTCGCAGTGTTTAGAATCAAGAACTGAATTTTTCTATGATCAGATAAAGTTTTCATTCTTTCAAATTGAAACTGGTATCTATGTGTTTCTACTTTCGCACTAAACTATGATTTCTAAAAACAGAATTAATTCAGGCCTTAAACAATTCTCATTATAAACATCTATTTTCGACTCAATAAAATACCGTTGGTACGACGATCCTTATATTCCGGACTCAATAAAAATCTACTCAGACATATTAAATATAATAAACAAATAAATATTCATGGTATACTTCATTGTTGAAATAAGGAACAATTTTAACTGAGAAATATAAAGTAGCGACAGAAACATAAACTTTATGGCTTGAACCTTTCTTAAATAAACTTTATAAATTGAACAAATAAATCAAAGTGACTAAACACTTCAAATTAAAATATGCTCCCTGTTACTTGCAACGTGCATACCATATAATGGAAAAACGAGAACAGTAAACAAAATTGCATAAACTAAATAAAATAAAAGCAATCGAAACCTGATAGATTAACTCTGAATAATTATAAAATTGATCCAAACATGAAATTCAGGTACAGAATGCTTGAAAACAAAAAGTAAACGCAGCTGCTGGAATCCTAATGAAAATAAAGCTCCAAACTTAAATCTAAAGTTGCAGTAACTACTCAATGTGAGCAATTAAGTGCTTTTACAGTAAGTGATTTTTCTGGCTCATAAAAATAACAATAAGCTTGGATGCAGTTTTTGAGAACTGAATGTCTATTTGTAGTCTGCTAATTCATGCTTGAAAACCTGAGAACGTGTATAAGGTAGTGGAGGAAAACTAGGAGTGAAGAAACTGCTTCTTCTGATCGTGAGCTTGTTTAGCTGATTTGGATGAATTGACTTTTTTTCCTTGCTTCTTTGACTCCTTTGTGATGACTGGGCTGAAGCTTTTATTTTATTTCACCGTTTTTTTTTTTTGCCGTTTTGACGCGTAGGGACCATTAATCAATATATACCTATAATAGACATAAAATACCAGCATAACATTGCAAAATCTATGAAATCGAGATCAAAACACATGTAAATCGAGCTAAAATAATAGTGCATTTTACGTGTTATCAAACTCCCCTACACTTAAACCATTGCTTGTCCTCAAGCAATTAAGCTTGCATATAAAAATCAGTAGAATGCAAAGCAACTCACACACACGGACTTAAGAAAAATAGCAACACAAATACTCATACGTGGTCAAAAACTTGATAGGTTCGCAAGTGCACGAAAATATCAGTTATAGTATAAAAGATTATCGATCCCACAGAGACCAATGTCAAGTACCGTATTTCGTTGTCAAATTGTTTATCTAAGGCGATGAGATTATTTAGAAGAGTTTAATTATATTAAATAAAAAAAACTTTAACTATTTAAGTTAACTTTTTAGAAAATAATGAGAATTAAAGAAACCGGAATGTTACTTTTAGTTGCTTCAAAGGATTCGGTAATCAATTTGTGTTTAGAGAAAATGTTTAGTTTCTAACAAATTAAATATCAATTTAAAGATATGCATCTCACACTCTCGCGCTGTTGAATTATATCATATAGAAATAAAATAAATGCTTCACTCTCGCTCTCACATTTACTTATAAAAATACTTTTTGAAAATCAATTTAATTTAATTAGAAACAATCTAGTTTTCACAAAACAGTATTAGTTTAAAAATATAGTCCTCACACCGTCGTGCTATTGAACTGATATTATATTATATAAATCAGTTCAATAGCGCGACGGTGTGAGGACTATATTTTTAAACTAATACTGTTTTGTGAAAACTAGGGTGTTCCTAATTAAATTAAATTGATTTTCAAAAAGGGGAAATGCTTGTTTGTAAGAAATTAACAAGCAAGAAAGAGAAGAATAAATCATGGCCTTACAATTTCATAACCAACCTCCCCATGATTTCCTCTAAACTTCCTAGTTTATAGCAATTTCAATTTTTTTAAAACAATATAGTACAATTCTTCTCTTTCTTGTGTTTTTTCTCCCGTAACATATAGCACTACTCTTCAAAAAGTATTTTTATAAGTAAATGTGAGAGCGAGAGTGAAACATTTATTTTATTTCTATATGATATAATTCAACAGCGCGAGAGTGTGAGATGCATATTTTTAAATCAACATTTAATTTGTTAGAAACTAAACATTTTCTCTAAACACAAATTGATTACCGAATCCTTTGAAGCAACTAAAAGTAACATTCCGGTTTCTTTAATTCTCATTATTTTCTAAAAAGTTAACTTAAATAGTTAAAGTTTTTTTTATTTAATATAATTAAACTCTTCTAAATAATCTCATCGCCTTAGATAAACAATTTGACAACGAAATACGGTACTTGACATTGGTCTCTGTGGGATCGATAATCTTTTATACTATAACTGATATTTTCGTGCACTTGCGAACCTATCAAGTTTTTGGCGCCGTTGCCGGGGACCAATTTAGTCAATATCGTAACTCTGTTGTTGCACCGTATAGACTAAGGCACCCTTGTTTCAATTACTATGTATCACCCAGATTTTCTCTACGACTACCACTCCCAGTATTTTGAGGAACCACAAGATTCCCATAAATCCGACCTCGAAATATTAATGGAGGATTTCAATGCGACACTAACTTACTCTCACCCAAATTACATCTACAACTACCAATCCCAACATTTTGAAGAACCGCAAGAATCCCATAATTTCGACTTCGAAACATTAATGGAGGATTTCGATGAGACGCTAACTCACTCTAGGCTAGAATCTATGATAGAGCACTTTCTAGAGATACAAAGTGTCCGAAATGAAACCCTTAGGCAACTGAACTCTGGGGTCGAGTCCCTTGAGACTAGCAGCAAGGCATTGGAGACTCAAATCTCCTTGCTTGCACAGACACCACTAGGACCCTTCCCTGAGAAACATGCAAATATTGTAACAATCTATAGTGAAGGACAAATTGAAAATCCTAAGGAGAGTGATGAGGTTGAAGAGAGTAATAATGTGGTTGAGGAAAGTTCTGGTGAGCAAAGAGTAGAGATTGAGAAAAATCCACCGACACCACCCGAAAGGGAGGTTGTCGAAGAGGTAGAGAAGGAAGCACCTTATGTTGCTCCTCCTCCCTACAACCCACCTATTCCTTTCCCGCAAAGGCCCGTGGAAGCTAAGATAGACTCCCAATCCAAAACATATGTGGAAGCACTAGAAAATATCTACACTAATGCACCTTTGTCAGAGGTCCCGCGTAAAAAGAGAAAATTAGAGGACCCTGAAACTAGTGAAATCATTAGTGTTAAGAAAGGGAGAGTAGCCTTTGAGGTGCTGGATGAAAAAACTGAACCCAAACTTGAAAAGCTAATACACAGAATTGAGCCAGAACCACCACCACACGTTCAAAATTCTGAACCACCCTCCAGGAGCAAGAAAAGGAAAGGTGAGGGCTATGTGAGATGGCTTGATAAGTGGCCATGGAAACCAAAGAAGATTATTTAAAGTTTGATCGGGCAATCATTCTCGAAAAAAACACCATGAGTGCTTACACTCCTAAACAGGCGAGCTAGCTGACTTTAAACAAAGCGCTGCGTGGGAGGCAACCCACGAGTTTTTAATTTAATGTTTTTGTTTGTTTGAATTTTCAGCAAATAAAGAGATTGATCGCTTTACACCTATCAGCTTCGTACAAGCGTAAATCTTCAGGTTTCACGCTCCAATCCTACTCTTGAGTCGCAACATTGAGGACAATGTTGGATTTAAGTTGAGGGGAGGACTTTATTGCTTTTGACTTTACTGCTTTTATTTACTTTTCAGTTTAATTTTAATTTTCTAGTTTATCTTTCCATTCTGCAAATAAATATTTTTCGGTGCATATTCTCTAATTCCTCCAAAATCTTGAGCCATAACAAAATTTTCGAGAAACTATTCAATTTTGAAGTTCCAGAGTCACGGACGTAATTGAGACTGAATTTTCAAAATAAGTGTATTTTCATACTACTATATCATTTTAACACCTTAAATTTCTTAATTATGTAGACCAATTTGGATACTTGCTAGAATCCGAGCTTAAATTTTTCTTGACACTTTACTAATCCTTGAGTAAATCCAATGGTAGTCGGCACCATCTAGGATCACTATCTAAGTAGTAGAGTCGACGAATATAAGTGAATGACTTTGAATAAAAAAAATAATAAAAAGGAAGTATAAATCTGAAAATGGACTACGCATTCTAAGTCAGGTGACCCTCACCCGGTCATTTAGCCCAACTGCGAAATACCTAAAGATGTAAAACTATCCTATGATACAAAAAAGAGGAAAATGAGTAAATTGAAAAAGAATCAGGTCATAATCACTAACAGACTCACTACCATGTGTGAATAGATAACGGGCTTAATGTGATTACCATGGGTCAAAAAAGGGTGATGAAAGAAGAAGTGAAAGTTAAGTTCGATATAGCAAAATAATTCGGAACGGTCTATATAAGGAAGAAATTCATGATCATATTTGATTTGTGTTTCCGTGATATCTTTAGTATGATCAAGAAACTGGTTTGGTTTGGTCAAGATTAAATACGTGACTCTAGGAATATCCTTTTGTCTTGTTTTCTCTACCGGTAAACTATTATATCTTTTTGCTTGAGGACAAGCAATGGTTCAAGTTGAGGGGAGTTGATAACACCGAAAAATACACTATTTATTTAGTTAAATAGTATAATATTTTAATTATTTTAATTTCGATTTCATAATTTTATTTTATAAATAATTGCTAATTCCTGGTATTTTATTTAGACAGATAAAAAGTGAACGGATTAAATAAAGGAACGAAAACGGGCCGAAAAGAAGCAAAACCGGACAAAAAGGGCCACACAAGTACAGCCACTTGGGCCACACAAGTGCAGCCCATACAAAGCATGCTGACCGCCACACACAATTGGATAAGAGTGTTGACTGCCATACAAGCTATGCTGCCCTCCGTTACTTAATTTTAGGATCACGTGATATTTTGTTCAATGCATGCCGCTCGCCACTCACACATGGCCCCCGCCAGCTTTGCACAATTTCAGTATCAGGTGAAACTGCTTTCCTCTTCACACGCCAGTTTGCTACACATACCAATCCACTCCGTCCGGATATTAAGGCATTCACGCATTAATAGGCAAATCAACAGATAAAGTCCAGTGGAAATAGGATTGAAACGTGGGGGAAAAAAATAGGAAGTCAGTTACTTTCTCAGCACTATAAATACATGTAATCTGTTCCTTTATTTTTTTCTTTACGCCACTTTAGAGAATTAAGAGAGAAAAAGCACCAGTTTTTAGTTTTAGTCTAAGCAATTTATTTTCCAGCTTTCCAGTTTCCAGCTTTCTGTAAGTCTACTTTTAGTCTTAATTCAAGTTTCTTATTCATTTAATTTACTTGTTTTACTTTTTCAGTTCCAGTTCTGTTTTAGTTTAGTTTATTTTACTTTCAGTTTATTATAGTCGTATTGTTATGTTCCTATTTAATATTCCTGTTAATTATTTAATAAGTATGTTTTTAATTTCAACTATGTCTAGCTAATTTATTAAAACTGGAATGTGAAATAGGAAGCTGATAGGGATTCGATGGTTAATTTGTGAACTCAATTTTTAAACTAGTTTTCTGTTTCAATTTTTAAACTTAAATCAATAATTTTGCACGAAAGTGAAAATTAACTAAAGTATGAATTAATAGCGCGACAGTGTGAGATTTATACTAGATAGTAAAAATTGGACATTAACTTTAAACACCGCGACAACTCTTTGAAGTTAATTAAACTATATTAGTATTCAAAAAGTATTTTATAAATAAATGAGTGAGCGACAGCAAAACATTGATTTATATAATATAATATCAGTTCAATAGCGCGACAGTGTGAGGACTATATTTTTAAACTAATACTGTTTTGTGAAAACTAGGGTGTTCCTAATTAAATTAAATTGATTTTCAAAAAGTATTTTTATAAGTAAATGTGAGAGCGAGAGTGAAACATTTATTTTATTTCTATATGATATAATTCAACAGCGCGAGAGTGTGAGATGCATATTTTTAAATCAACATTTAATTTGTTAGAAACTAAATTTTTTCTCTAAACGCAAATTAATTGTCGAATCCTTTGAAGCAACTTAAATTCATATTCCGGTTCATTAAGTCTAATTTTTACAAAGTCAAGTTATTTAATTAAATTTTCTTTCAAATCAACTTAAAGCCTTAACCTTACAACATATTAAAAACATAAGCGAAGAATTGAAGAAATAGTCCTCGTGGGAACGATAATCTTTTATAACTACACGGTAAATCTGTGCACTTGCAGATATTCCGCATCACTAACCATAGCTGAAGAAAGAAAAAAAAAAGTCTAAAGTGGTGTGTAAAAGTAATAATCCGGTGTGTGACATCTTTAATTTGGGGATTTAATCTCAACCTTATATTTTAATCCAATGGTTGAGATTAAGTCCTCTCACTCTCATATAAAATTGACTTTCTCACTAGATATGCTCCCTATATATATATATATATATATATATATATATATATATATATATAAAAATTACATGAAGTATTTGGCCAACCACGATAAATCAAGTACACATAGTACTCAATCCAAACCAACCAAAACTACCTAGCCATACAATCAAAGGATTAACGCACCGTACATAAAATAGGCATTGTGAGTTAATCTTTTTAGCTAACAACCAATACCAAGAAGTGTATTATATCCTATCAAATATTTTCGATGGTTCTACAATTTTTCCCAAAAAAGTTCTTTTGTTTCTCGCTCACCAAAGGACCCAAATCACGGCATGTCACACTAATAGAACACCCTTGAGGCCATTCTTCTTTTTCTGGTAACAAGTCAAGAAGCTTTCTAGGAGAGAGAAGATGGATTCCGGCATTATTAAGGTCAAGCCAAACCAACGGTGAACCTTGGACCAAACCAACCATGCCGTAATGCATGAAGAAAATAGGTGATTTTCCGATTCTCTACCTCCGACACACAATACACAAACCGCAGCCTCCCCATCAAGGATAACCCGTCTTCGAACCAAGTTCTCACGTGTTGGCAACCGACCGAGGAGCGCTTGCCAAGAGAAAACAATCACCTTCAACGGGGACCAACTCCCTCATATTCGAGAAGTCGCTCCAACCGAACTCAAAACTAAAGGAGTATGAGGAAGAAACTTTTTATACAAAAAGAGATAAATATGGCGAACGGTGAACATACCTCCATCTATGTATGTCCAAGAGTCTTCCTCCTTAGTAATTTGAGCTGGCGCAATAACCTCCATAAGATGTGTAAGACTATTGCTTTTAGAAAAATGAATTACTTATGATGATACCCTACCTAAAAGAATGGAGATCCTAATAACTAGGTTTAATGGGTAATAACAAGTTGCAACGTGATATGAGATTAAAATGATGTTAAAAATGATAAAAGCATGATTCCTGAAGCGATGAAAAGATGCGGTAATAAAAAAATTTAATGAAATTTATACTTTGTGTGGAGTAGATTAATACCAAGCTGCAGAAGCACTTTTGATAGACTTACCTATGTGAATGTCGAAGTGAGCCACTTATAAAATTCTGGACAAAATTTATAGAGCGTCCACTATACGTACCATGATAGACGTGCATGAGCATTAAAGTATGTTTATTTTAAATATACACTAAGAAAGGGTTCTATGTTTTGATCAAAGTAATCAAAACTGGATCGGACATTGAACCGGTTTAAGATTTAAAAGTTCGACCGGGGTCGAACCAGCATTCAACTGAATTTAATTAAATAATATTTTTTTATTATAATAATTTTTTTTACAATATAATAATTCCAATTAAAAAGAACATAGTAAGTAATTATGCAAATAACAATTCACACGTTAAAGTCTTTTGTTTTTTAATTAATGAACTGATGAACTAGAATAAAAAAAATTGTTATATATTATCAAAGAAAAAAATATTGCTATGGGCTTCTCTAATTCTCGTACGCCCAATCTATCAATCCATCAATAAACCCTAATTTATAAGTTATAGGAACTTTAAAATGTTTTTCGGATAGATACAACCAAAGTAGCGTCTCCTTCGTCTTCTTCTTCTACTGAAAATATTCTAGAGACCAAAACTTGATGAAATTTTTTATAGGGACTAAAATCAAAATTTAAAATATTTATCGAGACCAAGAACATAGTTATCCCTATAAAAATATATTCTAGTTTTATTTTGCATGTTAATTTTATAAAAATCCAAACGATTATCTCCATTAAACATTCTTTGTTTTTATTTCTTTTCTTTTTAATCTCTATAAAAATAGGATTTTACTTTATATCTTCTTATTCCATGTGGATTGATACTCTTTTAATAATGACGATATTCTCATGCACTTATGAGACTATCAATATATCAGAGATATTGAAATGAATGTATTAATGCTAATTTTAATCATTCAACCTCTTAATCTTAAAAACGAAATGTTCTTAGTTCCTTTGGGGAAATGTAAAAGCCAAGAACTTATGATCTATGTGTTTTTAGTTTAATCTTCTCTGTTTAGAGTAATTTAGATCATTTTGTACATAACTTTGTCATCAATATAACTAAGATTGATATAGAATTTTTATTGTATATCCTCTCTTAGAGAGTTAAAATCCTAAACTATAAAATTGTATACAAACTCAAACGTTATGTAATGCGCACATTAATGGCATCAACTTATTAACCAAACAAGGAAGTCCTTCTAGGATTAGAAATGAGGGAAATGAATAAGAACTTTCATTTTCTTAGAAAATGAAGAAATATATAATAATATAAGGGGTTGCTTTCAATTGACATTAAAAAACATGCAAGTTGTTTTTATCAAAAATAAAATAAAATGCAAGTTGCTCTTAATTATCAGTCGATATAATCCGATTGAAGCAAAGAGGTAACTCCGAGTTTAGTTCAATTGTGGTTAATATTATTCATATTATATCGTCATTTGTAAACTTTGATGTAACGTTTGTTAGGAGACAAACGAATTCGGTTGTTCATACCTTTACTAGAGTGACCAATTATTGACTATTTTTCATAAATTTGAGTTTATTCCTTTATGTATTGAACGCTTATTGATTAATAAAATGAATTAAGTTTGTTTTGGTTAAAAAAAAATGCAAGTTGTCTTTTTCTTAAAAAAAAAAGAAGGAAAAAATAAAAAGAGAGCATGCGACTAGATATATCTAATTAAGACTTTTATTAAAGAAGAAGGAATCTCTTTTGATGAATTTGCCAGCAATTGATTGCTCCATTCGTTTTATGTATGAGAAAATACTTGGGTTCCTTCTTTTATAAAACACAATAAAATATGGTTTTTTTTTTGACAAAAATAAAATATGGGTTAAACCTATAAATATTTGAGAATAAATTATATGCATATGAAGAGGTAGTGTAGAAAAAACCTATAAATATTCCCACGTTTTATATTTTCTGTTTTTATTTTCTTAGACTTAGATCAAACAACTACAATGAAATCTTGATTTAACTTTTCAATAAAAAGAGTTTTGACTTAATGTAGCTTTATTATTTACACCACATACTGTATTTCTTAATGGAAAAATAAAATTATCATATTGACTGAGGAATTAATATGTAAAAATTTTGAGACTTAAAATTGGTTACGTAGGCCTCACAAGATACCAATTTAGTTTTCCTTGTTCGATCATCCGAACAAAAGTCTGATTTGAAAGGATTCATGGTGATCACTACAAGAAAATGGTGTTTTAGCTTCAACAAAAAATGGACACTAAAAGGCAAAAATTGGACGCTAAAGGCATTTTAGCGTCAAAGTAGCGTCCAAAATTTTGAGGACAGTAAAAGCTTTGATGCTAAACATTAGCGTCCATGTTGACGCTAATTAGAATTAGCATAAATGGACGCTAATACTGATGCTAAATATGGAGCCAAAACTGACGCTAACTAGTGTCAATTTGATATGGACGCTAAAATGTTTCTTTTGAAATCGGTTAAGTTTCTAACCGACCTAATAAGTCTACTTTTTAATAAAAAAAATTTATTTTTCCTCCCTATATGCACAACCATAATTTTATATAAAATCCTGCAAATATCATAAACTAATCAATTATAAACGGATTAAGCACAACACTCTTAACATATTCTTAGATTCATAAGTACATAATTATTTTCAACAGGCTTGTTCCATTATTAATAGCTTTAAAAATCAACACTATGTAAATAAAGAACATAATTTGTAAAAGAAGAAACTCACAATTTTAACTTTATTCTTTTTCATCCAATCTATAAAATGTTTTAACCATCTCCTTCTATTGAGCCACATATCCATCGAAACATTTCTCTCTTAACACTTGCCTTATTATATTGAACTCATTCTTTAGTCATCTCAACACTTTAATTCTACACATTAAAGACAGATCAAAGAGTAGTTAAACAAATAATAATGTAATATAACCATAATTTTAACTACAATTCCACACACTAGGTCACACTTCCCTATTACTAAAAAGTGGTTTACATGCTAAACACTAAAAGTGTCTTTACCTTAAATGCATAATGCTTTCCATCAACACTACTTTAATACAGAGCCTGCAATGATACCAAAAAGAGGGACTCAGGAAGTAAGCTCAATGAGAAAAGAAAGAGCATAATTCCACAAAAACTTAACTTACCACTTTGTTATAGCTACCCGAACGATCATAAACTCTCAAATATACTCATTTAACATCTTGTTCCCGTTTTCATCCTGAAAGAGTGACAGTTCACATAAAAGTTATGACAGAAAAGATATCCAATACACTTGACAAGTTTGGCATCAGTACAAATAACAATGCAGCTCATCAGCAAGATAACATACATGATTAAAAACTCTTACAAAGTGAAGAAAGCCACTACCCCAAAACATTTCAAAGTCCAATCTAAACATGAAGTCATGTTACCAAAAAATGATAAAAATGGCGTCAAAGAACTATAGCCAACCTCCCTTTGACAAATTGTTCTTTTGAAATTATATATCAAATAAGTTTAACACAATTTGGGCAAGACTTTGGAACCATATAGTAATCAAAACACAGTGCAAAATAAGGAAAATATATAATTGGTGTAGGCTCATTCATAGGTTTTTTCTAGCCATAGCGGAAAATATATAATAAGGAACATTAGTCATTGATATAAAGAATTCAAAATAAAATTAAAAGGATTCATTCAACAAAACATTTGAAAAGCGAAAAAAATATACATAAGCATGAGATAACCTTTAGAGAGCAAATTCCTAAACTCGTATAGTTAATTTAGTGATGAGGATCATCTCTTCTATTATCAGCCTCTAGAAAAGAAAAAGAAAAAGAAAAAAAGGCTAATATGATCCACTAAAAGTCAAGTGAAGATAACCATAATAACACATCATTGATAAGGATGAAACTATGCATCTCAGACCATGCTAACACGTTACAAAAATATTGACAAACACCACCAAATTTCTTGAGTCTCTTGGAACAAACTATAAAAAAAAAGTCAAGACAAAAATAACATATGTATATAGTTTGGAACAGCTACGCACAAATGTTTGATTATGATTAGGCTAACCAACAAACACCAATCCTAAAGGAATGAGAATGAGAAAGACATTAATTAATACAAAGAATAACTTAACTCTTTCAATATTTGTCCTTCATTTGTGGTTAAAGTGGTTTCCTTTCCTTCATTTGATGGGCTGGGAGTTTGTTTCTCCAAATATGCAGTGACAATATATCGATTAGCTGCATTGTCCATTGGAGAATTATGCATAAGACTCTAAACAAGATTTAGATGGAATAAAGAATATATTAATTAATTAGTTTAGTAGTTTCCTTACCAGTAAGAATACAATGGTACCAAAGATAACTTTTACAGTTTTACTTATACCAATTCAACCTTTTTCTTTTTCTTGCAATTGACATTGCCTCTTGAACATCATAACCCTGTTCAAATAACCTAAAAAAAGCAAGGAAATCTAAAAATCAATAGCATATATAAAGATTAGACAGATGAGAAAATTACAAATTAGAACATGATCACTAAATTCAAATGCTTAAAGGAGCAGTACATGATCAGTTGTTAATTTCAACTATACCAAAGATCAATCCTAAAGGTCAGTTATATATCATACATTACCCCTGCACCCCCCCCCACACACACATACATACGACCATGAAGCAAGTTCCCTATGCGAAAACAAAGCAATTCTCATGAATCAATTGAACAGGATAAAGGCTAGAAGAAGACTATGAACTCGAAGATGAACGGCGAAGGGATTAAACCTAATAGTAGAAGAAAAATTGGTACCAATCAATTAACAACAACTCAATTCAAATTGCAAAGTATCCAACAACAACTACAAATCAAATGACTATTTGGACATACTAGTGAATCTATGTATCCCCAACAACTCAATAAAAATTATTGTTCTGACAAATCAATTAAAATTTGAAGCACAATAGATGATTCCTACGAACACCAACAACAAAAGGGTCATAAATTCGCAATAGTCATCACATCACGTCACAATGAAAGTAAAATGAAACAAAGAAGTGACTACAAAATATAAAAGCAGGTCTACAAAAGCGGATCTTAAAATCAAAACGAAGGAAATATCTGTCAAGTAGCTCTTACACGAGTATCGACTAAAGTACTCCTTCAAATCGTAGCATCTGACGCATATCAATCTAACTCTAACCTAATCTAACAATAATTGGTACTGATGACAATGATTGGCTTACCTTTGGATTTATACTCATGCTTTGAGATGGAAATCAGGAGTTACGAAATATCCGACTTCGTCTTTAGCTTTGGCGAGACACTGTAAATTCTGGAAGAGGTTTTCCTGCAATTTTGAAGTAGAACGAACAGCGAAGGGAAGAAGGAATAGGGTTTGCCTGCAAATTCGAAGTAGAACTAACATGAACAGCGATGAGAAGTCGGCGAGGAAGACAAACGCCGAAGGGAATCATCGGGGATGAGAAACGGCGAAGGGAATCGGCGAGGATGAGAAACGGCGAAGGATACATTGAGATTGAGATGATAAAGTGAAAGTGAGGAAAAACCAAAGGAATTAGGGTTTCTAGTGATTGTGCTGGAAAAGTGAGGGAAATGAAAAATAAAAATAAGAAAGAAAATTGTGTAAAAATATTTTAGCATCAGAACTAGTGGACTCTATTAGAAAATTATATATATTTAGCATCCAATTTTGTAGATGCTAAAATAAAAAGTGATTAGCGTCTAACATAGAGTCCAAATTACTGATGCAAAGTTTTGTAAGACAATTAAATTATCAAAAAAAGGCATTTATGTTAGAATTTGTGGACGCTAAATAGACGCTATTAGCATCAGAAACGGACTGACGCTAAAATCTTTGAAGCTAAATGACAGTTTTCTTGTAGTGGATGGTGAATCGATGAAGACATGTTCTATGAATAGAGGTGAACGTCAAAATCTGAGATGGCAACGAATAGAAGAGAGTGTACCTGCAAAAATACTTTGATGTTCAACAGGGCCGCCCCTCCATTTTTTGGGGTCTAAACAAAATTACTAAATGATAGCATGACTTTATGAGACTGGAGCAAACTCTCGGGTTTCAAGTAAATACCACCAGACAAATCTAAGTTGATTAGTTTTTATGTATTATTATAAATCTGTTAAGGTAGTTTATGTAAAAATAGCTTCTTAAAATACAATTTTTATAGTGGAAATTCATAAATTAACATAAAACATTATTTATTTGCATAAGATGTTTTACATAAATTCAAAAATAAGTTATTCCAAACGGACCCTTAAAATTTTACTTGTGGTCTAGAAATGTTACAAATTAAAAAGAGTAAATGACTTGAAAAATATTCAATATAAAAATTTGATTGACAAATTTGCTTCAAAAATTGTTAGAATATATGAAGGCTTTTCTAAGTAGATATAAGATATTTTATTGTTATCGATCAGATTAAAAGTATTTTTTTTATGTAAGAATAAAAATATCTTTTTATATAAGAATAATAATATTTTGTATATTACTTACAAGAATTACTATTTTATGTTTTTTATGTTATTTAAAATTTAAATAAGATTTATTCTTTTTAAATTTTTTGTATTTTTTAATTAAAAAGTTAATTTTTAATTTTCGGTGACAGTCCTCTAAATAGTCAAGATCAACCTAATGTTCAAGTTAATATAAAAGTAGATACTAGGTTAAATAGATGTATACTTTATAAGGACTAGCCGCCAGTGCCCGTTTGTGTGATTGATATTCTCTTTTTTTTATTTGTTGTGATCGAAATTCTCTATTGTGCAAATATAAATAACTACTTAATCTCTTTTTTTATTGGACTTAGTTAATTGATAACTACTTAACATCCTTTTTTGTTGTGACTAGTTATTAAGAAGAAAAATATATATATATATATATATTTTTACTATAAAAAAACTGAAAACATACTTTTATGTGGACGTTGTGCTTAGTTATTAAGAGAAAAAAAATTATTTACTGAAAATATATTTTTATGTGGAAGTTATTTTTCAACATATACAAATATTTAGTTTTTTTTTGTAGTTTTTAATAAAAAAGTCATCCCAAAAATTTGTATCCATTTTATATATAGTAATAGATACAGTGTGCTGTTTTTATAGGTCATGAAATCATGATAGATTTGATATTGGGCGAGTTAAATAATTGAGATGAAAACTTCTCCAAAAGAATTGATATTTAATTTTTTATTTTAACCATTTATAATTGGGTTCATAAATCACACCATTTATATAACATACGATAAGTGATCAGTTTGATCTGTGAATACTTGAGGTTGGAACCTATAGTCATTGGAATAAAAAAGAACATAAGAAGTTATATGAAAAAGTAATGTGGCATCAAATATGAATTATATAGTTTAAAGATGAACTTTACTATTTTTAATAATTTTTAGTTTGTAAAAAAAATTAAAGAAGTGAAAAAAATTAATAAAATATTACATTTTATTTCAATTTTCATCATGAAAATTTAGTTTTTTTTTTTAATTAAATCTGATAAGCTTTGGACTATTTTTTAGAACACTATATTCTTATTAGATGTCCCAAAAGTAATGAGGTGAATTGTTCACGTTAATGGTCCCACTACATTGCATGGTAGCTGTAGCATTGGCATGGACAAGTGGGAGAACACATGTTGATATCAATTTCTCTCACGTGCACCAAAATTTGGGTCAAAGAGATAATTTGACCAACCCCAATTGGGGCATGGTGATCACGTACAATTTGAGAGACTTTAAAGTTATGAACAAAGGAAAAAACCAAAATCAAAATAAGAGAGTTTTTGGCTGTTCTCACATTAAAGTTATCATCTCTTGCAAATTGATATAGATGAGGGCATGAGGCTGCTTTTGAACTTTGGAAAAAATGGTATGCGACTAATGCATATAGGGGTTGTGCGGTGGGTAGGAGCATGCATATATGTCACATGATATCATAGCTTACGATCTATACCATGCAAGTTGATCATTCATTTTTATTTTTCTTTTTATGAAACACAAGTTGATCGTTCATTGCTATAAGTCTTTCCTTAGATAGCATAGCGTATCATTATATTGGATTGGACCCTTCTTAGATCAACAAAAGTTAAGATCAATAAATACTTTCTCACTCTATAAGTTGCAATTAAAAATAAAAGGCAAAATGCATCAAGAGGTCCTTTAAGTTTTACGTTTGTAACAGATAAGTCCTTTAAGTTTTTTATGTAACAAATAAGTCCTTTAAGTTTTTTAAATAACAAATAGGTCCTTTAAGTTTATAATTTGTAACATCTAGGTCCTATTTTTTAAGTAATTGGAGGACCTAAATGTTACAAATTACAAACTTAAAGGACCTATTTGTTATTTAAAAAACTTAAAGGACTTATTTGTTACTTAAAAAACTTAAAGGATCAATCTGTTACAAACGTAAAACTTAAAGGACCTATGAATGCATTTTGACAAAATAAAATTAAACGCTACAAATTATTTAGTGTATGTTTGATTGCAATAAAAATTGAAGGAGTAAATTGATTTTATCAAATTAATTTTTACTAAAATTAAGCTGAAGATAAAATGATTTACACATTAAGTTTTGTTACATTCATTTAAAAGTGAGTTAGACAATAAATTTCAATATACTTATTTCGTCTCAAAATAAATGACATATTTGAACATATTCACGTTTGTTAATATACAACTTTAATCATTAATAATCAGATTCACCTATTAGGATTAGCCGCCACTCTTTTCTCTATTTTTCTCTTTATTCATTCTTTCATTATAGAGGATGGGATCATGCATATATGTCACATGATATCATAGCTTACGATCTATATCATGCAAGTTGATCATTAAATTTTTTTTCTTTTTATGAAACACAAGTTGATCGTTCATTGCTATAAGTCTTTCCTTATATAGCATAGCGTATCATTATATTGGACCCTTCTTGGATCCACAAAATTTATGACCAATAAATACTTTCTCACTCTATGGGTCCGTTTGGTTCGAAGTTTTTGGAGGGGAGGGGAGGGGAGGTGAGGGAATATTTTAAATTTTGGAGAAGTAATTTACTTTTTTACTCTTAACTTTGTAAACTCAAAATAAGGATTAAATTATAATGGATATATTACGTCAAAAAAAAAAATTTAATGGATATATAACAAAAAAAAAATCTAATGAGTAGAAAACCTAAATTTTTTTTGTTGTAAAAAAAAAATAAAACCTAGAATTTTAATATTCCAACAAGGATAATTTTGAATTTTAATAAAAAAAAGAGGGTAATTTTGTCAACATAATAAATCCCTCCCCTCACCTCCCCTCCCCTCCCCTCCTTCTCAATTGAACCAAACAGACCCTATAAGTTGCAGTTAAAAATAAAATTAAACGCTACAAATTATTTAGTGTATGTATGGTTGCTATAAAAATTGAAGGAGTAAATTGATTTTATCAAATTAATTTTTACTAAAATTGAGCTGAAGATAAAGTAAGTTATTTACATTAAGTTTTGATACATTCATTTAAAAGTGAGTTATAAACAATAAATTTTAATATACTCCTTTCGTCCTAAAACTTTGCACTCACACATTGATATATTGGTGACCGTTGGATTAAGATTGGACAATCTTGATTTATATGTAATATTTGTAGAATTATAAATTATAAAATTAAAATTAAATGGCAAAAGGTAACATGTGCCTTTAAGTTTAAGGCACTTTTAATGATTAAAATAAAGAAATATTGTATCGTAATTCGTGTATTTAACGTTGGAACAAAATAGACTTGTTCAATACCTCCGAAGTTTTGATAATAACAAAGTATTCAAAGAACATATTGGATCTAATAGTGTATGTTCAAGTGTGCAAGACTATAGTTTAAATTTTGCGTGAACATACACAAAGAGCACATGCCATTTTGAAGAGAAACAGAAGTTTTTGTTCATAAGCTAGAAAGTCAGATTCTAGTTGGAGTACTAGAATTTGAGGTGAGGCAGAAGCAAGAAGGACATATTCTGAAGAGCCAGAGACTGAAGTGAAGCATATGAAGGTCTCAGACTCTTAAGACACATCGATATCAGAAGTCTCTGAGAAGTTACTATCAAGCTCAGTAAACTATACATATTAGTATATACATATTAATAATAGTATACGTATTAAATTATTATTTTAAAATATAACCAATACCATATTTGACATTTTACTTGGTAAATTAATGTTAATGAGTTAATTCTCAAATCAAAAACAATAGCCACTTATCCTGTGAGCTTAGCTTAATTAATTGGTAGGATATTGCATTAAATATGCAGGAAACTGTAGTTCAAACTCCGATCATCCCACTTATCCATTTTATATGTGAAATTTCTAACTACTATGCTACTTGATAAAAAAAATAGCCACGTTCTCAACTTCTCATAGCAATTGCGACATTGCCACACAAGCACACACCTTCGGCTAAAGACTTTAATTCCTCAACAATGACAGTGTTCTGTCAGACCTAGAGTGGTCTACCTCCGTCACTATTCCAATTATAACTCATAATTAGATTTGAGATTTTATTGTGAGTTTTCTTTCTCTTATTTATCTTCTACTCATCTCACATACAATTTATTTATTTTTGGCTAAATTACACTTTTGATCTCCTAATTTTGACAAACTTGCAATTTTTTTGTTCCTTTAAGTTTTATAATAGCAAACTATTTTCCCCTAACTTAAACTCCTTTTGTAAAAGGGTGACACCCACTGATTTTGACAAAGTCAACTCACATGACACGTCAGCAAGTCAACGCACATGTGCACAATGACTCACATGATATTCTGATATGGCATGCGAGTTACTATCTATGTGTACGCTGACTTGATCAAAATCAATAGGGGTCAACCTTTTGCAAAAAAGACTAAAATTAGTATGTCAAAATCGCAAGTTAGGGGCCAAAAGTACAATTTAACAAAAAAATTCCTCGATAATCTTTTTGATGTTATATTTTTGTCACCCTCAATTATGTAATTTTTTTTATCGTGTTGGCGCACGTTTAATGTTTTTCGGTGTAAAACTATTTCACATAAATATCCTTTGTTGTTTTTTTTTGTAAAATAGCCTAATCACTAAAAAGTTCACCCTTAAGATGAGATAGTGGAAGAGTATTGGTGCGAATATATATATATATATATATATATAGTACAGCGGAGTGAAGGATATTTAGGTTTAGAAGATGAAAAGAGAGTATGTGATATAAAGAGAAAATTTTTATTGATTCTAATTTAAGCGTGATTCCAAATGAAAACAAAGGCCCCAATATATAGGGAAAATTGGATCACTATTTGATCCGGTAAAAAGGCAACATTAACCTACAGTTGCCGGGAAACAGAAAGACGACAAAAGAACAAAAGATGGTGGGATGATGCCGGGTGCTCAATGGGCCCCATCGACACATCAGTCTCCACTAACAAACAAACAACTTTAAAAAAGCATAAATACAATACATATTATTTTGTTAACTTTAATAAAGTTGATAACGACCTATTTGTCTTCTTTGGCCGACATCAATGAGTCAGCTAAATTATGATTGACCAATTGACCAGCTAGCTCATTCTTGCTGGCTCTTGCCTTTCTTGGCTTTCATTGATTGAATCATGGCATCCCAGAAGTCTTCCTGGGTAGGTTCTTCGTCTGGCTGTGATTCTCCAGCTAGTCCTCCGAACATATTTTGTCCAATGGATCCTTGGGAAGAGGTAGACATATCATCTTCCCTTACTCTTGTTGATGGAAAAGTACTAAAAAACTGATTTTTCATATGATCCAATATTCGGACCATGATTTCTTCTTCTGATTCTTTAGGATATTTCCTTTGAAAGTAATCTTTTAGATCAGCCATAGAGTACTGATGGCTTTGCTCCTTTTTTCCTGTGGCTTTATCCTCATTGATAACAGTTTTTATCCTGGATATTAATGCCTGAATATCTTCAGGACTCATCTTGGTCCACCATTTGTAGAAGAAATTTCTTTCTAAAATGGGGATATTGAATTTGTCTTTGGATATGGTTATTGTCCATCTCCATATCCATGGAATTTGAAATTTAATGAAGAATAAACAGGGACATTGTCCTGTAATAAGTCTTCTGGAAGCTATCTTTGATATTAAAGAGCTATTATCACACCACGGAGTATATAATTCCGCGACTTCTTTAGGTAATATTTCCAAGGAAGGACCAAATTTGATCCACCATTCAAAAAACCAATTTGGCATGGGTTTGTCCACAATTTCTGGATTCACCGAGAAAAACCAAGAATGTTTGTTTTTCGGATTTTGATAATAAAAAGCTTGGGTGAAAGCCTGGATATAATCCCAATAATTAAAGTAAATATATTTTCCTTCAGCAATCTTTATGGCCTTCTCTCCATTTGGATTCAGACCCCATTCTCTGGGTAATAAAATTTTATTTATATGGCATTTGCTAAAGTTTATAAAACTTTCTGGGTTATTATTCTGGTAATAATGAGTTATAGTTACTGATTCAGTAACTGTTAGAAGAATTTCCAAATTTGGCCTTGATTTACCATAGAGACCAATATATCCTCTGGATTCTAGATATCTTGTTTTGATTGACCACCCATCATTATGGGTTAATGACAAATCTTCGTCTTCAATGTACATTATTTTTTCTGTGACAGGGTTTTCAAAATATTCGAATGCCTGTTCTTGGGGTTCATTAACCGCCATATCCTTGTAAGATATTATCTTACCTGAGGATGAAGATGAAGAAGGTTTTTCCTCCTTCTTAGGTGGGGCAGGCAATTGCCTGTTTTTTCCCACTGTGGTCCAATCCCCTATTAGAGGAATGTTAGACTCCTGGTGAGGCAACATATTGTTACCCCCTCTTCCTCTACCACGGCCAAAACCTCGGCCTCTTCCCCTATAAGGGGTTGTCATTACCCTGCAAAAATTCACGTGTTAAGTAGTCAGCAAGAGAATTATTTTCCCCTTTAATATATTGAATATCAAATTCAAAAGCAGATAATTGAGCCTGCCAACTAGCAAAAATATGTTTTGCTACAAGGTTTTTAACATCCTTTTCTATTATTGACTTAGCAGAGCTACAATCAATTCTTAAAAGAAATTTCTGATTTAATAAATCACTCTGAAATTTAGAAATACATTTTATAATAGAAAGCATTTCTTTTTTGATAGTCGAATACTTCGACTGAGTTTGGTTCCATTTACCAGAGGTAAATCTAACCAAAACTTCTTTATTAGTTTCAGGAATAACTTGTTTTAATATTCCTCCATAACCAATATTGGAAGCATCCGTTTCAACAATTTTAAAAAACTTAGGATTTTCCAGAGATAGGCAAGGAAGACTTTTAACTCTAGTCTTTATTTTTTGGACTGCTCTAGTATGAGCGTCTGTCCATGGTCCAGGCTTATTTTTAATCCTATTATAAAGAATGGCAGTATCACTGGATAAGTTTTTATAATAGTCTGAAATATAATTCAAACTCCCTAAAAATCTCTGTAATTGGGTCTTGTCTAAAATGACATCAGGAAATTTTGAAGCAAATTCAATACTTCTTTCAATAGGAATAATGGTTCCTTGGTCAATCATATGACCTAAAAATCTAACTTTAGTTTGAAATATTTTCATTTTAGTAGCAGATAAAACTAAACCATTATGTTTAATAACATTTTTGAATATTTTCAAATGTTTTATATGTTGGTCAATTGTTTTAGAAAATACTAAAACATCATCAATATAAACTATTATAAATTCAGAATATGGATTAAAAATATCATTCATAATCTTCTGAAATTCAGAAGGAGCATTTTTCAACCCAAAAGGAAGGACATTCCATTCGTACTGTCCAAAAGGTACAGTAAAAGCTGTTTTGTACCTATCATTTTCAGAGATTTGGATTTGCCAGTATCCTGATTTCATATCAAATTTTGAAAAGATTAAGGAATCATTTAGCCTATCTAATAAATCTTTTTTATTAGGAATTGGATATCTAATCCATTTTAAAACCTTATTAAGGGGTTTATAATTGATCACTAATCTAGGAACACCTCTTTCCTTCTCAGCAGCCTTATTAACATAAAAGGCAGTACAACTCCAAGGAGACTTAGAGTGTCCAATTAAACCTTTGTCTAAAAGAGATTGTATTTCTTTCTTGCATAAATTTAAGTAATCATTGTTCATCTGAGCCGGCCTAGCTCTAGTAGGGATCTGACTTTCATTAAAGTCATCTATATAGGGTAGAGAAACAACATGTTTCTTCCTATCCCAAAAGGCATTTGGAAGATCATTACAGATTTCCGCAGTAAATTCTTGTTCTAAAGACCTAATTTTCTTTTTAATATCATAATTCTCAAGTTGCTCATTTATATTAAGCAAACCAATTTCTTCTTTCAAAAAACATAATTGTTTTTCTTTTTTCAAAAGAATGTCTTTCACTTCATTTAGCATCCTAGTTTGTGGATCTGTTATGAATTCAAAAATAATTTTTTGATCCTTTATGAAAGTAGTAATACCCTTTTGGTCAATATTAACAATAGGCATAATATTATGCAAAAAAGGAGTACCTAATATAATCCTATGAGTTAAATTTTTAACTAGGATAAAATGGGTTGGTAAACAAACATTCTTGTTACAAATATAGGCATTAGATAATTTATAATTAACTTGGAGTTTGTCTCCTCCTGCTTGAGTTAGGGATTGGGTAGTCTTAACAAAATATTTTGTTGGAATTATCCCTTCCTGTATGCAGTTAAGATCTGCACCACTATCAACGAGGGCAACTTCGTTTTCAAGAATAAAACTTTTGTTAATAACAAGAGTTATTTTCACAAACCATTTTTGTGATGTGACCCTTTCAAGAAGGTTAAGATAACTATTGCTAGATGACGGACTGTCATTACTAGAAACAATATTTTCTATATTGCTAGAATTTTCTAATAAACTAATTCTTCTAGCTAAAACATCATTATTATTTTTGATATAAGAAATTTCAGATTTTAAAAGATTTATTTCTCTTTTTAAATCATTTATAGAAACAGGAGTTTCACGTTCATTAGATTGACGAAACCTAGATAAGACTTCACTAAGTTGATAAGGGGCTTCTCTAATTAAAGGAGCTCTTTCTCTGGAATTGTCCCTTATTAGGATTTCTATCATCTTTCTTCTCAGATTATCATCTGGGATAGATTCCAAAGCTTTTAAAGCTTCATCCTGTTCACTGGTTAAAACATTCAAACCATTCATCTCTACTATGGATTTCCAATAGCTTAATTCATTACACTGACAATCATTATTACCATCCTCAGATGAATTAGAAGAGGAGCTAAAGCTAACCTCATCTTCAGTGGTTTCTATATCAGACTCAGAATCAATAAGAAGAACCTTTTCTAATTGGTTTCTAAGTTCTTCATCCTCAATTTCATTTAGGGCTTTTTTAGTCCTACACTGGTTAGCATAATGGCCCACCTGACCACATTTGTGGCAAGTTATGTCAAGCTTTTTAGCTTTCCTTTTTCTGCTAGAGCTAGGAGTATAATCCTTAGGTTTTGGTTTAGAATATTTTTTCCTACGTTTTTTCCTATACGCATACTTATAAGTATCGGGGGGATCCTTTCTACTACCTTTATAAGGTCTAGATTTACCCATTTTACCCTTCTTCCTGCTTTCAGGAGGTTTCTCTAAATCAAAAGCAAATTGCTCACAAAATTCACCTATTTGGTGTTTCTCAGTTAATTTTTGCTTCTTGAGCTGATTTTTAAGTTTTATGTCATTACATAAAGCTAAGCCTTCATTAATACATGTACTAATAATTTGGCCATAAGTTAAATCAGAATAATTAATATTTATTCCATCATTATTATTCCTAAGAGTTTGTCTTATTCTTTCAGCAAAAAGGTGAGGTAAACCATCTACGAATTTTGATTTCCAATGCATAGAATTGGGGTTTTTTAATTGAAAAACTCTGGATAAAAAAGTATCCTTATACCACCTAAAATGAGTTAAAGATGGGCATATAAGATTTTGCAATAATGTTTGCAATTTCTCAGCAATGGGTATATTGGTTCCTACAAAATGTTGTAAAATAGAGAGGCACAGGGTATAAACTGCATCTTCCTCTCCAGTAGTAGTAACAGTAGTATTACTGCTTGATGCTTCAGTTTTTATAAGCTTTTTATGAGAGAGAATTTCTCTCTTCTGAATATCAGTGAGATAATGATCCCACCAGCCTCTTAATTGGCCAACAAAACCAGTCGTTATAAACGACGCTATAGAGCTATCTGAATTGTTTTGCTGTTTACAGACAGACGAATACATAATTATTCTATGTATCGTATCGATGATTTGCTTATCATTTAAGCCATCAATATTCCATTCATAAATGGCTTTTCCAGAATAAGAATTCTGAAAAGGTTCAGCTTCTTCGAAGAGTAAATCTTGAGGCGAAGGCCTCTTATAATAATATTTTTCTACTGGCTTAGGAGCATAAATAGGATTTATTTGTGCAACATGATCATTTATATCATGATTAGCAAATATTTCTGCTAACTGGTCAATATCCTCTATATCAGAGGTATCAGACATATTTTTCTGAGATAAGACATTTACGCGAAGTTGCTTAAGTTTTTCTTCTAAAACGTGAATAAATTCATCGTTATTGGATTTTAATTTAAATCCTTCCACTGCTATAGGTGGTTGTATAATAGGGACATCTTTATTGATAATAATCTCTGAGGATTCTCTATCAATTTTACCCTTATCTAACTGATTTAGAATTAAATCTTGTTTAACTAACTGCTCTTCAAAGAGTCTTTTTAAATCAGTAATATCTTTTTCTAGAGACATAAATTGGTCACCTAGACAAATAAGAAAAGTATTAGTATAATTTTGAGATTTAACTATCGAATTTAGTTCTTTGAGAGTAATATAATCATTCTCAACCTTCTGACTCTGAAGGTTTAAATAGGCTGTAGCTTCTACATTTTTCCCTAAACTTATAGTCTGTTCAGGAGGGAAAGGAGAAGTTATGATTTCTCCACTATGGGTATTCCAATTCTTATTTTGTAAAACCATAATTTCACTTTTGACTTTGTTGTGAAAATATTTAACAAACCATTTTACAAAAGGAACATAACTTTGTATTTCAGATAAATAATCATAATATTTATCTTTAAACTCTTTCAATTCAAAATCTCTGAATTTTTTGAAATACCAATTTCTAAAATCTTTATATCTATCTTGGTTAAACTCATCATTGATGAGTTGCCTCCAACTACTTCCTGGAGAAAGATCCATCATAAATGGAAACTCATTTCTGATTGGGTAGGAGATTCCCTACTCTGAGAAATATTCTTCTGATAAATTCCTTGAGGAATTTTATTTTCACTTATGCGAATATTTTCAACAGATTCAATATCTTCTCTTATTTGAGAAGTAGAGGCCCTAGAAAGTTCTATAGGGGCAGTATGAAACTCGCTCATAGTGTACCTAGATGACATAGTTCTAGGAATAGATGACATAGATCTAGGAATTTTAATACTCCTTTGAGGGGTAAATCTTATTTCAATATCTCCCTCAGTAGTCTGAGAAATTTGATCTGTATCCGTATTTATTATAGGATCAGGATCAACTTCTTGAGGTAAAGACCAAGTTTCAGGAAAATTTATTTCATTCCATTTTATTAACCTATTTGTAGCAATATTAGAGGTTAATAAATTAGTTTGGACTAAGGTAGTAGTTCCAGGAAACGATATTTGTTTCGCTTTGGGATTAAGAGTATTCAGGACTCTGTAATAAACCCTATAGCATATTGCTATTATTTCACTACCAGTTTTATAATTATAACCATTGGTGTGAATAGTTAATTGCATAGCATCACTTAGATGCTTATCAGTTAAAGATAAACTTAAATTAGGTGAAACATCAAAATATACTGGTCCATGACACAGACTTGTTTCAATTAAAGCAGCTAGAGAAGGTTTAAAATCTTTACACCTACCATCTCTAACATAAGCCATTATACTAGAATTTAACCCTAACATAGTTAAAGGTTTAAAGGCTATTTGAATTAATCCAATATGAATAAAATTATATCCTTTGAAAGGAAGTAAATCTGTTTTACTTAATAATTTTATAGTTTTGGTATTACCAGTGACTTGAATAGTCCGCTCAACTGTTTTAACAGCATAACGAGATAATATATCAAAAGTTCCAAATTTATAAATTTGTTTAGAAGGGACAGAAGGAATAGTCCATCTGTTTAATTTTTCCAAATTTTTTGGATATTCTATAGAATCTTCATTTTTTATCAAATTATTTTGATTACTATCGTAATCTTCAGGGTCGTCCATATTGCTAAGGTTGTTATGGCTGGCCAGAATAGTAAATTTATCTGATGAAACTATTAATAAAAGTTTGTCAACAAATTTTCAGTCTCCTGAGCAAACGCAACCAGCGTTTAACTATCAACCCGAAGGGATAGACAGACAGAGTCTCAAATCTCAGAAGTTACATAGTTCTTAGGAAAAACATGCAAAAGATCAACCAACTTCCTCCCTGGGGAAAAACGGGATCAAGCCTTACACTAAGAAATATGACAAGTTCAAAAGAACAAAGAAAATAAGTAAACTGAATTTTACTAATTTTTCCATCAGATCTATTCACTAAACCGTCAAGCCATAACAGAAATTTAGCAACTAATTGTCATTACAATTAGTAAAATAAGGAATTGATATATACCTGAATCGATCAGTAAAGAAAGGCGATGATACCACTTTTGTAGAGTGAGAGTACACCGGAGTGAAGGATATTTAGGTTTAGAAGATGAAAAGAGAGTATGTGATATAAAGAGAAATTTTTTATTGATTCTAATTTAAGTTTATCTTTAACTGATAAGCATCTAAGTGATGCTATGCAATTAACTATTCACACCAATGGTTATAATTATAAAACTGGTAGTGAAATAATAGCAATATGCTATAGGGTTTATTACAGAGTCCTGAATACTCTTAATCCCAAAGGTTGAACCGTTATAAATATTTCTATTTCAACCCACTAATTCAATTCACTTACCGGGCCCTCTCTCTCCCCCTCCCCCTCCCCCTCCCTCATGATCGCTAACTTAACACATCCACGATATCTTATAACTTATACTACTTAGGAATCTCTATAAACAAGGAGATGGAGGACCATGAGAAGGGCCATTGGGGATTTTTTTTTGTTATAAAAAACACATAGAAATCTTAAGACTTGTATTTGGTTCCTTAATTATCCATCAAGTACCCTACATTTTTTAGCAAGAACAAATGAATAAAATTTTCATTATCATTCAGCGATAACTTATTACCATCGGAGAATTTAATCGCACAAATGAGGTTCTTTTTCAGCTGAATTTTCTCTACACAAAAATCAAAAATCAAAGAATACAAAAATCAACCTATATGAGCTAAGACCCGTTTCATCTGAACCGACCTATACTGAAGCCCAAAAATAATCCGGATTGGGTCGCATTTGCCCAACCTATAGATTGGGCCGGTCGGAGATTTTGAGCCCGAATGGGCCCCGTAGCCCACCCATAAAATCACATCCCACATGAAATTGGCTAGGCTAGCCTTTTTTACCTTTTGAAGATTCATTCAATCTAACCGTACATCTCTTCACCATCACAAAATTTTCCTATATATAAAAATCCAATAACTACATAACCAACTTAACCTTGTCCTTACCTCTTTTGTCCTTTCAAAACAACCTTCACTTATTTAACTTCTCTCATTTCTCTCCAAAAATCCCCAAACCATTCATTCACTCACAAAAACATCATAAAAAGAAAAATACATCATATACATTAAATCAAACAATTATTGCACATGATGTTACCAAACCCAACAACCACCGTCCCCGACGCCATCGCACGCTACCACACCCACGCTGTCTCCTCAAACCAGTGTTGCTCCGCCGTCATCCAAGAAATCGCCGCTCCAGTTTCCACCGTCTGGTCCGTCGTCCGCCGCTTCGACAATCCACAAGCTTACAAACACTTTGTTAAAAGCTGCCACGTCATCCTCGGCGACGGTAACGTAGGTACTCTCCGTGAAGTCCGCGTAATTTCCGGCCTCCCCGCCGCCGTAAGTACGGAACGCCTCGAAATCCTCGACGATGAACGCCACGTCATCAGTTTTAGTATGATCGGCGGCGATCACCGTCTTGCTAACTACCGTTCTGTCACCACTCTTCATCCTAGTCCGATCTCCGATTCCGATGGTAACCACCGCTCCGGTACGGTTGTTGTTGAGTCTTACGTCGTTGATGTTCCGCCGGGAAACACCACTGATGATACTTGTGTGTTTGTTGATACCATTCTTCGGTGCAATCTTCAATCTCTCGCGAAATTCGCCGAGAATTTGGCCGAAACGAGATCGAACCAACGATAAATTCATCGATGTTCGTAAATTTTCCCTCTCTTTTTAACTTCTGATTTTTACTCGTTTTCAACAATTTTTTATTTGTAATAATATTATTAGTGATTGTTAAGTTGTTAAATATTTTGTTATTTTTATTATTCCTTAGGTTATGTAAGTTCTTGATCGTTTTTATTGTTTCACTTTGTTGAGAGAAAGTGAAAATTGAAACAAGGATTAGTTTCTGTAATGTTGATGTAATTAATCTTTGTTAATTTTCATTGTAGTAATTTTCAGCTGGACAAAACACATTGTTAGAATAGGTTTAATTAATTAATGCACCGACTATAGTATTAATTAATTAATTGGATTCACGAGTTTGTGTGAGTTGTTTTGTAACTTGTGTAGTGGTGATGATTGATGTGAATGCCAAGTTTCTATCACATGAAATTGTGAGAGCTTTTGAATTTTGAGATTTCCACAAAGGTAATGCCATGATTTTGATGCAACTTGTGGTATGGGGTGATGTTGTGTTTGTGCCTTTACTTTCCGTCTTCCTTGCTTAAAATCCATCTATATGATCATTTTATTTTTACCCATTTATATATTTTACAGTATTTTTTTTCATATATTTTTACCATAGAAAAGCTTTTTCTTAACTATATTATTGGTGCCAAAGTACCTACCGATTTTGTTCATGATTGATCTCTCTCATGCTCTAAGAGAGAATTCTCTCCGGTGAGATTTCACCGGATATGATCAAATGTAAATTTGCACCGTACAAATAATTTTGAAATGCAGAGAATCCTTATTGCTCTTCTCTTAATCATGTTTTCTATTAATAAAATTCAGATTTAAAATCTTGTTTAAGGAATTCGGGTTAATTTTCACTCGCATCAATGTAATGTTGAAGTATGTGGATAGATATATGCTTGACATTAGGTAAATATTTGAAGCATATATAAAAGAGCTATATATGTTATTCTGAAGCAGATACTTAAAATAAAATATTAATATTTAATCATCCTATATATTTGACTGAATAATATATAGTAGGATTATTATATATATTGCATTGTAGAGATAGAGACTCATCAAAATAATATTAAATATTATGTTATATTTTTGTAAAATAAAAACTAATAAATGTTGGAATAGATGTGAGGAATTCCTTGTATAGAATTATTTGAAATCTACTATTTGACTTAATACATAAGCAATTGACATTAATTAGATTCAGAAAAGAAACAAATTATTATATTGAATTGAATTTATAAGGTATAATATAATAATATGTAGCTAAGCTTAGCTGTATTCGGCTGTAACATATATGACTTTGTTTGGTCTTTTCAAAGAATGTATATTCCCTGAGTTCCAAACCATCCATGACAAAATAAATTATAATTTACGCAAGGACAGAAAAAGACATGCAAGTTGCAGCATAATAATAATGCATAGTTGTAGTACTATATTTTGCTGTTGTTCAGCCACATACATAGGGTTTATTTAATTCAATAATATATGTAGAGAGAGAGTGTTGTATGGAATCAGAGGCAAAATCAAAGAAAAAAAATGTCGTCCAGCATGGGTTAGTTTGAATAAATCAGTGGTACGTCCTCGTCAGTTTATGCAAGTTGATGAGCAAGTGGGAGGGAGGGAGAGAGAGAGAAAATGAGAAATGCTGTTCATGATTCTCGTGCATTGTAGTTTCTTCTAGTTTCTACCCCACATCTTATCCGACTTTTTAGAATTGAGTTTTGGACGTAACTCAATTCAGATATCTTGCAACTGATGTGAGACTTCTTTAACATACTCCTTAGCGCTCAGTGTTATTGGGCTTGCGGTGTAGATATAATTAGTGGATGACCCGATCAAAAACCTAATAATAGGCGGTTCAGCGAATTGTGGAAAGGGATAAAGAGAATCTTAAATAAAGAGAATCTTAAATAGTTGGATTCACAATCCTTCATTTTGAGGTCCACAATCATTCATTTTACACCCTCATTTACTAATTCTACTATCTATAATTTTTTGTTGAGGCTACCATTTTTAGGAGGCCTTATGCCATGACACATGACTAATAGCCGTCCTACGGTCAATTTAAGTTCAGTTAAGTTGCGGTCATTACATTAAATTATTTTGATTAAAATCAAACGATTTTTATTTAATGTAATTTTAATTTTTAGTAATATAAAAAAATTTGATTTTTGATATTAAATTGTTCAATCTTAATCGAACGGTTAAATCTCATCTCATTAACTCTATGCAGTCATAGATGGCTATGCAGCGATCTATATTTTCTTTATTCCATTGACTTGGATTAGTGAATTTTTTCCTTAAATGGATAAATAATAATTTTGGTTATCAATACTTCGTTGTACAAGACCAAATACATGTGTATTTTTAAGGTCAAATACACCGTACCATCTTTTAAATTAAATGTTTGGGAAAAAAATCGGCCATTTAATTAAAGTAATAAAATGTTTGCACCGCTACATTTTATCTATTTAACTCTATTAAAAAACGCTCGCATCCCATTAGGCTATTGGGGATTGAACTTTGGTTATTTCACTTATTTATATTAAGGTGGAATTTTTAATCACTAGATTACTTGATAAAAAAACGCTTGCATCTTAACAAAAAAAAACGGTTGCGCATAGTTTTTCCTTTGAATTTGCATAGTTTTTCATGTCATATTCTTGTACCTTTATTTTCTTTGTCTCTATGTTGTTTTCCCTTGGTACAAGGAGTTTTGGTTCGATCTAAGACTAATAAATTCTTATTAAGTTTTGTACTTGCAACATTGTATTTTCTTTTTTTGACAAGTAAAACTTCAATTATATATAAAGAATACAAGGTGAACTTAGGATTACACCAATATAAGAAGTATTAAATCCACCTTTATCTAAAAACCAAAACTATGAAATGTATATAATTTGATCAGCAATAAAACCCAAATTCGCTAAATATCCTCAAAACATGATATTGTTACGAAGTTGCTAAAGGCATCACATTGTTGCAAGTGAAATTAAATGACGGAACTTTAGCCCTCCCTTACGCTTCACCAAGGATCCAACCAAAAGAAATGGTTCAACATGTCTTCAAAAAGGATAAAGTCTACCTGCATCCATCACCAAATTTTCCTCCATAGCTTGTTTTGAGGAACGACAAGTGAGAAGAGTATATGATTAAGATCTTTCACCTCACAAAAGCAAAAAGCACAACTAATCTCCTGAGCATTAGTAACAAAAGCATGTGTAAATAAATTTTACACTGTGAATGTGTAGCAATTATTTTGTAACTAACTGCATTAATTATAAACACTTTAAGTTTATATTTGAAAGCTTTCTTTCTTGTATTTTGTTTTGGATTGTTATGGGGTGTAGTATATGTTTACTTTGGAGGCACATGTGTACTAGTGTCGTGGGCGATTTGGGTCATCTGTTGCAGGGTTCTCTGCTGCCATCTCTGCAGCCAAAATCTCAGCCCTTAAAATTAATCAAACGGTACCTATTATTTAACTGTGCAATTATGGAACTTGGATTGAGTGCAGTCACTGCTTCATGCAGTCGGCTGCAGTCAGTTCATCAGGACCGTCGGATTAGAATCAGACGGTTCCTGTTTAAAGACAGTTTTTAGTTTTTGTTTAATATTATTTTTTATGATCAAATCAGGACCATTCATTTTTTATCGTACAACTATAATGCTGTTGACTGCATGCAGTCACTGATTTGTAACTGCACAGAACCCATATCCGCAATTATGGGAGTCTTTCATTGTCGGAGTCTTTCATTGTCTCTGTTCCCTTGGATCGTTTTCCACCGTTTTCTTCACTCCTCTCACCAAATTAGATTCTATTTATATATTTGTTGTATATTTGATTCTAAAAAATGTTTTTCCCCTAAATGTGATTTTTATTTCATGTACCAAAAATGTGATTTTTAATTATGTACCAAGAATGTTTTTATACTAATATTTTATTATATTAATGACTTATAGTTGCACTTTTTATCCCCTCAAGATATTTATTCTATGTACCAAAAATGCGATTTTTGCCCAATTTTAAATTTAATAACAAAATATATTATCTTGAGACTAAAATACACCTATTTTTTACGCAAAAAAAATACTTTTATGGCGAAACGCATAGTTAAAACTAAAATTACATTATAATTTCTTATAAATATTATGCTTTTAAAATTTAATTTTTTATTTACTAAACTATACCTTTAAACTCGTTCCCCTTATACTTAATATCTGCCTCCAACCCTGACTCGAGAGGATCCAAACCATTGTAATTCTATGGACAGGATGCTGATGGCCCAATTTACACCAAACTATTTTGATATTGACTACACAATATGGATGCAGACTGCGTTGCTTCCTTCTTTTTGCTCACTTGACTCAGTCACTATATTAATTGCATGGCAAGTTCAAAGTACAAGTATCAAAATTAATATATATATATATATATATATATATATATATATATATATATATATATATATATATATATATATATATATATATATATATTTATTACTAGTATAATACTCATATATACGCATGGGTCGCGATATTGACGCGATTGTTTTTTATGATAGAATGATATATATATTGTCGTAAATAGAAATAATGATTAACATTACATTAGATAATTTAATTTCAATTTACACTTTTTTTATAAAGATAATGCAAAGAATTATTAATGGAGTAAATATATTATAATAGGTTGAATATTGTATAGTGAAAAATTAGACTCGTTACAAAATTATTCGGCAGTGCAAGATTGTTGTCCCGTATATGATATTTATAATTATAATATTTATCAAGGACAACTTATTCATATTCGAAAATATTGAACTTGTTAGGATGATATTTCTCATTTTATATAGTAGCAATTTCTCATATTTGTGTCATACAGAACAAAATTTGTAGACTTGATTCAGAGGATTGTCGCTAATTATATCTACCTAGAGTGAGATAAGATTATTTATGATAACATGTTTGAAAACTATTTTTCTATCATTTTGAAGCAGATGATGAAGTAGTAATATAGATTTCTACTACATCATGCAGATTTGCAGGTATTTTTGACATCATTGAAAAATATATGTCTCGTATTTTTTTTATATATTTTGATGAAAAAAATTTGTTCTATATTTTTGTATGCATGTATATTAATATATATAGGTTTCCGTAAAAAATTATAAAAAAGTAGACATGCGTCTTAATATATGATTAAAAATATAAATCCGCGGAAGATTATAAAAAATAGACATCATATTAATATATGAATTTAAATATAGGTTAATGGTAGATAAATATTGCATCTTATATGAGTAAAAATATAAATATCTGTGAAAATTATAAAAACAAATATATTAATATGTAAAAATATAAGTTATCCTTGAAAAAATATACACTTGAATTATATATCCTCAGTTCGTCAACCTGTTAATAAAGGAAGAACTTCTTCACAAAACGTTTGGTAGGTGCATGCATCCTCTCTCACAAGTAAAGTGAAAATGATAGAAAGATGAAGAGAAAAAAGTTTTTTTTGAGAAAATTAAAAAATAATACATAGTTTTTTTTTCTTGATCAAGTAAATTAATAACTAAAAATTCTACTTTTAAATTAAAATGAATAAGTGGCGTGTTTGAAGTTCGAATTATAACCCCTACTTACAAAATGCAATGTTTTTATCAATTGAATTAAATTCGCAGAAACAATATTGTACACATGTTACGATAAATGATTTATTAGTAAACTTAATTATCCGAGATTAAGGGAGCTCTTAGAGATTGGCATGTGGTCCACGCGCAAAATTTGCCGAGTAGGATTGACTCCTTAAAAGCTCGGTTATCTATTCTCGATGCAAAGGCCGATGAGGAGGACCTTTCAGAGGCTAAGTTAGAAGATTCTCATGGCATTTTGTCGGATATTCATTCGCTCTCCCAATTGAATGCTAGTATTTGTTGGCAGCAGTCGCGCTCGACTTGGCTCAGGGAAGGGGATGCGAATATGAAGTATTTCCACTCTGTCCTCGCCAGTAGACGGCGGGAAAACGCTATTTTTTCGCTCCAGGTGGAGGGAGTCTCCGTGGAGGGGGTGCAGCCTATCAGGCAGGCCGTGTTCTCTCACTTTGAGTCCCATTTTAAGGCAAGGAAGGTCGCTAGACCGGGGGTGGATAATCTTACCTTCAAACGGCTGAACTTGGTAGATTGTGGAAGTCTGACTAGACCTTTTCTGGAAGCGAAGGTCAAGGATGCAGTTTGGGATTGTGATAGTTTTAAAAACCCAGGCACGGACGGGGTTAATTTCGGTTTCTTCAAGGACTTTTGGATTGAGCTAAAGGGTGACATTATGCGTTTCATGTCTGAGTTCCACCGTAATGGTAAGCTTACCAAGGGCATTAACCCCACCTTTATATCTCTTATCCCTAAAGTTGATAGTACTCAACCTCTGGACGACTTTAGGCCTATATCTCTGGTGGGAAGTCTTTATAAAATATTGGCTAAGGTGCTGGACAATAGGCTGCGTCTGGTTATAGGTAGTGGGATCTTAGAGTCCCAAACGGCTTTTGTGAAGGACCGACAAATTCTCGATGGTATTCTAATTGCAAACGAGGTGGTGGACGAGGCCCGTAAGTCTAGAAAAGAGCTAATGTTGTTTAAGGTGGATTTTGAGAAGGCATACGACTCGGTGGATTGGAGATATTTGGACGCGGTAATGGGAAAAATGGTCATTCCGCCCCTCTTGAGGAAGTGGATGAGAGAATGTGTCTGTACGGCCACTGCCTCCGTCTTAGTTAATGGTAGCCCCACTGAGGAATTCCCGTTCCAAAGGGGCTTACGACAAGGGCACCCGCTGTCCCCTTTTTTTTTTCTTTTGGCCATAGAGGGCCTGAATGTAATGATGTCGGCCATAGTTGAGAGGAATGTGTTCACTGGGTACCAAGTCGATGAGCATGAGTCGATCACAGTTTCGCACCTTCAGTTTGCCGATGACACGCTACTACTGGGGATCAAGAGTTGGGCTAACGTTCGGGCTTTACGGGCTGCCTTGTGTTGTTTGAGTTAATGTCGGGCCTAAAGGTCAATTTCCATAAAAGCGTGCTGGTGGGGGTTAATATTGCGGATTCTTGGTTACATGAGGCTGCGACTGCTCTACGTTGTAGAGTGGGGAAGGTGCCTTTCCTTTATCTGGGTCTCCCTATTGGTGGTGGTTCGTGTTGTCTGAGTTTTTGGGATCCGGTGTTGACTCGCATAAAGAACATATTATCTGGGTGGAAAAGTCGCTTTCTGTCTTTCGGTGGTCGTTTAATTCTAGTTAAGTCTGTCTTGACCTCTCTGCCAGACACGAATCCAAGTGGTGGTAAATGTGGGCAGTTGACTCCACTTGTTTTTATATTTTTTAACCAATAATACGTAATTTTGATATATTGACCCATCATGAAGTACACAAATGTCCCCACACACAGTATAATTGGCAAAATAGTTCAAGGACTAGTCTTTAACTCTATTGGAAACATAAATCTGCCTTTTAGTTTTATTATTTTTTTTTTTGTAAATAATTAATTAAAGAAGAAAATGGAAAGGCATAATTAAGGGAGCCGAATAGCTTTCTCCCTCTTCCATTTGTGTTATCAACAAAGAAAGAAGCCCTTCTTTCATTTTATTTTTACATACAAACACAACAAATTAAGTGAATTTTTTTTTTTAAAAATCAACCCTTTGTATACCTACTACTTCTCATCGTGTCAGCAACTAAACAAAACACTATCTTCCTCTTCTAAATCTCTTTATTACAATTGAGTAGAAATGGAGAAATATTTTAAAAGAAGATCAAATTGATTAAATTGGTTTTGTGAATTTTTATTGCTTTTTACTTGGTAATGTGAGATTTGTAATCTTTTCCTCAAATTTGAGTTTTTAATAACTTATTTGCCGATTAATAAAAAATTGACCCCACATATTAAAATTTATGGATCCGTCCATGCTCTCTGCTTGTCTATGCTATCTCCTTCTTCAAAGCTCTTGCAGGTACTATCTCCTCTATTGAATCTCTTTTAATTAATTTTTTCTCGGGGGGTGGTGAGGATCTTAGGAAAACATCTTGGATATCATGGAAAAATATTTGTTTACGTAGGGAGTATGGTGGGCTGGGGGTGAGGCAGTTGAGGGAGTTTAATATGGCCCTGTTTGTAACGCCCCGACTTTTAAAATAGTTAGTCATTTATAATTTAACTAGTTTCTAATTTATTTAATTAGGAATTTGCTTGTGTTGATGCATTTGTGTGATTATTTAATTACTCAATATGACTGATTGGTGGAGCATTTAGAGAAGCATAAAACTTAGTGATAAATAAATAATTCAGTTGAAATTAGAGAATGATTAGTAAGTTAAATAAGTAAATAAAATGATGTAATATTTCAATATGTTACATTGATTTGCTATTTTGTTTATTTTATGTATGAATAATTAAATTAATTAGTCCCACTATCAATCTTAATTAATATGAACACCTATTTTGTTCTATTCTATTTTATTAGCCTATTTGTGTGACCAGCAGTGCTAAATAGCGCGACACATTTGCTGCACGACATATGCACGACATTAATTTACCACGCGTATTTTTGCTTGCTTCCTATCTTGATCCTTACTTGTTTCTTAATGCAGCAATGCTTATTACTTTTATAAAATTAAAATAAATAAGACAAAATAATTAAATATATTTTTGGTGTCCATAAGTCCTAGCTCAATTGAGAAAAAATGTCAAAATTGTTAAACTAGACGCCATGAGCGGGATTCAAATCCCGATCCTCTCACTTGTGTGTATAAATTTATAATGACTTTGTCATTTCGTCGACTGTGTACAAAAAATAAATAAATATATTTTTGGTACTTATAAAATTTAAGAGTGAATATCCATTTTGATCCCTCATAAATTTTTGACGGATCAATTTAGTCTTTGGCAAAAATAAAACTCAAATTAGTCTATGACATTTTTATGCCGGAGACAAAATGGTTATCGATTTGTTATAACTGAGAGACTAATTTCTCGTCAATATGAAAATGTCGAGAACTAACTTGAGTTTTACTTTTGTTAAGGATTGAATTGTTCTGTCAAAAATTTGTAAGGGATCAAAATAAATATTTTTATTTTTTTATCAGTGATAAATACTTGTAATTTTTTTAGGGTTAATTCAACAATTGGTCCCTTATGTTTATTTTAGGTTTCAACTTGGTCCCTTATGTTTTAAAAGTTTCAATTTGGTCTCTTATGTTTATTTTAGGTTTCAATTTAATCTTTTCCGTCAGTTTTGTCACATGTAGCAGACACCTGGACACTTGGACATGTGTCAAATTGAGACGGTGGAAACATTAAAACTGACGGAAATGACCAACTTATACAAATGGTGGAAACACAAGAGACAAAATTGAAACTTTTAAAATATAAAAGACTAAATTGAGATTTAAAATAAACATTAGAGACCAAATATTAAAGTAAGTCTTTTTTTTATAAAATTAAAAATAAAAAAGGGAATGAATCACAACACAAGTATAGTATAAGTTTTTTCTACTAATACATATGGAATGATCATAATTAATAGGAGGAAGTAACTATATCAAAAAAAAAAAAAGTAAGTCGTGCGCGTGTGACGAAGCAAGCTGTCGTGCCTTTAAGCATTTTCCTTGTGTGACTATTTGGTGCTACCCTTTCATTTCATTTGCTTCATATTAATAATGATTGATTGCTTAAATCTCTCACTATCATTCTAGTATTATTATTCTCTTTGGTATTCAATTTGCAATTGATTTCATTAGTACCCAATGATCATAAAACCGTAACCTATGGGTCCTTTCCTTTCTTGAACAAATTAAGTGAGATAATAAGGCACTATATTTACAATGGTAAACAACCAATTCTAGTACCACACGCCTTTTCCCTCAATGGTTCCAACTTCTATAAATTTCTTCTCTCATAATTTGAGGTGATCATCAAGCTTTTGATTTCCTGAGCATTGTTTTGTGGGTTTTAGAGTTTCTTCGATCAGAAAGTAAAGTGATTAAGGTAAGGGGGTTTTAACCAACTCATTTAAAGATTCTGAATGTAGATAGTATGCCCTCGTTTGTTTTCTTCTTGTTGTGCGACATTGCTGTTGTTGTCTAAAGTAAATCAATTTTGAAATTTCATATTGTTTGAAGTAATTTAAATTGTTTGTGATTCCTACGAGTTTAATTTATGATTCTTATTTTATTTTCATTGATTAATTCGTGTTTGTTAAATGATAGAATTGTGTAGTATAATTGTTCTAGAATCTAAGGAATAACATGGGTTTATGTCAGTACGTAACCTATTTTATTAGGTACCTTATGAAAGTGGTTTAGGGTCAGGACTGATCTAAAGTTTCAAATTGATATAAACATAGCATACCTTGGATCTCCAATTAATCCTAGAGGGCTAGGAGTGAAAGCTTGTAGGCACTGGAACAATAATAGTTCAATATACTATTATTTCTAAAAATTGGGACTTTGCTTTAGATGATTTGATTATTATAATATTATTTGGAAGATTAAAACTATATTTAGTTAAGGAACGGGTAATATATGATGTACAGTAACTATACATAAATATATAAAGTGAGTCAGTTTTATACGATAAGTATAATTGGTGTTATGGTAGCCGTTGAGTTTGATTGGTGTCGAACTAATTGGTGTTTGACTTAATTGATGTTGTTTTAATTGATGATGTTTATTAAATATAATCAGCGTTGTTGTTTGAGGTCATGGAAGCTGTTGTGCCACCGTTTGTCGTGTTGATATGGTAGCCTTTGCGCCGCCGTTTGTCGTGTTGTTATGGTAGCCGTTGTGCTGCCGTTTGTCGTGTTGATATTATGTTACAATTGGTGTAGCTATTACATACTTAAAATTACGTTGAGTTTATTTAATTTATTGGGTTGCTGTGTTGATGAGTCCGTGTTTGCTTGTGCGTTTGATTGTTCTAAAGAATGATATTTTGTTCACCGTTTCTATCGAATTCAGTTAATCTATATGATGTTCGTTACTCACCCCTTCTGGTTTGACCCTACGATGTGCAATCGTAGGTTTTTCAGGTAACCAATGAGTTTTAGCTGCTGAACATTGAGGATGGCTTTAGGACGCTGTCTTCTTTTCTTTCTTTCAATAAATTGAGTCGCTCTGATAGGAAGTGAATTGGGGGAACTCTTATTTAATTTCCAATTGTTATATTATTTAAGACTTTGGATTATGATAATTCACTTCATCACTACTTGCTTAAAAGATTTCTGACCATGTTAATTTTCATTCGAGACTTTGTTATTCAAGAATCTTGAATATACGTTGTGTATCAATTTTTAAATTCCGCTGCGATATTTTTCTTATAATGATTAGTAATAGTAATTAATTGAGTTAAGCTTGAGTAACACTCCTTTTGGACTAAAATAATTAACGATTTCTATAAAATAAAATCAAGTGGGATCCGGGGTGTTACAAGTGGTATCAGAGCAGGTCGGTCCAGTTAGACCAAGTGGCAGTGTTGTCAGTCTTTTCCTTACTTTCGATTTGCAATATGCAGGACCAAATGGCAGGTAGAAATGATCAAGCGATTGCGAATGCAATGATGGCGATGACTCAAGCATTAGCTCAGGCCCATGCTAATGCATTAGGTCAACAAAACAATCAGGGGACTGCAGATGAGCTCAAAATGGACCGTTTCCTAAAAAATGAACCGCCGGCATTCAAGGGCAAATATAATCCTGATGCTGCACAAGAATGGATAGACGACATTGAGAGAATCTTTCGGGCAATGACATGCACAGATGCTCAGAAGGTGATCTTGGCTACTCATGTACTAGCTGGTGATGCAGAACACTGGTGGAGGCACACTCGTCAGAGGATGGTAGAAGCTGGTACCTTACTTACTTGGGATGCTTTCAAGGCTGAATTTCTGAGGAAGTATTTTCCGGCTGATGTGCGTAACCAAAAAGAGATGGAATTTCTGTCACTCTCGCAGGGTAGTATGTCAGTGGGAGACTATACTGCTAAGTTTGAAGCACTGATTCGGTTCTACCCACACTACAACACGGCAGAAGCTGAATTATCTAAGTGTGTTAAGTTTGAGGATGGACTGAGACCCGAGATTAAGCAGTTCATTGCCTACCGTCAGATTCGTCGGTTTTCAAATTTGGTAGATGCATGTCGTATTTATGAAAAGTCCAGTCAGGCACGGAGCAACCATTACAAGGCTCTCAGTGAGAGGAAGCATATTGATCATAATAGAGGGAAACCGTATGACAGAAAGAATCAAGAAAATAAATCTGCTACAGCGGGTAAGGTCGAAGCTAGTGGGGGAGGGGGCTCTAACCCTCTCAGGTGCTTCCGGTGCAGTGAGATTGGGCACCGTGTGGCAGAGTTTCAAGAGACGAAGTCTAAGTGCTTCAGATGTGGAAAGTCAGGGCATATGGCTAATGAGTGTAAGAGTTCAACTGTGACCTGTTTCCGTTGTGGACAGCCAGGACATACCCGTCCTCAGTGTGGACAGTCGAAGAAGGGACCAGATGCTACGTCTACTAAAGGGAAAGTGTTCGCCTTGACGGGAGAAGAAGCAAATACTCCATGTAATTTTCGAGGACGAAATTTTTTTTTTTAGTGGGGGAGAATTGTAACGCCCCGACTTTTAAAATAGTTAGTCATTTATAATTTAACTAGTTTCTAATTTATTTAATTATGAATTTGCTTGTGTTGATGCATTTGTGTGATTATTTAATTACTCAATATGACTGATTGGTGGAGCATTTAGAGAAGCATAAAACTTAGTGATAAATAAATAATTCAGTTGAAATTAGAGAATGATTAGTAAGTTAAATAAGTAAGGAAAAATAGAGTAAATAAAATGATGTAATATTTCAATATGTTACATTGATTTGCTATTTTGTTTATTTTATGTATGAATAATTAAATTAATTAGTCCCACTATCAATCTTAATTAATATGAACACCTATTTTGTTTTATTCTATTTTATTAGCCTATTTGTGTGACTATTTGGTGCTACCCTTTCATTTCATTTGCTTCATATTAATAATGATTGATTGCTTAAATCTCTCACTATCATTCTAGTATTATTATTCCCTTTGGTATTCAATTCGCAATTGATTTCATTAGTACCCAATGATCATAAAACCGTAACTTATGGGTCCTTTCCTTTCTTGAACAAATTAAGTGAGATAATAAGGCACTATATTTACAATGGTAAACGACCAATTCTAGTACCACACGCCTTTTCCCTCAATGGTTCCAACTTCTATAAATTTCTTCTCTCATAATTTGAGGTGATCATCAAGCTTTTGATTTCCTGCGCATTGTTTTGTGGGTTTTAGAGTTTCTTCGACCAGAAAGTAAAGTGATTAAGGTAAGGTGGTTTTAACCAACTCATTTAAAGATTCTGAATGTAGATAGTATGCCCTCGTTTGTTTTCTTCTTGTTGTGCGACATTGCTGTTGTTGTCTAAAGTAAATCAATTTTGAAATTTCATATTGTTTGAAGTAATTTAAATTGTTTGTGATTCCTACGAGTTTAATTTATGATTCTTATTTTATTTTCATTGATTAATTCGTGTTTGTTAAATGATAGAATTGTGTAGTATAATTGTTCTAGAATCTAAGGAATAACATGGGTTTATGTCAGTACGTAACTTATTTTATTAGGTACCTTATGAAAGTGGTTTAGGGTCAGGACTGATCTAAAGTTTCAAATTGATATAAACATAGCATACCTTGGATCTCCAATTAATCCTAGAGGGCTAGGAGTGAAAACTTGTAGGCACTGGAACAATAATAGTTCAATATACTATTATTTCTAAAAATTGGGACTTTGCTTTAGATGATTTGATTATTATAATATTATTTGGAAGATTAAAACTATATTTAGTTAAGGAACGGGTAATATATGATGTACAGTAACTCTACATAAATATATAAAGTGAGTCAGTTTTATACGATAAGTATAATTGGTGTTTTGGTGTTGAGTTTGATTGGTGTCGAACTAATTGGTGTTTGACTTAATTAGTGTTGTTTTAATTGATGATGTTTATTAAATATAATCAGCGTTGTTGTTTGAGGTCATGGAAGCTGTTGTGCCACCATTTGTCGTGTTGATATGGTAGCCTTTGCGCCGCCGTTTGTCGTGTTGTTATGGTAGCCGTTGTGCCGCCGTTTGTCGTGTTGATATTATGTTACAATTGGTGTAGCTATTACATACTTAAAATTACGTTGAGTTTATTTAATTCATTGGGTTGCTATGTTGATGAGTCTGTGTTTGCTTGTGCGTTTGATTGTTCTAAAGAATGATATTTTGTTCACCGTTTCTATCGAATTAAGTTAATCTATATGTGTTCGTTACTCACCCCTTCTGGTTTGACCCTACGATGTGCAATCGTAGGTTTTTCAGGTAACCAATGAGTCTTAGCTGCTGAACATTGAGGATGGCTTTAGGACGCTGTCTTCTTTTCTCGCTTTCAATAAATTGAGTCGCTCTGATAGAAAGTGAATTGGGGGAACTCTTTTTTATTTTCCAATTGTTATATTATTTAAGACTTTGGATCATGATAATTCACTTCATCACTACTTGCTTAAAAGATTTCTGACCATGTTAATTTTCATTCGAGACTTTGTTATTCAAGAATCTTGAATATACGTTGTGTATCAATTTTTAAATTCCGCTGCGATATTTTTCTTATAATGATTAGTAATAGTAATTAATTGAGTTAAGCTTGAGTAACACTCCTTTTGGACTAAAATAATTAACGATTTCTATAAAATAAAATCAAGTGGGATCCGGGGTGTTACACTGTTGGATAAGCGGTGTTGGCGGATGTTGGTGTACCGTGGGGGCATGTGGTTTAAGGTGTTGACAGCGCGTTATGGGGTGGATCAGAGCAGATTGAGAGGTGGAGGGCAAAGAGGATCCTCGTGGTGGAGGAAGATGGCGAGGATACGGAACGGTGTAGGATGGATTGGGGGAGGGTGGTTTAGGGATTAGGGGAGGGTACTAATTTGCTATCACATCCCAATGGTGATTAATAAGTACTCTCTTCTTTAGTCATTTTTATAAGAAATAATTGATTTTTTAGATTTATTAAATAACTAATGTATTTAATTTATATTATATATCATATACATTATTTATTCAGTGAATCTAAAATATGATTGTTTCTTATAAAAAATGATTGGAGGGAATACTTGTTCAAAAGAGAGTAAAAATTGCTACCCTTTTTTATTGTTAAAAAAAGTAGTATCTAATATAGAAACGAATATAAAATGGTGCACTAGAGATATTATTAGAGAGACCGAAGTTTAAATTATAAATTTATCATTTTTCTACATTTAAAAGTGAGTTTATCCGACAAGTAAACTAATATAAAATGGATACAATTGTTTTGAATTTCGATTATATTACTAGCAAAATAAATATTTTTAGGACAAAACTTACATGCATTGCTATAGGTGCATTTCTTACTTTTCCTCTCACAAAGAAGTAGTTTTTAAATTGAAAAACAGTTTTTTTTAAAAAAAAAAAAATTAAAAAACACAAAAAACCACCTCTTTGTGAGTGGAAAAGTAAGAAATGCACCTATAGCAATGCATGTAAGTTTTGTCCATATTTTTATAGAAAAGAATGGAAGAATTTCCAGCAAAATAGATCATATTCAAAATAAAGAGACAATGACCCACTTACAAAGTTACAATAAACAAACGAGCCAAGCCATTAGCAAATGGGTTTCGTGGGGCCACCAATGCTAACTTCATCCTAATACATGACCGTTGTCAAATGACAACCAGAGAATTATTATTATTAGTTTATTACTATGTGAAAATTTTAAGAAAGAAAGACGAGTCACGACGGACGCGCTTAAATACCAAATTCCCAAGAGAGAAAATTCCGAAGAAAGAAAGACGAGTAAATTCCGTGCAAACTATAAACTAAGTAAATTCCCAAGAAAGAAAGACGAGTCACGACGGACGCCTTTAATACCAAATTTTTCTTTAACCAAAATCTCCCTAAATATCATTTGATACCTCGCCTTCTTCAACACCTTCACAATATTACACTTCTTTTTCTGTTGTGGAAAATCAGAAAACATGGTTTCAGTAAAAGATGGATTCAATATCACGCTTCTTTTCTTCATATTTATCCATCCAAAGAACAAAAAAGATTATTTTTCCTCCTAATTGAAGTACCGAAGCACATACGGATTGGGAAAATGTCCGTATAAATTGTTAATGTGACTCATTTGTGTATATGACACTTTATGTGCAAGTTAAGCATGTTGGATCCTCTCGGCCCTGACCAGAAGTAGCATTTTGATGTTGGGGCTTTGTTAACTTGAATTGGACTTTGGATTTGGGCCTATGCTAGGTACCCAATTTACTTGGAGGATTTCTCTTCCCACCCCCCGTAACTCTTTTTCACCCCCCTAAAATCCAATTTTACCCCTTAAAAGTTCGGTTTATGCGAGCAGAACTTTTTGAAAAGTTCGGTTTACGTAAGCAGAACTTTTTTTTAGTGTAAATTTTACACTAAAAAAAAAGTTCGGGGGGTTTTAATTAAGAAAAAGTTCGGCCCGCGTTTACCGAACTTTTTTTCCAGGGCATAAAGGGAAGCACAGGGGGTGGAAAAGCAAACCGGGGGTGGGAAAAGCAAACTTCATTTACTTGGTCAGCTAGTTTTAAGACAATTTCTCAATTTGTCCCAAAAAAACGCGGAAGTTTATTGAGCTTATGCAAAACAGCTTATACAAATAAATAAGGTTTTAGGTTAATTTATAAGTTTTCACTAACAAAAGCTATATTTTTATAAGCTATTTTTCATAAACTACATTGAAAAACTTATAATAACATATAAAAATTAATTTATTTGCAAAAGTTGTTTTGCATAAGCTCAAAAATAAGCTATTCCAAACGGGCCCAAAGTAGTGTAGTGGTCATGTTTTAATTTTCTTTGAAACAGTGGCCATATTTTTAATTAATATTATATGTTAACATTTTTTTTGTTTAACAGCTCTGGTTCGAGAGTCAGTTCTGGCATCAAATAGTTACAGTCCCTCCCGATCGCAGTTGTGGGAATCGAACCGTGGTCTTCCCTTTGTATATATTTTGTCCACCTGACTTAATATGGTGAGATTATGACGTGAGTATTTTTATATTTTTGAAAACACAGACAAAGTTAGTAATTAGTTGTTAGTGTTAATATTTTTCACCTTTGTTAGGATTCGAATCTTGTACCTTTAACTCATTATCTCCTTTATCCCTTAACTTAACTCAAACCCATTGAGCTATCATAGTTGGGGAGTTCGGGGAAGCTCGGGAGCAACGCTATAGGTCAATGCTCCAAGACCACAAGAGCGAGAGACACCATCTTTACCCAAAATCTTAAGGCATTAGGTTAATAGACCACCTCTCTTATAAATCCAACATTCTTCCTATATATAGTCGATGTAAGATTTAACTATTTACACTTGAAACCCAACAATCCACCCTCACCCGTGAGCATTTTAACACTTAAAGTACTCCAAAAGGGTATACAAAAGTTGATTTTAAAAACACATGTTAAGAATTCTATAACTAGTTGAAAAACAAAAAAGATATTCATTCATTCAAATTAATAGAGTACATCAAATACAACCACATATTCAACTTCGCTAAAAACGTAAAGGGTGAATCTACAAACAAACTCACAACATTCAAATTAATAACATAAAACGATAAAGTGCCTACTACAAATAATATGATAAAATTAAAGTTAGCGGAATATCCATGGATCCGGATCTGCAACATTGATGCCCAAATCATTAATTGATTCTGTAATTGACTACAGTTGATTTTTCAATAGGAATCAAACGAACACCGCAATATATAATATGGAAAATCAAATAAGCGCACAAGACGACGATCAACCACAATACCACACTTGGACGACGAAATCACGAAAAAAACACAAAAGAAAAACTTGATATATGTGAAAATTACTTATTTATATTAAAAAAAGGTGTAGAGGGGGTGATTCTAGATCAAACATAACGTAAAACCACCCTTCTATGATAAACAAAGAATAAAGATAACCAAGAGAAAAAAAAAAAGAAAAAAAATTCTCAAAAAACTAGAGCCGGCTGAAAGATTTTCAAAGAGATGGGTTTCCATTGTTTAACCGTTGCTAAACATCGTTACTTTGTCGTTATATCATAAAAAACATAATTTTCAACTATTAAAAAAAATAAAATGCATAATTTTTAATATAAAATTTTTCATATTTAGTACACTAACTATAAATTTTCATAAAACATATGTTAATATTTCTTATATTTAAAATCAATTGGATCACGTCCCGTGAACTTAGCTCAGTTGGTAGCACATTGCATTATATATGCAGGGGGTCAGGGTTCGAACTCCTGTGGTTAAAAAATGGAGTGGAGGACCAAAAATGCAAAAAAAAAAAATCAAAAAAGGTGGCAAGAATATTTGATTTTAAAATAGGGAGATCAAAATCATAAATCTTATAAAATAGAGGAACCAAAAATACAATTAAACCAAATTATTAATTAATATGTAATATATATGATGCGCGATTATTTGGGATGGCCATGAAAAACCTATATGTGTGTTTTTTTTTTTGACAAATATATCTGTATGTGTGTGTTAGGAACTTAGGATTGTGAATATCAATCCGTATATCTCTTTTTTTTTTTAATTACAAAAATCCGTATATCTCTTTATATTCACCATATTGATCATAACAAATTAGGCCCCGTTTGGCCCGGCTTATTTTCCTCTTTTTTTCTTCTCCTTAAAAATAGTAAAGAAGGAAAAAATTGTGTTTGACTTTACTTTTTTGCATTTTTTAGTTCTTTACTTTATTTCTCTAATACTTTTAAGAAGAAATAGTGTTAAATATAATTTTATACTTCTTTATTTCGTTTAAGCTAAAATAAAAAGTTAAAAATAAGTCGGGCCAAACGGGGCCTTAATATGATACGTAGTATTTCTTTATTAATTATTTTTGCTATGCAACGATCTTATATCATTGATGATAATGCAATTTCTAATTTACAAAGCAAAAAATAATAATAATTATATAGTCTAAGTTTTATTGTGTTCTTCTAAAAATTATTGTTTATATATAAGCTGCAAAATTTAAATAATTAATTTTGAAATTTGAACAAAAATACAAAAAGTTTTACTAGTAATAGATTCTCATGATCGCGCATAGGTGTGGTTTGGCATTACTTCGGTGGTGCTGGGTACAATTGGCTCTTTATTCCAAGGTTTTCTCCAGCTTTTTTGGAATTAGAAGCTTTAAAAGGGTTGTAATGATTTGGCATGCCGCTATTTGGGTACTTTGGCGGACTATGAATGAAATGATTTTTAGGGGTAAAGTTGTCGAGGCAGAAGAGATTTTTGATAGGATTCAAGCCATTTCTTGGAAATGGTTATTGTCCAAGAAAGCTAGGTCTCCAAGCTTATTTTATGAGTGGTGTGTAGACCATTTTGATTGTATAATTCACTAGTTTAAGTGGGCATTTTGGTCATTTTTTATTGGATAGAGTACTATATATATCTATAAAATTGTTTGCCATTAATAAAAAAAAAAGTCTTACGGCTTGTTTTCTTTTTTATGAAACTAGTATCCAAACCCGTGCCAAGCACGGATAAAAATACATTTTTAGATTTATTAGTTTATAAATAATATATTTTTATATATTTTATTTTAAACTGAAAATTTAAAATTTTAATTTCTATTAATAACAACTACGTAAATATTTATAATTTTATTTTATATAATTTAATAATTAAAATAGCATTATGTGATAAAAACTAACTGTAAAATTTATGTATGGTTTTATAGATTTTCTTAGGAAAGATTCCTATAGTTCGTATTTTTTTTATCAAATTAAAAATTTATCATAGTTGTTGTTTCTGTTATTCTCTACTAAAAAAATTACAAAGTGGATGGAAAATAATTTCTCTATGGGATATATGAAAGAAATTTTGAGGTTTCGTAAAAAGGTTTTGAGGTGGATATGAATTACAAAAAAAATTGTCAGTGTATCAATATATGAGTAGAAATATAGACAATAATATAAATAACAAAAAAAATAATGGATTCCCGTATTAATATTTAAGTAGAAATATAGGTTCCCGTTGAAATTTATAAATATACTCTCCTTATTAATATATGACTAAAAATATAGATTCCGTAGAAATTATAAAGTAAATATGTTTTCCTATTAAAATATGAGAAAACATATAGATCTAAGTAGAAATTATAAATAATAAAAGAGTCATTTGTATTGATAGATAAGTAGAAATATATGTTCCCGTAAAAATTACAATAAAAATTATGCTCCCGTATTGATGTATAAGTTGAAATATAAGACACTTAGAAATTAAAAAAAAAAAGCTTTCATATTAATATATGAGTAGAAATATAAACTACAGTATAAATTACAAAAATAAAATAGATCCCGTATTAATATATGAAAAGAAATATAATTTTATGTAGTAATTAAAAAAAATACTTCTCGTATTAATATGAGTAAAAATATAGATTTTGCAAAAAAAAATTTTAAAAAAAAACGGGTCTTCATATTAATATATAAAAAAAAATAGTAACTCAATCTAACATATAGCAACTTATAAAAAATAAAAACGAAGTTATAACAACAACTTAAAAAAATATAAGAAACTTAATAAAAGAAGTTGCGTGGGGAAAAAAGGAAAAAAATTAGGCAACTTATATAAAAAAAATATGGACAAAATTTAGGTGCATTTCTTTAGGTGTTTTTGATATGCTTCTTAACATAAAATTCATATTTTATTGATATAACAAACTTTAAAAACATCATGAATTTGAGGAATTCATAGTTTTTATGTTAAGAATCATGCAAAAAGCATATAAAGAAATGCACTAAGTTTTATTCAAAAAAGAAGATCATGTCTACAATAAAAGATTAAAAATAAAAAAAAATAGAAACACAAATGCAATATATATATATATATATATATATATATATATATATATATATATATATATATATATATATATTAATAGAAATACAAGTTCTCGTAGAAATTACAAAATAAAAAAGTCTTTCGTATTAATATGTGAGTAAAAATATATATGCCTGTAGACATTTTTAATAAAAAATAGGCATCTATATTGATGTATGAGTAGAAATATAGATCTGGTAGAAATTAAAAAAAAGGGTCTTCGTATTAACATGAGTAAAAATATAAACTACAATATAAATTACAAAAATAAAATAGACCCCGTATTAATGTATGAATAGAAATATAGGTTCTCATTTAAATAAAAAATAATCATCGTATGAGTAAAATATAAATTTCGTAAAAACTACAAAAAAAATCTCCGTATTAATATATGAGTACGAAATACGTTCCCGCAAATATTGCAATAAAAATAGGCATCCGTATTAATATATAAATAGAAATATAAGTCACATAAGGATCTCTGTGTAATTTTCTTTAGGATCTTTTTGCCTCCTTTCAAAAAAAAAAAAAAAAGCAAAACTAAATCAATTGAGCATTTGACTCAAAAATTCACACATAAAAAGGCAAAGAGATTAAAAATAAAAGAGAGGAAAAACTTATGAATAATTATTGCGTTTAATAATTATAATTTATAAGCTACAAAGCTAATGTGAAAGTTTACATCCTATCAAATGCTACCTTCTTTTCACCCGTATGATTTTGTAACATCTCATAAGCTTGAAATCGATGAAACAAATGCAGTGCTAGAGAGAGAGATGTTGTGTAGAATTGCAATCAGCTGATCACCATTTATAATGATATGATGAAAATCAAAATTGGAAATACCATTTAATAGTAATTATCTAATTGACAATATAAGGAGATGTTGTTTTCATGTAATTAATGTATACGATTTACTTTACTCATATTAATACCATTTTCTTCTTTTAGTGTGATTTTTTTTTTTTGAATCAAAAACATTGAATGGTAAAACAATGTGAGGGAAGAATGAATATGGGATTGCCATGTGTACATTTTATTTGAAAAAAGGCTCTCAAATTATATATACTAGTATCCAGACCCGTGCCAAGCACGGGTAGAAATGCGTTTGTAAATTTGTTGAATTATAAATAATATATTTTAATATATTTTACTTTAAACAAAAATTTAAAATTTTAATTGCTAATGAAAAATAATTAATAAAAACTACGTAAATATTTACAATCTTTTATAATTTAATAATTAAAATAATATTCTGTGATAAAATTGTAAAATTTATGTAAAGTGTCATAGATTTTCTTACGGAAGATTCGTATAGTTCGTAGTTTTTTTATCATATTAAAAATATATCATAGTTGTTGTTTCTATTATTCTCCGCTAAAAAAATTATAAAGTTGATGGAAAATAATTTTCTATGGAATATATGGAAGAGACTTTTAGGTTTCATAAAAAGGCTTGAGGTGGATATGAATTACAAAAAAAAAATGTCAGTGTATAGTAGAAATATAGACTACAATATAGTAATTAACAAAATAAAATTGATTCCCGTATTAATATTTAAGCAGAAATATAGGTTCCCGTTGAAATTTTAAAAAAATAGTCTCCCTATTAATATATGACTAAAAATACAGTTTCTGTAAAAATTATAATATAAATAGGTCTTCATATTAATACATATTAATATATGAGTAAAAATATAGATCTGAATAGAAATTATAAAAAAGAAAAAAGAGTTATTTGTATTAATGCATAAGTAGAAATATATGTTCTCATAGAAATTACAATAAAAAATAGGCCCCCGTATTCATGTATGAGTTGAAATATAGGACACGTAGAAATAAAATAAAAAAAAAAGACTTTCATATTAATATATGAGTAAAAATATAAACTAAAGCATAAATTACAAAATTAAAATAGACCCGTATTAATATATGAAAAAATATAATTTTATAGTAATTAAAAAAAATAGTCCTCGTATTTTTTTTTTTTTTTTTTTATTTTTTTTTTTTTTATTTTTTTTTATTTTTAAAAAAAAATTTAAATTTTGTAAAAATTACAAAAAAAAATAAAAGATGGGTTTTTATATTAATAGATATATAAGTTCTCGTAAAAATTACAAAAAAAAAGTCTTTCGTATTAGTATGTGAGTAGAAATATATGTACCTAGACATTTTTAATAAAAAATAGGCATCTGTATTGATGTATGAGTAGAAATATAGAGTTCGTAGAAATAAAAAAAAATATGTCTTCGTATTAACATGAGTAGAAATATAAGCTATAATATAAATTAGAAAAATGAAATGGATCCCGTATTAATGAATAGAAATACAAAAATGAAATGGATCCCGTATTAATGTATGAATAGAAATACAAAAATGAAATGGATCCCGTATTTTTGTCCCTCGAAAATAAAATCAATCATTAACAAATACTTAAATTTAATTACAATTTTAGGGACAAAAAGTTTGAAAAAGAGATTCAACTGTACTTATTGAAAAACTATAACATAGTCGGCAACAATACATACAAATGCTTCAAAGCTCTGCAAAAAACCACTAAATGTTTGGGAATAAGAAGAGAATATCATTGATCCGTCAAGTTCAATTGCAACCATCTCAGTCTTAATTCATTCCTTTCATAGTCTTTCTACACATCTGCAAATAAAATATAAATGGTAAAATAAGCCCGTATAAATTACATAAAATATAAATATAGTCCCATATAAATTTAAAAATTAAGTCCCATATAAATTACATAAAAATAACTTAGGTCCGGAGTAACAAAAAAAATAGGCTCTTGTATTAAAAAAAAAGGGATGCGACATATTTACAGGCATAATTTCTTTGCTGTCATAATTAATGCATATTAATTTTTTTTTGGGGTCATAATGCATATTAAAATATTAATTACTATTGAAAACTAATTACTAATTATTCTCTGTATTATTACCATTGATGTATTAGTTTAAAGAATTGAAGATTTGTCATTATCTAAAAAAAATAAAGAAATGAGGATTCGGAAGCACAACTTTTAAAAGTTGAGCGCATTTTTTTGGACTTCGTTATTTTGTTTTGTTAAAAAAAATGTGTTTGTTATTTGTGATCAATTTTGTGTTGTAGTAAAATTAATACAATATATATTGTTTCTAAATTTGGCATGAATAATTGAGTGCCAATGAAATTTCTAAATAAAACTACACGTACCCAAAAAAAATGCAAACATAAACTTTAATTCCCCCCATCCCCCGTGTTTAATTTCTGTAAAAAAAAAAAATCATCACGATTGCTTATTTATACCAAATATGTGTTAATGTATTCTTGTAATATATTAATGAATATGGTATCAAGTCAATTTTATTACATATAAGAAAAGAGAAATCCAAAAATAGAAAAATACTATGAAGATCACAAATAGTAGAAATTCTACATTTCAATTTCATCATTGTTAATGAGAATTTAATATTCACATAAAAAAAATATTAAAAATTGAAACCAATTTGTTAAAAGCAAAGCACAAAAAGCTACGGGTAACACATGTGAGTTGATTTGACGTTATATATACAGCAATAAATAAATAAACATTACTCAAATAAATGAAATTAACTTGTTCTTTTGTATTATACATATTCTCACTCAATCAACTGCAACAAAAAAATATATATAAATAATAAGAACTATCAAAGAAACATAGAAAAGGGGAAAATAAGAGAACGTACATAAGAAAATTCTCATGAATAAAAGATAGATGAAAATGTAACCGGAAAATTAATAGTAAAGGAAAAAAAACATATTAAAACTTATATATATATTAGCAATGAAAAGTGAAAGGAAATAAATGAATCAAAAGAGGAAAAAAGACAATCAAGAATTTTACAATAAAAAATTAGAGCCATAGTAATAAGAGAATTGGTATTAGAAATATAATTAGAAGCAATTGAATCGTACTTTGGAGCCATTAGAAATATAATTAGAATTTGTAAATTTGTAAATAAGAGAAATGATATTAAGATTGGATGTGATGAATAGAAAATAACATTGTGTAGACTATTTATAGATGTAAAATAGGTCAAAATAAAGCATAAACCTAAGGAATATTCTATTAATTATTAAATGTGTGAAAGTCAAATTAGATAGAGTATATTTTTTGTGATTAAGTATAAAGTTTTACTGAGAGTATTTGGGCCATTAATACGGATTCACAGTGCAGATTTTAATGGGGAGATTATGTTGAAAAAAAAATGAATATTGCCTTTCCTTTTGTAGGTATAATGACAACACATGAATATAAGTCAATTGCTTAGGTATAATGACTTTGGACAATAAATAAATAGCATTTAATGGAGAGAAATAACTGAATATGATTTTTTTTTAAAGCTTTTATCAAAATTCAAAATAGCTACTTTTTTAAGGTTGTGATCATAATTCATAATTCAAAATAGCTATTCTTTTAAGGTTTTGATCAAAATTCAAAATAGCTATTTTTTTAAGGATTTGCTTGAAATATTTTTTTTTATATTGTCTTTGCTTATGTGGTGTGATCTGTACCAAGAAAAAAGTGTATTATTTGCCTTCGCGGTGTGATTTGTACAAAAAAAAAGTGAATTTATTGACTTGGCCTATGTGATATGTAGACAAATAAACGTGATTTTTTTTTACATGTTCTATTCATATAAACGTGAATTTTTCTTGATAACCTTAGAGAATTAATAATTGCCGAGAATTAATTGCTTAGAGATTGCCTTAGAGAATTGATTGCATAATTTGAGCACCATGTTTTTATTATGCTTGTACTTTGATCCTTTTTTTTTAACTAAATCATTTAATTCATTAATTGCCAAAACAATATGGGAGAAGAATCATTGTGGGATTGTCACGTGTAACATAGGCTTTGAGGAAAGGCTCCCAAATAATATATATATAGATTACAGCTTGCTTTTAAATTGCAGTAACTGAGTGTGAAAGTTTTCCTAAAGTGTGGAAATGCGGAAGTAAAGGTTATGTAAAAGTTTTGTACCAAGAAAAAAGGTTATGTAAAAGAAGTGAATGCCTTACAATACTAAAGTTACTCATAACCAAGTTAAGATAAGTGTTTGCTTATTCTTCAAGGAAAAATTATTGAACCCTTAAAGTCATTTTTTTAAAATTTGTATATTTAGAAATACTTTTAGCTTTTTTTTTTTTTTTTTACAAAAGAAATACTTTTAGCTTTGTACGTATTCCAACTTCATGTATTAATGTTACCATAGCCATTCTTCTAAGTTTTCCTTTTAGATTTTTTTCATATGTTAAGTATGTGTCAAACCTCTAAAGAAAAAAATAAAATTATTAACCATCTGGTTTCAGGGGAAGTGGACCCCGCCTCTAGTAATCCAGACTTCGGCCATGATATAAATAAAATCCGGCAAAATTGTTTCTACCAAAAAGCAAACTTAAGTTCTCTGAACGATTTATTATAAAGAAAATTCATTAATCACTTAAGCCCAATTAATTAAAAAGCAACAAAATTTATTCTAAAGATATCTTATCTGTTTTTCCACTACATCTATCAAGTATATTCATAAGAGCAAAATTATAGTATTTGCTGGAAAGCACAATGAAGCTTCAAGCATACTTCAAGCAAAGTTCTTTGGTTGTGTAAACGTCAACAAACATAACCAACTGATACATAGTTAAACAGGGCCTGCACATAGTCAATATCAAACCAAATTTGGAAAATAAATATACTTAAATAGTAAAATGTATTATATGTTCAGTTGACTTGTATAAAACTTTAACTAATGGGTCCATTAGTACTTTTGATGTCTAACAATGATTTGGCTGCAAATAATACTAATAATTTCAATACCTTATGAGTTGGAAAAAAATTTCTAAATGGAGAAATTCACATTTTATTTGGACATGAAAAAGTAGAGTGATTTTTTTTCTTCAGAGAATAGAGACTCGGCGCGATTCAGAGTTCGGCCGTGGGATAAATAAACTTTAATCAAGATTTATTTCTATAGAAAATCGAACTCGGATTCCTCTAAACGATTTATTCTAAGAGAGTTCGTTAATCACTTAAGTTTAATGTCTAAAATTACTTTAATTATAAAAGAAGTGTAGTAAGAAAGTACATATGTGAAATTAGATCTTGTACATTTTTTAATACAATCAAGTAAAATATAGGTTGGATTAATCCAACAATTTTGAGAAAACGTTTTCAAAAGTTGATTAATCCAACAACTAATATTTGGCTAATTAAATTATAGAGTATAGAATTGTATAGTTGATTTAAGTTGCATAGATATGAAGAACAAATCCAATGACATGTTGCACTCTCAATAGAAGACCTTTAAATATTAACTTACTCGCTTTAGTAGGTAAATTTTAATTTAGTTGGTAAATTTTATTCTTATAAAATACCTTTTTTTTTTTTTTTTTCATTTCTTCATCAAATCATTAGATGGTACCATTTAGTTAGTTTCATTAGAATCATGTCAACAACAAAAACTTCAAAATGCATACTCTACCTACTACTTTTAGTGAACAAGTTGGCTAGATAATAATAATATAATAACAAAAATCTTTTTCACCAACCGATTACAATGAAAACTTCATAAAGGAGAAAGAAATGATGCAAATGTACCTTAGCCCTTAGGAGATCAAACAAAGAAAGAAAAATGACAATAGCAAAGGCACACCAAATAGTAGTGATAGGAAACACTTGGGGAATCAAAAACATCTTTCATTCTCTTGTAGCAATCCTAACAACTCTTTTAGTTATCACAACCATTTATCTAACACAAGATAGAGGAGAAAAACTATCTCAAAAAATAAATATCTCTATTGACTCATTATCTTCATCAAAGTGTGACTTATTTTCTGGTAAGTGGGTTTTTGATAATGAATCTTATCCATTATATAAAGAGAAGCAATGCTCTTTCATGTCAGATCAATTGGCTTGTGAGAAGTTTGGAAGGAAGGACTTAAGTTACCAAAATTGGAGGTGGAAGCCTCACCAATGTGACTTGCCTAGGTGTTACTCTCTTTCTCTCATCATACATAACATTTTTAAGAATTAAATTAATTTTTAGTCCCTATAAAATTGTCACTATTCGTTCCGCAAGTGCATTTCAAATGGTAAGACTGTGGAAAAATTTGATATGATAGGGTGTAGTTCGAACGTGCAATACTCTTTTTCTACGCACTTAGTGTTTGTGAATTTCACAACCAAACTCTTTGACACCTAAATAAATCGTCACTATTCAAACTTAGTCGATCAATTTTATTAAATAGTTTCTACTTTTATTAATTGATACAAAAATAATAATGCTTTTAGTCCCGGTATTTATAACTTTTAAAAATAAAATAAATAGGAACTAAAATTGAACAAATTTTTGTAGGAACTAAACTTAAAAACTCGTGAATTTTACAAGAACTACAAATATATTTAACATATTTTAAGATTGTGATTGTTGTTATGGATATATACCTATATTTATGATATGATTAATCAGGGTTGGCTATGTTTTTGAGCTTTGTGTGGAATGTGGTTATTGTTTCTATGTTAAAAAGGTTCAATGCCACAAAATTGCTTGAAAGACTAAGGAACAAGAGGCTTGTATTTGTGGGGGATTCACTCAACAGAGGTCAATGGGTTTCTATGGTTTGTCTTGTTGACTCTATAATTCCTTCATCACTCAAATCCATGCAATCCATTGCCAATGGTTCATTAAACATTTTCAAGATCAAAGTAAGTTTCCACCCTCATAACAAGCTTTACAAATATAAACATGCATGGTCTCTTTAAGCTTTAGTTAGGAGTTGTTCATGTTTGATTTTAAACTATTTTTTTGGTACAATGATTTTAAGCAAAGTTATTAGGAAAAATAACACAAAAGATGTATTATTTGACAAAAGTCTTAAAATTTATTTTCAATTAGGAGATAATTGTTTGTCCAAGTATATATAACACCAAAATTCAAAAAAAAAAATAAAATAAAATAAAAACATTTTTATTACATTATTCTTTTCCATATTTTCCTCTCATTTCCCTCAAAGTTACGCGTGTCATCAATTTTTTTGAGTAAGAATCGAACTCGATACCTTGAAATTTACAACACTCACACAGACTGCACAGTCGATCACCAAATAATATACGGAAGAAACAAGTATAGCATAACTCAATTTCTTAGGCTATTTTCTTGTACTATCTTTCAATGCACTTCAAAAGTACCAATTCCTTAATCTTATACCAAGAACATGATTATATATAAATTAGATAAAGTTATAGGTATCATTTTTTTTTTTTTGAACTATTTATGTCACTAATAGTTGGTTAATTGATACATTTAATCAAGGAATACAATGCAACCATTGAGAATTATTGGTCACCATTACTAGTAGAATCAAATTCAGATGATCCAGTAAACCATAGGGTACCTGAAAGGACTGTTAGAATCAAGGCCATTGAAAAGCATGCAAGGTATTGGACTGATGCAGACTATATAGTTTTTAACACTTACCTTTGGTGGAGAAGGCCTCTTATGAATGCTCTGTAAGTTCAATTAACTCAAACATCACTTTCATTGATCAACTAACATGTCAACAACTCCCATTTCTAACCACTTACTATATGATACTAGTATGTTACTTTTTCTGTTGTAATATATTCATCACATATACATAGAACCATTATTTTAGTCTATGAAATTGTAAGACAAATTTAATCTCTGAAAATTAATAAAATTTTAAAAAATCTCAATCACATGTGTTTTATTGGTATTAGAAATATCAGATTAATTGTCTCCGTGAGTATAGCTTAGTTGGTAGGAACATTGCACGTAAATATGTTATATGCATGGACTGAAATTCGAACTCTGATACTCCTTCTTAGCTATTTAACCAAAAAAGTAAATATATAAGATTAATTAATAGGTTAGATGAGTTAGTTGCAACTCCTTTAACTTTAAGAGTTAGTTAGGACTTAGGAGTTGTTAACATCTGTTGTATGATGTAGTAATACTGGGATGTAGATTATGTGCAGTTGTGACTGCATACAGACATGGATTGTGAACCGTCTGATCTTGATCAGACGGTTTAGATTTTATGACAGTTTTTTTATTTTATTTTAATATAGAATTTGGAGTTGACATCTGAACAGTCCGATCAAAGTCGTACGGTCTAAATTTCGTGACTGCACGACTGCACCTACTGTTGAATTTACAGAATCCAAGTCCCTAGTAACTGTTATATGCATGTAATAGTTTCTACAACTGCTGCATTGTGAAGCACCAACTGCAGAGAATCCATGTTCCAAAATGATTGATTCTATATAGTTTCATATTTTATCCTATGCAATGCAACCACTTTATCCTATTGATTATGAGTGACAATTTTAGTTGAACACATGCAGGTGGGGATCATTTGGGGACCCAAATGGGGTTTATAAAAGAGTTGAAATGTTGAGAGTGTACGAAATGGCTATGAGGACATGGTCTGATTGGTTGGAAATTCATGTTAATCGTAACAAGACTCAGTTGTTTTTTGTTAGCATGTCACCCACTCATGAAAGGTACTCCATCGGGTTTCATATATAAGCAAAATTTCACTTTTTAGATTTATTGAAAATGTAATGTATAGACCAGATACATTATTTTTCCAATGAACCTAGAAAGTCACAATCATGATGAATTTTTAGAGGGATAAAAATATATAATTTGCAGGGCTGAGGAATGGGGAGCTACTAAGGGTGACAATTGTTACAAAGAAACAGATATGATTGCAAAAGAAGGGTATTATGGGAAAGGGTCTGATCCTAAAATGATGCAAGTGGTGGAAAAAGTGCTTGATGATTTGAAAACAAGAGGTTTGAATGTTCAAATGCTTAACATCACACAGCTTTCAGAATACAGAAAAGAAGGTCACCCATCTATCTATAGGAAACAATGGGAACCTCTAACTCAAGAACAGATATCAAATCCAAATGGTTATGCAGATTGCATACATTGGTGTTTACCAGGAGTTCCTGATGTATGGAATGAACTCCTTTATGCCTATATTTTCGATCAATAACGAAAAATTTCACATGGCAAAGTTGGAAAAAAGTGTCGTGTGTAAAAAGATACATTTGTACAACTTTCTCGGGCTATTTTATAATTTTATACAACACGCATAATTGTGAAGCACGTATATACTTCGCTTTTTATTTTAACTAGTAGGATAAAACCGTGAAAAGGTACGAGTCTGATAAAAAATGACAGAAAATGAGGGCTTGATAATACGACATGTGAAACAAGAGGATCTTCGTTTTATAGTAACTGTGAGAGATAATTGTTAGAAGTTATAGACACCTCCGATACTAACAAGAATTTCTATCCATAACTTGGTTCGTCTTATAGATAACAGAGACAAGAAAACAAGATAAACAGAAGTAGATATCATAGATCTATGCCCTTAAAAACAAATAAGCATATATACATACAAAATAAAAGGCCATCAGCAATTTAGCATCACCAAGATATGTGAAGTTTATATGAAGAGTAGTTCAAACAAAAATACGACAAGGAAAAACTACACTGAAATAACATGAAGAGTAGAAACTTTTAAAAGATTATTGCAAATGCGAAAAGGAACGAGGGAATTAAGTGACTGATCATAACGTTATTGGATTACTGTAGATGAACATTATCTACATTACTTGAGTTTGGATATAACAGTATTACCACTCATTTATGCATAATCATAGATTATCCTTTATGGAATAATGTTTCAAGCAATTTAAGTGAACTCATTATAATAAGAAAAATGAGACTAGTAAATCCAATAGCTATGAAGACAGCATTGGCATGCAAATCTAACATATGTAAGTGCTAAAGACAATGGAATTACAATAAACTTGGTACAAACCATAAAGGATAAGGAACATCACCATCATTTGATTTCTCCACAGGAAAGTAGTTGATGCTGCTATCAGTCAAATCAAACATTCCCAACAGTAAACCTGACCATGGATTTGTAGGACATGGAGTGTAAATAGCAAAATAGATACTATTCCCCCCTCTAATTAAATCATTATTGAAGTTAAGTTCATCCCTTGATATTACCTTCATGTTCAAATTACTAACAAAAGCCACTCTATCTTCGAGCGGTACATTCTGCCACCCATCCTTGTTTGTGTCCAGCTTGAACACTTCAAAGTTGACAAGCTGAGGTGGTTCAGGAAATGCTGAGATTTTTTTCAAATGGGCAGGAATAACATGTGGATTTTCATACTCTGGCTCGCCATTGTAGTACATAAAAATGATGTATAACTCTCTTAGTGATTCATCTTTGCCTAGAAAAGCAAAACTATGGTTGCCAATTATACGTGAAGTTGGAAACTTGGCCAACACTTTAGCCTTTGGAGGTCCATTAGTGGAGTCCTTGAGACAATAAATCAATATAGAATCTGAGGGTGAGTCACTTACATACAATTTTGTACCAATAATTTCAACGTCCTTAAAATAAGACCCTGAATCCTTATCTGACTCAACTATAGTCCATGACTTATCAAAGAGTTTATAAATTGCAATGTGACAATAATCAGAGAAAAGACCCACTAAATAACAATCAGAAGAACCATCACAGTTTGGTTTGGAAGAGGCCACCATTTTTCTTAAACGTGGTATTCTATCACCCCGGACGGAAGAATAGGTGGGCAAGGACAACTTTGATGGTATCATGATTCTAACATCGGTCACTGGATTCAAGAAGAAACATTTCTCAAAACCTTTTTCAGAATTGTCACTCATAATCAACCATCCTTCAACTGAGCCAATAAATCTACCGAGCCTCCGTGTCCACGGTGGGGTTCGAAGGTGGTGATGTAGACTTTTTTTAGTCAAGTTGTAAATGAAACTTGAATATTTGGATTGTAGGAAAACTTGTGGCATTTCAGGTAAATGGCAGCAACGCTTGTTTTCAATGCCATCAGAAATTGTTTTCCTGCAAGAACGACATATTGCTCTCAATTCAAGGCAATCGTTCAGGGACAAACATTTCGTAATCAGCTCTAACACATCAACTGATAGATTTGTCAATATGTTGTTTTCTCCTATCTTGTACTTTTCATGAGCCACTGCACAAATGAACTATAAGTTTCTTTTGATATAAAAGACTAAATCTAATTGGTGTGTCAAGATCTATGAAACCCGAATACACAAAAATTGGAGAATATGTATAGGATACTTACATATAGGTATGTAGAATATGTATATAGGATACATGCGAGAAATTAGTGAAGATGTACACATATATTGAATAAGATGAGAGAAGAGACTAATGATGTTTGTGTTGATATTCTAACAGAGATTCAAATAATTTAGACAAAGAAACTCTAACATGTTTTGAACTGTAATCATTATAATCATATATTAGTCAAGAATAATCAATGAATGTTCTTTACAATTATTTTACATGTATATTGGGGTGGGTTGTTGGAGTAAAGTCTAGGGTTTAAGTCTCGACGAAGGTGAAAAATAGTAACATTTACAACTAATTACTAACTTGGCTTTTTCTTAAAAAAATTACATGTCTATGATTTTTGTGGTGGTTGTATCCTAAATTTCGGGTATCCATATGATACCGGCACTTACGTAAAAAAAATATAATACCGGTACTACATATGCAGACTTGGTAGTAGATTGATGGACAACTATAATTAAAAAAATAAAATGAAAAAGTTTGTTCAACAATGGTAATATTATGCATGTTAAAACAACCAAAAGGAGTAACGTTTTATTAAAAGACAACAATTATCTATTAAAAAGTTATGCATTTAATTATCTAACGACTAAACCAGAGAAAATAAATGTAAATAAGAGATTGCACATGTATACATACAAGATTTACGAGTTTTAATCAATTTGAGTAGCACCACTATAAATATGAGAAACCCTACTATCAACGTTAGAAATCCTTGTCCACGGACCATTAATGATTCATGCGCTTAAACCTCCACAGTACTATATTTTCTTTTCTGTGTGTGATTTCACTGATTGTGAGTCATATTCCACTCTTTATATAGACACCCTTGATTATTGGATTTGTTTGTTTTAAGGGGCGAAAATAACTAATGTTATTGGATCCGGCTAATCTCCTTCAAAAATTACTACCAAATTTGTCAATGTCAAGTTTAATAATATTTCCAATTTTATATTTATCATTATAATTTTCTACTTTTATTATTATTATTATTATTAATAGTTATTATATCTATCTCTATTTTATATACATTTCGAGATTCCCACGGAGCTCTCTCATGCATTCTCAATAAAAATTGCTTAGGTGTCATTCAATTAGAGCTTCTCTAATATTATACTTATGCGGATTTTCTAGCTTAAGGTCTGCTGTTCGAATCCCACCGAAGACAATAATTGAATTTTTATAATATTTTATGAAAAACTACCTTATTTTTTGTTTTTTTTTTCTATCCCAATTAGAGCATCTCAAATATATATTTTTTTTAAGAAACTCTTTCAAATATATTTTTTGTTTGGAAACCCTCAATTTTTTTTTTGTGAAAACTCTCAAATATATATATATATATATATATATATATATATATTTTTGTAGAAACTCTTTTTTTTAATTATTTTTTAAACTCTAACAAATTTTTTTTTTTAAGAAACTCTCAAATATTATATATATATATATTAATTTTTTTTTGTACACTTATATTTTCTTTTTACGTGAAAACATTTTATTTTATTTTATTTTGAAGAAAAAATTATGTTCATTAGGGACAAAAACAAAATAGAAGATTTTGAGAGAGAGAGAAATCTCTCAGTGTTGGAGAATGAGAAACGGTGAGTACTTTCCATTCCACTGTTAAAAATACATATTGACAAATTAAAATTTGAATTACAAACTGCAGGAGTTATCCTTATTTTCATATTTCATATTTTATCATGGGGAAAACTTATTCAAAACTATAGCAAGAAACCATAAACAATAAAGAGATTAAAGAAAGTTTAGTTTTTTTTTTTTTGACATAATAGAAAGTTTAGTTTAGTCAATAAAAAAATAGAAAGTTTAGTCAATAAAAAAATTGATTAGTACCAAGTTTATTAATTTGTCCTTATTAGTTTTAATAACATTACAAACTTTTTTATACCAAAAAAAAAAAAACATTACAAACTTTTTACCTTCGATGTAATTTTGCTCTAATAAAAAACTATTAATCTGTTATAATTAGAACATAAGTATTAATTACTCCTACAATTTATTCAAAAATATACACGGTGTAACATCCAATATATATTTTAATTTTAACAAAAATTATCAAGGTAGTAATTTAAAAACTTAACTTTGATCTTTCAAATTAGTCTAAGAGAAATTATATTACTTGATATTTATTCTTGTTTAGTTATACTACTATTTTTATGTACTAATCCTTTATTTATTTATTTAATAGAATTAGAATCTGAGAGTGAGTAGCTATATAATGACCATAATTAGGTTGTAAATCGAATAAAAAACGTGTATATATTAGGTTTGCTATAGGAGGAGGCTAAATTATAGGTTTAGTGAGAGTACTTTAGGGAAAGAAACAGAAACCGTAGCACACTGTTTGGATTGATGGTAGAGAACAGAGCGGAATGAAATATAATAGAATGGAGTAGAGCGACACGAAATGAAACACAAATTTTATTCCATTGTTTGGATATTTAGTGATGAAATGGAACAAAATCATTTGGAAAGTGAATGAAATTAAATAAATTATAACATTTTTATTTCAATTTTACCCTTATTTAACAACATGGGAGTATAAGAAATAATAAAACGTAATATAAATAAATAAAAAAAGATGCAAATACTTATTATTTAATTTATAGGTTCCATTCCATTGTATACCTTTCAAACCGGATGGAATGAAAAATAAGAGGGAAAATTGGTATGGGATGTTATGAATATGTTATTCCATACTAGTGCATCCATTTTTAAAAATCCAAACAATGATATCTAACTTTATGTCACTCCATTTTACCACACTTCATCATATTCCATCAATTCAAACATAACCTAGAAAATAAAAAAACAAAGAAGAACAAAGGTCTGCGTACATCAATAGTGAGAAAAACTACAAGTCATAGAGAAGAAAACGTCAATATCAATTAGTCAATAGGTGAGTAATAACACCCTTCAAACCTTCCCTACTATGTTAATTTTAGAATTTGGAATTGAGAAGTTAAGAGACTTTGATAGATATAGTAACCAAATCCATTTTATAAGAAAACCACACCAATCCAATAAAAAAAAAATCAATTGTAAATCATATTCATTTTTTTATAATTGGTTTGTAAACCATATCCATTTATTCGATATTTCAGATAAATACAATTTCGAAAAAACTTTCAATATTTTATTCGAAAAAAAACTCATGATTTTCAGCGGGAATTTTTTCTTCAGATTTTCCCGGAAAAAAAGTTTCCACTTTTTTGTCGGGAAAAAAAGTTCCCGATTTTTTCGGAAAAAAGTTTCCGGTTTTTCCCGAAAAAAAGTTTTCGATTTTTTCCGGAAAAAATGTTCTCGATTTTTCCGGAAACAAGTTCTCGATTTTTTGCCGGGAAAAAAAGTTCCCGATTTTCCGGAAAAAAGTTTCCGGTTTTTCCGGAAAAAAGGTTTTTTCCGGAAAAAAGTTCTCGATTTTTTGCAGGGAAAAAAGTTCCCGATTTTTCCGGAAAAAAGTTTTCGGTTTTTCCGGAAAAAAAGTTTCCGATTTTTTCCGGAAAAAAAGTTCTCGATTTTTTGCCGGGAAAAAAAGTTTCCGATTTTTCCGGAAAAAAAGTTTCCGATTTTTTCCGGAAAAAAGTTCTCGATTTTTCCGGAAACAAGTTCTCGATTTTTTGCCGGGACAAAAAGTTCCCGATTTTTCCGGAAAAAGTTTCCAGTTTTTCCGGAAAAAAAGTTCTCGATTTTTTGCCGGGAAAAAAAGTTCCCGATTTTTCCGGAAAAAAAGTTCTCGATTTTTTGCCGGGAAAAAAGCTCCCGGTTTTTCTGGAAAAAAGTTTCCGATTTTTTCGGAAAAAAAGTTTTTGATTTTTCCGGAAAAAAGTTTCCGGTTTTTCCGGAAAAAAGTTTCCGATTTTTTCCGGAAAAAAAGTTCTCGACTTTTCCGGAAAAAAGTTCCCGTTTTTTTCCGGAAATAAGTTTTTGATCTTTTGCCGGGAAAAAAGTTCCCGATTTTTCCGGAAAAAAAAATTCCGATTTTTTCTGTAAAAAAAGTTCTCGATATTTTTTCCGTAAAAATATTTCCGATTTTTTCCGTGATAATTTCTAATATTTTTTCGGAAAAAAAGTTCTAATTTTTTTTTTTGAAAAAAATTCCTGATTTTTTAGGAAAAAAATTGGTTCAATTGAATAATCCAATTTTTATTACTAAATGAATTGGTTTCAAACCGGTTATGAACCATATCCAAATTGATTTTATAAAATAACCAGTTTGTCATTGAAATAGTTTTGGTTATAAGCCATATCCTAATTTATGGTTTGGTGTGGTGTGGTTTGGTTTCAAACCATTGCACACCCCTAGGTATAATTTATTTTGAATTGGGGATTCTATGAATTTCAACTTTAAACTAGGAATTTATTTACTGATTTAGATTGCTAATTTTTAAGGAATAGTAACGCAGTCCATGCTTTTCGAGATTTTAGTGGATATAGTTTCTAGCTGTGTTATTTTAAGGAATAGTAAAGCAGTTAGTAGCATGTTACTGTATTTGTATTATTTTTATATATATGCTTCTTGTGTTGTATGTGAATAATGAGAGTAGTTAGTGTAAAAATGAAAGATAGAACATTTAAGGATGTGGAGTTGTGAATTGTCTATATACATGTCCTTCCATGAAGGATTGATACTAACAGTAGATTGAAATAATATTTTCTACTTTAAAGAATTCAACATGGAGATGATGCTATAATTAAATTGTTGAATTGTTATTATAAATGTTTGAGATGAGCTTATGCTGATGATGGGTCTAGTACCCCATAATTTTATAATTTTATACAACACACCTAATTGTGAAGCACATATAATATACTTCACTTTTTATTTTATTTTAACTAGTAGGATAAAACCGTGAAAAGGCACGAGTCTGATAAAAAATGACAGAAAATGGGGGTTTGATAATACCGCATGTGAAACAAGAGGATCTTGATTTTATAGTAATAGTAAGAGATAATTGTTAGAAGTTATAGACACCGCCAATACTAACAAGAATTTCTATCCATAACCTGGTTCGTCGTATATAGATAACAGAGACAAGAAAACAAGATAAACAGAAGTAGATATCATAGATCTATGCCCTTAAAAACAAATAAGCATATACGTACGAAACAAAAATCCATTAGCAATTTAGCATCACCATGATATGACAAGTTTACAAATTTTTAAAACAGAAATAAATTTGGAACAGTTTCACTCGTTGGAAATGTGCATAAATAAATTACCCGTGACATGGAACAGCGCTAAGCAGTGTCTGTTGCTGGTTGGGTCACCCCAGATTTCACCAACAGCTTAGTCAAATTCTCTGGGGAACAAACTTGATACTTAACTTTTCCAGAGGGTGAAAGAAAAACTTCTGCAAGTTCAAGCTTCTCTGAGGTAAGACTCGTACTGTCCATAGTTTTACTCAGTACCTTGAGTGCAAGTTGAACCGCTTCTTCCCTTGTGATATCATCCTTGTAGTCCTGTTTAAGAATTGACTGTGCTGCCTGGTTGTTGGCACCAATAGCACCGGCTTTCCAACCACCATAATTTCCACTAGGATCACTCATGTAAAGTTGAAAGCCGTAATTTTTGTCCCATCCTGCAAACAGGAAAGAGACTCCAAACGGACGGAGACCACCAAATTGTGTATAACCTTGCTTGGTATCACAAAGAGATTGAACCAACTGCTCAACAGGCATTGGCTCTTGGTAAGCAAATGAGTAACGTTGTGCTTGGATTCTAGCAGTATTGATTAGGATGTTGGCGTCAGACATAATCCCGGCAACAGCACATGCAACATGATCATCAATTTTGTACATTTTCTCAGTTGAAGTTGAGGTTTGCAGCAGCTTAGATGTCACTTTCTTTTCACCAACCAGAACAACCCCATCTTTTGACAAGATTCCTATTGCAGTGCCGGCATTTCCGATAGCTTCCATTGCATACTCCACTTGGTAAAGACGTCCTTCGGGAGAAAAGATTGTTGTACGGCTATCATATCTTCGAGACATTTTGATCTGAGTTTTAAAATCAAGGCTAAATTTTGAATTTAAATATGTAACAAGGACCATTATATACAGTCTAAAAATAAAACAACTTCTCTCTGTATGGTCAAAGAATATAGTGCTTCAATATACAAGCAGGAAACGGAAAGCAAGACTGAAATATTTATGGAAACAGCATCAAGACTATAGTTTGAATTCACATATTTAACAACAAGCATTATAGTCACGCAAGCTTAAATTCACCAAATAAAACCGGCTCTGTTTGGATAAACAGTTTGTTTTTCAGCTTAAAGGTTATAAGCACTTATGAATAACCTATTTCTACAAAACAAAGTCAAACTGTTTTTGTATAATTTGTAAACTGTTTTCATAAGTTATCCTATTCCTCGATATCTTATGGAAATAAGCTGAAAACAGCTTATGAACATCCAATAAGTTATTTTCAAAAGTTCTCTCTCACACACAGTCACAAGTGTTTATGTAAATATATAAGCTTAAATAAGCCAAACCAAACAGGCACAAATTCACTATGACATTCACCTCAGAGACAATATGTCAAATCAATAGCACGAAACAACATTCAGAAGCTGCTACAATACAAGATTTTATCAAATGAATTACACAAATCTATACCAAACCCCTAAATTAGAAAATCATAGTGATAAAAAAGAAAAAAAAAAATTGAAAGAATTTAAGAGACAGCTAAGAACAGCAAATTCAAGTGACAATTATAAGAAACCTAAATTCCACAAAATCACGGTACAATCTCAATTGCAAACTTAAACCCATTAAGAAATCTAGCAGCACGCATCTGTTTTGAGCCCTAAACATATAGAGAGAGAGAGAGAGAGAGAGAGAGAGAGATAATTACCAGAAGAGAGGAAGAAGGTAGCGGCGATTGAAGAGGCGGGATGCAGAGAGAGAGAGAGAGAGAGAAAAGAGTGTGTGCTGTATATATATATATAGGCTGTAGTGTTGAGGTTGAGATGTGACTTGAGGAAGAAGAAGAGAAATAATCACTTTCTTTTGGGACAAGTCACGAAATCAATTAACTCAAATCAAATAAAAAAAAAATTCAAAAAAATAATCAAATTAATTTTGCAATATTTATATTTATTGATAGGAAAAAAATTGCAATATTCAAAAATTGGAATGGATCAAAAAAAAAGTTTTTACTACTCCTAGTATTTACCATCAATTCACCGTTTCTAGTTATAACTTATAAGACCAGTTCTTTGGTAAAAAAAAAATTTATAAAACCAATTTTATAAGTGTGAAAGAAAAAAAAAAAGACCAGTTTATAAGAAGTGGGAAAAAAAGAGTTTGTCTCAAAATGTTGGATCTTCTACACATTAATTTGTATTAAATATGAAAAAATAATATTGAATATATTTAACACAATGACTAATTTAATGATAGTTATATATATTCATGTAAATAAGAAGAGGAAAATAATGAGTTTGTCTCAAAATTTAGATCTTCTAGTTCTACACATTAATTTGTATTAAATATGAAAAAATAATATTGAATATATTTAACACAATGATTAATTTAATGATAGTTATATATATTCATGTAAATTTATTATTTTAACAATTTTTCTTAATTATTGTGATTTTTAGTAGAGATTCTTATAATAAGAAAGGTATGTGATTTTTTTTTTTACTTTGCATTTGTCAAAATAGCGTAAAAAAAATAGATTTAGATACATAAAATTGATTTTAATTTTTTGTGAGTTGAATTGTCGGCCGCTATTTAAGTAGCAAATGTTATAATGGTAGATAGGGTCTTTTTAGGGGTATTCGCTACTTAAGTAACGAACATGGGTATTTGTTTACTGTGAAATTTGGTAAACAACGCTAGTTTGAGTTATTACAAGAGAGATCAACTAGTAAATCTCGGGACATAGTGTTTTTCGTTTATATTTTCAAAATAGTTAGTGTTCATCATTGTTCTTATGTTTTAAATGTGATTTTTATGTAACTTGAATTGCAATAAAGAATGTTTATTCTAGGGAATAAACAGAGAGGGAGACTGAGTCGAAATAAAGACAATTTGAATTAAGATGAAAGAACTGTAAATTTGCATTCAAAGGTAAATGTTTACAGAAAAGTAAATGATACACATTGCATACATTCTTCCTTTCGAACTCGTTTCTCGCGTTGACATGGGTACTTTGAGTTTTGTAAGGATTTTTGTATAATGATTGTGACCCTTTGCTCGATCACAAAACTAAACTATTTATAGACACAAATTCCTAACTGCTAATAACGTTAAATTAACTAAAGAGAGGACGCGTGTCTTGACACGTATTTTGAATTTGAATTCTCCTTTATCCTTTGATTTAGCCGTTGTATCCATCGAAGTCGAAATAGCAATGCTTCTCTTGAATATTTTGCTAAGTCCACACTTCTCTCCTGCACAGCAAGCGCTTCGACCTTATAGATATTTCGACCAAGTCGAAAAGACCCTGCAGAACACAATGTTAAGATTAATGCTCCCAATGGAACATTTGATGACATGTTCATGCATGATTATTCATCAAATTTATTGGCTCTGAAAACCAAACTTCTTTAATGACTTTAAAAATAGTAAAATAATTAAATGCAATTATATTTATTATTTTAGTCATGCCTTTAGAACATATTTTCAACTTAGTGAAAATATGGGCTAACAAATTGCCCCCAAAATGCCTGTTTCGATCGGGTAGTTCGAACGAGAATAGAGAAAGGCATTTTAATCCCACGTGCTTGACACTCTTAACAATGACGGCGCTGATGTAATGCACATGTGCGTCAAGATTCATTGCTCTTGAGACTTACTACTGATTTCATGCAGCGGGATGTGTTAAAGCAGCTCGAAGAGAATCCTGCTTGTGCCTACAGTCATTTGGCCTTTTTGAAGAAATTGCACAATCCTTTGACTGATGAAACCACTCTGGGCAAAGTCATTCAGCTTGGTTCGATCATTGACCAATTTGCCAAAGCTGTGCAGAAAAGGAATGATAACGACACAAGGCTAGCTACTCAACAACAGGCTCAGGCCATGTTTTATGAGAGGGCACAAAAGGCACAAGCAGAAGTGGATAGGTTGTCTTCCCAAGCTGACGAGAGCAATCCAGGAGTTGAGAACTACAACAAGAACATTGCTTTTTATAAGCAACAAATTGAACTCCTGGAAAATCAGATAGTAGGGTATATGCGCAAAATCATTGAAGAGGAAGTCGAAAAGGCTCGAATCGAAAAGGAAACAAAAGCCTCGACCCAAGAGTTGATTGATGCGCAGGGCAGGGAAGGAATTCAAGCTTTCAGTGCAGCAGAGGTGGTTGCTGAGGAAATCAAGTTTCTGGAGAGCTTCAATCTTGTGGTCGAGAAAGAGCTTGCAACTTTGAAACGGATTTATGCTGATTGCACTAAGGACTTATAGTTTTTGTATTCTTATTTTCTTTGTCCTTTCGAACAATTTTAGTATTTAATCTTGCTTGGATCTTATTTGTAATTTTGAACAAAGTCCCAATTTGTGGCAGCTTTATATTTTGCAATTGCCATTTCGCTTTTTCCTTTAACTATCATTCTGCGCTTATTTTTACTTCGAGTAAAACAGGTTTATATTTTTCCAAATACTTTCCATTTATGCCCAAAGTACGCTTTTCAGGGGTTAACTCCTCAATTTCATAAGCACCATTTGAATAAACTTGAACAATTTTAAATGGTCCTTCCCAATTTGGGGATCATTTGCCTAGGATTCTATCTTTCTTATCCATAGGCAAAATCACCTTCCAAACTAATTCTCCAACACTAAAAGATTTAGACTTAACTTTCTTATTGTAAGCTTTAGATACTCTTTCTTTTTGTTTTGTTAATACTTCTAAAGCATTAAGTCTTTCTTCATCTAAATCAACTAAATCATCTAACATCATCTGCCAATAATGGTCCAAAGGTATTTCCATTTGTCTTTGCACCCTTGCTGACTGTAAATGTATTTCGACTGGTAATACAGCATCATGACCGTAAGTTAGTCGAAATGGAGTAGTGTTAGTTGATTATTTAGGAGAATTTCTACAAGCCCATAAAACTTGATCTAAAGTCTTATGCCAATTTCTTGGTTTTTGGGCTATGTGTTTCTTTATCAAATTAATAATGATTTTATTGGCTGCTTCAACTTGACCATTAGCTTGTGCATAGTATGGTGTTGAAGTTAGTAATCTAAAGCCAATTTCTTGGGCAAATTCCTGCATCTTTCGTCCAGTAAAAACTGAACCTTGATCTGTAGTAATTGTTTCAGGAATTCCAAACCTATAGATTATATGATTTTGAATAAAATTAATCACTGCCTCTTGATCAACATTTGGTAATGGAATTGCTTCTATCCATTTTGTGAAATAATCTATTCCAACTAAGATGTAACGTTGATTTTTTGATGAAGCAGGTTTAATTTCGCCAATCAAATCTAGAGCCCAACCCCTAAAGGGCCATGGTTTTATTATGGAGTGTAGTTCACTTGCGGGAACATGCTGGATCCCTGAATGTCTTTGGCATTCTTGGCAACCCTTGGCATACTCTATGCAATCTTTTAACATAGAAGGCCAATATAAGCCTTGTCGAAATAACAACCATTTTATTTTATGTCCTGCTTGATGAGAACCACACGTGCCACTATGAACATCAGAAATTGCTATGTAAGCTTCTGCTTCACTTAAGCATTTTAACAAAATTCCTTCAGAAGTCTTTTTGAAAAGATCATTTTCAAAAATTACATAGCTTAAAGCCCTGTATTTTGTTTTTCGATCCACATTTCCTGTTGGATTTCTAAGATATTCTACGATAGGCTTTCTCCAATCACCATCTGAGAGATTGTCAATGGCAAAAATTTCAAACTCATCATGGATATTTTCAATTTCCTCTTGTGGTATAGTATCTGCCCCCACAAGTTTTGGCATTGACAATTGTTCAGAAATTGGTTCTTGCAAGACCATTTTTTCTTTGATTTCGATCAATTGTGTCAACATTTTTATTTTGACATCTTATATCCTGAAGCAATTTGGGCTAAGTCATTTGCTTCTTGATTTTCTAAACGAGGTATATGTTCAATATCTATATGATCGAAACAGTCTAGTAAAGAACTTGCCATGACAAAGTATTTTGTCAAATGTTCTTTAACACATTTATATTCTTGTGTTAGTTGTTTCAATACTAATTCAGAATCACCTCTTATTTTGATGTTCTTTGCCCCCAAATCTTTTAATATTTCTAAACCTGTTATCAAGGCTTCATATTCAGCTTCATTATTAGAGCAAAGTCCATTTATTTTATATTTGAATTTAGTTGGAACTTTAGTAGGAGAAATTATTAAGATCCCAATCCCAGTTCCATGTTTATGTTTTGATCCATCGAAATAGAGAATCCAAGGCTCTATATCAATATATTCTTGTGGCATTTCGACCAAAGAATGATCAACTATAAAATCAGCCACAATTTGACCTTTAACAGCCCTTAAAGGCTTATAAGTAAGTGAATATTCAGTTAATGCTAGTGCCCATTTTCCAATCCTACTATGTAATATAGGTTTGGTTAACATATGCTTAATAACATCAAAGTGAGAATAGACATAAACATCAACAGGCTTTATATAATGCTTAAGTTTTGTACAAGAGAAATACAAACAAAGACAAAGTTTTTCTATGGCAGTATATCTAGTTTCTGCATCATTTAAAACCCTACTAAGATAATAAACTGCATTTTCTATGCCGTTATCATCTTCTTGAGCCAACATGCTTCCTATTGTCTTATCAGACGCAGCAATGTACAACTTCATAGCTTTATTTCTGCTATGAGGCATTAAAACTGGAGGCTTTATCAAATAATCCTTTATGTCATCAAAAGCCTTTTGATGTTCTTCATTCCATTTGAATGGATCATCTTTCTTGAGTCGAAGTAGTGGTGAGAAAGCTTGAGCTTTTCCACTTAGATTCGAAATGAATCTTCTCAGAAAGTTAATTTTTCCTAACAGAGACTGAAGTTGTCTCTTGGTCGAAGGAGGCTTTGTCTCTAAAATGGCCTTTGTCTTGTTTTGGTTTATCTTGATGCCTTTTTTATGCACCACAAAACCAAGGAAATCTCCTGCATGCATACAAAAAACACACTTTAATGGATTCATTTTTAATCCATGTTTCCTCATTCTCTCAAAAGATTGCCTAAGATATTGCAAATGGTTATCTTCAGAAGAGGATTTAATGATGATATCATCAATATAGACTTGCATGAATGTATCTATAAAATCATGAAACATAGAATTCATAGCCCTTTGATAAGTGGCACCAGCATTTTTTAACCCAAAAGGCATAACAACCCATTCATAAGTGCCTAAAGCACCAGGGCATCTAAATGCTGTTTTAGATACATCCTCTTCAGCAATGAAAATCTGGTTATAACCAGAATAACCATCTAACATGCTTAAGACTTCGAAGCCTGCCGCTGAATCTATTAACATTTCTGCTACAGGCATGGCATACTCATCTTTAGGTGTAGCATTATTTAAATCCCTAAAATCTATGCATACTCTAAGTGTACCATTCTTTTTAATAACAGGAACTATGTTTGCTAACCATTCAACATACCTGGCAGTTCTGATGAATTTACTCTTCAGTAGCCTTTCGATCTCTTCCTTGATCTTGGACATAATTTCTGGGGCGAACCTCCTTGGCAATTGTTTTACTGGTTTCTTTCCTGCCTTGATTGGTAGTCTTAATTCGACCATTTTCCTATTCAGTCCAGGCATTTCATTATAGTCCCAAGCAAAACAATCACTAAATTCTTTAAGAAGTAGCACCAATTTTTCTTTTAGATTAGAGGTGATGTTAGCACTAATATAAGTTGGCCTTTTCAATGAGCCATTTCCAATGTCTATTTCTTCCAAAGGGTCTTGTGCTTGCATTTTTGGAGTTTCGTGTAAAGGATCTCTTTCGAACCCCAAGGGCTCATCATCATAAATGCAATCAAGCCTTTGAATTTGTGGCTCAGGACCGCCATCCTTTTCGACTTTGGCTTCTACAGCCATATCTTGTTGAACATCAGCTTCCAAAGCCGTATTTAGTTTGGTTTCGGCCATATAAGCCGTAATACTGGCCCAAGGATTGGACTCAGTCATAGTAGTCTTCGTAGATCTTCCACCCAGTCGGTGGTATAACTCCATCTTCTGAGGAAGCAGCATCTATTTCTTCTCTTTCCTATATGAAACCATGGGTTGGGTGGAGTTTGACAGAGTGTATAACGTTATCAGAAGGCTCGAAAGCGCTTTCCTTGTCATAGCATGGCGAAATATTTGCCAAGTTTTTGTCAAAGGTTTGTTTCGAAATGGTATCCACCTCTGACATATAGAAACTTTGGTCAGCTTCGATGTTCTCGATGCAACCATCCTCTCTCCAAAGTATTAACTTCTGATGAAGGGTAGATGGGACAGCACCCACTCCGTAGATCCACTCCCTTCCTAACAGTAAGTTGAAATTTGCTTTGGATTCAACCACCAAGAACAAGGCAGGTCGAACTATGCTGCCTACAGCAACATCTACTTGAATTGCCCCCCTAGAGTATCCTGTCTTGCCTTCATAATTTGATAAAACAATGTTATGGGCTGACAAATCGCAGTCATATTTGCCAATTTTGGGCAACATCGACAGAGGCATCAAGTTAACAGCAGCACCTCCGTCAATTAGCACTTTGTTAACACCAACTCCTTCGACCTTTGCTCTGATGAAGAGAGGTTTGAGATGGTTTTTCATGCCTAAATCTGGCTTTGCGAATGTAGCTTGTTGCTCCTCGATACAGCCATTATTCATGATATAATAGCATATTGGTTTTGGATCAGCCAATTCTAACTGGTCGAAATCAGTTTCGAGCTCAGTTACCTCAGATTGGACATCATATTCTGATGGCAATATAGAAACCACACATATGACATCGAAATCTGGCTCAGAATCCAGCAGATCCTCATCCTCCATTTTGTTATCTATTGGGGGAAGGATTCTTTCTTTTGCTGGCCTTCTAGCCACTTCTTTGTATTGGCTGGGTTGAGCATTTGCTGCAACCAATTTTTTCTGGCGTTGGAACCTACGCCATTGTGTCCTAGTCATTGGATGCTTTCCTTTGTAGTTATTCTTATATGAATATTTGTTAGCATCCTCTGAGTGCTGCATCCACTAGGGCCACCAACTTCCAATGCCCCTTTGTTGATTCTCACCATTCCTTGGTGCATCCAGCGCCCCTGGGGAATCGAACTAGGAGGTCGAAAAGTTGGATTTCGACCAGTTTTGACAGGGTTGTTTGGTCAGTCAGAATCCTTTTTCCCTTATCTTGGTACTGTTTTGGGTTTGCCCCCTGCTTATTTGTCGCATGTTTAAACCTTTTAAGGCCTTCAGTAGCCTCCTTATCACAAACAGCACTGCAACGGGCACAGAGCATAACTCCTTTGTTCTCCAGTTTGCACCTGTTCAGAAAGTCAATCAGATCCTCTTCAGCACGAGGATAAACTACTTTCATTTTTTCGAAATACTCCTTCTCAGAGATTTCCTCCGTTTGCATTTCTGTGACCTCCATGGCTTCGACCATCATGATTTCCTGTGGTTCAGCATAGAGAGTGTCAGCATTCTGCAAAGGTTCAGTATCAATCTTCATGGCCTTGGGCTTTTCACCAAACTTGAGTCTTCCCTCATTCAAAGCCTTTTGGACCAAATCCCTGAAAAGTACACATTGTGAGGTTCTATGTCCAAGAAAATTATGATATTTACAATAACCTCTTTTCTTTCTCATATCTAGTGGGGGTATTTTAACACCCTTAGAAACCACAATTTGGCCATCAGTAACCAATAAATCAAAAATTTCATCACATTTTGTTATGTCAAAAGTGTAAGTTTTTGACACATATTTATCATTTTTTGGTTCAACAGGATTTTTCCCATTTGAAGGTTTCAACAGTTTGCAAACATAAGGGGGACCAGGTTTTAACTCTGCTAAGTCTATTTCCCCTTGTTCAACATCCTCATAAGAAATATCATACTCTTGGTCAATGTCATGAGTTTCGACATAAACAACCTTCTCTTTCTTATGATACTTAGAATTTCTAGCCTTTTCTGCTTTCAAGCGTTCGACCTGTCGAACCCTATCAGCCAATTGGGCCATATCTCTTAGATGTTGAGTATCTAATTTCTTTCTGATCGAATAATCTAGGCCACCAGCAGCCATTTCGACCAATTCATGTTCAGGTACCTGAGTAAAGCATCTAGCCTTAAGCAAACGGAATCTATTTAGATAGTCATCCACGGACTCAGGAGTTTTGCGCCTAACACTTGCCAATTCTTTGAGACTTATTTTAGATTGTCCCATGTAGAATTGTTCATGGAAAACTCTCTCCAACTGAGTCCAATTGAAAATTGAATGTGGGGGAAGAGTAGTAAACCATGTAAAAGCATTTTTCATTAGAGAATTTGGAAAATATTTCATCCTTAAATTCTCATTGTTCGCTAAATCCCCTGCCTCAGTCAAATATCTTGCTATGTGTTCAACAGTTGATTCACTAGTATCACCAGCAAATTTGGTGACCTTTGGGATTTTCCAACCCCTTGGTAATCCTGTTTGAAGCACATACTCTGATAAGGCAGAGACAAAATGAGGCCTATGCATACCGACATTTAGACCATTTTGTGCCAGGATGGTTTCGACCAAATTTGCTATGTTATTTTGTCCAGCAAAATTATTGTTTTGGACGTTCCTAACTATGTCGTCAGCATTTTGGTTCCTATTTACCAAGACGATTCCAGGATTTGGTTCGACTTGGGGCAAAACATGTGGCTGTGCCTGAGGCTGCACTTGTGGTTCGACCACTGGTGCAGGTTGTTGGGCTTGGTTTACAGGATTAGCCAAGTTAATCTGTGCAGGCGTCATGGCATTGTTTGGCGCTTGCGCAATTTGCAAAGGCACTACATTTTGAATTTGGAGAACTTGTTGATTAGGGACTTGAGGAGCCCCAAAGAAATCAGCAATTATTCCCATCTGTGTGGCTAATACTTGGTAACTTTGGTTAGTATTTTGAATTAAAGGATTGAACACTGTACCAATCTGTTGTGTTAACATATTAACCATATCATGATTACTATCATCCATTTGTTGCCTCATAGCCATCAAGGCAGTATTAGTCAATGCAGGCATGTTGTTTCGAGTTGCAGAACCAGAAACTGTTTGGTTATTAGGGACAAACACGCCTGGTGTTGTCTCTGAAAATAACGAAGAACCCGTTTGTAAGCCATGCATCATAGTAGCAGGCATACCGTATTGGTAATTCCTGTTAGTGCCTTGACCCATAAATTGGGAAAAAGGCAAATGAAACGTGGACGAACTTGCACCACCCCCATTAATATGTGACCGGTTTGGGGAGAAATTATTCTCCATGTTATGAACAAAAGTCAAAATGGGTTCTGTGGTTGTCGAAGGCACCACTGTGGATGATGGTATTGCCATTGTGGCATTTATTACAGAAGATGTTGGGGCAGATATTGTTGCCCCTATCACATTGGTCACAGCCTCACTGATTACAGGAGAGGTTATGGCCTCTGAGACAATCGAAGTGGTTGATGGATTCGAACCACTATTATCATTGTTTCCAGTTGGATTTTCCATGTTTGGCCTTGTATTTCTGGGTGGTGGTCTAACCATTTCAGGGAGAGACTTCCCGTTTCTTAAAAGCATACACTATACAAAACTTCTGGAAACAAATTAGAATACATAACAACCTATCTTCCACTAAAAGTTTTTTTTCAAAAGAAAATTTAAACGTAAAGCACACTGTCCCACTGGGCGTGCCAATTTGTTTACTGTGAAATTTGGTAAACAACGCTAGTTTGAGTTATTACAAGAGAGATCAACTAGTAAATCTCGGGACATAGTGCTTTTCATTTATATTTTCAAAATAGTTAGTGTTCATCATTGTTCTTATGTTTTAAATGTGATTTTTATGTAACTTGAATTGCAATAAAGAATGTTTATTCTAGGGAATAAACAGAGAGGGAGACTGAGTCGAAATAAAGACAATTTGAATTAAGATGAAAGAACTGTAAATTTGCATTCAAAGGTAAATGTTTACAGAAAAGTAAATGGTACACATTGCATACATTCTTCCTTTCGAACTCGTTTCTCGCGTTGACATGGGTACTTTGAGTTTTGTAAGGATTTTTGTATAATGATTGTGACCCTTTGCTCGATCACAGAACTAAACTATTTATAGACACAAATTCCTAACTGCTAATAACGTTAAATTAACTAAAGAGAGGACGCGTGTCTTGACACGTATTTTGAATTTGAATTCTCCTTTATCCTTTGATTTAGCCGTTGTATCCATCGAAGTCGAAATAGCAATGCTTCTCTTGAATATTTTGCTAAGTCCACACTTCTCTCCTGCACAGCAAGTGCTTCGACCTTATAAATATTTCGACCAAGTCGAAAAGACCCTGCAGAACACAATGTTAAGATTAATGCTCCCAATGGAACATTTGATGACATGTTCATGCATGATTATTCATCAAATTTATTGGCTCTGAAAACCAAACTTCTTTAATGACTTTAAAAATAGTAAAATAATTAAATGCAATTATATTTATTATTTTAGTCATGTCTTTAGAACATATTTTCAACTTAGTGAAAATATGGGCTAACAGTATTTTAATAAAATTGTAGGGCGTGCGAAGAAAATGTGTAGGGTGGTAGAATGAGTTGATATTCCTTCTTTGAATCATAGGGATGAAAGCCCAAGGCTGACTACATAAGGAAGCTTCACAAAAAACTCAAGAGCCAAATTGAAAAGAGTATGAAGTAGTAGCTAAGCAAGCCAACAAAGGACAAAAGTGAGTAATCTAAACCATGAGATTGGTTTAAATTCACATGAGAAAGAATGGACTCCTTTGCAAGGGAAATCAAAACTTTTAGGCTAAATTAGTTTGTAGATCCCTTAAAGACTTTTTTGGTTTCACTTTGATCTCTTAAAGAAAATAAGTCCCACTTTGATCCTTATTGATATCTCCATCAATCAATATGGTCATTTTCGTCCATTTTTTTAAAAAACCGTTAACTTCTGTACATATGCCATGTAACAACCTATTTTACCGATTGTACAAAAGTTAACGGTTTCTGAGAAAAAATGGACAAAAAGGACCATATTGATTGCCGGAGATATCAATAAGGACCAAAGTGGAACTTATTTTCTTTAAGGGACTAAAGAGAAACCAAAAAAGTCTTTAAGGGAGCTGCTGACTAATTAAGCCAAACTTTTATTATGGGGAGATATGCATCTTCTAAAATCTCACCAAGATTAATGACAATGGCTATACAATAACGTTTGAGGAGAATATCAAGTTAGTCTCACGTTTATTATAGAATTAAGTCCTTTTGAAGCTGGTGATGAAGACTCGAATTCGCAAACATATTCTTTCGAATCGGGAGGATCTAACATATTTTGCTCCCAAGGATGTATTACAAGGTTTAGGAGGCAGAGGTACAATGACAAAATTAAGGTTTAATGAAGGCTTTGGATAAAGAAGTTAATCATTGTGAGTAAATTCTCCCCTTCAAAAATCAACTCGCAAATAAAATCTAACAAGCAAGTAATTCTTATGAAAATAATGCACTTTGAACAAAAAGAAACCTAAACAATTAAAACTCTAGAAAAGACAACCACACAACGTGGCTGAAGAGGCAAACTAGGAACAAAATTAAAATATTATCATCTTTATTTAAACTAGCTAAAATCAATTATAGTGAAAGAACCAACTACTTGATTGGTCTCATGATGCACATGTTTGAACTTGTAAGTTGTAACAATACACCTTTGTGAAGAGAATGTTGATTTAAGAGATCAAAACAATGATATGTCATGTTGCAAACCCCAGAAATAAGGGTGTCACTGCAACTACATAGTCACATGTAATGTCAATTTGTTTGAAATATCAAAAGATAACACACTTGAGACCCTTTTTAATAGGCCAAAACTCCACCCAAGTCATAGAACAAGACTGAAGAGAATAAGAAATAACGAGCATGATCATGGTTACACGCCAATCCTCCACAGGCTGCCATTAATTTTCAATCAGCCCTCATAAGAGGCAGAACACAAGAAACACTGATCAAAAGCTTGTAAAAAATTTGAACCACAACAAAATTTTCTGCTCAATCACATCCAAAACAGCAGCAGCCTTATTGAAGCTAATGCAAACTTATTGAAACTATAAGCCATTACAAAAAAAATTCCAGTCTAGCCAAATTAATGGAAAACAAAGGGAACAAGATCCAATCACAAATGTTTACAAACTACAGTGTCCCCTAAGTCAACTACTCCACTAAAGAATAATCTACCTCGTCTTGTAGATGTGGGAAACACCAATCCAACCAGTAGAAGCTTGATCTGCTAGGAGTTTGAAGACTCCCAGAAGGCGCAATGCATTTTTGAAGTTTGTTATTGTCCCCTGAATACACTTGACATTCTGGAAATAAACAAATGGAATACATAGAATTTCTCTCATATCCCCACCTGCCCGGGTTGCTTAATGCACGACAGTTTGTCCATGATGAATAAAAAAATGCGGTGTCACCCAAACTTTTCAGCTTGACATAATCCATGGTTGCGAAGTCTATCTTGTACACATCGAATACTTTCTCGGGTGCAAAATGAACCACTAGAAGCTGCTCATCGAAACTAACCAACCTAAGGCGCGAGAAAGTTACAGTAGGAGCATTCTTCAATTCTAGAAATTTTATATTTGTAGAATTCACACTGAGTACTCCTATGTCAGCCTTGTCAGTGATAACGTGTATAGTATTATGCAAAACCACAAAGTCCACAACATTCCACGGATTTCCCCCTGCCGAATAAGTAACCCAACCAAAATTTTGAGATTGATAGACATGCAAACTGTTATAACTTGTACATGAAGCCACTATCACAAACTCTTTAGAACCTTTGGAGAAAGCAAGTAAGGCATGGCAACCCAAATTACAAAATTTACCTCGAAGGGCTGAGGTATCGATTACCTTCTTTCTTCTTGTAAAAGGGTTTATTAGCAAAAGTGTATCATTAGCACCTGCCAAAATTAGATATCCGCTTGAAGACCCGGCATAGGAGTATCCCCATAAGCTACCCATCTTCAAGTGGTAAGTTCTTTGGTCAGGTATGCTATAGAATGAATAATCATTCTTAGCATATGACGAAGATTGGAAAATTAATGGTGCTTGGGATGCCAGAAAATTTCTGCAGTAAATTTTATGAAATGCCCTCCAGTTCTTGCACACACCAGCAAATTGGAAGAGATCGTCGATATCTAGATTCTGGGAGATGATATCTAACATTTCCAGAGGAAGTTGACAGTCCTGGGCTACCTTTTTCATTTTTTCACCTGTCAATTCACAACAATTACAACATTAGGCGATTTCCAAAAACTGGAATAGTAAACACAATATTTAAAACAACACACTGGAATTATTAAATGGTTAAAAACAATCATGCAAAACTATTTATACTATTGAAGATAAATATGAATATGAATATAAACAACATATGAGGTGACAAAGGTTTTATTTGGAAGAACATATATGAAAGGAAATAACAAAGATATTTAAGAGAATGGTCTCTATTAGATTGAGGATACTAAATAGCTTTCTAAGCTCTAGAACTTTAGCAGCATGAATCTAGGAACTGATTGCATGAAGACATTCAGTATGGTTGGACTTCTTAAAAATCTATTGAAATAAGCTCATGATCCCTATGTTCTTTTCTATTATGAACAATCATGACATTAGCAATATAATTCTCATGCAAAAGTAACACTAGTCCTTCAAAATTGAACTACTAAAATTACAAATAATTTCCTCAAGGTTTGTGTTGACAATTAACAGCAGCATATAAGTCAACATGATGGTAAGACCTTAAGACACATTAGCCCCTATTACATCACCATTATTAATGTTATGCAAGAACTATCATCTACCCTTTCTTTTTTGAAACAACTAATTCTATTCATTCAGGGTTTTCAAGAAGTATCATCAACACTAATTTTAAGAAGCATCGTCTACTAATTTTATTCATTCTGGGTTTTATTCACCATAACTAATGTTAACTGTTAAGCAAGAACTATCATCTACCCTTTCTTGAATCTATAAGTTAAAGTAACAGGGTTGTTCAAAAAACCAATTTTGATTCATTCAGGACTTTCCACAAACACATTGCGTGCACCAAATAAAACCAGCCATGAAAATGAAAAAACCCTACTCTAAAACAGAAAAATAACAAGTCGATGAAAAAGGCACATACCTTGTAGTCAAACGCAGGTTTTGAAGGCGAAAGAAAATAATCAATTTGTCGACAAATTCAGTGAATTTATAGGAAAATGAAAAGCCCAATTTGGAGATGAATCAAAAAGTAGCAATTTTTTTTGGCAACGTGAAAGATATGGGCGTTGCTTGGGGTGCAAGGTTTGAGCTTGCGGTTCAAGACTTCAAAATCCAAAATTCGCTTGCGGTTCAAGGATTTATTGTAATTTCTTTCTTTTTTTATTCTTTTCGTTATTTGTCTGAAATGTTATTTTAATTTCTAACTTTTTAAATTTTGTAACAAAAATACAATAAACCTGAGTAAATTGAACCACTTGATTGTAGATCTATTTTTAGTATAAAAAAATTGGGAGATTAAAAATTTGGTCTCTAAAAAACTAAAAATAATTTTAGTTATTTTAAATAATTAGAAATTCATCGGTTTCAAATAAACTTCGTTATTATATTTATATCTATCACTATTTATTTATTTTTTTGAAGAAACTAAGAGAAATTATATTAAAACAACAACTTTTCAAGCATAAGATGTGCCGGAGAAACTGAATAGTAGGTATTACAGAAGAGTTAAGCCACCACTAGCTATAAGGAAGCAATAAAGAAGCCAACAAATTGCACAACTACTTTAAGACAACATAAAGATTCAACCTCCTTTTGGTGAACCCGGTTTTGTGAGGGATGAGTAGCAGCAATAGCAGCTCTCTTATGCAGATTATCCTTAGTAGGTAGTCTGTTCATAAAAAGACGCCAGACAAAAATATTCACCTTCAAAGGACAGATTTATAGCACTTAGACGAGTGAAGCTTCCATACCCACCTGTCAGCCAAGCCATCCTGCAAAAAACAAGAAGAAACTTGCGCCACACACTCCACCACCAACTCCTCCTCCCAAGCAAGTAGCCTCATCCGCCACTTCCACGACTCACCACCAACCCCCCACCCTAGCACAAACATCTTTGACACCGTTACCAACTTATTTTCCGCGAGCTCAAAAAGTCTACCAAAAGATCTCGCCAGCGGACAATCCTCCCACCACGGATCTAGCCAAAACAATGTGGACCTTCCATCCCCCACCTTCCTAATGATATTATCCTCCAACCACCTAGGATTGGTAAGTCCCACCCTCGTTCGAATTTGATTCAAAGCACACCACCAAATCGATCCAACTCCTTCGCCAAACCGCACCCGCCCCCCACCTCGCCATACTTCGTACGAAGCACTACATTCCAAATACTCTCCCTCTCATCCAGCACCCTCCACACCCATTTTCCTAATAAAGAGATATTAAATTCATTCAACCTCTTCACCCCTAATCCTCCATTCTCCCTCTATTAATATTCATTCATTTAAATGTTTAAACTCGGTTGACCATAAAATTAATTAAACAAGTGATAACTAGATTTATACGAATTCCATTCGGTTAAGCATCAGAACGTGATTGATTTTGACATGATTTCTTCTTCTTCATCATATTCACACGTTCTTACGAATGTTACCATTGATATGATTTTTTGTGTTTTTTATTGCGGAATTTAGAGAGATAAATATTTATGTGGAGAAACTTCAATTCTTATTCTTATTGTAAATCATAGTTATATGGTTCTATATATAGAGCTACATAAAAATAAATAATATCTTTAAATAACAAAGTAATCATATAAATTCTAAAGAGATATTCTAAAAAATTCTAAATAAATCGTAAATCACAACTTCTAATAATATCTATTTTAAATATAAATCTAAAATATATTTAAATCTAAAATCTTCAAAAAAGATATTTAGGCATTATTATTATTATGGTTTAAGGATGATTTAATTTAAGTTTTCTCATTTTGTCTTTCTTTTTTTAGTGAATAAAAGTTGTTTTTATTTTTTTCAAAAAACAAATGTGTCTCATGGTTTTTTCTGCAGGAACTAAAATACATTTTCACTTCCCGTGTATTATTTTTGAGACTTTATAATAAATTTTAATTACACATTTAGCCCATTAGTATTATGGTTGTGCAATTTTGACCCTTTATGCTTCCCTCATTTGCAATTTGGTAGTCCCTTCTCATTTTTTTAAAAATTTATACATAGATTAAAATAAATGAAAAACTTACATGATTTATTGTTATAATGCCCAACTCTCATAGCTAGAAAAAAAATTCTTTAAAATTTAAAATAAAAATTACAGAAGTGATCCCGAACAGATGAGAGGGAATATATAATAATGTCCAAATTAAGCTTCCTCTTATTTTCTCTCTAATAATTTGGTATGACATCATATTTGCTATTAACATGGTAAGAGGTTGCAATCTAAATCAACATGCATTGGAATTACATTGAAATAAGTGGATGGTATAATTTTATACTTTGAAAAATACATAAATAAAGACTTTAAATCTAGCAAGATTATTGTCAAAGGTCTTGCATTTGATATGGGTATATAGCCGACACTTCTAACAAAGCGTTGTAGCCAGTGGCAGAGCTAGGTTGTTTCTTTTGTGGGGGGAAATCTTTTGGGGGGGGGGGGGGAAATAAATATTGATAGATGATATGTTTACAATATAAATGTATATATTTTTTCACCATTATGTATTATTCATTAATAATGGTGTAATAGTTTGTTCATTTTTATTTTACTTGCAAAATAAAGGAATTTTTGTTAAAAATGGTGTTAAAATAATAAAATGTTATGCACAAAAATCAAACTCAAATCCTTCACACCAAAAACAAGCTTCTTTACTATACTAGGGTACTACACTTGGTTTGTCTTTATTTGCAACGAGTAATATATAATACAATCTTAAACTAAAGATATGTGTATAATAGCTATAAAAAATTGAAAACATGGGGCGGGCCATGGCCCTGCTCAGCCCTCAAAGGGCTGCGTCCCTGGTTGTAGTTTAGAAAAAGACAATATAACGAGAATTATAATATGACAATAGCTTCATTGGAAGATAAATTTGAGCAGTTAAAAGTATTTGAAAGTATTTTTGAATTTTTATTTTATGAAAAAATGTTGAAATTATTGGATAGTGATGAATTTAAAAAATTCCACAAAGTTTAAAGTTGTGTTTTCTCATAAGCTTTTTATGACATTCTTAACCATTGCCCCGGAGGACCGGTTAGTATTTGCCAAATAATAATTCTACTATGAATAGTATAAAAATAACATTTTCTTATACAATTTTTTATATTTGCTAAATTGACACTCAATTTAAAATGGAGGGAGTATTTATTAGGTAGCAATTTTACTAATTGTGGTAGACGTCTGTTAAAGCAGTGGTTGGTGGTGGTCGTAGCGGTAGTGGTAGTCGATGGTGGTGACCGGCGGTGGTTTATGATTTTTGGAGTAGTTGTCAAAGTTGTAGTCGGTGGTGGTTTCTGATGGTGATTAAAGTTAAAATAATTTGTGGTCAGTGGTGTTTAGAAATGATGATTGGATGTGGATGGAGTGATGATTAATGGTGGTCGAAGTGGTGGTTGGTGATGATCAAAGTGATAGTCGACAATGGTCGAAATGGTGACCGATGGTGGTTAGATTGGTTATCATCAAAGCTGGATGGAGCGATGATCGTGAAGGTGGAAAAACACAAGAAGGGGGGGTTGAATTGTGTTTTAAAAATTAAAACTTTTTACCAAATAAAACTAAGTTTGCAGCGGATATAAATACAAAATAAGGAAGGGTGCTGAGAGAGAGAGGGAAAGACACAAAATTTATCCTGGTTCCTCTCACAAATCGAGAGTACTCCAGTCCCCTTGTTACTAACAAGAGCTTTTCACTATAATCTACTTAAGATTACAAATTGCTCAAGCACACTTGCAAGAGACTTCTCAGATGCTCAAGTTTCACTAAACAAGAGACTTCTCAAATGCTCAAGTTACACTTAACAAGAGACTTCTCAAACAAACTTAAGAATAAGAATGAATGTTAAGGAACACTTGATATACTATCAGAGGTGTTTACAAAATACAACGCAAATTGCTTTAAGACTTGAATAACAGATAGAACAATAATGTCAGAATGCTTCAGAGCCTTAAACGCAGTAATAGAACAGTAGAACAGTAGTCATTTCTTCCATTTGAGTCTTCTATTTATACTTGAAGGAAGATGATGATCGTTGCAGAGAGATAAAGTGCCAGCTGGAATTTGCTCGTACAATTGCTAGCTGTAGATTGCCTTCTTTGGCAAAGAAATCCAATTCCACTACCTTGCAATTCAAATTATCACTCATCCATTTTGAGTAATAATAGTACGATAGTACGATCCTCAAATGCGCTCCACTTGTGGATAAGATTAACGTTGTACCAACGAATATTCCTTCCTGTGGATGTGACAGAGCCTTGAAGTAGATTGTTCTTCAAACATTGATTCTGGTTCTGTCAGTTCTTGAGTGACGTAAATTCCTTTTGCTTCAGATGCTGTTGTCGTAGCTTCTTAAGGTCTTCAGCTTCTGAACTCCTCAGAGTCTAGCTTTGGTCCTCAGAAGCATTATCTTCAGCACGCAAAATTTAAGCTTCTGATGAACAGCGATACGCTTTCAGAGCTTCATAGCTTGGCTTATATCTTGTTATTCATAGTGCTTCTGAATGAATTTTAACTTATAATTCTGCACACTAGAATAATCATTAGTAATACCAATTGCAATTTTAATACTTTGTTATCATCGAAACCACTTAAAATCTTAGAGGTTCATGTCAGACCCACTTTGTTCCAACAATCTCCCCCTTTTTGATGATGACAAACTAAAGCATTAAAATTCAATTGTTGTTGATTTAATTTAATTATGTTGACTTCAGGTTTCAAAGGTTTGCAATCTCCCCCTGAGTCTGATAATCCATAGGGTTAGGTTTGTAAGCTCCCCCTAAGTCTTATCCATAATTAATTAAAACAGTTTAAGAGTTAATTTATCAACTTAAAGTAGATTTTCATATTTGACTCTCAGAAGCATAGTTTTGTAAGCTTTGCTTCTTAGAGTCAGATAATGCTCAGAGGAGGTTTGCAAGCTTCTCTTATATTATCTATGAAAATTAATTTTAGGTTCTTAAATTTTCTCCCCTTTCAATAAGGTCCACAGTGATAAGAAATCAGAATGAATAGAATTTGATTCAGATGCATATACATAACAGTTTCAGATTTTTACGCAGAGTCAGAATCAATCAATATTAATTTTAACGCTGTTCTTACTCCCCCTTTTGTCATCAGTCAAAAAGCGCAGAAAACAAGACATTCAAGTCAAAAAATGGTTACAACTATGTTCATTAAATGAACTGTGTTGATTCCCAGGTTGACAAAAGAGCTTGAGTGCACTATAAAAAGAGATGATTCTTCTCATTTTATTTAAACAGAATAATCAAAGAGCATCATAAGAAACACACAATGGAAAAGCAAGCTGCGAAGGATGCTTCAGGATCAAAAGAAGTGATCAAGAAGGAAGCAGAGCCCTGGCGCTGCGAAGAGAACAGGCATCGTTATGAAAGAAACAAGCGAGAGGTGGTTCTGACAGAGTCAGAGCGTGAAGCAATGGGCTCTGACCTGGAAGAGTTCTTATGGACATATGATGATGACAAGTCATACGAAGAGTATCAAGCTGAAGCTCAGCAAGCCCTGCGTGACCTACTTTCTTATGTGAGTGAGAAGCATAAGAAGAATAAGCCAGAGGCTGCTGACGTTGATTCTAAGTAGGATCTCATTATCTTATGTAATAAAGAATTTCTTCAATAAATTTAATAAAGAGTTCATGCTATAAGTTTCTTTCTTTTTGAGCGTGTTTCTTTTATATACTCTTTTCAAACGTCAGAAAACCAGTTACCAGACACGCCTCATTCGGTATTGTTGCCCCGCTTATAAACAGACTATAATACTAAGAAGCTATTTCATGAGTAAACAGGAGTACTGATGTGGGGGACTCTTAGGTTTTTAAAAGCCTAGAATATTAGTTTAAATCTGAGATGCTCTGCAACACCTCACACTAGAGCCAGTAACCACAAGAGTACCAGACATTATCAGAGTATATGATTTTGATTTTGAAAAACAAAATAAAATAAACAACACAAATTCAGATACACAAACATACAATTAATGATAATAAGAAGCTTAATTAACCAAGAAGAAATTATCCAAACGAATTACATAAAACATGAATACAAGCAAGTGCTCAAACATAAGGTTAAGGTTTGGGTTGTTGTTGTTGAGTAAGCTTCAGCAGAAGCTCCATCATTGCATCTATCTTCTTGTTAGTAGCTTCACCAGATCTGTTCATGTCTTCTCTTATATCGGCCCTGAACTCATCCATTTCATTTCTCAGTTCCTCTCTTAAGTCATTCTTGATCACACCCAGAGCTTCTTGCATAGCCAAAGGTATAGCAGATGAAGAAGAACCTTGGACAAGTACTGGTGGAGATCTAGGAGGAGTTGGAGCAACAATGGGAGCTTTACCTTTATCAGAATCTGGTTCACTGAGGTTCTGATCAGCCATTACAAAGTCCTCTTCAGACGCTTGATTCTCCCTGATCTTATTTGTCTCAACTTCAGCAATGTGAACAGCCATATCTACCATCAATTTAAGTGCCTCTTGATCAGCTAGTCTCTTATGTTCAATCTCAACCATTCTAGCTTGATCAGCATCAACTACTATTCTTGCATAAGTAGCCTCTTCTTCATTTAGCCTTATAGCTGCTTCAAGAGATCTTCTTATACTTTCATTCACAGCAGCTAAAAATGCTAACCTCTGACATTCTTCTTCATGGTTGAAAAATGTAAGTTTCAGAGCATGAGAGCGATCAGCAGCACTCATTATTTGAGACAAAACTTTCATTCCTCTTCCTTCAATCTTCCTTTTCACATAACCTCCTAGGAGCCTCAGAGACTGACTGAATTTCTGTTCCAATTCCCTGATCTTAGCATCAACATCTGAGGGAAATATCAGTACTTCTTCTTCCATGCTCTTAAATTTCTTAAGACTAATATTAATAGCATTATCTAGCAGCTCAAGGTTTGGTTCTGAGTTGTGATTGAAGAAGGGCTGGTTTCTGTTGAAGGGAATGGTAGGTTCAGGTCTTTTTCTTTTAAGAGGGATGATTTTGATTTTTCTGATTCATCAAAGGGGTCTTTGGGGGTTGTTATTATATCATCATCAACGTTAATTTCTGCTTTTAGCAGATCCTCCAGAATGGGTAGGGCGAAGTCAGAAGGTAGATTAAGTTCATCTATGGTTAAGGGTTTGTGAGATGGACCATAGATGGGTTCTGATTGTGGTGTTTGTGGTTCGGGTGATGGTTCAGGTGTGGAAGGTTCAGGTTGTGGTGTGGATGGTTCAGCAGTGATATGTTCAGAATGATTCATAACTTCATCCTGAGCTGGTGTGAAGGTGGGTGGATCTTCTTGTTCAATGTCAGCAAGGGAGGAGGGTGATGTTTGAATTGGTGGTTCTGGAATTGGTGGATCAATAGGTAAATCAGAAGATGTATTTACAAAGTGAAATTGATCAGGTGAGTTTGTGTTGGAGTAGGTAAAGGCATCACCAGATAAGTGAGTGGAGAGGTGTTCAAGAATTGTAGGTGATTTTCTTGTTGTGTTGGTGGGTTGGTCAAGAATAGAAGTGTCAATGAAAATATTTTCCTCTTCTGGTGAGTTGTGTTTGGGTTTCTTGAGGGTTCTTTTTGCAGGGATCTTTTTCTTAGATTGTTCCTTCTGAATTTTATCTAGTTTTTCAATAAGCTCTGAAGAATCAGTGCTTGCATCAGAGGAAGTCCCTTCAGATGAGGATGATGAGGGTGAGGAGGGTTGTGGAGATGGTGGAATCATACGTATAGGCTGTGTATAGTCTATAGGAGGTGATTGAGTAGGAGGTTGAGCACTAGAAACGCTATCAGTATTAGGCTTAGAATTTTTACCTTTGGAAGAGTCAGCAGCTTTCTGTTTGGAAACAACTGTCTTTTTCCTTTTTGGGGCTCTGACAGGTTGATCCTCTTCTGCAATTTCAGGCCTCTCATTCCTCTTCTTGGATCGTCTTTCCTTCTGAACAGCTTTTCTTTGAGCTATCTTAGTCACTTGCTCTTCAGTGACTCCTTCATTCTCTTCAGTGGCCAATCTTTCAGCACCACTTTCTGCTTGATCAGTAACCTCAGCAGCATCATTCTTATCTCCAGATTGTTCTTTGGAGCTTTCCTTAACAATTTCTTGTTCAATTGGTTGAGGTTTTCTCTTAGACTTGGTGATCTGCTTTGGTCCTTTGAAAATATCCCAGTTTGGTACACCAACTACCATACTCCTGGGCACTCTTACTCCAGAATCTAATCTAACCAACTCCAAGAAGTTCTTGATAACATCATCATTATCAAATTCTGATATGGTTGGAAAACCATCACACCAGAAGTACTTTTCATAAACCTGCTCCAGAGGGCTCTTGGTTGTCTTCAGCTTTTCTTTTGTCTTCAGCTTCATGTTTACCAGAACACTTGCATCATACTTAGCAGTATTGAAAACTCTAAGTTTCTCCTTGGTACTGACAATCTGAATAAGCTTTGTTTGACGAATGATTTCTGAAATCAACCTTGGATGATGGATAATGGAAGGTGATTTGGTTCTGCTCTTGGATATAGTAAAGCATAGGTGATCAAACAGAAGCTTTGCCAGATTTATCTTTACCTTCTTGTACATAAACCAGATGAAGTGTCTGTGTGGTAGAGAAATAGTATCATATCCTCCTTCTCTAGTGATGATGGAGGCCAGAAACACTTTGAAAGCAAAGCTGAAGTTTTGCTTCATGAATTTTGCTTTGCCAAAATCATTGTTTGCACTACCAGGAAGGAATAAATCCTTCTTAATGGATTCAATATGCTTACTCTTCTCACCATATTCATCCACGTTTTCTCCTTCATTGTCCAGACCCAAAATTTTGGCAATATGTTCTTGAGTAATAAGAACATTGATTCCCATGATGTTTGACCTAATCTCTTTTCCTTTATAGGGTCTTAAACCCAGTTGACTCCTTGTTTTTCCTTTCAAGGAACTATCCTTCTCAACCATCTTTCTAACCTCTTCATCAGCACAGAACTTGTCAAAGATGGTTGCTTTTTGCCAGAAGTACTTGACAATATCGTAGTAAACAAACCCATTTAGCATCTCAAAGTAATTCTTCCATTGTTGATCGTAGAATAAACTTTGAATGTCAATCCCGTTTACTTTGAAACTCTCAAAATCCACAAATTTCTCCGTAACGAACTCAAAAGATTCCAGACCAGCATCGGTTACATTATCTTTGAAGACGAGTCGTGCTTGAGACGAAAGATCAATAACTGGTGGTAAGACGGGGTTGAAAGGACGTTGAACAATTTCGTTTGAAGGTCGAGCAGCCATGATTACAGAAGATTAAGAAGCAGAGAGATTTGGGAAAATTTGAGGTTTAGGGTTTGTGTAGGAAGTGATTATGTGAAAAAGTTGTGCTTTGTGAGTGAAGTGACAATTTATATCAAATAGAATAAACACTCAGAAAATAATCACAAAGGAGGGAGCGCGAACAGTTTAAAATTAATTTTAAATTGTATAACTGCATTTTCATCATTAACTGTTCTCTACCCATCAGGATCTAGACACGTGCAGGAGAGGCTTAATCATAGCTGACGCGTGTACAGACAACTGTTGTACACTAACTAGTACTAAACGTTTCATTTCCGTCTAGTTCAGAGCCAAACTCATTAATATCTGACACCTCATCAGAACATGTTATCCTTCAGATTCCATATTATTCAGAGCTTCCCAAAAGAGACTCTGAATTAATGGAGGCTCTGAAAGAGCTTCAGATCCTAATTCTATTTTGCATCTCAGAGCTAGTTTTCTTCAGAGATAAAGTGCATGTTCAAATTCTTTTTAATAAAGTCAAATCTTTCAATAGCTAAAGGCTTAGTAAATATATCAGCCCATTGATGATCAGTATCAATGAATTGAATATTTATCGTCCCTTTTTGAACATGATCTCTTATAAAATGATGCTTAATTTCAATATGCTTAGCTCTGGAATGCAAAATTGGATTCTTAGATAAATGAATAGCAGCAGTATTATCACAATATAGTGGAATACTACTTTCAGCTATGTTATAGTCCTCTAACTGATATTTCATCCAGAGAAGCTGTGTGCAGCATTTAGCAGCTGATATGTATTCTGCTTCTGCTGTAGACAAAGCTATAGTTGTTTGTCTCTTGCTGGCCCAAGATATGAGATTTTCACCAATAAATTGGCAATTTCCACTAGTGGATTTTCTCTCTATCTTGTCTCCAGCATAGTCAGCATCACAGAATCCAACTAGCTTACTATCTAGGGATTTTTTATAAAGAAGTCCTAGATTAGTAGTTCCTTTCAGATATCTAAAGATCCTCTTAACTGCAGTTAAGTGAGGTTCTCTAGGATCTGACTAGAATCTTGCACACAAGCATACACTATATAAAATATCAGGTCTAGAAGCTGTTAGATAGAGCAAAGAACCAATCATACCTCTATACAGCTTCTGATCTATTTTGCTTCCAATTTCTTCCTTGCTTAAGCTGCTTGTAGGATGCATGGGAGTTGACATTATCTTACAGTCTTCAAGATTAAACTTCTTCAGAAGCTCTTTTGTATACTTGCTTTGATGAATGTAAGTGCCATCTTTTCCTTGATTGATTTGAATTCCAAGGAAAAACTTTAGTTCACCCATCATGCTCATTTCAAATTCATCCTGCATCAGCTTTGAAAAATTCTTGCACAAGGAAGCATTAGTAGAACCAAATATTATATCATCCACATATATTTGAATAATTAAGATGTCTTTCTTAGTTGTCTTTCTGAATAATGTATTGTCAATCTGACCTTTTTGAAAACCATTTTCTAAAAGGAAATTACTCAGTCTTTCATACCAAGCTCTTGGAGCTTGTTTGAGACCATAGAGTGATTTCTTAAGTTTATAAACATAATCAGGGTTTTTCAAATCCTCAAAACCTGGGGGTTGTTTAACATATACTTCTTCAGAAATGACACCATTTAGAAAGGCACTCTTAACATCCATTTGGTATAAGGTTATTCCATTATTAACTGCATATGATAATAATAACCTGATTGCTTCCAGTCTTGCCACTGGAGCAAATGTTTCAGTGAAGTCAATGCCTTCTTGCTGACTGTAGCCTTGTGCTACTAGTCTAGCTTTGTTTCTTACCACTTCACCTTGTTCATTCAGTTTGTTCCTAAATACCCACTTGGTTCCAATGATGTTCTTGTGTGTAGGTCTTGGTACCAAATCCCACACATCATTTCTTTGAAACTGATTGAGCTCATCTTGCATTGTTACAATTCATCCATCATCAGAAAGAGCTTCATCAACATTCTTAGGTTCTATCATAGATATGAGTCCTAGAAGTGAATCTTGTTGTTGATAATCTGATCTTGTTTTTCTTGGACTCTCTTTGTTTCCAAGAATAAGATCTTCTGGATGTGATGATCTGTATTTGAATTTTCTCTTTGGAGCTTCATTAGTTTCAGCACTTGTTTGGGTATCATCTTCTGAGATATCATCATGTTCTTCAGATGCTTCTATTGGGGATGCTTCTTCAGAGACTTCTTCCAATGCAGCTTCTGAAGATTCATTTGCATCTGATGCTTTCTCAGGTTCTGGATTGTTATATGTATATGGAACACCTGCATAGCTATTGTCTTGCTCTGACATTTTACTGTCAGGCTCTTTGTCATCAAATCTAACATGTATAGATTCTTCCACTGTGTTAGTTTCAGAATTATACACTCTGTATGCCTTTGAGCGTTCAGAGTAACCTATAAAGATTCCCTTACAAGCTTTGGCATCAAATTTTCTTTTGTAGGCCTTATTGTTCAGAATGTAACAGGTACATCCAAACTGATGAAAATAAGAGATGTTGGGCTTTCTTCCTTTAAAGAGTTCATATGTTGTTTTATTCAATATAGGTCTGATATAGATCCTATTTTGAATATAACAAGCTGTGTTCACAGCTTCTGCCCAGAAGTGCTTAGCAAGTTTAGTCTCATGCATCATGGTTCTTGCCATCTCTTGTAAAGACCTGTTCTTTCTCTCTACAACACCATTTTGCTGTGGTGTTCTAGGAGCTGAGAACTCATGGACAATTCCATGGTCTTCACAATAGGTTGCAAAGGGTTCGTTTTCAAACTCACCCCCATGATCGCTTCTGATCTTTAAGATCTTGAGACTCTTCTCATTTTGCACTTGCGTGCAGAAGATGGTAAACACATCATATGCATCATCTTTCACTCTAAGAAATTTAACCCAAGTCCATCTACTGTAATCATCAACAATAACAAGTCCATATTTCTTTCCATTGATTGAGGCTGTACTTACAGGACCAAACAAATCAATGTGAATCAGTTCAAGAGGTCTTGAGGTAGAGACAATGTTTTTAGGTTTAAAAGAGGTTTTTGAAATCTTTCCAATCTGACAAGGACCACACAGAGCATCTGAATGATAGTTAAGATTGGGTAGTCCTTTAACCAAGCTTAGTTTGCTAAGCTTAGAGATTAATCTCCAGTTAGCATGACCTAAGCGTTGGTGCCAGACCCATTTCTCATCATTCAAAGATAGAAGACAAACTATCTTTTGCTCTGAGAGTTCTGACAGATTAATTTTATAAACATTGCCTTTCCTTAAGCCTCTGAACACTACAGACTCATCAGACTCTCTGATTACAGTACATGCATCTTTATTAAACTTAACAACAAATCCACTATCACAAAATTGGCTAATGCTTAGTAGATTATGTTTGAGGCCATCAACTAACCAAACATCTTTGATAGAGAGAGAAGAATTACCAACTGTACCAGTACCAGTGATCTTCCCTTTTTGGTTTCCTCCAAATCTCACAGTTCCTCCCTCTTTCAGAGTCAAGGTTTGGAACATATGCTTGTTTCCTGTCATATGACGCGAGCAGCCACTGTCCAGGTACCAAGAATGCTGCTCTGGCCTTCTTTGAGTGCAGATCTGCTGCAAAGACAATCTCAGACTTTGGTACCCATACTTTTATGGGTCCTTTAGAGTTAGTCCTCATTACCTTAGATTGTTTTTGTTTATAAGGCCTATCAGGAGCTCTAGAGTTATTGAAGCATTCTGAAAAACTTTTAGGCTTTGTATAACTCTTGTGCTTAGCTTTAGAATATACCAGAGTCTTATTTATTTTGACATTGGTCTGAGGTTTGGAGACCTTAGGCTCTGAAGGTTTCAGAGTCTGAGACTTCTTGGCCTCTGACACAATTATTTTTTCAGGTTCTGGTATAACTATTGCTTCTGATTGGCTTTTAACAAATACAGCCTTAGGTTCTGAATTATCACTTTTAGAGGGTTTAGAAAATAGTGGATTATCTTTAAAACGTGAAAATCCAAGACCTTCACCTCTGTTTCTACTAACATGATATATTAAGGAAGCTATCTTACTTCTCTTCATGCCATTGATAAGAAATTCTTGCAGAGCAAATTCATGCTCTGGAGGAACCTTATCATCATAAACATAATGAGTTTCCATAAATGAGTTTCTACTTCTTAGAGACTCGTTTTCTTCAACTATTATGTTCATTTTCTTAGTTAGGTTATTGTAAGCCTTTTTCAAGACCTTACATTCACCTGCCTTTGTAGTGAGCATTTTTAAGGCATCTTTAAGAGAATCTACTAATTCAGTTCTAGATAGTTTAGCAATTACCTCTTCCTCATCTTCAGAGTCTGAATCTGCTTCAGAGTCTTCTCTGTCAGAGGTAGTTGCCATCAGTGCTAGATTTGCTTCCTCATCACCATCTGAGTCTGAGTCTTTGTCAAGATCTTCCCATGTTGCCAGAAAGCTCTTCTTGACTTTACTCTTATATCTTTCCTTGCTAGAGCTTTGCTTTGATGATCTACTTTTGTTTTCTGGACAATCAGCAATGAAATGACCAGGCTTGTTGCATTTGAAACACTTGCTTTGATCTTCCTTCTTGTCTTTAGCAGTACTAAGTCTCTTGGAAGATCCTCCAAATTTGCCTGCATATTTCTTGCTTCGTTTTGCCCATTGTGAAACCTTAGCAGCCATCAGCGGCATCTCTTCTTCATCATCAGACCCAACTTCTTGACCCTCTTCAGAAGCCTCATCTTCAGATTCTACAATTTTAGCTTTCAGAGCCTTTGATGAGCTCTTAGAGCTTAAGGCTATCCCTTTCATCTTCTTGGTTGATTCATCAGTCATTAGTTCCATCTCATGACTCTTCAATGAACTAATCAAGCTTTCAAGGGATACAGTATCCAAATCCTTAGACTCTTGAAAAGCAGTCACCTTTGGTCTCCATTTTGGTGGTAGGCTTCTGAGTACCTTTCTCACATGATCAGCTTCAGTATAACTCTTGTCTAATACTTGAAGTCCAGATACTAGAATTTGAAACCGTGAAAACATAGTTTCAATGTCCTCTCCGTCCTTCATCTTAAACAGCTTATACTGATGCACCAACAAGTTAGTCTTTGCTTCCTTAACCTGTTTGTTGCCCTCATACTTGGATTTTAAGGAATCCCAAATAGATTTTGCAGTTCTTTTATCTCCAATTTTAAGGTACTCATCATGTGAGATAGCATTAGTCATCATTCCTTTTACAGAGTGATGCTTCTTGTACTCTAGCTTTTGAGTAGGTGTAAAAGCTTTCCTGTTCTGAGAACTGATTACACCTTCTAAGTCCATGTTTTCAAAGTTAACTTCATCCTCTACCATGTCCCATAAGTCACAATCAATACTCATGATATAGCTGTACATATTTGTTTTCCAGAAAGGGTAGCTAGTCTCAGTTCCATTGAAGAAAGGAACTTTATCAGATGACCTCCTTTGTCGAGAGTTTGAGTCATAGTCAAAAGGAACTTCATTTAGGTTCTTCTCAGCAGACATGTTTTTCCTCCTGGATCTTTACTGTTTCACTGTAAGGTGAGTTAGGCAACAGACCTAGCTCTTGATACCAATTGAAGGTGGAAAAACACAAGAAGGGGGGGTTGAATTGTGTTTTAAAAATTAAAACTTTTTACCAAATAAAACTAAGTTTGCAGCGGATATAAATACAAAATAAGGAAGGGTGCTGAGAGAGAGAGGGAAAGACACAAAATTTATCCTGGTTCCTCTCACAAATCGAGAGTACTTCAGTCCCCTTGTTACTAACAAGAGCTTTTCACTATAATCTACTTAAGATTACAAATTGCTCAAGCACACTTGCAAGAGACTTCTCAGATGCTCAAGTTTCACTAAACAAGAGACTTCTCAAATGCTCAAGTTACACTTAACAAGAGACTTCTCAAACAAACTTAAGAATAAGAATGAATGTTAAGGAACACTTGATATACTATCAGAGGTGTTTACAAAATACAACGCAAATTGCTTTAAGACTTGAATAACAGATAGAACAATAATGTCAGAATGCTTCAGAGCCTTAAACGCAGTAATAGAACAGTAGAACAGTAGTCATTTCTTCCATTTAAGTCTTCTATTTATACTTGAAGGAAGATGATGACCGTTGCAGAGAGATAAAGTGTCAGCTGGAATTTGCTCGTACAATTGCTAGCTGTAGATTGCCTTCTTTGGCAAAGAAATTCAATTCCACTACCTTGCAGTTCAAATTATCACTCATCCATTTTGAGTAATAATAGTACGATAGTACGATCCTCAAATGCGCTCCACTTATGGATAAGATTAACGTTGTACCAACGAATATTCCTTCCTGTGGATGTGACAGAGCCTTGAAGTAGATTGTTCTTCAAACATTGATTCTGGTTCTGTCAGTTCTTGAGTGACGTAAATTCCTTTTGCTTCAGATGCTGTTGTCGTAGCTTCTTAAGGTCTTCAGCTTCTGAACTCCTCAGAGTCTAGCTTTGGTCATCAGAAGCATTATCTTCAGCACGCAAAATTTAAACTTCTGATGAACAGCGATACGCTTTCAGAGCTTCATAGCTTGGCTTATCTCTTGTTATTCATAGTGCTTCTGAATGAATTTTAACTTATAATTCTGCACACTAGAATAATCATTAGTAATACCAATTGCAATTTTAATACTTTGTTATCATCGAAACCACTTAAAATCTTAGAGGTTCATGTCAGACCCACTTTGTTCCAACAGATCGGCGATGGTTAGAGTGGTGGTCGATAGTGGTCAAGTTGGAGATCAAATATGCATAGACTGGTGGTCATAATGGTGGTTGAACTGTTGGTTGGTGGTGGTCGAAGTAGTGGCAGTGGTGGTCATAATGCGATTGATGGTAGTTGGGGTGGTGGTTGCATTGGTGGTGACATGTCAGCGTTAAAACAAAAATAAAAATTATTTATTTGGTTTTGAGTCATGGTAAAAAATTGATTAAAATTAGATTAAAAAAATAACCCAATCATATTTTATTAGGTTTTAAATTTGAAATTATTTGTCGTCGCCTTCGTCACTATATTCTCAATAAAAAAACTCACAATCACCCTAAATGGACCCTAAAAAAGGCCTAAAATGGAGCAAAAAGTTGTGTAATTTGAATATATGACATGTCGTCGCTAATCACTATATTCTTGAATATATCCAAATTACAAACACATTTTTAGTGTATCTTTTATTAGTAATTGTATCGACTAAGTTAACCAATAGAAAGCACATTCAAAACTAAATTAACTACTCAAATATATATATAAGGACTAAAATAATTAATAAAAGAGATATTTGCAAATGTTTTTGTAATTTCGATATATTAAAAGACTATAGTGATAGTGTTTCACACATTCAAAGACCAAAATATTTTGTTTACCTATCTAAAATAAGGGAATTTTTTAGAGAATTCTACGGTACATTTGATAAGTTATTTGTGCCGATACATTTACAACACCATCCCTGCTAATTTGCCACACTTATTATGATGCTATAATTAGGTGGTGTCTGTTTTGGTATTTTCATCAGTGTTCCGCTTATATACGGCGTATTTGTTTTGTAGTCTCTCTTTTACGGATCTTTGTTCGTCTTATGCAGAGACTTAGTTATTAATAATAATATATTTGTCATTAAAAATAAATAAATTATGATGCTATAAATAGTTGGCATCAAAGCTAAGACTAAGTGTAAATAGAATTGACTATTGTGTTAATGGTTGTATGTTGTTCTAGACAAAAAATTTGGTGTAAATGATGATGATCTAGTAACTATAAATTTTGTCAACAACCAACGTATTGTGTAGCCAAAAGTCTAGCCAGAGTTGCGGAAAACCAATTTAAAAAAAAGGTAGTATTCTATTTACCTATAATATCAAGACTACATAGGATGCATGCTTCAATGTAAACTGCAGGAAAAATGACATAACATTTTCTTTTCTTTTTTTAAATAGTCTAATGGGATGATTGATATTCGAACATCAACCCTCTACATATATATTCCTGCAAACTGAGTTAAACTACATGCATTAAGATATGAAGGCTTCTTATTCCACAACAAAGAAATCACTTTTTGACTTTATTATGTTTTTTTAATATAACATTATGAATATTATAGATAAAAATTAGTTTTGCTAACGAGTACCCCGAATAATCTTTACAAATTTCATTTAAAGAAATTATTTATTTAAAAAATTAATAAGTCCACATACTACCATAACATATAATGAATATAACTTTATTTTAATCAAATTTAAATGATTACAAGTTTGCTAATAAAATTTATAACTTTAAACCATTTTTTTGTTGACCAAAACTATAAATACATTCATTCACTTTCTTTGAATAAGTTAAACCATGACTATTAACTATAAATACATTCATTCACTTAATTCTTTTGGGGGTGTAAAAATGAAAGTAAATGGTTGAAGCAAAACATTAAATAATCAATTTAGACATCAGAAAAATAAAATTGAAATAAGTAATAAAATAAATTGAATTAATTATAAAAGAAAATATTGAATAAAAAAATGGTGATGAAGTAGGACTGCAACATATAAAGACATTCAAATGAAATTTATAAAAGAAATCATACCACAGCATTTTAAGCCAAAAACTTCGCAGAATACATAAGATAAACCAAAACATTACAAGGTTCAAAAGTCATTCATCAAAAGTTGCATAATCTGACAAAAGATAATGAAATTAGAAACTATAACAAAGTTTTCTAGTCTAACTAAAATACAAGGAAATAGAAGCAATTACAAGATCCACAGTAACAAGCTGCATGGTGCCAAGTTAGCAGCTACTCAACCAGAGAATAATCAACTTCATCATGTTGATTCTGGAAGCACCAATCCATCCAAGACGGTTTTGATTTACCCGTAACTTGATTGTTACCAGCAGGCAGAAAGCTTTCCATCAGTTCATTATTACTCCCTGAATACACTTCACATTGTCCCCATTCCCAATTAATGTGATACACGCGGTTACTTTCATATCCCCACTCAGCCGGGTTTGCTAGTGCGTAGCATCTGTAAGACGAATGAAATAATGCCATGTCACCCAAATTTTCTAACTTCACATAGCTCATTGTTTCCCAATCTATCTTGTACACATCCAAAACTTTATTCGGTTCAAAGCGAACCACCAGAAGCTCACCAGCACAACTAAGTATATGATAAAACAAGTAGGAAGTTAAATTGGGAGCATTCTTCAGCTTTATTATTTTCAAGCTTCCAGAGTTCAGGCTAACTACCCCTATTTCAGCCTTGGTGGTGAGAACATAAATAATATTTTGAAACACTACAAAGTCCAAAATCATCCATGGATACCCCCTATTGGAATAAGTTTGCCAACTATGATTTTGGGACTGATAGACATACAAACCCTTCAAACGTTTGCATGAAACCATGATGACAAAGTCATCAGAGCCTTTGGAAAAGGCAAGCAATGCACGGCCAACAAAATAAGTCCAATCCTTGTCAATTATGGCGGTATCAATTACCTTCTCTTTTCTTCTAAAAGGATTAATTAGACGAAGAGTTTTGTTGGCACCTGCCATGATCAGATATCCACTGGAAGAGCCAGAATATGTTAAACCCCAAAAATTACTCATTTTGGAGCTGTAAGCTCTTTTTTCTGGTAGACTATAAAAAGAGCAAAATCTTTTTCCATAGGTAGTAGTATGCACAATCAAAGGTGAATGGGATTCAAGGAGTTTTCTCCAATAAATTTTATGTGCTGACCTCCACAGTGTGCAAACACCCGAGAAGTTAAACAGATCATCAAAAGATAGTAATTTCTGGGAAATTACTTCAAGCATCTCCAAAGGAAGTGGACTGACATCCATAACTTCTTTCATTTTTTTCTCTGCCACAATGACAGTGTTAGGTGATTTCCAATGTCAATAGGAAGAGTACATATGCTTTTATTCATTTATCTAACAATATCATGGAAGAACATGACAAAAAGAAATATTTGCAGACAGTACAATAATCCAATAAAGATATTTTTCTAAAGCGAAGACAACAGCTTAACCACATTGAAACACAATTTGGGCATTTCTGAAGCATCGCATTGAGTAGCAAGGATTTGTGATGATTTGTAATCAAAGTTTCTAACATATAATTGGTAACTATAAGTAAAACCACATTAATTCTAATATAGTTCTCATATAGGTGTAAAACAATCCTTCAAAATATCACCGTTACAATTACAAACAACTTGCAGATCGTGAAGATAAATATAGTTTACCTATTGCGACCAAATATAATGGTAACGTAAGAACACCTGCTACTAATTAATATCCCTAGTCAGACTAAAAGAGAGTCCTAACTTTGTGTTGACAGTTACCTGTGTTGAAGTTATAGGGTTTTAGATATGGAGAAACTGAGGTGGAAGAAATAACTTTGAATATGATTATGGTTTGATATAATTTGCTAATACAGAAGGCTATGCATCAACACTTATTTACATTAGTACTACTAGGCTTTTAATTCTAATCAAATAGGAAGACAAATTATGGTAGAACAAAAATATATGAAACTTAATCCCGAGATATAATTTAAGATTCTCTATGAAAATATCTGCAGCAGGTTCAGGCTGATTTCTCTGGAATACCTGCAGAACCAGCTTACATCTGAGATAGTCGTGAGGTAGACTGATTTCTTTTGGAAAGCCATTAGTCAGCCTAGAAATGCATCCAACTAAAAGAGGGAAAGGAAACTTAAGCGAGGAAAGAAATAACCTGAGATGGTTTATGAGTGCTGTAATGCACCCTTATATAGTTCACACGGTGGGATAATCAAACTGAAGAACAGTGCGTGTGACTTGTCCTTGAGCTTTTTGACAGGAGATAGATCGCTAGGAAATGTTATGGTGGTGGTGGTGGATAATGGAAATGGTAGTGGTTGGAAAACAGCTCTAAATACGTTGGAAGAAAGAGTGAATGACATGGCTATGGAGTTTGGAAACCAAAGATGCAAAAACAGAATAGAGGATAATGACACTATATAGAACAATGATGAGACATGTCATGGAGGATGCCAATTTGATACCAAGTTGAAGTCAGTGTTTTACATAAGGAATAAAAGGAAAGAAATAAACTTGCATTATGTGTGATTTGACATGATTTCAATCAAGATACTATAGGACCCCTAATTCTAGTCAAATAGGAAACAGATCATGAAATCAACCAAAAAATACAGAAATTCCATATCATCTAACAACCAGCAAAAGATAAAGATGGTGGAAGCTATTATTTATACAGTTTAGGATAGACATGTAAACTAAGAAACAGAAAATCACTTTCACGATGACAGCATGACATTACAGGACTGGCAAAGCAGTGAGAATCTTTCAAGACCAATATATTTGGACACAAGTTTCCCACTGACATAAAATTGATGAATCTGAAAGCTTGATATATTTTAATAATAAACCCCTATTTTTGCCCTTCAAAGATATAATTTGCAGTCAGGTTGATGCTTGAAATATTTGTCATCAATTTAGTTCTCAATAGTGCAAAACACTTCAAATGAGTCTTCACATCAGGATTCCATTACACTTACTCTCTCAATCAGACAAAAAGAAACAATTAAATGACACTTTAATTGTATAAATAGAGGATTAAATTCATGTCAAAATTCTTGAGTACTAATTAAATGACGACACGTGAGTCTTTGGAGAATCAAAATAGGGGCTTACTTAAACTCTAATTAAACATCTAATTAATTCAAGCTAAACTTATCATTCAATTGTTTCTTATTTAAGAGAATGAACAAATGGTAGACAGAACATGTACTATGAAAATATGCAATATTTCATATTTGCAAGTTCATGGAATTTGAGATACAGGCCTAACTCAACCCCACAAAACCAGTTTGTAAGGTGAGAAATGGCCAAGACTTATAAACATTACTTGGGCCTTATTTCAAGGATATGTGGGACTAAACATACCTCACCGCACCTAGCATAATGAAGGCCTTGGAGGTTGCAATCAAGGCAACCCAAAGTAGTTTGCAATTAAGGCGACTTGGGGCAGGGCGTCATTAAGGAGACTATCCAACAATCCAAGGCTATGCACCTAGAGGATGGAAGGTTTGAACAACCCAACAGCAGATCTAGGATAAGCCTTTATACCATCTTAGATATTGGTTGGACTTAGAATATAAGCATTACTTAGGCTGTATCTTTAGGCGATTTGAAATTCAACACCCACCCTCACACCCAGCCCAACACAATGAAGATGTTGTCAGCTACAATGCAGGCAACCCAAAGTTGCTGAAATTAATGTGGCTTTCCGACACAAGTAAATTACCTCATACCCAAGAAACATGTAAATATTTTAATGAAACTTCAAAATTTAACTGAAATTTCAACAAAGGAGAACATTGGGGGAAGTGGAACAATAAGGCTTCTATCTGGTAACCTATCTGTCGTCATGGTTCAGCAGCAAAAACTGCCTCAGACTCCACAGTGGCAGAAGTCACATGACACGACTGAGACGCAATACATATTTCTTTATAGTTTTATTCAAATAGCATAAAAACAGTCTCATAAAACAATAAACATAGGAAAATTATATGTTAAGAATTTTGTGCTTCAATTTAAAAAATATATACGGACAACGATATGACAAGAACAATCATACATCCAAAAATTAACAAAATTAAAAGATGAAGTATATAAGAATATGAAACCATACTTGATGATGATCGACGCGTTCGATTGGAACTATTAGATCGGTTAGAATCATCTTCATTGTTCCCTTGCTCCGTTCCTAATTTCTTCGAGGCCATCTTGTCTACTTGCATACCCAAGAAACATGTAAATATTTGAATGAAACTTCAAAAATTCAACTGAAATTTCAACAAAGGAAAACATTGGAGGAACAATAAGGCTTCTATTTGGTAACCTATCGGTCGTCATGGTTCAGCAGCAAAAAATGCCTCAGATTCGACAGTGGTAGAAGTCACATGACACGACTGAGACGCATTACTAATTTCTTTAAAATTTTATTCAAATAGCATAAAACAGCCTCATAAAACAATAGACATAGGAAAATTATATGTTAAGATTTCTGTGCTTCAATTTAAAAAATATTGACGGACAACAATATGACAAGAACGACCATGCATCCAAAAATTAAACATTAACCAAATTAAAAGATGAAGTATATAAGAATATGAAACCATACTTGATGATAATCGACGCGTTCGATTGGAACTATTAGATCGGTTAGAATCATCTTCATTCCCTTGCTCCGTTCCTAATTTCTTCGAGGCCATCTTGTCTACTTGCATCTCTGTGTGGTATACTATTGAGCTTAAAACACTTTTATACTGAGGACATAAATGGAACTCTCGTGAAATGAAAGGAAAACACGTCAAAGCTCGTTCCCCATTGGTCACCTCATCCCCAAATAAAGAAGATTTCGAAATTGGAAAAGGAGATACATTTATTAATTTGAAATATAAAAGTTAATGTTATTGTGCCGAATCTCACGCAACATTTGTCATTATGTGTTGAACTCTTGAATATTAAATTTTGAAAACAACTAAGTTCATTAAGGCAAAGCCGCAAACAAGGGACATCTTATTAAATTTTTTATTTTGAATACAGTCAAGGAAAAAACGCTAAAAACCTACAATATCAACTCTTAGAACTGGGAGTTGGGTCTAACTCATCCTTACAAAACCGATTTGTAAGGTGATAATTGTCTCTACTTTATAAACATATATCCAGGTCATCTCACAACCAATGTGAGATTTCTTAACATACCCCCTCGCGCCCAACACTATAGGGCTTGGGGCACGAAAATAAATGGTGGATGGCCAAATCAGAAACCTAATAGCAGGCGACCCAACAGATCGGGGAGGGGGCTCTAATGCCATCTTAGAATTGGGAGTTGGGTCTAACTCATCCTTACAAAACCATCTTGTAAGGTGAGGATTGCCTCTTCTTTATAAACATATATTCATGCCATCTCGCAACCGATGTGGGACTTCTTGTTAGAAATAATATAAAACCATTGATGTGGCTCTATCCTAACAGCTTAAGCTTTTGGGATAATTGGTTATTTGACACTTCTTAACATCAATAAAGAAAGGAACTGCCATTTAAAAATAAAGGAATAAAATAATAATTTATTTTACTATCTTGTATTATTTGTTGATATGCATTAACAAATTAACAAATCCAATAACATTTTACCGGAAAAATATAATATTTACATGTCAAATTACATTAAGGTGCTTTGTGTGAAGAATCTGTAACACTAAAAACTAATTATATTTTAATAGGCTAACTATGAAGGAAGCTCAGATACTACTTGTGATTTTGTGGGTTTGTTCAATAAAATATATTGCAATTCAAAAAAAACATAAAACCTGGATACTTTCCCCTCTAATGCATCATCAGTAAAGCAATTATTTGCAAGTATGATTTTATGTTTTTTAAAACAGTAACAAATAGAATTAAAGGAGAGACTTACCTAAGCCAGAGAAGTTTGACTTACATGCTAGAGGTGTGCACCTTCGTGAAGCACCTTAGTCAGAAAGAGGACATGGCAATTTCAGAAAAGCAAAGGATACAACACAGTTAAGTATAATAGTAACAACAAAACACAAAACATAAAGATTAACATGCATGTGTGGCACGCATAGACCCTAACACTCCACCTGCGTTTGAACATACATTGTTGTGTATTCATTGCTCGTTCCTGGCAACAATCTTAAAATTTATAATGATAGTTCCAAAACAATAGTGAAAGCTTGTAGTATGTAGGCTACAAGAATTCAATTGGTGAATGAAGAGTATCCAGCATGATTTTGTGTTTTTTCTGTAAATAGTAATAAATAGAGTTAAAGGAGAGCCTTACCTAAACAAGGAAGGCCTGACTAACATGCTAGTGTGAACCATGTTGAAGCAGCTTTGCTTTAGTCGGCAAGCAGCATTCAGGTGCTGTTTGGCTCATTTAAAATTTTAGCATGATTTAAATGATTTTTAGTTCGTACAAGATACACCAATTTTGAATTTAGTCCTTATAACAATTTCGTACTAGTTTTAATCCTTTAAATATAGGAAATGCTGTTTTTTGTCCTTGTTTTGGAATAAAGACTATATAGAGACTTTCAAACATAGATAAATATTACAAAAACTTAAACAAACAAAAAAGGACCAAAAGCAAATTTCGTGTGTTTCAAGTAATAAGGACTATATAAAGACTTTCAAACATAGATAAATATTACAAAAACTTAAACAAACAAAAAAGGACCAAAAGCAAACTTCGTGTGTTTCAAGTAAATTTTGTTATGGACTAAACTATAAAAGGTGTATGTTATAGGAACCAAAACTTATTTAAGCTATTTTCATTACCTACATGTAACCTTATGCTCACGAAAAGTTGATTTTCCAAAAAAATTGCAACCATCATAACTGAATATTGGTCTTAATTATTTCTGGAATCTAACCCAAAAGCTCAAGTTCCTCCACTCCCTTGTGGCTGCATGTTTCTAGCTTGGTATTTATATTGTTTAATTTCTGAAAATAGAAAAAACACTTCAAAGTAGTATTATACAATTGTGAAAATGTATTGCTGAATTGAAATCTATTACAGTGTATCATTTGAAGTTCACTTGTAAATCATAATTACGATTAGTCAACACAAATAGGATAATGTTTCAAGCAATAAACCTCAAGGGCATAAATAAAGAGATTTTCTAAAAGACACACAGACTCATAACGACTCGAGATAGAGATTTCTAAGTTCTAACCTTTGTATCAATGAAATGGCATAGTCATCATGTCCATGAGGGTACAAATTTAACAGGAAAACAAAATATATAACAAGGCTATAAATGCAGCTTAAAGCAGCAAACCCCTAGAAACTTGTTTTCTCTAACCCCAATTATTAATCTTTTTTTTCGGGTTACCATGATATACAAACTCTCAACTGCCGTTAGCGATGAATAATCTCCGTCAGGGAACTGTGGGGCCCACGGAGTTCTCCCCTCCCAACTGAATTATTTCCATACACAAGAGCTAAGAATCGAACCCCGAACCACTTACTTAAGGGGCCTAAGACCCTTCCCATTTGGACCAATTCATAGTTTGTATCCCAATTTTTAATCTAAAGCTAGAATATAGAAATTTTCTCCAGTGAACAACCAATTCACAAATAGTGGAGAATCAACTTAGAAATTCATACACATAAAGAATGATGGGATATTATAACAAAAAAGGGTTGTTACTTTTAGTAATAACTGAGATTTAATTCATTGAGGACTTTCCACAAACACATTAATGCATAAACGAAATAGTGGAGAAGTTGAAGCATAGATTTGTATAAGGAGAAGGAAAAACTCATCTTGGAGTTGAATCGAGAAGCAGTAAAGTTATGGAGCATGGTGCTGATGAATGCAAAACACAATCAAAAATCGATTGACGACGATGATGTTAGTGTTTTTCCTTCTGTAGAGAATGTAGAACTTGGTCTTACTCTTTTCGGTGGTTTTATGGTTTTTATTTTGAATTTTCAAAAACTAAAATTAGTTTTAATTTTTTATTTTTAGTTTTAAATTGAAAATCCTTTTAAAACATAAAAATATTATACACATATTCTAGTCCAAATAATTCATATCATTAAGTTTAAAGAAGTTTCAAGAATAAATATAAAAAATACAAAGTGTATTTATTTAATAGTAATTTTAATTTCAATAATAGTTGATGAAAATAGTGGTTGTCGCAAACGCCTCATAAAGTTATTGGTTCTAGTCACAATGGTAGGTGATAGTGGTGATTTCTGGTGATCGAAGTGGTGGTCAGATCAGCGATCAAGGTAGGATGGAGAGGTGATTGACGGTGGTTAGAGTGGGTTGTTGGTGGTGGTCAAAGTAGTGATCGAGTGATGGTCGTAATTGTAGTTGTTCTGGACTGGGCCTAGAGCTGGCCTAATCCATCTTCTGCTCGACCTAGGGAGCTTAGAGCTCCTGCTCGATATTATGGACTACGAGCTCCTCATCGACGGTTAACGAGCTCCCCTGCTCGGAATACATACGCCGCCACACTTCCCACGTGTTCCTATTTACTAGGACGTGATATGTTTGAGGCAACAGCCTCGCTGCACGATGAGGGACAACTCATCACCAGGATAAGGGCTAAATGTCGGTTCCTTACTCCAACATAGGAGAAATCCTGGCAGTCTCTCCTATTGGGCCGCCTTGCACAGCCCATTGGGAAGACCTTGGCCCAGCGCTGGGGATCTATAAATACCCTCCTTCACTAGAGGGTCAGGTATTCAATTCTTTACTCAATTTCACTCTCGTACTTGTTCACTCTTCTGACTTAAGCATCGGAGCGCAACCCCCCTTCCTGTGGTGAAATATTGCTGCTCAACACAACGGAACTGTTCATCAAGCAAAGGATTCACCGGTCATCATCTTTCTTATCACAAGTTAGATCAGTAGTCAATGGTGGTTATTTTGGAGGTCAAAGGTGGATAGAGTGGTGGTGGTGGTCACAATGGTCAAAGTAGTTGAAGTGTTGGTTGGCGTGAAGGTGGAAAAACATAAGAAGGGGGGGTTGAATTGTGTTTTAAAAAATTAAAACTTTTTACCAAATAAAACTAAGTTTGCAGCGGATATAAACACAAAATAAAAAGGGTTGCTGAGAGAGAGAGAGAGAGAGAGAGAGAAAGACACAAAATTTATCCTGGTTCCTCTCACAAATCGAGAGTACTCCAGTCCCCTTGTTACTAACAAGAGATTTTCACTATAATCTACTTAAGATTACAAATTGCTCAAGCACACTTGCAAGAGACTTCTCAGGTGCTCAAGTTTCACTAAACAAGAGACTTCTCAAATGCTCAAGTTACACTTAACAAGAGACTTCTCAAACAAACTTAAGAATAAGAAAGAATGTTAAGGAACACTTGATATACTATCAGAGGTGTTTACAAAATACAACGCAAATTGCTTTAAGACTTGAATGACAGATGGAACACTAATGTCAGAATACTTCAGAGTCTTAAACGCAGTAATGGAACAGTAGAACAGTTGTCATTTCTTCCATTTGAGTCTTCTATTTATACTTGAAGGAAGATGATGACCGTTGCAGAGAGATAAAGTGCCAGCTGGAATTTGCTCGTACAATTGCTAGCTGTAGATTGCCTTCTTTGGCAAAGAAATTCAATTCCACTACCCTGCAATTCAAATTATCACTCATCCATTTTGAGTAATAATAGTACGATAGTACGATCCTCAAATGCGCTCCACTTATGGATAAGATTAACGTTGTACCAACGAATACTCCTTCCTGTGGATGTGACAGAGCCTTGAAGTAGATAGTTCTTCAGACATTGATTCTGGTTCTGTCAGTTCTTGAGTGATGTAAATTCCTTTTGCTTTAGATGATGTTGTCATAGCTTCTGAACTCATCAGAGTCTAGCTTTGGTCCTCAGAAGCATTATCTTCAGCACGCAAACTTTAAGCTTCTGATGAACAGCGATACGCTTTCAGAGCTTCATAGTTTGGCTTCTCTCTTGTTATTCACAGTGCTTCTTAATGAATTTTAACTTATAATTCTGCACACTAGAATAATCATTAGTAATACCAATTGCAATTTTAATACTTTGTTATCATCAAAACCACTTAAAATTTTAGAGGTTCATGTCAGACCCACTTTGTTCCAACATGGCGATGGTCAAAGTAGCGGCCCGTGGTGGTCATTATGTGGCTGATGGGGATTGAAGTAGCCATTGGAGACCATTGGTGTTGATGTGTTAGTGTTAAAACAAAAATAGACCAAAATCATCATCGATTATGACCACAAAAATAGGTTTTTTGTTAAAGTTTTTTCATTTTTACACGTTTAACCGTCTTCTATCATATTTACGCGTTCAACCGCATTTCTTCATCCTTATCCCATGCTTCATCATTGTCCCTAAAGTGTCATCATTATCTTGTTGTATGTCGTCGTCGCCTCATCGTTTGTCACTAAAATTATGTTTGAAATATAAGAAATAGTAAAAAAAAAGATTAAACTAAACTGAAATATATTATTAATAAAATTTTAAAGAAATACAATATATCATACAAATAATAAATATTACTGAAAACTTATGTATATGGTTTGATTCGGTTGTAAAAAAATAATTAAAATTTGAACTGCATAATTTTTATAAAAAGACTTTCAAACACATCCAATAATATTTGATTCGGATAGGAGTATTTTGGATATTTCGTAGGGCGCTTGAAAATCTATAGGGTGGCAAAAGTAATTCTCATTTTTTTTTATTAAGAACTTCTTAAAAATCTATTTAGCATAGCTTCTCTTTTTATTGAATAGAAAAATTTAAAATAAATTAAGTCAAACGGTACCTAAGTGAAACTATTTTTTAGAAGCTTATCAAGTTAAAAAAAGGTCAGATTATAGGCATAAATTGGGTTAAATTTTAGTTTTTAAGTTAGTCCTTTTTAAATTTTTATTAAATTTTTAGTCCTTTGCAAATTATCTTGCACTCATATATGGTTTCTGTTGTTAAGTCAACATGTATTTTTGAATAACTTTTTTTATGTATATTTATAGCATCATAAAAAGTTTCTACAGGAAAAAGCTCAAAATTCGATTTATAGGTATGATTTTCATTACTTTTATTTTGAACTTTTTTCGTTTAAAAAATTTGTAATTAATTCATGTATCATATTAAAAAATTCAAAATTTAAGTAAATATATTTTATATGATACTAAACATGCCTATAAAAATCGCTACGAGAATTCATGATTAAACACATGCTACATACATCTCTTCTCAAATGACAAACACAAATATTTCAAGTAAATGACATAATAACAAACCAAGACATTCAAATGAAATTTTTTAAAAAAAAGAAAATCATACAGCCATTTGAGCCTTAAAATCTTCAGAGAATAAACCAAAACATTACCAGGTTCATGTAAACTCACATAATCTAAGCAAAGATAATGAAACTATAGAAACCATTACTAGTTTTTCAAGTCTAGCTAGTTAAGAAAATAAAAAGGGACAGAAAAGGAACAAGATCCAAACTAACATAGAGAGAGTAACGAGCTGCATGGTGCCAAGTTAGCAGGCTACTCAACCAGAGAATAATCAACTTCATAATGTTCATTTTGAAAACACCAATCCAGCCAATAAGGTCTTGATCTACTAAGAACTTCACGATTACCAGCAAGCTCAATGCATTCCATCAGTTTATTATTACTACCTGAATACACTTCACATTGTGCAGATGCCCACTTAATAGAATACACACGATTGCTTTCATATCCCCACTCACCAGGGTTCGCCATAGCATAGCATTTGTAAGGCGAAAAAAATAAGGCAAGGTCACCCAAACTTTGCAACTTGACATAACTCATAGTAGCAAAGTCTATCCTGTAGACATCCAATACTGCATTTGGTACAAAGCGAACCACAAGAAGCTTCCCATCACACTGAAGTAACCTCCAATAAGGAATTACATCGGGAGTATTTTTCAGTTCTAGCAATTTCACACTTGTAGAGTTTAGGCTAAGCATACCTATCTCAAGCTTGTCAGTGAGAACATAAATAATATTATCCAAAACAACAAAGTCCACAACCCTCCATGGCTTTCCCCTTTTGGAATAAGGAACCCAACTAGAAAATCTTGACTGGTAAACATTCAAACCAGACGAACTTTCGCACGAAGCCACTATGACAAATTCATTTGAACCTTTTACATGTGCAATTAAGACATGACAGGCATAATAAAACAAATTCTCTTGAACTTCTGAGGTATCAATGATCATTTGTTTTCTTGTAAATGGATTCATCAGGTGAAGTGTATTGGCACCTGCCATGATCAGATATCCACTAGATGAACCAGAATAGTATAAACCCCAAAAGTTACTCATCTTAGAACTGTAAGCCCGTTTTTCGGGTATGCTATAAAACGAGTAAAATTTCTTAGCATAAGGAGTAGTCTGTACGACCAATGGTGATTGGGATTCTAGGAATTTTTTCCAATAAATTTTATGCACTTCCCTCCACTCCTTGCAAACCGCCGAAAAATTGAAGAGATCATCAAAACTTAATAGTTTCTTGGATATGATATCAAGCATATCCCCATCAAGTGGACTGGTATCCATATCTTCTTTCATTTTTTCCCCTGCTACAATGGCAATGTTAGATGATTTCCAAGGTCAATAGGAGGAGAACATATGCTTTTATTCATTTATTTAATAATATCATGGAAGAACGTGAGATAAAGAAATTTTTGCAGATAGTACAATAATCCAAGAAAGATATTTTCCTAAACAGAATAAAACCACTTAGACTTAACCACATTTGAAACACAATTCAGGCATTTCTGAAGCTTCTCATTGAGTAGCAAGGATTCGTGATGATTTTTAATCAAACTTTCTAACATATAATTAGTAGCTACAAAGTAAAACCACATTATGCACATAACATAATTGACATTAATTCTGATATAGTTCTGATATAGGAGTAAAACAATCCTTCAAAATATAACTATTACAACTAAAAACAACTTGCAAATTCTGAAGATAAATAGTTTTTCTATTTGACATGCTGCTAACAGCCTTAGTTAAAAGAGAGTCCTAACTTTGCGTTGACAGTTACCTCTAGTGTTGAAGTTATATGGTTTTAGATAAGGAAAAACTGAAGTGGAAGAAATAACTTCAAATATGATTATGGCTTGGTATGATTTGCTTATACAGAAGGCTACGCATCAACCCTTATTTACATTAGTGCCACTGGACTTTTAATTCTAATCAAATATGAAGACAAATTATGATAGAACACAGACACACACACACACATATGAAAACTAATCCCAAGAGATAATTTAAGATGCTTTATGAAAATATCTGCAACAGGTTCAGGCTGATTTCTCTGGAATAGCTGGAGAACCAGCTTACATCTGAGATAGTCATGAGGTTAGACTGATTTCTTTTGGATAGCCATTAGTTAGCCGAGAAAAGGCATCCAAGTAAAGGAGGGAAGGGCAGCTTAGGCGAGTAAAGAAACAACCTGAGATGGTTTCTGACAAGCTGTCATGCACCCTTATAGTTCACACAGTGGGATAATCAAACTGAAGAATGGTGCATGTGACCCGCCCTTGTGCTTTTTGACAGGAGATACATCACCAGGAAATGTTGTGGTTGTGGTGGATAATTGAAATGGTGGTGATTGGAACACAGTTATAAACACACTGGAAGAAAGACACGGCTATGAATTTTGGAAACCAAAGATGAAAAAAAAAATCAAGGATAATGACACTATATAGTAAAGTTCCAGAGCTTGAAAACAGAACAATGACGAGACAAGTCATGGAGGACGGTACCACTTAGATACCTAGTTGAAGTCATAGTGTTTTACATAAGGAATAATAGAAGAGATATAAACTTGAATTACGTGTGTTTTGACATGATTTCAATCAAGATACTAAAGAATAAGCATTAACATTTCTTCAACTGACAAATACAGAAGTTAATTATAGGAAATTATGTAAGACATTTTCATATCATCTAACAACCAGCAAAAGTTAAAAATTATGGAAACGGGTTTAGGACAGACATCAATCCCTATTATTTAACCTTAAAAATTGAGGAAGAATGAACACGTACAACTTATAGTAAACAAGAAATTTGCAGCCAGAACACCAATAGTAACCTAACATCTTTTGAGTCCTAACTCAACTTCTAGTTCATTTTTGTTTATTTTATTTTCTACAAAAAATAAAAATCAGGCAACTGAATATCTGTCACCCCAAATTTGCAAATATTGGCTCTACCTCAAACTTCTATATGATAATAGGGTAGCGCATCAAACACGTAAACTAAGATAAAGAAAATCACTTTCATGGCATTATAGGACTGGCAAAACATTGTGAATTTTTCAAGGCCAATATATTTGGACACTAGTTTCCCACTGAGTACTGACATAAAATGGATGAATCTGAAAAGTTGGTATATTATAAGAATAAACCCCAAATTTTGTCGTTCAAAGATATAATTGCAGCCAGGTTGATATGTTTGAAATATTTTTGTCATCAATTTAGTTCTCAATAGTGCAAAATGTCAAAACTTAATTTGTTAATCATGCAAAACATCATCAAATGAGTCTTCACATTAGGATTCCATTACACACACTCTCTCAATCTGACAAAAAGAAACAACCAAATGACACTTGATTGTATAATTAGATTGATGTCAGAATTCATTTGAGGACTAATTAAATCACGACACGTGAATCTTTGGAGAATCTACAATTGGTTCAAGCTAAATTTATCATTCAATTGGTTCTTATTTAAGAGAACAACAAACGGCAGGAAGAACATGTACCGTGAAAATATGCAATATTTCACATTTGCAAGTACACAGAATTTGGGAATAAGGTCTAATTCAACCCCCACAAAACCAATTTGTAAGGTGAGAAATGGCACAAGACATATAAGCATACTTGGGCCTTATTTCTAGGCTATATGGGACTAAACACACCTCGTCACACCTAGCATAATGAAGGCCTGAAGATTGCAATAAAGGCAACCCAAAGTCGCTGCAATTACTAGGAGCAGGGATCAATTAAGGCGACTTTTCAACACTTCCTCTCACGTACAGTGCTATGCACTTGGACGATGGAAGGTTTGGGCACCCAACAACAGATCTAGGCTAACCTTTATATCATCTTAGATATTGGACTTGAAATATAACTCAACCCCACAAAATTGACTTCAAAGGTGAAATCTATATAAGCATTACTTCGGCTGTATCCATAAGCGACTTCAATGGTTCAGCAGCAAAAACTGCCTCAGACACCACATTGGCAGAAGTCGCATGACTGAGACGCAATACGTATTTCTTTAAAATTTTAACCAAATAGAGAAAAACAATCTCATAAAACAATAAATATAGGAAAACTATATGTTAAGAAATCTGTGCTTCAATTTAAAAAATATATACGGACAACGATATGACAAGAACGATCATACATCCAAATATTAACAAAATTAAAAGATGGAGTATGTAAGAATATGAAAACATACCTGATGATGATAGGGGCAATGCATTGGAACTATTAGATCGGTTAGAATCATCTTCATTGTTCCCGTGCTCCATTCGTAATTTCTTTGAGGCCATCTTGTCTACTTGCGTCTCTCTGTGGTATACTATTCAGCTTAAAACCCTTTTATACGGAGGACATAAAGGGAACTCGCGTAAAATTAAAGGAAAACACGTCAAAGCTCGCTCCCCATTGGTCACCTCATCCCCAAATAATAAATATTTCAAAATTGGAAAAAGTGATACATTATTTTAATTTGAAAAATAAAAGTTAATGTTATTATACCAAATCTCACTCAACATTTGTTACTATGCTTTGAACTCTGAACATTAAATTTTAAAATTTTAAAACAACTAAGTTGATTAAGGCAAAGTCGCACAAAAGGGACATCTCCTTAAAAAAAAATTTGGATACAGTCAAGGTAGTCAAGGAAAAATTGCTAAAACAACATACATCTTAATAAAGAAAGGAACTGCCATTTATTTAAAAAATAAGGAATAAAATGATAATCTATTTTGCAATACTTGTCGAAATACATTGACAAATTAAAAAATTCAATAATATTTTACCAGAAAAATATAATATTTAAATGTAAAATTACACTAAGGTGCTTTCAGTAAAGAATCCGTAACACTGACAACTAATAGTATTTTAATAGGCTAACTATGCAGGATGCTTAGATATGACACAAAACATGGATACGATACAAAACCTTCAAGAGGACAAGGAAAATTCTGAATAGGAAAGGATGCAACACAGTTAGGTATAATAGTAAAATGGAAGCACAAAACTTAAAAGATTAACACACACGTGTGGCTCATATAGACCCTAATACTTCAACCTGCATTTGAATATAAATAGATATGTTCTTGTTTTTATTCCTAGCATAAATCTTAAAAGTTAGAATGATAGTTCAAAAATAAAATTGAAAGATTGTAGTATGTAGATTAGCACGATTCAATTGATGAATAAGAAGTATGCAGAATGGCACATATCTAACACCAGTACAGCAGCTACTTTGTAATCATCCATTCTTCTTGTTGGACTATTTTCCCCTCTTATGCATCCCTAGTAAAGCAATTATATGTAAGTATGATTTTGTGTTGTTCTAAACAGTAACAAATAGAATTAAAGATACCTAAACCAGAGAGGTTTGACTTACATTCTAGACGTGTGCACCTTCGTGAAGCATCTTTGCTTTAGGCAGCAAGAGGACGTGGCAATTTCTGAAAAAGAAAGAATGCAACACAGTTGAGTATAATAGTAACACAAAAACACAACATAAAGATTAACCTACATGTGTGGCACGCATAGGCCCTAACACTTCCACCTGCATTTGAACATACATTGTTGTGTATTCATTGCTTGTTCCTAGAATAAATCTTAAAAGTTGGAATGATAGTTCCAAAACAATGGTGAAAGATTGTAGTATGTAGGCTAGAAGCACACAATTTTGTGCTTTTTTTGTAAACAGTAATAGAGTTAAAGAAAAGCCTTACCTAAAAAAGAAAGGCCTGACTAGCATTGACTAGCATGCTAGTGTGAACCTTGTTGAAGCAACTTTGCTTCAGTCAGCGAGAAGCATTCAGACACTGTTTGGCTCATTTAAAATTTTAATATGATTTAAATGATTTTTAGTTCGAACAATATACACCAATTTTGAATTTAGTCCTTATAACAATTTCTTACTAGTTTTAATCCTTAAAACATAGGAAAAGCTGTTTTTGGTCCTTGTTGTTTTCGATTTAGTCACTATATTGTCCATATCAGATTTAATAATCATTGTAAAATGGGAACTATACTGACTTTGTCCTTGGAATAAGGACTATATAGAGACTTTAAAACATAGATAAATATTGCATGAACGAAAACAAAAGAGGACCAAAAGCAAATTTCCTATGTTTCAGGACAATTTTGTTATGGATTACAGTAACCAAAATTTCATTTAAGCCATTTTCATTTAGCAAAATGTAACCTTTTTTTCACTAAAAGTACATTTTCCAAAAAAATTCCAACCATCATAACTTCATAAGTGAATACTGGTCATAATTACTCCTTGAATCTAACCCAAAACACAAACTACTCATGAATGCATGTTTCTAGCTTGGCATTTTTATTCTTTAATTTATGAAGAAAATAAAATTGAAACCCAAAACCATAAACTTTAGATTTCCTTATCTTTAATTACATGAATGAAATGACATGTAAATGAGGGCGAATAAATAGATTTAAAAAGGACAAAACTGACACTCAACATAAGCACTTCATATATCTAATGTTCTTATCAATGAATTAACCACAAATTTAACAGGAAAACAAAATATATAGCAAGACTATAATGCAGCTTATTGCAACAAATCTAAAGCTAATCTAAAGCTACAATTTGGAAATTTTCTCCCTTGAACAATCAACTTACAAACCGAGGATCAACATAGAAATTTATGCACACAGAGAGTAAACTTAATGAAACCATATCAAACTATCCAACCATTCTCTCTTCTTTTTTTTTTTAAGAAGCTCAATTAGTCCACCCAAATTGGCACCAGAGAGAATCGAACATGAAACCTTAAGGAGAAGCACGCTCCCAGGTCCCAAGCCAATACCACCAGACTAACCCAAGTGGGTTATCCAACCATTCTTTCTAAGCAATAAAGTTTGTTACTGTAAAATTTTGACCCCTGATTTTGAAGTGCAACCAAGCAACATAAAATTTAATCCCAAGTAAAAAGATTATTATAACTTATTATAACAAAAAGGGTTGTTGCTGTTAGTGATAACTGAGTTTTGATTCATTGAGGACTTTTCACAAACACGTTAATGCATAAACGAAATAGTAGAGAAGTTGAAGTTTAGCTTTGTAAAAGGAGAAAGAAAATCTCATCTTGGAGTTGAATCGAGAACTGGTTGAAATTTCGGGGGTGGTAGAGACAAAATCACAATGAAAGATCGATCGATGATGAATAATTTTAGTGTTCCGTTCTTGGAATGCATAACCTGGTTATTGCTCTTTTCGGTGGTGTTTTGTTTCCGTTTATTTCCCGCGTTAGGAAAAATATGCTACCAAAAACAGTTTAAAATGTGAAGTTTTTTTTTTTTTGGTAAGGTAAAAATGTGGAGTTTAAGAAAGTGTTAAAAAATCCCCCATCGGATCTCAAATGATCTTGACAGGTGTTTATAAGCAAGTGGTAGTAAAGAAAGAAAAATACTTCAAAAATAAAAAAGAAAGAAAGAAAGAAAAATATATAAGGAATTAAAATAAGGATTTACAAGTAAAAAAACTACAAACGTTTAATTAATTATTTGGAGTAATTTACGGTTACATTTTATATACTCCTTACGTCCCTTTTTATAAGAGCTAGTTTCACAAAAAATGTGTCCCTTTTTATAAGACATTTTTACAATTATCAATGACATTAATTATTCTTTTTCCAAACTTACCCTTATTTATTTTGCATAGTTTTTTTAATAGTATTAAATTCTCTTTTGTTTGATACAAAACACTACAATTAATGGTAAGAGTAAACATGTAAAATCAATATAATTTTTCAATCAATTTAATACTAAAACTCACTTTCTTAATACTCGTGTTTTGTCAAACTAGCTCTTATAAATAGGGACGGAAGGAGTAATATATACTCGATCCCTCCGGCCACAAATACAAGCAAATGTATACTTTTTAGATTCATTGAATAATTGATGTATCTGGACCAGTTTTTTTAATAGTATTAAATTCTCTTTTGTTTGATACAAAGCACTACAATTAATGGTAAGAGTAAACATGTAAAATCAATATAATTTTTCAATCAATTTAATACTAAAACTCACTTTCTTAATACTCGTGTTTTGTCAAACTAGCTCTTATAAATAGGGACGGAAGGAGTAATATATAGTAGGTTAGAGCACCCACATCCATGTCACTCATATTGGTGGTATAAATGGGTCCGACGTAATATATTATATTATTTTACACTTTTCAACTATTTAAATCATTCATCCATATTTTCTAAATATTCATACCACTCATCCACAACTCTAACATGGACCCACAAAATTCACATTATATTGCTTTTTTCCATTATTTTAATACCAAATCATTTGAAAGAAAAGAAACAAAATGAAAAGCAACCGTATCCTATAATGGAAGTTCTGGTTTTCTTTTAGGCTAAACTACACATTTGGTCCCTTACGTTTATTTTAGTTTTCAATTTGGTCCCTTACGTTTAAAAAGTTTCAATTTAGTCCTTTACGTTTATTTTAGGTTTCAATTTGGTCCCTTCCGTCAGTTTTTGCACATGTGGCAGACGGTTTGCTGACGTGGCGCACGGTTTGCACACATGGATTGACACGTGGACACCTAGACACGTTGACACGTGTCCAATTGAAACAGTGGAATCCGACGGAAGGGACCAACTAATGCAAACGTTGATAACGTAAGGGACCAAATTGAAACTTTTTAAACGTAAGGGACCAAATTGAAACCTAAAATAAACGTAAGGGACCAAATATATAGTTTAGCCTTTCTTTTACAACCCAATTTCATTCAATTATCCATGCTACTATGACACAAGTGGCACATGTGGCAAATATCACCCCCTATATTTATGCTCTTATGACTTTGGTATACTTATGTATTCATTTTAAGAAGGTGAAATTGTAATCACTAAACTGCTTTGAAAAATTACAACCAAGAATTTGTTGTTTCAATTGGTCACGAATTTCATTTGGATTCTTCCTTACCGAAAAAATTTGGTTTGACAACCGATGTAGTTGCCACTAAACGGTCGTAAAAATTCTATATTTAAAAAATAGTAACTTTTTTAGGAGAAAGGATCCAGTAATACAAAGTTTGACCACAAGGTAAATAAAGTTTGGCCAAAAATTATCCTTATCATTGCTATACTCTACACAAAACCGGTGGAAATTCATGAAATTCAAATGTGAAATTATTGTTTTCTTTTGTTTGTATGTTTGTTTTTACTGAATCTGATATAGGATTTCAGGTGGGGTTGAAATCAGGCAAAAGTATATCCCTTCAATCACTCTATTCTCAATTCTGACACCATTTTTAAATTTTGGTGGTAGCAATTAGCATATGCCCCTATGGGGCATGTGGAGCAACTCTGAGAATTCAAATTATGAAATGAGTTTATTTTGTATTACTTACTAATTTCCTATAATAATAGGAGAGTTGATGTTTTTAAAATAACATAAATATTTAAAAATATGTGATGCAATTGGTAATAGAACTAATTTAACATCAAACATTCAATGTCAACCATTGTTCTATTTGCAGATCAGAGTAAAGAAATGCAAGTGGTAGATGCACATGGTGTGTTAATTGATCAACCATTTGCTGCAAGTGATGCATTGACCCTTTTTTTGGAGTCAATTGAGAATAGCATTTGATATGAAGTAGATATAAATGAATATGTAGAATAAAATACCATCTCCCCACCCCCTTCAAAGATTTTTTTTCACATACACACGGTTGAACTACTCTGACCGGGCAGAACGGAATTGTTTCATTACTCCAATGGCAAAGATGGGGGGTTGATATGGTGGTTGAAGGTTCAGACACGAAAGGGAAAAATATTTGCAAGATTGTTAGCACTCAAACGCTCAAATCAATATTTGAATGAGAGAAATGCTAAGGAAATTGAGTGAAAATTGTCTTTATAAGTCAAACCTTGCATGAGTATATATGCATGGAGAGTGGCAATTCAATTCCACTTGGTGAGTGATGCTGGCAAAAGTACAATTTTAGTACTATGCTGAATTTTCATTGGTCTAGGCCATGTAGAGAACGTGGTTGTTCTTGCTTGAGTAGCTTTCCAAACTTGGTAGCATGTATTAGAGTTATTCGTCTTTTGGCCTTAAATGTATTGAACTTTAGTCGAATCCGAAACAGAACATATATTTTTTATAGACAAACATTATTATATTTTCTTTCATCAGAGTTTGAATTTCAATTATTTTTTTTTTAAACTTCTTTATATCTTAGTTCAAATTAGTTGAATTATCCAACTCCAAGAAAATTTTAAGCTTGCAAAAGCTGTAATGAAAAAATGCATGTACCCCAAAAATAAAAATCAAGTAAAATGCAAATTGTTGTGTGAGGTGAGAAGTCTCACATTGCTTAGATAAGTGGAGGTTGAACACTTTATAAGTGAGAGGACCCATAAACCTAACGCCTTAAGGTTTTGGGTTAAAGTGTGGTGTCTAATTCATTTGTGAAGTTGTTCTTAAACCCAATGTGGATGATCCCCCTGGCTGCCCCCTCATGGTGACCCAACAGTGGTATCAGAGCCGATGGTTCGACGAAGGGTTCGACCGGCTCCTTGTATCGAAAGTCTTCCTGACAAAGGTGGTCAAGCGGCGTGTCCCGTTGAGTGTGGCCAACTGCGATACAAGTATATGGATGAAGAAAGCTTCCGCTTGAGGGAGAGCATATCCAAGAGTGGATGGACTCACTTGAGGGGGGAGATTGTTGTGTCAAATGTGAGGTGAGAAGTCCCACATTGCTTAGATAAGTGAAGGTTGAACACTTTATAAGTGAGATGACCCATAAACCTAACGCTTTAAGGTTTTGGGTTAAAGTGTGGTGTTCAATTCATTTGTGAAGTTGTTCTTAAACCCAATGTGAATGATCCCCCTGGCTGCCCCCTCATGGGGACAAATGACTTGTCAAATTCTAAGAATTATTCCCTTTTAAAAGATGAATTATGTCCATTATTCTAAAGTGCCTAATCTGAATAATGGATATTTTAACTTCAGTGTATACTAATTTCATTTTCAATATTTGTGGAAGTTGTTGACAATGACATCAAAATGTGAAACTCTTGGATAAATGGATCTTATACTTCATACATTTTCTTGCATATTCTATTTAATGAGATTTAGTAAACTGCCAAAGATTTATCAAACATAACAAACTATTTCCATTTACTAAGGTTGTGGGACCTATGTTCATGATATAACAGTTAAGTTAATCTTTGTTTTTTAGCTTTTTTTGTTTAGTTGGAAGGAATTCATTGGGTACCAACTATATCCCTTGAATACAAAGCAAAGTGTTTTATTAATTTATTTTCTCTAATTATTCTGTAAGAGTGAGTGAATATAAGCTGTATTCTTTTGAAAAAAGGGAAGGTATCATTGGGCATGCAGAAAGTGTTTTGATCTTTTGCTGATTAAAATCATTACTGAAATTATACACATAAGAAATATTGAATACAATTTGCATCATGATATAGTTCGTGTGGCTTTGTTAGCTTCTAAGTTTGATTAGCATGATTAAGAATTTGTTCAAAGAATAATAAATAATTACATCAATAGATGAGTTAAGGAATGGTAGTGTGTAATTTGAGTGGAATGTGAGGTACAAACAAGTGCTTAATTAAGGTGTGACATACCATTATGAATGTGATAAAGTGGTGTTTGGTTGAAGAAAAGGATTGAAGCATTAAATCTCAATTTTTTGTGAAATTTTATGGCAACAAAAGTTCATGATGACCGGAAGAGATTATAATGCATCAATCACCTAAAACAAATTTATCAAAATTGTTTTGAACTGAACCTTCACATTGCATATGCTCGAATTGAGTAACTACTTAATTGAATTCCCCCGCCAAATGCATCTACATCAAACTACTATATAAAGAAGATAATTTGATTCGAGTACACATTCATTCTAGCTTTTGCCACACATCGGAACATTGCTAATTTGTGTCGCAATCTTCGCAGTTTCCAACCACCCATATCAAATTTCACTCCATGAACACTTCCTTGTGGTTCACTTGTCCATTCTTCTTTGATTCAGACAAGCTCTCTCTTTTTTCTTTTTTTATAATATAAGTTCACTCAGGTTGAAAATGAATGACAAATTTATTGTATCGTGCTCTATAATTCTAAGGTATCTCACTCAATGATTTTCATAAAACTGGTCATCAAACAAGCTAGTTCACTCATGTTTAAAAAACAAACAAGCTCACTCATGTTTAAATATATTTTTTTTATTGAAATTCGTACATTTAATTAAATATTTTTAAACTTTTTATAAATTAAATGCATTAACTTTAAGAAAATGTTTTTATTTTTATATTATAATATATGTTTTTATAGCCCATGTTATTATATTAACATAAACCGTATTAAATATTTCATCCATAAGTAAAAAAAAAAAAACCATTTTAGATTTAGTAAAAAATCATTTTAAATATTCATCTGCAAGTTTACAAATTCTAACTCAAATAGCGGAGTTAAAATTGTTAAATCGGATACTATTATTTGTGTTTCGAACCTCGATCTCTCTATCTTATGTATGTGCGGTTTTTTTTTTTTGTCATTTTATCGATCTATAAAAGAAATTCATTCGTATTTTCTTAATTTATTCAATTAATTTCTACTACAAAGTACTAACTCTAAAGGTTTTATCTAGTTGTAAAAAGACAGATCTTGAGGTCGGAATTCAAACCCCACTAATACTCTTGGAAGAAGATAAATGTAATTACTTTTGTAAGTATGGATATCTTCCCTAACCCTAAATCTTCTCTAATAAAAAAATTAATTGCTATTACTATGAAGACAAAGGAACATAATATAAAGGATCTTGCTAACTAGTGCCCCCGGGGCACTAGTTAAGGAACTAATAAGGTAAAGAAAAGAAAAAATATGCGTTGAAAAAATAAAAAGTTAAACCTTTAAGATGTTGACTCTACAAATTCCAAGATAATATTGCTATATTTGGTTACCTTAACTAGTGCCCCGGGGCACTAGTTAGCATTTGCCTAATATAAACAAGGGTCGTGCTAAATAGTGTATGGGACAGTTGTTAACCATATCAAAAGAGGAAATAAAAGACGAAATTAATGGTGATAAAATAATTTTTTATACTTTTAAGATATTAAATGTTCAATCTTCAAAACAAAATTTCCATATTAGTATGTTTAATTAGTGCCACAAGGACACTATATTTAGTATTTTCCTATAAAGAAATGAGTTTGTCTAACATGTGCAACATTGCACATGTTAAAGTAACAAAAAATAGTAACTTTTTATTAAAAACAACAATTATTTATTAAAAATTTATATATTTAATATAAAATGCATAAGTTCCCGTACAAATTTACTATTTTAAACTTCTTAACATGTGCAAATGCAACTTTGCACATGATACAAAAACCTAAAATAATAAAACTTCCAAACAATACATGCATCACTCAAATAGAGTTGGGTCAAAAATTTGTTTATTGACAAAAAATAAATACTAAATAATGGCTAATGCTACGGTGGACCACCTTCACAAGTGGTCCACCGTGGACAAGTGATCTACCGAATTCGAATTTTACAAAATTTATTGGTAGATTGAAAGTTTATATCATATAGAGCATCCACAAAAAATTTTAGAAAAATTGAAAATCATTTGATATTTTATTGGGATTTATCAAGATTTACAATATTTAATAAACTGTTAATCTTGATGGGTCTCAATAACATATCAAATGATTTTTAATTTTTCTAAAATTTTTTATAGATGATCTATATGATATAAACTTTCAATCCAACGGTGGATTTTGTAAAATTCGTATTCATTATATGATTTTTCATGAATGATCCACCATGGACCACTTCACTTGAAGAAGTGGTCCATGTTAGAATTTTCCCTAAATAATATACTGTAGTAATCAAAACGAATCCGACCAAACAGTCTTCACTTCCAAACAGAATCATTTCCACATGGATTATCATAAAACCTAACCTCACTCAGTATACTCTCTACTATTCATAAGTCCACGAAGCAAACTACACAATCATCAATAATCATTTCAATCTTAGAAACTCAACACAATCCCAATTCCATCTAAGATTCTAAATACAGAAATCATAAGCTCTTTCTTCCATTGCTTCTCTTCCACTTCACTCTTTCCATTAACAAATCTTCTTCTCACTCATGTCTCACTCACTCACTCACTTTCTCTCTCCTCATCTTTTTGGCGCCAAATGGACCCCACCAAATTAAAATCTCACCCTCTCAAAATATTTTTTTATTTTTTCTTCCTCTCATAAATAAATGCAACTACTTACTTCTCTTCTTTCTCAATCCTCTTCTTCATTTCTTCAACACTTTCCTTCTACTATTTCCTTCTTTCTCTCTAAACAAACTTAACTGAACGCACCGTACCGTACTTACCGTTCACTAACAAAACCCCAAAACGGTGTCGTACAAATAATATCTAAATGCTTGTTACTATTTTCTTCATCTTTCTGTTCTGTTTCCATCCCGTCGTTTCTCTCACCTCCGACGGCCTCGCTCTTCTAACACTCAAATCCGCCGTCGACGGCGACGGCGCAACTGCATTCTCTGACTGGAACGAAGACGACATTACGCCGTGTCACTGGTCCGGCATTAGCTGTTCTAACATCTCCGGCGAGTCAGATTCTCGTGTTGTCGGTATCGCTCTCGCTGCAAAAGGCCTCCGTGGTTACCTCCCGTCGGAGCTCGGAAAATTAATCTATCTCCGTCGTCTGAGTCTTCATACTAATCTCTTCCACGGTTCCATTCCTGTTCAGCTCTTCAATGCCACCTCCCTCCACAGTATCTTCCTCCACGGTAACAACCTCTCCGGCAACATTTCTCCCTCCATATGCAACCTTCCACGTCTACAAAACCTTGACCTCTCAGAAAATTCACTCGCCGGAGTTATCCCGGAGTCTCTCGGAAACTGTTCCCAGCTTCAGCGACTCATTCTCGCGAGAAATAATTTTTCCGGCGATATTCCGGTGACTCCGTGGCCGAAGCTGAAAAGCCTCGTTCAGCTCGATCTTTCCGCGAATCTTCTAGAAGGTTCGATTCCAGACCAAATCGGGGATCTCAATTCCCTTACCGGAACCCTAAACCTCTCATTCAATCACCTGTCTGGTAAAGTTCCAAAATCTTTAGGAAAATTGCCGGTAACGGTTAGCTTCGATCTTCGAAACAACGATCTAAGCGGTGAAATTCCTCAAACCGGGTCGTTTTCGAATCAGGGACCCACCGCGTTTCTCAATAACCCGAAACTATGTGGGTTTCCTCTTCAAAAACAGTGCACCGGTTCAGCCCCGAGTGAACCAGGAACTAGTCCTGGTTTAACTCGACCGCACGTGAACCGGTCTAAGAAAGGGTTGAGTCCCGGTTTAATTATTATTATAACTGTGGCTGATGCTGCTGTTGTGGCATTGATTGGGCTTGTTGTTGTGTATGTGTATTGGAAGAAGAAAGATAACTCTAATGGGTGTAGTTGTACTTTGAAGAGAAAATTTGGTGGTAGTGGAAACAATGAGAGATCAAATTTGTGTTGTTTTTGTTCGTCATTAGGGTGTGTTAAAGGGTTTAAGAGTGATGATTCTGAGATGGAAGAGAGTGAGAAAGGAGGAGGAGGCGGCGGCGGCGGTGGTGGTGGGAGAGGGGAAAGTGAAGGTGAAGGTGAATTGGTAGCAATTGATAAAGGTTTTAGCTTTGAACTTGATGAGTTGTTAAGAGCTTCTGCATATGTATTAGGGAAAAGTGGGTTAGGGATTGTGTATAAGGTTGTGCTTGGGAATGGTGTACCTGTGGCTGTGAGGAGATTAGGGGAAGGTGGTGAACAAAGGTATAAGGAATTTGCTGCTGAGGTTCAAGCTATTGGGAAAGTGAAACATCCTAATATTGTAAAGTTAAGAGCTTATTATTGGGCTCATGATGAAAAGCTTTTGATTAGTGATTTCATCTCTAATGGCAATTTGGCTAATGCTCTTAGAGGTAATTAATTCAATTACTTTACATTTTATTTATGTTTGTATATACTACTATGTATGTATACTTTATCTTTTTGCATTTGGGTCATTGATTTCATTTGTTGTATTCATTCATGAAGAGGCTTAACCTCCTCACCACCATTCATATCAGAGCTGCAGGTTTGTGATAAGACAGAGAGCACTATTTCATTGATAATGAGAGTTGAATGATAATACTAGTAGCAAAATAATGAATGAGAGTTGAATGATAATACTAGTAGCAAAATAATGAATGAGAGTTAATGATAACATGTGAAATTGGAATCTTAGGTATTGTAGTACTACTACATTAATTTAACTGGTATACCGTTATTCACTATCAATGTAAATTTATTCCTACGCAGACATTCAATCATATCTTACCATTATAAAATTTGTTAGATATATCCGCACAAAAAAATGTTAGATATTATTTCTAAAATGATTTCACACTTAATTATGTATTTGGATGGGGTGGGGTGGGTAGTTCAATTGGTTTGAGCTAAGGGTTAAAGGTGTAAAAGGACACGGTCCGGTGAAGGAGAAAAATACTAATATTAACAACTAATTACCGACTTTGGCCGTTTAAAAGAAAATTGTGTTTGGATGCATGTGTAATAGTATTTTTATATCAGAAAAGTTCACATCAATCAAACTCTAGCAACATTTTAGGTACAAGAAGTGGTTGTAGAACATTTAATTTAGAAGAGTGCAGACTTAGATTTTATGCTATTTATGTTTGATGATCGTCTGGTCAATTGTTGTCCTTTAATTTCAGCCAAAAGTAAAATAAAATTATTGTCTTCTCTAGTCTGTAGAAAGAATTGGTAGCAAGATAAATAATAATAAACTCCACATTTTTATAGAAAATGCTACTAAAATATGCTAGATTTTGTTTGCATGGAAGAAAGAAATCGAATTTGGAGTTATGTCTTTTTCCATTGTCTCTTTGTTTTAATAATTGTCGTTTTCTTTATTGTTTTGTGGTACAATGGGACCATGATGGTTAGTTAGCTGGTGCAAATGCAGAATATTAAATTCTAATTGTCTTGGTAGAGATGAAGATTGATACTATATTACTACATTATAAAATTTAATTTGAGGTGAGAATATGGATGTGGGCCGTGTAGCTAGGTGAATACCTTAATTAGAGGCTTATTTATATTGGTAAGGGCATTGGATCGAGAAATTGTTTGGTAGGACAACAGTGTCAGAGTTGTTATTGTAAATGTCAATGAACTGCTCTTTGGGGATACCCCAAGAGAAAGAAGGACATTCGCCATGTGTTTGGGAAATGAGGGCAGTGGTATTCATGTCTGGGACTGGGACCATTAACTTCTATCTAGATCTTTATCTCATTCTTACCACATGGGGCCACTAAACTAACCAAAATTTTAGGCAGAAAAGTTGTAATTAAACACCTCAGTAAGCCATGTTCATGCAACCAGTTGGATTCTCTGTTATCCTCTTCTCTTAGTAAAATCTTAGTCGTTGGATTAACTTAACAGTCAAGATATTATCATATTAATATTCTCAACAGATTGATTAGTTTAACGACTAAGATGAGATTTGACTTGAGAGACTAGAGGGTATCCAAAGTGTTTGTCTTTTGACTTTAATTTTCTATTCAGTTGTTTGGATATTTTTTCATACAGTATTTTTTCTACACTCCCTTAATGTATCTTTCAAAGTAGCTTTGTATAAAGTGTACATTAAATTGTAGTCTGAAAAAGAACTTGCAAGTTTGTGCCTTTATTTCATTCAGCTAAAGTTTAGCTTTTGTTTTTTGTTTCTTCCAGTCGAGTTTCCTAGTTCACTTGCTTTTCATTGTTTACATTATTAATCCTTTTGGCTAAACTCTTTGCTTTCAAAGGAGACTCTACCAGCTTCACGAACACTTGATTCAATCCGGTCCTACTAGGACTGCTTTCTCACTTCTTTGCTTCTACTACACTTATGTTTAGCTATTATAAGGAAAATAATGAACACATAAAGACTTAATTTTGACTTTTAGAATAGTCAATAGTGAAATATGTTATGTTGGGTGTAAGATATACCGACCAACTAACCAATTATTTACGAGTATTATATTTGAAACTATTTATAAAATAAAAATGAAATTGTTACATAATGACTATCTCAGAAGATCGTGAATTTTCTATAATTTTATATGTACAAATAGCATGAATATGTAATTGGAAAAAAAAAAGTAACTCCTAATCTGAATTTGCATTCTGTAATAGTTTTAATCTTCAAAATAATTTGTTTTGCTAGAAATAGTTCACATTTAATTATTGATGTCTTTATACAGGAAGAAATGGTCAACCATCTCCAAATCTTTCATGGTCAACTAGGCTGAAAATAGCCAAAGGAACAGCCAGGGGTTTAGCTTATCTCCATGAATGCAGTCCAAGAAAATTTGTCCACGGCGACCTCAAACCCTCCAATATCCTCCTTGACACAGACTTTCAACCTCTCATTTCTGATTTTGGTCTTAACCGGCTGATCAGCATCACTGGAAACAATCCTTCCACCGGTGGTTTTATGGGTGGTGCTCTTCCTTACTTGAAGTCATCGCAAACCGAACGAATCAACAACTATAAAGCACCTGAAGCTAAAGTACCAGGCTGCAGACCCACCCAAAAATGGGACGTGTATTCATTTGGTGTTGTTTTACTTGAATTGCTCACTGGCAAGTCCCCCGATTCTTCTCCAGGAGCATCAACTTCTGTGGAAGTACCTGACTTGGTTAGGTGGGTAAAGAAAGGGTTTGAACAAGAAAGCCCTTTATCTGAAATGGTTGATCCATCACTTCTTCAAGAAATCCATGCCAAGAAAGAAGTACTAGCTGTGTTCCATGTAGCACTATCATGCACCGAGGGAGACCCTGAGGTCAGGCCTAGAATGAAAACTGTCTCTGATAATCTTGAAAGAATTTGAACATAATATCCTGATGTTTATCAGCTGAAAGTAGTGAGCATGAGACTGGAAAGGAACTCGCGCTTTCAGTCCCATGGTGCATTTTTGTTGTAGCATTCAGAAGAATTTTTCATGTGGGGGCATCGAGATGGGGCTGCAATTGCAAATATACTTTCTTTCCTATCTGGGTTTTGTCCCATTAGCTTCTGTTTTGAAGTCGGAGCAATTTTTTCACAGAGGTGATCATCACCGGTCTCCTCTTATCTTCCAAAGATCAAGAAATTTAATAAGTTAATTTAAATTTTGTTGTGGTCTCATTCTTGCCAGAATCTGATTACTATAGCTTCACATTAGCTAGTGTTATTACTTAATTGTAAAATTCATATGTAATATGTTGTTGTATAAGAACTAAGAAGATTTTTCTTGAGTCTCCATTATGAGTGACAACTAGGTTTTACATATTTTTCTTCTCTATTTGATGGAATAGTGTTGTAACATTTGTTCTATTATTTTGACAAAAGTGTTAATAGTTTTTATTTTTATCAGAAGCAAAACTCGTAATTTTTATTGAGATTATATCCTTGATAAATCAGGGATAAAATCATAAATATCGCAACAAGCCAGATACAACCTCTGATAGAATTAGACTAATTAATCAAATAATTTAAGTATTAAGTTAGAGTCATGCTAACTTTTAGTTGAACTTTTATTTAAAATGTTAGGTTTCTTAGCCTTTGGATTTTTTAGGTTGGGTCTTTTAAGCCATTTTTTATTAGGGTTATGTTAACTAGTGCCCCGGGTCATTAGTTAAGGATACCAAAATGAGTAATTTTTATACTGAAAATATCAATTTTTTTTTTTTTGAAGCAAAAATATCAATTTTTATACTTACAAAAAGTATATTACACAATTTTCAATACATTTATACTTTATTTAGTTCCTTAACTAGTGCCCCATGGGCACTAGCATTTTCCTGCATTTTCCTTTTTATTATTATCCAACTAGTAGCAGTATAAGTAGTGTCTTTGTAATACTTTCTGTGGTCAACCGAATCCTATTTAAATTTTTGGTTTAATTGTATTTTTGATCCTCTATTTTGTTAAATTCATGAAAATAGTCCCTCTATTTTAAAATTGAATTTTTTGGTCTTTTCTTTTCACATTTGAAACAAATTTTTTGGTTTAACTCGTGTTTTTTGTCTTTTTTGCCTTAAAAGTGAAGACTACTTTTAGTGCCAAAAATGGTGAATTTTGTTCTCAAATTCGATATTTCATTTTTAAATTCAATCTTGGTGAATTTTGATTTCCTAGCCCCAGAAGTTGTAGATATTTTAAAAAGAGTGCAAGGACTCATGCATAGCAACGTTGTGTCTTCTAAGTCTCTAGATGTAGTGTTTAAAATGATTGATTTTATCCTCCAAAGTTGCAACAAATATGAAAATAAAGGAACCAAATAGTTCAATTTTAAAATAGGGAGACTATTTTTGCGAGTTTGATAAAATAGGGAGATCAAGCGTCCAATTAAGCTTAAATTTTTTATAGATGATATTGATACTTAAAAAATGTTTTTCAATTGTTTTAAAATTTGAAAAATATAAAATAATATTAAAAATTGGATTATGTCCATTTAAACGACCAAAATGAGTATCATAGATGTGATGCTATTATAGCTCAAGGCAATAGAGCTTATCTCAAAGTTTTGACTTTTGAGTTTAGTATAGGTTTCAAAGCACCCGCCACAAATTTAGAATCAAGCTGAAATTCAATTTGGTTAAGGTCTATTTGGAATAATAAAAAGTTTATTCCACCAATTCGTAAGGAAAATAGTCTTTAGAAATTTAAACTTTATTGGAAGATGAGAAAAATATATAAGTATTGTTCAAATTAAATATCAAACTTATATACCCGTAATAGATAATTTAAATTTAAAATTAATCTGAAATTAAGTATTTTTTTTTAAATTTAGAATTTTAAGTGTTATAAATATATTAATTAAAGAAAATAAAAAAATATATATTATTAGTTTTTATTTAAAAAATATTTTTTTTCTATTAGATAATTCACACTGGATTCATTTTACCTAGTTCTCATGAATTAAATATGATTATAGTAATGTATTTTAATAACAAACAACATGAATAAATGTATTATGTATATCCATCAATATATGTTGTAAAGAATAATATCCTTCATGTTTTTTATGTATTAAATATGACTCTTTGATTCATGCATGTCACATGAAAATTATTGTTATATATGATAGAAATACAAATTGATTGCAAATTTATCCCCTATTATTTTATTTTTATGGAACCCCTATTATATTTTTGTATCTATTATTTATAAAAATAACTTATTATCTTTAAATAATCGCATAAAATTCTGTAATATTATATTATTTTATCAAAATATAATTACTTATGATCAATCGACAATTACTTATTCGATTTCATTTAGGATTTAATTTATATATACTGACAGTGTAAGAATATTTTACACATGCATCCAATCAAATCACGACACGTAGTAATTTCATATTATATTTTAGGAACAAACCTATAAAAGTGACACTATGGTGTGATTTCATGGACGCATGTTTAAAAATGTTTTACACTATCAACGCATATCAATTACTATTATTTTTGTTTCTTCTTTTCACACACATGCATAAAATTAGGTGACATTGTTGGGAACACACGAATACCAAATATTATTATCTCTCTAATCACTTTCTTAGGATCATTGAATAATTGTTGTATTTGATCTATAATATAAACTAAATATAGTAGTTATTCAATGAATCTAAAAAATGAGTATTATTTTATAAAAAGGAAGATATGGAGTATACTATTATAAAGATACCCACTAGTGTCAAAAAATGTTACCCCAAGACCCAGTTCCTCTTTTCTAGAGGCACTACTTAATATTAAAAATGAGTCTTTAATAAAAAAACAAAAAATTTAAAAAGAATTATCCTCTATTTAAATTGTAAATAGCATAAAAAAAATTTTAAAAAAAATTATCATTGTATATAACATTAAAAGGGAATAAATTGTTATCTTTGGTTCGTTCTAAATGGATACAAAGGTGCTGAAAAATAGAACCAAAAGACAGCACATGAGATTTGAAACCAATCAAAAATTATTTCTTTGAATACACAATATCAAACATAAATCAATAACTATCGAGAAAGCATGGAATTAGTGATTAGGCGCTCTTGGGAAGGAAAGAATTTTGAGTTTACTATGTGGTACGAGAATGATTTGCAAAATCCTCCCCAATTTTTGTGAGGATGGTTTGCTTTGAACTTTTAGAAATTACAAAATGAAGCTTGACATAAAATAGGAACATTGGCCTCATCAGTTTCATCATGCAAAGACATAGTATAGGAACGACAATATAGGAAAAAAAGAAAAATAAAAAAATAAAAAATTTGAAACGATCAAATTATGTAATTTGTACATTACCTTCTATTGTAGAGAAATGTTTCATGCACAATAACAAACTTTCCTTTTATCCCCAGTCTCTATCTACGCGCCGCAACAAAATGGGCACGACGACGCTAGCAGTCTTTATTCAATCCAAAAAATATAATCATTAAGAACATCGGCTAAATTACAGAGAAGTCAAAATGACAACGTATCTTTTGGAGTCAAGGGATGTAATTGTTTAATGAAAAGAATATCATCTATGTTATGCGTTACACAAAAAACAACACAATTGTTCATCTCTATGCTTCATCTTCGTCGTTGCTGCTCCTCTTCCTCTCACCGTGCCGTTTCCGCCGTTGGAGCTGCCGCCGTCCCCTGTATTTCTTCCCCAACCTCTTCTTTGATATCGTGCTTTATTTTTATCATCTCATCACTCCGTCTTCCTCTCTCCTCGTCTCCAAGCCGCCGCCCCCTTTTTGTCTGTTCTCCGGCGCTCGTCTCCCTCGTTGAAATTGCACTATTTCTATACAAGAAGTTCTTTTTCATCACTGCTATCCATGTTGTTTCGCCATCTCGTTACTTCGCTGTCTCACTGTTTGTCTTCTCTGTTTATTACAAAGCGACGATACTCTTTTACAACCTCTTCTCTGTCATTACTGTTTCTTTTGTAGTTTGATTGCTTTGCTCCAATTTTTTATCAACTGTATGTTAAATTGATGTGTTTCCTATGCTTTTACTTTATTATTATTGATGATGTTGTTCCATTAAGTTATATACTTATTGTTGTTCTATAAAGTTCTTTCAATATGCTTCCTCTACTCGCAAAAATGCACTGTGATGCAGGAGCAATTCAACGCAATTGCGGCTGATTTGATTTATTATATTTTACCTAGATTTGATTTTACTATATTTTAGTATTTTATTATTTTAGCTAGATTTATTATTTTTATTTAGCTAGGTGGGTTATTTTCTTCTACTATCTTTTAGGAAGATTTGTTATATTTTTATTTTAGCTAGATGTGTTATTTTCTTTTACTATCTTTTAGGAAGATTTGTTATATTTTTATTTTCCCTTACTATTTAAACTAAATCATTGTAGCCTTGAGGAGTAGTTTTTCATTCAATAAAAAATATTCGAGTTTTATCTCAATTTTCGGTGGACTCCGAAACCCTATTTTGACAAGTTTGTGCTTGCGGCTTGTCTTTATCAATTAGGTTTAGCGTTTTGCTAACCTAGCGCTTCCGTTCTGCGTCAGTTGGCATCAGAGCAGGTTTCCCCTGTTCTTTCGTGAAGTGGTCAGATGGGAGATCAACCGGTGACGAAAACAGAGTTTGATGGTGCCATAGCGGCTTTAACTGCGGCCATCACCAATCTAACAACACAGGTAACAACGTTATCCAACAACAACAGAATCAATCTGAACAGGGGAGGAGATCGTGGAAACAATCATATGGTTGATGATTCGAATTCAGAAGAGGAGGAGGTCGTGACTGAAGAAAGAAACGATCATGGCAATCACCATGATTACCGCGTGAAAGCAGATATTCCATTGTTTTACGGAACGATGGGAGTAGAGGAATTTTTAGATTGGCAGATTGATGTTGACAGATTTTTCGACGTCATGGACGTCCCTGAGCACAAGCAAGTTAAGATGGTGGCAATCAGGCTGAAAAGTACCGCCGCTGTCTGGTGGGACAGACTCGTTGTTCAGAGGAAGAGGCAGAAAAAGAATCCCATTCGAACTTGGCGGAAGATGAAACAATTGATGCTTGAGAGATTTTTACCAGAAGACTATGAACAAATTATGTATAAAATGTATATTGAATGTGTTCAAGGCAAGCGATCAGTGACAGAGTATACCGCTGAATTTCTGCGTTTTTCTGAACGTAATGAATTGGGTGAATCAGAAAATCAGAAAGTGGCTCGTTATATCAGTGGATTGAAAGGATCCTTGCAGGAGAAGATGGGTTTGCAAACCGTTTGGACCGTTGCTGAAGCGTCCAACCTAGCTTTGAAGGCAGAATTGATAGAGAAATCGCCCAGAAATTTCTCCTCCTTCAGAAAGTATTCTCCCCAGAATAATACTGAATCATCAGGTGATAAAGAGAAAAGTCCAGCAGCCATGGATTCTACTCCTGGTAATAAGGCAACTGGTAGTTCTAGCAGTGCACCACAAGGCAGAGCCGCAACCCAAAAACAAAACAATCCATATGCCAAACCCATTATTGATACTTGTTTTAGATGTAATGGGAAAGGCCACCGATCCAATGTCTGTCCATCAAGAAGAGTTGCAGCTATGGTGGGAGAAAGGGACGATGATGATGAGACAGAGCAGCCTGATGAGGATGAATATGCAGAGGTAGAATTTGCTGAAGAAGAATCTGATGAAAGGATGAATATTGTGTTGCAGCGGATGTTACTAGCAACTAAAGAAGAAGGGCAGCGCAAAAACTTATTCAAGACTCATTGTTCTGTCAAGAATAAGGTATGTGATCTCATAATAGATAATGGGAGCACAGAGAACTTAGTGTCACAAAATTTGGTGAATTATTTTAAGTTGCCCGCAGAGCCTCATGAGAAGCCATATGCCCTTGGCTGGGTCAACAAGGAATCCCAGGTACGAGTGACGCTGTCCTGCAGAGTTCCCATCTCCATTGGTAAACATTATAAAGAAGAGGTACTTTGTGATGTTATTGATATGGATGTTTGTCATATTTTACTTGGTAGGCCTTGGCAGTTTGATAATAATATTACTTACCGGGGACGGGATAATGTGATGATGTTTACTTGGGGCACTCATAAAATTGCTATGGCTCCTATTTTACATTTTGATAAGAATCCAAAAGACAAGAAATCTAGTTTCCTAGTGATGACTCAGGATGAGAGGAAACTTGATAAGGCTGCCAGAGAAGCTAATTGTTTTTGTCCCTTTGTTTTCAAAGGGGTGATGAGTGTTGTGAAAGAAGAGGTTCACGATGCTACTAGGGATTTCCATTATCATGAAGTCGTGAATTCAGAAGGCGGTGACACCAAATCAGCTATGGTTTCAAACACCACCAACCCTAAGGCGCAATCCGCTCTCTCGATAGAAACTTGTGCACCAGAAATTGTTGTGGTTCCTTTGACATCGATAATTCCGATGGTGTCAAATCATGCCGTCACACAATGGTTGAAACCCACATCAATAAACCATGTTGTTGTCCGTTTCGAAGAGAACTCGTGGTCGAGTTCTTTGAAGGTGGAGGAGAAGGTAAAGACATCAGAGGTGTTTAAGTATGTCGCATCTATGTGGGCATCAGATAGTTCTACACAGACTTTGGTATTCGATCCTGGTATTTGTGTTCGTGAGTTCCGGACAAATGCATCTCTTTATTACAACAGAACTCGAGGTCGAGTTCTTCATAAGAAGAGGAGTCTGATGCAGGAGCAATTCAACGCAATTGCGGCTGATTTGATTTATTATATTTTACCTATATTTGATTTTACTATATTTTAGTATTTTATTATTTTAGCTAGATTTATTATTTTTATTTAGCTAGGTGGGTTATTTTCTTCTACTATCTTTTAGGAAGATTTGTTATATTTTTATTTTAGCTAGATGTGTTATTTTCTTTTACTATCTTTTAGGAAGATTTGTTATATTTTTATTTTCCCTTACTATTTAAACTAAATCATTGTAGCCTTGAGGGGTAGTTTTTCATTCAATAAAAAATATTCGAGTTTTATCTCAATTTTCGGTAGACTCCAAAACTCTATTTTAACAAGTTTGTGCTTGCGACTTGTCTTTATCAATTAGGTTTAGCGTTTTGCTAACCTAGCGCTTCCGTTCTGCGTCACACCGTCATATGTATATTGTCTTTCTTCAATCATTTGTTGTGTTATTTGCACTGTCATTTGTTGTGTTATCAAATTTGTCTAAAAACAATTACTCAAACAAGTAACCCATAAACATAAAAGATATCTCATTGTCATAATTCATAAACCAAAAACAAGTAAACTATAAACAAAAAAGATATTTCAATGTCATAATTCATAAACTAGCAACCCAGAAACTAGTAAACCATAAACATGAGATGGTCATATTACAAAATGTCTCCTAACAAACACATCAAAATACTTAGACATCAAATGTTTAAAAGAAATTGTGAAATTCCAATGTATCAGCATGGACAAAAATGTGTAAGCTTCATGAGTTCCTGAAGCTTTGTTGGTCAATTTAATCAGACATAGCTCATTGTTTCGCTTCATGAAATGGGCATTTATGTCTTATTCCACATGCCACCCTTTCCAATCTTGATTGTACTTCCCAACCTTGCATCTCTTGTCCATCGCTTTAGTATGCAGTGTTCTGCGAGTAGGACTGAGGCGGAGCAATTGAAACCTATTGATCAGAGACTTCAACCTCCTAATAAGAATCGACCAACGGTTGAGATTCACCAATAGCTACTCTAACATGATATAAGATTGGACTATCAACAGGCAAAGAAATATACATATAAATTACTCCTTCCGTTTCTTTTTAAGTGTCCAAAAACGTCGAATTTAGCGTTTCTATTTAACTGTCCATTTGATATTTTAAGAGTACAATTTGTCAATTATACCCTTTGTCAATTACTCATATTTTTTTCAATAAAACTAATTAATGCTATATTATTGGAAAACTAAATCTTTTTATGTTTTTTGGTACATAACATATTAATTTTTTTTTTTGTGCATAATATATTAAATTTATTGGAAAGAGAAAGTGTGTGCAAAAAATAGGATTTTATTGGTGAATTAAAATTAGGGTATAATAGGAAAATAAAGTGCAAAAATGAACTTTCTTAACTTGCTGTTACTATTTAAAACGGATACAAAAGAAACGGAGGGAGCAATTAATAAGAATAAGAAATAAAGTTACCGTTAAAAAGAGTAAGAAAGAAGGTTTTTGCTAAAGACTGTTTCGGGACAGTTCTTAACCATTTCATTTTAAAGATATTATTATTAAAAAAAATTAAACATTTTAGTTTTTAATGTAATTTCATAAAAACGAGAAATGTTAAACAAAAGAGAAATATTAAACGGTAATTAAAACTTGTGTGTTGACGTTGAAAAATCTCAACTCAATTGGTATAAATGTTAAAATTGTTAGGGTTGGATATCATGACCGTGGTTTGAACTCTGATCTCCACTTTATGTATGTGAATTTTCATTGAGTTGTCATTTCGTCTATCTATCAAATAATTAGCTCGCAAAATCGATAGCTAGAGCTCATTGAATTGTACTACGTTTATTTTGGTTTTTTTTTGGGTAAAGTCTAGTTCCTCATGTATATATATATTTTTTTTCATTTATATTATTATGAGCTATAAGTATCTCTACTCACTCCTTATAAAAAAAATCTAAAAAAAAAACTTGTGTATTGACTATATTAAGAATAAAATACAAATTTTTTATTTTGAAAGTAAAATACAAAAATATTATTTTCACTTAATTTTAAATTTGAATATTTTTATATGCTTAATAAGTATTTGGACACCAGTTAGCCAAAACAAAAAGGGAAGATATGGTTATGGTTTGTTTGGCCTTTGCCTTTGTCTCTCCAACTCAGATATTTATTCATTCTCATGCTCCCTCCCTCCCAAACTGAAAATGGCGTCTTCTTCTTCTTCTTCTACGTGTTTTCTTTGCAGTAATCGCAATTGCATTCCCTCTTTCAAATCCCCAACAACACTAAAACCTCCATCAACATTAACCACAAACCCTTCTCATTTCTTTCCTCGTCTTCGTCTTCACAGAGCTTCTCCTCAAAACAAAAATTCCACCACCACTGATGATGATTCTGTTAATACTTTGCCCCCTAAACCCCCTTCTCTTCTTCCTCATTTCAGGTAATACCTTTTGAGTTTTGATGCTTTGTTTCATTTTAATTTTATGCATAATTTAGGTTCTAAACTTGATTAATTTAATGATTATACTATTTAAGTTATGTACTTACTTTAATTTATTTACTTATTGGAGCATTCAAGTTTGACTATTTGGCTCAAAACACTGAACAGAAATGATTGGTTTAAATTTGATGAACTTGGAATGGAGATGCTTTCCATTGCTCTGCCTGCTGCTGTGGCCTTGGCAGCTGACCCTATTGCCTCCTTGATCGACACAGCGTTCGTTGGGCACATAGGTATGTTGTTGGAAGCCAATTATTCTAGTTGCTTATAGCTTTGTTTGGCAAAAAATAGTGGGTAACTAATAAGTTAGCTTATAGCAGACGGGCTTATAGAGAATAGCTTATAGCAGATAAGCTACTTCATTGAATTTGTAGTGTTTGGTAAAGTTAGCATTTGAACTAACTTATAAATATAAAATTACATAAAAATTATATGTTTAATTAATATTTAATTTTTTTCAAGTAAGTTGACAGGGGTAATTGAATTTGCTTATCAAAATTAGCTATAAGCTTGTTAGAAAAAAATGTTACCAAACGAGTTTTTTTTGTCATATTAAGCTATAAGCTCAAAATCTAGCATTGTCGAAAAGAGCCTATGTTTTGTTGTTTGTTTTCAGAATTGTTGTTGTAAAAGGAAAGTATTCCTTAATTAGTTTTTCTCTATACAGGGGCGGTTGAATTAGCTGCAGTTGGGGTTTCAGCTTCTGTGTTTAATCTAGTGTCAAAAGTATTCAATGTTCCTTTACTTAATATTACTACATCCTTTGTTGCGGAGGAGCAGGCATTGATTGGAAAGGAGGAAGATTCCGGCCGAACTGAGGAGAATGGTATGATTTTTCAAGAATGGTTTCACTGTTTCAGTAGTATGTGTACTTTTCCTAGTCATGGTTGTAGATTTTCTTGATCAGATTTATATACTGATAGTTTGGGTCTCATGTGAGTGTTATCATAAATTTTTCAGGCAAGTTCCAACGCAAGAAGCTCCTTTCTTCAGTATCAACTTCTTTAGCACTTGCTGCAGCTCTTGGAATTGCTGAAACTGTAGCACTTTCACTTGGCTCTGGCACTCTTATGACTATCATGGGTATAGCCGCTGTATGTCAAAGCTGATTATTGATCCATATATTGACTAGTATTTGTATTCTGTTTCCTTCCAAGTCTGAAATTTACTTGGAAAAACAACCTCGCCAACCAAAAAAAAAGAAAGAAAAAAATATTTGTTGGTTACAAACACTAGATTCACAGTTATTTAACCAGTTTAGATCTAACTGTCTAAACACAACTTGTGTGGAGACTGAAGAGGTAGGTTACGCAATATTCTTATCTTAATTGACAATAATATTTTGAACTAAATTAGATTTTGCTCATAAACTTGTAATTAATTATAAACTCGTTTTATGTTGTATCATTACGAAGAATGAAGTTTTCTCTCTATCATTTTATTATCTATAGTGGTGCATAACTGTTTTCACGAAGCATAAAATATTTAGAGAAAAAAATGAATTTAGTTTAAAAATCGTATTTTATTTTAAACAGAGCTTTTAATTGGTGTATGAAATGTGTTGGGAATGGTTCTCATGCCTAACTTTAACTTTTGTAACAATTTCGGAAAGTTTTCAAGTCTAATTGCATTCTGCAGTTGTAGTCTGAAATTTAATTATTCATATTGTAATCAATTTGAGAAATGTAAGCAATCATTATAAATTTACTGTTTTGCATCACATTCAGTTCTATGATGCATCACAAGAAATATATCCTGGTATTTTGTTGCTTTATTGTTCGACATGTGATTTTATATCCTGGAAAAAGGTTTTATTGCTCTTCACAGACATGTGATTTTATATAATTGAGTTTTACTTGTATAATCTTAGACTGAATGGTGAATATAGATCTTGTTTGCATCATTAGTTTCACTTTGTATGCTGTACAGGACTCTCCAATTCGTGGACCTGCCGAGCATTTTCTTACATTGAGGGCCTTTGGTGCTCTACCAATTGTGATTGCATTAGCTGCACAGGGCACTTTTCGTGGATTTAAGGATACAAAGACACCTCTATATGCTGTTGGCAAGTATTGCAGCAGCTTTCTCCCTCCCTCTTCATTTACTTACTCATAAATTACATACAGTTGACTCCAGTTACAGTGTTCATAGCCTTTAAATAGTTATATTTATCCAATAATGAACACTTAAACACACCTCTCTCAAATGACAGATTTTGTAGACAGAATAGGAGTGCATTTCTAGGTAAAGGATTTGCGGGATGTATAATTGACAAAAGCTTCTCTTGTGATTTCAGGTGCTGGAAACTTTCTTAATGTCATATTGGATCCAATATTAATATTTCTTTGTGGTCTTGGCATTAGTGGTGCTGCAATTGCTACAGTGATCTCTGAGTATGTCAGGAATGCGGTAAACTTAGTACTATATGTGCTTTTTGCACATGTCTTTTAATTCACTTGATCGTCTATTTTTAACAGAATTTGTCTTTTGTTTACCAGATTTTTAATAGCTTTCATTCTTTTATGGAGTTTGAGTGGCAAAGTGCTCCTATTCCCTTTTGACTTTGATGGGACAAAATTTTTCAGCTATCTGAAATCTGGTACCTGCTTATAGCCTTTTAATAGTTCTATATAAAAATAACAGGAATTGAGTTGCTTTTTTTTTCCCTCTCAAAACTACTTTTAGCATGTAATGGCGTTTCTTGGAAATTATTACTGGTCACAGATGATTAGCTATAATTTTTGTTGATGATTCTCTATTTATTAGCATTGATATAGTTTCCTTATTTTCTAGTTTTCCTTTTTAGAGATATAATCTCTTGTATATAAGTTTGCATAACCTCATTGTTAAGTTAATCATTCTAAACTATTCAAAAAAATTATTAGAAGAAGTCCATGTTCGAAGGATATTATAATTATTACATTGCCTTTCAAAGGTGAAGTTTGTACATTTGTACTTTTTACAGGATTTCTGTTTGTTTGTGTATGACTTACGATAATGTATATTTTTGCATTTTTAACGAAATATTATTTTCATTGGCTTGAAAATGTTTTGTTTGGTTTACAACTATTTCTTGACAGAAGAGATCATCTGAGTTAAAGAGTAATGGGGATTAATATTTACTTTTTATTTTTGCATTTTGTAGGTGGTCTTCTAATTGCCAGGACTTTGGCTGTGTTTATAACTATGACACTCACAACATCTTTGGCTGCTAATCAGGGCCCTATACCTATGGCAGGCCATCAAATTTGCATGCAAGTTTGGTTGTCTATATCTTTGCTCACTGATGCTCTAGCGCTGGCTGGTCAGGTTGGATCATATTACATTGGCTTATAAAGTGCCATTTAATTAATTCAGTTATATTATATACCAATGGTGCACAAGATTGAATTATCAAAGCATATATCATAGGCAGTTTAGTTCGTCCAGTTTCCAAATCACGTGAATCCAGAAGAATAAAATTTCATAATTATGAAGTGCAATCTGTTGAATATTAAAGGGGTTTCCCTGATTTGAAATCAAGCAAATTGGGTACCATCAAGTTCGAAATGTTCGCTGATAAGAGAAATACTGTAACTTTCTTAGCATGGCTGAAAATACTGTTCCATCAATATTGCAGTAAAAGATTCCAATATTCTATCATATCCTCCAACATGACTAAAACGGAAAAACAGTTGGCAAATTTTGAAAGAATTGGTCGTGGATCATACTTTTTTAAATGATAGAGATGCTACAAAGTCTACCTGTAGTGGAATTCCTATTATTTGAAAATCTGACACAAACAAATTGTTTGAAAATTATTAGAGTGCAATTCATTTAAGTATTACTTACTGTGTCATGATATGCATTTATTTTACAGGCTCTTCTTGCCAGTAGTTACTCACTAGGAAATTACGAGCAAGCACGCCTAATTATATATAGAGTGATACAGGTTACTGGTTGTTATCCGCATAATCTGCTTCCCTTTTTTATCAGATTAGAACATGCACTGATCCATACTTTCCTCTCCTTCTCTCTTTTACAATTCTAGCAGATTGGCTTAGGAGCTGGAATCACTTTGTCGATGATCTTATTTGTTGGGTTTGGACCATTTTCTAGCTTGTTTAGCACAGACTCAGAAGTTTTGGATGTTGCTCGGTCAGGTATATGGGTAAGAAATCACAATTGTTTGCTAAGAATTACTTTTATAATTGCCAGCTTGATTGCTACAGACTACGAGTTGAAGTGAACTTCATTTGGATATTTTATATTGAGAATATTTTTAGATTCGGACTGTTATTCCTTTTATTATCTGGACGAATCATACCCTGCCTGCTAGTGTTGTTCGGGCTGTATCAGAAATATATGTGCTATAAGGGTATGAAGGTTTCTCTTACACCCCCCACCCCCCCCCCCTCCAAAATTCCAATTTTGCCCATGCGTAAAAGATTGGAAAATATTTTCCGAACTTTTACGCATGGGCAAAATTGGAATTTCCGGGGGGAGAAAAGAAGCGTGGGGGGAAGAGAACTTTTCTAAGGGTATTTTTGCCATGCCATTGCCAACCCTTTAGCGGTGATACCTAATGTTTATCATATGTAATTTGATTCTCCATTCTGTCTTTGGATGCATGTATGTAGTAATGTTGTTTGAAATATCTGAAACGTATCCACATGTGCAGTTTGTTGCTGGATCTCAACCGGTAAATGCTTTGGCATTTGTTATTGATGGGATTTATTATGGTGTATCAGACTTTGAATACGCTGCTTACTCTATGGTAATTACCTACTTCAATGATTAATCGATGCTTAAACATTTCAAGTTATTTTATCCTCTTAACTGATTTCCTTTTTGTTCTTCCCTCTTATTTTTGGCCCTCCTTTCTTACTTCTTTTGTTTGGATTTTGTCAAGGATAGGTGCTAGTTGGACTAATTTCTTCAATTTTCATGCTGGTGGCTACTCCAGTAGTTGGACTTCCTGGAGTCTGGACAGGATTGTTTCTCTTCATGATGTTGCGTGTTCTAGCCGGAGTTTGGAGGTAAAGTATATAATTTATTTTGACAAATATCAGAAACTGTGTTGCACTATTCATATTTGAGTCCTAGCACAAAGAACAATGGAATAATGATACATAACACATTGGTTTAAATGGAATTTGATATGATGTCGCCGTCATTAGTTTTTTATTCTCTCTTCATCTATCCTGCTAGGATGGGATGGGAGGGAATCTATTGGGCAGGATACTTTTTGGATTACATGAGAAGATCTTGATTAAGTTAATATTTATATTTTTCTTTTTTTAAGGTTAAGCAGCAAAAGTGGCCCATGGGATATGGTCTGGTATAAAGATGGAGCAGAAGACTAATTCTGAAGAACTCCAATGAGATACTGAAAGGTTCTGTACCCTTTCCTGCTTACCAAATCCCTGCTCTTAAAGAGAATCCAGTAGCAGTACAGGACTAAAACAAACTATTAGAATGTTGCAGAAACTGCTGCAAACTAAATGCCAAAATCATTCTGGTATAGGTAGAGTTTGAACGGCTAAATGAGCAAGGGATAGAGAAAATGCAGCATAAAGTCAAATCTTTTAACTTTCTGGCATTGTGCATTCCTTTGCATATTTTCATTGCTGAAGGAAGCTGCATCTTTTAGAGGTAGGTGTCTGGTACTGACATGTGCTCTGTTACTTGTGCTGTATATGTGAGGTTCTATAGATATGAAGTCTCTTTCTAGGAAAAAAAAATCATTATTGTGGATGTAACCTTCACTAACAAATTGGTCAAAGGGTCTTAGATTCTTTTCTGTAGGTAATGTAAATTATGTATAATTTAGTAAATATAAATGTGTTGACTTGGTACCTGAATATCTAAATATGTTAATTTCTTCACAAATCATTCTGTCATTATAATTTGATGATTCTTCTGTCAACTATCATTAATCCATATGCATGTATAAGACCATGTGCTATACATAAATTGCTTACATGAACCCCTATACAATGTCATGTGACATGACTAAAGGATTAATTTAAGAGACTGAAAGATACATCTATAAGAGAGTTGACAAATTAGGAATCTTATTTTTTCCACATTTTCAAGTTTCAACAACCAAAGCAATAAGACTAGTTATTCTTTAGAGACCAAATGTGACATTAACTTCAATTTTTATGGATAGGCAGGGCATAGTATCATGTACAAGTACAACAAGTGTCTCCTAAAAAGTACAAAAAGGCTTAATAGTTTAACTCAATGGAAATTCAATGGAACAAGTACAATAAGTGTCTCCCAAAAAGTACAAAAAGGCATAATAGTTGAACTTGGACATTTATAAATTATAATTATAATTCAATTGAAATTCATAGTACAGAGCATCTTTACAGTGATAGTGATAGAGATGCTGAATAGAAAGCAGAAACATAGGGAATTATTTGAATCACTAAGGTAGGGAAAAAAGAACTATAAATAACCCCACCAAAGTGAAAAACAAAAACTTTGTACTCCCTCCGGTCTTACAAGCAAAAATTCCTTTTTCATATTCATTGAATAACTATGTATATGGTTCATATTATGGAGAATCTTTGCTTATATATGAGACCAGAGGGAGTAAGCACAAAAGAACTTCAAGATCCTATATGTGAAAAACATATATCTAATAACTTCTTCTCTTCTAATAAACCAAAATCATAATCAGGTTTTAAGAAACTATAATCATAACCAACTTCAAGATCTGCAAACTGCATATTATTCCAATTTTCAGGCAAGTAACCACCCAATCTCTGCAGCTGCTGAGAAAGATCACTCAGCTTCCTACTTTGCCCTGAACTAAATCCATGCAGTGCACATCCATTATTTCCTCTCTCTTTTAATTTAGTGTTTTTATTAGTATTGTTGTTCAAAGCTTCAACTTGGGACATCCTTTCAATTGTTCCAACACCGCCGCCATCAGACAGATTAATTCCCTGTACGTAAGGTACTATTTGTGCTTCATCGCTATTACAATCAATATATTGGCCTCTCAGCTTGCATTCCAATCCCTTAAGTTCACTTTTCATCTCACCAAAACCTCCATTTTTATTTTGCTCATTTTGTGATTGAGCATGGTTCAAGAAATGTCCAATTACTTCCTTCTTATGTTTCTTCGCTAGAGAAGCCTCGGTTTTTATGTTAAAATACTCAGAATCTGGTCTTGAATTGCTATCTGGAAGAATACTGTGCAGGTTTCCAAAGAAAATATTGTTGCTGCTCAACTCAAAGGATTTCAAATCCTCCACCGATCGTCGTATTGTTTCTTCATTCTTCACCAGAATCCCACTTTCTGCTATATCAGAAGGTCTACAAACAGCTCCTGAGTCCATGGATGAATCTATAGGCTCCTTCTGCACATGATAACACCTACCTATGCCAGAATTTTCCAAAACCTTCTGTGATTCACTCTCTAGTTGTTCACTTTCCACAGATTTTTCAGACCTAACATTCTTGTAAGACCCTTGATGAACCATTTTCCTACATTTCTTATTAGTTTGAGAATGGACAGTACCAACTATCATCACTTCCTTTGATTCCTCTACCGAGTCGTCATCAGCAACAAAATCCTTAGAAAGAATCTTATTCTCTTCATCAGACTGATGAAGATTACCCTCCAACTCTTCAGCTTTTGCAAGATCCTCCTCACCATTCAAAGAATCTGCAGATCCACCACTTGATGATGATGATGATGATGATGATGGTGATCCATTAGGAAAATTCAAACGAGCACTAGGTCCATACATAGCTTTAGCTGCTTTATCATAAGCAAGAGCAGCTTCATGTGCTGTAGAGAAAGTACCAAGCCAAAGCCTATTTGCTTTCTCACCAACATGTTTACCATTGATTGGTTCGCGAATCTCAGCAACCCATTTACCCCAAATCCTTTGTCTAACTCCTCTGAAGTTGCAATCTGAATTCTGAGGACCACCTTTACCTCTCATGCACCCTTTTCTTGAACCTTTTGCAGGAACTTTGTGAATCTTTTCTGCTCCATTATCTCCACAACCAAGCTTTTGTTGTTGCTGTTTGTTGTAGTTCTTCCACTTCTCAAGAGTGTCTTCTACTGAATCACTTCTTCCACCACTGCGTCTTTTGTGCGATTTCTTTTCTCTGCAGCCATTTCAACAAGCAAATAAACAACAAATTTTGTTAGTTTTCTTTGAATTACTTCAACAAAACTCAATCTAATTTACAAAGTAAAAATTCTATAATTAAGAAACATAACATAATTATAAGAATCTACAAATAAGGCTGTGCAACAAGAAAAAAGATGAATTGAAAATTAAAATATATGAACACCAAATAGAATTTGAACCAAATGAAAGAAACAAGTTGATTAACTAATTGCAAGGTCATGGAAAACCATAGATAAACCGAATTCACAATCAACAGATCTCGATTGTAAGACGAAAATTGAACTATTCATATTCTGACTTCACCAAATCGAGTTCAAATACAATTTGAAATACATCTAATTGTTAAATCTATGATTGTTGGAACTCATACTTCAAAGAAACCATTTTCAAAGTTATCAAATCTCAAAAAGATTGAACGAATCATATTCCGACTTTGTTAAACTAAATTTAACTTACAAGTCGAAATATGATTCATCTTAATATTCATTTAATGATTGAGATTCATGAATGATTTTAATACTGAGATTGTAGAAAATCCATTTTTCTTCTATAGATAGCTTATGATAAATGAATTTAGAAAAAAGAAACTGACCCAGTAACGGTATCAATCTTCATACGCTTTTTTGCTACTCAAGGAAGGAATATAGAATTTGGTTCCTTATTTGTGTATAGTTTTAGAGTTTGTGTTATTTTTTGAGGTTTAAGAGAGGTTTAGTGATGTGTATATTGAACTATTGGTGCATGTAAGCATCATCACATACGTCACTCTTGACTTGCAAAATAAGAAAATTATTGAAGTGATCAAATCTAGTTTTGTGATAGATATTTAACCTTTTACAAAACAAAACCTTTCTACAAAGGGAAATGTAGATTTTTCTATCATCATCATCATCATATAAAAGAAAAAATATAGATTTGGATAGGGTTGATGACGTGGCTAATTTTGAGCTTCTGGGGTTGTGACACGTGTCATTTGGTTAATTGGTGGCAGGCTATCAAGAGCTTTCTTCATTGTGAAGAGCTTTCTCTCTATTTGGTGTTCTTGTTTGCAGCTAGCTTTTATTGAACAATATGTTTTCTGGCTGATTCTTGTATTTTCCCAATGCACATCTAGATTCATTTGTCTTTGTTTGAATTTTTTTTTCTGCTACGTTTTCATTGTAGAAAAAAATCAGTTTACTTTTCAATAATATTTTTTTGCACAATATTGTAAATAGAAAATAGAAACTATATAAAGCAATTATCAAAAAGACACTATATTTGGATTATATACTTTCTTTTATAAAAAATGGATATATACTATTTATTTTTCTTCTCTTTTTTTTCAGTATAAGGACATATATGGGAGACAAAGAAGTTCATGCTACAGATCAACACCATACAGATATCTCTATCTATAAGTAAATACTTGTATGTTGAAAGTTTTAAAAATTGTCTCGATTTTATTTTCATATAAACACTTCCACTTCACTTTTATTCAAATAAGTATTTTCACATAGATCTCTTCAAAAAAAATATTTTTTTTTAAAATCTTATCATTTAAGTGAAGATCAATTTTGTTCATCGTCTTGGTCAGATATTTTTTTTTGTCTTATTGCAATGTACATTTTGTCCGATCAATTTCAAGCATAGCAATATGGTCTTTCCTACTTCTTTAGATTTAATGATTAAAAAAATTAGTTTTGTCATCCCAAAAAGTTAGTGGCACAACATGGTACCTGTTTGTCTTCCATTAAAGTGAAATTATTCTATATATCTCTAAATAAAATAACATTTTAGGATTTTAATTGTCACCAAATATGTGGCATAAGTGACAAATTCTTGAATATTATTCTTGATCGATGTGTATAAAAAATTATTTATTAAGAAAGATAAATTCTTTAAATGAATCAAGTTACTTTGATGGATGAAAATTTGTAGTTGCACTGAAGATATCTTAGTTAAAAATAAAAGGTCATCTCTTAAGAAAAAATTAATGGTCATGTTAACTAATGTCTTTGGAATACTAGTTAAAGATTAAAAAAAAGGAAAATTGCAAAACATTGGCCACACAATTTTTTATAAAAAAAAAAATCTATAATTGATATTTTTAATTAGTGTTCTGAGTCACTAGTTAGCATTCTCCAAAAAAAGAAGTCTAATTGATATTTTTTTTACTTTAACCATCAGTTTAATATGATTTTGGGTCAGTTCTAGCACCAAGTGGTTCTAATCCCATCTCGATTGCACTATTTATTCATATTTGTTAGTGTAATATTTATACTTATGATTTATTTATGTTTATTTATATTTATTTATATTTATTATGTAATTAGGAAAATTTGAAAACTTTCTCATATAATATTAATAGGCATTACTTGTAACAAATTTAATTCATTTCATTCAATAAAATAAATTTTAATGTAGAGTGAGATATAATAAAAAAATGTGGTGATTAGTAAAAGATAATGACACTCATGCTAATTTTTTAGCAGCATTGTTAGCTCGTCACCTGATAAAACTTATTCCAATATTTGATAGAAATTATAAGAATTATTTTATAAGCATAAATAATAGTTTCAAAGTCTTATTGAAAATTTAGCTCTCCAATGATTCTATCAACCACTAGTTTATAATCAAGTTCCATAAAAACATTAGAAATATCTATGCACCGAAATATTAGATTGCTTACTTCAAACTCCATGTGTCTGTTTCTTGAGGTAAATGAATGTCATGCCTTCACAAGGTTTGAACTTTGATGAATTGTCTCCTTCCATCCCTCAAGCACATCCCCACACCATAGCAATTTTGCTCCTTGAAAATTGTGACATCCACGTTGCACCTCACAAGACCTTGAACTAATGCTCGTGTCGCCATTAGACCTGCTAGTTTCAGCTGCGAGGTGTATTCTCTCCCGGTTCAGTTGGACCGTGTTTGCTACTCGCCATTTGTTAGCAAGTTGGGCCGAACCAAGTCCAAGAGAGAGATCTTGAAGCCTTTTTGGTAAAAAGACTTAAATTTTAATTGGATAATTAGGTGTTTTATTGTTAATTTATTAAGAGAATTTCTTTTGCCACCCTATAAACTTTTCATACGCCATTTTAGTTTCCTATTTTATATTTTCGCTACTTAAGTAACAGACGTTATGAAAATGAAAAAATTGAGGAAAAAACACCCCCCACATGAAATTCAAAATTTTAAATGTCAGCTACTTAAGTAGCAGATTCCATTCGCTGCTTAAGTAACAGACATTATAATAATGACAAATTTGAGAAGAAAAAAAATAACCAGCCCCTTACATTAAAATTTTAAAATTTTAAACATCAACTTCTCAAGTACCGGATGTCCGCTACTCAAATGTCTTAGTAGGGTTGTGAATATAGTCTTCCTTTTATATTTTTAAATTTTTTAAAAGAAATAAAAATTTGACATGTGACAAAATCTGTAGCCTGAGATTGATCACACGGTCTAAATTAACTGAAAGGCACACAATCCTCATTCTAGGTTATCATCATCATCATCATCATCATCATCATGTCATAAACCCTAAACTAAAACCCTTCTTTCATTCATTCATCCGTCCATCGATCTAACCAAACTCAACGATGGGCAAGAAACAGAAGCCGCAACAGATTCTTCTTCCGCCGGACCTCCCACCGGAGATTCCTGACGAAGAAGTCGAGTTTTCCGACGACGATATTAAATTCGTCAACGAAAATCGCGCCTATGCTTCTTTGCTTTCCAACTTGGACACTCAATCAATCAACAAGTTCGTTATCTCTCTTCCTTCCTTATTCTTATATATTACTTTAACTTCAATGTTGCATTTTTCATTGTTTTTTTGCGTAAATTGTTCCAATTAAAATTAGGGGAAAAAATTTCTCTTTTAGGATTTGTATGTAACTAGGAACTCATTACAATTAGAAATTTTCATAGTCATAAGCTATATAGATTGACATTGACCTACAAAAGTGTTTTTTATTGACTATGGATCTATTTGGATTTACTTATTTTTGAGCTTATTGCAAATAAATAAGCTTTTATGTATTATTCATAAGCTTGTCAAAGTAGTTTATGAAAAAACAACATATAAAGATACATTTTTCGTTAGTGAGAATTTATGAATTAACATAAAAACTTATTTATTTACATTAAGTTATTTTTATAAGCTAAAAGATAAGTCAATCCAAACGGGCTCTGTGTGCCTGTTTAGATTGAATCATTTGAGCTAATCTACTGATATAAGCGTTTGTGAGACTGTTTGAGAGAGCTTATGAGAAAAGTTTATGAACGTCTTAATTTGTTTTCAACTTGGTTTATTAAGTTCTCCAAGATAACTTACAAAAACAAATTATAGCTTATATGAAAATAGTTTGACTTATTATGTCTTTTGTTGGAGAAATAGCTTATATGCTCCTAATTACTAGTTACCTAAACTGGGCATATTACAAAAACTTTCCAAGCCTGCAATTAAATGTTGGAGACATCAGCACTTTCTGAGAACTAATGCAATTGTAACCATTGTCGTGTCTTTGTTGTCACTTGTAGAGTGTGGAAATTACTTATAAATTGTAACAGTTTAGCTCATGTGACTAACTATATATTGTAGTTGTAAGTTTAACTGACGTAGAGTATACTTCTCTTTTTTGGAACCTAAGGCATGTTACACGGGTTGCTGATGCCAAAGAAGATGCTTTGGAGAAACTATATGAGCAACGCAGGCAAAAGACTGCTCTCAAGAAAGAGAAAGAAGAAACAGGTTTGCAGGTTGATCGAGTAGATGCTCTTCCAGTCAAGACATTAGATGGAAAAGTCTATTATCGGACAGGTGTCTAGTGTTCTCTGATAAATAATTTGTGCATTGTTGTTGTTTATTATTCTTTTCTTTCTTTTATTAATTGATTTGGTAACATATGTTGTTATCACATTCTGCAGCTACGAAGATGGCACCAGTAAATGCTCCAAGTGAAGAGGAAACTGGAGAGGATGGCAATGAAGACACAGGTTTAGTGAAGCTAACTAAGGCTGAAAAGAGAGCCAAACTTAAGAAAATTAGAAAAGAAGGAAAAAAACAAGGGAAAGAGGTGGCTAAAGAGGAAGTGAAAGAAGCACCACAGGCAGCAGTTTTGGTATTTCCTAACCTGTTTAACAATACAGATTTAGCATATTTTGGAGGTCCATTTAATTTGTTAAAGAGGGATTAGATAAGACTAGTATTTGGTTCACATTTGATTTTTAATATAGTCTTAGGACAAAACAAAGTTTTTTTGTTTGACTTTAGATTTTTAAAATTGTCACAGAACAAAACATTTCAAATTGAAATGCCAAGTATTTTCCCTCCTTAAACCCGGATCAGTTCTAACTCTCTTTACACATTTGGAACCTACCACTACTTACCCCCTTTACACATTTGGAACTTATCATAGTTACTTCCTTGGCTGACCCTAAGTGGCTGGCAGCGACACAGTGTGAGAATGATGCATTGATTAATAACAATACTTGTTAGTTGTTGCTGTTCCTGCACATAGGCGGGGAATTGGCTGTAAATGACTATTTTGGGTAAAGGATAATCCATTTGGAGATATTAATAAATGTAAAGCACAACATTTGGCAAAAGGATTTCACCAACAACTTGATTAGGAACGTTCTCTGCTGCCGTGGAACAAGTGACCACTAGAATAGTCCTTACCCCCTTTACACATTTGGAACTTATCATAGTTACTTCCTTGGCTGACCCTAAGTGGCTGGTAGCGACACAGTGTGAGAATGATGCATTGATTAATAACAATACTTGTTAGTTGTTGCTGTTCCTGCACATAAGCGGGGAATTGGCTGTAAATGAGTATTTTGGGTAAAGGATAATCCATTTGGAAATATTAATAAATGTAAAGCACAACATTTGGCAAAAGGATTTCACCAACAACTTGATTAGGAACGTTCTCCGCTGCCGTGGAACAAGTGACCACTAGAATAGTCCTTACCTTAGCAACTAATTCTAACTCTTACTCATTATTGGCATATCCAGCAGCTAGATGTAAGCATACTCCTAAATAGATTCCTAGATGTAGTACATGCAACCGTCTCAAGGGTTTGAATCCTCTAATTAATCATTAGTTCACAAGGTTAACAAACACTATACGGGCTCAAAGTGGCACTCAAAGGATGGCCTGTGAGGCTTCTTATGCACTATTGGGTTTGATTTCAAGCCCATCAGGTGTGATTCATCCGTTTTCACTCTTCATGGTTCCTTACACCGTCTCTATAGGCTGGCATATTTGAATGATATTATAATAATTGTCATAGGCATCTCCTTTCCTTTTACAAAACTAAATCAAACTCCACTTTTCTATCAAATAGCTAGGGGTGTTAGACTACTTTTGGGCATTGAAATAAAATACTAAAAGATGGTTGGCCATTGCTATCACAGGCTAAGTACATTAGGGATTTACTTGACGATGCTCATATGATTGAGGCAAAAGGGTATCCACTCTAATGATAGGAGCTTTCAAGCTCTCTTAAGTATGTGGCAAACTACATGGAGAGTCCTACATTGTGCAGGTCCATCGTTGGAGCATTGCAGTATTGCTACAATAAGCGGGCCAAAAATTTGTTATGCTGCGTATCAAGTTTTTCAGTTTTTGCCCAACCACTAGAGGAACATCGAAAGCTAGATAAGAGGGTCCTTAGGTATTTAAAAGGGTGTGTACATTATGTTTTTCTTCTCAAACCAACATTATATTCTCAGTGCCTCTCACTAATAGCGGACTGCTCATCTGACCCAATTGATCGAAGGCCAACCTCTTGCTTCCTGTCTGTGTTGACGGTGTAAAGCCGAAAATCCGCCATATAAATATGTCATTGCGGCTTGTGGCGCCGCCATGGTGTGCATCCTGTCACTAATTGCATGTGGCGGCTGTCATAAAATCCACCACACCGTTCTACCATGGCACCTTTAACAACACTGTCTACTGTACAGTTTAATTACCTGTCAAACAATGTTGTCCCTGGTGGGTGACCAAAATTCTGCCATATATGTGGTTAATAACCTCGCTTTCAAGGCAGATAACTAATTCTGTTATGACTTATGATGTTGTTATGTCTCTATTGGAGTACTCTATAAATATAGTCTCTGCACCTCTCATGTAATATGAAGTCAGAGACTCGTATATTTTCTTCTTTTCTCTTATTTTCTGACGTTACAAAGTCTAATAATTCTCTTGAAATGCTACTTTTTGACAGAACTATAAGTCATTGAGGTCAATATTTTACATGATTTGTCATCATTTCATTGTTTAGGCCGAGGTTAAAGAAGATCTTAAAGTTGAAGAGGATTTTGAAAGTAAAAAGTGTAAACTTGCAGAGTTTGGAAATGCCTTGCTAACAGACCCAGAGTCCAATATTAAATTTCTGAAGGAAATGGTACAGTTATCTAAAGACAGTGATGACACCATTGTTAAACTTGGACTTCTATCCCTCTTGGCTGTTTTCAGAGATATTATACCTGGGTATGCCTGACTGTCATATATGATAATGCTCATTCCATATGCAATGATATTATAGCCTGCATTTGGTTTTCTTTCTCACTAATTCTATTTTTGATGTTTCAACTTTGACATCAATGCATGCAATCTCCAGCTATCGAATCAGGCTTCCTACTGAAAAGGAACAAGAAATGAAGGTTTCAAAGACCGTTAAAAAGATGCGTTTTTATGAATCAACTCTCCTCTCTGCATACAAGGTTCATATTCATGTTTTTATTTTAATTACTGGTTTTAGCTGAAATAAATTTTTACTGTTAGATATGACTTCCTGTTCCTGTGCTTCACATTGGTGCTGTTTGTCTTTTCTTTGAACCTACTTCCCAATTGGTGAAAAATTTTATGATTAATATATATGTATTCATTTTATTAGACATTTGTTTTACTAACATGTTTTTTTTCCCTTTGCTTCTACTTGTGCATGTCATCAGGCTTACTTGCAAAGGCTGATAGCCTTAGAAAAGAAGCCTTTATTTCAGCTTGTCGCAGTTCGTTGTCTTTGTTCTTTGCTTGATTCAAATCCCCATTTCAACTTTCGTGAAACCTTGTTGGATGCAACTGTCAGAAACATAAGCTCCAGTAATGAGGCCATAAGGTGCAGTTTTATCTTTGCCACTGGCCATTATTATATTAAGGTGTCTCATGTATTTTATGGAATTTCCTATGTAACAACATAAATATTAGTTTCATAAATGTTGTTCAAATTTTAGGTTGAATAATCCATCATCAGAAAAGGATACTGTGTTGCCATTTGGGGTATAAAGGAAAAGTCTAGGGTAATTGCCTTTTTGGTGGGCTAAAATGCTAAACTTCCTTTTGTAGTTCAAGTCTAGATAAAAGCTGTCTACACTCCATCTCGGTTGTCAATAGTGTGAAATAGCATCACATTTGTGTCCATTTGATTTTATATAGGCAAAATTACATTCATGCCATTGATGGGGGTACGAATATAATGGCAAAATTACTCTATTAGTCCCTTAACTTAATTTTAGGTAACAATTTAATCCTTTATCTTTTTTTCGAATTATTTTAGTCCTTTTCCCATGTTTGGAATCTATGATTTTCTTTTTGTGTGCTCTCAATTATAAATATATGTTATGCCCCAAAGAAAACCATAGATTTTACGCTTAAAAAAACCATATGAAAACATGGATGAAGGCCAAAAAGGACAAAAATGGCGAGAAAAAAAAAGATAAGGGACTAAATTGTTACCTGAAATAAGTTAAGGGACTAGAAGTGCAATTTTGCCTAATATATATCATGTACACATTGCCTCCATGCAGTTGAATTGGTGTTGGTAAGTAAATGAAAAATGTTGCAAAGTTTGCAGAACATATATCTTATTAAAAAGAATGCTGATCTTTAAGGATGTAAATAATACTGTTGATGTTGCACTAGGCGTAGAATTTTACAACACCGTGCTTGTGTCAACTCAAATGTCAATTGAAAAACTAAAAATTTCTCTTTATAATTACGACATGTTTTACAGGAGTGTACCTTAAAGATCTTGTTTCAATAGTTGCAAGTTATACCTTATTTCACCCGGCTCATGTCAGATCAGTCAGTATCCAATGTGGCTTCCATATATTGAGCTTGGGGGTCTAAAACAAAAAAAATAAAAAATCTTTTGCAGTTTTCCGGTTGTTTGTTCATGTAACACATGAATAATGACATTTTCTGTTTCTATATTTGTATGCACTTATACTTACTATTGTGTATCTTACAAAATTTCTTGTTTTTGTTCAACAGGCAACTTTGCTGTTCCACAATTAAGTCACTCTTTACAAATGAGGGTAAACATGGTGGTGAAGCTACTGTGGAGGCTGTGCGGTTGATTTCTTATAAGGTTAAAGATCATAATTGCCAGTTGCACCCTGATTCCATTGAGGTGTGATACAAGTTCCATGCTGCCCTATACTTTTTTAAAATGTTTATTGGAAGTCTATACTTGTCAATCTTCTGTTTTTGGTGTTAGGTTGCTATTGCAAATTTTTGAGTGTTATAAAATCATAATAGCTACTTGAGTGAAATTCATTTTATTTGATGTGGAATATTTCACTGCACATAAAGCTGTTAAGTGATGTTTGTTCTTTTCAATGCTTATTCAGGTTTTCTTGTCTCTTTCATTTGATGAGGATCTTGCAAAGGCTGAAAGGATGGATAAGGATCAGAAATTTAAAAACAAGAAAGGTAAGAAAAGAAAAAACACGGAGGCATCAAATCAGTTGCCGGAAAATGACAGAAAGAAAAGTAGGCAAGAGTCGATTTCTAAGACAAGAGAGGAGGTAAATATTTTTCCCATAAAAATCACTGTTCTGGAGGTTTGGTTGATAGTAGAAATGAGATTCTACTGATGCTTTTTGTAGGTTGAAGCTGAGTACAAGGCTGCTTCCTTTACCAAGGATGCTATGGAGAAGAGACAAATGCAAACACAAACACTCTCTGCTGTGTTTGAGACTTACTTTCGCATTTTGAAGCATACTATGCAGTCCATAGTTGCCAGGTGTGTTTTAATTTATATCATGTGTATTACTATATATTACTGAGACATGGATGTTAAAGGGTTTGTAAATCCAGTTGCTCATTGAATAAGATAATTAGTCCTTTGATATATGGACAGTTGGCTTAAATTAAAACGAAGCTGCCATAATAATTAAATTAATATAATGGCATTCAGCTAAAATACATGTTCTTGAATCTTGATTGAAAATTCCAATCAATATACCGACAATGCATTGACTTGCTAGTGTGCATTTTACCTTTTTGCCCAGTAGATTTCCCAGTTGATGGTTTGTTCTTTATGATCACCTGTGACCAATACTCAATTTTACTCGTGTAACCAACTTATTGTACATGCCTATAAGTTGGTTACACAAGTAAAATTCGCTGACAAAAACTTTATCGAGAGATTATATTTATAAGTAGTTCCCACTTTATAGTTTTTTTTGGCGGCTGTTTGCGCTTCCAAACTTTTCCTTTTTGGAACCCCCATATTTTTTTCTTCCTGAAAACAATTCAATGCGTGCACTGACACTCAGATTCAGATCCACAATCATTTTATATTTGCTTATGAATTCTTATGATGAAATTAATTGCATCTTTATTTTTTTTGGACCTATCTTTTATATGAACTTCATTCTGAAGTTATTGTGGCTGTGGCTATGACCACATGTGCATGTGTGAATTTTATTTATTGTTCTGGGCTTCTTGGATATGTGAAAGGATAATGAAGATTAATGAGAAATCTCTCGGTTTAAAGATCAATGGATATCTTTGTTGTTTTCATATTCTACTATTTTTTTTTTCTTTTCCTATGCTTTAATTTTTCTCACATGCAGTTTTTGTTTGTGTTTAACTTTCAATAAATTTTGGATGAAGATTAATCAATTCTATTGTCACCATTGCTAATTTTCCGTCACTTTCTCAATCAGGCCTGAAGCAAACCCTGGGGTACTTTCAGCTGCAGTTGGAGTGGAACCCCACCCATTGCTGGATCCATGTCTGAAGGGACTGGCAAAATTTTCGCACCTGATTGACCTTGATTTCTTGGGTGATCTAATGAAGCATTTGAAAATACTTGCTTCTGGAGGTAGCAAATCAGACAACACATCTGAGGATTTTCCTAAATGTCTGACCGTATCTGAACGCCTCCAATGTTGCATCGTTGCTTTCAAAGTGATGCGAACCAATCTTGATGCCTTGAATGTTGATTTACAAGACTTCACTGTCCATCTTTACAATCTTGTACTTGAATACAGGCCTGGAAGGTTTGCATTAAAATACAATACCCCTTAGTCCTTTCTTTTCCCAACTGACCGATAGGTTATCAATATTCAATATAGTTGTTTGGTGTGGTCTTGCATGTTTGTTTGCTTACACAAGTATTAATATATAGTATCGTATTGATAATCAAAATAACACTCTGCACTATTAGAGATTAATAATTGTAGATACAATACATTCATGAGTATTTGTCTAGCATCTTTAGGATTTTAGAATTAGTAGGTATCAAAGGTCATTGTCTTATGGTTATTAATTATGAGTTCAGTCTTTTCTTCCTCTTGCTTTGCTAATGAAATATGATTTTAGCACTAGAGTAGTATTTGTTGAAAGTTGGAATATTACAGAATAGAACATATGAATTCACTTGATTCTGAATGTTTGAGTTATCTGATAATTGCATTTATTTATTTTTTTGGACTAATGATAATTGTATTTATATATACAGTAAAATTGTACATATCTGTATTAAAGCACTGTTGTTTCCTTTTTCTTTTATCATTACTTTGATTTAATGCTTAACTTATTCTTAATTTATTTTCAATTTTTATGCAACAGGGATCAAGGAGAGGTGTTAGCAGAAGCTTTGAAGATCATGTTGTGTGACGATAGGCAGCATGACATGCAAAAAGCTGCTGCATTTATAAAACGCTTGGCTACATTGTCATTGTGTGTTGGATCTGCAGATTCCATGGCTGGTATGCTTTAATATTCTTATGTCAACTTCCATATCTTCGCTCGCATGTGACCTTTTGGAAATTGTGCAGAGGAAAAGAAATAAAAACAAAGAGAAACAAACTTTATATGTAATTTTCCTTTGTACCTGTTTCAGCTTTGGTCACGGTAAAGCATCTCCTTCTGAAGAATGTCAAGTGCAGAAATCTGTTGGAAAATGACACTGGAGGGGGCTCTGTTTCTGGCACAATTCCGGTAAGATTTTTTTTCTTGGTAATTTTTTTAATTACATTAAAAGGTACATTCATCTATCATCTCCACTATAGGGATTTTCATCTTTTCTCCCTCTTTAATTTATGCCTAGAAGAAATTTAACTAAATACGGAAAAATGGGTGTACAACAAGAGTACAGATGTTTAGGTATCCTCATAGTCCTGACCTCGGATGTTTAGGTACAGATGTTTAGGTATCCTCATTGCAAGAGTTACAATAATGGAGATCACAAAGAGATACAAGAAACAAGGAATGCTAGCATACATACATGTTTTGGCATACCACATTCATTTCCTTATTTTTGTTATTATATGACTCCTCGATCCTCAGAAATTTAACTAAATACGGCAAAAATGAATGTGGTATGCCAAAACATGTATGCTAGCATTCCTTGTTTCTTGTGAATGACCATATGTGAAAATCTCTTTGTGATCTCCATTATGGTAACTCTTGCAATGCGAAAATGTAAAGCTTAAGATGTTTATATCTCTTGAAGTTGAAACAAGACTGATATGTGCCACTGGATTTTTGTTTACCTAGTGCATTTGGTAACCTTTATTTTATTTATATTTAAATAATGCTATTTATAAACCAAGCAACAATAGAGCATATGAAGACAATAAACACATTTTTGTGTCCTGATAATACAACAAAATAATACACCATTCTTTTCTGTCAGCTTTTATGGACTATATAACATTCTGTTTGTCTCTCTTCTCTCCCAAATATGCAGAAATATCTACCATATTCGACAGATCCTAATTTAAGCGGCGCCCTAGCCTCGGTACTTTGGGAACTTTGTCTTTTGTCCAAACACTATCATCCAACCATATCAGCAATGGCGACGGGCATTTCAAGCATGAGCACTGAAAACCAAGTCTTCCTCTCCAAGTCCTCTCCTCAACAAGCTTTCAAGGACATGTCTATTGACCAAGAACTATGTTTTGAACAAAGTGGCAGTATTAAATTAAACAACAAGAAGAGACGATTGAATGGCAATGCTACATCAAATTCCATTGGTTCCACAACAGTAACGAGTTCATTCAATGAAGATGACTTGCGAAAAAAGTTTAGTTCCCACTTTATGGTTCTTCATGATATCAAGGAGAACGAAAGGTTGAGAAGTAAGTTGGATAAGACTGCAAAATCACTTCAGCTATATGAACAATATAAGAAACAAAAGAAGAAACGATCAAAACCTAGTAGTTGAGAAATCACCCATTGTTCATTGTTTAGTTGAGATATCAGCCATTGTTTGTTGACATAATATCTTATCTATATTTCCAGTATTTATTGTTACAGTTCCATTTCCAGTGGTGATACTTCTCAACCAGTCATGTATCACCACATTTTAGACGAATACGATGGATACACTTTTATATGTATTTTTTTGACAGAGGACACAATTTCAATTAAAAATACTGAGACAATGCAAAAAGAATGAGGATATCCTTCTTGAGAGTTTGGTGTTGTATTTTCTTCTATTTTGTTATTGATTATTTTCTTCTGTTATATGAAATGAATATTTTTGACATAATATATGAATTTATTGATAGTTTAATGAATGGTGTATTGACTGTTGAGTCTTTGAATCGTATCTTGAGGAAGTAAATCATTCTGTATTGAAATTTATTTAAGAGATTGCCATTTCTTAATAGATTAACTTTGTATGAACATGATGATAATTTATTTTTGCAGTACAAAAATCATGTAAAAAGAGAACATATCATAATATTTATTATTAATTTATTATTAATAATACATAACAATACAATATTAAAACAAATTGTGATGACTAGAGCACAATCTTGTAGCTATTGTACTACTAATATTTAAGCATTAAATTTTGGATCGAGTAGGAAATGCAGTGGTATCAAAGACTTTAACGAAAAAACGTGTTCTTGGGATTGATAGCTTGGACTGCAATATGGTACCAATGGTAGCAATGAGTTTCCTCTTCACTTCTTTATTTATGCCACCCATTGATATTATCTCAGCATAAGCAGCTGGTTCTTTGTTACCTTCAAATGATATTGGCACCGATGATTTCAATAGGACCATCACAAACTGCACAATTATCATATTCACAATACAAATTAAAAAAATAAATCACAATAAAGACCATACAATTTATATGTTTGTTTTTAAACTTGAGATTTTTCTTTTGGAGCATACTAACTAGGATTCAGGACAGATATTTCTTTTATGCAAGAGAAAAGGAAAGATAACAAGAAAAAAGACAAAATAAAGAACAATCAAAATGTGACTTACTAAACAAGGACAATTATGTCAAACAATTAAGGAGACACCAAAGGTAACAAACAACTTTATGAAAAATAAATATTATAACACAACATGGGAATAGGACTGAAGGCATTTAGGTTTCCGCAGTAATGGATTTCAGTCGTCGTATATATTGTTTAGTATATAATAAATGTATAAAATGAATTGTCAAATCTCAAATAAATGACTGACATTTGTTACTGCGACAATGGTTTTTGAACAACAGTGAATTCTGGTCCACAACATATATATATATATATATATATATATATATATATATATATATTGGGATGAATCAAATTACACCGATGTAACATTTGAGTAATGTTACACCGCTTAATAACGCATTAATGAATTCATATTTTACAAAATCCACCGTTGGATTAAAAATTTATATCATATAAATCATTCATATATATATATATATATAATATGCGCATGTTAGATTTTTTTTTTGTGAGATTTAAGGAAGTTGACAATTAGATTCTAATTTATATGTAATTTCTTGTCACAATTAATATTTTGTCTTGTACAATAATTTATATTATTTTGACATAATTTTAAAACTATGAATTAAGAAAATATCATTATTTTAATTTATTGTATTTTGGTACATATCATTATTTTAATTTTGTTAAGATGTAAGTGAGGAGTAAAGATATAAAAAGTCAAGTTTATACATTGGCTTTCTTTTTCTTTTTTTTTTGAAGCAATACATTAGCTTTTATTATTAGTATAAAAAGTGTTTTTATCTTCTACATTGTCTATGTTAGAATGTCTCTCTATAATGGAGTAAAATCAATTTAAAAATGGTTTTCATTCGAACCAAAAAAGTCTAAGCTGGAGCTGGATTAGTACAAAACTTGTGTTGAAAATATTGTTCTTGAATAGATGATGGTGTTGATTTTATGTAGTACCAATATACCATAAATAAACAAATAATAATGGTCTTGGTACAAAAGGGTCCCCACACAATGGAAGGTGTCCGTTCACATTAAGATAAATATCAGTGGCGTGAAGGCTACAGTTAAGCCTCCAGAAATGCAATATATACAAATGTCTTTTCTTGAAACCTATTTGTAGAAATAACACATTTTTTTTTTGTTTTTATGACATATTAGTAATAAATAAAAAAATTTAAAAATAAATTTTATATATTTTTTATATTTTAAAAATATTAACTACATATTTTAAAATGATTGTATTTGGTGGGCAATTCTTCCCTGCGCACAACACTAAATAATATGTGTTGGGTACACACACATAAACTCAAAAAGTTAAAAGATAAAATGAATAATTAATATCAAGTGATATGACTAAATTATTTAAATTTTATTTTTCTCTCCCTTATGTGAGTGTGTCCATATTTATTTTAGGCTTAAACATTATTTTCGTTCCTGTAAGTTCATAAATTTTTGGTTTTAGTCCCTATATCTTTTTTTGTTGCAAATTAGTCCCTACATGTGCAAATCTTTTTTATTTTAGTCCCTAAAGCGAAAATTCGCAGGAAATTCTGCAGGAAAATTCGCTGGTTTCCTACGGATTTTCCTGCGGATTTTAGTTTTAAGGACTAAAACTAAAAGATTTAAACATACAGGGACTAATTTGCAACAAAAAAAGATACAGAGACTAAAACCAAAAAATTACAAACTTACAGGGACGAAAATGATGATTAAGCCTTTATTTTATTTGGTGTTGTGTATGTTTCGAAAAATAAAAAAGAGATGTCACATTTTTGTCAGCCTTCCAACTTTTGCATATGCATCATAATGAATCATGTGATGGGATGGGGAAGATACAAAACTAAATGGTCCATATCCATTGGTACTACTTCTAACGTTATGATTTTAATAATTTGTCCTAAATCCTAATTAATCAAGGTCATACCAATAGTTGTTTTTTTTTTTTATAATTAAGCGCATAATAATATTAAAGAGAAAATCTATACCAATAGTCATTTTATCACGTAGAAAACAAACCATACTCTATAAACAATTGTGAGAATGTTTCAAACATTAACTTTCTGGTCAAAGAATGCTATAATTTTTTTTGAGGCACCGGTTGTTTAAGAACATTGAAAGTAATTTTTGTGTTAGAAAAAACAAATTTTAAACTTCAAATAAAATGAATACACATTTTCAAAGCATTTTCATTATTTTAATGTTGAGATACAGTATGATTTTGAAGTCAACAATCCATAAAGAACACTGAAAGACAAAGTAACACTTCCCAAAACCAAAGCACCCAACTTTGCCTGGGATTTGACCAAGTTGCATGGGAATGATTAACAAAATCAAATGAAACCAAACATGTTTGTTTTTCTTTGCTACCATAATAATGAAATCACACCAATGTGAGACATAGCATCATTTGCTAAATTAAGGAATCAAGATGTCCATAAAAATAATTCAGTTGATAACTACGGAAAGATATTATTAGAAGAGTCGAGACTTTCACTCTGAATTTTTCACTTCTCTTTTCACTTATAGTTCGTGAGTTTAACCACTATCCTACCAGACAGAAAAATATCAAAAAAATCTTTATGATTTTGAAATCTGTAAATTTTTTTTTTTTAAATTTTATATTATATAGTAAGTATATATGATCAAAACAAACTTACCAAAAGCTAGACAAAATCAACAAAGAAGATGAATCATTCTATTAAAATCAACAAAAAAAAACAAGATAGAGATTAAGAAGAAAAATAATTGACCCCCATAATTTGTATCAAGCCAACAAAGGATTCAGACAAATGAAAAAAATCTCATAAACAAAAACACAGAAAGTGAAAAGGTGAGGGAAATGAATATAACCTTTTCAGGTCTTCCAATAATTGTTGAGATAGCAGTGGTGACTTCAGAAAAGATTGGATCAGTGTCAATTCCATCTAAGTTAAGATTTGTGTTGATGTAAATGCAAGGCATCTTCTTGATTCCTCTTTTTGAAGTATGTTGATGGATCTATGTTCTAAGATTTGGAACCCAAGTTGACCCAGTTTGTTCAATCTTTTTTACAACTAGTATAGTATAATAATTTGGGCCAAGTGTGTATAAATAGTACTCTATGACCTGTCCTTTTCATGTTATGTTTTATTTGAAATTGTAATATTTTTTTAGTTTCAAATTATTTATCATTTTATAATATTAGTATGATTCTCTCTCTATTTTCAATTATAGGATTTTTTTATATAAATAATTTGTCTTTAAATATAAGACTCTCTATGAATTTTTAGATATATTTAATACTCTTTTTCTAAATATATTATTCATTAATACTACCAATTTGTATTAAAATATAAAATATCATAACCAAAATTTTTTAACCTTACATTCGAACTCTGGATTACCGAAATCCCCTTAATGAAAAAAAAAAACTTCATCAATGAATATATTTAACAAGAGTACTTTGATAATAATGATTAATCACACTTTAAAAAAAAATTCCGTTGGAAAATAATAATTTTTCAACAACTTCTTTTAATACTAGTGTTTTTTTATAGAAATTTCTATATTTAGAGATTTAGAGAAGGAGAGAGTATTTATTTATTAAAGTAGTTGTATATAGTTGACAAGGAAAAAGGAACAACTAGGGTCGAGCATGGACCTGTGATCCGACTCAAAATTAATATAACCGATAATACATTAAAGCATTCGGTCGGGTGCGGGTTGGGTCTCGGGTCAACAATTGTAAAAAATTGAGCATGTATGGTTTCATACGGGTGGATGCGGGATCTCTAAAATTTCATCTCTTTGTAACTGAAACCGATCGAACAACCATTACGTTGCAAATTAATTTTTTTCCTTCTCTCCGTCTCTCTCAATTTCATATACTATTCGCTTTGTTGTTTTTATCCATCTTTGACATAGGAGCGAAATATTATATTTTACAAACTAGCTTATAATATGTTGATGAAGGAGGTGCAAAATATATATTTATACCTTTCTTCTATTTGATTTATTATTGTCATTAGATCTATAAATTTGAAACAAAGTAACAACATCTCACCCACTTTCTTTTTTCATTTAGTTCTTCTATCATTTGTTACATTGTGTAGATATTGAACCTTTTGAAAAATATAATTTTTTGGATAATGGGGTTTTAGATGTAAACAAAACTTCAATCAAACCCGTAATAACCAAAACGTTCTACCCGCCACCCGTACGATCTGCCACCCGAACAAACCGAAGACGTATTCGGTCGAAATTGAGTCCAAATTATATGGTTGCGATTTTTATCGATTTTGTGATTTTCGGCCCGAACTCGACCGAAATCGACCGATGGCCTAAAAGGAAGAAGTTAAAAGAAAGACCATAACACTCCTAGATAGAGGGACAACAAAATTAGAAATTACATAAAAAAAAAATATTTAGAGAAATGTTGACTATAGTGTAAAAAACTTCACGAAAAACTCACAAACATGCTGATATTAGTAGAAAAATATCAGCTATGTAAGCATAATTCGATTGATAGATATATTATATTTTTTATGGAGAGTTGGGATTCAGGTTTGCCATTAATAATATCAACTATGTAAACATAGTTCAATTGATTGGAATATTATACTTTTTATCGAGAGTTGGCAAAATAAGTGATCTTTTATCTCTTTATTTATAATAATATTCTCTATCCTTTTCAAACACCAATTTTCATTCAGTTTTTATCTCCTCTTTTAATTTTTCGTCATTCCTACTACAGTTGAAAAATGATAATACAAGTGGTCCTCCCCCACTACCTCAAACTAATTCATTAATTAAATTATTTTTTAGGATACTTCTCTTTCTTTGCGATTGTGAGAGGTTGGCACTTGATGTCAAAACTACTTCTGAATCATATTAAAGAGTCCATTGGGTCGAATACTATCATACTGATGGTAAAAATCCAAAAAAAAAATAAAAGATACACTGATCTACTTGTATCTTTTTTGTTACATAATCAAAATATTTAGCTAATTTCTCACTTCATTGTTTTTCTTTTTTGACGAATTTCAGCTTCTTTGTTTGAAACTGGTTAATGGTTATGTAGGACCGACCCTGAGATTTTGGGTGCCTTGTCGGAATTTTGAATTTGGTGCTCTTTATAAGTCATAAATTTTTTTGACTGATTTATAAGCCATATAATTGTAAAAAAGTAAAAGATTACATCAATATTGTAAAGTTTGCACCAAATCAAAACTACAATAGAATTGTAACAAAAAAAAACTACAATAGAATTATGACAAAAGTAGTTATCCATCTATCGATCATAACATGTATCATTAACACCTTCCTCTTATCTCTCTTATCTTTTCATTTTTTAGCTGCAAAATCACTAATAATCTGTTCATAATCAAGATTTTTTAATAAAATCACTTGCAGTTGATGTCAAAGCAAGACTACTCAATATAATATATGACATTATAGGTCGCAATAAGATTTTAGCAATTTTAATTTTTAAAACTTCTATGCCTATTTTAATCAAGATCATTTTCAATTGAAATCAAAGCAAGACTATTTAAGCAAGTTTTTTTTAGGCTAATCTTATTTTTTATTAGAGTTAAGTCTATCCTAAAGAAATATTAATATAAACTAATAATATATATAGTAAAAAAAAAACTAATCTGGTGCCCCTAAAAATCTAGTGCCCTGTGTCACCGCTCCTCCCAAACACCCTCCAGAACTCCTGATAATGGGTACGAATAATAGTGTGATTCATGTTTGCAGTGGGTGTAAAATAAGTTTAGTTTTGCTCCATTTTCTATCATTTATTTATTATCTGTTTATAAGAGAGATAAATATATAATGTAGATTAATGTTATTCATTTAATAAGTGAGTTCTACTAATGGGTTTTGTAAGTATTTTATTTGTTCCGTAAAAAAATATATTTTATTTGTGTTTATCTATCTATAAATGGAATATAAATAATGGAGCAAAGCCAAATTCATTCTCTCTCATAAATGGAGTATAAATAATGGAGCAAAGCCAAATTCATTTTACACGAGTGTGACTTTGTTTCATTTATTACCCACCATTGTTTGTCCATATATGGAAGAACAAGTTAGTGAATAAAGAAAAATGAATTCTTCAATACACATCTTATTTGGATGGTGAACACTCTGGTGTACATATTATGTGATTATATACTTATATGCGGTTTAGGTGGATGCACTGTGATTGGTCCACAAATAATATTTAATATAAAAAAATTAATAAATACTATTTGCAAACAAATCAAAATCATTCACCTCAACAAATGTACCGGTACATATTCAGTACCAAAGAATTCACCTATATATGTTGACAAGTTTACACATAATGTTTATTAATTTTTAAATGTTAAACACTATATGTGAGTTTATCAGAATTTTTCTTTTTCTTTTTGAAAGAATGAGTTTATCGGAATTATTCATTGTATCAATATATATTTAAATAAAATGTGTATCAAAATGTTCAAAAATAAAAGGCATGCGGTTAATTAAAAATAGTGTAACATGCTTATTCGCGATATTCACAAGGTAATAGTACATGAACACACACTTATCAAAAAAAAAAATAGTACATGAACACATGATTCCTGCATATGTATGAAAATGATAGCACAATAGCATTTGGAGGGATCAGAAGAAAACAATATAGTGTATGAACACATAATTCTATCGTCGATATGCTAGTATATGAACAAGTTTTGGTGAAAAGAAAAGTGACGGCAAAAAAGTTTTTAGAGGGTTGAGAAATTTTTTAAGAGTTTGAGTGAGATTGTGGAATTAATATAGTACACATTTCGATTTTATAATATAAACAACAAATTATATTTCAGCTTAATTTATTGAAGAATTTATGAGTTTGATTTATATTATAGACCAAATTCATATATCATTTAATCAATGTGAAAAGTTATTTTTATGCTTATATTTAAAATCAAAAGGACCATGTGTATTTTCAACTAGTAAAAAGTTTCACAAAATCCTCCGAAAAAATCCATTAAAAGTGTATATTTTTGAAATATCAAAAGATATTTTATAAGTCATGAGAAATATCAATCGAACACCAACGAATTTTATTACCCTAAAAAATGTTTAAATGTCTTGATTGAATAGCACAAATACTATGTAAAAGTCTTAATTCAATACAAGAACAAAAAATTATCATAAAAAGTATTTTAAAATTCCTTTAAATCCTAATCCATCCAATACAGATCTAATATCTCAAGTAGAAATCCAATAGATAGAATGAGACATCATGAACAAAAAAACAATTAAATCACAAGAAACGAGAGATAGCAATCATTTGGTGTTTCTTTTAATCTTCATGTCATTGCTCCAAGTGAGATGTTAGGCCAAATAGACATCAACACTATATCTAAAAAAAAGATAATACAAGTTTAAAATAGGGTTAGTGTACAAGGCCACCATGTAACACGTTAGTATCTAATTATTAAGATAGCCACAAAATTCCTTTGTAAATTAGTGACGATTCACACTTAACAATTGTGAGTGAACAGTATAAACTCTAACTATTGTTGATAAAGATGCTAGAATTTTTATAATGAAAATATTAATGAACAAAATGATGAACTTTCAAAAGTTTTCATGTTTTTTTTTTTGGCTGGTTCAAAAGTTTTCATTTGAAAATTTCATTTAATTATTTTATTTTTTAAAACTTTAATTATATAAAAGTTATATTTTGTGTTTTGTTTTGGCAAAATAATGAAACTTAACCCTTATCTGTGCAGGTAAATAGCCTTATCATCATAAATAAATAAAACTTAACCCCTAACTATGGTCAGTACATTACACTAAACCATTCAATGTTTTTGTCAAATGGATTTTAGAATTTGTCACTTTATAATTAACTCAAAACCATAAGATTGGAGCTAAGAGAGTGGCATTTTGACTTTTGAGTCTGAACTCATGTTATTCATGTTTGATAGGAGTATATAACTTTTAAAATTAGGAGTTGACCTAATTCAATTTTATAAAATCAGTTTGTAAGGTCAGGATTATCTCTAAGTAAGTCACGCCCATCAACTTAATATATAGCAGGTAGGGCTGACAATGACTCAAGCCAATTTGTGAATATTTTGAAGCTCGGTTCGATAATTGGACTCGTGAATTTGGTTCATTAACCAAATGAGCTGAACTTGAGTTAAAAATTAAGTTCGTTAAATAAATAAGTTAAACACAAACTATATATAGTTCGACTCATTTGTCTCATGAACTAATTCGGTTATATATATATAGGGATATGCTATAACACACCCACTCAATTTTATGAAGGTGTGCATTAGCAAGTTATAACTAAAAAATAAATAAATACACCTTCAGGTGTATGTTGCTAAAACACTCCTTCTAAAAAATAAGTGGGTGTACGTTAGCAACTCCTATAGGCATTTGCTATAATCCACCAACTTATTTTTCAGAAGGTGTGTGTTAGCAAAAGATAACTAAAAAGTTATTAAATACACCCTAAGGTGTATGTTGCTAATGCACACCTTCATAAAAAAGAGTGGGTGTGCATTAGCATTCCCCATATATATATATATATATATATATATATATCTATGCACATCAATGCATTTTTCAGTTTCCTATGTACAGCTATTACCCACTCTCTCTTTACCCTAATTTTTTTTTACTCTCCTTCTCAAAAAACTTTTCATTTTTCATTTAAGAAGAAAGATGTTTCCTCTCCTTTTTTCTACGACATACCTCTGCATTCTTTGAAATTTTGACAAATATTGACCTTAAAATCACGTGATTTGACTTAACGAGTTGAACCTAACGAGTCGAACCAAACTGTTCGTGAATTTTAAACGAGCCGAACTCGAACTGAAAAAGGAGTTTGTATCGAACTTGAGCCGAGTTTCAAACTGGACCAATTTCTATCGAGTCAAGACGAACTCAGACGAGTTCGACTCAGCTCAACTCATTTCCAAGTTCCAACCTTATTAGTAGACGACACAATAAATTTTAAAGAGACTTTAATATCATTCTATAATTAAGAATTGATCGCAACTCAATCTTACAATACAAACCTGTAAAATAAAAATTATCTTTAATTATAAATTCGTATTCAAATATTCATCTCATATATGAGATTCTTAACAATATATAAGATATATACCAATGAAGTTAATTGGCAATGTATATTAGTATTAGATTATTAAAATGAAGTGAGTGACATTGACCCTAAATTCCCAAGCGACAATATAATTAATGGCAAGGTTGGGTGTGATGGTTTGCCAACTCCTCTTGCTGAAAGCATGGTATTGGTGGATGCTAGAATTCCAATATGAACACCAGCACATCTTTGTAGATCTCTATATACTTTTATATCTTTGTGGATCTATATACTTTTATATAAATAAACGTTTTTTCTTCTTACCCGTTTTAGAATTAATAAGAATAAAATAAGAGTTTTAAATTAAAAAATATTATCTCTATTTAATGATTAATTACTACTTCCAGTCGTTATTGTAAGAAAATGTTTTTTTCTAAATTTATAGAATATTAAATGTATCTAATAGATAATATAGTTTAGATACGTAAAATAATCTATAATTAATCTAAAAAGAAATTTTTTTCTTATAATAAAGATTGGAGGGAGTATATAACACAATATTAATATATGTACCAAATAAATAAATATAACACGGTATATGTTCTGTTTGTCCCACAATAAATATTCCATATGACCACCTTTTACAAAGACTAGCAAAAACTGTTTCTTATCTTATTCAATATTATAATAATGTGAAATCGAAGATATTTATTTGGGTGGAGTGCTGCAACAATATTAATTTGAAGGTGCACTTAAAAAATACTATTATAGTGTTTTTTTGAATTTAACTTAGTAGAAATATTTTATTTTATATGTAGAATTCGGGGTTTGAAATCAGAATCTCTTATTTATTCACCTTAAAAGAAATTTTCAATCATTAGATTACTTAAAAAAATAAATTACATTAAAAATAAAAAGAATAGTTTCTTTATTTTAAGACAAATTACTTTTATAAATTGTCACTCATTGCAAGACAGAAAAAATGTTATATTATATACACTCTCCCATATATAAATTCCCACTATCAATCAATAAGGAACAATTATTTCAAACTCTAATCATTTATTACTTCTATATTATGCTAGCTAATGAAAAACATTTTTCAATAGTCCTTGGATAATTGGATTTGAAATTATAGACCACAAATAATTTTTGTTTTTAGCACTAAGAGAATATAGTACGCTATAAAATTGTGCCATAACTTTTTTAGCGCTAAGGGAATGGTCGAGAGTTGAACTTTGGAGTGCATTCGACTAAATTTTAGAAAGAACAATATGATGAATGATCATGTAACATTTCAATGATAGTTAATCTTTTTTTAGTGTCTCTAATTTTAAAAATAAATAAACTCTCCCTAAGGTTGGCATAGACCCGAGTGGTTAAAGCAAGGGCTTTAGGTCTCCTAAAAGAAATAAAATATTAATTTCTTATGTCTTAAAAGATTTAAAAAGAAATAAAATGTTTTACTACAACAAATAAGACTTCAAATGTATAAAAAGATATATCAAATGCATATTCAACTAAAATGTTTTGCATCTCAAAAAGCAAATTAATAAGATAAATTTGAATAAAATTATAATATGTTATTATTATTATTAACATTAAAAAAAACTTTTACTTTTTTGTCAATGATTTTCTATAGAGTTTATTTTTTGTCTTAGTAAGTGTTGGGTATGTCCCTCCCATTCCCTCTATAATCTTCTATCAAAATATATTCTAAGATGCTCACTTGAAATTAAATCATTTGTTGCCAATCGTATGGGTAACAATGCGTTTAGATTCTCTTTGGTGACATTATTCATCAAGTCAAATCTCAACCATTGAAAGAAAAATATAAAAGGAGGATTTAACATTTAAAAATAAAAGATATGATATATGTAAGAACCATCATTATAGCCAAATCCTAATTTGTAAAATCAACTAAGGTATTCATTTGTGCAAAAAGAAAGATATGGACTCTAAATACGTGAAAAGTCAATAACATCGCCTAAGAAAAAGTATCGACTAATAAGATGCAAACTATGTCAAATAAGTAAGTGGTATTTGTATATTGAAAAAATTAGGTTAAGGAGATGATTCATTTTGTGTGTCCTATAATTTTTCAGTAGAGATTAATTTCTGTTATATATTTGTGAAAACTTCATACATAACATTGTAACCTAAATATGATATGAACTGTGTCAAATTGTATGTCATAGTAAGAAATAATGTTCGAATGTTGATAATGGCTCTATCTAAGAAATGAATTTAGTGCGGTCAATTTGTTGTGAGTTCCTCATAACCTTTTAAATAAAAGTAGACGTTTCATATTTTAATGCAATTTTTTTTTATAAGTGCAAATTTGTTTTTTTGAAAATACAAAAAATATGATCTTATAATCTAAACTATCAGGTTTCAATTAAAAAGAAGATTGTGTTAGAGCTTGACCGCTATTTCACTTTTAAGCAATACTCTACAACTTAAAAAAGGATCATCTCCATTTTTCCTTAATTTTTAAATCTCAACTCTTAGCCATTTTTTTTTCTTTTCATTCTTTCAAAACTTCAATATTATATTTTCTTTGTATTTCAAAATGCCCTAGATTCTCACATTATTTTCTCTTTTTTTTTTTCACTTGAGAGAATCTCATTCTCTCCAACCTACACCCGTTTTTGTGCAAAACCACCCATTTACTAAGCCTCGGTGGATTAAAAAAATATGTAAATTATAACTGTGATATATATTATAAGTATAGTGAAATTATTTAATAGTGTCTGTTGCATGGAGGAATTTTTTGAGGTAATTCAAATTCTTGTATCTAAATTCCTTTGTTTGGAAGATTAGTTTGGCTAATTTTTAAAATGATGGAAATTCACGAGATATTTTGTCCAAGTTAAATTTAAGGAATTTAAAATGATAAGTTAGGATTTTTAAATTGACCCATATAAACTTTTAATCATCGAAAATAGGCCCCTAATTTTTTATAAAAATTTCAGATTGACCCTAATTTTTTTAAATTTGTCCTTTATAATTTTAAAAATTGCAAATTGGTCCATATTTTTAAAATTTTAAACTTGCCCAAAACTTTTTAAATTTGTAAAAGTGGCCTGAAAATTTTCGCAATGAAACTTTCTTTTACTCTATCCAAACACATAAAAATGATGGTAATTCAAATAGAATCATTTAAATTTCTTAGAATTCTAAATAATCTAAAATTAATGCTTAAAAAAAATACGATCCAAATCTACACGAAACATCATCATTGAAATAATTCGAAAAAATTGAAAGAAGATCAAGGAAAATAAGAGGAAGATCGAAAACCTAAAATCAACTTGTGGGATAAACCTCGAAGTTCAAAGTGTGATCCGATAGAGAGATTGTCCAATAGAGAGAAAGATTGATTGGGTTCAGAGAAAAAACAGTTGATGTTCCCATTCAAAAAGAGAGTAGTGGTGGAGTTCACATCCAGATAGAGAGTTGATCGCAATCCAAAGAGAAAATTTCACAATTTTCTCATTTTAGGCGGAAATGTAAATTCCCTAAAATTGGTCAATGAAATATTTTCACTAAAATCTTGTCATTTTAAAAATTCTCCCACTTTTCTTTTAGCCAAATGATGAATTTTAACACAAATTCCCTCAAAAACTTCCTTTACCTCAATAAAATGCTTCATCCAAACATTTTTTTTAAGTAATTTAGTAGTTAAAAATTCACTTTTAAAGTAAATAAGTGGGTGTAATAGAGTTCGAACCTCAATCCTGCATATTATATACAATGTCGCTACCAACTAGTTTATGCTCACGGGGACCAAACAAACTCTTAATTTGATTTTTTTTAAATGATTGAAATTTATGAAGTATTTTGTACATATTAAATTTAAGGAAATTCAAATGACACTTAAAAGTTAGGAATTTAAAATTTCTTCGTCTCATATGTTTTAAAATTTTTAAATTGACCCCTATAAACTTTTTTTAAAGTTAAAAATCGACCCCAAATTTAATATTGTTTTTGGAAATTTGCCCCTAATGTTTTTCAAACGTGTCTTTTCTTTTTGAGAATTATAAATTGATCCCTATTTTTCAAATTTTACCCAAACTTTTTCATATTTATAAAAGTGACAAAAAATGTCCATAGTAAAATGTTCAATCACCCTATTGAAACAGACACATTTTGAAATAAAAATAATACAAATAAAATCATTTAAATTATTTATAATTCTAAATCCTCAATTTTTTTTAAAATTCTTCCATCCTCCATTTAAATATACTCCTTTTGCTCTCATATATAAATAAAAATTTACTTTTTAAGTTCTTTAAATTACTAATATATTTAACTTATAACATAAACTAAGGCTGCATTTGGCCCTACTTATTTTTAACATAAAAGTTTTTTCATAGTAAGTGTTTTAAAGGTGTTTGACAATTTTTGTTTCTTTTTATCTTAAAAGTTCCTTTAAAACTTAATTTTGTTTGGTATTTTTTTTTAATAATTTTAATGAATGAAATATCTTTATTTTAATATAAATTTATATAATTTTTTTTTGAAGAAGCATAAATTTATATAAATTAATAACATTATTTTAGTAAATAGTACTATTTTACCATTATTTATAGCCATCTCAATATATTTTTACCGATCCACACCGTGTTAATGAATGTTGAATAGAGGTTTATTATATAAAAAAATAAAATTGAATAGAGGTTTCCCATGTTTTTCTTGTCAAGTAGTATAAAAATTATAAATTTCACTTTTAAAGTGCATAAATAAGATGATTGAAGTTTAAACCCCGACCTCTATTCATATATATAATATAATGACTCTGTCAACTGAGCTGAATTCACGGGACAATGTTTCCCACGTCTATTATTAACTATTAACCAAAAAAATGTTGAGAGAAAATAAACACGATGGTTGGTCAAGGGATTTGAAGACGAACACGGACTAAAAGCTATCTACAAATAAGTTACTCATTCCGTCTCAAATCTATGGTACTTTCTAGTTTTTTAGTTTTGTCCCAAACTTTGGTCTTTTTAAAAAATCAAGACACAATTAATAATATTTTATCATTAATACTTTTACAAAAACTAAAATATTTATTAAATGAATTTTTTTCTTAATAAAGTAAGAGTAAAAATAATTTAACTTTTCAATCTTTTTTATTTCTAAATCCACATGCAGAATTCTAAAATGACCAAAGTTTAGGATAGAGGTAACATTATTTTTAACTTTTCAAAAATCTCCTTATTACATATGTTATTTTCTTCTATAAAACTAAGTCACTTATTTTTTTGTAGAGCTTTTTAAAAGAGTGTTTGACCCTACTTCTCTTTTAAAGTGAAGAAAAGTTTGAAAAAAGTCGGACCTAACACTATTTAAGAGTCCATTTGGATTGATATTTTTAAGCTCATGCAAAATAATTTTTGTAAATAAATTAGCTTTTATGTATTATTATAATCTTTTTAAGGTAATTTATGAAAAAAACAACTTATAAAAATGTAATTTTTGTCTATAAAAATATACGAATTAACATAAAAACTTATATTTGTAAAAACTATTTTTATAAATTCCAAATAAGGCAAAGCAATTATAAAATAAATAAAAATAATAATAAAGGCAAATCCAAACAGGCCTAAAATACCGATCGTTAGCTAGTTCAGTGGTGATTGACATTGAACTTGATAGGGAGGACTACGGTCCGATTGCCGTAAGTGCAATCGGGAAAAAGCTAGAACACTTTATGCTAGAACTGATCTCCGAACTAGATTAAATTGGGGTTAAAAAAAAAAGCCCTAAAATGAGTTTTAAAAGTGATTTTTTTGAGTATTGTTTAAAAAAAAACCGGGAATATTTGCTTAACAATTGAACCAATTTTACCACCATCATCACCTCGTTCATTTTCTCCACCGCCGTTCATCCCCCCTCTATTCCCGCCGGCGATGGGCGATACTCCCCAACTCCAATCCAATTCCGAACAACCTCTCACTCTCCACACACTATCTTCCATCAGGTCCCTTATCATCAACCCTTCAACCCCAAAACTCACCCTTTCCTCAATTCTCGAAACCCTAACTCGTTCCTCACAACTCACTCACCACACTCTCAACCTCCTCACCGACCTCGCAACTCACCATCCTTCCTTTTCTCAACTCGCCTTCGATTCACTCCTCACCGCCACCGAATCCCCCACTCGCCTCGCCGTCGATTCACTCGCGTCCATTTCAGAACTGAGTTTCTTCAAACCGTTCGAACTCGATGACGGACGCTTTGTTTCTCTGTGTTTCGGACCTTCCATTCCCGGTCGGATATGGATGCTGAGAAATGCGGGTTTTTTGTTCAAGGTTCGACCCGCATTGTTGTTCACGGTGTTGTTAGGGTTTACGAAGGATCCTTATCCTTACGTGAGAGCTGCTTCGTTGGAAGGGCTTGTTGGTTTAAGCGAGCGTGGAGATTTCAATGATGTTAGCATGGTGAAAGGTTGTTATCAACGTGCTCTTCAGCTTCTTACTGATATGGAAGATTGCGTTAGGCTCTCTGCAGTTCGTGTTGTAAGATCATCTCTCTCACTTTTCTGGATTCAATCTTTAACATGTTTTTGTTTTTCCAGTGTAGACAATTTTCACTTATTTATGTTTTCATAATAATTTATGGATAAGTGCTTATTTGAATTCAGACTTGGGGACCGTTTGGATTTGGCTTATTTTTTAGCTTATGCAAATAAATAAAGTTTTCCGTTAATTCATAAGTTCTTACTGTAAAAAATTGTATCTTTATAAGCTGTTTTCTCATAAACTACCTTGAAAAGCTTATTTATTTGCATAAGTTGTTTCACATAACCTCAAAAATAAGACAATCATTGACTTATTTGAAATTATCTACTGTCATAAACTTGTGTGAGCTCTTTGACAAAGAAACAACTTTTGACATGTCAATTATTCGTTTTCAGCTTCATCAGTATGCTCTTCAAGACAGCTTAGGAAAAAGTTTGTCCTTATTTTATATTTTGTTGTTTATACATAAGTACTTGATAGAATGAACGCTTAATTGAGTTTTTTTTAATGAAATAGTTTATACAGTTTCAGACTCCAAGGTGTGTATGTAATATTAAATTAAATGTGAAGAGTTTGAGGTTTGAGCGCACACATGATTTTCTTTCTGTTGAAGATTTGTACTTTGTACGCTGTAGTTGGTTTCATCGAAAAAATCTTTTTATACCTAAATCTTGATTTAGGTCTTTGAAAATATACTTAGCATCAAGGTATTAAACATTGATTCAAAACTGCAATCTAGCCTCAAGGTTTAGAAAGTCTCATTGCATGTATTTTTTTGTAATTTTCATTTAAGTTATCACAATTTAAAAGTTAAAACCTTGCTTAACAAGTGATATTATAATGTTCATTGTTGTCATGTTTAGAATAGGAAATCACACAAATTGGTGTTTTTCTCATTATATGTTGTATACTTTTTGAGTTAAGTCAACGCTGAATGATTAATATTCCGTTTTTCAGCTGCTTTTGAAAGCAAAACAGTATTTGAAGAGTTGATAGTAGAGTAGTTGTTTGAATGATGTGAGTTGTTGTATTTCAGGTAGCTTCTTGGGGTCTGATGTTATCAGCTTCTAATGAAGACATGAAGGCTTATTGGTGCAATGAAGTATTTGCTAAGGTATATTTTGTTATATTTTGGGCTGCACATGGTTTTGTGCAATGAAGTATCTGTTTGAGTTTTCAGTCATTTCTAACAGATGTTTACTTACTGGTCCCCTTAATATCACATATGGCATAACATATTCACTTCTTTTGCATGTAGCTTTGTTCTATGGCAAGAGACATGAGCATGGAGGTTAGAGTTGAAGCCTTTAATGGCCTTGCAAAGATGGAAATAGTATCTAAGGATTTTCTTTTGCAAAGCTTATCAAAGAGAGTTTTTAGAAATGAAAAGCAAAGGGAAACTATGGATCAGAACACTTCTGAACAATTTGTGACGTTGGCAACTAGTGTTGCTGGTGCACTAGTTCATGGACTTGAGGACGAGTTTTTTGAGGTAATTTTTGCAATATATTGCTCTTTCTTTCTATACACTATAAGTTGACTGTAACTAATTGCCTTAATTTCAAGACTAATTCCTTGTTTGATAATATGAAAATTACAATGTGTCTCTGCTTTACATGTAGGTGCGCAAGTCTGCATGCCAGTCTTTACACACACTGACAATCCTCTCTGTTGAGTTTGCTCGTGAAGCCTTAGACTTGTTAATAGATATGTTGAATGATGATTCAGTGGTGGTTCGGTTACAAGCTTTAGAAACCATGCATCATATGGCAATTAATGGCTGTCTAAAGCTTCAGGAAAAGCATTTGCACATGGTACCTTTCTGATCCTTCATTAGTCAGTTTTCTCTATGCCCAGAATATAATTAAGTGTCTGTAATTTTTCTTCTGTTTGAATCAGCAAGATCCACCTTATTGTTGTCGATTAAATTTATCTTTCCCGTCTATATTTGGAGATTTAATGATTACACTCTTATGTTTCCTTTTGTTTTCTTAATTAGAAGATTTATCATATTTTTGGGACCAAAATGGGGTTGGAAGGTTCATGAGTTCTGCTCGTGGTGTAGTTGTATTCCTGGAAGACGAATAATTATTTACAGTTGTTTGGGTTTCAATATGATGAATAAGTTATTCTTACTAGATTTGTAGAATGCTTGATCACTAGGGTTGAAAACATTGCTTTTGGAAAGTAGAGAATGACTAGTGGGGTGCACAGAGAAATTGTTCTTGATGAAAGCCAAAAAGGTACTAGTACCATGTTTTAGATTGATGGGAAATTGAAGTATGATAAACAGAAATAAATGTGTTTTGGCATCTGAGAAGCTCAAATTAGACAGAGAAAAAACATAGTATCTTATTACTGGTAATCAAATGTAATACCAGGGACTGTTGTGTCTTTTCCAAAAACAATAGATATTAACTTTCACTTAGTTGCAGACTTAATTCTTTAACTAAAAAATGTCTCGGATGGCCGTAAATTTAAGATAAAAAACTTTTTTCATAAATAGAATCTAGTGAACAGCATGAAAGGGATGATCAGATTTTACTGAGACGAGTTATGGCCATTCAGTGGGCTTTTCTGAGTGGAATCCTTAATTTATTTTAATATATATTTGTCTGCCAAACAGATGACAAATTCTCTTGCTGGATGTTCCCATAATGTCGTTACCTTTTCCTTGTCTAAGTGGCAATTTCTTACTAATATGTTCTGCTAATGTTTCATTCATTTTGCAGTTTCTTGGTGCTCTAGTGGACAACTGTGGGGAAGTAAGATGCGCTGAAAGGAAAATACTTAAAATAGTGAAGCTAAATGATCTGGCTATGTTCAAATCATCCATTGACAGACTTATGGAAAATTTAGACAGATATCTGCAGGTATGCTTTGTACTATGCTATGAAACACTGACACTGTTAGGAACTTTTCTTTAGGTAATTGGAAAGAATTCCCAAAACTGGGCAGAAATGAATTAACAAGAGAATGATTCTAACTAGAATAAATATATTAATGAACGAAATTGAGAGAAGAAAAATTCTTTGAATATATTTCTGTTATTACTATCAATTGAATGGGATAATAAGATTCAAAGAGAAGATACAATTGCAAAAGGTTTATAATAAAGATGATAACCTTGCACTGACTCAACAGCAATTAAAACAGAAATGCTAACAAACTTAACTAACTAACCCCTAAATAACTTCGTAACTCCAATCCTAACAAACTCCCGTTTATTCTAACTGCTAACAGACACGTGCACCGGGCACAGCACTACCACATCGACACTAGTAATAATTTGACAAAATAAATTAATTAAATGTAATCATATGTGTCGGTGTCTGATACAGCCGACACGTGTCGGACACTGGACACACCTTTGAACAAAAGTCATAGGGAAGTGACTGGTCATATCCCTTTCTTCCTAATTTCAAGCAACATATAGTTTATAGCTTTATCAAATACATGCTTCCTAATCTTACTTTCTTTTGAAATGATAGCCATGATACTAAATACAACTTCCTAGCAATTTGTAACTGTTATTTGTCACCTGTGTTTAACTATAACTACTACGCTTACAGGATGAAGCTGATGTATTTTCTGCATTCTCCCATCTTGGTCGAAATCACAAGAAATTTGTAGGTTATATCGTCAAGGAAACTTTTGAAGAGGTGCGCTTGTGCAGTGTATATAATATAACCACATATAACATGTTGAATGTTTTGCATGCCAATGAAACAAATATAGCTAGAGTCTTTATAAAGAGTGGCACTAATTAATTTTGATGTTGCTCTTAACAGGTAGAAGCAGCTTTTGAAGGAAATGTTGAATTTAAGAGTGCAAGAATAGCTGCACTTTTAATCATTTCTATATCTGCCCCGCTATTTAATGAATATTTAGGCATTATACCACCAGTATTGTTTTCTTATGCAGTTACATTGCTAGACAGAATCTATTATGCTTTTAGTGATATCATGGATAAGGATGCCCTTTTGGCATACCTCTGTGAGAAAAGCAGACCTCCAAGCTATTCTGCCCCAAATATTAACCACGGGGAAGGGGAACAACAGTTGCCTTTAATTGAAGGTGATACTCCAAATTGTGTTAGCAATGGGGTCATTGATTCCAATGTTGGATCACAAATCATGAAGGAACAAAAGGAGCTAGCCAGCTATCAGGTAGAACAACATCAATCAGAGTATAATGAAGTTACAAAGTTCGTAAACTACATTCTTGCAAAGTTCCCTGATATGTGGCAAATGATCGAGACAGGTCTTACAAATGAAGTGTTAAGGTCTTTGAGGTAATAAATTGTAGTATTGCTTCATTAACATTTGTGCCTTGGCATTTAGTTCAATTTGCTAAATCCAATATTTGTTATTTTTGTATATGTTGCATTAGGGCTGGACAAAATATATGAAACTGACCCAAACCGTGATATCCGGCCCATAGGAAACCATAACGGGTGGGTACAATCGGGTTGGCGGGTCATGCGGGCCCAATTGACGGTTTTAGATGGACATAAATGGGTCGGTTCGGTTCAATTTTTTTGGCCCAGCGGTGACCTATACCGACCGACCCATATTATTATAGCAACAGCCAACAGGTATGACATGCCTGTATTTTGTATGGGGTAGTGTGAAAAGTTGTTCTTTATCTCTCATAAGCAGTGTAAGAGCATTGAAAAAAGAGAAAATTAATTATTATATGCTTACCGTGAGCTACTAGTAGTCTACCTACCAGTCCTTCACCTGTCCACACACTGACCACTTCTTTTTCTTTCATTTTCTTTTTCAAAGACCTCAGCCACCTCATCACCTCTAACCTCATATTTCTCCCATCTCACTTCTTTTTTTTTAAGCTCCATTTTCATCAGGCCACCGTCTAAGATTTTATATTCACCTCAGGCTACTCTTGTTTTTTTTCTTCATCTTTTGTAACCTGAAATACCGACCCAACAAAACCGCCATCCGAAAAAACTGAGATCCGATTTAACCGAGGCAAAAAACGGACGGAAATGGGTTGTCGTTTGTCAACCGCGGTTATTGATCGGACTGGAGGTTTTGGACCGAATCCGACCCACATCCGACCGATGTCCACCCCTATGTTGCATATAAGTTAAGGTAAAATATGTTTTTGGTCCCCAGTTTTATAGGGAATTTTGGTTTTGGTCCCTATATTTTAAAATCACTCTTTTTCGTCCCCAATTAATTTTGTGTTTTGGTTTTAGTCCCAGACATTACATCAACTGTTAGTTTACTAACGGATGTCCACGTGGCAGTGACACAATGGACTTTTTTGACACGTGACATCCTACATAGACTGACACGTCAGTTTTTTTAATATAAAAAATAAATAAAAAACTCTTTTTTTTTGTTTAAGAAGCTGACGTGGCAGTCCATGTAGGATGTCACATGTCAAAAAAGTCCACTGTGTCACTACCACATGGACATCCGTTAGTAAACTAACAGTTGACCTAACGTCTGGGACTAAAACCAAAACACAAAATTAATTGGGGACGAAAAAGGGTGATTTTAAAGTATAGGGACCAAAACCTAAATTTCCTATAAAACTGGGGACCAAAAACATATTTTACCCTATAAGTTATACCAGATGTCTGGAATTTGCTTATAGTACACAATTTTGGCATTATAGATGTATATTTGTGTATTGAGTATACATGTTAAGAAGTCCCACATCGCTTGCGAGAAGGCCTGAATGTGTGTTTATAAGTAAGAGGCAATCCTCACCTTACAAGCCGGTTTTGTAAGGATGAGTTAGGTCCAACACCTAATTCTAAGATGGTATCAGAGCCTCTTCACGATCCGCTCGGCCGCCTGCTAACGGGTTTCCGATCAGGTCATCCACCATTTATATCCACGCACCAAGCCCAATAGTGCTGGGCGTGAAGGGGTGTGTTAAGAAGTCCCACATCGGTTAGGAGAAGGCCTGAATATGTGTTTATAAACTAGAGACAATCCCCACCTCACAAGCCGGTTTTGTAAGCATGAGTTAGGCCCAATACTCAAATTTAAGAATTACATATATATATGATACAGGGGTCTGATTATTTTGTTTGAGGGCTTGAAATTTAAGATATCCTGAAAGCTTATAAACTGGCCTTTTAGTTGTTCAACTAGCATATATGCATCAAATAATGGCTCTTTTTTTCTAATCATTTAATGTTGCAGGTGTTTGAAGGAGGAATTAGCAACTCTGAAATTTGACTTTTTGGGGTCTCGTGATGCTTTGGCATTTGCATTACTGTATCTCCGGATAATAATGCTGCTTGTAGAAGTGTGGGAGCACTTGTTACCAGCGAAAGATTCGTGTTCTCACAGAACGGGAGAGTTGGAATTCAAATTGGGAAAGCTTGATAGGAGAATTAAAGAATTGATGAGTACGTTTGTAGGTTTTTCTGCGGAAGAAGAATTGAATATGTTGGAGCTTATATTAGTGACTTATGCCCTCAGGCTATGTAAATTAGAAACCGTTTGTGTCAATCTTACATTCAAGAGGTTGACTTCTATATACTCATGCGTTGAATCTATCCTTAAAGAAACATCAGTTTTGCCATCCAATTTTGTAGTTGAACTTGGTAAGTTATTACATGAATGTCACACAACCTCCATCAATGGTGCTTCCTGCAGTCCACTTCAGTTTGATAGATGTCTCAAGCTCTTCTCTCTGAAGAAGTTTGTGTTTCATGGAACAGTCAAACATCTTAAGGCGGAACTAAGCATTTCCAATAATGACTCTCTACATCCTTTTTCCTTTGTTTCAGGACTACCAGTTAGTATACCATGTGAAATCAAACTCCATAATATTTTGAGTAGTTGTAAGTTGTGGTTGAGGATGAGTTTGGATGATGGTTTAGTACAATATGTCTTTCTTGATTTGGACAATTTTGTAGGTACTGGAGATGCAAGAAATTTTGATTTTGTTGCCCCATTTTACAGAACACCTAAAGCTAACTCTTTTACATTGAAAGTTTGTATTTGCTTAGAATGTTTGTTTGAAAATGTTAATCCAATCCGAAGGTATGGAGGACCAAAATATGAACTAGTACCTCTTTGTAAAGAAAAACAAGTTTATTATTTCAATGTTAATAAAGATTAATTTTTTATCCTTGTTAGTCAAAACTAGCTCTTTTCCTATGCATATTAGGCTGAAATAAAATCCTGTGAAATGTTAGATTTTTTGTTACTGTGTTATATATATATATGGGAAAATATTTTCTACCTGTGACAACAGTCTTGCCAAAACTATCAAGTTCTGTAGATACTTGGGAGCCACATCGCGAGACAATTCCTATCCACACATGGGTGCATCCACCGGGCATGGCTACCTCTGCTAGGGAACAAGTTGGAGGGTATCCACCGGACGATTCGATTCTAATTGTATATGCTGTAGTGTATGGCACCTGAGTAATGATGGTTTTGTATATGCTAGTGTCAACTTGGAAGGCTGTATTTGATCCTGATAGTTGGCAGCAACTTATGCACCAACTTATTGTCACAAAGCTGAAGGCTGTTTGCAACATGACGACTTCCAAGTGAACCTGACAAGTCAGAATCTTGATCAGTTTTATTGTGTAATGAACTGGGCTTCGGCTAATCCAATTCATCTGATGGTTGACATGATGCAAATCTTCTTTGCCAAGTGGCTTACGTTTTTGCATCATTGGTTGTGCTTGTGCTCAGATCCCGACTTTGATGAAGTTACGAAATGGTAGAACTTATTCCAAAAGAACTATTGGCAAATGAAAGTATTCGATACAAGCTCAAATGCGGTCTTGATATGATGAATCAGGCTGTTGAAGGTATGGAGAGTGGTGCAACCTGTTCTGAAGGAGAAGATAGCAGCAGCCTCTTCTCAACAACAGGCAGCTGCAAAGCTTTGGCGATGCTGTCAATATTGATGGTATGATTGAAATGAGCATGAAAGAGCTCATTGAGGCCTATGCTCATGATCATGGTTTACTGTTCAAACTTAAGCTTGGTAGAATGCACAAAGGTCATCAAATATATAGGTTTGGCAATGACAGTATAATAATTGACTCTCTGAATCAAAAGGTCTACACCCAAAATGACGAAAAATGGTCTTTCGAAACTCTCGAACGATTGCTTGAGTTACATAAAAGACGCTGAATTATGTGTCCGGTATATCAAGTAACAACTCAGTTCTCAAGTACTCTATTACTTTAGGGGTTTTGTATAAGTTATTTTCTCTTGATTTGTTGGCTAAGGATATTGTAATTTTGTTATGTTTTGTTTCAATATCCAAAATTGCGCGATGTTGATGTATGTAATGTTACCTGCTGCTGCAGTTATAATCTTCATTTTTCAATAAATAAAGACAAATTTCACAGATATTGGAGCAGAAAATACCATCAGAGAATAATATAAGACACCCTCTTTAACGTATATGCTTAAATGGAAACAATGAATAAGGAATACTTATAACTGAAACAGTTTATTTAAGTTTCCAATTTCTATGCTTATTAATGTGAACAGCATAAAATCTTGAATATTTTGCATGCTAATGAAACCAAAAAAAAAAAAAAAAGAGTGGCAGATATTAATTTTTTATTATGCTTTTAGTGGTATCATTTTTGCTTGGTGATTCATGGTGATAAATACGGCAAAAACATGCAGGTGGTGAAAAAATAGCGGAAAATATTTTGATTTTTCATTTCATTTCAATTCGAAGGATAATGAAGTTACAAACTACATCCTTGCAAAGTTCACTGATATGTGGCAAATGATACAGACATGTCTTACAAATGAAGTGTGAATGTCTTTCGGGTAATAAACTTCTTAAACTTTTTCAAATTGACATCACACTTCACACACTAGTTCAATTTGTGTTTATTTCTTACCAAATTTCTACCACATTGTTGATTCAAGTTCCAACACTTTTCATGTTGCATATAAGTTATACCGATATCCAGAATTTGCTTACAGTAAAAAAATTTCGGTGTTATAGATGTATATTTTGTGTTGAGCTTACAATGCATATGTTGTCACGGAGATTTTGGTTATATTGCATATATTGTCATTGGTATAACCTCCAACATATTGAAGCATTCGGTTGAGAAAAAGTTTTGGTGTGGAGAAGAGAATGATTCAGCGTGGAGTATGTACGATTAACTATGATGGACATCCTTGATCCAATGTTAAAGGAGTCACATGAAAGACCTATGACAAATTGACAATTGTGTCAGTTAGACTATGCCACAAGTCATATATAAAATGTGTTAATAAATCTTCATAACAAATTTAGTTAGAACTGCTCGTGGTATTTTGAGTGTTATATATAAAGCACGAATTTGATGTCTAGTAAGCCACGCATGCACATAATACTAAAATTTATAATATCCCTGTACCAAAAAAAAAAAAATCCCATCTTTTGATTAAAAACTTATATTATATGGATTTTTTCAGCACAATTTTGCTAAAATCTAAATTCATTAGATATTTTATTGAGACCGATCAAAATCAAAATTAACAATATTTAATAAAAATGCATAAGACATAAATTTCAATGAATCTCAATATTATAGCATATTGTTTTAAATTTTAGTGAAATTTTGCGTAAGCACTTTGTATTCATTAAAATATTATTTAGAGATTCTATAAAAACTCAATCAAATGATAAATTTTGTTAAAATTTGTATTCATTAAAACATTATTTAGAAATGTAATATTATTAAATTATTACACCATTGTAATTTAATTACTTTCCTATATATTTGTAAAAGTAAATTATTTGGCACTCTTAAGTTTGGTTGAATACCAATATTCTATACGTAAAATTCATTCAAAATTTGAATTTATTTTAATATAAATTAGTAGAAAATATGACATGACATTGAATTTTTTGTGTATAAGGCATCAATATTCAACTAAACTCTGGAGTGCTAAAGTGTTCACATTTGTAAATAGCATTAAACATAAAAAATATACAAAGAAATTATTCATTAATTGTTTTAGGGTGTGTTTGGTAACACAAATAAGTTAGCTTATAGCTTATTATATTAGCTTATAAGTTTGTTTCATAAAATTGGAGGTGTTTGGTAACAAACTTTTTTTACTAGCTTATAGCTTTTTTCCAGAAGCTATTTCAAGTAGCGTTTGAGCTTATAGCTTATATTTTTTTACCTTTTTTTTTCCAATTTTAACCTTATTTTTTTTATTTTTTTAATAAAAAAAATACCCACTCAAAAGAAATAACTACCCACTCACAATCTCACATAATACTTTTATGTCTTTTTATAATTTCAACGGCTAAATTTACTAAACACTTTAATTTTATTCTACTAACTTTTCAGCTATCAGCTAAAAGCTAGTTTATCAGCTATAAGCTAGTTTTTCAGCTATCAGCTAGCTTATAGCTTAATTTTACCAAACAGAGCCTTAATCTATGAAGCACGAACACCTCTATGATTAAACGTGCCGCAGTGTTCGACACGTGTCGATGTCCGACACTCGTATGACACTCCTACGACACGTGTTGGATAGCTCAGACCGATGTCCAAAAAAATTCATTTCCCGACACTCCTTAGATCGGTGTCCGACACCTTTTAAACACTCATGCAACACATGTCGAATAAGTGTCCCAAAAGATTATTTTTCTTTTCTTCTACTCTTCTTAGACGCATGTCCACAGAGATTAAAAATGAGTAAGCAATGATATCAATCAATGAAGGATTGAAGACTTGATAAAATTTTTAGTTTTTTTTTTATAGTAGATGGATAAATGAAGATCAAATATTATTGTATCTTGTTAATAAAACTTTTTTAAATTAAATAAATACACAATTTAGATAATGTATATATTTTTATTTTTTATTTAGAACTTTTATAAATATATAGCATTGTCGGTGTCCTATATTTTTATATTAACAGTGTCAATGTGTTTGTTTCCGTGTTGTATCCGTGTCGGAGTCCATGCTTCCTAGGTTTTAATACAACCTCAAGTGAAAGATGTATACAAGTTTAATAATATCCCATCTGCATTATGCAAGGAATAAGAAATTTTGGGAGTTCAATATATAAGAAACTTAGAACTAAGAGGGTGCAAAACCTCAACAAAAGTAGCAGTTGGTCTATCAAAAGCGCATTCAGTTTATGCAAAAGTATTTTGATCCTACACTTTACAAAAGCAATAGCACGGTGAAGAGCATTTCTGCGATCATGGAACGACATTGTCATTAATGACTGCAGGCAATGGTTGACATGAAACACCTCTTCACACTTTTTGATGTATAAACTTCCTCCCATCCTTTACCTTCCTTATAATTCTCAACCTGTGTGCATATATAAAATATATGAATGTGAAACTAATACTAAGTGTATCATCATCAAAGGTAAGAAAGACTAATGTTAATAGATTTACTTACAGTATCTACCAGTGTCTGACAACCATTATTAACACCTCCAATCACATAGATGGAATCTTGGACAACTGCGGCGCCAAAATAGCCCCTAGCATGATTCATTGTTGTTTCCTCCACCATCCATTTTCCGAGACGAGGATCAAAGATTTCAACACTTGAAACCATTGTTTCTCCATCAAAGCCGCCTAATGCGTAGCTATGTGGGGAATGAAGAAGGTTAAGTGATGCACGTTTCAACCAAGAAATAGAACATTAAAGAAGAGAAAAGTTAAGTCTCTGTGACTAGAAATAGCGATACTTGTATCTATATACAAGTTTACAGTGTTAATACCTATTGTTGAGAGTCTTACATTGGATATGACGCGAAATGTGTTTATAAGTGGGAGGCATATCTCACCTTAAAAGCCGATTTTATGAGATTGAGTTACGCTCAACCCAAATTTAAGTGGGAGGCATCATAGTGTATCCAAGATCCGATAGAATACCCTCTATCAAATCACTCAAGTAATGCACAAGATATTGAGTCTTGTGCATGGAGTGTGTTGAGAGTCTCATATTGGATAAGATACGGCTTGCAAATGTGTTTATAAGTGAGAGACATGTCACCTTACAAGCCAATTCTAACTCAACTCAAATTCTAAGAATTGCCAAATAAACCTTACCACATATATAGATTTTCAGACTAATAATACAAAAATATACTTAGAGTAAGTTCTACACACAGGCGGTCTGGAGGGTGTTCGGGAGGAAACCGCGCAGGGCCCCAAATTTGTAGATGCACCAATTTTTTTTCATAGTGAGTGTGTGTGTATTAAAATAAAATATAACATAATTAATATAAATATTTTTTAGGCTAGGCTTAAGTTCATAAAACCCTATCAAAACTCAGAATCAATATTAAAATAATTATTCAAATCCCAACCTAAATTTGATTCACCACAAAATAGAAACCATTGAACAGATAAATTTAAGTCACCGTCATTTCAAAAGGTTATAAAAAAATAGGGCACCAAAAACCTCAGGGACGGCTCTGACACACATTACAAAACACTCCAAAGGACACTTGTGCAATTCCTCATTGCTACTATATCAGTATATCACAATGTCAATATTAAAGGTAATCAAGACGAAGCAACGATGTTGAACTCACAATTTTTCATTTAGAACAACTAGTGCATGACAGCCCCGTTTTGTATTCATGTTTGCTATTTTGGACCAAGCATGTTCCCTAGGATCAAATCTTTCTGCAGAGCTGCAATTATGTTGAAGAGTTACTCATATTAGTACAAATGAACAAATATAAATAAATAAAATGCGGCTTTGTCTAATGTACACAAGTAAATAAGTCTTGTACCATGCATAAATTTGTTTTCCACTATTGGATCAATGTATCATCACATCTCATTTGATCCAATGGTGAGACTTATTGATCCAATGGTAAAAACAAATTTGTGCATGGTGCAAGACTTGTCTCACTTGTGTACCATAGACTTCGCCATAAATACCTATGAAGCACACATACAGACACAAACACCGGACACGACACGAAAATTGACACGTCGACGACACCAATAATAATTTGAGAAGATAACATAATTCAATGTAATCATGTGTGTCACTGTCAAGTTATAAATCTTACTTTAAATAGTACTTTCCATCATATCCACCAGTAGCGTAAATTGCACCATTGAGTTCTACAGCCGCAAGAGCAAATCTCTGGAAATATGAAGAGCATTCAAGCAATAACATCAATAATTTTGTATGTTTTTCAAAGAAATTACCCAAATGATTATTTTATTTATTCTATAATATGACTGAGAAGAAAAGACATTTGTTAGGCAGAGATGTTAGTTCACATCCTAGAAGTGACTCACTCTCACAAGAGTACTAAAGGCAATAAGCTTGATTGTGTTACTTGATGCAAGCATATATAAAATTTCCTATAACATCCTAGACCTTACCTTACCTACATGTCATGTCTTATGAAAAATATAAAAATAAAATCAGATGAAGTAAAATGTAAATGAAAAGCAGCATGTAATACATTTAATCCAGTTGTCATGGTAAGAAGCTTACGCCTAAAAAATCACAAAAACTCTCCCTTATTTTTGGTTATCCGTAATTATACCTCTCGGATCTTAATCAAGCAACAAATATTTACCATTTGAAAGAGTCACTTTACCTTGTCTAGCATTGAACGTGTGGGAATCCACCGCCCGACGTCAAAATCTAGCATTTCAACTTCTGAGAAGGACTCGGTACCGTTGCCACCTCCAACAGCAAATATTTTGCCGTCCAAAGCAGCACCAGACAAACTACCTTTCTTTCGGTTCATAGAGGGACACAAGGTCCAGTTATCATAAATTGGGTTGTATGATTCGACTACACAGACATAAGCCAAAAATGGTTAACAAAAACTTCATCTCATTGTAAAAATAATAAATTCAAAACCATAGTAAGATCTCATACCTGAGTCAAACCAAACACAATCATCTCCACCACCGAAAACATAAATCTCACCATTCAACTCTACAACTGAAGCATATGATCGGAGACAGTTCATAGGCTTGAGAGATTTGATCACATTCTGAGAAATACAATACATATCCATGGCTGCTAACGACGATTCTCCATCTGAGCCACCTATTAAAAATAATGAATCTCTGGCATCTAAATGCAGCTCAGCGGTTGGATCGATTAATGTCTCCTCAACATGTGTTGGAGGAATATCACGTGTGGATTCCAGCAGTGCACAACGGTCTTTCAGAAGCTGAATTTGCAATTCAGCCTCTTTCTGAATGGAAAACAAAAGCAAGCCAATAGTGATGTGAGAAAAAGGCTTATTCACGTGTGATATAAAAAATATAAAACAAGTGCGATTAAATACACAAAGTGCACTTCAATAAACAGACGACTCTGCCTCTTGATATTACCAGCTTTTGCTCCAGGCAATTATTTTTTTCAGCTTGCATTGTTTTAAAATCCGCCAGTGCTTTTATCTCTTGCATCAACTATAGAATATAGACACATCACAAGTTACTAGTTTGTAAGAAAATTAATATATTAGTATACAGATAATGACAATTAAGGAACATTCTCAACCACCTGAGCTATATTGAATTGATGCTCAAATTGAGAGCTAGAATTCTCCTCCTTTTCAGACGGATGGCTGAAATTCTCCTCCTTCTCAGATGGATAACTGGGATTATCTTCCTTCTCCTCTGAATGTTTTTCATCAGACCAATTCTCATCCGCATAAGGAGTATCAGTTACATTGTTATCCCAACATAGATTCTGGTTTTCACGAGCAACAGCCAATTCCTTTAGTTTCCTCCATACGAGGTCCTTCTCATTCTGTGCCGATTCCTCCTTATCAGTTGAATGGGTATCCAATGGCTTAAAGCATTCATCTAATAAATCACTGTCAGAACCTGATATCATACTTGACCGGGTAGAATGGTGCTCCACTGACTTTGATTCAGGAATTTTGAAGGTTTTAAACTTCCATGAAGGATCGTGCCATGGAAGAGATTGGGATAGATTTGTATTCTGAGAGGCAATTGCCAAGGGTTTGGAAGAATTTGCAGGTGCGATTGCCAAGGGTTTGGAAGAAATAGCAGGTGCAATTGCCAAGGGTTTCAGTAAGGCAATTAGCCGACCTGTTTGTCCATGGTCAAGTTCAAACCAGAAATGGTTATTCATATAGTAATTCTCGGCAATTACAGGTTTAAATTTATCTTCAGCTAAAGGCCGGCAACGTAATCGAAGTCGGGTTTGGACCTTGAACATTAAAAACAAATAAACATAAGTTCCTTTCATGAATAAAAATTTGTAGTTGTCTTCAATAGCAATATATCAATTATACTAAGCAAGAAAAAGAAAGTTTTACTTGAGCGGGAAACTGTGTCACATCCGAACCATCATTGGTCCATCCATAGCGATCTATATACATTCTTCCATTACCCGCCGCCTCAAAAATTCCATGAATCGTCCTGTCACTATAGTTAAACAGGAACAGAGGCAAACCAGGATGAATATTCTTCACATAAGAGAAGTGTACAGCCGGTAAGCCTGTTGAAACAAAAAAAAGTTCCATGAGTTAGAGTTCACAACCCTAACCAAAATCCTTAAAAAATGAAAACTCCGTAACCAAAACCAATACTCGTGTGGCATAAAAAACAAAATGCAAGCATCATCTAATCATGTTCAGGTAAAGATCTAACTTCATATGTGTTTCCATGTTATTTTAGAATGAATAACACAATCAATTTCAAAATGCTTTGTAATGTAAGTGCTTTTTCTCCTTCACCACGACTCAAACAACCTTACCTCAAACCAGTTGAGCTACACAACCCCCCAAGTGTTCTTAGATTCATACTAACGAAAACCACGCATGCTATTAATCAAAAGTAAAAAATAATCACATGAAAAATGACTTACCAAATAATTGCTTGGTTAAACATTCTGTAATCGTCGCATTCTTGCATCCAAATATGACACTACCAAGTTGATCCTTTGTCAAATTCCTTCCAAAGGATGGATTTGGACCAGGGGAATAAAGCTGACTCCCACTTAAAGAAGAAATTGGTGTTTTCTTCCTATTCATGATCCTGTTGTTATAATAACAACAAAAATGTTAGTACTACAATGACAATCTATGGCAAAAACTGAAATCACAAACAAACCTAACTTGTTAATATTCCGATTACGCTTCATCGAAATCAAAAAGTAAAAATCTGGGTTTGATTTGGCTAACAAAACAGAAATTTTCTTCTTCTTTTTACTTCTTTTCAAATGAAAAGAAGAAATGCATACACAAATTTCTTCACACAGATGTTTCTCTGAAAAATATGAATACAAAACACTACTCTACTTAAGCACTTATTCAAAATGGCGTTGAGTACATTATCTTAAAGAGCTAATAAATTAAAACCAAAAAACTTAACCAAAAAGAGCAATGCTACTTTAAAAACCTACAAGAAATAATTTTCCTAAAACAGAAAAAAAATTAATCATGGACCACATTTCAAAGAGAAGAAAGAAACAAGAAAGAGTAAACAATTACAACAACAACAACATTAACAAACTTAGTATCAAAATCAAGAGATCATAACTGGCAAGCACTAAATGATGATCAATCAGTAATATGAAGATGAAAAAGTAAACTTCAAAGTTTTTTTTTTTTTTTTTTGATAAATAAAACTTCAAAATTTTAAACTTTATTCAAAAGGGTTTTGATTAATAGCCTAAAATATCTTAAATGACATGCAAATTTCAAAACTTAACTGAAAAAGTTCAGTTTTTGCTTATGATCATGAACAGTATTTTTGTGAAAACAGAAAAAAATGAGAATGAGAGATTGTAGCTAAAGAAAGAAATTACCAGAAGAGGGGAAAATGTGTGTGTGAGAGAGAGAGAGAAAGAGGTTGAATGGAGAATGAAAGGGTCACAACCACAACACACTGAAGACGAAGCAACAGAGAGAGAGCTTACAAGTACACAGAGAAAAGGAGGGAGCGGTTTTATTTTTATAATATTTTTTTTTTACAATATTTTGTTTTTATTTTAATAAACGAAATGACAAACCATTAGAAATTCATACATATAAAGTGGAGGGACCGAAATTCCAACCCGGATCAATTTTAGTATCATAAAAATTTCGTTATGAATTAGATTATTCATTATTAGTTTCTTTGCATTTGCCATTATGTATACAACTATACTAATATTTTGATAAAATAACTTTAATATAAATAAATAAGAAAATGTGACAATGACAAGTAGAGGAGACAATAATGGTATTCAATAAATCAATACCAATTTAAAAAAAAAAACTATTTACTATCTAGCTCATCTGGACATTAGAATTAGATTAGATAGACTAGATAGTAATTTGTACGAATAATAGTGTATATAATTAAATATTAAATTTATTAATTTTACACTCTAAATATCTCCGACAAATGGGAAAATTAATTTGTTGACATGGAGTTGATGAGATGCTAGACGTCTCGTTATCAAGATAGAACTGAAGATAACTAAAGGGACGTAGTAAGGAGAATCACATGTAATATGCATGAAAAAAGTATGATAACTAATTGATAATCTTTGCAAATTAGTTACAGAGGGCAGAACAATCGACGATCTGAGGGTGTAGGGTGGACACCAAAAAGGTTAAAGTAACGCGTGATTGAAATTGTGAGACGTGATGTGTGTGTATTTAACAAAATGTGATGTTGATTGTAGTAGGGGGGAGACTGTAATAATATTTAATAAAACAATATCAATTTCATAAAAAAATATATATATATATATCTACGATTTAGCTCAGCTTAGAATTGGGGAAAGAAAATAAACCTATTTGGAAATTTGCATTAGTAATAAAATATATCATTAAATATTTAATTTACCTTCTTTGTGATCCAAACATCTTCAATTGAGGTATTATTGAGGTGGAAAGGGTGAGAAGTAAAGTGGCAAAGTTAGGACAATCACACTTAATACTGGTTAAAGAAGTACGAGAACTAACCAATAAACTTTGCAAATTAGTTATATATGGCAAAACAATCGACGATCTGGCGGTGTAGGGTGGAGGTGGGGAGAATGATAGTTAATACGAGTGAAGGAAATATGAGAAACAACCGATAGGGTTTGCCAACTAGTTATGGAGGGTAAAACAGTCGATTATTCAATGGTGTAAGGTGGAGGTGGGGATAATCGATTCCAAGTTAAATTTTTTTTTGTTGAAATCTAAATGGACACCAAATAGGTTAAAGTAACGCATGATTGGAATTGTGAGATGCAAGTCGACGATTATCTAACGTTGCTAATTACTCGTAATTACTTAATGTGTGTATAATTTACAAAGTTTGACATTGGCACTAGTAGAAGAGAGAGACTATAGTATTTAATAAAACAATACCAATTTCATCAAAAAGAAAACAGATCTACTTACAATGTAGCTCAGCTTAGCATTGGAGCTAGAAAGTAAACTTATTTGGCAATTTGCACTACTAATAAAATATATCATTAAGTATTTATTTTACCTTCTTTGCGATCCAAACATCTTCGGTCGAGGAGTTATCGGGGTAGAGCTGACGAGAAATAAAGTGATAGAGCGAGGAGAATCACAATAAGGATGAGTGAAGGGAATATGGAAAGCAACAAATAATTTTTGCTGACCAGATTTGGAGGGAAAAAACACTCGACAGTCTAGTGGTGTATGGTGGAGGTACAAAGGGTCGATTTCGCCCAAATTAAAAAGCTTGAAACACCTACTCAATGTGATAAATGATTCCAATATTGTGTAAAAGTTTTTTGGTTCAGATCTAAATAGTCACCAAATAGGTTAAAGTAACGCCTGACTGGAATTGCGAGATGCAAGTTAATGATGCACTTAATGTATGTATATTTAAACAAAATTAATTAAAAAAGAAAATATGTTTCAAATTTAGTCAATAAAAGTCAAAGTTAGAGAAATGTGTTAATCATAAAATTAATTACTCGTCTAGTGTGACCAAAATAATGTCTTGTAATAATTAGGGGTGTCAATGGATTAGAAAAAACCAAACTGAACATTCAAATCAATTCAAATTGAAAAAACTAATTTGTTTTGCTTTGGTTCAAAAACCAAACCGATGAAAATCGACCAGGTTCATTTTTTTTTTTTATTAATAAGAAAAACAAACAATGAACCGATAAATGTATAATAACTTTATTATTATGTAGTTCACTTTTAGCTCAACCCATCATAGAAAGTGAATAAATCGGTGGATCTCATGTTTTGAAGGTTTTTGTTATGGTATTCGCAGGTCAATCTTTTGTACTTTGTAGTTTCTTTTTTAAAAAAAAATTGGTATTGGATCCAAAGATCAACTAATTCGAGAGGACCAATTTCACCGTCCACTTACGGGGCCCATCAAAATTGACGTTAGGGGGAATCAAACCTAAGACCTTGAGAGGAGCAAACTCCAAAGACGCAAGCCAATACCACTATGCCAACCCAAGTCGGTTTTGTAGTTTGTTCTTTCCCCTAAAGATAACTAGATTTTAATCACGAACTTGTAATTTTTTTCTTAAACTACAAATTTCTATCTCAATTTTTTCTGTATTAGAATAATAAGAGTCTGTCACATTTTTTTCTTAATACATAATGGTCGTTGCATATGCTTTAAGGACACAATATAGGAACAATTGTTTGCTTCCTTGAAGCTTCATTTTATACTTGGAAACATTTTGAGTTCAGGGTTCAGTGTTCCTGCTAAACTTTGTTTGCATGTAATCAATAAGTTGAGCCAAATGACAAGTAAAAGTGTGATAAGTTTTTTTTAATAGCCAAATTTTATTGGCTAAACTACATATTTTAGGTTTCAATTTGGTCCCTTACGTTTAAAAAGTTTCAATTTGGTCCCTTACGTTATCAGCGTTTGCATTAGTTGGTCTCTTCCGTCATATTTCACTATTCCACTGTTTCAATTGGACACGTGACAACATGTCCATATGTCCACGTGTCAATCCACGTGTGCAAATCGTCTGCCACGTAAGCAAACTGTCTGCCACATGTGCAAAAATAGACGGAGGGGGCCAAATTGAAACCTAAAATAAACGTAAGGGACCAAATTAAAACTTTTTAAACGTAGGGGACCAAATTGAAACCTAAAATAAATGTAAGGGACCAAATGTGTAGTTTAGTCAATTTTATTTGAACACCTCAAAACCAAAGCATAAGACATGCAAAGGGAGGAAAGAGCCATACAAATAACAGCCAGGAAGGCCATACAAATAACAGGGCAAAGGCAACACATGACCAACAAGAAGAAAATAAAACAATAACAACAGTACAACAACCAAGTAAAAACAGAAGCCAAAACAGCCCCAACAAAACGAGTAAAGTTGTTACTCCCAGCACGAAAAAGCAACACCAGCAGACAACAAAAACAGAGGCAAAACTACAGCCTCTTACACCAATGCTACAACTCCCCAATACGGAACAACACTAGCCAACATTACCGCTCAAAACAACTTTCGGGGTCCCAGCACCATTCATAATATAGACACGGGGTAATTTTTAATCTATCTGTACTCCATTTCCAAGACAAAACTTTGATCTCCTCCACCAACTCCAAAGGATCCTTAATCACATTGTTGAAAATGTGATTATTGCGAGCTTTCCAAATGGACCAAATCACCGTATGTCAAACCAATCGAAAACCTTTTCTATAATTTTTATTCTTTGCCGCGCCTCTCAAACAATCAAAAAGTACGAAAAGGTTTTACGGAATAACAATCACCACACCAAGCCATTTGAAAATTTCGGCCCACACCAACATTGCCACATTACAATGAAGGAACAAATGGGATGATGTTTTACGCACATTACCACACCAAACACAATTATCACTGCTATTTTGAGGTAAAACACCACGCACAAGAAGATTCACCTTAGTTGGGATTCGATCATAAAGTAATTGCCAAGAAAAAGCGACCACCTTTGAAGGCGCCAAACTATCCCAAATATTTTCAAAAATCTTGGCTTCAAATTGAGAGATATTAGGACCCGACACCAACTCTTGTGAAAGCGACTCAAAAGCGGACTTAACCGAGAAACCCCCCTCCGGATCCAAATTCCACCTCCAACTATCCTCACTACTAGAGAGCCGAACATCTTCTAATAAATTGACTAGATGGATTACTCTCTCCTCCTCCCAAAGGAACAATCTCCGCCTCCAAGAAAAATTCCAAACTTTCCTATCCCCTATCAACCACAACCATATCCCTAATTGATACATCTTTATTGGTTGCAAGGGAGAACAGCCGAGGGAACTTGATGTTCAAAGGCTCGCCCCCACACCAATTATCATTCCAAAAGCTAGTCTGCGATCCATAAATCGACTCCACCACCCAATTCTTAGCCTCCACGCACTCATTAAGTTCACAAATATCTTTCCACCAATTTGAAGCATGTCTCAGAATTGACCATTTTTGCCACACCACATTGTGCAAAATAAAGTCACCATATTTTGCCGCCAACACCTCCTTCCAAATTCCAGAAACCTCCGTGTTGATGAGTCTCCACCTCCATTTGAAGAGAAGGCTAAGATTCATGGATTTGATATCACATACTCTAAGACCCCCTTTGCACTTAGGTTGACACACCACCCTTCACTTGATCCAACAAAGCTTTCTACCATATTCCCATATTTCACCTTGCTCCAATCTTAAGTTTGAATTTAAGGCCTCATAATTTTTCTTTCAAAACAAACCCCATCCAACCACTCACATCTTGATTCCTCCACACCTCTTCCACAACCTTCTTGAAGTTCTTATGCACCAACCAATGGTTATTGAAACGAAAGGGTTTTGGGCCCCAATCATTCAAGGAGTTCTTCAAAACCAAAGGACATCAATTCGAAGTTGTTTTAAAAATAAAGAGCATGAATAGTTTATACTAAAAATGATAGTTCGAAAAAATAATAATCAAGCATATACCGAAAATAATTATAGCAGAAAATAGATAAAATGAATGTATTATTTTTAAAAAAAAATATTTTGAACCGATCAAATGAACCAGATTAATTAGTCCGGTTCAGTTTCATTTTTAAAAACACTAAAAACTGAACTAAATTGGTCCAAACTGAACTAATTATTTGACAATAATTTGTAAAAATGAAAAATATTCGTTATTATTTATGCATGAATCATGAACATCGCTTCTTTTTTTCAAGGAAAAACATCACTTGTATATGTGTACTTTCGTTCATCATAGGAATGCATTGAACGCTATCTTTTTGTGGAACTATGCAAATCACATTTTACCCCATCTCAAATGTATTTTTAAGACATACATAACGTGTGATATCGAATTAAAAAAATTCAATTGAACTAACGATCCAAATCAATAAAAAAAAACAAAAGATTTTTATAGTTCGAATTCAAAATATCGAACCGAACAAATTAAAAACAGTTGTGGTTTGGTTCGATTCTCGGATTCAATTTTAAAGAACCGAATGAATAGTTGTATTATTAACCATATATTTAGTTCAACCCAGTAATACACATCAATTGACATCTAAAATTAGCATAACTTATTGTAAAAAAAAGAAGGCCAAACTTAGTAATATAACACTCTCAGATAGGCATGGCAATGGGGCGGAGCGGGGACGGGTTTTGCTCTCCCCAAACCCAAACCCAAACCCATAAAGTTTGGGTATCCCCAAACCCGTCTCAATTCTCAACGGAGATGAAAACTAAAACCCCAAACCCATACCCAACGGGGTTCGGGTATCCCCATTCCGCTCTACTTTCATTTAAACTTGAGTTGTATTTTGATATTTTTTTATAAAAAAACATTAAAAGTAGAAAACTATTTTTTTTCAACAATATTTTATACATAGAAAATAAATAGAGAAAACAAATTGTTTAATACTCAACTAAAAAAATATGAATGTAATAATCTACCAAGAAAAATATGAATGTAATTTAGATTTTGTTTAAGAGTTTCTAATTTAATAACGATAAAATGTAATTCGATATAAGCGGGGCGGGTTCGGAGACGGATTCGGGGTGGGTATCAATATTCCCATTACCCGCCCCAACCCCATCTTTTAAAATCGGGGAAAACCCAAACCCGAACCCAAACCCAGTCAACTCGGGTTTTCCCCGTCAAACTCGGGGCGGGGCGGGCGGGTACCCGCGAGCACGGGTTATTTTGCCATGCCTACTCTCAGACCTCAGTCTCACAAAAATTCCTTAAGCAAACTTTGTATTTAAAAACTTATAGATTGTATTTTGTATTTGAAAATCTATGGGTTTATTATTATCAGCTTTGTTCGAATTGAAATATGTGTTTAAAAACTATGTCATTGTCTTTTCTTTTAAGTATAGTGTATGCTGATCTGCATCCCAAAATAAATGATATGCTTGACTTCATTTACATTTATCAATGTACAACTTTGATTGCCGATATCTTTAATTATCTATTATTAAAAATTATAAAAATTGTATATTTTGAAAATACTTGTCGAGACAAATCAAACATCTTATATGCTAATATTTGCATGTATATATTAGTTGAAAAATATGATCAAAGTAAGTCAAATGAATAGTACACTGTGTCAAAATTAAGTCATTTATTTTGGAACAGATGGAGTAATTGATTATATCAAGTGTTACGCGTGATTGATAAAATAATAGTAGGAAATATATCAGAAAAAATAGAAATAGGGGAATACATCGTAAAAAAAGCATTGTAAATCGATTAAAATATATATCCGAACTACAGTTTCATTTTTGAAAAATAGTAAAAATCAAACCAGTCAAAAATTCATTAGTCCAAATACTGAATTTATCAAAATCTTATCTAAATCGATCCAATTATGTCCTATGAGATACGCCCTATGGGAGTCCATTCCATCCTATTTATCATGAGTATAGGAAAACACCAAAGTCAGGTAAAAACTATTTGAGAGCATGAGATACCATAACCAGTATTAGTAATATTGGCATATTTGTTATAGAAAGTGATAACTATTACATTAAGGAATTAAATAAAGTAAATAAGTCTTATAATTTGTGTATTTTATTTTTAAAAAATACAAATAGTACTTGTCTGACTATGAATTATTTATTTTGAAGTTATTAATTAGTGTTCTGGAGATACTGGTTAGTATAACTCTTGTTTTATTTAAGTCATTAAGGCTTTGTTTGGTTCAACCTAGGGGGAGGGGAGGTGAGGGGAGGGGAGGGGAGGGATTTTTAAGGAGGGGAGGCGAGATAAAACAGAATTTATTATGTTGACAAAATTACCATCACTTTTTTATTAAAATTCTAAATTATCCTTGTTGGAATATTAAATTCTAGATTTTTTTTTACAACAAAAAAATTTAGGTTTTCTACTCATTAGATTTTATTTTTTTTTGTATATATCCATTAGATTTTTTTTTACGTAATATATTCATTATAATTTAATCCTTATTTTGAGTTTATAAGGTTAAGGGTAAAAAAATAAATTACTTCTCCCCTTCCCTCCCCTCCCCTCGTTAAAAAGTTGAACCAAACATAAAAATTTAAAATATCACCTCACCTCCCCTCCCCTCCAAAACTCCCGAACCAAACAGACCCTAACTCGCAAATGTCTCATCCACATAAACAATAAATAATTGAATGGAAACGTATTTTTTTTTAAATATTTTATTAATATAATTATTTTATTTTTAATCTATATATATATATAATGCATTTGAGTATTATTTTCTTAGCCTCGTGTATTTCTCATGTACACATGGGACTTACCATATATGCACTATATATTCCTTTGCATTTAATTAGTCTATTTAGAAAGGAAATAGTTCAAATTTAAATATTAGTAGTTCTAATATTTTTTGTCTTAGTTGAAGTGGTAATCCACTGGAAATTAAACTCACATAATTGTGAGATCCCGGGTCACGACGTCCGGCCTAACAATTTCGACATATTTTGCCAGTTGAGCTAGGACTTATGGTACGAGTAGTTCTAATATTTAAAATAGGTTTTTTCCAAACTACTATCCTTTCATAATTTGAGAGCGTCTATCTATCAATCAATGAAAACAACATATATACACATGAAATAAAAGTTACTTACAAATTAGTTGTAAGTATTATATATAAATTGTGGTTTGTTTTTATGAGTTGATAGATAAATACTCCTAAATAATGAAGGAGTGGAGTAGACATCACTTTTAAAATATTATTATTTTAAATTCAAATAATTTATAAATTGAAATTAATATATTATTCTCGTGCATGTCTCTTTTTTAAGAAAATAAAACTTAACCATATTTTTGTTTAGTAATTTAATTTAAAACACACACACAAAAACAAAAAAGAACTAGTTTGAGTATGATGCCAAGTGCTCTTTTCACTTGTACAAATATCTTTTCTCATGCTCTATTTTAATTTTTTTTTTTCCATTTCTTCCCACACAGGCACACAACACAACACATATATGTGAATGTGATGATCTCAAGCCCCTTACATCTCTGCACATACAACAACTCTCCCTTTTTTTGTCTCATCCTCTGCACCGCACCACACCTCATCAACATACAAATGAACACACAGACTATTTCATTGTACCTTCATTTCACACTTGATATATGATATGATGTGCATACTTTCTCTCTTTTTATGTGATGAGGCCTGACACATAATTTATTCCAAAGATTGTTTTGCCTTGTCCAAATTGCATTTGCTTTTGTTTAATTTAATTTATAATTTAATCATTCTATTTGCTTTTTTTAATTGATAAAAAAAATTAAAAAAATTGAAGGATTTGTTAGGATAAAATGTGTTTTTTTGTCGATCCAATGTTGAGGAATTTGAGTTTTAATCTTTAATGTGTTTTATCTTTATTTGCCTCATTTGTGTTAAGAGAATTTTTGTAGGGATTAAAATTCAAATTCGCCTATATTATAAGATAAAAAACACATTTTACTATTTCTATTAGGGTGGATAGCTCGCACTACTCAAGCCTAGTATTCGAGAGTGACTTGTGTGGTTCAATAACAAAAAACATAATAGCAAGTTAAATGGATTTTGGAGAAGACTTCAATATCATATTGAAATTTAGATCAGTTTTAATTCAATCTTAAAATTGACTTATAAGATAAAGATGATCTCACTTATCAAAATATTTATTTCTTTACCGAAGATTTTTTTTATTGGATAAGTTAATGGCTATACTCACGTTTAAATATGAAAAAATGTGGAATCCAAGATTCGAACTTCAATTACTCTAATAATATCCATAGTAGCTACCACTTGAACTATTTAACTTTACATAGGATTATTTGGTTTCTTATGATAAAATAAATTAATTAGTACCTTGAGGCATTATAGGATCACATTTGAAGGTATCTTTTGTTGCAGATGTTTCAAGCTACATGAGATGATGGATGTGCTTTTTTGCATAATTTATCCAAGCAGTTTGCCTTGAAATATTTTCTACTTTTTTTTTTTTTTTGACACAATATTTTCTACTCTTATATGCACTTATTGACTCACTTTATACAATTTCTGTTTGATATAAAAATTTAGCTTTTATATATGTATCATAATATAGAAATTTTATATTTAATAATATAAAAAATTTAATATTTAAACATAAAAACACACAAGTTTCAAAAAATAATTTTTATATTTGTTTTTTTAACATGTGTCTATTTGGGATTTTCCTGACATGATAGAATGGTTCAAAATAAAAAATTTAAACAAATACACCAAACACTATTAAAATAATAAACATGATATTTTTGACAAAGAAATAATTATTTTCTTAAATTTCTTAGAAAAATCAGTAACAAACGCACCGTATATTGTATATGGTTCAAAATGTTGGCAGGTTTTGACTTCATTGTTTGTTTTACTTTTGAGCCCAAGTGTAAGGAAAGACTACCAAAATAGTATAAAAGAAAATAGCAGCATAGGAGTGAGTATTTATTAGAGGAAAATGACCAATCCTTGTTTTGACTATGTATTCAAAGTCAAACTAAGCACTTTTCTTTTCTTTTTTCCATTTTCATGTGTTGACTATGTGATGTTGGCTGCATTTTGGTAAAACAATATGTAGGCAGGATGTGGGATGTAATGTTACAACATCATGACCTGACGAGAGCGCGCTAGCTGGCGGCAGCATTTAATGCGCGCGGGTTTTATTTTTAGAGAAGATCTTTTCTCTTATATATCAGTTCTTGGCTTGTGCATCAAGGAAGTTTTATTTCCTAAACAGATCGTCTTCTCAGAGATTGTTTTAGGAATTAATTATTGTGAAGAATTATATTTTCTAAACGTATCTTTAAAGATATGGTTTTATTTTATTATGTGAGCTGGATGTTTCTCTCGTGGGCAAAGCTTCTGAAGCCCATTTAACCAGCTATATATTGAAGAATCAAAACCTAATTCAGGCAGTTGTTCAAGCGTTATTGTTGAGTTTAGCCGTATTAGGATTCGTGTGTGTGCTTGTGTTTTGTGAGCCTTTCTTGTGTCACCTTGATACAAGTTTAGGACTGTGTGTTCATTGAGTTGTAATTGCAATTGTCTCTGAAGCTTTGAAGCAAAGAGATAGTTGTTGTGTGTGTGTCCTCTCCAAAGCTTTTAAGCAAGGAGTTTGGATCTTAGTGCTTGTGTATTGCTCGAAGCCTTTAGGTAAGAGTGATCTAGTGTTTAGGAGAGTGTCTCCACCATAGTGAGTTGAATCAACAACAGTGTTGTCTGTACTGTTGATATTAAGGAGTGAGTTGGGAACTCATACCTAGGAGTTCCTAGGTAGAAGGACATAAGGATAGTTGCTAGGTGATAAGTTGTAAACGAGGAGTTTGCTGTAAGACTTTGAACTAGGACTATTAGTGGATTTCCTCCTGGATTGGTATCCCCCAGAGTAGGTTGCTGTTTGCGCTGAACTGGGTTAACAAATCACTGTGTGTTTGTTTAATTCTGCACTATTTACTATTTGCATTATTTGTTCATTAAAGCGGATAACAGTGTTGTAACGTTGTGTACAACATCGTGTACTGGTGTGCCAGTTTTTTCAATTGGCATCAGAGCAGGCACCCTGCCTGTTTAGGGTGAGATTCAGGAAGTTTTAACTGGCAAAATGGACAAAGAAGGAGGATTCGTGAACAGACCCCCAATGCTGACTGGTTCCAATTATGATCATTGGAAGCCAAAGATGATTGCATTCCTGAAGTCCATTGACAGTAGGACTTGGAAGGCAGTTTTGAAAGGTTGGGATCATCCTTTAATTGTGACCAAAGAAGGTACTTCCACTGGTGAACTAAAGCCAGAGGCAGATTGGACAAAGGAAAAAGATGAAGCAGCTCTCAGCAACAATAAGGCAGTAAATGCTCTCTTCAATGGAGTGGATACAAATATGTTCAAGCTCATAAAAAAATGTCTATCTGCAAAGGAAGCTTGGGAGATATTGATGACATGCTATGAAGGCACCTCTAAGGTAAAGATGTCAAAACTTCAAATACTTACTACCAAATTTGAAAATCTGAGAATGAAAGAGGAGGAAAGTATTCAAGATTTTCACATGAGTTTGGTTGACATTGCTAATGCCTTCGAGGCTCTGGGTGAGAAAGTATCTGATGAGAAGCTGTCAAGAAAGATGCTCAGGTCACTTCCAAAAAGGTTTGACATGAAAGTGACTGCCATTGAGGAAGCTCAGGATATAGCTAACATGAAGGTAGATGAACTAGTTGGTTCTCTTCAGACATTTGAATTGACCCTAAATGAACGAGGAGATAAAAAGAGCAAAAGTGTGGCTTTTATCTCAAATGATGATGAAGAGGAATCCCAGACTGTTGTTGAAGGAGATGAGAGTATTTCTGATGCTCTTGCTCTAATTGGAAAACAATTTGGAAGAGTTATAAGGCGGGTTGACAGGAGAGCCAGGCAGAATGGGCAGAACATTAGATTCGACATCAACAAACCGCAAAACAATGTCAAGAAAACTAGACATGAGGAGAAAAGTGGACCAGTCAAAGAAGTACAATGTCATGAATGTGAAGGATATGGACATGTTAGAACTGAATGTGCAACCTTCCTGAAGAAACAAAAGAAAGGCTTGTTTGTTTCATGGTCTGATGAAGATTCTGAAGAAGGAGAGGAATCTGCTAGACATGTTTCTGCTATGACTGGGGTTTGTGATACTGTGGCTGATTCAGATGATGATGTGGAGGTAGTTTATGAAGAGCATTCTGATGATGAGGAGAATGACACCTATGAGGAATTACTTGGTCTCTACAATGATCTTCTTGTTCGCTATAAAGAGGTGTGTAGAATCCTGGAGAAACAGAAGAAGACTATAAATCAACTTCATACAGAAAAAGATCTCCAAATTGGCCAAGTACTGAAAGTTGAGAAGGAGCTAACTCAAGCAAATGCAGACATGGAAGAGTTGAAGAAAAGAGTCAATCAACTGAACTGTGGAGCTAACCTACTTGAGGAAATCTTAGATGGTGTCCCTAGTACTAGAATGAAAGCTATAGGATACAACTACACTGCTCTCAACCAACATCAACAGGACAAGAACACCAAATTCCTTCCAGCTGAGGAGGTAATTAATCCATACACTGGGGAAAAGATGTTACAACCTCCTGCACCACATCCTAAAATCTATCCAAATGTTAAGCTTGGACAAGGTCCCAGGACTTTTGCTAACCATCGTCGTGCCCCAGGACACCATGGTCATTCAAGAAAATGGTTTTGTCATCATTGTGGAATGAAGGGCCACATAAGGCCTTTTTGCTACAAATTGTATGGATATCCAAGGCATTGGCAACAGCCAAAAACTGCTCCTAGGGAGGAACCTGTCAGAAAGGTGTGGCAACCAAAAGCTGAGAACAAAGGGCTGATTGCACATACATCCCTCAGAGCAACATCCAGAGAAGACTGGTATTTCGATAGTGGCTGTTCTAGACATATGACAGGGGTAGAGACATATTTGAAGGACTTAAAAGGGTTTGCTTCTAGTTCTGTAACTTTTGGGGATGGAGCCAAATGTGAAATTCTGGGGATAGGCAAACTTGTCAACAAAGAGTTGCCTAACTTAGAAAATGTGTTGCTTGTAAAGGGACTCACTGCAAATCTGATCAGTATAAGCCAACTGTGTGATCAAGGATTGAGGGTGAACTTTACAAAAGAAGAATGTCTTGTTAGCAATGATCAAGGAGAAATTCTGATGAGAGGTGGCAGATCCAAAGATAATTGCTACTTGTGGGTATCTCATGAAGAAGTACAACAAAGAAAATGTCTACTTGGTAAAGAAGATGAAGTTCAACTGTGGCACCAGAAACTTGGTCATCTAAGCCTAAGTGGAATGAAGAAAGTTGTTACTGCTGAAGCTATCAGAGGGCTTCCCAAACTAAAAATCACTGAGGGAAGTATATGTGGAAAATGTCAGATTGGAAAACAAACCAGGTGTTTACCCCGATTTTTAGTAAACAACCGCTAGTTTAATTATTACAAGAGAGATCAACTAGTAAATCTCGGGACATATGGATTGTGTGGAAGATGATGAAAACATATTCATATCTTTGGGTTAAATCGGACAATTTGAATGAAAGTAAAAGCATTTGACGCAGTCAAATGGTTTGTTTTAAAAGTAAAATGCTTCAAAGTTAAATTTACAGAAAACTTGTAAATGAATTGCAAATAAAGTTTAAAGAAAGACTTTTGAAAAGTAAAACATGCAATGAAATAAATTGCAGAATGATAAAGTTGCAGAAAAGCTTTAAATTTGCAGAAAAGCTTAAAAGACAAATTTTAAAGGAAAACAAGTAATCAGTACTTGAAAAGTAAATTGCATTTGACAATGTAAAAATGTTTACAAAGATTGGTTACACAGATTCGTACATGTTCCTTTTGGCATTCATTTCGCTCGTTGACATGGGTACTCTGAATATTCTAGGAATTTGCATGTGAATTGTGAACCCGTTTCTCCTATGAGAAACTTGTATTTATAGACAAACTAACATAACTGCTATAAACCTACAATACGTCTAACTATGCTCCACGTGTCTTGACAATTTGAATTCTCTTTGACACCTGGCGAACCCTTCAACGTTACTCTCTCTTTTGAATATTTTGCTAAGTCCAGAGCACGCTTCAAACGTTCTGCACAGTACGTTAGACAACCAAACAAATACATATATTCATACATATATATATAATATTTTCGACAATTAGAGTAATGTCGAACCAGCATGTTTATTTAGATAAACATGGTTCTGTCGAACTCGACAAGCTTATTCAGACAACAATCGTTCTGTCGAATCCGACAGAACTCTAGGCTTTGACAATTAACTTTGCACATTAAAAGTCTTTGATGTCAAATGCCTTGATTTTCTCTTGATTTATTGCCAGAATCGTTTTCCAAGAAAATATTAAAAGGCAATAATACTCATTAAATGAGATTTCAACATCTTATTCCAATTCATTAATGCCTGTCGAAAATACAGGCTAACAAATTGCCCCCTCAAAAATGCCAATTCGACTACACGTCAGAGACAAAAGGGAAGAAAGGGCATTTTTGAAGATGTTCACCTTTTCAAGTCTGCACGTTTACCAAAGACGGCGCAAACGTCAAATCAAAATATTGTCAATCATGACAAAATTTATAACTGTCACCTCAATCCCCACAAACCATGATTACCAACTTTATAGCTTTGTAGTGGGACACGTGGCAGAATAAAAGTGGCTAAGATGGAAGAGTGGTGATGTTTCAGTTACTAGATACATGCAAGATGCAGTGCCTATAAATAGAAAACGTATTCCACCACTTTCATTTTTCTGAAAACCCAAACTCTTCACTTTCTCTCTAGAAACAGAACCATACGCATTCCTTTGAAACAACATCAATCGATCCTCAAATCGTGCATTGTTCTTGCGTTTCTGAGAAATCTAAACCAGCAGTTAAGATCGTCCAGTGATTTCGTTCATCACCACCGTTTCCTTTCTGGGATTTGAGCAAGAAACAAGTTAAATCTGGTGGTTTTAGCTTTTTCTCACTGTGAACTGTCCATCTTCATCACCAAATCAAGAACACCAAGAACACCAAGAACAACAATGGCTGCTTCATCTTCTTCCTCCAGAAACGTGACAATCTACGCTGTTGATGATGCAGAACCCATCATCGTTGATGGTTCAACCTTTGTGTCGGAGCCAGATATGACTTCTGTCGAAGACACTATATGGGGAGAGGAGTTGATGATTCCTCACAAGCTCAGAGGTCGAACTCTTGCCTTTGCAGGACCTCTTCCTTCATCCGACAACTTTAATGAGGATGTAAGTAGCATTTTCCCTCTCAATGTTACTTGTGAGCCCAAAATATTTGTCAACACTGTCTTCGACATGACCTTTTTTGAGACAGGCTATAGAGCCTTTAGATCTGCACCTGTAGTCAGTGATGGTTATTTACCATGGCTTAACAAGGTTGAAAAGGAATATGCCACTTCATGGAAAGAGCGTGGTATATTCGACCTGATCCAGCTGTCGAGAGAAGGACCCAAATACAATGCAGAGATGTTAATAGCTGCCCTTCACTTTTGGGAAAATTCTACTAACACTTTCCACTTAAAGGCAGGAATGATGACCCCAACCCTTTTCGACGTGGCTGCCATCACTGGTCTTCGACCAACAGGACCCACTTATGACCCCAAATACACCACTCCAAACCATCAATTTGATTTCAAAACACTCTCCTACTCAAAATATATTGAAACTTTTCATGATCTTAGCAGTGTTGAGGTTTCTCATGAGGAACACATTGCTTTTCTGACGTACTGGCTATCACACTTTGTCTTCTGCACTGGTTCACTTCAAGTGGTGAAGAGGCTTGTTCCTCTCGCCATTATGCTTCATCAAGGACAGGATGTAGCTTTAGGAAGGCTCATCTTAGCTTGTCTCTATGACTCTTTGGGGCAAGCTAATGATATGCTTAAGAAAGTTGAAAAAGGATCACCGCTTACTTTCTCTGGACCTATTTGGCTCTTGCAGTTGTGGCTGAATGCCACATTTGAATCAAACTTCAAACTTTTCCTCCCTTCTTACCTGGAACCTTCGGTCGAAGCTCGACAAATAGAAGGCACTAGGTTGGCCTTGCTGAGGTATAGGGAAACAAACTTGTCGACCAAAGACCTCTTCCTCCATTACTTCAAGACACTCCTGGAGTTCGACGAGTTTAAGCACCAAAATACTCCCTTTGTGAAAAGGACTGTTGGGCCTGCTTGGTTTAAAAGGCCATTTCCTGCGACCAACCCAGATGAAGAAGAGGATACAAACAATGTTTGGTCCTGGTTTTTGAGTCCTACAATCCTATCTTCCAGGTTAGGAGTAGAAAGAAGATTCGTAGGTCTGGTCGGATACCAACCTAACCTAGTTGCTCGCCAGTTTGGCCTAAGTCAGTTCAGGCCAAAGAGTTTGTTCAAAAACAAAGATGATATTGTTTTGGGCAACTCTGGAATGTCTGTCGAGTTCTTTGAACGGCGCTTGAAGGTTATTGAAGCAAGAAAACCCTACAGGCTGACACCTATTGCCTTCGCCATCCACCATTTATGTACTTTTGAGTTTGCCACCTGGTGGAGTTTGCACTATGAGAGGTGTGCTAAGAACAGCGATGAAGTGCTCCTGCAAGCAATAGAAACGGGGTTCGCAGCACTCCAGCAAAGGACTCCCAAAGGCAAAGGTAATTTTGAATCACTAAAAATGAATGTGATTTCTCAAAGTGTTTGTTCCTTTTGAACCCTTTTACTGATGTAAGTCGTTTTCATGTTTCGACATTAGGTGCTTCCAAAGCCAAGGGCGCTACCACTTCGACAGACACCACTACTCCTGGTGCAACTCAGAAGAAAACACTTCCCAACACTGGGGCTAAGGTATTAAGTCCTGACATTGGTTTCCTAACTTAGCATTATTTTTCTCTTTAGTTTTCAAAACCATATTTCTAATTGCTTCGACTTTTAATTGCAGGTTCGCAAAAGGAACTTGATGGCGTCAAGTGAGGCTGAAGGGCCTATCAAGCAAAAGAAACAGAAAGCTCTCACCATTCAAGAACCATCAGTAAGTGTTTCGACAACTTTCTTAAGTTTTGCTTAGTTTCAACTACAATCTTGTCTTAACAAATATCTATTTCCTTTTCAGTCTGCTGGTAATGTTAATCCAACCATTGCTACCCCTAGTGGAGAGAGCCAAAGAGATAAAAGAAAGGCTGGTGTCGAAACTAGCGAGGCAAGCATGCCCCCAAATCCCAAGAAGAAGACTGAAAAGAAGAAGAAGAAGAAAGTTATAAGCAAATCCAATCCTTCTGCAGAGATAGAGAAGGAGACTGAAAACTCAGTCTCTGATCCTCCTGTCGAAGATCAACCAAGCACCCATGTCGAAACTCCTTCGACTGAGGGTCCTATTCTTGAGAAAGTAAACCCAAATTTGCAAGACCCTGGTACTCAGGTAAAGTCTTTATCTTTCAGACTTCGACATATGCACATTCTTTTATGGTTTCTTGACCCTAATTCATGTTATTTCTAAACAGGGTGATAATGAAGAACAACCCACTGCACCATTTAACAATGATGAAGGTTCGACCCAAGACGTTGGCACCAATCGCGTCGAGGTCGATTTAACCGGAACAAGTCAAAGTCAAGAGGACGAAGAAACTCGCACCAATGATCCTGATCCTGAAAAAACCATAACTGCATCACTTACTGAATCTACCCACTCATCAGAAAACACTGATGTCGAGATGGAGACTGACGCTGACGACGACATTATGCCTGAAGCCACTGAAGGAGGCTCTGACATTCTTCCTGTTTCCTCGACATCAAAGTTATCTGCTGATATTGGAATCTCAGAAATGCAGTTTATTGCTATGAAAGAAACTGATCCTGCTGCAGCACTCAAAATGCTTTTGTCAAGCAAAGGAAGCAAAGAACGAAGCAAAGGCGCCTCTCAACACAGCAGCTCGACTGCTTCTGATACTGATATCAGTTCGACGGTGAGGCAGGACTCTTTGCTCCTCAAGTTGCACACAGACTATATTAACCAAGATGTTTTTACTCTGATTGAGGCAAACCCTAGTAGTGCGTTTTCTCACTTGGGCTTCCTGAAAAAGCTTCACAATCCTTTGACGGATGGTATTACCTTAAGCAAAGTCATCCAGCTTGAAAACCTCATTGATGGTTTTACTCAGGCCATACAAAGGAGAACAACGAATGCCATGAAGCTGGAGGCTCAAACCCATGCTCACGCTGCCTTAGTCGAGAAGGCTAACACTGCCCAAGCCAATGTCGAACGTTTGGAGAAGGACATCGAGTCGAATGCGGAGCTCATTGGATACAATGACAACATCACTGCCTGGGAGAATGAAGTTGCAGATTTGAATCTAAAAATTCAAAGTCTGAATGCCAAGATTGCAGCAGAGAAAACAAAGCGTGACGAGGCTAAAGCTAATCTTACTACTGCTGTTAAAGCCTGGATTGACAAGGAGGCTAATGAAGGCATCAAAGCCTTTAGTGCTTCAGCGGCAGTGGAAGAAGAAATTCAGAACTTGATGGAGTCGAGTAAAGTTCTCGACAAGGAAGTTGCTTCATTCAAGAGCTTGTATGAAGATTTGAAAACAAAGTTTTAGACTTGTAATAATTTGATTTTTTGTCCTTAGTTTCATTTCACTTTTGAACAATTTTATCAAGTTTTTGGTTTGTAATTCGACAATGCCCGTTTTGTGGCGAACAAACTTGTGATCACCAATATTTTGTCATGCTTTATTCTTTGTTGATTTTTTATTTCTTGCAACGCTGGTTTATACTTTTCACGTATTGACCATTTATTTTTCACCAACGTCATTCAATGGTAATGTTTTGAACCTTTGAATTCTTTTGGTATTTTTAACAACACGAAAACCTGAGCAGTCAAAGAACGCCAAAACGAGGCAGTCAAGTCAAAGGGTGGCAACAGCGAAACTTTGTTAAATGAATTGCATTAATGGTTAGGTTGACCCATAAGACTTGATAGCACTATAAAAGGAGGTGTTTTTCCTCATTTTTACTCATCAAGAGTGATTGAGTAATCCTTAACAAAGAATCAAACCATGGAAAAACCCAACACTAAAGATGCCTCATGCTCCAAAGAGAAGAAAAAAAAAGGGTGCAGAACCATGGCGTTGCGAGGAAAATAGGCTACGCTATGAGAGGAACAAAGAGGAACTCATTTTGACAGAGTCAGAAGAAGAAGAACTAGGCTCCGACCTGGAGGAGTTTCTATGGACACATGAGGAAAGATTGGATGAATACCCACCAGTAGTTCAGGAACTTGCTGATATAGCAATAGCCCTTTATAGGGGTACCATGAAGAAGGTGGAGTCAGAGGTTTCTAAGCCTAAGGCTCAGCCTAAATAATGTTGTTTTTCTCATGATGTACTAAGAATTCTCCCATTGCAATAAGACAATATTATTCTTCTACTTTCGAGTTATGGCCAATTCTTGTTATTTGCCATTTTGTTTTTCTGTTTGATTCTTATTCTGCGCTTATTTTTACTTCGAGTAGAGCAGGTTTATATTTTTTCAAATATTTCCCATTTATACCCAAAGTACGTTTCTCAGGAGTTAACTCCTCAATTTCATACGCACCATTAGAATAAACTTGAACAACTTTGAATGGTCCTTCCCAATGTGGTGACCACTTTCCTAAGACTCTGTCTTTTTTATCCATTGGCAAAATGACTTTCCAAACCAGATTTCCAACACTAAAGGTTTTGGACTTAACCTTTTTATTATAAGCTTTAGTGACTCTTTCTTTCTGTCGAATCAACATCTCTAAGGCTTTGACTCTCTCTTCATCTAAATCAACTAATTCATCCAACATCATATCCCAATAATGATTTCTTGGAATTTCTGCCTGTCTTTGAACTCTAACTGATTGTAAGTGTATTTCGACTGGCAAGACAACATCATGTCCATATGTTAGACGAAAAGGTGTAGTGTTAGTTGATTCCTTTGGAGAATTCCTGCATGCCCATAAGACTTGATCTAAAGTCTTGTTCCAATTCCTAGGCTTTTGGGCAATATGCTTTTTAATCAGACCAATAATGATCTTATTAGCAGCTTCCACTTGACCATTTGCTTGTGCATAATATGGTGTAGAAGTTAACAATTTAAAACCAGTTTGTTGAGCAAACTCGACCATTTTTCGTCCAGTGAAAACTGAACCTTGATCCGTAGTAATAGACTCAGGTATACCAAATCTATAAATAATGTGACTTTGTATAAAACTAATCACTGCTTCTTGGTCAACATTTGGTAATGGAATTGCTTCTATCCATTTGGTAAAATAATCTATACCAACTAGAATATAGCGTTGGTTTTTGGACGAACTTGGTTTAATTTCACCAATTAAATCTAAAGCCCATCCTCTAAAAGGCCAAGGTTTTACTATTGAATGAAGTTCACTTGCAGGTACGTGTTGTATGCCTGAATGTTTTTGGCACTCTTGACAACCTTTAGCAAACTCTATACAATCTTTTAGCATTGTTGGCCAGTACACACCTTGTCGAAACAGTAACCATTTCATTTTATGGCCTGCCTGATGGGATCCACATGTGCCACTATGCACATCAGATATAGCCAAATAGGCTTCAGTTTCACTTAAACATTTTAGCAAAACTCCCTCAGGTGTCTTTTTCATTAGTTCATTCCCAATGATGACATAACTTAAGGCTCTGTATTTTATCTTTCTAATTGTCGTTCCGTTTGGATCTCGCAGATACTCGACAAGTGGTTTTCTCCAATCAGTATCAGCTAAATTGTCAATGGCAAAAATTTCAAAAATTTCTGAATTTTCGTCAAGGTCGTCATATTGACCATTGTCTTGTGGTACATCTGCCCCCACAAGTTTTGGCATTGACAATTCCAAAGTAGCAGGTTGATCAATAATGATTTTATCTTTGATTTCAATCAACTCCACCAATTTCTCATTGGAAATTTTGTAACCAGAAGCTATTTGAGCCAAATCATTGGCTTCTTGATTTTCTATACGAGGCACATGTTCAATGGTGACTTGGTCGAAACGTTTTAACAAAGAAATTGCTATGACAAAATATTTCATCAAGTGTTCTTTTATACACTTGTATTCTTTTGTCAATTGTTTCAAAACCAGTTCTGAATCACCTCTGATCAGGATATTTTTTGCCCCCAAGTCCAATAAAATTTCTAAGCCTGCTATTAAAGCTTCATACTCTGCTTCATTATTTGAGCAGAATCCATTAATTTTATATTTGAACTTAGTGGGTATTTTGGAAGGGGAAATGATTAGAATCCCAATTCCAACTCCATGTTTATGTTTAGAACCATCAAAATACAATTTCCAGGGTCGTGATTCTACATAATTTTGTGGAGTTTCCATTACAGAATGATCTGCTATAAAATCAGCTACAATTTGGCCTTTGACTGCCTTTAGAGGTTTATATGTTAATGAATACTCTGTTAAGGCTAAGGCCCATTTTCCAATTCGACTATGCAAAATTGGTTTAGACAACATATGCTTAATGATATCACAGTGAGAATAAACAAAAACATCAACAGGCTTTATATAATGCTTGAGTTTTATACAAGAGAAATACAAACATAAGCATAGTTTTTCAATACAACTATATCTAGTTTCAGCATCATTTAATACCCTACTTAAGTAATAGATGGCTTTTTCTTCACCATTTTCATCTTCCTGGGCAAGCATACTACCCAGTGTCGAATCTGATGCTGATATATACAACTTCATGAACTTGTTCCTTATTGGAGGCATCAACATTGGTGGCTTCGACAAATAACTCTTGATTTCGTCAAACGCTCGTTGTTGATCTTGCCCCCAAGTGAAAATATCTTCTTTCTTGAGACGAAGTAGTGGCGAGAAAGGCTGAGCTTTACCACTTAAATTTGAGATGAATCTCCTCAAGAAATTGATCTTCCCAAGTAGGGACTGAAGTTGCTTTTTAGTAGTTGGAGATTTTGTCTCCCTGATAGCCTTCGTTTTGTTTTGATTTATTTCAATGCCCTTTTTGTGCACAACAACCCAAGGAAATCTCCTGCATTAACACAAAAAGCACACTTTAATGGATTCATTTTTAATCCATATTTCCTCATCTTTTCAAAAGACTTTTTCAAATGATCTAAATGATCAACCTTTGACGAGGATTTGACAACTATGTCGTCAATATACACTTGCATAAAAGTGTCTATGTATTCATGGAAAATTAGATTCATTGCTCTTTGATAAGTGGCCCCAGCATTTTTCAAACCGAAGGGCATCACTACCCATTCATACGTGCCTAATGCCCCTGGGCATCTAAAAGCAGTTTTGGGTACATCATTTTCAGCAATGAAAATTTGGTTGTAGCCAGAATAACCATCTAGCATACTTAAATATTCAAATCCTGCTGCTGAATCAATTAGCATTTCTGCTACAGGCATAGGATATTCGTCTTTTGGTGTAGCATTATTCAAATCTCTAAAGTCTATACATACTCTAAGAGAACCATTTTTCTTAATCACAGGCACTATATTTGCTAACCATTCGACATACCTTGCTGTTCTGATGAATTTGCTCCTCAGCAGCCTCTCAATTTCTTCCTTGATCTTTGACATAATTTCTGGTGCAAACCTTCTAGGCAATTGTTTTACTGGTTTTTTGTCTGGTCGAACTGGAAGTTCATGTTCCACCAATTTTCTGCTCAAACCTGGCATTTCATTGTAATCCCAAGCAAAACAATCTTTGTATTCCACTAGAAGTTGCACCACTTTCGCCTTCAGATCTGAAGGAATGTTTGCACTAATATATGTTGGTCTTTTCATCAGACCATCTCCAAGGTCAATTTCTTGCAAAGGATCCTGTGCTTGCATCTTATGACTTTGACTAATTGGATCTTTTTCAAATCCTAAGGGTTCGTCGTCATAGATGCAGTCCAGTTTTTGCAATTCTGGCTCTTGTTTGCCAATCTTTTCACCATTGGCTATATCAGCCATATTTTCTGAAAATGAATTGGCTTCCAAAGCCATCTTGATTCTGTTTTCAGCCATGTAGGCCGTAATCCTTGCCCAAGTTTGGGACTCAGACATAGTAGTTTTCTTTGACATCCCAACCAGTTGGGCATTTGTGGCTTTCATACTCGCCATCCTCGCTGTTTCCATCCTCTTTCTCCCACAAGAAACCATGTGTGGGATCCAGTTTGATTGCGTGGTGACCATTTCTTGCCAGACGATATGCAAAGTCTTTCTCAGTGCATGGTGAAATTGTTGCCAATTTCTTGTCGAAGGAATGCTTTGTCAAATGATGGACTTCAGTTTTGAAGTAGCTTTGATCTGCTTCAATATTTTCCACTATTCCATCCTCTCGCCAGATAATGAGGCGTTGGTGCAGGGTAGAAGGAACTGCCCCTACTCCATGAATCCACTCCCGACCTAGAAGTAGATTGTAATTTGCCTTAGAGGCCACAACCAAGAACAAGGTTGGCCTTACAGTGCTTCCAACAACCACTTCTAACTGGATTGCTCCCAAAGAGAAACCAGTTTCACCCTCATAGTTTGAAAGAACTATGTTGTGAGGATGAAGATCCACCAAAGATTTGCCAATCTTTCTGAGCAAAAATTCTGGCATGAGATTAACAGCAGCACCACCATCAATTAGCACTTTGTTGATCCCCACATTGTTCACTTTAGCCTGTATGAAGAGAGGCTTCAAGTGACTCTTCATGCCTTCATCTGGCCTTTCAAATGTAGCCATTTGATCTTCTAGAGCACCATTGCTCGTCACATAGTAACATACTGGCCTATGAAGGGCCATTTGCATTCCAGATTCCTCTTCGTCATCTGTCACTTCAGAGCAAACGTCGAATTCCCTTGGTAAGATTGACACAACATTGACGATTATGTCGAGATCAGGCTCAGAATCCAAAAAGTCATCTGCTTCCATGTGGTCATCTTCGACATTACCAGCAACTGAAGACTCTATTTTCGATTCGCCTAACCTTTCTTTCATTGGCTTCTTTACCAATTCCAAAGGCCTTCTTCCATTACCATCAGTAGTTAATGGGGATTGTTGAGCAGCCACTTTTTTCTGGCGTTGATATCTACGCCATTGGGACCTTGTCATGGGATTTTTCCCTTTGTAATTATTCCTGTAATCATATTTCCTTGACTCAGGATCCTTTTTGGGATTGCTGTTACTGGAGTTCCCTCTCTCCATATTCCTTTGACCATAGTCCATGCTTCTTCCATGAACCCATTGGTTGACAGGTGTCCTGTTTGAGGGGACAAATGATTTTTGTGGTCCCAACCTCTGGTGTACAGGTGCCTGCTGGCTATTCAGAATATTGGAATAAGTTGGCTTTTGATTTGGCCAATTGTTTCTGTTTTGACTATGAGGCAGAAACTTGTTGAGGCCTGCAGCAGCCTTCCTGTCGAACATGGCACTACAATGAGGACATAATGTAGCTTCGCCATCATTTTCTTTGCAGCGTTGAAGGAAATCCAATAAAGTCTCCCCTGCTTGTGGATACACCTCTTCCACTTTGTTTTCGTACTCCTCCTCAGGAATGGAGATTAATTGCCCCCCTTCAGTGAGGTTCAATGCTTCTATCATCAGGCACTCAAAAGGCTCTGTGTAAGCAGCATCAGCAATCTGCAATGGATTCTCGTCCACCTGCTGTTTGGATTTTGGCTTTTCGCCAAATTTGAGTCTTCCCTCCTGTAGGGCTTTCTGGACCAGATCCCTGAAAAGAACACATTGTGAGGTTTTATGACCCAAGAAATTATGGTATTTACAAAAACCTCTTTTATTACGTTGTTCCAAAGGTGGAATTTTCAAACCCTTTGGTACAATTATTTGGCCATCAGCAACCAATAAATCAAAAATTTCATCACACTTAGTAATGTCAAAAGTGTATGTCTTAGAAACAAATCTATCATTTTTTGGTTCGACGGGATTTTTCCCATTTGATGGTCTTAACATTTTACAAGTATAGGGAGGTCCCGGTTTCAATTCAGCAATATTAACCTCATTGTTTTCCATGTACTCTTGATCATCGTCGAACTCATTTTCACTTTCATAAGTGTCTATATATGCCACTTTTTCTTTTTTGTGGAACTTAGAATTTCTGACTTTTTCAGCCCTGAGGCGTTCGACCTGTCGAACACGATCTGCTAATTGGGCCATGTCTCTCAAATGTTGAGTATCTAACTTTTTCCTAATGGAATAGTCGAGGCCACCAGCAGCCATCTCAACCAATTCATGTTCAGGCACTTGAGTAAAGCACCTTGCCTTAAGGAGGCGAAACCTGTTCAGATAGTCATCAATGGCTTCTGAGGTTTTGCGCTTCATACTGGCTAATTCTTTGAGACTAATCCTAGATTGTCCCATGTAAAATTGTTCATGAAATAGCCTTTCTAATTGAGTCCAGGTATGAATTGAATGAGGGGGAAGCGTGGTAAACCACGTAAAGGCATTTTTAGTGAGGGAATTGGGAAAAAATTTCATTTTTAAATCTTCATTATTTGCCAAATTCCCTGCCTCTGCCAAATATCTGGCAATATGTTCGACAGTAGATTCATTAGTATCACCAGCAAATTTTGTGAATTTGGGAATCTTCCATCCCCTTGGCAATTCTGCCTGTAATACATATTCAGACAAGGGTGACACAAAATTTGGTCTATGCAACCCTGTATTCAAACCATTTTGGGCCAAAATATTTTCTACTAAATTGGCCAAGTTATTTTGCCCTGCAACATTTTCTTGTCGAACTTGCCTAAGAACATTATCAGCATCTTGGTTTCTATTAACCAAAACTACTTCTGGTTCTTGTTGTTCTCTCTCGATGCGCACTGGTTGGGCTTGGACTCCTGTTTGAATCTCCGGGTTTACACGGGGAATTCTTTGATTATTTGGAGCATCAGGGGCACCAAAAAAGTCTGCCATCCTTCCCATTTGATTGGCTAACAATAAATAATTGTCATTGGCTGTTTGTAACACAGGATTAAAGATTGTGCCAATCTGTTGGGTCAGCGCGTTCACCATATCATGGTTACTTTCGTCCATTTGTTGCCTAAGTACATTCATAGAATTATTTGTCAAGTTCAGAGAATTTCCCCTATTTCCCATCGCAGAAGACGAGGGAGAACTTTCTACAGAAGGCCAATTATACAGGCTTGCCATCGTTGTCGTTGGCATCCCAAATTGTGGGTTTCTAGGCAACCAAGGAGGTCTCGACGGAGTTCCACCAATTTGACTACCGTCTGTGTACCCATGCATGTGTGATATATTCGTTGGCATGGATGATACATTCATTTGTGTCATCATTGCACCATTCGTATTTGGAGGAACAAACCCTCCTGCCATACTCGACGTAGTGGCAGACATTGTTGATCCACTGGCACTTGCGCCAATGGTTCCAGAACTTATCACAGGATTTGTACCCCCACCATTAGGATTATTGCTTGGGATACTTTCAGAAGTTGTAAAGTTTAGGGCAGGATTTGTTGATCCGCCAGTAGGATTGGCGCCAGGATTGCCAGTTACTGGTTGATTTGGTTGCCCTGTCGAATTTGAAACAGGATTGGTTTCTGTCCCATTATTGTTATTATTATTATTATTGTTGGGGTTAGGATTGTTTGGTGGTCTCACCATTCTGGAACGAGGACGCTTTGGTATATTTGAAAAAACTGGAAGGGACTTACCACTCCTCAAACGCATATACAAATATACACACAATCAAAGTACAAACACCAAACAACAAATTTTGTATGAAAAATTTTCAAAAATTCACTAAGTAAAAATACACAATCCAGAGGTCCCACTGGGCGTGCCAATTTGTTTACCCCGATTTTTAGTAAACAACCGCTAGTTTAATTATTACAAGAGAGATCAACTAGTAAATCTCGGGACATATGGATTGTGTGGAAGATGATGAAAACATATTCATATCTTTGGGTTAAATCGGACAATTTGAATGAAAGTAAAAGCATTTGACGCAGTCAAATGGTTTGTTTTAAAAGTAAAATGCTTCAAAGTTAAATTTACAGAAAACTTGTAAATGAATTGCAAATAAAGTTTAAAGAAAGACTTTTGAAAAGTAAAACATGCAATGAAATAAATTGCAGAATGATAAAGTTGCAGAAAAGCTTTAAATTTGCAGAAAAGCTTAAAAGACAAATTTTAAAGGAAAACAAGTAATCAGTACTTGAAAAGTAAATTGCATTTGACAATGTAAAAATGTTTACAAAGATTGGTTACACAGATTCGTACATGTTCCTTTTGGCATTCATTTCGCTCGTTGACATGGGTACTCTGAATATTCTAGGAATTTGCATGTGAATTGTGAACCCGTTTCTCCTATGAGAAACTTGTATTTATAGACAAACTAACATAACTGCTATAAACCTACAATACGTCTAACTATGCTCCACGTGTCTTGACAATTTGAATTCTCTTTGACACCTGGCGAACCCTTCAACGTTACTCTCTCTTTTGAATATTTTGCTAAGTCCAGAGCACGCTTCAAACGTTCTGCACAGTACGTTAGACAACCAAACAAATACATATATTCATACATATATATATAATATTTTCGACAATTAGAGTAATGTCGAACCAGCATGTTTATTTAGATAAACATGGTTCTGTCGAACTCGACAAGCTTATTCAGACAACAATCGTTCTGTCGAATCCGACAGAACTCTAGGCTTTGACAATTAACTTTGCACATTAAAAGTCTTTGATGTCAAATGCCTTGATTTTCTCTTGATTTATTGCCAGAATCGTTTTCCAAGAAAATATTAAAAGGCAATAATACTCATTAAATGAGATTTCAACATCTTATTCCAATTCATTAATGCCTGTCGAAAATACAGGCTAACACCAGGATGTCGCATCCAATGTTGGAACATCAGGCAACATCAAGAACTCTAGAACTTCTACACATGGACCTCATGGGACCTATGCAAGTTGAAAGCTTAGGAGGAAAGAGGTATGCATTTGTGGTAGTAGATGATTTCTCCAGGTACACCTGGGTGAATTTTATTAGAGACAAATCTGACTCATTTGACATTTTCAAGACTCTATCCACTCAAGTTCAAAGAGAAAAGAACTGTGGGATTGTGAGAATCAGAAGTGACCATGGAAGAGAGTTTGAGAATGAAAAATTCAGTGAGTACTGTGCTAGTGAAGGAATTAGGCATGAGTTCTCATCACCCATAACCCCTCAACAAAATGGTGTGGTGGAAAGAAAGAACAGGACCATTCAGGAATCAGCTAGAGTGATGTTACATGCAAAATCCTTACCCTACCATTTCTGGGCTGAAGCTATGAATACAGCCTGCTACATACACAACAGGGTGACTATAAGAAAGGGGACATCTGCTACTCTATATGAGCTATGGAGGGAAAGAAAACCAACAGTCAAGCATTTTCATGTCTTTGGTAGCAAGTGTTATATCCTGGCAGACAGAGAGCAAAGAAGGAAGCTTGATCCCAAGAGTGATGAAGGGATCTTTCTTGGATACTCTACCAACAGCAGAGCTTACAGAGTATACAACTCAAGAACAAAGGTTGTTATGGAATCCTACAATGTGGTAGTAAATGATGTAGAGACTGAGAAGGTTGACAATGTGGAATACGATGTTGGAACATCAGGTCCTGTCCTAGAAGAGCATGATCTAGAAGAACAATCTGATGATAAACAAGAAGAGAATATTGAGAATACTGCATGTGACACCACTAATCAACCCACTCAGAACAAAGGACCATCTGTGAGGGTCCAGAAGAATCACCCCTTGGAGCTAGTCATTGGAAATCCTGAACAAGGAATCACCACTAGAAGATCCAATGATGTGATAGCAAATTCCTGTTTTGTTTCCATGTTTGAACCAAAAAATGTGAAAGAAGCCCTCACTGATGAATTATGGATTGAGGCTATGCAAGAGGAATTGAATCAATTCAAGAGAAGTGAAGTGTGGGATCTGGTTCCAAGACCTGATAAAGTAAATGTCATAGGTACAAAGTGGATCTTTAAAAATAAATCTGATGAAAAAGGGGTCATTACCAGAAACAAGGCTAGGCTGGTTGCCCAAGGCTACACTCAAGTAGAAGGGCTTGATTTTGAAGAGACTTTTGCCCCTGTAGCTAGATTGGAATCAATTAGACTACTATTGGGTGTTGCTTGCATCCTAAAATTTAGACTCTATCAAATGGATATAAAGAGTGCGTTTCTGAATGGATATCTTCATGAAGAGGTCTATGTGGAACAACCAAAAGGATTCACTGATCCTGTGTATCCTAATCATGTCTACAAACTCAAGAAGGCTCTCTATGGCCTAAAACAGGCGCCTAGGGCCTGGTATGAAAGACTTACTCAATTCCTAGTAGGTCAAGGCTATAGAGAGGGTGGATCTGATCAAACCTTGTTTGTAAAGCAAGTGAAAGGAAAGTTCATGATTGCCCAAATTTATGTGGATGATATTGTCTTTGGCGGAATGTCGAATACGATGGTACAACATTTTGTTCAACAAATGCAATCAGAATTTGAAATGAGTTTGGTGGGAGAATTGACCTACTTCTTGGGTCTACAGATCAAGCAAATGGAGGATACAATCTTCATCTGTCAAAGCAAGTATGCTAGAAATATTGTCAGGAAGTTTGGTATGGATAATTCTTCTCACAAAAGGACTCCTGCTCCAACTCATTTGAAGCTAACCAAGGATGAACAAGGTGTGGGTGTAGACCAAAGTTTGTATAGAAGCATGATAAGCAGTCTATTGTACTTGACTGCTAGTAGACCAGATATCACCTTTGCTGTAGGGGTTTGTGCTAGGTACCAGTCAGAACCAAAGGTAATCCATCTCAATCAAGTCAAGAGGATTTTGAAATATGTCAATGGTACATGTGATTATGGCATGATGTATTCACATTGTGAAGATACAAACTTGTGTGGATATTGTGATGCTGATTGGGCTGGTAGTGCTGATGATAGGAAAAGCACATCTGGTGGGTGCTTCTTCCTAGGAAGTAACCTTATATCTTGGTTCAGCAAGAAGCAAAACTGTGTGGCCCTGTCTACAGCTGAGGCAGAATATGTAGCTGCTGGAAGTAGTTGTACTCAACTTGTTTGGATGAAGCAGATGCTAAAGGAATATGATGTGGAACAAGATGTTATAACATTGTACTGTGACAATTTGAGCGCCATAAATATCTCAAAAAATCCTGTTCAACACAGCAAAACCTAACACATTGATATTCGTCATCACTTCATCAGAGATCTAGTGGAAAATAAAGTTGTGACACTGGAGCATGTAGGAACTAAGGAGCAAGTGGCTGACATCTTCACCAAAGCACTTGATGCAGTTCAATTTGAAAACTTGAGGGGCAAATTAGGGATTTGCCTATTTGAAGATCTGTAGCAATTACAGTTATTAGGGGAGAGGCATGCAGCAGTTATTATTCTCTCTCCAATCCGTGTGCTGCACGATAAACAAGGTAATCATGTTCCTTACACTCCTATAAACACGCCACCTATCTCTAGTGGTTATTTCCTTACCAAATCAACATTCAAATATTTTCTTTCTAAATTTCACCATCTCCCTAACCTCTCAAACCGTTCCAACTCTCAGAACCTCTACATTCAAACTTACTCCATCAAAACTCAAACCTCAATCATGTCTCAATCACCAAACACCATCTCTCCCATGAACTCCACCGATTCACCAAACTCATCACCTATCAATGCTACCCCCATCACCACCGTTCATCCCTCATTCGCATCTGCTCTCAACCCAAAACCAAAGAAAACCACCGCAAAGAGGACTTCTACTTCCAAAGTTCCAAAATCAAAGAAGAAATCTAAGACTTCTTCGTCCTCTGTTTCGAAGAAATCAACAAAAGCCAAATCATCAAAATCGAAGCCGATCCACACCATGCAAGAGCTGTATGTGGATGATCTTACTAAAGGGAATGCGGAATCGAATGTTGAAGCGTCCAACAATGATGCTTCTGATTTGAATGTTAAAGAAGGTAACTCTGATTTTGTTGTTGAAACCCTAGAAAACCAAAAAGGGGTAACAGGTGACAATACTGTTGTGACTGAAGCCGTTGGTGGAGGAATTGTTCAGGATTCGCCTGATGCTGAAGAAACAATGAACAATCAAGTTGTGGAGGAAGTTCTGAACTCCATGAAGGATACCATTCCAACATCCAATGTTGTGCCGGACGTTGAAACATCCTTGGCACAGGATGAACCAACTTCTGATCTAGTTGGTAATGCTGTTAATACTGCAGAACAGGTTGATGAAGGACCTGCTACTGATGAGATTGTTGTTCCACAGACTGAAAAGGAACATGTTGCTGATGAGGAGGAAGATACAGATATACTTTCTACTGACAATGCTATGTCAGTAGATGATGATGTGGTTGATGTGGATGCTATGGAGGATCTGGAGCAAACAGTTAGTGAAGTGGCTAGTGGCAGCATTGCAAGAAGGTTAAGGAACAAAAAAGGGAAAGCTGCTGATATGGTAACTGAGGTTGTGCCTAAGGCAACCCCATCCAAGAAGAAAAAGATGATTGGCCCTAGCAGAAAGCCTAGCAAAGTTGAAATTTCTATTGAAAAGAAGAAGAAGGGTGGAAAAAGAAAACAAGCTGAAGTTGGAGATTCTGACTATGAAGTGGAAGAAGATGTGCCACACATTGTATCCAACATTGTGTCTCCTTCAAAGAAGAAAAGTCAGAAGAAATTTCGCAGAGCTGCTATTCCTGATCTTGATGTGGTACATAATGTGCCAAACATTGTGTCTACAGGAAAGAAGAAGATTGGAGGAAAGATCATTCCTCAAAATGTTCCTGATGTCCCCATGGACAATATATCATTCCATTTCATTGAGAGTGCTCAGAAGTGGAAGTTTGTTGCTAATAGAAGGCTTGCTCTGGAGAGGGAATTGAGTGATGAAGCCTTGGAGCAAAAAGAGATCATTGCTCTCATTGAGAAGGCAGGATTGATGAAGACTGTGTCTGGAATTGGTGACTGTTATGAGAAATTGGTCAAGGAATTCTTGGTCAATATCCCTGAAGATTGTGACAACCCTCTGAGCAAAGAACACCACAAGGTGTATGTAAGAGGTAAATGTGTTATGTTCTCGCCTGCTATTATCAACAAGACTCTAGGTAACAAGGAAGATGGGTATGCTGAGATGGAGATCACCAACAACAATATCTGCAAAACCATCACTGCTAATCAGGTCAAAATTTGGCCCTCAAGAGGTAAAGTCCCTTCTGTCATGCTTTCAGTGAAATATGCCATCCTTAATAGGATTGGTACTGCAAATTGGGTTCCTACTACCCACACCTCAGATATAGCTACAGGTTTAGCAAGGTTCATTTATTCTGTTGGTACTGGTACTGAGTTCAACTATGGAGCTCATATTTTTGATGAAACTGTGCAACATGCTAAGTCTTGGGCCATTAGAATGCCTATAGCTTTTCCATCCTTGATATGTAGCATTATTCTGGCACAACACCCTAGTATCTTAACTGCTGATGATGAGGCGAGTAAGAGGGAATCTCCTCTTGACTTTCACCCTAGATTGTTTGAAGGAACACATGCTGCAGATATTGAGATTACAGGCCCTTCTGTTGCTGCTCCTACTGGTTCTGGTTCTATGAGCAGGAAGGAGATGATAGCTTCTTTGGAAGCAGCTTGCAAAGCTCTAGATGAGAAGAAAAAGAGCCTTGAGCAAGTGATTATGGCTCTTAGGCAAGAAGAAGCTGCTGAAGAGGGTGAGAATGTGCAGGTTGGACAAGAAGGAGGTGATCAAAGTGATGGTGGAGGCACTGAGGAGCTGGAGCTCTCAGATGCTAGTGCTGATTTTTAGTGGTTATATTCCACTTTTGATGTGTACTTTTTTTTAAGTTGTTTATGTTTCTGGCTATAATTCTGGTACTTATGTTCTTCTGTTGGGCTATGCCCTGGATATTTTAAGCACTCCCTAGTGCATTTGGATGTAATAGTACTTAGTACTCTGTGATCTATGCTGCTACTACTCTATTTTGGCTCCCAAAAGCATCTTTGTCAAATTTGTGGTAAAAAGGGGGAGTAGAAAGTTACAACATTTGTTTCCACATGTTCTCTGGTAGTAGTTTAGTTGTATGTGGTAGCTGGTAGTAGATGTATGGTACTCTGGTAGTGGTAGATGTTCTGTGCTGAAATGATCTGTCATGATATGCCTATGTGTTGGTACCTGATTGATATGCATGATCCTATTTATTAAGCATCATTTCAGGGGGAGTACTATGTATGTGATGCAGGGGGAGATGTTGTATGTGATGTTGGAACATTCTGTTTGTGTCATCCATGCTTATGTTTGTGATCACTTAAGGCGATGTAGTTTTTCTGTGCTTCTGCTGTTGTATGCCTCTGATGTGCTCTAAAGATACGACTGAATTCTGATCTAATGTTTTCCATGAAGGAGTAAGGTTGGAAATTATTTTTGAAGATGTGCTACGCTTCTCTTCTTTTGTGTGTTTATGTTGATGTGAAGAAGTGTTAGTGATGTATGTATCTTTGTTGCTTGTCTGTGTGATCCCAAGTTGTTTTAGCCAAAAAATTTGCCAAAGGGGGAGTTTGTTGACTATGTGATGTTGGCTGGATTTTGGTAAAACAATATGTAGGCAGGATGTGGGATGTAATGTTACAACATCATGACCTGACGAGAGCGCGCCAGCTGGCGGCAGCATTTAATGCGCGCGGGTTTTATTTTTAGAGAAGATCTTTTCTCTTATATATCAGTTCTTGGCTTGTGCATCAAGGAAGTTTTATTTCCTAAACAGATCGTCTTCTCAGAGATTGTTTTAGGAATTAATTATTGTGAAGAATTATATTTTCTAAACGTATCTTTAAAGATATGGTTTTATTTTATTATGTGAGCTGGATGTTTCTCTCGTGGGCAAAGCTTCTGAAGCCCATTTAACCAGCTATATATTGAAGAATCAAAACCTAATTCAGGCAGTTGTTCAAGCGTTATTGTTGAGTCTAGCCGTATTAGGATTCGTGTGTGTGCTTGTGTTTTGTGAGCCTTTCTTGTGTCACCTTGATACAAGTTTAGGACTGTGTGTTCATTGAGTTGTAATTGCAATTGTCTCTGAAGCTTTGAAGCAAAGAGATAGTTGTTGTGTGTGTGTCCTCTCCAAAGCTTTTAAGCAAGGAGTTTGGATCTTAGTGCTTGTGTATTGCTCGAAGCCTTTAGGTAAGAGTGATCTAGTGTTTAGGAGAGTGTCTCCACCATAGTGAGTTGAATCAACAACAGTGCTGTCTGTACTGTTGATATTAAGGAGTGAGTTGGGAACTCATACCTAGGAGTTCCTAGGTAGAAGGACATAAGGATAGTTGCTAGGTGATAAGTTGTAAACGAGGAGTTTGCTGTAAGACTTTGAACTAGGACTATTAGTGGATTTCCTCCTGGATTGGTATCCCCCAGAGTAGGTTGCTGTTTGCGCTGAACTGGGTTAACAAATCACTGTGTGTTTGTTTAATTCTGCACTATTTACTATTTGCATTATTTGTTCATTAAAGCGGATAACAGTGTTGTAACGTTGTGTACAACATCGTGTACTGGTGTGCCAGTTTTTTCATCATGCAAACAATATTTGTTTTCTTGAAACACACTGCAGAGTCTTGAATTAAACTATATCTCAGTTGTGCTGCACATGTTTATCTGAGTTCATGTTTTGCATTTGTCATGGTTTTGCGTGGAGGAAGGATTAGGGGTGTCAAAATAGATTGGATGGATTTGGATTGGATTACTAATGAATGGATCAAAGTAATCCATTAATCCATTAACAATCCATCAAAATTTTATTAAAATAATCCAATCCAATCCACCCAATAATTATATAATCCATATAATCCAATCCATCTACTCTACTTTTATTCATAGGATATTACCTTTATGTAAAGAAATGAATTTTTATTCATAGGATATTTTAAAATAATTATAAACATATTTTGATTATTATATCATTGTATTTTTTTTTTGACAAAATTATATCATTGTATTGTATCTAGTCTAAAGTAAATAATTTTTTTTGATGGAAAAATAAATATGTGATCCATTGGTTTTACAAAATTAAATATGTGATCCGTTGGATTTTAGAAAAAAATTGGATGGATTGGATCCATCCATTTATATAAATGGATGGATTAAATCCAATCCATTAACACTTATACAATATATTGGATGGATTTTTTTATAGATGGATTGGATGTATAGTGGATAAATGAATTATTTTGACACTCCTAAGAAGGAAGCTATTTCTTCCACATCAAAAAAAGAAAAGAAGAGAGACTGCTTCCATTTTTTTATTATGTTGACCATTTTTCTGTTTTTTTAAGTATGTTATAAAAGAGAAAATAAGATTTATTAATTTATATATATATATATATATAAATTATGTTTACGAGTTGACTTTATGTTTCAATTCCATCCGAACTAAATGAGTTGACGTAAAAATTCAATTCTAACAAACTTGCAACAGAATACCATAGGAAGGAGATCCTCTCCGATTAAATCTTAACCATCTAAATCTTTTTCCGCACTAATTCACATCATAAAAAAAAACCTACAATATTGGTGATTGGTGAATATTAACATTGGACTCCCTCCATTGAAATTCGAAATCTCACACAATCCATGTCTAGTGACATGAGAGTTTGGATCATCCACAACAAAAATTACAGCCGTTTGATTAATCCAACAGTTTATATTTTAGATGAAAACTAAATTAATAAAAAAAAAATAAATCAAATTTGTTTCTTTCTGCGTGTACTCATAACTCATTCGATTTCGTTGTTTCTTCTTCTTCTACTCTTTGGAGTTTGATTCTTCTTCTTCTTCTGATTCAAATTCAAAGCTGAAGGTACCAATTATTATCTTACAGTATTGCCCTTTTCTTCCATCCATCTCTAATTTTCTAGGTTTCTCATCAACCCTCAATAGTCAACATATTTCGATTCTTATTATCAATTTAATTCAGATTTTGTTTTTTTTTTCTTCTTCTTTTCAAGGATTCTGTGAGCTATGAAAATGGATTTGATGTCTGGTTACAAGGTACATACTTATTCGATCCTAACTACTTTCTTCAATTTCAATTTTGCAGATTTTATAGTTAATCTGTTTCACTGCATTGTATTCTATTCATTTCACACTGATCACAACTAGATTAGGGTATAATTAATCAATTCATTTTCTAAAGTATATAATTTTAACATGTTAATCCGTCTCTGTGCTTTTTCATTTTGTAATTTACAATATGCATGACTAGGTTAGGGTAGTTAATCATTGTTTAGAAAGAAATTGATGTGTTAATTTTTTCGTAGGGTGTTGTTGGGCTTGTTTTTGGCAATGAGAATTCTTCAAATGAAGATAGGTAAGTTTAAATTTTTAATTTTCAATCATTTTTTGATCCATTTGATAAGCTATACTTAGTGCTATATTTCTTGTCAATGTTACGTATCGATAGGTATGTTGAGCGGTTGCTTGATCGGATAAACAATGGTAAACTACCAGATGACAGGAGAAATGCTATTACTGAGCTTCAGGCTGTTGTTTCAGAAAATAAAGCTTTCCAGTTAGCATTTGGGGCAATGGGTATATTCTGTTTCTATCAAAAATTTTGTTTTAGTTTTGTTTCTCTCATCTTATGAAATTTTTTTAATCCATCTTTTCAGGCCTTCCTATAATTTTGGGCGTCTTAAAGGAAGAACGTCATGATATTGAAATGGTGACAAAACATTCTTTCCCGCTATGTTTACCATTTATTTTTGTTGTTTTTCTTTAAGTTGATAAGACAATAGATGAAAAAAAAATTGAATTTAAATTTGTGAACTTGTTTTCCATCAAGTTGATTAATAGGTTCATAACCCAGTTCACCATGCTTAATATAGACTTGTATACACTCCTTAATTTATGACTTCTTTCTATTTACCAAATTGGAGTTGGTGTTGTGGTCAATCTTCATGGGTTCTATAATAAACAGCAGTCTTTATTTTTCTTATATAGTATTTTATAAAGACATTTTATTTTAGATCACCATCAGGCAGTGGTGTGATAGAAACTGGATCAGAAATAGGAAAAGAAGTAATTTTTTTTAACTGAATCCCTAGAATCCAAATTCTGTAACCAGCAAGATAAAAGAATAGGAATAGGGATGAGATATTATAGAGAAGAATGAATGAAAGAATGCTCTAGGATTTTCAAGAGACCTGGACTCTCCCAAATTCATCAATACCTCTGCTTCATTCACCTAATCCCATTTATTACCCTTCATACTGACCACCCTAACTGCTTAACTGTAGCTAGTTATTTTTCTGTTTGCAAGAATGGATTCCGATGCTTTATCACATCCTTTTTCCTCTTCATGTACACCTTCTTAATCAGTGGTCTCCTATCTCATTTCAATCATCAACCCACTGTGTTGGGTATTGGCTGTGCTAATCTCATTTACTGGTGGACATTGGTTCAGTTAGATTGTGAAGGTTTTTTGTTTGTGGTTATTGAATTAAAACAATTCAATTGAATTCATTATTAAAATTTTGCTGCCATTTCTTGTTCTCCAGCAGCCATAAACTGTCCTTTCCCTATATGTCTACCGTGTTCTTTTAATATAACAAATCACAGTGGCAAGTTAATTGGTAATTAAATTACATCTATGCAGGTTCGTGGTGCATTGGAAACTCTTGTCAGTGCATTGACTCCCATTAATCATTCAAAAGGATCAAGTAATGAAGTTCAGCCAGATTTGATGAATACTGATTTACTATCTAGAGAAGAAGAAAGTATCCCTCTTCTTCTAAGTTTGTTGGTAAGAATTTTCTTTCTCAACCATGGGATGAATTCTCAATTATATCGCTGAAAGTATCGTTGATTTTTTAGGCTTATGATATAAGTCATAATGTTTCTTAATCATCTTTTCCTTTGGGATACTTTGACAGGAAGAGGATGATTTTTATGTGCGATATTATACTCTGCAAATATTGACTGCCCTTCTCTCGAATTCTCGACAGAGGTATAAAGTTAAATAGTTTCCATGGTATTTCCTGACGTTGTTATATCATCTTGCTTGGAAAGGGCCCTTGCTGACTTCTTCTTTAGGTTACAGGAAACTATATTGACCATCCCGCGTGGTATAACTCGGCTAATGGACATGCTTATGGATCGTGAGGTTCAAGACTCGAAAACTTTATAATACTCTAAAAAACTTTTTTGAGCTTAATTATTGATCTTCGTCATATGTCTCTACTAAAATCACATAGTTTAAACCTTTCCTCTCATAATTGCTTGTTGATTGTTGGTTGTTATTGATAATGGAAAAATGATCAAGATTTACCTTCCAGGTGATAAGGAATGAGGCCTTATTGCTTCTTACTCACCTGACCCGTGAAGCTGAGGTAACCTTTTTGCTCTAGCAGAAATGTTTTCTCTCACTTCAACTTTTTTTAATGTTTTTCTTTCTTTCATCATGCGGTAAAATTTGGTCATCTAAATAAATTTAACGGTTACAGGAGATCCAAAAGATTGTTGTCTTTGAAGGTGCATATGAGAAGATATTCAGTATCATAAGGGAGGAGGGAAATTCAGATGGTGGTGTAGTTGTGCAGGTGAGGCATGGCTACTCTTATTTACAGTGCTTATTCAATTTGCTTTATATAGCTTTTGGTCTAAACAATTCTTTGGTCACTTTTCAGGACTGCCTTGAATTGTTGAACAATTTGATTCGTACCAATGCATCCAATCAGGTTTGTTGATTCTGTCGTGTTTATTAAGTTTATAGCTGATTGGTACTGATTCAACTATGCACGGTGTAGGTGCTACTCAGAGAGACTATAGGACTTGATTCATTGATATTGATTTTGAAGCTGAGAGGAAGTTCTTACTCTTTTACTCAACAAAAGGTTGGATTCTTTCAATTTTTTACTTTAACTTTATGCTATTAGTGGACCCTTATGTCTGACTCTTGACTCTTGTTATAAAACACCATGCCAGTAGACAATCAATCTACTCAGTGCATTAGAAACCATTAAATTGTTACTAAAGGGAGGTTCTGAGGCTGATCCTGGGAAAGATGCTAATAAAAAGACAAATAAGGCAGCTCTGGTTCAGGTTTGTAAAAGTCTCAGACTTATTACAATGATTGCATAAAAGAGCAATCTATTTCTGGTGATCTTACACTGCTGTTTTGTGGAATTGGGTGTAGAAAAAGGTACTGGACAATTTGTTGATATTAGGTGTTGAAAGCCAATGGGTACCCGTTCCAGTTCGCTGTGAGGTAAGATAACACTCCTTCCACAATGTATAGATCCATCAGCTCTTCATATAAAATATTGTTTAATTAATTATTTGATCTTATATTTTCACTGTAAATTTAGTTTAATATTTGTTTGTTGTAGAGAACTATTTAAGACTATCTTCATGATTTTGAATATAAAATCCTAGTAATAGTTTTCATTATAAAATAATTTATATAATATCATGCTTTTAAAATTTAGATATCAAAATGGTTTAGATTATATGAGAATGAATATATGTAATATTGACCAGAAAGAGTAGTAACCTTACCAAGTTATTGCAGTTTTTATCATTGAGACATTGACCATGGTAAATATTACTTGCCCCATTTCGAAATGAGTGTAACTTGGGTTATAAAATAGTTGATACATCCAATTTAATTTTTGTTGGTATGAAAATTTTCAATTATTATGAAGCATGAAGCAGTGCTCAATTTTATGTTGTTGAACTCTATCTTATTAGGCATTGAGATGCATTGGGGATTTGATTGCTGGAGATTCAAAGAATCTTGATCTTCTTGCTAGCAAAGTTCTTGGAGAGGATCCACAAGTTGAACCTGCATTGAATTCTATACTTCGAATAATTTTGAGGTCTTCTAGCATGCAAGAGTTCATTGCAGCTGATTATGTTTTCAAAAACTTTTGCGAGGTAGGTTATGCATACTTCTTTATTTTGATTTATTTTTTAAAAGCATTCCTTGTCAGCATACATATTATATCATTTAAGAACTAATAAATTTGATTAGTGCACATGAATGCTTTTGACTACATATGTTTCATTTCTGCTTCTTTTTTAATCTTCCTTTAATGATTAAATCAGAAAAACACTGATGGTCAAGCAATGCTAGCATCTACACTAATTCCACAGCCATATTCCATGAATCATTCATTCCTTGAGGAGGATGTCAATATGTCTTTTGGAAGGTTTGTTTTGTTGGTGGTTCTTTAATGCTGTGCTTATTGATAATGTTTGATTTTAACTTTTTATACAACAATTCTTGTTTGTGTTTGTTTCTAAATTATAACATATCCGTTAATATTCTTTCTTCAATCCCTTTTAATTTTGTCATTTGTTTCTCTTTCAGCATGCTATTACATGGTCTTACTTTGGGTGAAAATGACGGTGATCTTGAGGTATGCAATACTTCTTTATCTATATTCCAGATTTGCATGGCAAGCTAATGCCAGTGGAAGGAACTGTTGGGTTTTGATATTTTTACTTGTACAATGGCAGTCCACTGTTACTGTATATGTAATTATCTGGCTAACATAATTTTAAATATGTAGACTTGTAGCAGAGCTGCTAGCGTTCTATCACATATATTGAAGGACAATCTCCAATGCAAGGAAAGGGTATGCAAATAATTCTTCGCTTCATTGTATTTTTAGCTTTATTTTACAACCAGTTTTAGTAGATGTAAGGACTAGAGAATACATTCAGTTTTAGCTTTTTGCTTACAATATCTTGTTCGGTTTTAATTTTACTGCCGATTCACTTATTTTTGCTGGAATATTGTAAGTATAAAACTTCTTATGATTAAACGAAAATAGTTGATAAAAGGTAATCAGATTAAATAAATTTGAAGGGGAAGTAATACACTGGCGAGGACATCTATGTAAAAAAAAATTCATTTTTTATTTGACAATACAAAATATTAGCATAGATAAATACTCTCACTGGTGATCTAGTTCTGTTCTGCTGTTAATGCATGTTTTACTTGGTGAACGTGTATCTGATTTACTTTGGACCATCGTGCTTTTCACTGTTATCTAATTTTTAGAATTTTAGAATGAAGGAACTAGGACATTATCTACATATTTTGCTATTTTGCCTGCTTTATAATGGAGTTTTTTTTGTAACAACTTTATAATGAGGTTTGAAATTGGAATTTTTATGTTAATTAGTGTTTTATTGTGTCATGTACAGAGTTTTTTAAAGTCATTTCTTATTTTCCATCTCGTACGAGTCTACGAGTTGAGTCTACTGACTCTCCACGAGTCTACATAGACTCGCGATTCTGACAACCTTGCTTACGGCTTTTCTTTCTCGATTTTTTCATCCTGAATTTCTTTATGCTGTTAGCCATACCACATCAGTGTTGCCTGTTTTTGGTTTCTTTTGCGCTAGTGGTATTTTTCATATATTTGTATGTAAAGATAGTATGATTTGTAAGATTGTGGAAAGGAAGAAGTGAAATTTAGTTGCTCAGAGAAATCTTTTGAGAAATGTTTCAGGTTTTACGAATTGAAATTGAGGCACCCATGCAATCTTTAGGAGCTCCAGAGCCACTAATGCATAGGATGGTGAAATACTTGGCCCTCGCATCTTCAATGAAATCCAAAGATGGAAAATCTAATACATCAGGAAATTCATATGTCCAAGCTATTATTTTGAAATTACTGGTTACATGGCTAGCTGATTGCCCCAATGCAGTGCACTGCTTCCTAGATGCTCGACCTCACCTTACTTATCTTCTTGAGCTAGTATCAAATTTGTCAGAAACAGTGTGTATAAGGGGTTTTGCAGCAGTTGTGATGGGTGAATGTGTGATCTATAACAAATCCACTGATAACGGAAAAGATGCATTTGCCATTGTTGATCTAATAAGTCAGAAAATTGGACTTAGTTCGTATTTCTTAAAATTTGATGAGATGCATAAGAGTTTTGTTTTCGCTAACGTGGAGTCATCATTCACTCATAGATCATTCTCTAGATCTTCAGCAGCTAGCATGGCAGATATTCAAGATGTAGATGAGAATGATTTGTCAGAAAAGAAAAATATGGATCATCCAAATCTTTCTTCAATCTTGGATTCCTACTTTGTGAATTTTGTTAAAAGACTGGAGGCAAATATTAGAGAACAGATTGTGGAGGTTTATAGTCGTCCAAAAACCAAGGTAGCAGTAGTGCCAGAAGAAATAGAGCAGAAGAAGGGCGAAAGTGACGTTGAATATATAAAGCGGCTGAAAGCTTTTGTTGAGAAGCAGCACTCTGAGATTCAGGTATTATTTGTACTTGTCAATTCCTCTTCATATGTGTATATATACGAGGATTAGTCATAAATCTGTTCTTTCAAGTAGTCTACCCTTCTACTGTATAATTGTTAATTAACAACGTACAGGTTAGATGTTTTAAAATCAACCTTCAAATTTCAGAGCATTTAGTTCTGTAGTTTTTTATTAGCATTGTCATTTACTTAATGTGATATTCTGGAGTTGTTTTTAAATGGTTTGTGCATAAGAAGATTACAATGAACATTCTTGTTAAGTGTTTTCTAAGATGTACTGCAGTCAGCTTAAATCTCTGCTGGTTTGTTCAGCTAGTTAGATTTGTTTCGGATGGTTTTCCTGGTTAATAATACCTTAGTATATCTATAATTATTTGTCTGATGTTATCCCATGAATGTGTAATGTAGAGTCCTTTAGAAGAATAGCAAGTGTGTAGGACTGCATGAGCCTGTTCTCTTTAACAAATATATCAACATGGTTTGACTATTCTTGATATGTTTTTGATTTAGTGATTTTTTTTTAAAATTTTTTTATTTCACAATATCAGGATCTCTATATTCGAAATGGTACACTGGCAGAAGACCTGGCTAAGACAGGTAATAGTTCGCAGTCTGAGCAAAGAGTGAGTGGAGGCATGGACAGAGTTCAAATAGAGACACTCCGTAGAGATTTCCAAGAAGCATCTAAAAGGTTGGAGATGCTTAAGGAAGAAAAAGCCAAAATTGAATCGGAGGCAATTATGTATCAGAATTTAGCTGCAAAGACGGAAGGTGATCTAAGGAGTCTGTCGGATGCATACAATAGCCTTGAGCAATCTAACCTCCATCTGGAGAATGAGTTGAAAGCACTGAGGGGAGGGGAGCACTCAACATTCCCAGATGTCGAGGCAATAAAAGCTGAAGCAAGGGAAGAAGCTCTGAAGGAGAGCGAAGGTGAACTGAATGATCTGCTTGTATGCCTTGGGCAAGAACAAAGCAAGGTGGATAAACTTAGTGCTAGGTTGCTGGAGTTGGGGGAGGATGTTGACAAACTACTTGAAGGCATTGGAGATGATGCTGGAGCTGCTGAAGATTTCGAAGATGAGGAAGATGCCGAGTAACATATTTTCATTTGTGTCTCACTTTTATACGTTTCATGTTAAATTGTACAGCTAACGCGATCCATGGAGAATGGAAACATTCTATGGTTGGATTTTAAATTATGATTTCCTCAAGACCTTTCTTGCTGGTTTATATTTTGCAATATTCAGGTGTGATTAAATTGCGTCTCTATTACGTTTGGTATTCTTTTCTTTCTTCATTGTCATGTTAACCAATCAAATTTGTGAAAAAACTTTTAGGGCCAGCAATTGTATTCTGTTAAATGTTTTAGACAATAATAAAGCAATAATGCTAAAAGTGTGGATAGAAACATGTTCAAGATGTCATCAAATAGCTCAATGTTATTTTTCATAATTTAGCAATAGGAATGTATACACAGCATCAGCACTTTTCATTCTGTGAAGAATTTCATTGGAACATATAACAAATAAAAAATAATTGTTAAGCAGTTTTCATGGCATCAAGCCATCAAGCAAAGCATCTCTCAATTATTATAAGGGGCAAAAAGGGCTTTATGTTATGGCATCTATCTATCAGCATGATATTCATGCACACCTAATTGCTCTCTCAAGGCAATGTAACCCTATAAAAAGAAACTATAAATATGAACAAACTAATGCATTGTACACATAATTAGGAGACTTGAGTCTATATTTTATAAATCTCCTTCGATTTACAGCATCAATTATAGTTCAGTGAAAGCCATAAATAACTCTGCGAGGATCCAATTGTCCACTGCAATAGCTTGATGAAACAGTAGAGAGCTCTTGATAGCCCTTCCACTCTTCACATGGCTTCAAGAGAATAGGAGTATCAATTGCTGCTGAATTCACACATAGCATCATTTTGTAATCATCATCTCCCAAATCAGGTAAAAATATATATGATGCAAAACTGATCCATAGCAACCTGCATCATTCTGGTAGTGCATTCTTCTGAAGCACAAAGGTTCTTTTCTTCTCATGATCTATGATGTCAATTTTATTTGGGCTGTGTAAGTATATCCTAGGTAACTAAAACAATGCTTAGAGAACAGTAACAACATGAATGAGGTGGCATCTACGAATGTGTGCGTGTGAGTGGTGACAATAATTTGACTCGTATAGTATTCATTATAGAGGAGTCGGATTGAGGCAAATGGCGAGAATGAAGAATTTGATTTGATGCTTTATGATACCTACCTCTCCTTCAAATGGCTGCCACCATCATATCATTCCGGCTCAATGATTTTTTCGAGATATTGAAAAGATTTTTTTTTGAACTCATGTACTGTATTTTCTGAAAGATGATTGTAGTATATGATAAATCCTTGATGGATTATTTTTTTCCGAGAGTACCATTGGTAACATATTCAAAATTTTAATTGCAGGTGGAGATGTTGAAGTTTTCAAAGGACTATTGATTTACAGTCAAGATAGAATATGTGTGCAGTGCACTAGGAATTTTAAGTAGGATATTTTGTTTTATGAGACTTGTTAAAAGATGACTAAGGAATTTTTACAATTATGAACATTTTGAAAGCTATTATATTAACAAATTCTGTAATAGGAACAACTAGTAAATTTTGTGACATGGATCTTGTGAATCATGGACATCATGTTGAACTCTTTTATTTACTGTGCCTAATATACTCAGCTGAAGCTGACGATGATGCTGATAATGACATTGGACATTGGTGTTGATTCGGTTTATGCAGAGTTGTCAAATAGCGATGCAGTTGTAGTTGATAGATCGGTGAGTATTAATTCCATTACTTCTAATGAATTTCGTGCTATGAAATTTGAAAGTGTGAATGAAGCTTACGACTTTTATTATCGCTATGGAAAATATAAAGGTTTTGCCATTAGGAAAAGTGAAGTTAGGCGCAGAGGGTCCAAAGGTAGTGAAATAATAGTAACTAGTCGATTTCCCGTGCGTTGCACGGGTTTTGCGGAATACCATATATATTTGACTTAAAGTTTTATCAACGATAAAAATTATCATCTTGCCGCGAATTATAAATTTTGATCAGTAATAATTTGTAATAGTGATTTTAAAATTTTTATTTGAGATAAAAAATGTCATCTCCACGTAAATTATATTTTTTTATGAATAATAACTTATAATAGTGATTTCAAAACTTTTATCAGTGATAAAAGTATCATTCCCGTGAATTATAAATTATTATCAGTAATATTTGTAATAGTGATTAGTAGCGCGTAAAAATTATAAACCTCTATCGATATTTAGAGGTTGACCTAGCGCGCAATAATTAAAAAACTATCTATAAGTAGCACGCATAAATTATAACCCTCTCGATTAGTAGCGTGTAAAAATTATGAATCTCTCTATCAATAGTTGGAGGTTGAAGTATCGCGCAAAAATGATAACACTCTATACGTGCTTAGAGGTTGATAATGTTTATGCAAAAATTACAAACTTCTTTATCGATACTTAGACGTTGACATAGTATGCAAAAATTTAAAAACTCTCTGTGAGTGGCGCACAAAAATTATATATCTCTTTATAAGTAGCGCGTAAAAATTACGAATCTCTCTATCAATACTTGAAGGTCGAAGTATCGAACAAAAATTATAAACATCTCAATCGATATTTAGAGGATGACCTAGCGCGTAAAAATTAAAAAACTCTCTCTAAGTAGCAGGCTTAAATTATAAACCTCTCTCTATCAATACTTAGATGTTGAAGTAGAGAGCATGAATTATAAAAATTATAAACCTTTCTATAAGTAGCGGTGAAAATTATAAACCTCTCTATCAATATTTAGAGGTTGACCTAGCACACAAAAAATTAAAAAACTCTCTATAACTACCGGGCAGAAACTATAAACCCTTTTATGAGTAGCGCGTAAAAATTATGAATATTCTACCAATACTTGGAGGTTGAAGTATCGTGCAAAAATTACAACCCTCTATATATACTTAGAGTTTGATATTTTTTAAGCAAAAATTTTAAACTTCTCTATTGATATACTTATGAGTTGACATAATGTGCAAAAATTTAAAATCTCTGTTAGTGATGCGCAAAAATTATAAACCTCGTTATAAGTAGCGCGTAAAAATTACAAATCTCTCTATCAATTAATACTCGAAGGTTACTATTTGAGAATATATAGGAATGCTATTTGGGATAGAGTACTATTCAAAATATAGGTAGGAATCACAATAATTAATGAATTTTCTTGATTCTAACTGGCCATTCTGATTGGTGATGAATATATGTAAATGAAATTTGATTGCATGTAATTTGATTGGTGGTTGCTTATAGAGTGTGGAAGGTTCCAAAAGCTTCTTGAGTGATCCCCAAGATACAGCTGTCACTTGGTCATTAGACCTTGTAACAGGGTGCCAAAATTAATTTTTTTTAAAAATGAGGATTTCTTAGAGAAACAATATACACATAACACAATTTTCAAAAGTCCAGAACCCATCACAAAAGCACAATTTTTAGGTGTTACAATCTGCTACAAAAAAATATGCATCCTTAAAAATTCCAAGCATATGTTAGATAGAAATCAGCACCGGCCTATTATAACAATAAAGGAGATTTCTTGTAAAAATATTGAGATTTACAAATGAAGATTTCTTAAAGAAATAATATGCTCTACATAGCACAATTTGTAAGAGTATAGGATCCATCTCAAAAACACAATTTTGAGGTGCTAAAATCTGATCGAGATTTTTACACAATCAGTAGAAGTCAATTATTGAACTACAGACTCAGAAGTAACTCAAGTGAAACATCAAGACACCATAGATGGAGTCAATCAAACTTTAGAGAAAAGTTGTGTCCATATGGTTGCCAATACTCCAACGCCCCATTTGCACTTTGGTGGGATTTATATTGTGACTTTGCTTGCTCCAAACCTCATTGCAATAATTAGTAGATAAATTTTAGTGTCTGCAAAATCAAGGTTGTAAGGTCTGTTTGATTTAAGCTCTCTTGTTCTTCTTTAACTACTTAATTAATTATGTGGTTGTTTGCTTTCGTTCCTTACAACATCTATTACTTCATCTACCCCTCAAAATTAAACTTGATAATCAAAACGATTCTACTTAAAAAAAATCATACCCCCACCTTTCATCTTACAATGTGAAGATTAGGGATATTAGTACAACTCATACCAAATTAAAAAATTCTGAATCAGTTCAATGAATCCAATGTAAGATACAAAATACACAGCCAGATAAAACAGGACATGCCAAACTTCGAAATGCAGCAAATGCTATGTGCAACTAAAGTAAAATATTGTGTAGTGAAACAAACATATATCCTAGCTACATTTGTTATTTCAGGACTTGAAAAATGAGAACTAAGAAAGTAAATAAAATTTTATATTATAATCTAAAATCACAGTAGTTAAAGTTATAAGGTTTCAGGTAAAAAGCAAAGAGAAATAAATAATAAAGACTGAATAATTATGGTTTCAGACTTCATATTCAAAATGGTTAAGTAATAGGTGATAATAGTTCTCACCCAACTTCACTGTCTCCATATGCAAGTAGAAGTTGCACCTCTTAAACGAACAACATCCAATGTTACGGGAAGAGTCTTGGTGAGGTCTTCAGGCTGTAACACATGAATGTCATGTAAGATTAAGGACTTAATTAAAAAATTGGATGATACTATAAGGACCAACAGATTGATTTAACCTAAAAAGAAATAAAAAAACATACACTGCCATAAACTGATTGAGGATTATTAATATGTTCTCCTGTCAATCCTAACTTCAACACTTTCTCCCCTTCTTCTACCATCCCACATGAGCAATTTTCGCAGGCCTTTCTAGTAGTTCCAATTTCACAATTACCTATTCCATAACATGTTAGCCAAAAGCCAAATATCACAAAGAATACTAACTGAAGAACAAAGGTAGATGAGTACTGAAAAGTACTATTTACCAGATGACAGTACAGGTTTTTTTAAATCTTCTTCAGGCAAAAGACTATTTTCATCAATCAGACCTGAATCAAAATCAATTGGCACTTTTGGTGAACTTTTCACAACCTTCTTCTTTAGTGCAAAAGATGAACCAATTTTCTATGAAGGCTTTTTAGCTTTGATCTATATGTGAAATAGAGAACATATATATAATTAGAACTTGTAATTATAACTGTTTGATTAAATGTTTCTGGCGTATCCTATTGCACGACAATTTAAACAAACGAAACAAATAAATACATTTATAAGAAACACATAAAATTCAAGCCTTATCATGTATAACCCTTCTAAGGTTGTCTGACGAACATCTAACTTCACTGATGTTGAATACATGTTGCATAAACTAAATCAAGGTTTCTTTGATTGCCGCACACTGAATCATTGTGACCGCAACCTATAAATGTTCCATAACACCTTGGCAAGTCAAGGGAGATAATGGCCCAATTTTCAGCATTGAGAAATACTATTTTCCCCCAAACAAAATTCATTTATTAAAACTAAAAAAGCACCAAAAAAGTATCTGTTATGAGCATAGTTTTAATTCACGATCGCATCTCAGTTCTTCATATTATGGAGAATCACAGACAAATGTGACCTGAACTGCAGTCTAGCAAATATTTCATGTGAAGACTACATTGAGAAAGAGAACAAAACAAAAATTCACGTGAGAGAGAAAGAGAGGCAACCTTTTTTCTAGCTAGCAAAGGTGGATCTGGTGGAGTTCTTTTTTTTTCCCGCTCACTGCCCATTTCGCCGTTTTGCAGTCATGAGAGACCCTCACCATCCCGCCGCGAATCAACACCACATTGTCGCTACTATTCTGTTAAGCTATGCAATTAGAATTTGAATTAAAAGAAACAAAACAGGATATAGTTTAAGCAATTAGAATTTGAATCCAAAGAAACAAAACAGGATAAAGTTTAAACTTTGAAAGGCTAAATTAACCTCACCACCAAAATCAGCGTGTCCAGAAGTATACACCAAGTTGATCACATTTTCATTCCACAAAACAGAAGTAACCTGAAAAACCATGTCTCATGCGCTTGGATTAACCTATGAGTAACACAAAACTGCACATCAGTTGGTGCATTACTACCACTTTCATCACCATCTTCATCAATTGTGGTTTGAGTCTGCAATTTCCTATTCAATGTGTAGTACAATAGAGCTGCTGCACCTGCTGCAGTAGCCCTTGCTGTAGTTGCCATGATTAACCTCTCCCTATATAAAACAATCCCATAAACATAAAATTGAAAAATTAAAACTTCTTTATAAAAAAAAATCACAATAGATAACAGTGAACAAATTCCAAATAAAATCCAACTTCAAATTTCAAAATCCATCATTTTCACATGTAAATTTAATTGTATATCATCAAATCAAACAAAACCTACCAGAAAAAGTTAATCTTTTTTGTGACCCTTTTGATCAATTAAGAAAAAAATCCAGAAAACAGTGATGAAATTAATTGAGACGATGAACAAAAAAAAAAGGAACATGACGAACATGAAGAAACATCAAAACCTAAAGAAGAAAGTAGTCATTGATCTTACTTGTTTTGAAACTGTTTCTGAACTTGTTCTTCCTCTTGCTCTGTAAAAATTGAAAACCTACAACACATATAGACTGAGAGTTGTAAAATATATAGGTAATTCAGACACTTGATCCTAAATACCAATCAAATCCAATACAAACAGAGCATAATCCCTAATCAATCTGAAGTAAAAAGATAAATAAGCATAATTTATAAAACTAAAGTGTTGGAGCTAATATAGTAAGTAACAAAGGAGCATGCATCAGGATTCTCTCCCATGGACTCAAAGCTGCAAAACCATCAAACCAAACATATAATAATTCAGAAACTTTACTCACAATTCCCATCAAATCCAATATAAACAGAGCATAATCTAAGCTCAAAATGCATAAATGACAATTCTGCCCCCAAATCATAACCTAAACAGATTTCAATCAATTGTAAGAATTAAAGCTTCAACATCATCATAAACAAAATCAAAACCTAATTGAGATTAATATTGCAAACAAAATTTAAATTTTAAAAAAAATCAATTTCTTTGTTGCTAGAATTGAAAAGAAGAATTGAATTAGAAGAAAGCAACACCACATTGTCGCTGCTATTCTGGAAAATCAAATTTTAAACAAAAATTGGCAAATCAATTAAAAGTAACTAACCAATTTTATCTAATAATGAATCTGTGAAATTCATTTAAATCACACTAACTACAAAAACACCAAAAATACTATCAGCATTGCAAACAAAAACATTTGTAAAATGAATCTTGAAATCACGTACTTACTTTCAATTGAAGGAAATTGAATGCAGAAAAGCAAACAGAAAACAGAACCACCTCCAAACCCTAAAAAAAAGAACACACGTGAGCCAAAAACCACCAGCACACCTCCTGCGGCGCCGAAAACACCACCACCGCTTTCCAGACACTAAGACAGAACAACATCACTAAGAGAGAACGAAAGACTCCGTCAATGGCGGAGAGGTAGGATTTGGTTTGTGGATCAGACAATTTGATTTCGCTGTGGATTTGATTTGAGGAGAGAAATCGAACAAAAATGGATGAGAAATTGATGGATTTGGTTTGAGGAGAGAAATCAAAGAAAGAAATTGTGAGGACGAGAGAGAGAGTGAGAAGATGAGAAAGAGATTGAGAGGAACAATAGAATTATATGTTGCTATTTGGAACAACACATGCAGCCAATTGTTTGCATGTTAGACACTTGTTTATAATAGATGCATAGCACAGAACATATGAAGCAAATAGAATGAAGGGTGATAAAAAAGAAGAGACAATTGTCACTCATGCATATGACATGATTATCCAAACTACATATGTGTTAAAGTGTAATGGAGTGAATGTGGAAGAGGAGGATTGGAGCATGGGAGAAGATGTGTCCTTGATCTATAAGCCAATGCAAGGAAGGTGACATCATGAATTGCATCATGGAGTAGGGTTTCAAAATTTCAATTAGGGTTTCAAGTTCTACCTTTAGTATTATAGAAGATAGAAGATGAGGTAGTTTGTATACAACGAACATGGTTTAAGAGATCACCGATGTCTGACCCGTATTAAATGCGCAGCTAGACTTCGTGCGCACTACAAAGCTAAAAAGGGAAAAGTATGGGAAATTTAACTAATGACCCTAACAATAGATGAAGAAGTTGGAAGGATGGAGCAATTTGGAGTAAAAATAATTTGACTTTTGAACCACTACTTTTGCTGGATTTATGTTTTCATAATTTCAGAATTTATTTTTGTGATTTTATAAATACACATTTTTATTTCCTATGATAAATTTCTTTCTTTCTCTCTCATATCATATTATGTTAAAGTTTACATAAGTTTCACTAATTTTATATGGACCTATGTGGTACAAGACAAAAAAAAAAGAAAAAGAAATTCAATACATGAAAAATAAAATTCACATAGGTCTGGTGAAACTTATGTAAATTTTAACAAATAAGATAGAGTGCATTAAAAATGTATTTGTTACATGCGTATTGCTAACATTAGTCTTTAGTAAAATCAAAATTCACGTAAGTGATATCAACATCATCTGCCAACCTTTAAACAATGCTAACCACAAATTAAAGTAGTATTGCTCATTATTCACAAAGAAGAATAATTTGAAAATTAGTTTAAGATGGTGACGCCGTTTGTTTTATACATAAAAAGAAATCAACAATTTCATAAATAAAGCAACATGTCGTTCATAAAAAAAATAAAATGGATAAGGTTCATAAAATAAAGCAATAAGTCTAATTTTTTTGGTTTTCACCACCAGTTTAATCTGGTTCGGGGGTCAGTTCTGGCATCAAGTGATTCCAGCCCCCTCCCGATCGCAGTTGCGGGGGATCGAACCGTGGTCCTCCCTACCAAGTTCAGCGCCAATCATCACTGAACCAACTAACGATTATTCTATACCTTCCCATTATTCTATACTAGCCGCCAAACGGGCGTGATCGATATTCTTTTTTTTTTTGCTGTGATCGATATTTTCTATTGTGCAAATATAAATAATTACTGAATCTCATTTTTTATTGGACTTAGTTAATTGATAACTACTTGACCTCCTTTTTTGTTGTGGTTAGTTATTAAGAAGAAAAATTTTTTTTTTTTTACTATAAAAAAACTGAAAACCTACTTTTATGTGGAAGTTGTATTTAGTTTTTTTTTGTAGTTGTTTTTAAGGGTAAAATAGGAATAATGAAAAAGTCATCCCAAAAATTTGTATGCCCTTTATATATTAGTATAGATATGAGATATGAACACTTAGTATTAAATGTGTTCCGCAAGTATCCACTTACTTTCTTTTTTTTTTTTTTCATAAGCGAAATGACAAGTGCCATTGTGTTATGCAAGTATCCACTTATTTTTAGCTTTTTGGTGTGTACACGAAATGATAAATATCATTTGAAAATCACACCTTAAGCTTCTATAAAGAAACAAAAACAAAAATTTGGCAAAGGTCATTACCATTTACAAAGTAAGCATTGAATTCAAGCTATTGTGTCAGGCAACAAAGTGAAGCAACCAGGTAAATCTTGCTTTTGTGCTTCATTAATCGAATTAAACTTGTGCTATATGTCATGACATGTCTCTTTCTCATTCACAAGTGACATCGATCATTTTCTACGTTGTATATGCAAAAATTGGAATTGGTAAATAATGCAATGTCCATACCAATAAAATTAAATTTACAGGACAAAAAATATATTCAACTAATGAATATAATTATATGAAATTATCGATCCAATAGTTTAATATTACTTACTCCGTTTGTCCCTTATTGTGTGAGTCTAATATAAACTAAGAAACTTTAAGAATATTATTATTATTATTATTATTATTATTATTATCATTATTATTATTATTATTATTATTATTATCATATTGAATAGTTTTTATTATCATTTATTCAATGTAAATAAATTTCCATAATCATAAAAAGAATATTCTATGTTATAATACCATTAGTTACGATCTTATCTTATAAACTAATATACTGCCTCATATTATTCAAAATAAGTAATAAATTGATAAAGTTATTTTATTTGTTCAGATGAGATTAGAAATTGTTGTCCCTTTTAATTAAGGTCAATATATTTATTGCTATATAATAGGTATATATATTAGAACATTATAACATTAAATTATCGAAATTTGATTTTTCGGATATAACGTAACTAATACTAATCATTAATTTATTTTTTTGACAGAAATGAATCATTAAAAATAGTAAATTATTAATCACATTTTGAAAATAATATTACTTCATTTCAAATAAAACAAAAACTTCTCAATTAAATGTTGTTTGACTAATATGTATATCCTGATATCATCATTTGTTACCACATTTATAATTTTGTTTCATCATCAAATTGTAGCATTTGAATGCCATTATATACAGAAGGACACATTGGGAGTTTGGCATAGCAAATATCACTCAATTTGATATTGATATTGTAATTTTTCACAAATTGGTCACATATTGCTAACAATGTCCCTAGTTGTGGCTGTCACACTCATCCTCACTTTATTCCTATATGCTTTTCATCAAACAAAATCACTGAAAACTCCTGCCTTCACAAATTGGCCTTTTATTGGCATGTTACCTCAATTCCTTTGGAACATATCACACATCCATGAATATTCAGCTATATTGTTGAAATCAAAAGGTGGCACAATTGAGTTCATAGGACCATGGTTTACCAAAATGGTGGGTGTAATCACATCTGATCCAATCAATGTTCACCATATCATGAGCAAGAGATTTGACAACTTTGTGAAAGGTGATTCGTTTCGCGAAATGTTTGAACCTTTTGGCGAAGGAATTTTCACTACGGATTCACATAAATGGAAATACAATAGGACACTTCTCCAATTTCTCTTCAAACAAAGAAGCTTTGAAGCTTTTCAAGAAAAAATCATTCACAACAAAGTTGAGAAATCATTGATTCCTTTATTGAATCATGTTCAACAACAAAAAGGGTCGGTGGTCGATTTACAAGATGTCTTCAACCGTTTTACATTCGATAACATTTGTTTGATAATCCTTGGACATGATCCTAACTGTCTTTCCATTGATTTTCCTGAAGTTGCGGCCGAGAAGGCTTTTAACCAAGCTGAAGAATCCATCTTCTATAGACACACCGTTCCGCCTTTTGTTTGGAGGTTGCAAAGCTGGCTTCAAATCGGTGAAGAGAAAAAAATGACCAAGGCATGCAAAATATTTGATCAATTCCTATTTTCATGCATAGCTTCAAAACGCGAAGAACTTATGAAAAATTATAAAAATAATGAAATTGATACTGAAAGTGATGAAACTCATCATGTTGATTTGCTAACGGCGTTGATTAGAGAAGAGCAAAAAAATATGGATAGCGAATCAAGTGGTGACAAGTTTCTAAGAGATGCTGTATTCAATCTCTTTGTAGCCGGGAGAGATACTATAACTTCGGCACTTACATGGTTATTTTATCTCATCGCAACGCACCCTTTAGTGGAAGCCAAGATTCTTGAAGAGATAAAAGAAAATTTTGGACACAAAAAAAAGCCTTGGATATTAAGTGTTGATGAAGTGAAAAAACTTGTTTATCTTCATGGTGCTATATGTGAGGCATTGAGGCTTTTTCCACCTATACCTTTTGAGAGAAAAGAAGCAGTTACACCCGATATACTTCCAAGTGGTCATCATGTCTATCCAAATGCAATGATATTGTTTTCTTTGTATGCAATGGGAAGGGATAAAGATATTTGGGGAGAAGATTACTTGGAGTTTAAGCCAGAGAGATGGATTTCTGAGAGAGGAGGTATTGTTTACGCGCCGTCTTACAAATTTTTTAGTTTTAATGCTGGACCTAGGACTTGTTTGGGAAGAGACTTGGCTTTCATTCAAGTTAAGATGATAGCTGCTTCTATTTTGTGGAACTATGGTGTTCATGTTGTGGATGTTAATCAAGTCACTCCCAGCCTTTCAATTGTACTTCTCATGAAACATGGTCTCAAGGTTAAGATAACCAAAAGGGAAATTTAATTTGATGAAACTAGTAGGTAGCAATTTCAAATATTTGTGAAAACTATGGCATCTTGTATGATTTCACCAAATAGCTGAATAATAGTACTACTTAAGTGTAGGAAGCATGATCTTTTAATTGTTCATGAGGTATATCATGCTTATTAATAAGAGTTTGATTTTGTACCTTATAGTGACGGAGTTCAAAACATATATAGGCCCCGTTTGGCCCGGCTTATTTTCCTCTTTTTTTCTTCTCCTTAAAAATAGTAAAGAAGGAAAAAATTGTGTTTGACTTTACTTTTTTGCATTTTTTAGTTCTTTACTTTATTTCTCTAATACTTTTAAGAAGAAATAGTGTTAAATATAATTTTATACTTCTTTATTTCGTTTAAGCTAAAATAAAAAGTTAAAAATAAGCCGGGCCAAACGGGGCCATAGAATGGTTGTACAAAATCACCATTAATATCAATTATTTTAATAATAAAATCTTTCATATTTTCTTTTTTTGACTTATTTTTTCTTTCTTTAGTATTTTTGTGTCCTTTCTGATCTTAATAATAATGGGTGCATCATCTCCAATAAAAGATACTATGTGAAATATATTTTCATTTCTACAACAAAATCAAGGTTATTGTTTTATATATTTTTTTTTGTCGCGGTTAGAATTTCACATTTATAAAATGAATAAGTGGAAGTACCGAAATTCGAATATCAATTTCTTCATATTACATGCAAATGCAATGTCTCTATTAATTAAACTATGCTCATGGAGATAAATTACAAACAGATAGAGTTGAATCTATAACCTATAACACCATAAGTATATATTCTTAACTTCCGACCTATCTTCTCAAATCATTTCTTAACTTCTGGACTAAATCATTTTTTTTTTTACGGATAAAATACTAAATCATTACTCCTCTGTGCCATAATTATATTTTTTTTAAAAGGACCGCAGTCCGATTCCCCGCAACTTCAATCGGGAGGAGGCTGAAACTACTTGATGCCAGAACTGACCCCAGATTAAACTGGTGGTGAAAGCAAAAAAAAAAAAAAAAAACTAAAAAAAAAACAATATATTATATATGCGAGGTTGAGATTCAAACTCCGGTCATCATACTTATTCAACCGAAATTTCTATCTACCTGGCTTCAAATGACCAATTAATGCAAGTGACACTGAGATTATCTTCGCTCTGTGACCGACCATGCAAACAACCTCAACAAGATGTTATCAATGGAAGAAAAATTTACTCACTTTTCTCATTCTTCCCCACAAACCCCTCATTCTACTCACTCTCCCATTTTCAACCATTCCTTCATCTCTCTCACTTCAACCCACACAACACACCATTGCCACCATTGTCCACACTCTCTGCGACTCCAACCGTTTCACAGAAGCCCATCAACGTTTCTCCCTCTTCCTCTCCTCCGGTTCAATTCCCGATCACCGAACATGTAACCTCCTCCTTGCTCGGTTACTTCGTTCCAAAACCCCACTTCAAACATGGACTCTAGTCAAATCATTGATCCAAACCAAACATGGTTTTGTTCCTTCTTTGGTTAACTACAACCGTTTGATGAATCAGTTTTGTTTGATTCATCGACCGTTTGATGCTCATAGATTGTTTTTCGACATGAAGAATCGTGGGCATTGTCCTAATGTTGTTTCTTATACCACTTTGATTAATGGGTATTGTTCAGTTGGTGGAATAAGGGATGCAATCAAGGTGTTTGATGAAATGCTTGAGAGTGGTTTAGTGCCGAATTCGATGACTTACAGTGTATTGATTCGCGGGTTTCTTCTGGAAAGGGATTTGGAAAGTGGGAGAGAGTTGTTGTGCAAGTTGTGGGAGAGGATGAATTTGGAAGTTGAGTTGGGTGTGAAGGTTGCTGCTTTTGCAAATTTGATTGATTCTTTGTGTAAAGAAGGGTTTTTTAATGACGTTTTTGAGATTGCAGAAGAGATGCCGTGTGGTAGTAGTTTGTCGGAGGAGATTGTTTATGGCCAGATGATTGATTCATTCTGCAAAGTTGGAAGGTATCATGGAGCAGCTAGGATTGTTTATTTGATGAGGAAGAGAGGGTTTATTCCAAGTGATGTGTCATATAATTTTATCATACATGGACTAAGCAAGGATGGTGATTGTATGAGAGGTTATCAATTGTTAGAGGAAGGAGCTGAATTTGGTTTCTCGCTGTGTGAGCATACTTATAAGGTATTGGTGGAAGCTCTATGTCGTGTATTAGATGTCAACAAGGCAAGGGAAGTTCTTAAACTCATGTTGTGTAAGAATGGTGTTGACAAGACTAGGATTTACAACATCTATTTGAGAGCTCTTTGTCTTGTAAACAATCCAACAGAGCTTTTAAATGTGCTTGTGTTTATGCTTGAGAGCCAGTGTCAGACCGATGTGATTACCCTCAACACAGTTATCAATGGTTTTTGCAAGATGGGGAGGGTTGACGAAGCTTTAAAAGTATTGGATGACATGTTATTAGGTAAATTTTGTGCACCTGATGTTGTGACCTTCACTACATTGATTTCTGGTCTATTGGATGCTGAAAAAGTCGATGAAGCTTTTGATCTGTTCAATAAAGTGATGCCTGAAAATGGTTTGAAGCCTGGTGCTGTAACATATAATGTTCTTATCAGATGCCTATACAAACTTAAAAGACCGAATGATGCATTCGGGATTTTTAATAACATGGCTGGTGACGGCATTACTCCAGATAGTACCACTTATACAGTTATGGTGGAAGGCCTATGTGAATGTGATCTAATAGAAGAGGCAAAGAATTTTTGGCAGAGTGTTATATGGCCTTCAGGGATCCATGATAATTTTGTTTATGCAGCCATTCTGAAAGGACTATGTGGTTCTGGCAAATTTAACGAGGCTTGTCATTTCTTGTATGAATTAGTAGATTTTGGGGTCTTTCCAAATATATATAGCTATAATATTCTGATCAACTGTGCTTGCAATTTAGGTTTGAAAAGAGAAGCTTACCAAATTGTTAGAGAGATGAATAGGAATGGAGTGACCCCTGATTGTGTGACATGGAGGGTTCTTCACAAGTTACAAAGCAATGTGAGGAAACACGCCCCATCTGAAGATCTAACCTTGTCAACAGTTGATGAGGGTGATGACATGGATGATAAAGCAAGTCAGGATAGAAGGAAATGCATCTCTGCTTGTACTTCAAGTGGTGGTAAACCATTGGATTTTACCAGATAACAATGAAGCTTGGTTATTAATCCCTATCCATTGCTGATAATGCATGTCATGATAAAATGTGACATTAGGAATAGAGTTGAAAGAGAGTAAGTTTGAGATAAATTTTGTTAAAGATTATGAAGTTACTAGGAGCGACGTGACACTGCTAAATGAAAACATGCATTGTGGTTTTATACAGAATGTGCTGTACATGTATCAACAACTAGTTTCTCACAAAAAGTCCATTGACTCTTTCACTGTGAAGCCAAGAGATGAAATCTTCTATACTAAGTTCAATCCATCAATCACTTTGTGATAACTAGCCACAATTATGGTGTCTGATTGGAACTTCGGCGAGGTGCCAATTTCTTGTGTCTCAATGCATTGCCACCACATAAGCCATCTCTAGTTGTAATATTAGTGATCGTTTGGAATTGTGTTCAATCACTTCCACCACACGATTTTGAGTTCTTTGGCCGTGAAGTGTAAGAAGGTACAAACTGTAGTTTGAATTGTACGTGCATCTACCACTACTCGACTGTGAAAATAAACACGTACTTAGACTTGTGGTGATGGTGGAAATATTACACATTAACCATCAGTACAGCGTGGAAAGGAAACAAAAGGAAAAAGAAACATAACATTGTATACTCGCATGAATTGCATCCCTCTAGCATCAGCTTGAAAGTGACAGCTTAGTCCATGAGGAGGAATCTCAAAACTCTTCAAACAATCATGTTATCTTTTTCCGACCAAAAAGTTTCACAAACATTGCCCTCTCTATGTGTATGGACCAACTTTACAGTCCAGTCTCGATCTAACATGTTGCGGATGCTTTGGTTTATTGCAGCATAACAATACATAGTCTGATCAGGACCTGAAAGAATAAAAAGCACATTTTGTTTGTGTTATCGGAATGAAAGAATAAATGGAGTTTAGTATGGTAACTGGTGATTTTCTGTTGTAGGTAGGAGTTCTTAAAAATGAAGAAACTCTAATCAAATTTTCTGTTGTGAACATTCCTTATTACTTTTTTTTTATTGTGAACATACATACACATGCATAATTTTCCTTTCTGTTTTTTAATTGTGAACATTTTTCACTTCAATATTTTTCACTCAGTTTCATTAGTTTGCCTCTAAACTTTTAAACCAAAATTTGTATACGTGCATTTAACTTATAACACATTAAAACACAGGTCTTATTTTCCTCAGGAATCATAACTTTGTAATATTTCAGCACAGCAATTTCAAAATCTGTTTGCTTGTGTGTTTATTCAGACAATAAAAGGAAAACAAGCAGCCCTACCCGTGTTCAAACCACAGCCACTCATGGCCTAATGTGGTTTGCAACCCAACACAGTTTAAAGGTTGCAAAGAAAAAGGGTTTATTCGTACAAGAAAGAGCATAGAATTTAAATAGTAATTCATAAATTGACAAATTATTCGTCATCCAAAAATATCCTTTTGATTATTTCTTTTTACTGTTCATGCTACATCATAATTTTTTATTTATCCTACAATTATGAGACTCTTTTAAGATTATAGTGATAAAAAAAAGTAAACTAATTTTAAAATCTCTCTCCTTGGATGGGGTGGATAGCTAAATTGGTTTGAGCTAAGAAAAAATGTTTGAAGTCTCAGGTTCAACACATATAAATTAATTAAAATCTCCCACCACTCCTCTCCTTCATTTATTTTAATTAAAAATTTCTCCTCTCTCCCCTCTAACTCATGTTTGATATAATAGCTATAAAATATTTAAAAATATATTTTTTATAAGAATAATTTTTTTTATTAAGAGAGTATTTCTAAATTTATTTTTTTGGTCAAGTATTTCTAAATATTTTAGTCACTACTTTCATGATCAAAATAAATAACAAGAAAATTCTTTAAGGCTATTCTATACGTTTATTTATCAAGTTTCATACATCAGAGGTTAGATATGATCATTTATTTAAAGATTCAGATATTTTACCACTATATCAATCTAAATATTTTACTAGTAATATATTAAGTGAATAAAAGTAATTCGTGAAGATTACTAGTAAAATATTTAGATTGTAAATATTTAAAGTTTGAATTACAGTTCATATATATTGCAATGTCTTTGATTTTGATATTCAATAATTTAAAGATTGGTTTTTATAGATTTTATAGAAAAGTACAATTTATTTATTTATTGTAATAAAAATAATTGTTTTTGGTAAAATAATTTTTAGTTTGATTGGATACAACCTTTAAAAGTGATGTTTTAATTATAAAATAATCTCTACATTTAACTGCATAAAAAAAGGGAAATGCTTGAATGCACAACATATTTTGTCGTTTCAAGCGCACGACAACCCACCCGTACTGGGGTGGTTATACGTTTTACTTGGCCCCATAACACCAATTGCCACCGTGAATAGAAGATTTCTCTTCCCACCCCCTGCTTTTCTTTTTCACCCCCTGAGTTTCCGTTTATACCCTTGAAAGAAGTTCGGTAAAAGCAAATCGAACTTTTTAAATGATTGAAAACACATGTTTTTCTATATTGGGAAAGTTCGGTAAATGAAAACCGAACTTTTGGGGGGTAAAATTTGATTTTTCGGGGGTGAAAAAGAGACACAGGGGGTGGGAAGAGAAATCCTCCCGGGAACATTACTTTATTTTTTCAATATAGCCCGGTAACTAAATATGACCAAAGCCCATTAAACAAAAAAAAAAAACAATTAATTAACGCGTCTCTCTCAAAAAAATCTCCACATTCCGAACCCTATTTTCTGTTTCTCGTCTCTGCCGCTGCATCTCCATCTCATTGTCTTTCCTATTGCTGAAGAAACCAACGAATTTTTTATTCTCAAAAAGGTCTCTTATTCTTCTTCTTACTCACTTTGTTATTTATTTTTTTGTGCAGTGTGTTCTGTTAATGTGCCTTATTTTTTGCTACTATGCAATTATTGTCTTTTAATATTAAGTGCATGTGCAGGGTTTTATTTGAATGTTGAAAAAATTGAATTTTTTGGTGATTCATGTTGTTGGGTTGTTGATATTGTAAGTAATTGTTATTGTTATTGTTTTGTAGAATTTCCAGCAAAAATGGCAGTCACATTCTATAACCTTAAATCTGAATCTGGTTTGAAGAAGCTTAATGAGTACCTTCTTACACGCAGTTACATCACTGGGTAGGTTATGTTACTTTTATATAATCCTTTGTTTTTTGTTTTATTTTTATTTGTTTCTTAGGAAATTGTTTTTTGCTTGATTTTTAGTTACCAAGCTTCAAAGGATGATATCACTGTCTATTCAGCTTTGCCATCAGTTCCATCAGCTGAATTTGTTAATGTCGCTAGGTGGTACAAACACATCAATGCTTTGTTGAGAATTTCGTAAGTTCTTTTTTCATTGATGTCAATTATATAATGAAAATTATAATTATGTTTGGTGCTGTATGCTGATTTAGTAATTCAATTATGTGTATTCTTTATGCTTTCATTTTTGTTTATACTTTTCTAATTTTAAGTGAATTTTGCGTCTTTATATCAGTGGTGTTTCTGGTGAGGGATCTGGTGTCACTGTGGAATCTTCTCTTGTTGCTGAAGAAGCTGTTGCCACTCCTCCAGCTGCTGACACAAAGGCAAGTATTTTATAAACGATTGATACTTGATGAACTGTCATCGATGTTATGTATCAGAGAACTTTAACTCTAGTTGTTGGTTGATTTATGACTGATTGTAAAATTATATAATGTTGATTAGGCCACTGAAGCAGAGGATGATGATGATGACGATGTTGATTTGTTCGGTGAAGAGACTGAGGAAGAGAAGAAGGCAGCTGAGGAAAGGGCAGCAGCCGTGAAGGCATCTGGCAAAAAGAAAGAGAGTAAGTTTCTGTTATATCATGTAAATCCAATCATTTGAAATCTGGTTGGCTATCAATTTATGATTTTGGTTTTCTGCTGGTGACAATTTCAGGTGGAAAATCATCTGTTTTGTTGGATGTGAAGCCTTGGGATGATGAAACCGACATGAAAAAGCTTGAAGAAGCAGTGAGATCTGTTCAGTTGGAAGGGTTGTTTTGGGGTGCATGTATGTTATTTTCCACTTCACATTTTTTAATAATTTTTTGTCTATTATTTATATTTGCACACTTTAACATTGTTGATTGTTTTAATATAATATAGTGTTATACCATGTACAAGTTTGTTTTCCACCCTTGGATCAAGTGAGATATGATCCTAGGTGGGATTTAGCGATCAAATGGTGGAAACAAACTTGTGTATGGTACAACACTATTAGTCGAGCACCTTAGGCATAGCCTAGAAAAATAGTATACAACATACTGAAACTACTCATTCAGAGTCAATATCATATATTATATTAAAACAATCAACAATGTTCTTTGTTTTGTAGAGAAGTTGTAGTCATCTTTACTAGTATTATTTTTATTTGTGTCTCTTTATTTATCTATACTATCTATCTTCTGTGGTTCTGATATTAGTTTATTCCTGTCATAGCCAAACTTGTTCCTGTTGGGTACGGTATCAAGAAACTACAAATTATGCTTACTATTGTCGATGATTTGGTTTCTGTTGACAATATGGTTGAGGATTATCTTACCGTCGAGCCCATCAATGAGTATGTTCAGAGTTGTGACATTGTGGCCTTCAATAAAATATGTAAGTAATTTTCATATGTTCTTTTCATTTGCTTTGTTTTGGTCATAAGATTCATATGTTAATCCTTTATTGATGCAAATCTTGTGCTAATGATATTTCACACTCTTATTTGCAGAATGTGCAATTCATGAGACATGGAGTTCATAGCAGTGAGAAGAAATTGCATTTATTGGAAATGACAGTCAAGGGATATTGTTATATTAAGCTGAGATTTTTGTTTTTGGAAACCTATTTGTTGTGTTACCATTTGATGATTTTGTTTGTGATTCCATCATCATCATTATATGTACTGTGATAATAATTTAAGCTTTAAGAATTCAAGGTGTGTGACATGTTTTTGAAATTTTGATTCTTGGTTGTGATTTTGCCTGATACCTAAGGGTGGGGGAATAGGCCGAGCCGAACCATTTGGGCTATGGAGAAAAAAACCGTTTTTTTACTTGAAAACAATGTTTTAAAAACCGGACCGGACATCGAACCGTGAGGGTACTGGTTCTTTGGTTTATTGGTCGAACCACCGGGTCACTGGTCGAACCGCATGAATAAACCGGATAAACCGGTAGAACGAACCGGTCTCTATAATAAAACTATATAGGTATTAAACCGATCGAATCAGATGACTCAGTCTCTTAAAAATCATGACATGACACATAAAAAATTTGAAAAACTCGGAAATTCCATAATGTAATAAGTTCTTAAATTCAAATTCTAAATGTTGTCATCACACACAATAAAATAGTACAAAATACAAATCCAAATAAGCTTTAAACAAAATTTAATTGCAACATAAACGGAATAACAAAGTGTCTAATAAATTAAAATCCAAGGAGGCATAGTTATTTCAATGTTGGACTCTCATTTATTTCTTTTGGTTCTTCTATTTAAAAAAAATACAAAAATGACGTCGTTTTGAGACTTTTGGCTGGAAAAAAAAAAAAAAAAAAAAAAAAAGCGCGTGCAATCAAACCGGCAGTTTGAAAAAACCGCCGGTTCACCGGTTTTTCCGGTTTTGAGCGGTTCCCACCGGTCTAACTGCATGGCCGATCCAACATTCGAACCAGACCGATCACCCCTCCGGTTCGCGGTCTGACCGGTCCGACCGGCCGGTTCGGTCCGGTTTTTAAAACACTGCTTGAAAATATAATATCAAACGACATAAATTTTCTTCCTTTTTCTTTTGCTTCCTTTTTAGATGTTTATTTCCAAGTGATTTTTGTGAGAAAAGTTCAATCCTTGATATAATTAAGTTCATCAAAAATGAAACACTACAATTATGCAAATATATACATGCAACTCAATGACATGGTCATTATGATGATTAAAAATAAATTAGGCATAGAATAATATATTTATGTAAAAGAGAGGTGTACAATATATTTTAGCTAAATGAAAATTTTAAACATTACCCTGGGCACTGGTTCAATATAGGGGTGTGCAAATTAGTTGGATAATACTAACTGAAGTAGTATCCAATGTGTATTGGTTTTTAAAGTCCAACCCAAAATTGGAAAAAAAATATGAAAATGTGGGAAACCATCTTTAATATTTTAGCTAAAGAGAGTTGTATAACTCATTAGCATTTTCCAAATATCAAACATTGATGGTAAATTATATTACATTGTTTTAGACACTCAATTGACCTTATTACTCTCTTCGTACCACAATATAAGTCGTTTTGACTATATTGTACCAATTAAGAAATACAATTAATGTTGTATGGAAAAAGAAATTGAGTTAGTTTACAAAAACACCCTTCATTAGAAGTGTGGAAAAGATAACATTTGTTGTTTCATTGGTAATGTAAAACGACTTATAATTTGATACATTTTTTTTTCAAAATGATTTATAATTTGGTACCGAAGAAGTATAATTTATAAGGTCGCATTTAAGTTGGATATAATTTTTAAGAAAATTGTTTCTGTTAACCGTTGACTTAAATATAAGTAATTAGGTTAGTTGAATACAATAAATAGCTCTTTTTAGTGGAAAATGCAATTACAAATGTGAATGTATTATTAGATACTCCTCGGTATAGAATTTGACATTTGAGTTTACACCATTCGAGCTTATATTCATGGCTACAACTGAGAGTGCATGGATCGAGGTATGTGAACTAACCCGTTTAATTTGTGCCAGTATGGAATTTGGATTAATTCTTTTTTCTTTTGATAAGTGAATCGATACACATTAAATAAAATATGCCGAAGAATTCCTCTTTATTCTTTTTGTCCATTTATATTTTAGTTTGTATTAGTTGAACCGTTTAAATCATAGGTTATGGGATTCATAAATTAGTTCACTATCCGTGTAGCTCCTTTTTTAAACACTAAACACACTTTATCCATTATAATTGGACAATTTTTCTTAAAGTATTCATTTGTGACACTTTTTTACAAATCCAGATCGAATTCGATCCTTATTTTATCTGATTTTCCAATTTGCTTCACGGATATGAGACATGTGGCAAAACATAATTGAATAGTTGAGATTAAAATGCAAAATCATCATTCTATTGTTCCTCTTCTTCTCAATGACTCCTTGTTCCCCCTTTCTGCCCTTCATCTTTCTCCTTCCTCTCTTTCACTTTTCATCTTCTCCAGAACACCTAACAAGCTGCCTCACCGCTGCCGTGAAACTCATCTCTGTCTCAACTCATCGCCACTATTTTTTCTATCTTGAATTGATTACAATGAATAAAAAAATCTTCACTAGGCAAAGGCAGTGCAGAAGGGAAACCCTTTACAACACTCTGGATAGATTAAAATAAAAAAATACAAAATATTGGGCGATATCAATCAAATCTGGTCAAATCACACGTCAATCCAAATGAGTATATAAATAGTTCAAAATACAACAAAAGTGGTCTAATGAAAATCGAAGCAAAAACACACACACCACAGACACTATCCAACAAACCCGCGTATGAGTGTTAAACCAAATAGCAAAAAAACTGTGTTGTATGAGCCTTCACAAAAAATGGTGAATACATTGACTACCAAAACAGAAAACGATCCAAGTACTAAACTCCCTTCAAAACAACAAGTAAATTAGCCCTTCGAGCCGACCAGTCTGTTTGTCAAACCGAAAAAAAAGACGCAAAAAAGACGGCAATAAAAGCAAGACCACCACCATTAAAAGACAGCTCCAACGGTGGCCAGAACCACCGCCAAAGAAGAGAACCACAAAACAAAAACCAGATCAAAGATCTAGTTTTTAAACAATCATTCAAGCAGGTCCATATAGTTATTGGAAAACTTGTTCGAACAACTGCCAAAAAATAGTGCATTTGTTTTGCATAAAATGTGCAAAATTAAGCAGCTATATTGTATACAAAATCTACTTTATTTCTTGAAGTGATTACTTTTGGTTTTAATCTATAAACTAATACGACACAGATACGTCGACATTATTAATATAAAAAATATAGTACATCAACACTGCAACATATTTATAAAAAATATAAATTGAGAATTAAAAAATACACACACACATGCATCTAAGTTAAACAAGTTATTTCATTTAAAAAAAATAAATTAAAATACGATACAATAATTAGAAAAATATTGTAACTAAAATGTAAATCTTTAATTTTTCATTAATCAATATTGTTGTTTTGACCAATTTTTTTATTTATCTTTTTTAATAAAAATCAGATTTTTATGATACCAAATTTTATTTTGTTAATACAAAAGTCCATCTTTTGTTTATTTTGTTATTGTTTGCGGATCAATTCAACAAACTATAACCCACTAGAGCAGATTTTTAGATTAACATATCACAACACCTTATCTTTTTTTAAACTGCTATATCAATTCAATTAATTTAATGTTGATTTTATGCACAACAGATTAAACAAGACTCATACCCAACTTCAACATTTAAAATCGAAACACCAATCAATGATAAAAAAAACTTAGAAAGTGACATGTCGTGCATCAACTGCTATTCACCTTCATGATAAAGAAATTATGCATAACCATGCCATATAATGCCATCCAAATTATGGGATCAAATTGTTCCCTCAAAATACGACAACTATAGGTTGTGTGTCCTTCAACTCAATTAATATTGGAATGACAAAATCTGCAAAAGTTTATTGGCGGTGTGGCAACGTCATGTGATGGTGTATTTTATTTAGATTTTATATTTATGGAAATTGGATATTTTTGTTAAATTACAATTTATGTTTTCTTTAAAATTTTGTTACACTTTCAATACAAAATGGAAATTTTTTAAATATAGTGATGATCCCTGAGCATTTGGGCGAAAGGTTGCCCACATAATTTAAGCCATCCTTGTGGTTGTGAGCATGGTCCCCTAGATGGAAAGTCAATACTTGTACATTTAAATAAATGTATGTAAGTAAAAATAAAATTAAAACTACTTTCTAATCAGGCTGTATAGAAAAATATTTATTGAAAAATATCAATCCTTTAAATATCAGTTATATCAAGTGATTTGCATGGCTCACTAAAAAAATTGCAAATTTACTTTGTTGTTCGTTCATTCTTAAAATTAGTTCATCCATTTCATATGATCTAGCTAAACTGGTAAAATAAGATCATTTGATTTGACACCTTCACCAGGATTCCAAATACGGTAAGAATCACATTGAATCACAACAATTTTGATAAAAACTATAGTACACTTGAAAGTTTCAACCAAATTACGGTTTAAACCTAGTTTTGACAAATTTACTCTAATCTAAATGAGAATGTTTCTCCGGTGAAATCTAAATATTAAATTTAAAAATATATCTTTTTAAACCCATGGAGATGAAGTGATGAAATTTTAAAGATACAGATTTCCAATGCTCCATTTCTAATGAAATTTACACTTGAGAGAAACATTTCCCAATCTACACATAACTAGTACTAGTAATTACTCTCTCCGTCTCAATATAAAACCCAATTAAAATAAAAACTGGTTCTAAAATATTTGACCTAATCAACTTTCAATGCAATATTTTTAAATTGAAGTGTTTTGTAACATTAGCAGTTCAACAAGTTGATAATTGTAAAATGACATTTTTTATTAATAATAAAATTTATGAATAAAAAAAATTTAAGATAATAATTTAAATTTATTGATGTAATATATCTTTTATATATTATTACTAAGTTAATTTTTATACAATAAAATTTTATATTAAATTTATTTTTATTTTAATATAATATATATTTCATGTTAAAATGTACATGTACAGTACCAAAAGTGAAAAAAAAAAAGCACAAGCCACTCAAATTCTACAAATAATGACCTATTAAAGTATAGCAAAAGTAACAAATAAAATAATCGGTTGAAGAGAGATGAAAAACTTGGAAACAAAATGTGAAAATGGAGGAAGTCGGGAGATAAAACGATAGAAAGGTAGGAAAATGTGTTATTGTATTGTCCGTATATGATACATGCAATGTTTTGTAATATAAAACATATTTATATTACTTTAAATTAATACAAATTATAAAAAATAATAATGGATTTTAGTTAAAATAAGAAAAGTAAAAATGGAAGAAAAAAATAATTAACTATAAGCTTATGAGCATCCACAATGGTGAATATGTTTTCTTTTGTTGAAAATGGTGAATACTTCTTAGACATAGAGCAAATCACATTGAGTACATTTTTTTTTTTTGAACGGCAATCACATTGAGTACCTAATTTACATTAACAATTTCCTTTGAGACTTACCACAATTTTTAATATCGGACATTTTTTTTATAAGAAACAATTAACTTTATAAGTTCATTGAATAACTGGTGTATTATGCATGAGATACATAAATTATTTAATGATTTTTATTTAAAAATGAGTTGTTTATTATAAAATGGACCGAAAAGAGTCTTTATATAAGATTTGTTTAATTTTATATAATGACGTAGAATTATCGGTGCAACTCAGTTAATATTTTTCGAAAAAGTATTGGGCTGGATGGAGGATGAAATGTTTATTAAATATTAGTATTAAAAAGTTATAAGAAAATGGGCTAAATTGCACTATTGGTCCCTTAACTTATTTATTGGTTTCATATTGGTCCCTTAACTAATTAATGTTACAAATTGGTCCCTTAATTTATTAACGTTACAAATTGATCCCTTAACTTTAATTATGTTTGCCATATTGATCCTTTTTAACAGATTGATAGTGTATTTATCTTCTGTCTAAGAAAGATATCTGAACGCACAATCATATTCACTAACAATATAACTAAAAAATAAATCATTTATATGTTCATATAATGAATAATAGAAAGTAAAATTAATGTTTTTTCATAAAAACTAATGAAAAGGACCAATATGACAAACAAAATTAAAGTTAAGGGATCAATTTGTAACCTTAATTAGTTAAGGGACCAATATGAAACCAATAAATAAGTTAAGGGACCAATAGTCCAATTTAACCAAGAAAATGATATGCACACAAGTTCTATTGCAGTATTGTGAATGCTTTAAACTGCTTAAAATAATGTCTAAAAAGTAAATTATAATTCAGTAAAATAAACTATAAATTTATAATAAAAGAATTACCAATCTTTTAATAGTAGCTTAAAAAACTAATTTTAAGCGATTCTTTCAATCAATCCGCATGATCCAATCCAAATCTCAGTTGTTAAACGGCTACTAAAAAACACACTTTCACTTTCTCTTACCACTTTCAAATCTGCTTTCACACCTTGAACTTGACTTCAACTACAAAAGTGAACACGCCAGCTTCTTCAAACCAGCATTATTTACATAATAAAATTAGGAAAGTGATTTCAGAACACTCTTTAATAATTTTAAATAGTAAATTTTATAAATTTTTTAAAGAAATGTGGAAAGTCAACATATTAAAAATTGAAATGTTTCACTTTTAAATAAATTATTTCTTTAAATCAAGAATGTTCCAGGAATACTCGTTAGTAAAACCCATAAATTAAGGTTATGTTAAACAGTGTTCAGAACAATAATAGTTAAAAATATAAAAATAATTTTTTTAAACAGAAAATAGTTTTTAAAAAATTTTAAGTCATTAAATATAATATTTTCAAAATTATATTACTATTTTTATTTTTTAATTATTGTTTACTGTTTATGGTGTGCTTAGTTCAAGAGAAAGAAATTGAGAAGAAACAAAAACACGGATTCTAATAAACGAATTTGGTTTAATTTTAGTGCAAATTCAATCATTGGAATCCATATTTTTCTCTTTTCCCTATTTTTTTTTTCTTGAACCAAACACATAATATTACCAATCGTTAGTTGGTTTAGTGGTGATTGACGCTCAACTTGGTAGGGAGGACCATGGTTCGATCCTCCGCAACTGTAATCGGGAGGGGCTGAAACCACTTGATGTCAGAACAGACCCCGAACCAATTAACCAGATTAAACTGGGGTTAAAAAAAAAAGCACATCATTAATATTTCCCATAAATCTTTATCTTTATCTTTATCTTTATTATATTAAGTGGGAATAACAAGTTACTCCCTAAACCCTAATTACATGCTAACAAAAGGAGGGAAAATTGCAATTAATGCATGTCTTTGCCACATACTTAGTCTCATTAATTATTCCAACTAATCCTTCTCTTCACCTAGAAAATTGTCTATAAACATAGCATGGAGCCACGAAAATTCTTTTAATATCATACCTTGAAAAACAAATAATCATCACATAGAGCCACAAAATTGTATTTATTTTGTTGCTTTTATTACTCATGTTTTTTTCTCTCTCTCTATATGCACCAACATCAGCAAAAGAGGAGGCAAATAAATAGGCACAAAATGGTAGTTCTTTATTATATTAAGTGGGAATAACAAGTTACTCCCTAAACCCTAATTACATGCTAACAAAAGGAGGGAAAATTGCAATTAATGCATGTCTTTGCCACATACTTAGTCTCATTAATTATTCCAACTAATCCTTCTCTTCACCTAGAAAATTGTCTATAAACATAGCATGGAGCCACGAAAATTCTTTTAATATCATACCTTGAAAAACAAATAATCATCACATAGAGCCACAAAATTGTATTTATTTTGTTGCTTTTATTACTCATGTTTTTTTCTCTCTCTCTATATGCACCAACATCAGCAAAAGAGGAGGCAAATAAATAGGCACAAAATGGTAGTGAGCCTCAAAAACTGCCTAATGCTCAGTCACTCTTTCTCCCTCAATTTTAATTCTCTAATTTTGTTTTATCATCTTCTCTTCTACAATTTTCTTTCTACATATCCTTTTATGATCTTTGTTTTCCATGTTTATAGTCTAATTTCACCTTATCGCCGGAAACCGTTTCTATTTTTTTCATTTTTGTTCACAGTTGGTTTTTGAAATTCGATTATTTAGAAACCCAAAATTGTAGCTTCCATTCCTCCCCACTGTATCAACAATCACATCTTGAATTGCTCCTCACGTGAGAAGAAGAGAAGCCTGTGTCGTTGGCCATCACTCATTACCGTCACCGATGAAAGTAATGAAGACTGTAACCTATTTCTTTCTATCTATTGTATCATATATATTGTACTAATCACTATTTATGCATATACTCTCTCAATCTTCATCATCTCCAATTTATATGAAGTGTTATATCTGCTATATATGAATTGTCATATCCGATATATACAAGTAATTTTGATTATGTATAGTACACATTTTTTTAACTACTGTATAGCACAGACTTAACAAAATATATGTTGGTATGTGTTTTAAAATAATTATGATGGGATTGTGTTAAAAAAATAATTCTAATTAAGAAAAAAGGTTTTATTTCAGTCATAATAAGATTAATTTTTTTAATCATTTTAATTGGTGGTATATTTTTTTTTTGAAGCAATTGGTGGTATATGTTATGATAACTTACTTTTGTTTTTTTGAATTCAAAAAAAAAAAAAAATTTATACATGCAGCTATACAGATGTTATTATTTAAAAGTTCATTTGAAACAAAATCTCCTAAATAATAGTAATCATTAATAATAAGATTAACACAAAATGGAACGTTTTACCTATTCCAGAAAAATAGCAATTCTCCTAAATAATTAAATATTTCCAATAAATATAAATATTTAGTTCCAATAAATATTTTATCTCTTTATTTCAAATTCCAATAAATATTTTATAGCAAGAAATCACGTGCATTTAAAGCAATAAAATATTTTCATTTTGATTCATCTTCTCAATATTACCTTATTTTCCTAATATGCTTTAAAACTAATTTAACCAGTGATCTATCTATAATAACTTATTATGCTAAAAATTTGTTTGCTTTACTTGGCGTGAATTACGTTCAACAAAGAAAAAATATGTAATCAAAGCCAATTTGGTGCATGGTTTATATTATACACTTATAAAAAAAAATTGGTGGGTGAAAAGCATTTTTTCAATGAGATATAGATGTATTAATATAATGATTTTTTGCAGACACAAAGAAATATGAGTCCACGCTGTTAAAATTTAAAATATACACAAGTAATCATGTCTGCCTCATTATTCATACATGCAGTTCCAAGAAGAAAACATAATAAATCAAAATTTTATTGGAATTGTTGTAATTATATGCATAGATTATTGAGCAAGTGCATGGCTGTGTAATTTATGAGAGGTGTTTCCAATGATTATCCGTTGAGCCTTGCAAAATTTATGAGAGGAAAAGAAGCTTCTACACTGTATGTATATGTAAATTATAGCGATCAATGTTGTATCAGTATAAATACATAGTTTGTGTTGTTCACTAGACAAAGAAATAAATTGGTATGTGATAAATCCATTGCTTAAGAATCGGGAATTGTCGTATTGATTTAGAAAAAGAAATAAATTTGTATGCGATAAATCTATTAAAAATTCTTATGCTTTAACAAATTCATTATTCATTGATGTCGTATATATGACCCGTGCGAACGCACGGTCAAGATGTCTAGTTAGTATGTAGGTCCCTTAAAAAATTTTTTGGTTTCATTTTGGTCCCTTAAAGAAAATAAGTTTCACTTTGGTCCCTTATAGATATCTCCGACAGTCAATATGGTCCTTTTTGTCAAATTTTTATCCGAAACCGTTAACTTCTGTACATGTGACAAAATAAGTTGTTTCGTGACACCTGTACAGAAATTAACGGTTTTTGAAAAAAATGGACGGAAATAACCAAAATGACTGATAGAGATATCGATAAGGACTAAAGTGAAATTTATTTTCTTTAAGGGACCAAAATAAAACAAAAAAAGTCTTTAAGGAAGCTTCAGACTAATTAAGCCAAATTAATACTACTAGTACTACTAGTAATAATTTAGATAATAATTTAATAATAATACCAATAATAGTTTTCATGTCATGTGTGTCTTGTCTTTTCTCCCCTTCCTCTGTTTCTTTTCTTTGTCTCTTTACTCTTTCTCTCTCCTAACCACACTCTTCACTTCAACTGTACCACACAGAGAGAAAAAAAGCTCTGCACTTTTTCTGATTATCAATAACCCCATTTCCAAATCATGCCAAAATTCCATCTGGGTCTCTCTCAAATCCCTCATTCACCATCAATGGAAGAAGATCAAGATCACTCTTCATCTTCCATGTCAATCCTCAGTACACCCTTAATACAAACTCCAAGACATCAACCTTCCCCTAAACCACAACACAAAAGAACCATAGTCACAACATTAATGGAAGCCGCAACTTTCACATCCTCTTCTTTCAAAGAAGACACTTATTACATTTCCCATCTCAAATCTTCAGAGAAAAAATCACTGCAAAATTTGAAGAAAAAGCTTTTATCTTCAGATGAAATCAGCCAGAATGCTTCCTTGTGGGGTGTTTCTTTGCTTAATGGTGTTGATGATGATGTTGCTGATGTGTTACTTTTGAAGTTCCTTAGAGCTAGAGACTTTAAAGTCAATGATGCATATAACATGCTTGTGAAATGTCTTGTTTGGAGGAAAGAATTTGGTGCTGAAAATATTGTGGATGAAGATTTAGGATTTAAAGAGCTTGAAGGTGTTGTAGCTTTTACTCATGGATTTGATAGAGAAGGACACCCTGTGTGTTACAATCATTATGGTGTGTTCAAAGATAAAGATATGTATGAGAGGATTTTTGGTGATGAAGAGAAGTTGAACAAGTTTTTAAGGTGGAGGGTTCAAGTTCTTGAGAAAGGAATCAAGCTTTTACATTTTAAACCTGGTGGTGTTAATTCTTTGATTCAAGTCACTGATCTTAAGGACATGCCTAAGAGAGAGTTAAGGGCTGTCTCAAAACAAATCCTTTCATTGTTTCAAGATAATTATCCTGAAATGGTTGCTCGTAAGGTATTAACTCCATCATGCAAAAGTCTACTTTTCATATTCATTGAATAACCGATGTATCTGGTCTATATCGGTTATGACAATTTTTGTTCTGTGCATATGTTGTTTTTACATTGGACTCTTTTGTATTTGGTGTTGTTTATTTTGCTTATGTTATTATATTTTATTGGTTTCAGATTTTCATCAATGTGCCATGGTATTTCACCATGTTATATTCAATGTTCAGTCCATTTTTGACTCAAAGAACTAAGAGCAAGTTTGTGATATCTAAAGAAGGAAATTCTGCAGAAACACTCTATAAGTAAGTCTAATAATAAACCAATGATATTCATGTTATTCTATATGTAAACATAAAGATACAAGTTTAGAAAATTTAAGTTGTGATTGTTCATGTTAACTTTAGTCTAAAAAAGGAATTCGAGTTTTAATTTTGTTAACTTTATTTGCAATTAAAGTTCAAGTTGTCCTTTCTAGGCTTTAGTTTTGCTAAAATGTATCAAAGAAAATGACTCTTCACCGCACATTTTCTCTTTTATTATTGTCATATTGTGCTTCTATTGTTGAGTTTTGAGGTTGTTGTCTTTTTTTGTTCAGATTTATAAGGCCTGAGAATATTCCTGTTCAATATGGAGGATTGAGTCGACCTAATGATTTTCAAAATGGTCCCCCAAAACCAGCTTCTGAGTTCATTGTTAAAGGAGGAGAAAAAGTAAACATACAAATAGAAGGAATTGAGGTAACAAGCAATTACCTTATACTCTAATGAGAGATTAAAGTGGCTACTTATAGTTTAAGGTTTTGAGTTTAAACTTTGGGACACCAAAATTTGTGTGGACAACGATTATACTATTAACCAATTAACCACATATTTGAATTTGATTAACCACGATTTTTAGGTGTTGCAATCTATATGAAGTTGGAAAACATGAAATTGTAGTTAAAATGTTCAAATTTCTAGTTAATAACATTCTGGTGATTAATGAGTTATTCAATTTTGATATAATCATACTCATTAACCACTCATTAGACGGATCAAGGTTCACTGTTGTAATTAATACACGCAGTTACACACAGTTTTCAATCTCAGTCATCGATCTTAGATCGGTTTTGAATCTTGACTGTTAAAATTACATCAGACGGCTCAGATTTATTACTACGTCCTACCATACAGTAGGAAATCCTTTTCCGTCATTAGACTATTGTCAAGATTTGGTGTCTCAAATTGATGTTCAATTCAAATAATATTTGTGCTTTTGAAGTTATAAAGCAATATGCTAGATATGAGTTATATTTTTTTGTTGTTAATTAGTTGGTGTTTGTTGATTAGAGTGGTGCAACAATAAAGTGGGAGATTGTAGTTGGAGGCTGGGATTTGGAATACAGTGCTGAATTTGTACCAAATTCAATAAGCAGCTACACTATTGAAGTTGAAAAAGCAAGGAAAGTTGATGCATCAGAAGAAGCAATTCAAAATTCATTCACATCAAAAGAAGCAGGCATAATAGTACTCTCAGTTGATAACTCTGCCTCTAGGAAGAAAAAAGTCGCCGCTTATCGCTATTTTGTCCGCAAATACAACAGCAATACACCATCTGATATGCAATTAAGCCTCAAATAGTGGACTCAACATCAACACTATTATGTTTGTTGTTTTTTTTTTTGTTGCTTTTTTGTGATGTTAAATTTTGAGTTAATCTAGTTTAAAAAGGTATTTAGTGGGTGTATTAGTATTTTATTGATCAAGTCAGTAAAGAAGAAAAAGCAATTAGCTTTCGGTGTTGTGATGAGTGAATATCTGTGTATGTTACATGCAGATAATAATAATCCAATGGTAATGATAGTCTAATGAATATGATAATATAATATGATAGTCTAATTTTCTGTCTTTGCAAGACTTAAGCTTATAGTAGTAATTTCTATCAAGAAACAGTTGCAGCAGTTCTTACATTAATGGTTTGTTTGGTTTAAGGGAAACAAGAATAGGGATGGCAAACATATCCATACTCGCGGATATCTGCGGATAAAATCCGCCATGGATATGGAGCGGATAGCTTAATGGATATACACGGATAAAATAAATGGATATTTTAATTATCCGCAGTTAATGGATACGGATGCGGGTTTAATACTATCCGCGCCCGCGGATATCCATACCCGCTAAATAATTAGTAAAATTACTTAAATATATCTTTTTAGCTCCACTTTTCTTCTTGAAAGGTTGGATGCCTCAATAAATTTTGCCGATTCAAAAAAAAAAAAATCTACTTACATATAAATTCTAATTGTACTTTTATATTTTATCTTTCTATTTTAAGTTTTGAGAAAAAAAACTTTTCAACTTCTTACAATTGACAAAAAAATAGAGCAAAATTTATGAATATTATGTGTTAATATTTTGTCTTTAAGAAAAACTATTTTTTTTTCAATAATTATTTATTTCTTTAATAAAAAAATATCATCCATGGATATCTGTTAATATCCACGGATACTTCAATATCCGTGGATTATCCGCTTAGCGGATATCCGCACGGATATGGAGCGGACACGGATATCATATTTGTCTGACGGAGCGGACACGGATATCACACTATCCGCGTCAATGGATATCCATTGACATCCCTAAACAAGAAGGAAAGAAAGAGGAAGGAGAGAAAGTTTGAAGAATATTCCATTTTCCATTGTTTGGTTTGCTACCATAAAAGGAAGGAAAGAAAGTTTTGGTATGGGGCCCACTAAAAATGTAATCTGCCCAAAAGTGGACGGAAAGTGGTGTTAGGCTTGCTTTTTGCTTAAAATGACTAAAATGCCCATTTTTTTTTAAAAAAAATTACAACAACTTTGCACACTTATATTTATTTTATTTATGGGTATCTTTGTCAATTTTTATTTACACATCTTTCTTTCCTCTCACTTTCTATTCACTTTCACTTCTACCAAACAACTAAAAAATCATCTCATTTTCTTTTCACTTTCTACTCATTTTCATTCCTTCGACATTCTTTCATCTTACTTTCTTTTACAATCCAAACATAGGCCTTGTTTGTTTCAAGAGAAAGTAGATGGATTGATAATAGAGAGGATGGAAAGTTTATAAAAATGTTTCTTTCCATCGTTTGGTTTCCGTGTCAGAGAGAAAAGAAAGCACTATTTTTAGTGGACCCCACATACAAAACCTTTCCGTCCAAAGTTGGGAGAAAAGCATGGAATGGCCATCAAAATTTAAAAAAAGACCAAATAACCCTTGCTTTGGAGAATTTTTTGGCATCACTATACACACTTTTTTTTTCTGCATATGTGGGGTCTGCTCGTCCACATGCATTTTTTATTTTATTTTATATTGTTATATTTTCTTTCTTTATTTTAAATGACCAGGCTAGTTTTTTTTTAGTTATATTATATATATATATTATATTTGTTATATTATAATGTAGTGGTATTTGTGTCATTTACTAAATATTTATTTTTCTTTCCTTTTATTTTCTTCTCACTTTCATTCATTCCAAACAACCTAAAAATCATTTCACATTCCACTCACTTTCTATTCACTTTCTTTCCATTCACATTCTTTCCTTTCACTTTCTTTCCTTTCACTTTCTCTTTTAATCCAAACAAAGCAATAGTGTAAGATTTGAACCAGACAACATTCCACTTGCGCATGACTTTGTTATGTCTATATATTAACTAGTCCGTAGCCCGTGCGTTGCACGGGTTCGGGGCCAATCATGGTTGTTGCTTTGGATTGGGGATATGATGATATAAGAAAAATATATAATGCCAATCATGGTTGTTGTTTATGATGAGGGTTATGGTATAAGGAAATTATAAGTAGTGAATTCTTGCTATGGTTACAATTACTATATAATCAATAGCTCCCTCTAATAGGGTTTGGCGGAACACCAAAGCCATATAAATCAAAAAAGTCCATATCAAGTTGCTAAAAATCAATAATATATTGCAAGATTGATGGCGTTGAATCAGCTCAGCATCTTTTACCAAAGATTAAAAATGTCATCTCTCGGTAAATTAAAATTTTGTATCAATAATAGTTTGTAATAGTGATTTTAAATTTTTTATCAGCAATAACAATTGTCATCTTCCCGTGAATTTTAAAAAAATTTAGTAATAACTTATAATAGGGATTTAAAATTTTTAATTGGTGATAAAAAATAGTCATCTGCTCGTGAATTAAATTTTTTACAGAGGATTAAAAATGTCATCTCTTCGTAAATTAAAATTTTGTATCAATAATAGTTTGTAATAGTGATTTTAAATTTTTTATCAGCAATAAAAATTGTCATCTTCCTGTGAATTTTAAAAAAATTGAGTAATAACTTATAATAGGGATTTAAATTTTTTTATTGGCGATAAAAAATATTCATCTGCCCGTGAATTAAAATTTTATTAGTAATAACTTATAATAGTTATTTTAAATTTTTTACCAAAGACAAAAAATGTCATCTATCCGTAAATTAAAATTTTGTATCCATAATAGTTTGTAATAGTGATTTTAAATTTTTTATCAGCAATAACAATTGTCATCTTCCCGTGAATTTTAAAAAAATTTAGTAATAAATTATAATAGGGATTTAAAATTTTTTATTGGCGATAAAAAATAGCCATCTGCCCGTGAAATTAAAATTTTATTAGTAATAACTTATAAAAGTTATTTTAAATTTTTTACCAAAGATTAAAAATGTCATCTCTCCGTAAATTAAAATTTTGTATCAATAATAGTTTGTAATAGTGATTTTAAATTTTTTATCAGCAATAACAATTGTCATCTTCACGTGAATTTTTTTAAAAAATTTAGTAATAACTTATAATAGGGATTTAAAATTTTTTATTGGCGATAAAAAATAGTCATCTGCCCGTGAATTAAAATTTTTACCAAGGATTAAAAATGTCATCTCTCCGTAGATTAAAATTTTGTATCAATAATAGTTTGTAATAGTGATTTTAAATTTTTCATCAGCAATAACAATTGTCATCTTCCCGTGAATTTTTAAAAAAATTGGTAATAACTTAAAATAGTGATTTAAATTTTTTTATTGATGATAAAAAATAGTCATCTGCCCGTGAATTTAAGTTTTATTAGTAATAACTTATAATAGTTATTTTAAATTTTTTACCAAAGATTAAAAATGTCATCTCTCCGTAAATTAAAATTTTGTATCAATAATAGTTTGTAATAGTGATTTTAAATTTTTTATCAGCAGTAACAATTGTCATCTTCCCGTGAATTTTAAAAAAATTTAGTAATAACTTATAATAGGGATTTTAAATTTGTTATTGGCGATGAAAAAATAATCATCTGCCCGTAAATTAAAATTTTTACCAAGGATTAAAAATGTCATCTCTCCGTAAATTAAAATTTTGTATCAATAGTAGTTTATAATAGTGATTTTAAATTTTTTATCAGCAATAACAATTGTCATCTTCCCGTCAATTTTAAAAAAATTTAGTAATAACTTATAATAGGAATTTAAATTTTTTTATTGGCGATAAAAAATAGTCATCTGCCCGTGAATTTAAGTTTTGTTAGTAATAACTTATAATAGTTATTTTAAATTTTTTATCAAAGATTAAAAATGTCATCTCTCCGTAAATTAAAATTTTGTATCAATAATAGTTTGTAATAGTGATTTTAAATTTTTTATCAGTAATAACAATTGTCATCTTCCCGTGAATTTTAAAAAAATTTAGTAATAACTTATAATAGGGATTTAAAATTTTTTATTGGCGATAAAAAATAGTCATCTGCCCGTGAATTAAAATTTTTACCAAGGACTAACAATGTCATCTCTCCGTAAATTAAAATTTTGTATCAATAATAGTTTGTAATAGTGATTTTAAATTTTTTTATCAGCAATAACAATTGTCATCTTCCCGTGAATTTTAAAAAAAATTGGTAATAATTTATAATAGGGATTTAAAATTTTTTATTGGCGATAAAAAATAGTCATCTGCCCGTGAATTAAAATTTTTACCAAGGATTAAAAATGTCATCTCTCCGTAAATTAAAATTCTGTATCAATAATAGTTTGTAATAGTGATTTTAAATTTTTTATCAGCAATAACAATTGTCATCTTCCTGTGAATTTTAAAAGAATTTGGTAATAACTTATAATAGGAATTTAAAATTTTTTATTGGCGATAAAAAATAGTCATCTGCCCGTGAATTTAAGTTTTATTATTAATAACTTATAATAGTTATTTTAAATTTGTTACCAAAGATTAAAAATGTCATCTCTCCGTAAATTAAAATTTTGTATCAATAATAATTTGTAATAGTGATTTTAAATTTTTTATCAGCAATAACAATTGTCATCTTCCCCTGAATTTTAAAAAAATTTAGTAATCTATTACTATCTATAAAAAGGATACAAATTTTTGGGATGGCTTTTTCATTATTCCTATTTTACCCTTAAAAAAAACTACAAAAAAAAAAACAAAGCACAACTTCCAAATAAAAGTAGATTTTCAGTTTTTTTATAGTAAAAAAAAAATATATTTTTTTCCTTTTATATTTTTTTTTCATCTTAAAATAGGTATGATAATGCTTGTGGCTTTTTCTTGTGAGCACAATTGTTTTCAAAATGTTATCCTTTGTTTGGTTCAACTTTTCTTGGGACAAATAATCACTTATTTTCATAAATGTCCTTAGGGAAAGTGTCAAAAGTAATCCAATGAGTTTTAAACTTCTCACATATTTCTGCCTACAAAATAGGTGATTAAATCAACACTTAAGTTTATTAAAAAAAATCAACACTTAAATTGAATGTATGGGTCTATATAGTATATACAAATACAACTTTTGTGTCTAAATAGTAATTTGTGTCTAAATTTCATTCCTTTGGCTATGTCTTACTTTTTTGTGTCTATATAGTAACAAATTACAATTTCTTGTGAATTTATGTTGAGGATGCCACATGGTAGCATGTATATGCTTGAAGATGATAACAACTTCCAAAGTAGCCATGCAACCAATGAATGGAATAAGAAGGTTCTAAGAGCACCACATGGAAGAAGGAGGTGATATACCAATTTCCAAAGAATACATGCATACAATGAGTACATCTTCTTAGACTTCTTTTTCTCTAACCGCTCTCTCTCTTCTATCTGCTCTCCATCAAGAACATTCATCATGTTCTTCATCCTCAAGAACACCAGCGGCCGGACCACCGCAATTTCCAGATTCCGGCGTCAGTGCCTCCGTACCGGCCGCCGCCACCTCCGCGCCGGAAAATCCCAAAACCCAAAAAAACTCAAAATTACCCAAAATTTCACCAAATCTCTTTCTAAACACTTATTTACCTGTTTCAAACACAAATTAATCCTCAAAAATGCCAAATCAAAATATAACAAATTCAAACCCAAAAATATAATTTTTTTTACCTTTTTCCTTCTACTTCTTATGTGTGGTGGTGATTGTTTGAAGATGGTTGTGAATGAATGTTGAGATGAAGGGAATGGAGATGAAGTAAGTGTTATTGATTTTCTTTTTGTTATCCCTTTTCTCTTTCTTTTTTTTTGCTTCTTATCAAGTCTCTGTTTGTTCTATTTTGTTATGGGTTGTTGAAAAGGGTGGTAGTGGATGCAGAGATTTTGAATGAAAAGTGGAATTGGTGGTGGAAAATGTTGTGAAACTATTTTTTTTTCAAACCCAAATAATTCCTCTGATTTTTTGTGCTAATGTTTTTTTACTGATTTTTTGTGCTAATGTTTTTTTACTGATATTTTGTGCTTATTTTTTTTGCTGATATTTTGTGTTGATGTTCTTCAAACCCAAAAATTCCTCTGTTGATGTTCTTGGCTTAGAGAAATTGCTGAGTTACATTTGGCTTGCAGATTAGATTCAATAGCAAAAAAAAAACTTATAAAAGAGAAATAAAAAAATTATTATGCATGTGTTTTCATGTTTCTTAGATCCTTGTTTTTGTTTCATGTTTTTTAGGTTCTTGTGGTGATCTCCTTCAATTCATCTTTTTTTTTTTTAATTCATGTTTTTTAGGTCCTTTCATCTTTCTTAGAAAATCTCTCTATGGAGAAAGAAAGTGGTTACAATTCATGGAAGAAGCATAATCTCACAAATTCAAGCATGAACTATGAAAGAATGAAGATTTGGGGATGATGGGTTAAAGAAAAAATTAAGATGCAAGGTTTGTTGGTGATGATTTTGAGATAATTGAAGGAAAGTGAGAGATAAGAGAAAGAAGATCAATGAAGGAAAAATGAGAGAGGGAGGCGTGAGGTGAAGGAGAGTGAAGGTGAGTGAAAATGTTGTGTAGAGGGGTGGAATGGTGTTTGGCTCATGGAAAATGATGGTTTATATAGAAATTTCACTCTCTCAATAGATGACACATTATTGCCTTGCATGAATGACACATCAACAACTCATCAAATTAATAGATGGAAGAAAATTCTAGAATTTAAGTAGCCAATGCATGCATGGTAGAAGGAATATCACATTTTCCAATAGTTATTTTTTTTGCATGCAATGAAATAAATAGATGATGATGTGTGAAGCCCATGTGACTTGTAAGACTGGGATTGGGAGGCACAATTAGGGTTGAATGTGATTGGATAATGGAATTAGGGTAATGAAGTGGGAGCAATTGATTGGCCATTTCAATTAGGGTTCACATGGAGGAACCATGTGACATCATGCATGATGTCAGCGTGCTAGGGTTTTGCCCCAAAAGTGGGCAAAACATGTTCAGCTTTTAGAAGATATAAAGATTTAAGTATTTAACAATGTTCCTGTCATATATTGATCCTAGTTTACTTTAAAAAAACTTGAGATAACTTTCAAAGGAAACCTAGCTAGAGGCCTAGAGCCTAATATGAAAAAGGCCTGGATGAAAATTCAATCAAAGTCTCCAAAGTTACAAAATGATCAAAACATTCTTGTCCACAATTTAAGTAATAGAATGTATCCGTCACTTAAATAACGGATGAATAAATAAAATGGTTTTTCCAACGTATCAGAATTAACCTCCTCCAGAGACACCCTACTTGAACTTTCTGCATCCGCTGCTTAAGTAACGAAATTTCTTTTGCACTGTTGCAATATTCCGCTACTTAAGTAGTGGACGATACCTATATATAGTCATTGACCTTCGGTCACAAACATTTCTTCTTCTTTACCAACTTTTTCACAAATCCTCCAAAAAATCTCCATTTGCACGAAAATCGTGTTTCCAACACACACTCGAAGCATCAAGGAACTCTAAAGACATCCTACTGAGCTGAATACAAAGGTAGTGTCAGTCTAAAACTTCCCTCATTCAATTTTGTTTTGAATTCGTTGGAATCACATTAGATGAACAGTGGGCTGGTTTTGTCCGTCACGTAAGTAGCGGACTATTTTTCGTTACTTAAAACCAAGCAATTCTATGGTTATTGTGAATTAAGCTAACGTGGAGGATAAGGGCAATGTGCAATCGAATAACGAACCGATGGTTGTGGGACCCACAGTTAATTTTCGTCAACAATTCACCACATATAGAAAGTTTTCGGCTAAATTTTAGTTTTGGTCCTTAGCTAAATTGTTGGTTTCATTTTAGTCCCTTAATTAATAAACGTTCAAAGAGATAAATATTAACTAAATTATAACTTAACCCGCTCTACACCGATTTTCTTCACCAAGAAGACACATGAATGCCATGAATGCATTTCACAATTATCAAACATATGATACTTCTTAAAATAAATATAGTTTAAATATCATTTTGTCTCTGTCGCAATTTTTTGGTTTTTGTTCCTATATATTTTTTTGTCGCAAATACTTTCTTAAATATGCAAATATTATTGGTTTTAGTCCATTCCGATTGCATTTGTAGCTAATTGGTGGCTAATTAGCTACAAATGTAGTCGTTTTTTAACGGGAGAGACTAAAACCAACAAGATTTGCACATTCAAGGATATTTTTATAACAAAAAAAACATACACAGATTAAAACAAAAAATTCACGAACATACGAAGACGAAAATAATATTTAAATCAATAATAATTCATGATTATTATAATTATTATCATACATGATCATAATCTTCACCATATTCAACGAGTTTTATGGTTATAAAAGAATCCAACAATCTTCCATAATTAACATGAACATAATTATAACATATTATAACCATTAAATCATCACAGAAATCTAAATAATAAAATTCTGTACGGACACTCTCGCTTAGCGAGCCCCACCAAACTTAAAACGAGATAAGCCAGTGAAGTTCCAAATCTAAATAACTAGTTTGTTTGTTTTGGTACATAAAAGAGAGATATGTCCTATTAGTTAATTAGGTGAAAAGAACAAAATATTGAAAGATATAATGAAATTGAAGTGTGCAAAATTATACTAAAGTAGAGAAAAATAATTAGGAAGAGAACACGTAGCGAAAAATGGGAGTGAACGTGTCTAGTGTCTATCTCTAAGCATGCAAATAAATAGGTGAGATGTAAAGTATCTCAATAAACTCCTACATGTCCGCATATTCTAGAATGAGTCTTTAGTGTTATAATTATATCATCATATGATTCACAAGATACGAATGAATTAACAAAATTTCACTATAGAAAGAAAGCATTGAATTAATTAAAGATGGCACAAAAAGTTATGTTGCCACATGAACCAAAGACACAGTCATTTGATCTGTTGAGTGGACATAGCATACCAGCTATTGGATTAGGGACATGGAAATCTGGTTCAGAAGCCATCAATTCTGTCAAAACAGCCATTGTTGATGTAACTTATTTTCATTATATTGGGATCATTATATTGTTATTATTATTATTATTATTATTATTATTCATGAATGAATGACTATTTATATAGTTTTTGTAGAAAATGAATTTTCTGATGAATTTTGGATGCAGAATGGTTACAGACATATTGACACTGCTGCTCAGTATGGAGTTCAAGAAGAGGTATGTTAATATGATTTCTTTTTGTTTCCTATAAGTTTTTAATTTTGTTGAGTCTAGATATAAATTTAAATTAATATGAATTAATGCATTAATACAAGATTACTTCGTTAACTTATTGGAGACGAGACGAGTTTATAGCGAATAACTTTTAAGTTAGATTATAACTTGTAATGAATGAGTTTTTTTGACAATAATCTGTAAGGAATAAGTTAGCTGAATGAATTTATGGTATTCAGTAAAATTAACGATTGAACTTTTTAAAAATATAAAATGACAATAACATATAAATTTAATTAATATTTAGTCTTTTTCTAGAAATTGACATTGCAATATACAAGGCCAATAGTTCCGATGTTCGAACTTGGAATTTTCTACTTATTTATCTCAAGAGGTGAAATTCTACTCACCGAATTACCTGACCGAAAAAAGGATAAAAGATGATGATGTAAAATTGAGAGAAAAATGATATGTTATAGGCTGATTGAATTAACTTATCAAAATAAGCTATAAACTCGTGAAAGAAAAATATTATCTAACTAATCTTTTTTTCATATGAGCTTATAAGCTATATAAGATAAAAATTTAGCATAGCCAAACATAACCTACCTCTTTACAAACTACTCTATTGATTAATGCCAATCTATATAATCGACAGATTAAATAACTAATGTAACACTTCTTACATGTACCACTAAATAGGTTGGACATGGACTTCAATCTGCCATGCAAGCAGGAGTTGAAAGGAAAGATCTATTTATCACCTCCAAGATATGGTAATAATGATACATAATATATATGTATAATATTAATTTCTATACTCTTTATGTTGATTCAATTGAATATGTTTGGTGTGAAATTTTATGTCTTCTAGGTGCACTGACTTGACCCCTGAAAGGGTAAGACCTGCCCTCAACAAAACCCTTCAAGAACTCCAACTTGACTACCTTGATCTTTACTTGGTAATTAAGAAACTTTCTTTTTCTACTTCTCCCATTCATGATGCATGTGATGGTTTGATATGAAAATAGATGAAAAAAAATTGGTCTAATAATTGATATATAATGTAGGTTCACTGGCCATTTCAATTGAAAGATGGGGCAAGCAGGCCTCCTAAAGCAGGAGAAGTGTTGGAGCTTGACATGGAAGGAGTGTGGAGAGAAATGGAGAAGCTTGTCAATGAAAATCTTGTTAAAGATATTGGAATATGCAACTTCACTCTTACTAAACTTAACAAGCTACTCAACATTGCTCAAATTAAGCCTTCTGTATGCCAGGTCAAATTATATTTCTACAAAGATTCATTTAATGTCTCGTTACTTGAGATGCAAGGCGTGTTTGGTGTCTGACACGTGTTCACACCTCAACACTTGTTAGTTGCGTTAATGTTGTTTAATTCTGCTTAACTTGTGTATATGATGTCTTGTGATAGATGGAGATGCATCCTGGATGGAGAAATGATAAGATGCTTGAGGCTTGCAAGAATAACGGCATCCATGTTACGGTAATTAACATCATGGTTTTAAATAATGGCCGCAGCAATGGCTGTGGCGCGATCTTTTATAAGATCACGGCCAAATGCGGCTGATATATGCGCGTGTTGTGGATTTAGCAACATGCTATTTTGATTTTCTTCATTAGTCTTTATGGTTTTGTCACATTGTAATAGAGGATATTGATTGGAATTAATGTCAAAATTGATGCTATATCTATTTAGGCCTATTCACCACTGGGATCATCAGAGGGTGGGAGAGATTTGATCCATGATCAAACGGTTGATAGGATAGCCAAGAAATTGAACAAGAGCCCAGGGCAGGTGTTGGTGAAATGGGCCATTCAGAGAGGGACAAGTGTCATCCCCAAATCAACCAATCCAAATAGGATCAGAGAGAATGTTGCTGTTTTCAACTGGGAAGTTCCACAACAAGATTTCAAAAACCTTAGTAACATACCAGATCAGGTATATGCCACATTGTGTATTCATGATGATTGGATTTGGAACACATTAGTTTTGTAGATAGAGTGAAATGGCAAATTGGTCCTCAAATGTTTAAGCATTAGTCTTTGATTTTTGCGAATCGACAAATAAACCTTTGAAATCGTAAAATTCATTCAAAATGGTCCAACTCTTGATTTCTACTATTAGAGTTATGACGTGGCACATTAACCACATGTCACATTGTACGTTGATCTCATATTATTGTTAGTCTACTGGCGGCTAACTTGTATATGAAATTCAGGTCCTCTCAAAAGACAAATTTGTCGGTGCAGGGATTAATTACCGACAAATTAGTCCAAAAGAGACCTAAATTTCACAGGCACATTAGTTTATAGTGTCATCACATTGATGTGTGGTCAGCATGAAGTACCATTTATTTAGTAAACGCGGGACATATCATAGTCTCTAACGATAAAAGTTTACTGAGTGACTATTTCGACTATGAATAGAATTTCGAGGACCAATCTACGATTGTAGAAAAATACTAATTGGAACACATTATTCGAGTGAATAACGACTTTCATTGGTTATTGATACATGCAGAGGAGAGTTCTGGATGGTGAAGAACTGTTTGTGAACCAGAGTGAAGGGCCATTCAAGAGTGTAGAAGATATCTGGGACCATGAAGATTAGACAACACTTACATCAAGCTACATTGTTTATTTTGTTTGTTTTTGCAAGCCACTTAGTAGTATTAGATTAATGTACTAGCTTTTGTATACATCAAGGTGCAAGAACTCTGTAAGCACATATATCTCTAATACATCAAGTTACTCATATTTTTCAAATTTGATTCAACTTTTAAAATTTATAAAATGAAGGGACTCAATTGATCATTTAAGTTTCCTAGAAATTCAAATTCTCCAAAATTTTCAGATATCTCATCCAAACACATGTTAATATGTTATTGCTATTTGAACTTATCTTGAAAATCACCCTTCCAAAGTAAACCATCAATCAATCTATATAACAGATAAGTCATAAATATTGCTATTGATAAATAATTAGTTAATGGCAGCCCTTTTCACAGTCTTATAAGAAGGCATGCACAACCATTACATCATTTGAGGTATAAGCAATTTTTTGGTATCCCCTAAAAATTTGAGTGGAAAACTAGATTGGTTCTAAATATTTTCACTCCACTTTTTAAGGTAACACTAATAAGTTCTAAATTTTTCAGCCTCCTTTTTTTTTGCACCTAAATACACAAATTTTTAGCTCAAAAAATATGACCATTGACCACTTATTAGAGCTTATTACAAGGCCTTCAACTTCCATTTAGGTGCTTAGATGATTGTCTTTTACTCATATTTCTAGCAAGTCTTGGAAGTTTTGATATTGAATTGGCTCTAGCTAACCCTCCAAGTGCTGTCCATTCTTCATCCAATTGAATTCCAACTTTTCCAGCCACAGTTTCATTGTCTTCATTTTTCTTATGTGATCTTGAGTGTTTGCTGCTTGAGTGCTTACTGTTTGAGTGCTTGCTGCGATGATGTCGACTTCTTCTCATATTATTGGATTGAGAATGTGATAGAACAGGTTGATCGTCAAGAAACAAGCATATAGCTGCACAATCGTCGATCTTTGATCCGGGATACTTGTATCTCCAGGCTCTAACGGCGCGCTTTACTAACAACTTTGCTGCTGTTGACTTTCTTGGCGCTGAAGCAACTATGTTTACTACTTCATCGTTTGTCAGCACATCCCATATCTGTCAAGAAAAGGACACGAGTTGGTGAGATAAGGAACGCCGAATGTGTTTTAGGACCAGATGATTGTAAAAGTAATTTAGCAAAAAAATCTCATTTAATTGCTTGCATGATTTTTCATTCAAGGAGAAATGTATGAACTGAGTAAGACTCGGAATTCGGAAAGATAGAATATCAGTATGGTGTAAAATATTGTCAAACTTCAACCTTAGAAATACGAATCAAGGATACCAATGTAGAGATTCTAATAATGCTTACCCCGTCAGTTGCCAAAACAACGAATTCATCTTGTTCGGTAATTTTTCTATAAAACACATCTGGAGCTGCAATGAGGCCATAATCTTTTAGGCAAAAGTCTCCAAAGGCTCTTGACATAGCTAGTCCAGGACAGTCATCATCAGGCATCCATATTCTGTATACATCCGGTTCTTCTTCTGCAGCGAAAACCCTACCTTCGCAGTTAAAGATTCTCGAAGCTTCACCTAAAAAACATTGTAGATGAAAATCAAGTTACACTTAGATTTTTTGATAGGCTTGTAAAAGACTTGAAAACTCCTGCTAATATCAATATACCAATACTTACTTGGAATTTCCGGTTTCAAGTCAACGGTAAGTTGAACAGAAATAAGTTGATCTCTATCCTTCGTGCAAAGAACTGCACGAGAATCGCCCAAATTTCCAACTATCAACTGGTCACCCTGAAATTTATAGAGTAAAAGTGATTAGTCTAGTTATAAAAAATGTTTATGAGCGAGATTTAGGTCGCGACATCAATGTTTTTGATGCGTCTGTGACCGCGAGCATAGGCTGCAATTAACTATGATTCTCCCTAATATCAAAATCATGATGTGACCATGATTACGAAACTTATGTAATTGTCAATATCTAGTTACAAGGTTATACCTGTTTAATTAAAGTTACGGCCGTGCAACCACTGCAATAGCTATCAGTGTTAACTTCCTGAGCAAGATGATCATCCATTTCATCGAAAGATTTCAGAAAACATCCTTCCCATGAAGCAAGGGATATGTTGTTATGGCGATTAATATCATTGTAGGCATCATGGAAAGTGTCGGTATCTGCATCATTGGCATCATAGTATTTGTTGGCCTTCTCTTGTGCCATTTTGATTGCTTCAGATAGTTTTGAGGGTAGATTGTCACGGATAAATTGCGAAACTTTGTGTCCTAGAGGACCATGACCATCGAACACACCGCAAAAGATCATGCCTTGTTCTCCAGTATAGTCCTGATGATAAACCATATCAAACATTAACCATAGCCACATGTTTCATTTCATCAATTAACAAGCATCATCATGCTATAATATTAAGATAGAATCACCCAATTCTATTATTATTGCTAGAACAATGAACCAATTTTGTATTGTAAATGGTTGAATTTAAATCTTGACAATTACAATATTGCCATAGAACATGTTCTAAATTTACAAAACAAATAATAAAGCTATGATGAACAAATGTGAAAAGAAGAATCTAATTCATAAAGGCTTCAAATCCATATATCCTAATAACTTGATGATTAATGAAATGATAATTAAGGAAGAGAAAAACAACTCATGATTGCATGACTAATAATTAAGAAAAAAAATCAATGTTCTAATAAAAATATCATCCTATAAATTCACAAAGTTGATAATTAATGAAATTGAAATAGAACAAAAATCTCAAACAATTAAAATAAAAATAAAAAAATTAAATGATAAAAAAAAAAAATGAAGATTAAGAATATTAATTACCTCCCAAACAGTCATTGAATCTTGGTTAACACCTTTCTTACCCTGTTGGGTATACATTGACACAACCTTAGAAAATCCTCTTAACCTAACAATTGCTCCATCATTTTCATACATGACATCATTAATATCCTCATAATCATCATAATCACAATCTCCATCATCAACCTCACTTTCAACTCTGCCTCGAACAGAAACATCGTGGCTGCAACAGCCACCCATGTTTTATGTAAGCCAAAAACAACAAATGAACAAGAAAACACAAGGGCACCCCAGAAAAATCTAGAGGTGACCCAGATGATATTTTGAAGAAAAAAAGATAGAAAAAGAAGAAAAATGAAATCTTTGTGGAGGAAACAATAAAGGGTTGGAATTCAGGAGGATGAAGAACAGAGAAATGAGAGGTTAGAGAGAAAATGGAAATGGCGAGAGAAAGATGGAAGGAGTTGGAACAAACAGGAAAATGGAAGGGAATGGAAAAGTTGGTATCATGTTGAGACAATTAAGGTTGAAATTTTGCATATGTTTCTTGTCTGTATCTTGGTTGGTTTCGTTTGTTTTCTGTTTTTTCTCGGTTGGCAAATGTCAATGTTCAAAAAGAAACCAACTTTAGAGATGTAATTAATTAATTAACAGTTAAATTATGGTTTCTTTTTTGACTTCAGACCATAGTTATACTAATTACTAAATCAGGAGAAAATATACTACTAATATTATCAACAATAAATTTTTTAAAATTTTGTAATGATATTATAATAATTTAAAAATAAGTGTATAGTACAATATCTAATAAAAGAGATGGATTTTTTTTTGAATTTCACTATCGGTTTAATTTGGTCCGGATGTCATTTCTGGCATTAAGTGATTCCAATCTCCTTCCAATCACAGTTGCGGGGATCGAACTTTGTCATCCCTACTAAGTTCAGTATCATTTATCTCTGAATCAACTAACAATTAGTTTTTGGTAAAATAATATAAATTGGTAGTATAGAAAAAGAAACCCGGATGAGTGAATTGTAAAAATTAGATGCATAATTAATGATTTTTTTTTTACAAAGGGAGGCCTAAATGATTAATGAAACTTTAATTCGTTTGTTTCATATTTTAAAAGTTAATAGTTTCAAACAAGTTACAATTTTATTTTCTTTCACTAAAAAGAGTTTACTATATATTAATGAGTGTAACTTTTATTATGATGATATTGAAAACTGTAAAAATCAACCAGACCAAACTGAATCAAATACATTTTTATCTTACGATTTGAATGACATTTATATTTAAAAGCGAATCAAACCACACCGCAAATACCCCCTACCAATTATATAGCGCTTCTTGCACGTGCTAAAGGCCGCCCTGCTCATATGTTATTCGTTCTAAATATCCCTTACATTATATTAGGGACAATATTGTTCTTTCTATAGAAATGACTAACCTCATAACGACATGTATTTTGTCATATATGGAAAATTGTTCACCTATAATACAAATATTGGAACATTGTATTTTTTACTTTACTTTTGTCGCTATGTCAAACATGTTACAAATATTTTGAAAATATTTCTCTTAAGGTGTTGAGCCTCTAAATCTTTGGTAGCTCTTCTTAATAGTATTTTGCTAGTATGCTTCTATCATAAATATATGTTATCTTTTACAAAAAATTTCTATCTTTGTTTTATATAGTCTAGGTTAAACTCATACACACTAAATATAGTGAATAGAGGTTTTTGGAAATTTTAATATGAACTCTAAAATATTGAGTATCCTTAAAGCAATCTTTTGGCTTTTGCTCCAACAATTATAAAATTGAATGTGTTAGACATATTTTTTAAGAGAACATTTTGGTCTTTGTATGGATTTGCAACCCAACATGCATCTTCATAGGCATATTTTAAAAACATATTTTAAAAACATCTTCATTTTGGTCTAATATCTATATAGGCAACCCAACATGCATCTTCATAGGCATACTTTTTTTTCTATGGTGAAACTTTTCAAAATAAAATAACGTAAGACTTATAAAAAAAATAAAATATTCGTTAACCTTTATCTCTTAATTAAATTAGTGTTCATAAAATTTATTTTACCCAAAATTATGAAATTTAAAACCTTAGCTTAGCCGATTAGCCGTCCCGTGATGAATTGACTTAGCAAGCTACATTTCGGTCGGTTTCAGACAAATTCGGGATGAAAATCATTAAATTGATCATTAAATTGTTAGGGTGGCGAATAACGAGTCAGTTAGTACGGTTTAAATTGAAACTTTGTTTACATTTTAAATAAAGAGACTAAAAATGTGTAGATCTAAAGACAATAATAGAAAGTAAAAGAGAAGTAGAAATTAAAATATATCAAGAATATATATTACAATATCTTTCACACATCCTTCAACAACGTATTATAAACTTCTAACATAAAACATTTCTCTCCTATATATCAAAGATGGATATATACAACAAATTAAGCGTATATGAGATTGCATTTAATTTAAATCATAATGTTCGGTCGGTTTCAGTTGCGAAAAGATAGAATTTTAGAAACTCGTATCTGCCCGCATGCAACTGATCATGCTCAATTTTTAGTAATTGTTGGCCCAAAATCTGATCCCATCCAACCGAATGTGTTTTTGATTCTATCGATTTCGAATCGGATTACAGGTCCAAGCTCAACCCTATTTTAGAATAGGGACCTTTTTTAAAAGAAATATCACATTACATGCATATACTAAAATAATGAAACATATTAAATAGAGATAAACAAATAGTTGATAAATAGTCTATCAATTTTCAGGTAGAAGAACAGTTTGCAAATTTGTATAAAATACACACTGTTACAAGGTTGATTAAAAGAAAAATCACATAAAATGACCAAATTAAAACCTATAATAAGATTAATTCTTGTAAATCATTTCAATTCATAAAAACATCATATTTTATATATAAGAGTTAGAGTTAAATATAAACATACCATTTATCCACTTTTAAAATATAAAATGTAGCCTTAGACTATTTCAACAAAAAATAAAATACTACAATCAAATTGTACCAAAAAGAAACCTTATCACAATCCGCCCCCTTTCTTGGAAGAATAATAAATTCACCAAAATAAGCAGATATAAGCATTAATGTAGAGTGCATGCAGGAAGCACCACTTGCAAATAAAGTCTTCGGATCCATGCACACATGAGTTCATACCTCAAATTGCAGAGCTTGCATCACATCACATTACATGTTTTCTGGGCCATATCTTTAATATGGATTGGATATTTGAAACAATAAAATTAACTAAGACCTAGTTATTTTTGGCATTAGTCCCTTGATTCTGGGAGAAGAAAATCTTGATAATTTAAAATTCAGTTGCAAAATTAAAAATATTTTAACTAAAAATTGTTTCCACAAAAAATTAAATTAAAAATTAAAAATATTTTAACTAAATTTTTTTTTTAAAGTCAAATAGAAAGACAATTGACTTAAGATACTACTAAATTATAACAATAGAGACTAAAAATTCATTTTAGAGCATCTCCAATAAGAGTATCAAAGAGAGTTTCATAGATTAATAATTCGTACCTTATTTTTTTTATCATTGGAGTTCCATAACGTGACATAGAGGGTATCAAAATTGACGATACGGTACTTTATTTAAGGTACCGTATCATTAATTTAATATTACTTTTTTTGTATATCAAATTAAATAAAATGACCACTTATTAGTAATTGATATTCAAAGTGGTATCGCAATTGGAGCAAAATATGCGTGAGGTGCATAAGTATTACATGCTATTGTAGGAATCACTTTTTAGTGATGTATGATATCCAAAATTGTATCACCATTGGAGATACTTTTAGAATAAAGAGATTAACATTATATTTTGGGTATAACATATGGATCAAAAGTCTATTTATATCTAAATTTTTTATGATATTATACAAAACAACACAATTTGAATCTAAAAGAAGAGAATAATTCACACAAACAAACGACAAACCAATATTTGATACCAGATTAAAATAGAAGTCTCACATTGTATTGTACCCAAAAAAATAATAGAATTTTCCATTTAATTCCTGACACTTCAAATAATTAAATTCATCATCTTTGACTCATATTGAGTGGAATTGATTGCATAACAATCGGATGACTTATTTATTTTTTAATTGTAATCACGAAGCAGCCTTAAAAAAGTGTACTCACGAAGTTGATGACTTTTTCTTTAAGGGGTTGTTTGTTTTAAGAGAAATACATGGGAGAGAGTTAGAGAAGAGAGAAAAAGAAGAGAGAATACCAAACTCTCTTGATTGGTATGAAGAGATTTTGAAAAGAGAAAAAAAAAATAATGGTGGATCCCATAACTTTTTATTTTCTCTTCTATCATAAGAAGAAAGGCAAAAGGACAACACATTTTATTGGATATTTCACAAATACTCTTATTGGATATTATAATTAAATATGCATATAAGGATAGTTTGGTCGTTCTATAAATTAGGCATATTTCTTTTTTTTTTTTTATTTCTCTTTTTTCTCTATTATACCAATCAACATATCAAATCTACTCTATTTTTCTCTTCTCAAACTCTCACTTCTTTCTCTCTTTTCACTTTCTACTCACAACCAAACACACCATAAGGGAGGCCGATGATATTTCTATAAAGAAATTAACTATTGAAAAAGGACTTAAGTCTCACAGTAAGATAAAGATATGTTTTAAAAGAAATTTATAAATAGTGACACTCCTATTATATAAGTTGATGTTTGGATTAAATAAGTTATTGGTCCCTATATGAGATGAATATTATTTATGAATTTTTTTAGCACAAAACACTTAAAAATTCATATTTAATTCATCAATTGTTTAAAAAAAATTAAACTTTTACAAGAGATATTTTGATAATGTATTATACATAATTGCAGGAAAAAAAATCCAAAATATTGAATGATATACGTGAGTTGAATGAAAAGCAAAACCAAAAATTATGAGAAAAAATATTTAAAGGACTCAAATTTACTAAAAAAACATAGAAACTAAACACGAAAAAAAGAGTTCGCTCCCTAGGATGCGAAAAATGCTCGCTCCCTAGGATGCAAACTTTTTTTTTTTCATGATTTTTTCATTCATGGGGGTTGCCAGCATCCAATTTGAGTATAAAATATTGACACTCGCTACTTAAAGTGCGAAAAATGCTCGCTTTCTAAATGACAAGGGGATACTATAGTCATTTCAGGGGTGGAGAAGGAACTTTGGAGTGCGAAAAGTAAATGGAGATATTGCAGTAGTGGGGCTCGGTTGATATAATATATTTTTATTTTCCATATATAATTGGTCAAAAAACTAGCACCACCATTGGTCAAAATCCGTCTAATAGTTGAAATATACAATGATAATAGAATTATTACTCCGTAACTGTGATTAGGAGGAGGCTGAAGTCATTTAATGTCATAACTGACCCCAAACTAGATTAAATTGGTGGTGAAAAAAATAATATTGAAATATACAATAACCAAAAGTAGCAAATATCAGTAAAACATTAAAATAAGATTGTTTTTGTCTTTAGGAATTAAGGTTGTTTTGGTCTTTAGGGAAAAAGCTTAAGGCTTGTTTTTATTATAAAATCATTTTCTATTTTCAATTCTTAAATTGATTAATTAATTCTCAATAGTGTTCATTTTTTTAAAAACAATTAAAATGTCAAAAGAATTGTTTTAATTATTTAAAAAAATAAATCATCTCTAACTAACATTTCATATTCTAAATCATTTAAAAAATAAAAGTATTTATAATGATAAATCATTTATAAGAATCTAAATTTGAATTTTAGTTGAAATAATTATTGATAGGATGTTATTTACTTTCAAATTGAATTTTAGACTATGAAGAGTCATTTTCCTTTAATCAAACGACTTATCTCAACTAAATGATGATTTTCACAAAACGAAGAATCGTTCGACAAAATTTAAGTTCAACTATTAAATGTAACAATGATTCATCAAGTTTCTCAGTCAAACTCCAAATTACCAAAGACTTTCTCCCTAGACCAAATGGTAAACTAATTAACACAAAAACAAATAACATGATAAGGTCTATAATTAGTTCATTGGTTGGATTATAAATTTTACGACCTAATAAACTAAGGAGAATGTTAAATGTGCTTAGGGCGCATATTAAGAAAACAAATGTAAAAAATATTTTTTAAATCTAATGTATTTTAACGTACTTTTCAAATATTAAATTTTTTACATTATTAAATATAGAATTTCTATATTAAAATATATTAACATATATTCTTAGGACAAAGTGATATTATCCACTAATAAATGGATTAACCGCCCTAATTATTAAACTAGTTTGCTTATTGAGATTCGAAGATTCTTAAATAAATTTTGCTTTTCTTACTTTAGCATACGAGTAATGCTAAATGGTACGAAGGATGAAAACAAGAAATACAAGAAATGCTGATCTGTACTATTGTAATTGGTGGGTTAAATTAATTAATTCCTATTTTTAAAGAAATCATGGTGGGTGTGGTTGTTAAAGTTTTAATTTACAACTTTGCTTATTTCTCAACTGCCTGCCACATCATTCTCACATTTCTTGAGTTGAATATCTCGTACCAACCAGCATTTTCCTTAGCATACACACAAGATTTTTTATTTAAAGGAAGAATACTTATACTATTACTATGACAAAGACAATCCATAACCAACAGCGGCTAAATCCGTGAAGGTAGAAATAGTAACGCAACTTGAGTCAATGATAATGATGTTTGAAAAAGAATCAGCACTTATATTGGTGGATTTTCCCCAAAATGAATCACAAATGTTCATTGAAAATGCCAACATGACCTATCACAAAAAATATGTTGGAGTATAACATCTTTTGCCTTGGAGAAATGATATTTGAAATTTAAAAAATTGATGTCAAATGTTTTATTACTCCCTCCATCTTTAATTATAAACAAAAATTCACTTTTTAAATTCATTGAATAACTAACGTATTTAATCCATATTGTATTTTTGAAATGTATGTAAAGTGTAAAAAATAAAAACTATAAATAAATGCAAAAGGTGTCACATACGATGTAATATTATGATGTTCAAATAATATAGTTGTTTTATTTGTGACCAATTCAATTAACATTTTTTTTATAGATAGACCAAATGACAAGTCATTTGAAATTCACACACACACAAAGTGAAGATGTTAGGGTTCGAACCTCGGTCATGACATCCGACACTAGCAATTTCAGTATTTCTATCAATTGAACTAGGATTTGTGGATAATTAACATGCTTCTACTTGTGTCTTTTTTATATATGTTTTTACTTGTGACTGAATGGTGCACTCAGTCGTAATATACATGAATAGTAATATTGGTCACGTGCATTAATAGAGAAAGAATCCTCTCAAGTAGTAAAAAAATTTAAGGAAATAATGTGAGATCTAAACCATTGAATACTAAATATAGAATAATATTTAAATTTTAAAGTGATGTAAAATTGATCAATGGTTGAGATGTAAAATGTAAGACCTAAGATTTCACTGTACAGTTTGTCTAAGGAACTCTAGTGATGGCTACGAGTTTTAGGGTTTTTGGTGAAGCGGTTTTGTGAGTATCGTCGCATTAATGGATTTTTGCTGTAATTGAGCCTGTTTTGTGCTCGTGCGCTGTAAAGGCACGGACTTTTGTCTTGTAATCCTCTTTTGTGATTAAGAAGGTTGATGTGGATTCAGAATAACGAGATTTGGATTATTCTTGTTTTTGGAAAAACGGGTAGGATTTTACCCGCTGATGGAAAATCTTACTGCGTCTGTTTTAAGTGAGGTTTCGGATGGAAGTTTCATATATCTGCGTGAGTTAGGATATGTCCTGAGATTAATTTTCTAAGGTATGGAAGAAAATTACAGTCGCGGAAAAAGATTCGGCGATAAGTTTTGGAAATGTTTAACGTTAGACGTTCTTTCCGTAGGTTTTCTGTTTTTGCGATTTACGTTCGTCGCGTTGCGCGAGAGCTGAGTACGTGACTTGTTATGGGAGATTGGATTAAATCTTGTGATTATCCATAAAGCAAATTGATCCAATGGCTAGGGTTTAAGCTTGGACTTTTGACTTTGATCCAAGGGTGGATTGGCTATCAAGAGCATTTGTCATAGTAAGGAGGTTTGGTGACTTTGTGGACTTAAGAAAATCACAAAACTTCCTCACTCTTTTCTCTCTTGGCCGTGGCTTCTCTTCCACCTTTCCATATTGAGAAAAATTTCATTCCTTAACCAAAACACTTGATTAGAAGCTTGGTGGAAAGCTTGAAGTTGTGAGATTCTTCATCACTAAGGTAACTAGAACTTCTTTCATCTCTTGGTTGGCTAAACTCTTAGAGATTCATGAGATTTTATGATTGTGTTCTTGGGAGAAATTTCATAAGAATTGGTTGTGAATGGTTCTTGTTCCATGAAAGTTGTTCATGAGGGTTTAGTAAGCATGCTAGGCTTTGTTATTTCAATTTTCCATGAGTTGGTGAGAATCTCATGAGAAAAGTTAGGGTTTTGAAAGTTTAGTGTATTGATCAATAACATGTGGTTAGGTTGTAAGGTTTTGAAAGGAAACGTTGTTTTTGAACCGTTGGGCAAAAGGGAAATGTGTTGTATGGTTTTGTTTTGGAAAATGAGATGAAAAATATTTTGGTGTTTATGAAAATATTTACTAAGTGTTTTGTGTGGTGATTTTGGGGTCCAAGTGGTTTAAAACTCTTGTGACATGTGGTGTTGCTTTTCGCTTTGAAACCATGTTTGAAAATGATTACCGGTCGGTTGAGGCCGTAATAAAACTTGTGCTTGGGTTTGGTTTTGATTTTGGAAATGAAAACCAAATAACTTGCACTCGAAGCAACCAACATACTTTCGGAAATGTAATTCTTTGTTGTGAAAACGGTTGTTGGGAACCAATACTATGCGTATGTGGTGTGTTGCGTGAAAAGTTGTTTTGGGTGAAAATTGAGAAAAACAAGTTTTGTTGCTTATGTCATGAAGAAAACCAATCCTGTCCTGGTGTGGTAGCTTAGCGACCAGATGGTGGCTTAGCGACCGTTGGTCGCCAGAATTCGCCCTGGGCGTGGAAGTTCTGACTTGCCATCGCCAGGTGATCGCCCAGCGACCTCTAGCGACCCCTGGGACCCAAAATTTTGTATTCTGATGTCCTAACTTGGTTTTTAACTTTCTAATCCCTTTCTATTAATTTATGGAAGTGGTTGGGATTGGAAACGGGGTTTTTGGGTACCCGGAAGGTACGTAACTTATAACACAAGAAAACGGTCATTTTGAATTTCAAATTATTTAAGACTTTTGACTATTGTTTTGAGTCCTAAAAATAGTACAAATAACTCATGGGGGTTGATCAATACGGTAGTTTTTGGTATAGTATCCGTAAGAGTTGTTTTACCTTAGAAAGCCTTTGGTTTTTGGGGTTTTGGAATCCAATTCATTGAGGATTGATTTGGATATGGTTTTGATTGTGTACTTTGCTGGTTTTAGGAAGCGAGTAAGTGTTGTTCGATCGTGTGATAGTTTGAGTGCTTGCCGAGGTAAGGGCTCCACTTTATTTCCGTCTTTAAAACGGTTACGACATGCTTTGTTTTGCTGTGTATGCAATTGCTGTGTGCTTTGGCATGTTTGTATTATGTATTCTCGTGATGAGAAAGTGTTTACAATACTTGTGGTGTTTACATATGATTATGAGAATATATGTATGAGCAGGTAATTGGAATACATATGATGAGAAGTGTATGTATGTTGTTATGTTTGGTTTGCATATGCTAGAGAGGTATGTATTCATTGCATTAGCATATATGGGGAAGCGTATGCTCATGCATTTGGTAGTTGCGTGCTCGGTGTGGTGATCGGGAGAGCGCACCCTAATGGTTTGTAGTGATCGGGAGAGCTACGAGATTTTTGTTGAGATCGATACGTAGTGATCGGGAGAGCTACGGGGTGTGGTGATCGGGAGAGCCCACTCTAATCCTTGTAGTGATCGGGAGAGCTACGGGATTCTATTGATACTTATGGTAGAGGTGTGGTGATCGGGAGAGCCCACTCTAATGGTTCGTAGTGATCGGGAGAGCTACGGGACTGTATTGATATTGTTGGTAGGGGATGGACCTACGATACCGGAACTCATGCATTGTGCATTGCTTATATGAACCCGTTGGTGGGAATTGCTTTGTTGGTTAAGAGCTTTCTCTTGTGTTTGTGGAATTATTGTTATGTGTACAATCTTTCGCACCGGTTATATATATACATACTATATATTTTGTGGTGACCCTTTCTTTCATTTGCGGGCTCATCCCACCCAGATGATGGGTTAGGTCGTGGTGACGACAGTGGCTGTTCCAGGCCCCAGTGAGTGGTTGGAGCTTAGCTTAGTTAGACTATGCGCCGGTGTGGGTTGTATACCGTGCTTTTTGGGCTTAGGCATAGGATTCTAACTTGTTTTGTTGTAAGTATTTGAATACTTAGACTTGGATTGTAATTATTCAGGAGTACACTTTGCTTGTCGAAGCACCTTATGGTAATGAGTTCTTTTGTATATTTGAATGCCGGCTCATTAAAAATATTCTATGCGCACTCTGAGTGTTAGTTGAAAAAGAAAAAAAAAATATAATGCCTTTTCTGGCCTTTGAAAAACGGGTTGTTACATAAAAATTGAAAAAAATTGAGATTTTATTTTTGAGAGGTCCGTGCAATGTATGGAGAAATATTTGCGCTTTTTGTTTAAATTGTAATAAACAACTTTGATAGAACTTTTACAAATTAAGGTTGACAGAGGAAATATCAGGATGTGGAGGAATTGTGCGAGGAAGTGACGGCGAGTGGATTGGGGGCTTTGCTAAGTGTGTTGGCATAGGTTATGCCTTTATAGTTGAGATGTGGGGAGTGCTGACGAGTTTTACAAAGGTTGAAATTAACATAGATTTTGTAGCGGTTGTTCAAGTGATCAAGACATACTGTATTCAAAGTGCATCTGGAAGTGCATTGGCAAGACACATTTGGAGGTTGATGGCAATGGAATGGGAAGTGGAGGTCTACCACACCTACAGAGAAGCTAACAAGTGTGCGGATGCGTTAGCTAATATGTGATGTACTCTTGATTATAGCATTAGGATTTTTGACTCGTCTTGATCAGTTAGCTGAGTTATTTACCGCTGATAATATGGGTATTACTACCCGTAGGGTAATTCTTATGTAGTTTCTTTTTCTTTTGGGCTATTAGCCTTCTTGTCTAGAAAAAAAGGTTAACGGCACAATTTTTTGCCTATAAATATAAATGTTATTGTAAAAAAATAAGTATCTACATTCTACCCTAAAAAAGAAAAATTCTTAATATGTGATTTGTCATTGGAAGGTATATATTACTGTACATTGGAAAGAATGAAATCTGAATCACAAAATATATTACATAGGTAAGAAGGAACTCTAAAATTTGAACCACAACATTTAATGGAGGATGATATTGACACTTGATCTTTGCCACTACATCTAGACCTTCTAAAAGTTTATTTTCCAATGTTTTATAAGTTTTATTCTTATTCTGAAAACAAATTTACAGACAATCCTTTCCATTTGAAAATAAATTGACATTTACTTTTGTCATTCTATGCATTATGGGGTGCGCCCTACGAAATGACCAACATACCCCTGTTCGTTATTTAAGTAGCAGACGCTCTCAAAAATATCCTACAAAATATAACGTCCGCTACTTAAGCAGCAGACAGCATTTTTCAAAATTACTCATTTTTCCTTCATCCGTTACTTAAGCCATAGAAGGATATTTTAGTCATTTCGTAAGACGCGCAAGTAACCCATAGGGTGGCAAAAATAATTTTCTTTCCAATTTTCCATTAACCCGACAACCTACAACACAAAAAGTCTACATTTTTGAAAATTACTTTTACCACCCTACGAGTTTTTTCGCGCCCTACAAAATTATCAAAATACCCCCGTCTGCTATTTAAGTAGCGAATTCTACGTTTAAAATCTCAAAATTTCATGTTTGTAGGGTATTTTTTAAAATTCTCATTTTTATAATACCCGTTATTTAAGTAGCAGATAGCAAACAGAATACGCTACTTAAATAATTGACATTATTAAAATGAAAAATTTTCATATGAAGGAGGTATTTTTTACTCAAATTTCATATTTTTATAATGTCCGCTACTTAAGTAATGGAATCCACTACTTAAATAGAAGACATATAAACTGGGATTTTACTAGTTTTTTTAGATTCAATGAGAGAATTATTTTAAGAGTAATACGGCTAAGATTTCTCTCTCTAAGATTTCTCTCTTAGTGGAGAGCTTGTTTTCCTATCTCTCGTATCATTAGAGAGCTTGATTTTGAGTTGTGATTGCTTGCTTTTGCCTAATTAAACCAACAGTTGCCTTGTTTGTGACTAATTCCTTATGGCTAGTGAAGACTTTGTCAACTTATCATTAGATGGGGATGAGGAGGAAGGATTTGCTTTCGAGTTTGATGATGAGGGCGAAGATGTGGGGGATTTACGATGGTGCCTTGCTGGTAGATTCCTTGGAGACAAGATCATTCACGTTAATTCAATGATGGCACGTATGGCTGATCTCTGGCGTCCAGTTAGAGGTGTATCGATTAAGGAGGCCAAGGCAGGGCTTTTCTTATTTTGCTTCAATCATCCGTTAGATATGGAGGAGGTAGTGAAGAACGGGCCGTGGACTTTTGACAACCAACTTCTTATTATGGAGAGGGTCCAGATTGGAGTTCAGATCGAAAACATTCCATTGCATCAAGCTGCGTTCTGGGTACAAATTCATGATCTCCCCACAGGACTTATGAAGGAGACGGTGGGAACCCAACTAGGTAATTATATCGGAGTGTTCATGGAGTATGATAAGAATAATAATTCAAGTTTCTGGCGGCAATACATGCGCCTGCGTATTAAGATTGATGTGCGTGTTCCGTTGAAGAAGGAGACAAAAGTCAAAGATCGCAATGGAAATTGGTGCACGGTGAGATTTAAATACGAAAAGCTGGGAATCTTCTGTTTTGTTTGTGGAATTATGGGTCATGCAGAGAATAGATGCGAAACCCGCTTTGCCATGGAGGTAGTTGATGGAAGAAGGGAGTGGAGTAATGATTTGCGTGCGGAGCCTAGGCGTGTAGTCGGCCGCCCTAAATCACGGTGGCTAGTGGAGGAGCGCGGCGGAGGACCGAGAAGTAGAAGGGAAGGGGGCGGTGCTAGCAGTGGCCAGAATCACTGTCCTGGTGAGCCACCAAGTCAGGGACCCACCTCAATTAATGTGTCCAATAATATCATAATAAATTCAAACCAAAACAGTCAAAAAAATACCATTTTTCCTTCCCAAATTGTCGGCCAGCCTTCATTGCCCATTATTACCCAATCATTGCCTCATAATGGGGTTGATATGAACAATTCTCTCACCCCATTAACCCATGAAACCACGTGTAAACCTGTTTCCAACCAGAATTTAATGTCACCAATTGCTACTTTCATTGCACCAGCCACTCAAAAAAACAAATCTGCCTCATCAGCTTCATATCACGTCAAGTCGGTCAAGCAACATGTCAACCTTGACTTCTCCTCTGTCCAATCATTAGCCAATCATTTCCAATCATTAAGTCAACATATCCACGTCAGTCAACCTACAATGTCCCCAATTTTAAAACTTGACCCCACCAGCCAACATAAACCTGCATTAACCAACCACACAGTGACACCTCAGCCTTTTTTCCCTAAACAACTTGACCAAAACTTGCCCATCACCCCTACCGTAACATCAACGTTTGAACCTGCTACTAGAAACAAAAATTTGGTACCTTTACCGATCCCTGTGACTGTGGTGGATGATTCTAAAGGTGTTGAAAATATGGATGTTCAGGTGGAGAGAAAAAGGAGGAGGGAGGAGGAAAGTAAGAAGGGCTCTAGAAGCGATATTCTTAATCAGCATTTTTTATCGGCAGGTCCTGGCAGCCAGGACTGCCGGGAGCAATGATTGTCTTGAGTTGGAATTGCCGGGGACTGGGCACTCCGAGTGCAATTCCTAACCTTCGTCGGCTTGCCCAGAAACACCGTCCAGATATTTTGTTCTTGTCCGAAACTCTCTCTAAAGCTCAACAAATGGAAAAAATTCGTGTTTTGCTAAAATTTGATTCTTGCCTTTCAATTGACGTGATTGGAAGGAGTGGAGGTCTAGCTGTTTTATGGAATGATACTGTGAATTGTAAAGTTCTCAATTATTGCCGAAACTTTATTAATTTGGAGGTTGCTGAAGTGGATAAAGGAGTTTGGCGTCTGACTTGTTATTATGGTTACCCTGAAAGGGCTCGAAGAAGGCAGGCCTGGGATATGTTGCGTGAGCTGCGTAATATGTCCCCGTTGCCTTGGTGTATCATCGGTGACTTTAATGATCTTTTATCTCAGGAGGACAAGATTGGACATAACCCTCATCCTAACTGGTTGTTCTCAGGTTTCCGTAGCGCAGTAAATGATTGTGATATTACAAATATTCAACTGGAGGGGCATAGATTCACGTGGATTAAAAGTAGGGGTGCTCCACATGTTATCGAAGAAAGGTTGGATAGAGCAATGGCGTCTAGTGATTGGCTAGCGTTATTTCCGGAGGTCAAACTTACTAACTTGCTGGCCTCACACTCCGATCATAGTCCTATTCTCCTTCATACCAATCCGACACATCGTACTAAAAATACTTATTCGTTCAAATTCGAGAATTTGTGGTTACAAGAGGAGGATGTTGGAGAGGTAGTTGAGTTGGGTTGGTGTAAAGAGGCGTGCTTGGAAGTAACGGATAGAGTAGAAGCATGTGCAGATGAGTTGCAAAGGTGGGGTAGGAGGAAGAGAATGAGGTTTAAGGAAGAAGTGGAGGCGTGTAGTGTGGAAATGGAGTTGTTGAGAGGTAAAGTAGATGAGGCTAGTGTCAGGCGTTTTCAGATTCTACAAAATGATCATGCTAGATTCCTTGTTCAAGAAGAGGCGTATTGGAGACAAAGAGCAAAGATGCATTGGTTGAAGGAGGGCGATCTAAATACTAAGTTTTTTCATTTGTCAGCTAACGCGCGGAGGAAGGTGAAGAAAATTGAGAAATTACAAAATGATGAGAATGTTGTTGTTACTGCTCAAGAGGACTTATGTGAGGTAGCAAAAAATTATTTTGATTCTTTGTTTCAGGCAAATGATGGTGTTCTGGATCCGGTACTGTCTATCATCCAGCCGAAGGTGTCAGAAGAGGATAATGCACGTCTTACAGCCCCAATATTGAAGGAAGAAATTCATGCTGCTCTCAAGCAAATGCACCCTGACAAGTCACCTGGCCCGGATGGTTTTAATCCAGCTTTTTACCAACACTTTTGGCACTTATGTGGTGATGATATTTTTGTTGCGGTAAAGACTTGGCTAGATAGAGGTTTCTTTCCTTCATCCCTTAATGAAACTAATATCTGCCTTATTCCAAAGTGTGACAACCCTAACTCCATGAAAGATTTGCGCCCCATTGCCCTTTGTAATGTGCTTTATAAAATGGTGTCCAAACTTCTTGCAAATCGGCTTCGTTTGTGTATTGATAAATGTATCTCTGAGGAACAATCAGCTTTTGTTGAAGGGCGGTCTATTTTGGATAATGCTATGATAGCGATGGAAGTTATTCACTCCTTGAAAAGAAGAACTAGAGGTAGCAAGGGGGAGTTGGCACTCAAGATCGACATTAGTAAGGCTTATGATAAGATCGATTGGGGATTCTTGAAAGGAATGCTACTCCGTCTTGGTTTTTCTGATAAATGGATTCAATGGATGATGATGTGTGTGAGTACGGTCAATTATTCTGTGCTAATGAACTTTGACAAAGTTGGACCTATCTATCCTGGAAGAGGTCTGAGACAAGGCGACCCGTTGTCCCCTTATCTGTTTATTTTGGCAACTGAAGGCTTAACAGCTCTGATCAAGCAATCTATAGGGAGAGGAGACCTACATGGTATTAAAATTTGCAGAGGGGCGCCTATGGTGTCCCATCTATTATTTGCAGATGACTGTTTTTTGTTTTGCAGGGCTAATATTACGGAGGCATCACACCTAATGTCTTTACTTGATACCTATGGTGCAGCCAGTGGTCAGGAAATCAATCTCTCCAAATCCGAGGTATTCTTTAGCCAGAACTTGAGTAAAGCGGCACAAGAGGACCTGTCAGGCATAATGGGAGTGAAACATGTTATGGGAACTGGCACATACCTTGGATTGCCTTCTATGGTGGGGAGGAGTAAAAAAGCAACATTTGGGTTCCTTAAAGATCGTATTTGGAAGAAAATCAATTCTTGGCGTGGTCGTGCTCTCTCTAAAGCGGGTAAGGATGTCATGATAAAATCAGTCTTACAAGCTATTCCGTCCTATATCATGAGTGTGTTTTTGATTCCGGGATCCATTATTTCTGATATTGAGAAAATGCTAAACTCTTTCTGGTGGGGTGATGGTTCTAATCATAAAGGTATTCGGTGGTTAGCTTGGGATAGATTGGCTAGGCCTAAAGCTGTCGGTGGTTTGGGGTATCGTGATTTTCATGCTTTTAATATGTCGTTGATTGCAAAACAAGCATGGAAATTTGTTGCGGAACCGAATAAGCTAGTGTCAAGAATTTTCAAAGCTAGGTACTTTCCCCATTCCTCTATTTTTTATGCTAAACTTGGTGATAATCCTAGCTATGTTTGGAGAAGTGTGTGGAAATCCCGTGATGTACTTTCTATTGGTTGTAGGTGGAAGATTGGTGATGGTAGTAAGATCAATGTCATGAGTGATCCTTGGCTTCGTGGTAATGATATGTTGTGGATGCAATCTCCTCAAAGCCGAAGTACGTATGATTTGTTTGTTAATGATTTGCTAGTGCAAGGTATGAAAATTTGGGATAGTAATAAAATTCATTCACTTTTTTCAGAACCTGTGGCTGAATGCATTCTCAAAATCCCTTTGTTTGAGGAAGTGCATGAGGATAGATTGGTGTGGAATTTTGAGAATCATGGTAACTATACGGTGAAGTCCGGCTATAATAACTATATTAAAAGGAAAGCGGAGGAGGATAGTTTACGGGCGGAGGGGGAGTGGAATGCAATCTGGAATATTACAGCACCTCCAAAAACAAAACATCTACTTTGGCGTATTTGTCGCGGATGTTTACCTACTCGGGTCCGCTTAAAGGAAAAGCATGTGTCGTGTCCTAATGTGTGTCCTTTTTGTGACAATTTTGAGGAGGATGAAAGGCATATTCTCTTTGATTGTATGGAGAGCAAACAGGTGTGGATCGAAGCCGGGTTGAGAGACATTATAGAACGTAGGCTGCTGGGTTCTAATGATGTGAAAAGCTTATTGTTTGATATCTGTAAATCAGAACCTGCCTCTATTGTTGGTCACTTTGCCATGGTTACTTGGTGTATTTGGAATCATAGGAACAATTGGGTGTGGAATGGAGTGAGAGATACGGCGAAGGAAGTAGCGATGCGCGCTGGTCATATGTTTGGGGAATGGAGTGCGATAAATTCTTTAAATTACAACCAGTCTGGTTCTGCTCCTACTGCTTCTCTGCATGATCCTATCGCTGCTGGTCAGTTAGTTCATCGCGAACCGCATGGAAATCAGCTCCTCCGTTGGCAAAAACCGCGTGATGGTTGGTGGAAGTGTAACGTTGATGCAAGTTTTTCTCAAAACTCAAACGGAATGGCTCGTGGCTGGTGCGTGCGTGATGCCAGTGGTGTGTTTGTTGCTGCAGGTTCTAAATTCTGCAACTTTAATATTACAGTAGCAGAGGGTGAGGCATTGGCTTTATTGGAAGCTATGAGACAATGTATTAATCATGGGTGGTCCAATATTGTGTTTGATAGCGATTCCAAAATCGTAGTCGATGCTGCACATGCTAATAAGCAAGGAAATTCGGAATTGAATTCTCTTATTTCCTCCATCAAATTGTTATTACAGGATCATTCGAACTTTGAGGTGAAGTTCACAAAGCGGCAAGCGAATATGGCGGCTCATACTTTAGCTAGGGCGGCTTGTTCTTAGCCTAGTCGCATGTTTTTCACTAGTATTCCTCGTTGTATTGAACCGATTATTATTAATGAAATGAGTTAATTTTGTTTGCGTCAAAAAAAAAATAGAAGACATATAAAAATCTTGGATTTTCATATAGGGTAGTTTTTCTCAAAAATTACTCATTTTTATAACGTAAGATGACAAACATATAGGGCATGCGAATAACTAGTAAGATGGCAAAAATAATTTTCTATATTTTTTGGACATTGTTATTAGTTAACGGATGATCTTATCTTAGAATATTTGTTAAAAAAATTTTAAAAATAAAATCTCTTTTTGTTGTCGAAAAAGACATTTTGGTAATTTATTGCAAAATGAGAACCTTATCACTTTCGCCATCACCATCTAACTCTACCATAAAATGATTACTAGTAAGAAAATACCAAGATATTTATTTCCATCGTTGTTTTTACCTTTTCATTTGCTACCATGTGATGTGTTTGATATCAATGTGGAATCTTATTTACTCCAGCAAAGTTGCAACTCATAATTAACTTATTTTGGCTGCTGTTGTCGCCAAACAATAATCGAAGCCACACATTATGATATTTTTATAGTGCTTTTTAGTGTTTTTTTTTTCCTTCACCATTATTTGAGAGCGACTAATATTCGTCGAAAAAATTCATAAAGCATACAAGATGAATTTTTCTATCATACTATATGTTTAAGTCTAAATTTCTTCTTACCACTTAGACTAATCAATTGTTGGTTTTTTAGTCTTTCTTTAATTAACACTTGTGGCAACCCCACACAGTTGAAAGTCACCCGCTAGGGATAATGAATCCAATAAAGGGATGAAGCACAAAAAAAGCTACAAAGAAAGAAGCATTCAAATATAATAGCATCTCACCACAACTAGCAACATCAAAGCCACTCTTGCATCTTATCAACCACTAAAAAACCACTAACAACATCAAATAAAAATAATAAAAAACACTTCAAATATAAGATTACAATTTAACATTTTTTTTAACAAAAAAATTTAGATCAAGAGAGATACACCATCATACAAAGTCAAAGAGAACAACAAAAGTAAATCATGTGTATCAATCTTAATGTTTACAATTTAATCTTTAATAGTGCCAAAAATAACAAAACTTTATGGGTTGCAATTGCAACTTGCAAAGTTGATGTCCACCCAGTGTGTCCCATGGAAATCATGTCAATGCTTGCTAGCTTCTAATAAAAGTAAATGACATTTCAACAATCATGCAACACTACTACTGGAATACATCTCATTTAAACAAAAATGGTAAAGTCTTAAATGACATCTAATTTCTTCCTTTCCCTTTTCTAAATACCAACTAAATTCAAAGAAAAGAGAGATGTTGATAGTTCTTTTACTTTCTAACACTCTTTTCAAAACACTATTATTGACTGAAATTCATTTGGACCCAATCTAACTTTGAAAATTTATCACAGGAAATAAGAAATGGAACCCACATAGATTTTTCCCTCTATTTCTCACACCCTCTCCTCTTTACACCTAAAGTTACCTAAAGGTAGAGAACTCGGCTAAAGGGTCCGTGGAAATGATTATTATAACGGTGATCGGTACTTTTAACATCTCTCCACATAAAATTGAACATGACTCATTGGTGTGTTTCGTTAGCTAGCAGTTTCCATCATACTAAATAGCATTCCTGTTAGGATTATTCATTGAAAAAGAGAGCATATCCCTGCAATTAGCAGTTTAGCATCAAAGTTGGGTGTGATAACAATGTCAATGATTTAGATTTCTATCCTCCTACGCTACTTAGGAGTAATTTTTAGGTGCTTGCTTCCCCTTCAAGTAAGAATAATTAAGACTATTTATGAATTTGTCTCAAAATTAACAATTTTAGGAAATTAACAAAGGAACACATGACTTCAAGTCTCACAAATCAACACTATTGCTCACTTATGGCAATGAACATATAGAAAACAGTCACCTGACAATTGTAATTTACATACATTAATACCAAACTGAAAAAATAGATCAATCACATTCTCTTCAGAGTAAAATCAAATAAGAGATGACAGAATCCAGTTATAAATTTCCATATCTATACAAGGTAAATCAAAGATGACAATTGAGCAGAGAATACAGTTGATTTCAAGAAATGCTTTGATTTTCAATTCCAATGTTTATATGGAAAGAAATTTGAAACACAGTGTCCCGTGAGCTTAGCTCAATTAATAGGACATTGCATTAAATATGCCGGGGGCTGGGATTCGAACCCGGTCATCCCACTTATCCACCTTAAGGGTGGAATTTCTAGCCACTAGGTTACTTGACCAAAAAAAAAAAGAAATTTGAAACACAGTAATCTTCTCCAATTTCTATTGTGTGGGGTAAAAAGGGAGGATGCGTGATATATTTGAAAACAATAATGTTACGGAACAAGTATAGAAGAATTTCACCTATCATGCAATTAAAACCATTGATGAACAAGAATTCCACTTTGTCGAAGAGAATTGAAGAGCTCTAAGCATTGATCATATGTTTTCTCATACTTTGAACTCCTCTGACCAGGACAACATCTTTGCCACCTATTGTAATGACATTCAAGGAAAATCTCATCTATCAAACAGATCGCCCCGGTTTCAAACAACCTCGGAGTGAGATCAAATTCAGTACCCTCCACATCCATTTTTATCACAACAAAATCGTTCTTCGAAACCGTATTCTTCAACCAATTGGCAAAATCAAATCCCTGTATCTTCTCCACCTCTCCGTCAAACTCCTTCCCTGTCGTCTGCAAAGGCTGAATCCTACCCATCCCTCTTCCTTTAACCTCAACATGCTCCCCCGGATCACGATGAATCTCGAAAGCCAAAGTCTCATTCTTCACCCAAGCAGCATAAGGAATCAAAGTAAGCCCTTTCTTCAACCCATACTCCTTATAAAAAGTCTTATCAGCTTCAATTGCATACACATGAAATGTCTTGTTCTGTTTAGGATACTGTTTCCTAAACCAAGATCCTATGCTAGAACCATAGCTTCTAGCTCCAACATCAACATACAAATACCTATTTTTGAAACTTATATCAACCATTGAAGAAAGATACTTTATGTTCATTATATTCTTTTTCAATGTAATCCATGGTTTCAATGGTTCCTTTTCAATCAAAGGCTCAGCAATCCTAATCAAATCTTTCTTATACCCAGGAACATAACAATTTCCATTTGAATGTGAATCATAATCATTATCAAATTTACCAGCACCATAATCAACACACTCATTTTTCAATACAGTTTCATGTATATAAGGCATTGAAGAATCAAACCCTTCTAAAACATGCAATTTCATTACTTTAAAACAATGAAACAAATCAAGGAATGAATTGAAACTATAAGAATCTTTAGGGTTTGTGAAATGGAATACCGCGAATCCTCCCGGTTTCAGCGTCCGAGCAATCTCTGCCGCGAAAACAGCCGGCTTCACCGACCTCGCGAATGAGCCTTCACCGGAGAACACAAAATCAAAGTAATTGTCACCGAACGGAATCCGGTCACCGGTTCCTGATTTCACAAGCGGCTTCACTGATTTCTTCGAGATTCCAATGGCATTTTTTACGCCGATTTCTCTTAGAGCGAAAACATCACGTCCGGTTGGCGTTTCAACGCAGAGAGACTTCGAATCCGACGAAAGGAAACCGCCGCCGATCAAATCATGAAAAACTGACGAGTAGAAACTGACACTGTCAAGCCACTCCTTACTAGAATAAAGCTCCGATAACGACGAGTTTCCACGGCCGGCGCCGGAACCAGACTCGACGGAGATAGGATCATTACCGGAAATAGCTAGGCTGAATGTCTCCGGAAGCGAGAAGAAGCAGAAATCGGCGACGTTACATGATTCGCCGGCGATGGAGATGACGTAAGCGAAACGAATAGCGATGATGAAAACGCCGGAGAGAAGTAACCGTATTAGAAGGTTCTGGACAGAGCTAGGTTTCGCTGCGGTATGTTCCATAGTAGCCACTGTGCACTTCTTTTTCATCACAAAAAAAATAGAAACTCTAATTAAAAAAATAAAAAAATAAAAATGGAGTTTATTTTATCTGGAGCAGAATCTTGATGAAGTATGGTTAGCTCCGATTAAGGGTTTTGATTCGGTGGTAGAGATTGGGAAATAGAGAAAAAAGCGAGGGGTAAAACGGGAACAGCGCATGGTTTTGAGAACGAACGAGGTTTGAACTTTTAAGGTTTCTGTGTTTGTATTTTTGTGTGTTTGGGAAACTGAAGAGTGAGTCCGTGAGTGACTCGGGAGTGAGTGACTCAGTGATGATGGTAGAAGAATAAAAGAGAGTGGAGAGGGAAAAAGTGAAGCGGTTTGTGATGCGTGGATGGAGGAGTAAGTGTAGTCTTTTTCGGGTTTTCTATATTGGACAAAGTTTCCTAATTTACGAGGATCAATCTCTTGCAATTTTATAATAAGAGAATCTATCTATCTCTATTGGATTTGAAATTTTAAGAGAGTGTTTTGACAAAATTAAATTCAATTTTTTAAAAGAAAAGTGTTGGAATTAATTTAATATTAACGATAGAGATGCTTTCAATAATAAAGATCTAATATATAATCTTATAACCGTAGTCATATAATTGTATAATCGTAGTGCGGAAGCTGAATAAAACATACGAGTATGTATATAAGATAGGATCTACGACATATTAATTTATCAAAGATAGTTATTAAGAATACTTGGATCGACGAATCCATGAGACAAACTAACCTTTGGTGTAGAAGTAGTACTCCTGAAACATAAAAAAGAAGAATTGGATGATGAGCACCAGTTAGCTTGTGGTTCTTCCTCAACCGCTACTCCTTATGCCTTAAACACTTTTCAGATTGGAAGAAGAGACGATACGCAGTGTGTCCAGTATATTGGGGACCATAGCATATATATAGTGTGATGACCAATTAGAGTTCTCATTATTTCGAAATGGGTCATCCTTAGGCATGGCAACGGGGCGGGGAGGGGGCGGATTTTGCCCTCCCCAAACTCAAACCCATAAAGTTCGGGTATCCCTATACCCATTCCCATTTTAAGCGGGGGAGAAAAGTAGAACCCCAAACTCATACCCGACGGGGTTCGGGTATCTCAATGGGTTTCGGATATCCCCGTCTCACTTCTTTTCACATAAACTCCAGTTGTATTTTGATATTTTTTAATTAAAAAATAATTTAAAAATCGAGAACTATTTTGTTTCAATAATTTTATTAAACAAAAAAAAATAGGGAAAACAATTTATTTAATACTCAATTTAAAATAAAAATAAACGTATGAATTTAATTTAAGAGTTGTTTGTACATATATAATATTTTTTTTGATACATAATTTAATTTAAGAAAATGGAAATATGATGTTTATATAAACGAGGTGGGTTCGGGGACGGGTTCGGGGTGGGTATCAATGTCCCCATTACCCGCCTCATCCCCGTCTTTTAAAATCGGGGAAAATCCAAACCCAGTCAACTCGGGTTTTCCCAGTCAAAACGGGCATGGTACGGGCGGGTACCCGCGGGTATGAGTTTTATTGTCATGCCTAGTCATCCTGACATCCACTCATATTAAGCTCATATCCAATAACTAATTTCTAAATAGAAATCTAAATAGTCTTTTAACTTTATTTGATCACTTAATCAATTAAGAATAATAATTGATAAATAGCTAATATAATTAATAAAGATATTTGTCCACCTAATATTATTGGAATATAATAAAATATTCCAACAAAAAGAGCATGCGATTTGGTTCAGTTTTTGGATGACTAAAAATTATTCGATCCAATTTTATGCGGTGTACATCAGTTTCGTTGGTTCGGTTTTATTTGGGTTTTAATACTTGTAATATAAAAAAAAAAAAAACAAATAACTAATTATATCGTTAGATTTAAAACATATTCGGCAACAATGATATGAAGGAGACGAGATGAAAGAGAGGTGGTGATGGATTGAGAGGAGAGGCGATGATTTGAAGAAAAAAAATTATTTTTCAAGTAATAATTTATTTTCTTTTATATTTCACAAACATGGAGTTGAGTGAACAAAATAAAAATAAAATACGGTAGAAATAAACTACCGCAACGAGGTGGGAGTTTAATGAAATATTTTATTTTATATTTTTTTACTGATTATTGGCTCTCTTCTTAGAGGGTTTCACAGCAGCTGCGACCTCCTCCACACCATCAGCATCCTCAGCAGCCACTTCATCAGCATCAATAGCCACTTCATCATCAGCAACCATTTCATCAGCATCAGCAGTCACTTCATCACCAACCACTTAATTGTTGTGCATTGTCAGTGTAAAATTGTTTACAGATGCATCCAATAGTATGTTGCCACATGATTTAATGAATATGACACGTCATGTGTTTTAAAATACATTACAACAGCAACATCATGCTCAGTAGCCTCTTCAGCTGAAAGATCAGCATTATAGTCTCTTTAACAAGAGGATCAAGGGCTATGCCAACATCAACAGACACTGTAATTAATAATAAAATAACATATATTTAACACTTGTTGAAGCAACAATCACTTAGAAACATATTTATACTCAATATTAATTTGGGACACTATTTTTTATTTTTTTAAATTTATGCAAGACATATATTTAATACTGGATGAATTATAATTCTTTCATAAAAGTTTCAATATTAATTAAATATAAATTTTTAAGTGCCAAACATGACAATGAAATTAATCATTTAAAAATTCATATATAATTTACCTCTTGTTAAAAATGTTTGAACTTTTACATTAGAAATTTTTACAATCAGTTTGACTTAAAAACAAGGATAGTTAAACATATATCGCAAGGAGTAGTATCTGAATTTGTATCATATGAGGATACTGTTGAAGCGGGGAATTATGAACTTTGAACTAGGTGATAAAATAAAAGAACCTTATAAGGTTTTATGCTAAAAATTAAATATAATTTATTTGATAGATTTGATCTAAAAAAATTATTTGTTAGATAATAGAAACATAAATCTAATAGGAGTTTGGCAAAAATAAATAAATTAATTAATAAGGGTTAAAATTTACAATCATTTTGTATTTCAATTTGAAATTCCTGGCACGCTGTACGCAATGCTCTACACGATGCTTAAGCACTGTGTCTGATCTCGCGCGCAATAGTGTAAAGCAAATAAATGAAAACAAATAAAGAACACAGATTATTTGTTAACCCAGTTCGGCGCAAACAGCAACCTACGTCTGGGGGATACCAATCCAGGAAGGAATATCACTATAATAGTCCTAGTTCTAAGTCTCCAGCAAACCACCCGTTTACAACTTATAACCTAGGCACTACCAATGACTCTTCAACCTAGGAACTCCTAGATCTGAGATCCCATCTCACTCCCTAACAACCTTACAGACAGCAAGGATTTCAATAACACAAATCACAAAAGTTTTTGGAGACACACTCCTAAAAACTACACACTCGTACCTAAAGGCTTAGAGTGTTATAACCACAAAAATCCTAACTCCGTACTTCAAAGCTTAGGAGAGGATCACACACAGTACAACTCAATAAACACAGTCCTAAGCTTGCTTCAAAAAGAACGCACACGCAAAACCTAATTTGTTAGACTTACACAAAAACGGCGTGAACAACAACTAAATTAGGTTTAGCTCCTTCCATATATATAGCTGGTAACATGGGCTTCAGAAGATCTGATCCAAGAGAATATCCAACTCACAAAATAAAAACAAATCATATCTTAAAAGATTTGATATGTTTTGTAAAATAAATCTTTTTCCAATCTTCACAATAATTTCCAAAGCAATCTTTTAAACAAAAGATATGTTTAGAAAATAAAACCTTTCTTAAAGCACAAGATATGATTCATGAGAGAGAAACGCGCATAAAGGAAAACGCGCATGCTTGGCGCACAAGTAACACTTCCAGTAACATGATACGATGCTTGAGGCTAGGGGTGTAATTGGACCGGTTTGGATCGGTTTTGAGTGAATCCGATGTCCGAACCAATGAATCTTTGATTGGTTCGGTTTTTAGTGTTTTTCAAAAATGAATCCGAACCAAACTCATCGGTTTGGTTCGGATACTTTAATCGGTTTTTTCTGATGTATTCCATACTATTATTTTTTTCCCATAAGCTCATCAAATACAAAATATATTGGAAACAAATAAAAAATACAATTTTTTTCCCATAAGTTCATCAAATACAAAATACAATTTTATCCCCATAAGTTCATCAAATACATATACATAATACAACTATATTGGAAACAAATAAAAAATACAATTCTTTTCGTTTAAATTCATCAAATACATAATACAACCATATTGAAATTAGGTTCATAAATTCATCAAATACAAAATACAACCATATTGAAATTAAGTTCATAAGTTCATCAAATAATAAAGTGTAATAAAAATAAACTTCAAGTCTATACCCACTTAAATCGGAAAAAAAGAAAACAACGCTTGAGAAGTTATCGTTCTGTGGGTTTGAGATGAGAGCAGTAGCGTGACGTGAGAGTGTTGTTTGCGTAATGTTGAGATCAACTTGAGGATGATGGTGAGGTGAGATGAGAGCAGCGTTTCTGAGTTTGCGTTTGCGGCCGTGAGTATTTCTAAGTTTGCGCTTTTAAATTAGAGTTTCTAAGTGAGGCAGGTTTTATTTTATTTTTTAGAAGTAGTTGAGCCAGTTGTAGTTTTTGATGGATATGAGTTACCTAAAAAAATAATTTAACATATATACTATATATTGGTTTGGTTCGGTTTGTCCATTGGATCTGAAAACTGGAACCGAGAACCGAACCAAACCACTTCGGTTTTCTATTGGTTCGGTTCGGTTTTTGATCCGAACCATAAACATCGGTTTTTTTTCGGTTTGGATTGGTTTGGATCATCGGTTTAATTGAATTTTTCTGATCCGCTTACACCCCTACTTGAGGCAATGCTTGAGGCATCGGATCACACATCCTGCTACAAGGTTTAGTTTACCAAAAATGCAGCCAAAACCAAAGACTCAACATAATTGTATATAATATTCATTATCGTATTACATGCATGACTTCAAGTGTCATATTTAATACATGAAAACTAAGAAAAATATGTATTCTTTACAAGATGTATTTTGTGGGTATAATATATAGTTGTTGGATTTTTTGTGATTATAATGCATGATTCTAGTGAAAATTAATAAATGAGAATGAGAGAAAATCAATTGTGTGAATTATCTAATATTCAAAATTTATTTTCTACTTAAAAATAATATATTAATTTTATATATTTTGGGTAATGAATATTTGTAACACATAAATTTCAAAATTAAAAAAAATGAAATTTTCAATTTCAATTGAAATTCAAAATTAAATTATCAATTACCATTATTCATATTTGATCTCTAATTTTTAACATGCTTTTCTTATCTCTCGATTGAATTTCATATTACAAAAGACTATTTTCCTTAAAAATTATAGAGATAAATTTTTTATTCAAAATAATTGACAATGATCTAATGAATGCATGGTTACTAATTTGAAATTTGTTATTAGTTTTTTGGTCAAAAGAATTTTGCCTTTAATTATTATTATTATTTTATTTTTTATAAATCTGTAACTTTCATTTTTTAATTTTTATTTTAGCACCCACAAATTTCTTTTTAAATTTTATGAGAAGAAAATGAGAAATACTTAGTTGAGTACAACCCCACATATCTAACGAAATAACCTACTTTTATGAGTTCCATTACAATTTTTTGTCCTATTTTGATTCTGAATGAGTTGCCTCATCCAAATTCTAAACAGTGGTAAATAATCATTGAAGCATTAGAATTGCTGAAGAAAGCCACTGTTGGATAATTTGCAAGTATACAAATATCGTACAAGTAGTAAAAAGTTATCGATCACGAGGAATGTGATAATCAAACAAAACAATTAAAGGATTCAATCTTTGTCATATTTCAAATGCAATAAAATTGGGGGAGTTTGTCTTAAAAATTCAATTCGAAAATGTAAATTGCGATTAAACTTGAACAATTGAGAAAAGTAACGACGATTGGACTTTGATACTTCACAAACTCAGAAAAAGTATTGTATATGAACTCATCCTTGTGAAAAACAAGCTTCATGCAAAGAGTGATTAATCCTAATTGATGAATTCAAGTCTCCAATGAATTCATGCTCTCAATTTGATAACAACAACCTAATTTAATTTCTTAGTGCAATTAATTACTAATTGAGGTTGAAATGCATTAATCACAAAACAATCACACTAATTCCATGCAAATCTCTAAGCAAAAAAGAAGAGCTCAATTAACCTAGATCCATTATTCAATTCTACTCTCATAGCAATATGAACAATTAACATCAATCCACATGTGATCAAGATATTAATAGCATTAAAAACAAGATTAATTGATTTGCATTAACTAAATTCAACAAGAATGAAGTTCAATCTACATGAGAAATAAGGATTTGCTACGTATCAAAGCCCAACCTAAGGAATCTAACCAATCATGGTGATGAATCTTGAGGGAAGATCTTCAACAACATCCATCATTCACAAATTGTAGAGAAAATCCTCTTCACAATAGTGTCTCTTTGTAAAATTTTTCAACCCTGTAACAGAGCTATCAGCTGCCTTTTATAGAAGTCTTTGAAAGTGAGCTGAAACGAACTAGTTCGCCTCACGTGAGATCTGGTTCGCGCGAGGCGAACTTTCCAGAAGAGAAAATCCTTGCATTTGGTTCATAGTTCGCGCGCGACTTCGCCTCTGGTTCGCCTCCCGCGAACTTTCCAGAGGGGTCAAGTTTCCATAGCTTCAATGTTCGCGTGCGCGAGAAATGTTCGCCTCAGGCGAACTTTCCAGAGAGCCAGAGTCATTGGCCTGCATACGTTCGCCTCAGGCGAATTTTTCAAATGGCTAAACAGATATTTGAACATGTTTTATTTCCTTTTGGCTCTTTCCTTGTAACATAAGATAACTCCTAATTTCCTTGATTTCTTCACAAAATGCACTTCTTTTCATTACAAAATTTCTAATCAGCCACCATCTATACCCCTAACATTAGAACTCTCCTACCTTTTAAAGGGCATAACATTCAAGATTTGGCCATTGTTTTCGGTAAAAATATAATAATATTAATCTCATTATTCAAACATTGTTTTAATAATAATAAATTTATAAAAGCATTGCAATTCAACTACCTCATTGAACCAAGAGTGTGCGCACACGAGATAGTTCAAATTTCTTTTAACTATATAGTTAAAGGTCTTAAGTTTAAATTTAAAAATGCAAAATTATTAAAAAAAGTTAAGAAAATTTTACGGCTCTTTTCGGTCTCACCTGACTCAACTGAATAATTTCTTGAATTGCATGTGGATAATAGTTTACACAACAACATAAAAAAACTAACAAAGATACAGTTAGAAAACCTCCGGTCATCTATCGTAACCTTTTAAGAATGAAGACACAAATGCATGAAGAGCTAAGAATTTTTGTCTCTTAAAAAAAATCTTAAGAAACAGGGCAAGTTACTAATTTTATTTTATTAATCTGATCAACATATGATGGATACATTAAACCAAGAAACCAAGCAAGTAAGTCATTGGATTTAGTTTAATGGTGATGGTTTGGATGGTATGCTAGAGGTTTGAGTTCGATTATCAGTTCCATTATTAAAAAAAATCCAAACAAATAAATTAATACTTAAAAATTGACCACAAAACAATTAATTAATACATAATAATAGATGCATTATATTTGAATTCAAATAAACACAAAAAAAAAAGAGATGAATGTAATAAAAACTATGGGAAATTCTATGGTACATTTGATAATTTCTAATGTACAGGTACATTAGGACATTAAATTAATGGCTAAATGAATGTTTTTGAAAATAAATCATTTTTCTTATCATTAAAAATATTATAATAACCAAATATTATTTATCAATACTGTCAAGAATATTAAATTTGATATTTTTTGAATTTTTAATATCCATAATAGTCAATATTGAATTATGTTTTTGAAAAAATATTAAAAAATTAGTGTGATGCTTATAAACAATGAAATTGTTTTTTCTTGTAATATTATTATCTCTAAAATACAATAATAATAATAATAATAATAATACAATAGTTATTTATTTCATAAAAATAGTCGTTAATTTATTAATTTATGACATAATGTACCAGTACATTAGAATTATTCTAACATAGAAGCTCCCAAAAACTAATTAAGGACTTTTGAGTTTGGCGCCGTGGGTGGTCATTGGCATAGCAAAGGACACTCTTCCAAATGATGGGCAGAAGTTCCTGAAGGCTGAAGGCACACAATTGCATCTATCACAATTTACAACATGTTCCACACCACATGCTCTCTTACAAACTTTTGGCCTTGAGGATAACTTGCACCTTCCATTGCAAGCACCATCACAATCTACTTGCACCTTCCATTGAATGTACCCAATTCAACTCACAATTTCAAATTAAACAACAAAATATTTTTGTTGATTGTTCAAGAAAATTAAAACATTTTAATGAAGAATAAAAGAAATGTGTACCGATCTTTGGTGGGAGAGGGCTCAAACTAGGACTAGGACTAGGACTTGGATTCTCAAACCATGATGACCACCTTAAAGAAACAAGCACATATATTAAAATTTAATGTTGGAATGTTGATCATATGTTAAATTGATATTGGGGTCCCTATAATTTAAACAATATTATAATTTTAATGTTAAAAAAAATTATAATTAAATGAGGACAATGACACGCTTACCATTCTATCTGAAAATGGATTCTCTGTAGTCAAGTAGTGACTGCAGGTGAATCTCAACCATTCAATTTTTTTATACCTTTTATTTATTTAATAATTTTTAAATCTGGACCATTAAAGCATATTGACTGCATGACTGCAGGGAATCCATGACTGCATAGAATCCTTGTCCATTCTATCTGATTCAACAAGGTCAAGAATGACTAGAGAAATGAGGATTGAAGCAAAGAGGGCCATGGACATGGCTGCAAGTTGGGGGGGAAGTCTTGTTTCTTTCACTTTATATTTTTTATTTTTCAATTTTCTCCATTTTTAATCATCCAAGTATGTTCTATTGAATAAAGATTTTTTAAATGTGTTTCTCTCTCTCATAAATGAAGTTCTCCATTTTTTTTAAAAAGAGGAGAGGATTTTGATCCATTTTGTCATACCAATTTTAAAAATCCAAATAATAGGTTGTAATGTAATAATAGAGGTTGGATCACTATTGCTAACTCTTACATGCAATAAAAAAAATTAGTTGAAAGATGAAAATTCACTTTATATATTTAAACGTAAACTATATACTACTATAAATATATTAGATATAAATTTCTAGACATTGTAAGATGTTAAAAAGTTACTTTTGAGATGATAAATTATCCGACATTTGTCAATAGGTTGTTGAGACAACCTTCTAGATAGATACTTTTTTTAGAAGAAAAAAATTGAAATGACTTAGTAATATATATTATATACAGTATAAAGAATATCAACAAAAATAAAGGTGCTAATAGCGCCACCATATTGTTCTTATGTTTGGTCAACATTAAATGTATTACGGTCTACGGAGGAATAAAGCCCAAAGGACGAAAAGCCCAAAGCCCAAATAATATCACCTTGGGTTGTAACTTGTAACTTGTGCGAGTCGGCACACTCAATGGAAATTTTCTCATCCCACCCCCCATGACTCTTTTTAACCCCCCAATATTCCAATTTTACCCCTGTACAAAAATTTCGGAACGTGTTTTCCGAAGTTTTTCTAGTTCAAATTTATCAAAATTTCGGAAAATACATTCCGAAGTTCATTTTCAAGGCAAAAAAAACTTCGGAAAACGCGTTCCGAAGTTTAAAACTAGGGGCAAAAATGGAAATCCGGGGGGGGGGAAGAGTCACGGGGGGTGGGAAGAGAAAATTTCCACTCAATGGTGGACATAGGGAAACATATTACATTACATGCAGTAACTGTGTGTTGCCGTACTCAATTGTGGCCGTATGATCATAAATCAACAACAGTGATCGTTTCGTACAGATTTTGTTAAGATGTATCGCTTGATCAAAAATCAATGATTCAGATTTTGCCACCCCACAAGTTTTTTCGCACGTCCTACAAAATTATCAAAAAACCCCGTCCGCTAATTAAGTAGTATTATAAAAATGAGAAATTTTCATGTTAGGGGGAGTTTTTTTACTCAAATTTTATATTTTTATAACGTCCGCTACTTAAGTAGCTGACATGTAAAAAACTTGAATTTTCATATATGGTGGCTTTCCTAAATTACTTATTCTTATGTCGTCCGTTACTTAAATAGCGGAAAAGTAAAATCAGAAATGCGTAGGATGCGCGAGTCACTGGGGTGACAAAAGTAATTTTCAAATTATTTTCAATACTTTCATTCATCCTTAGTGTTGCCACTGATATTAAGTTTGTAATACTACCAGCCGAACTCAAGGGTAAAGCAATCTGATTCTCAAAATTTTAAGAAAAGAAAAAAAACTTCAAAAAGTTCTATTTGGATATAAATTTCAAATATTTTTAGTGAGCATCTCCAATGATGATACCACTTTGGAAATCATACATCACTAAAAAATGGTCCATACAACGCCATGTAATATTTATGCAACTCATACATATTTCACTCTAATGGTGATACTATTTTAGGTATTATAGTATATTACTAAGAAGTGATCAATTGTATTTAATTTGATATACAAAAAAATAATATTAAATTGATGATACGGTACCTTAAATAAGGTACGGTACAATCAATTTTGATGTCCTCTATGCCACGTTATGAAATTCCAATAATAAAAAAAAAAAGATATGAATCATTAGTTTATGAAACTCTCTACAATATTTTTATTGGAGATGTCTAAGGTGTGTGATTTCATTGTATTTTAGAAGTACCACATCAATGTTTAGTTCGTGTAGATATTCTTAATATCTTTAACAAATAAACATGTCTCGTTGTATATAATAGTTTATGTGCATGCTCATATGTTGATTTTGCTTCTGCACTAAAGTATTTTTTATGGTTATAATCTTCTATTGAGCATGTGTTGTATTGATTAATTATTAAATTAATTTCAACAATCAATTTTTTCTTAATTCAAAACCCATAATATAAAATCCAAAAAAAACCATTATATTTTATTATTATTTCTTTTATTTCAAACAAAATTAATGTCTTATCTTAAAATATAATGTATTCATGTATTATTTTAACCATTACATATTAATTATCTCACTTAAATTTATGTATTTATATAAATCCACCTGAGTCTGATTGTATTGGCTTGAGACATGTGAATGTATTCGTGCCAATTTGAATGAGCTAATTTAGCTTCTTCAATTTTTTTTTTATTGATTCGAATTTTCTCTCACCCAAAAACCGAACCAAAGTGACTCATTGCATCTTAATTGTTAAAAAGTCCCACATCGGATATGAGTTGGCCTAAATATGTCTTTATAAGCAAGTGACAATCCTCACCTTACAAGCCAGTTTTGCGAGGATGAGTTAGGCCCATACTTATTTCTAATAATTTCTAACATGGTATCATAGCCTCTCTATAAGATCTATAGGACTACCCGTTATTTGGGCCACGCGTTATTGTTAAGTCCATGTTCCAGCTTGTTAAGTTTTGGACGTGAGGGGTGTGTTAAAAAGTCCAACATCGGATATGAGTTGGCCTGAATATGTCTTGGTCTGAATATGTCTTTATAAGCAAGTGGTAATTCTCACCTTACAAGCCGATTTTGTGAGGATGAGTTAGACTCATACTTATTTCTAATAATTTCTAACATTGTACTGGGCCAAGATTCATAGATAGCCACATTTTATGCTGTGTAGTGAGTAACAAGTTTAGAAATGTTGACCACATTCTAGCTTAATTTTGCTTTGAGGAACGGGCTTAGATAGCCACATTTTATGCTGTGTAGTGAGTAACAAGTTTAGAAATGTTGACCACATTCTAGCTTAATTTTGCTTTGAGGAACGGGCTTAATGGTTGTGTTATGGGAGAAGTGCAGTGAGGTGTTTAATCTGCCAAAGATTTACTTGTCCGGAATCTTTATCTTTCTTCATAACATGGGTTAAGCATCTTTGACCACAAAAAAGAGTAAAGTGGTGGTAGGTACACTATCAGTATAGTGAAAATTATTATTTATAATTATACTATAAACTATAAAGTGAGGACGATGCTTATCAAAAATAAAAAAATAAAGTGAGTAGGAGTAGGCTTTTCACTCAAAATAATAACAGAAAAATACAAATAAATTTAATATTTTCACTAGTTAGCATCTTCCTTTTTCAATTTATATGTTCTATCTGTTTTATGTGGTACAACTCTTTTTTATTCCCTTTTCCTATGAGACATGTGCTTCAAAAAACAAATCAATCTCACTATCTCAGTCACATAAATATAAACTAGACCTTAAATACCAAACTCTCAAAGGAATAAAACCACACATCCACTTCATACATTTCAAAAGCAACAATGGAATCTCAAAAACTTCATGTTGTTTTTGTTCCATTTCCAACTCCTGGTCATATGATTCCCATGATAGACACAGCAAGACTATTTGCCAAACATGGTGTTAATGTTACCATCATCACTACACATGCTAATGCTTCAACATTCCAAAAATCCATAGACAGTGACTTCAATTCAGGTTACTCCATCAAAACTCAGCTTATTCAGTTCCCTTCAGCTCAAGTTGGTCTCCCAGAAGGGGTTGAAAACATCAAAGATGGAACTTCACTTGAAATGCTCGGAAAACTCGGCCGTGGAATATTTATGCTCCAAAATCCAATTGAGGTTCTGTTTAAAGATCTTAAACCAGATTGTATAGTCTCTGATATGATGCAAGCTTGGACTGTGGAAGCAGCTGAAAAACTCAGTATTCCAAGGATTCACTATTATAGCTCAAGCTACTTCTCCAATTGTGCCTTTCATTTTATCATGAATTATAGACCTCATGATGGTTTAGTTTCTGATACACAGAAATTTACCATTCCTGGTTTTCCTCATATCATTGAGATGACCCCTCTGCAGATTCCTGATTGGTTAAGGGAGAAGAATGCAGCCACAGCCTATTTTGAACCAATGTTTCAATCAGAGAAAAGAAGCTATGGAACACTATACAATAGTTTTCATGAGCTAGAAAGTGATTATGAGAAACTTAGTAGAATTACACTGGGGATCAAATCTTGGAGTGTAGGACCAGTTTCATCATGGGTTAACAAGGATGATGAAAAGAAGGCCAATAGGGGGCATATGGAGGAGTTTGGAAAAGAGGCAGAGTGGCTAAATTGGCTTAACTCAAAGGAAAATGAGTCGGTTTTGTATGTAAGTTTTGGAAGTCTTACTAGGCTAGCTCATGCTCAGCTTGTAGAAATTGCTCATGGACTTGAAAATTCAGGTCATAATTTTATCTGGGTTGTAAGGAAAAATGATAGAGATGAGGGTGAAAGCAATTTCCTACAAGATTTTGAACAAAGGATGAAAGAAAGCAGAAAAGGCTATATCATATGGAATTGGGCACCACAGCTTCTGATATTGGATCACACTGCAACTGGAGGAATTGTGACTCACTGTGGTTGGAACTCGATTCTTGAAAGCTTGAATGCTGGTTTGCCAATGATCACATGGCCAATGTTTGCTGATCAATTTTACAATGAGAAGTTGCTTGTTGATGTTTTGAAGATAGGGGTCCCAGTAGGCGCAAAAGAAAGCAAGTTATGGAATAGTGTTAGTGTAGAGGCATTGGTGAAAAGAGAAGAGATAGCTAAGGCTGTTGAAATTTTGATGGGCCGTGGGCAAGAGAGCAAAGAAATGAGGAAGAGATCAAAAGAGCTTGGTTATGCTGCCAAGAGGACTATAGAGGAGGGTGGACATTCTTACAACACCTTGATTCAGCTGATTGATGAGCTGAAATCTTTGAAGAAATCTAAGGCATTTGATGAGAAAGCAAATTAGATAATTGAAATTAAAGAGTAACCTTGGTGCTTCAGAGGGTGTGTAGCTGATGCGGGCTTTGAATATGATGAAACAACATCGAAGTATTTTTCATATTAAGCTAAGAATAAGATCTGATGAGTTAAATTTTCTTTATAGTTTGGTTTGCCTTATAATATTTTTCATTGGTTATATTGATTCATCATTACAAATATTTTAGTCGCCATCACACCATGGGCTATATATTGTATAATTCCGGATCGAGTAAACTATATGCTAGTGAGAAAAATTTTAAAATTAATGTAAGAAAGGTTCCATAAGAAGCTATACAATGGGATCACCATAAACCCATAATGTGCTTTAAAACAATTCTCTGAATAAACAAGGAACTAAGAGCTGTATCTATATAACCTGTAATCAACTTTAAGAAACTCCAGAGTCTAAAAATCACATCTACAAATCTATAACTAAGAGTCTAAGACTACCCTTTAGCATTTCCATAGCCCAAATGCAATTCCAGCTATTAAATAAACCTGACTCCATTGGGGCATTTCATCAAACAATACATGGTTAAGTTTATCAATAAGAAAACCCAAAAATACAAGAACAAAAAGCAAAACAAGTTATATTGCATAGATTTTCTTATACAAAAAATACTTCATACCTTGCGTGAAGAAAACCCTTGTGCAAATTGACTCGCTAAATTTGGTGTTTTGCTTTTTCAGGAAATTAGGATCATTCCAAATTGTCCACCTTCTTTATCAAATGTTTATCTAGCTGATAGTCAGAACTCAGGTCCTCCGTATGTTTTCTTTATCAAATGTTTTCTTTTCTTTTTGTCATTTTAATTCCCATTATTATTATTAATAAAAAGAGTATTGCTAACTAGTGTAGCCGATGCACTACTTAAGGAACCAAAAAATATTAAATTTTATGTTGAAAAAAACATAACTTATACTTTAAAAAAGTTGGCTACATAAGTTCAAAGACAATTTTATCACTTTTAGTTCATTAACTAGTGCAAGGGGTGCAATGTTTAACATTTGTCTAATAAAAAAAGGAAAATGCTGGATAGTGCACTAGTTAAGGAAACTTAATATAGTAAAATAATCTTAGAGTTTGTGCAGTCAATATTTTTATAGTATAAAAAATAAAATTTTCAATACAAAATTTTCTTTTTTTTTAAACTTCAAATTACTTTTAATATTATTTGTAATTACTAAAGTGATTAATTATTAATTATTTATAATTAAAATTAAGAAATATGAAAAATAAGTTCAACTTCTTCAACCATTGGAACCTAAAAAGAACTCTAAGAATTTCTATTTTCAATCTCTAACTAAAATTGATGGTAGTAGAAGTTGAAGCTGAGACCTCGTGATGTGCCGGGACTTAGAGGGGTCGACGCCAACAACGGCTGCCTATTTATTAATAATATTATATTTACCGTTAAAAAAAGTAGAAGCCATGAGAACCATTATGGAAATTTATCTTTCCACCTCGCATGTTTTTTGATCATCCCAAAATTTCATTTTTACTCTTGAACAAAAACTTTAATGAGAAAATTAGGAGGATTAAAACTACAATTATACCAAAATAATGTTATTTTTTTGAACAACCCAAAATGATATATATAAAGAATCACAGTCGTCCGAGCACAAGGTGTACCAAGGTAAACTATCAACGTTTACAAAAAGTTACAGAATAATACAAAAGTACAAAGAGTCCTCCAACAAACAGTTCAAGCAAGACCCAAGCACAACAAAAGACTAGAGCACTAACTATGATAGTTAGAAGCTAAAGTAACAGTTGTCGCCTTCAACCATCTGAAAGAAAAGAGTTTGATCTTTTCCAATAACTGATGAGGAGAGCTTGCCGAGCCTCGGAACAATTTGTGGTTTCTCTTCGTCCACACAACCCAAACACAAGCGAGCCAAATGAGCTGCAGAAAGGAACGTCACGCCCGTGAACCACCTGCTAGAAATGTAAACTGAACGAAGTGATCACGAAGGGAAGTGTACTCCACCTCCGGAATGTCAATCCACGAGTGCACTAACGCCCAGAGAGAGCCAAAGGTCCCACAGGAGATGATTAAGTGATGAGCTGACTCCGCCTCTCCGCAACCAAAAACACAGAAATGAACTGCAGTAGATAAAATGTCTCGGGCTGCCAGGTTGGTTTTTGTGGGCAACCTGTCACGTAATAGACGCCACGCCAAGATGGATACCTTCAACGGAACCTGAGGGTGCCAAATGAGTTTTCCTGCGTCATCCAGGGAGGCCAAAGTCTGAGAAGTCAAAAGCTGATATGCTCCCCTAACAGTGTAGCCGCTGTCAACGTCAGGTTGCCACTGCCATCTATTAGGGAACTGGACCTGCAATGAAATGGTAAGTAATAAGGACTGACACTCCCTCAACTCCTCCTCCTCCCACCCTCTCAGCTGTCGCCGCCACACCCAGGCCTCCCCACCCTAGCGAGAACATCTCTGCCACCATTTGCTCTTGTTTTTTTTCCTTCTTATTTTTATTGTGCTCATATTGATTCTAAATATAAAAGAAAATTAGATTAATACATTTTCCTCAACTCAATTTTTATATATTTTTTGTTCTGTGGTCAGAAAGTTAATTTAAATGAATTGATTGTAAAATTATTTCTATGTAAACATGCTTAAAAGTAAAATAATTTATATTTGAAAATATATTCAAGTGAAATAGATACAAAATTTAAATGTAGAATTCAATTATAAACCAAAAGCTAATTCTAAAATAATTTTATTTTAACAGAACCAAACGTATCAAAAATTAATTCAATATCTATAACATTATAAAATAGATTAGAGTCATGTTAACATGTGCCCTAAGGACACATGATAACTATCCAAATAAAGAAATTTTATATTAAATAATCCAAAGAAATTAATATCCAAGAAATGTATTACACAATACCAAAAAAAATATTTCTATATTAAACTCCTTAAAATGTACCCTTAGGCTTTGTTTGCGAGTTTGGAGGGGAAGGGAGAGGAGGGCTTTGGAGGGAGGGAAATAGAGAGAAAATTAGAAAAATCTTTTACATTTTTTGAGAAAGTATTTTTTATAGAGAATGACAAATAAATATTTATGATTAATATATTATGAATTTAAGAATATTATAACAACATTAATTAAATTTGAAAAATTCATATAAACCCTCCAAACCCCCTCCAAATCCCCATCCAATACAATTTTTGAGTTCCCCCAAATTGGGGGGTTTTTGTGTTATGAAGAAAAAATAACCCTCCAAGCTCCTTCCCTCTCAAACTTCTCTATTCCTTCCACTTATTTCTTCCTTTTTTTCAAAACCATTCCCTCCCCTCCAAACTCGCAAACAAAGCATTAAAGACACAAATTAACTTTTCCCAATAGATTATCATGTATGTTTCCACGTTTAGAGACAAAATGTGAACAACCGCATCTTTTCCTTCTTCCATCACATAGTATAACTTGGAGGAGGTGTACACACAATGCCTAATTACTTAACAAAGAAGGCATCGAATCATTTGTATTGCTTGTACACAATAACCATAGCTTATCACATTCTTACTTTTAGCTAATTTTTTGGATACACATTTTATTTTATGTGTATGGTACATAGATTATTGTATTGTAATAGATTTATAAATAATATTTATTAATTTTTTATTTTAAATATTAAATATGAACCTATTATAATTATATATCTAATAATATATTGGTACATATTTAATAATGGGAGTGGTTATGGTGCATAAGTTTTTTCCTTATGCACCGTGCATAAATAATGAAAATTGCTTAATGCACCCCCATATTACTTAGTGTATCCCCAGATTACTTAGCGCACCCCCCAGATTTCCAGCACACCCCCTAAAAATATGGAGGTGCACTAAGTAATTTGGGGGGTGCACTAGAAATCTGGGGGTTGCGCTAAACAATTTTGGGTATTTATGCACAGTGCATAAATATGATAACTTGTGCCTTAAATAAGATGTATTTATAAAAGGATGAAGAGGTGGCCCATTGAGTTAAGAAAGGATAAAGACAACATTGGTGTCACTTTCTCCTCAATCCAACACACGAGTCTTAACTTTTAGGAGGTGGCATTAGCTTTACCAATTTTATACTTACAATGCCTAAAGAGAAATGAGAAATGAGAAATGAGAATGTTGATGAGGACATTAAATTTACTACCTCTATACTACTAAATTATAAAGTTACTTTGAAAATAAAAATTTGTATTAAATTATAAGTCACTTTACAATATAAAGGAAGTATTTAATGCTATTTTTCCTATTATACTCTTAATTATTTATTATTCATTTTTTTTCAATTTTTCGATTTATCTTTTTTGATATAATTAATAAAGGACAATTTTGATAATCTAACTCATAATTTATCTTTCTCATACAACGGTGATTACATTTCTTAATTTGTATAATACAAAAAAAAATTATTTATATTTTGGTATGTAGAGAGTAGGTGACTAACAAGCTCCTTTAAAAATCCAAATTCAATTCATGGTGACATTAGTTAATACAAAAAAAAAATGTGGAATGTCACCAATTAATCTTAATTTTAAATGGTAAACCTTTGGCCTTTTTCTTTCTTGTTTTTTTCCTGTCGACATAGAATTGAAAAACAATCTACCTCAGACATAGAAAGTAACCTTAAATATAAACTCTCAAACTACAGAAACAGAACCAAACATTCACTTCAAAGATTTCAAAAGCAACAATGGAATCTCAACAATCACATAACCAACTAAATGTAATTTTTCTTCCATATCCATCACCTGGCCATATGATTCCAATGATAGACACAGCAAGACTATTTGCCAAACAAGCAGGGGCGGCTACAAAGCATGTGCGGCATGTGCGACCGCATCGGGCCTCCAAAATTTGGGGAAATTTTAAGGCCTCTAAATTTTAAGGTCCTCATACATTAGTAGTTATATATTGTCATTTTTTATTAAATATTAGATGTGCATGAATAGATTAGCGGTAGAGCATGATGTTTATATGTGTAAGGTTTTTGATTCAAATCCCGACATTGCAATTTTTTGCATAATTTTAGTTCTATTAATTTTAAATTAAATTAAAACAGTTTAAATTTTAAGCTTTAATTTTTACTATGAGGCCACTTTTCATATTCGAACCGGGCCTCCAAATAGTGGGAGCCGGCCCTGCAAACAAGGTGTTAATATTACCATCATTACTACACATGCCAATGTTTCAACCTTCCAAAAAACCATAGACACTGACTTCAATTCAGGATACTCCATCAAAACTCATCTTATTCACTTCCCTTCAGCTCAAGTTGGTCTCCCAGAAGGTGTTGAAAATCTCAAAGATGGAACTTCCAATGAAATTCTTGATAAAATAACTCGTGGAATAGGTATGCTTCAAGATCCAATTGAGTTTCTTTTGAAAGATCTTCAACCAGATTGTATAGTCACTGATATGATGTATCCTTGGACTGTTGATTCAGCTGAAAAACTTGATATTCCAAGGATTCATTTTTACAGTTCAAGCTACTTTTCTAACTGTGCTTTTCATTTTATCATGAAATATAGACCTCATGATGGTTTAGTTTCTGATACACAGAAATTTACTATTCCTTGTTTGCCTCATACCATTGAGATGACCCCTCTGCAGATTCCTGATTGGTTAAGGGAAAAGAATCCTGCAACAGCTTATTTTGAACCAATTTATGGATCAGGAGAAAAGAGCTATGGAACACTATACAATAGTTTTCATGAGCTTGAAAGTGATTATGAGAAACTTAGTGAAACTACAATGGGGATTAAATCTTGGAGTGTAGGACCTGTTTCAGCTTGGGCTAACAAGGATGATCAAAAGAAGGGGAATAAGGGACACTTGGAGGAGCTTGGAGAAGATGCTGTGTTGCTAAATTGGCTTAACTCAAAGGAAAACGAGTCAGTTTTGTATGTAAGTTTTGGAAGTCTTACTAGGCTAGCTCATGCTCAGCTTGTAGAAATTGCTCATGGACTTGAAAATTCAGGTCATAATTTTATCTGGGTTGTTAGGAAAAATGATAGAGATGAGGGCGAAAATAGTTTTCTGCAAGATTTTGAGCAAAGGTTGAAAGAAAGCAAAAAGGGGTACATCATATGGAACTGGGCACCACAGCTTCTGATATTGGATCATCCTGCAACAGGTGGAATTGTGACTCATTGTGGTTGGAACTCGATTCTCGAAAGCTTGAATGCTGGTTTGCCAATGATCGTGTGGCCAATGTTTGCTGAGCAATTTTTCAACGAGAAGTTGATAGTTGATGTTTTGAAGATAGGGGTCCCTGTTGGAGCAAAAGAAAATAAGTCATGGAATAGTGTTTGTGTAGAGGCAATGGTGAGAAGAGAAGAGATTGCAAAAGCAGTTGAGATTTTGATGGGAAGTGGCGAAGAGAGCAAAGAAATGAGGATGAGAGCAAAAAAGTTTGGTGATGCTGCCAAGAGGACTATAGAGGAAGGTGGACACTCTTACAAAAACTTGATTCAGTTGGTTGATGAGCTGAAATCATTGAAGAAATCTAAAGCATTTAGTGGTAAAGAAAATTAGATCATTGAATGAAAGAGTAATCTTGGTGCTTTAGGAGTTGTAGCTGATGAAGGCTTTGAATATGATGAAACAACATTTAAGTATTTTTCTCCGCGTTTTTTGTTGCTGTAATCTAGATTTCAATAAGATGAAACATCATCAAATCATTCTTGTTCACTGCATTGATGATAAAAGTAGTTAGTTTTTTGATATGCAACTTTCATATTACACCAAAATAAATATCTGATGATTAATTAAATTTCTCTGTCTACTTTCATTTGCATTATAATTTATCTTCCTAGTAATGGCTTCTGTTATCAAGAATTTGGTGTGTTAAGGCAAGAGAGTAGGATCAAGAACTTGGCTGAGAATTTCTATCAAATATTCTTTTCCTCCTTGTGAATTTCTTTTTGATGATTAATTTAGGCCCAATATGGCTGTAGTTATGGTTGTAGACCTCAATTTAGAACTATTTTTAGGCCAAACACATGAATGAAATTCTCTGATATATGTTTGTTTGAAAACCATTTTCTTTATCTATATATCTCAGGAACTAAACTTCATCTCCCATTAAGATCTCAAAACAGAAAACTATACATCATCCTCATAGATTGCAAAAGCAATGGAGTCTCAACAACTTCATGTAATTTTTGTTCCATTTCCAACTCCTGGTCATATGATTCCCATGATAGACTCAGCAAGACTATTTGCCAAACATGGTGTTGATGTTACTATCATCACTACACATGCCAATGCTTCAACATTCCAAAAATCACTCAAGGAATATTGATGCTTCAAGATCAAGTTGAGATTCTGTTACAAGAACTTAAACCAGGTTGTATAGTCTCTGATATGACTTATCCTTGGAAAGTTGAATCAGCTGCCAAACTAAACATTCCAAGGATTTATTTTTACAGTTCAAGCTACTTCTCCAATTGTGCAAGCTATTTTGTCAGAAAGTATAGACTAAATAAACATTGGTTTAGTGTTGATTTTATGAAGTTTTTTTATTTTGTAATAACATGATGAACAACATGCAAGTACTTCTGAAGCTAATAATTCTCTTGTAGGGATCTGATATTCTTCTAGACATTTGTTATTACTTGTGTGATTTTTCTTTTGTTGTTCTAAGTTTTCAATTTTACCCTATCATTTGAATAAGTCAATGAATAATTTTCCCAAAACTATTTTACTGCGGTCAATTTAGGAAGTTAGTTGAACTCGTGGTTTTAATTTGTGGTTGGGGTTATGCTGCAAACCTTTATATTTGCACGAAAATGTGTTTGCGATGTCATTGCAGAAACCTCAAAATCTTTTATATTGCGGACGCAAAATTTAAAACATGGTGGTGCCTTACTGAGCTTACACTTCAAGAAAATGGGGGAACCAAAATGACAGTTCCATTACAATCAACAAATCTTGGCATGTATGTAATTGATGATATTATGATGGATTATCCTAATACATCTATTTTATGTAGTTTTAATAGTTTGTTGTAACTGATCGTACGTAGAATTAATTATTTTAGCTTATTTTTCTGTTTTTGTCAGCTAGAGGATAGTGCCTCTATATAAGGCCTTCCTCTCCTAAGTTCTTATTTTCGTTGGAGTTGTATTTCAATAAACACAATCAATACGGTATCAGAAGATTAATTCTTCTTTCTGCTGCATTTTCCTTTGTTTTTTCCACTCCTTATTTCATTAGCCATGGTCTTAAAACATGGATATGTACAATGGTGCCAACCCTTTCTTCATTGCTAATTCCAATAATCCCGGATTAGTTCTTGTTACTCACCGGTGAGAATTATGGATGAAATAAGCTTGGATTTGCCGATGGATCAATCGTTCAACCACCAGAAGGTGACCCTCAACATCTTGCACAGTGACAAAATGATAGCATTGTCAAATCTTGGATCCTCAATTCTGTCTAAGGAAATTCAAGCATCAGCAGTTTACTCCAATTCGGCTTTCGGCGTTTGAAATGAGCTTCATATGCGCTTTCACCAAAACAATGGACCTCGCATTATATGTTAGAAAGTTGACTAAATACAAATTTTTGCTTATATTTAAAATTAGAGAAAGTATCAAATTGTTGCATGTCAAAATCAGATAAAAGCAAGAACGCGATTAATAATCAAACAAATAAGCGAGAAACTAAGAATACAAACACAAAATGTTACTTTTAGTCCAAAGGCCAATATGATTCAGTATTTAAATGTGTGCAGGCCTTGTTTGTATCTATGGTTAGGCTTTACAATATTATAATATAGGCCTTGTTTGTACATAGTTAACAATTGGAATAATAACCGATTTTCCAGAACTCTCCCTCTGACATCAGTTACTAGCACAAGCAATATTTTCATGAGGGACTCTTCTTGACACATTATCATCACTCATATTAGGAGTTCTCTTTAACAAGGTATGTTTCTACTTTCTATCATAATATATATAATATAATATATTCATATACTCCTTGTAAATTTCTGTTGATGATTTAGGCACATGGTGATATATTGTAGCTATGATTACGTTGCGAATCTTCATATTTCCGCCTAATAATATAGATAAATGCAGCTGTTATTGTAATTAAGATGTCTTTACAAAGAATTCTAAACTCTATATAATGGCCACAATTACTGTTGCAGACCAATTCAGAACTTAGAAATATTTTTATGCTTCCATGATTGCACTATATGAAATTCTCTGACATGTATTTGAAAATTATTCTCTTTATATGTATATCTCAGGAACAAAAATTTATATTACAGAACAAACTTCAAAAGCAATGGAATCTCAAAAACTTCATGTAATTTTTGTTCCATTTCCAACTCCTGGCCATATGATTCCCATGATAGACACAGCGAGACTATTTGCCAAACATGGTGTTAATGTTACTATCATAACTACACATGCAAATGCTTCAACATTCCAAAAATCCATAGACACTGACTTTAATTCAGGATACTCCATCAAAACTCAACTTCTTCAGTTCCCTTCAGCTCAAGTTGGTCTCCCTGAAGGAGTTGAAAATGTCAAAGATGCAACTTCCTCAGAAATTCTTGGTAAAATCTCTCGAGGAATAATGATGCTACAACATCAAATTGAGGTTATGCTTCATGATCTTCAACCAGACTGTATAGTCTCGGATATGACTTATCCTTGGACCGTTGAATCAGCCGCAAAACTTAACATTCCAAGGATTTACTTTTACAGCTCAAGCTACTTTTCGAATTGTGCAAGCTATTTTGTCAGAAAGTATAGACCTCATGATGATTTAGTTTCCGACACACAGAAGTTTACCATTCCTTGTTTGCCTCATACAATTGAGATGACACCTTTGCAGCTATCTGATTGGATTAGGGTTAAGACTTCAGCCACAGGTGCTTTTGGTGCCATGTTTGATTCAGAGAAAAGAAGCTATGGAACACTTTACAATAGTTTTCATGAACTAGAAAGTGATTATGAGACACTTAGTAAAACTACAATGGGAATCAAATCTTGGAGTGTAGGACCAGTTTCAGCATGGATTAACAATGATGACGAAAGAAAGGCCAATCGGGGAAACATAGAGAAGAACATTGGAAAAGACTCAGAACTGTTAAATTGGCTAAATTCTAAGCCAAATGATTCTGTGATCTATGTATGTTTTGGAAGCCTTACTAGGCTTTCTCATGCACAGATTGTGGAACTAGCCTATGGACTAGAAAATTCAGGTTCAAATTTTATATTGGTTGTTAGGGAAAAGGATAAAAATGAGGATGGAGAAGATTTCTTGCATGATTTTGAGAAAAGGGCGAAAGAAAGCAAAAAGGGATATATCATATGGAACTGGGCACCACAGCTTCTAATATTGGATCACCCTGCAGCAGGTGGAATTGTGACTCATTGTGGTTGGAACTCGATTCTTGAAAGCTTGAATGCTGGTTTGCCGATGATCACATGGCCAATGTTTGCCGAGCAATTTTACAATGAGAAGTTTCTTGTTGATGTTTTGAAAATTGGAGTTTCAGTTGGATCAAAAGTGAACAAGTTTTGGCTTAACATTGGTGAAGAGAAAGCGCCGAGACTTAACATTGTTGAAGAGGATGTACTGGTGAAAAGGGAAGAGATAGTGAAGGCTGTTGAGATTCTAATGGGAAGTGGCCAAGAAGGAAAAACAATGAGGACGAGAGCTAAAAAGCTTTCTGATGCTGCCAAGAAGACTGTAGAGGAAGGTGGACACTCTTATAACAACTTGATTCAGTTGATTGATGAGCTGAAATCATTAAAGATTGCTAGAGAACTTGAAAAAAGCAAATTAGATAATTGAATTTGACGATGAATTGATGAGTTTATTTTAATGTTATTGCTCTAGCAGTTGCATCTGCTATGATTTTATGATACGTTTTGGTTTTGTAACACGAAGAATAACATGCAAGTACTTTTCAAGCTAATAGTCCCAATAGTGATGAAAGGTGATTAATTTGTTTTTTATTCAAATACTTAAAAGTAAATATAAATTTTTCTACATGAAAGTGAAAATAACAATATTAACAACCCTTTCCACACTAAAAAGAGAAACTACTTTGATATTGCTTCATGGTCTTATTCGAAACTTTATCTGCTACACATCATGAAACACCAAAATTATTCTACCTTCATTTATTTAGTTTTTGTTTTCAAGCCCTCTTGATATCTTGTATGATTTTAGCTCATCTATTAGTTGCATCAAGTTGTTGCAAGAGGATCCACCTTCCTCTATACTCTTCTTTGCGGCATCACCAAGTTTTTTTGCTCTACTCCTAATTTCTATGCTCTCTTCTTCACTTCCCATCAACAATACCACAGCCTTTGTAATCTCTTCCCTTCTCACCAATGCATCCTCACCCAAACTCCACCAAAATTTGTTCACTTTTGATCCAACTGGAACTCCAACTTTTAGAACATCAACAAGCAACTTCTCATTGTAAAATTGTTCGGCAAACATTGGCCATGTGATCATTGGCAAACCGGCGTTAAGGCTTTCAAGAATTGAGTTCCAACCACAGTGAGTCAAAATCCCTCCTGTTGCAGGATGATCCAATATCAGAAGCTGTGGCGCCCAATTCCATATGATGTACCCCTTTTGGTTTTCTTTCATCTTTTCCTCAAAATTTTGAAAAAAATCATCTTCGTCTTCATCTCCGTCTTTTTTCCTAACAACCCAAATGAAACTATGACCTGAATTTTCAAGTCCATGAGTTATTTCTACAATCTGAGCATGACAAAGCCTAGTCAGGCTTCCAAAACTTACATACAAAACAGAATCATTTGGCTTTGAATTAAGCCAATTAAGCAATTCTAAGTCTACGGCAAGGTCTTCATTGTCTCCCTTGTTAACGCTTGCTGAAACTGGTCCTACACTCCATGCTTTGATCCCCATTGTGCTCTTGCAAAGTTGCTCATAATCACTTTCAAGCTCGTGAAAGCTATTATACAGTGTTCCATAGCTTTTTTTCTCTGATTCATATACTGATTCCATATAATCTGTGAATTTATTCCTACTCCTCATCCATTCATCCAGTTGCAAAGATGTAATCTCAATGTTATGTGGAATTTCAGGAATTGAAAAAACCTCGCTATCAGAAACTACATTCGCATGAGGTTTATGCTTGCTGATAAAATGATAGCAACATCTTGAAAAGTAGCTTGAGCTGTAATAGTAAAGTAATGGAACACCGAGTTTTGCAGCTGATTCAACTGTCCAATGATAATACATATCTGAGACTATACAATCTGGTTTCAAATCATGAAACAAAAGCTCGATTGTATCTCGGAGCATGGAAATTCCAAGGCTGATTTTTCCCATCATTTCTGGTGAAGTGCCATCTTTGAAATTTTCGACTCCATCAGGAAGACCAACTTGAGCTGAAGGGAATTGAATCACACAAAATTGGATGGAATATCCTGACAACAAGTCACTATCTATGGCTTTCTTGAATAATAAGGCATTTGCTTGTGTAGTGATAATGGTGACATTAACGCCATGCTTTGCAAATAGCCTTGCTGTGTCAACTATGGGATTCATATGGCCAGGAGTTAGATGTGGTAGAAAAATAACATCGAGTTGTTGGGATTGTGATTCCATTTTTATGACAAGTTGAGATGAGAAACACTGCTAACACTTTTTCTTTCAAAACACAAATAGTGTATCTACCTTTATTTAAACCTTTCTCATACAAGTTTCAAGTTGTAATCAGATATATAAAACTAAAATTTAGGGTGGAGGGATAAACGACCCTTAGTTTAAGGCATGAAAAACCTCAACGGCTAGATGAACACTTGCGAATGAAAATACAACACTAGTCGAGACTTCAATCCGCAATATGCAGATAAATTAAGTGATTCTCCCTCCAGTCCTAAATATAAGAGAAAGTTGGATCAACAAAAGTTGATGCGCTTATATCAACTTTTGTTGACCAAACTTTCTCTTATATTTTGGAATTGATGGAGTATTAATTTATATATGAGAAGTAGACATACACCAGTAAAATTATTGAGTCTTGATATGTTTGTATATGTTTCTTTTATTTGCTTTTTAAGGTTAGTTTATAGGTAATGTATCTCTTAGCCGTCCATGGAATTGTCTTCTCTTGTTGTAAATGTTGGTATATAAGAACAACTAGATTAGTTTATTAAGGTTTGAGTAGCATATTTTATGTTGAAATAGTTAAACTAAAATATATGTCTATGTCTGTTTCTGATTTGACAGCATCAAATTTGGTTAAATTTATTATCAAATTGCATAATCACAATAAAAAAGGTGGAATGATTAATGGTAGTTGGAGCTTGTTGTTGATATTATCAAATTTTGATTTGTATATTAAATTTGATTAGAAACTAAATTACTATCATCTTATAACTTCTTAGAAATGGTTGTATTAGAAACATAACTATTCATGTGCATAACTCCGTTGTTCTTCCATCTTCGCCGCACGAAGCTTAAAATTGTTTGAACTTCTCACCTGATTCATTTAAAGAAAATTAGCAAATAAAACACTTCAAAATTTCTAGTCTTTATCTAAGAATTAAATTTAACTAAAATCTACTTAAACACATTAAACTAAAGCTTGACTACTAACAAATTACTCCTCAAATACACTGTAAAACATTATAAATCCAAGATTCATCAAGAACTGTGAATGATTATTATTAAAAATGGTTAACTATTTTTTTATCTCAATAAAATAAAATGAGTAAATTTTGATTTAGTCCTTATAAAAAACTAAAAGTGATTATGCAGTTTGATAATAATTTGATTCTATTATAACAGAAACAAACAATCATAAACATACTTCTGAATTTTGAACCTTAATAAATTAAACTAATCTAATTGTTCTTACACCAAGAAGAGGAGACAAATTACCTATAAACTAATTCCAATGCCGTATAATGCAAATAAAAACAACTTATCCAACTATGTCGAGACTCAAGAAAGAACAAAAACCAACTTAGTAAACAAGTCAAAACAAATTATTCTTTTTAAATTGACAAGCAAAATTATATATACTTGTTTAACTCTACATATTCATCATATGAAAAGGAATATAACCTACCACTTAAAATCTTGTGTGAGAAAGATTAAAAAAAAGTAGACACTCAAATTGTGTTTGGAAAGACAAGTTGAGTAGTATTTTTCATCTTAACTTGTCACAAAGATGGAAACTCAATCCCAACAACTCAATATTATTTTTCTACCACATCCAACTCCTGGTCATTTGAACCCTGTGGTTGACACAGCAAGGCTATTTGCAAAACATGGTGTTAATGTTACCATTATCACTACACAAGCCAATGCCTTGTTATTCAAGAAATCTATAGACAGCGACATCATTTCCGGATATTCCATCAAAACATGTGTGATTCAATTCCCTTCAGCTGAAGTTGGTCTGCCAGATGGAGTTGAAAACATCAAAGATGCCACTTCCCAGGAAATGCTTGTCAAAATCATGTATGGAATTTCAATGCTCCAAGGTCAAATTGAGCTTTTGTTCGAGGATATGCAACCAGATTGTATAGTCTCAGATATGTTATATCCTTGGACAGTAGAATCAGCTGCAAAACTCGGCATTCCAAGGATTTACTACTACAGCTCAAGCTACTTCGCAAGCTGTGCAGCTCATTTTATCAAGAAGCATAAGCCTCATGAGAATTTAGTTTCTGATACACATAGTTTTTCAATTCCTGGTATTCCGCATAACATCGAGATTACTTCTCTACAACTACAAGAATGGGTGAGGACAAAGCATGAATACTCAGATTATTTTGATGCAATATATGAATCAGAGGGAAGAAGCTATGGAACAATTTACAATAGTTTTCACGAACTTGAAGGCGATTATGAGCAACTTTACAAGACCACAAAGGGGATCAAAGCATGGAGTGTAGGACCAGTTTCGGCAAGTGTTAATAAGGGACACAGTGAAGATCTTGCAGTAGATTCAGAATTGCTTAATTGGCTTAATTCAAAGCCAAAAGATTCTGTGTTATATGTAAGTTTTGGAAGCTTGACAAGACTCCCTCATGCTCAGATTGTTGAAATAGCTCATGGACTTGAAAATTCAGGTCATAATTTCATTTGGGTTGTTAGAAAAAAAGACGGAGATGAAAAAGGAGACGAAGACGGTTTTCTTAAAGATTTTGAGCAAAGGATGAACGAAAACAAAAAGGGCTATATCATATGGAATTGGGCACCACAGATTCTGATATTAGGCCACCCTGCAACAGGAGGGATAGTGACTCATTGTGGTTGGAACTCAATTCTCGAAAGCCTAAGTGTTGGTTTGCCAATGGTCACATGGCCAATGTTTGCTGAGCAATTTTACAACGAGAAGTTGCTAGTCGATGTCCTGAAAATCGGAGCCCCGGTTGGATCAAAAGTGAACAAATTTTGGTCTAGTTTAGGTAAGGATGCTGTGGTAACAAGGGAAGAGATTGTAAAGGCTGTGGTATTGTTGATGGGAAGTGAAGAAGAGAGCATAGTAATTAGGAGTAGAGCAAAAAAACTTGGTGATGCCGCAAAGAAGACTATAGAGGAAGGTGGATCATCTTACAAAAACTTGATGCAACTAATAGATGAGCTCAACTCATGCAAAATATCAAGAGTGCACGAGGAGGAATAGTGACGGTGTTTCACGATTTGGAGCTGAATTTTCTTTATTTTTGAAAGTAAACAATTAACACGCAAGATTTATCGAGGTTCGGAGCAATTTGCATCTTACAACCTCATTGAGGTCAATCAATCCCATTACTATATCAAGTTGAATACAGTAGCAAGAATGTTGAAACACTTTCTACGAAATAAAGTCACAATCCCCTCATTTCAACATTCTATCCTCTCTTGAACAATGTTTCTGTGTAATGTCACGCTTATATACTTTCACAAAGATGCATTAGCTTCTATACTACCCAAATACAAAAGTAGTTAAAGTTAGTTGGTGACTAACTAACTTAACCAACAAGTTGATCAGAACTAACAATATCGGTCATAAAAAATAACAGATTTTTTCGTTCAAACGAGCCTAACTGTAAAACTCACACGCACAAAGTATTTATAAGTGGGGAAATCATGGACTCAAAGTTGCGCCCCAGCATATCAAATGTCTATGTAACTTTTACCATTCGAGGTTTACTTACGGGACAAATAGCAGTGTTTTAGTGACTCAAGTGTTAACAAACATGGAACATTAAAGTACAATGCGGTGTGTGCATAGAGCTGATACCTTACATTTGTGATATCTTAGTCACATGGCAGCAACTTTCAATGAATCATGGAAGTCTTGTGAAAATAGAAACAGTCATGACACAATGTTAATAAAGTTGACTTTTTCAAATTAAACTATGCAATTCAAGTTTTAAACCATTGTTAAACTAATCTAACCGTCCTTCTACCAACAAATACAAAACGAAATTAACAAAAAAGAAGAGACATTTCCAAGGAAGGCTAGAAGGAAAACAATACCTATAAACTAATTCCAATGACATTATAAAATAAAATAAAAGAAGCATCCAATAATGTTAAGACTCTATAAAAAACAGAAAAACAAGAACCAACTTGATCATTAAATAATTAAGACAATGACATTCAACTCTACCTATTAATAACGATCATATAAATTTCATGAAAATAAACATCCAATAATGTTTAGACTCGAGAACAAACGACAAAAACCGGCTTTGTCATTAAATAATTAAAACAATAACATTCAACTCTAGTACCTACTAATCATGATCATATAAAATTAATATCAGTTACCACTTGAAACAAATATAAGAAACATTTAAACAAAGGCAGAATCTAAAATTGTATTCAGAAACAAAAGTTGAATAGTGTTTTCTCATCTAAACTTTGTCATAAAGATGGAATCACAATCCCAAAAACTCAATGTCATTTTTCTACCATATCTAACACCTGGTCATATGAACCCTATGGTTGACACAGCAAGAATATTTGCAAAACATGGTGTAAATGTCACCATTATCACTACACAAGCCAATGCCTTGTTATTCAAGAAATCCATAGACAGCGACATCATTTCCGGATATTCCATCAAAACATCTGTGATTCAATTCCCTTCAGCCCAAGTTGGTCTTCCAGAAGGAATCGAAAACATCAAAGACGGAACTTCCTTAGAAATGCTTGGTAAAATTAGTCATGGAATTTCACTGCTCCAAGAGCAAATTGAAATTCTGTTTCAAGATCTTAAGCCAGATTGTATAGTCTCAGATATGTTTTATCCTTGGACAGTTGAATCGGCTGCAAAACTCGGTGTTCCGAGGATTTACTATTATAGCTCAAGCTACTTCTCAAGCTGTGCTGCTCATTTTATCAGAAAGTATAAACCTCATGAGAGTTTAGTTTCTGATTCTCAAAAATTTTCAATTCCTGGAATTCCACATAACATTGAGCTTACCTCTCTGCAGCTAGAAGAATACTTTAGAACTAGAAGTGATTTCTCAGATTTTTTGGATGTGATATATGAATCAGAAAGCAGAAGCTATGGAACACTTTACAATAGCTTTCATGAGCTTGAAAGTGATTATGAGCAACTTTATAAAACCACAATGAAGATCAAAGCATGGAGTGTAGGACCAGTTTCAACATGGATTAACAAGGATGGTGAAACTGAAAACATTGCAGTAGATTCAGAATTATTAAATTGGCTTAACTCAAAGGAAAATGATTCTGTGTTATATGTAAGTTTTGGAAGCTTGACTAGGCTTTCTCATGCTCAGATTGTTGAAATAGCTCATGGACTTGAAAATTCAAGCCATAATTTCATTTGGGTTGTGAGGAAAATAGATGGAGTCGAAGACGATTTTCTTAAAGATTTTGAGCAAAGGATGAAAGAAAGCAAAAAGGGATATATCATATGGAATTGGGCACCACAGCTTCTGATATTGGACCATCCTGCAACAGGAGGGATTGTGACTCACTGTGGTTGGAACTCGATTCTCGAAAGCTTGAATGCTGGTTTGCCAATGATCGCGTGGCCAATGTTTGCTGAGCAATTTTACAATGAGAAGTTACTTGTTGATGTTTTGAAGATTGGTGTTTCTGTTGGATCAAAAGTGAACAAGTTTTGGCCTAGTGTAGGTGATGATGATAATGATGTTGTGAGAAGGGAAGAGATTGCTAAGGCTGTGAAAGTGTTGATGGGAAGAGGAGATGAGAGTGGAGAATTTAGGAGAAGAGCAAGAAAACTTTGTGATGAAGCTAAGAAGAGTATAGAAGAGGGTGGATCTTCTTACAACAATTTGATACATTTCATAGATGAGATTAAATCATTGAAGATATCAAGAGAGATTGAAAAAACTAAGTAAATGACATAAGAAGGTTTCTTATGATGTGGAGTTTATTAATGTTGCAAATAAGAAGGAATGTTATTCAAGTATTTTCTCTTTGAAATTTGATTTTTAGGATGCTAGCTTTGAGTTTTTTCAATGAAGAAAATGTTGTTGCTTAACCTTTTAATTATAAAAATGAATTTACAAACTTCATAATTAAAAAAAACAGGTTCCTCGCTTGCAGTTGCTAATCCAAACAGGGTCCAAATATATTCCACTTATTTATTTCCACAAGTTTTGCACAAAAATCTATAAATCTAAAAGTACTTTTAACTTTGCAAATTTTAAAACCAAATAACAATAGCATTTCAAGACAAATTAAGAAATGCCTAAATCCATATGGAAAACCAAAAGTAAGAAAAGAGTAAACCTTCATTTTCATTCTTAAATGTATCAAATTGTGTCATTATACTCAAAATTACAAAAAAAACATCCATACACACTCTTTTATAAATAAATTAGTTTGGTTCTCAAATTAATATTTTTCATTAGTTTAATTTTTGAATATATTTTTTATTAATTAGTTATTTAGTTTAGTTTATAAAATCAATACTAAAAAACACATCCATAAAATATTTTTGCATTTTTAAAATAATTAAGAACCCAGTGACACTATCTCAACAATTTAAAGACCAATATAATGATTTACTCGCAAAATAGTTAAAAGGGCATTTTGAATGGTATAATATGAACCAAGACCAAGATTATCGACAGTCCAAATTTTACACTATTTCATAAAATAGTAAATCTAAAATGTTGATTTGATATTGGACCATCTACATCATACAACAATGAATTTAACACACAATAAAACAATTTTAATTGATTATCTAAATAAGACGGCTAAGAACTCGGAAATCCCATCATCATAGGATTTAGATATGGCGCAGTAATTGCATCACATAGTTATTAATCATAGCCGTTTGATCTGAGATCGACGATTGAGATTGTTTGCAGTTGATTTTGTTAGTGGGCTATATAAACTGTCTGATTTCTAATTAACAGTTGAAATTTAAAACAACGTGTAAGTGCGTGTTATTCCAGGCAATCCGGATCCATCAATGATAAATTGGTAGAAGCCAGCTGGCAATGCTTTTGTAGTACTTGACATGACACATCCACCAATGCACTCTTATCTAGAAACCTCTTTACTTAACTTCCATAACGATTTTACCGATATATTTGCCAGCTCAACATATGTAACACACGGAACTAAATAACCTTAACAAAATAAAAAGACAACCCAACAAAACAAAACAAAACAAAACAAAACAAACTTCAGTTCCTTGTTCTAATCTTATTTTTCTTAATTCAATCCTCCTTTCATATCTGAATCTAAAACTTTGAGGAAATCATCAAAAGAAACATCCTCAGAAAATGTCGAACATTGAGGAAAATTCATCTCCTCCGAATATACATATTCAGACTCCACCAACTGCGCCACCTGCAACGGATAGAGAGTATCAGACAACGGCGAACGGAGGAATTGCCGGAATATTGAAGCGGTGGAAGAGAGAAGACTTGATAAAGAGAGGATCATTGGGATTAAGAGGGATCGCTCTGCTTTTCTCTCTCATTTCATTCATTGCAATGGCTAGCAATAAACATGGTGATTGGAGAGATTTTGATAAATATGAAGAGTATAGGTACAAATGTTGAACCCCTTTTGATAATTTTGTGTTTAGATTAATGGGTTTGGATCAAAATTTGTTTTTTTTGTTAAATGTTCAATTGGGTTGGTGATGAATTGATGAACTTGATTGTAGGTATTTGCTGGCAATTGCGATTTTGTCGAGTTTGTATACTGGAGCTCAAGCTTTTCGTCAAATTCAAGAACTTTCTACTGGAAAACAATTGATTAAACCAAGTGTGGCAGCTATAATTGACTTTTTTGGTGATCAGGTTTGTAATAATGTCAATTCATTTCTATATGGTGTTACATTATTTTCAATGTGACTATCATACTGTGGATAGTGTGTGTGTGTGTGTGTGTGTGTGTGTGTGTGTGTGTGTGTGTGTGTGTGTGTGTGTGTGTGTGTGTGTGTGTGTGTGTGTTTGTCATGAATCAAGCTCATTTGTTGAATTAGCATTCAATTCTGTGAAAACCAATGTGTTGAGTTTCCTTACAGTGTGAGTGATAAGAATCTCATCATTCTCATGTTCTTAATTGTTATCAAGTATGAAGACCAGTTAGTTCACCTTTTTTTAATTAGTTTTGGGTCGAGATGTGTGTCTATTGGGTTCAAGTGACTCGTATTTTCAATGTCTCAAGGTGTTTTTGGGTAGAGATGTGGTGTCCGTCCGGTCTCTTGTTGATCCTGACACATTGGCATGTTTTTGCTCCCAACACTCTCTCGGTCTCCCCAACAAGATCTTCAATTTTTAGATTTCTCATAAGTTTCGGGCAAAGACACATTATAAACTGTATTTGATAGGCTCTTATATCATCTTATAGCAACTAATGTTAGATTCGATACTTGGTCCGTATATATGGAGAAAAGCATAGTGAGTAGGAATCTTGTTGATAGGTTACTTTTATAATAAGACCGGATTGTCTACAAACGGAAATCAAGAGTCATTTCAACCGGACATGTTGCTGAGTCAAGGAAGTTTTGGATATTCATCGGCCAATCATTCACAATACTCAGATTACTTTATCACATATTGTGTAGAAGATTTTAGTGGGATTTTTTTAAGGGAAAAAAACAGACCTTTCATTTTCAGACTGGATTTAATTTTACTTAATTATTTGGAAGATTTCAAAACAAATTAATCTTTGAGGTGCTGATAAGATGGACTGCTACTTGGCTTTAGCCTTTGTGCCTGAGGTATTGAGCTATAACCATTGTGAAAGAGACTGGTTTGAAAACTTGTGACATCTCTCTGAAGTTACTCTTATGATGTAAGAAGTGAAAATGAAAGCTCATTTAACTTCAATTACTCAATTGGTTTGAAAAAAAAAATCTGAGGATCCATCCAAGTTTCATTGACCTTTCAAGTGGTTCAAACACAATCACATAGGAGGGAAAGTTTAGTGGACTTGATTTATTGATGTAGAGAAAAAAAATCCTTTTGAATTTAACTACCATATAATTCAAATGACTGGTCTATGTGTTTGTACAAGCTTCCCTTTGAATAATTCAAAGCTTTATATACAATTGTTTATTCAAAAACCTTAATGACTAACTCTTCAATAATGTTATGTTTGCTTTTGTAAGACTATGAAATGCTAGCAACTTGATCTGAGCTTTGAATATTGACAAACTTTTTTGGTTGCAGATAATGGCATATCTTTTGATATCATCAGCATCTTCAGCAATTCCACTAACAAATAGAATGAGGGAAGGTGGAGACAATATATTTACAGATGCTTCATCTGCAGCCATTAGCATGTCGGTTCTCGCGTTCTTTTGTTTAGCAGCATCAGCCCTCATTTCTGGTTACAAACTATCAGCTCAATCTCATAGTTATATTTGAACAACTACAACAAAATTCTTCATTTATTGTTTCATACATCAATTTACTTTTCGGTAAATCATCGCATTTATCTGTATATCGTTGTTGTGAAAGGGAGTCAGGCATTCTCGTCCCTTTGGTTGTGTATGTTACAAAGAAAGATTATGATATTGATTTGATATACAAATTACAAATAGAAATAATATATAATTTTTTCGACTTGAGACTCTATTGACATTTTTTTTTCTACACATACAACAAAAGAATAACAGTATTCATCAGTTAACTCAATTTTTTGTATATCCTTGTAAATATTGATGATTCTTTGTTTCAATTCCTATGAATAGAATAACTAAAATCCTACATTCTATACAAAAAGATATCCAACATAATATATGAAGCTGTGGTCACAGATTTAGAAGTCTTTCGACAGAAATGACTGAAGGAATGAGTCATCCTTCCTCTCATCCTTGGCCTTTAGGTATCCAGCATCTGAGTATTGTGAATGATTGGCCGATGAATATCCAAAACTTCCTTGACTCTGCAACATGTCCGGTTGAAATGACTCTTGATTTCCGTTTGTAGGCAGACCGGTCTTATTATAAAATGAATTTGTGAAACTTGATGAGTTAGAATAGCAATTCACTGCTGAAGGCCTAATAGGTGCCGGTACGATGGCGTTGTTCATAGAACTTCTGTTCATGTTATAACCTGCAGCACCACGCGCAGCTGGTACATCATGGTTGTGTTTCCCTTCGTACGTTGTGATCACGGCTTTGATATCATGTGCAGCTCTTTCAACGTGCTTTCGAACTGTACAACCAGGTGCAGTGCATTTGTAATAGCTCCTGCAGATTTCGAAAAATGAGTAAGTTAAGGTGTTGAAAATTATAACACTCGTAATGTATTTATAGTTCAAAATTACAGTCCGCAATCTCAACTGCAGCCACAATACAACAATTTTAGACGTGTCCTACGGACATCAAAACAGCAATTGTGGCTGCATTTGCATGCATTTTAGCACAATATAAAGGTTTGCAGCGTAACTGCAACCACAATTTAGAACCATTTACTAAAGTTGTGTTTCCGTCAGTTAATTACCTTGCATTTGGATTTCCTTTAACAACTTTCTGTCCATATTTCCTCCACCTAAAGCCATCATCAAGTATATCAATTTCGCTTGTAGTTTGAACTACAACTCTAGGTTCTTTAACGGTTCTACTAGCTGATGCAGAATAGACATCATTTTCATTATCACCCTTCCTGCAACAATAAGAATTAGAATCATAATTAGTTCCATTTAAACTAAGTTTACTATTAAATTCCCATTTTAAAATCATAGGAATGAATTCATTAGAATTTAATTTGCTTATCTTACCATCTTTTGGCTTCCGGTGCATTTGCGTCATCATTTCCTCCACCAGAATAACTTGTTTGTGAAGTTTGCTCGAACTCTTCCTCTCCCACAGAAGCTGAAGAATCTTCTTGTATGGAGACATGATCCATCACTGATTGATCAGAAATTCCGGAGTTAGTACATGACGAAGTTGGTTGAGAGCTTGTTCTTCTATTTGACTGAGGCTTAGGGTGATTATGAGTTCCCTTATATACAATTTCAGTAATTTGTCCATCTAAATCCTTCTCAACTTTCTTCTTCATTGAGCAATTCAAATGCGTGCACTTGTAATAACTACGTGGATTTTCGCTTCCTTTCACTTGTTTCTGTCCGTATTTTCTCCAGTTATACCCATCTTCTGATCTCCTTTGTTCTCTAACGGATTGAGATGCGTTATTGTAGTTATTGTTATTGTAATTATAATAACCAGATCCATTAACCGAGTTATTATGTGTTTCTGGTTTAACTAGTGCCAATTCTGAGGAAAAGTTCTGAGTTGATTGGAATTCAGATTTTGACTCTGTCCTTTCGGATAAAAAATCGGCTTGCTTTGTAGGTTCACTGAATTTCCATATGTTTTGTTTCTTAGCTTGTTCCTGCTGTTCAAGTAAAACAAAAATTTAATTAGAATTATAATACAGATTTAAATTAAAATTATCTAACATGAATGACAAATTCAAAGGTATTATCAATAAAATAAACCTTGTTTTACTGTGAGTTTTTGTGACTATTCAACATGATAATCATTGTGATATATCAAATCATAGAAACATAATTGAAATACTTTCAACCAAGATTTGAGAATGAATATGCTAGTAAATTTTTTATCTTTGTTTGAACTATTCAACATGTGTTTATACTAAAACAAGAAAAAGAAAACAAAAAGATAAGAACAAACAATAAGATCATTAAAAAGGACATCAAAAACAATAAACAAAACTAAACTGACCCCACAAAATGACAAGCCAATAATGTTAGAACAAATAAATGCCACACATAATGATACATGTTTATTACCCTCTTTGCATAAACAACTTAATTAAAATTTATGCTATAAGCGTTTATCATATAAGTTCTTATGTATAAGCTATTTCTATGACAAAAATAAAGTTAAAACTGGGGTTCGAACTCCGATCCCTGCATATATCATGAGATGTCCCTGACAACTGAGCTAAGCTCACGAGAACATCATACAAATTCTTATGTATAAGCTATTTCTATGATAAAGGATAAAGTTAAAACTATTACCATATAAACTATAAGTTGTTTTCCTTCTGAAGAATTTATGAAAATAAGCTAAAAACAGCTTATGAATAAGTCATAAGCTATTTCTATAAAATCTAACAAACAGTCATTTTATGCAAGTACATAAGCTCAAATAAGCCAAAAACACAAAAAGATTAAGTCAAAAAAAAAAGTGCTTACCAGTTGAAACATGTCTGAGGAAGATTGAAGAACAGATTCAGGCTTAGTTTGAGTAGGAAAAGAGAAATCAGAATAGTTTTTCTCATCTTTCTTATCACCTTGTTGCTCTTCTTCTCCTAAACTGTTCTTATTCCAGTTAAAGCTCTGGTTAGCAAAAGCCTCAGTAGTTGGAGAAGCAAAAACCTAAAAAAAAAACAAAACACAACCCACAATTAGAAATGTCATAAAAATTGTAACTTTGATAAACAAAAAAGCATGAAAAAGTAAAAAACTCACATTTGGAGAAGAAAGAAAGAAAGGTGAGATCAAAAAATCAGATGGGCTGAAAGTAGATGAAAAGGGTAGATGAAAAGAAGGTGATTGAGAGATAGGAAGAGAAGGTGGTTGAACAGATTTGAATTTAGGAACATCATTAAATTCAACAAGACTATGATTATGATTATAATTATTATTATTATTATTATTATTAAGTTCAGAAGTTTCCCAGTTACTATGATGATGATGTTGTTCATCCATGGTCATGTTATTATGTTAATGTTTTTGTTAATGTTTATGTTGGAGAAATGAAAGAATGAGAAAATAGTATATGGTAATTTAGGTTAGTCAAAAGAAGGAATTTAATTAAAATGAAGTCTTAAGATATGAAATGAAGAAGAAAAGGTTATGTATATATATTGAGATGATGATGTAAGAAGAAGAGGAAACAAAGAGTGGTGTGATAGAAAAGAAGAGAAGAGAGAAGTGAATGAATGAATGATTGTTGGAGTAACAAAAGTCATGCATTTGCAATATGTAGTTTCTGAGAAGGTGAAGATTTGTTTGACCGTGGAATAACCAAACTTGGTCAATAGTCAAGACTTGTGGCTTTGACTAGGCTTAAAGTGAGAGAGAGAGAGAGAGAGCGCCATGTGGATTATTTTTTAACTTTTAACTACAAGAGAGAGGGTTATATATACATATATACTTTATAAAAAATAGGCAAAATTACATTAGTGGTCCTTTATCTTATTTATTTGTAACATTTTGATCATTTATCTTTTATTTGTAACGAATAAGTCTTTTATCTTATTTATTTGTAATACTTTAGTCCTTTATCTTTTATTTTTCCCATATAGATCCTTTATCTTTTATAATTTGCTCATATAAACCATTGTCTCCTTTTTTTAAATAAAAAAATGCTGATATTTATTTTTTAGTTTTTAAAAATATTTTATTTATTAAAAAATTAAAAATCAAGAAAAATGAAGAACACCTTCATTATCTTCATCATTTTTCATGAATCTTTTTTATCATCTTCCTTGAATTAAAAAAATATTTACTCAAATTTACCTCTAAATATACTTCTGTTGGTTTAATTTTCCAACAGGATTTTAGTCAGATAAAATCACTTCAAAGTATGAATAATTCATTCATCCGATAACATGTACCATAACTGAGATATGTTAATATTAACTTTTTTTCTAGTTGGAAACATAATGCACAAGGTTTTGGAAAAGTCATAGGAACCAATCGTGTCAGCTTCTACTTTATTTGTTGCATGATAAAAGAATTCATCCAAAAATCTTGTGACTATTTCTAATCCATGATCACTAATTAAGATATAAGGACAAATAAGCAAATCAAGAACATAGGCAGGAACAAGCATAATGATAACGTGAAGACTCAAAAGATAACGAACAGCGAACACATAAGGTCGAAATGAAAACTAAGTAATATAAAATAATCAAAACTTCTTCAAGAAAAAGCAGGCTAATAGAAACTGGGATAGATGCTAGATTCGTCGTGGTAAGAACAGGGAGAAAATGAGGGAAAAGTATATTCAGTGCTTTCTTGTATTTTTGTAATGAATTGTTAATTACAATATTTGAGAGATTTGGTGTTTATATACTGATTCTAAATCAGCCGAGACTGTGCTGACTCAGCACAGTCAGTTACAACAATAAGGCTTTGTTTAGCTGTTGACTATTACTCTATTATCTACTCTATTACAGGCCACTGACTACTCTGACTTCTTTGATGGAAGACACAAGCATCTGCTAATCATTCATAGTTGCAAAAAAACTTGAATATGGGGAAAAAAATTCTAACCTTGTCATCTTTCATGTCATTTTACCGTAAACCTCCAAACAAACATTCCTTGAAGAAGTTTCTTTCCACCAACAATTCCCACTATTTCACCAAAAGTGCACGAACAATGGTATCAAAAGTTATATAGTTAGGAAGGCAATCATTGTCTACCATTTTATAAAGTAAGGCCTCCGCTTCATCTAAAAAACCCTGTTTACAAAGCCCGTGGATCATAATGTTATATGTTCGGACATTTGGTTGACATTCTTTGTGAGGAAGAAGTTGAAAAATCTCTTTTGCATACTTTAGTCTTCCACTTTTGCAAAGACCGTTAAGAAGTATATTATACGTGCGTATGTTTGGCGAAATCCCAATTTCAATAATGTGCTGAAACAATGCAAGTGCCTTGTCAGGTTGTTCATGTTTTAAATAATCATATAACAATGTATTGTAAGTAATTAAATCAGGTGGTTGTCCACTAGCTCGCATGGCCTTAACCAAGTCCCACTCATACAATGTTCTTCCTGATTTCGACAAACCATCAAGAAGACAATTGTAAGTTACAGTATCAGGAACTAAATTCTTCTTAAGCATTTCGGTGAATAGCATCATGGCTTCATCCACCATAATAACCTTGCAGTATCCATTAATCAAAGTACAATAACTAATAACATTAGGCAAAGAACCTCTCTCTACCATCTTATCAAACACTTGTTTAGCCTCGTCCACACGTCCACACAAACAATAACCATTCATCAAAGCATTGTAACTAACAACATCAGGCTTTCGACCTCTTTTAATCATCACAGCAACCACATTGTAAGCTTCAGTAACCCTTCCTAGTTTACACAAACCATCAATCAATATATTAAAAGTATACACATCAGGATTAATATCCCCCCTCACAACCATTTCATCAAGCAACTTAGCCGCAGCGCCAAACCGACCAACAGAGCAAAGACCATGAATAAGAGAATTGTAACTGTAAACATCAAGACTAATACCATTAGCAACCATTTCAGAACACAAACCACAAGCCTCATCTACAAGTCCTTGTTTACAAAGACCATCAATAACAGTATTATACATAATCAAATTAGGGTAAACCCTAATCTTCTTCATCTTAGGAAACAACTCAATAGCATCTCTTGTTTTACCAGTTTTACACAATCCATTAATAATTGTTCCATAACAAACCTCATCAAACCTAAACCCTTTAGAAACAAAATCATCAAGTAATTTAACTGCCTCCAAAACCCTACCTTTCAAGCACAAACCTTTCATCAATGTAGTAAGCGTTTTAACCTCTAACTGAAAACCCATCTTGAGAATCTTCCCAACAACTGAAAAAGCAAAACCCATTTGACCCAATTGAGAAAAAGCATTGATCAATATACTCATAGTGACAAGTGAGGGTTTTACGGTTCCCTTAAATTCCAAATTAGAATATAGCGAAACAACAGTGTTGTAGCGTTTGAGTTTGATTATTGTTGATAAGAGCTTGTTGAATTCTTGAATAGGTGGTGGTTGGCGAAGGTGGAGAAAGTGGTTGAAAGATGAAACGGCGTCGTTGAAGGTTGGGATTTTGTGGAGTTTTTTGAAGTGGGTGCGAGCGAAGAAGGTTGTGTAAGGGTAGAGAAGGAGGAAGGTTGTGGTGGAGGATGATGAAGTGCGAAGAGAAGTGAAGAGAATGGTAGTGAAATAGGTTGAATTCAGCATGATGAAAAAGCTTCACTGTTACATGAATATTTCATATTTCATTAGTGAAAGAAATTTCAATCATATAAAAACATTTGAGGTGCAATTTACTAACAACAATTACCTTTCTTCAAATAAACAATAAAAACATTGGATTACTAACATAAGTTTATAATTACATATTATTATAGAGAAAATCCTACATAGTTTCATTGACATACAAATAAGCATACAAAATTATTTCAATTCAAGATTGGTGTAAAAGATGTTTACCTTGAATGCTATCGTGATAGCAACTATGGCCAAAGAAGGAAGGAGCATTATGATTCGAGAAGATAGAAAGCTTCAATTACATCTAATTCACTAAGTAGATGATATAAACCTAAAAATGCATATGTTAAGTCATTTCTAATGTTTAGTTGAACATTAAAAATGCAACAGAGAGATGAATATTTGAACATGAGAAAACGCGACTGTAACACTAACCTGTCTGGGAAGAAGAAAGGTAGCGGTGGCGGCGAGAAAAGGCACGAACGGAGAAGGAAATACGGTGGGAAAAAGCACGAACAGGCGCAGTGAAAGATAAACCAGGGTTTTTGGTCTTCCCGTGCGTTACACTGTGTTTGGATCAATGGAAAGATGGGAGGAAGGAAAGATAGTGAGTGGAAAGAATCCATTTCCATTGTTTGGTTGCTTGTCAGAAGGGAAAGAAAGGCTTGTTTAGGTGGGGCCCACATGTAAAGGGTTTTCCGTCCAATTGTGCGAAGAAAGCTTTGAGGAAAGCTGCAATGTGCCAAAATGACGGAAGTGTCCCTATTTGTTAGGATTCCCACGTGCAAATTTTTAGTCTTGCAATTATGTTATTATTTTGTATTTATTTATATTTATATTCTAACTTTATGGCATCAATTTTGAATTAATTAATATATTAGGTAAAAATAAAAAGTATTCTAATATATATTAAAAATTCATATTAAAAAAAATTATATGCTTATATTATTAATACATATATAATATCACATTTTAGCATAGGGGTATTTATGTCATTTATTAATTACTCATCTTTCTTTCCTTTCACTTTCTTTTCACTTTCACTCAAATCAAACAACTTAAAAATCATCTCACTTTCTATCTACTTTCTACCAACTTTCTTTCCTTTTATATTCTTTCTTTTCACTTTCTTTCCTTTAATTTTCCTTTGTCATCCAAACACACCCTTAGAGAAAAATAAAAACAACATTTTTTTTTGGTATTTAAGCATCTGGATCTAATAACCCATAATTTTAATTTTCCAACAATAAATCCTAGCTCAACTGGTAGAAAATGTCGAAATTATTAGGTCGGACATCCATGAGGTTCGATCTCTAGTCACTCCACTTTGAGTGGGGTGGAAAGTGTTACATGTTTCCCATTATATACCACCGAGAGATTCCCTCTCTCTCTCCCATCTTCGTTGCAGAACTCTATAAGGGCTCCATCAACAATAAAATAGTTGCAAATTCTATATTATTTTTTTAATGAATATCAATAAAATTCTCGTGCTAAGTTATAGCTATCTTCTACATACACTTTTCATCATGGGGGATCACTTTTCATGATCGTGCTAAATAAAATTTTGATTAAGTGATCCCCGTGATAAAATATGAAAATATGGATAACCCCCATAGTCGAAATTCAAATTTTAATTAGTCAATATGTATTTTTAATAGTCGGGTGGAAAGTGTTCACTGTTTTCCATTCTACACCACTGAAAGATTTTTTTTCTCTCTCTCTCTCTATTTCTATCTCTCGTCTCTGTTACATGACTCTATAGGGGCTTCATCAACAAAAAATAGTTGTTAATTCTATAATTATTTTTAATGAATATCAATTAAATTTTCGTGCTTAGTTTTCACTATGATCTACTTACACTTTTCATCATGTGGATCATTTTCTTCGTGCTAGATAAAATTGTGAATAAATTTTCCCCATGATAAAATATGAAATATGAAAATAAGGATAACTCACGCAGTTTGTAATTCAAATTTTAATTTGTCAATATGTATTTTTAACAGTGGAATGGAAAGTATTCACCGTTTCTCATTCTCCAACACTGAGAGATTTCTCTCTCTCTCTCTCTCTCTCTCTCAAAATCTTCTATTTTGTTTTTGTCCCTAATGAACATAATTTTTTCTTCAAAATAAAATAAAATAAAATGTTTTTACGTAAAAAGAAAATATAAGTGTACAAATATGTCATAAGCTATTTTTTGGGTTTGTTCTGGTGAACAAATAAGGGGGTGATATTTAGTTGGACCGTGTCCAAAGAATAAAAATGGCTGCTGTCAATTGCGCAGCATTTCTGTATCTATTTCGAATATATCTTTACAATGAAGCATTAGCCCCTATTTATAGATTACAAAAGGTGGTAGTTATGGAGAACCACGATCAAGGATACCCCATGATCATGGCGGTTTCTTCTTCTTGCTCCGCCTCCCACGTGGTGGTGATGGGCGGTTTCTTCCTGTCCTCGTGGAGATCATGGTGGTAGGGGGTGGTTACACCCTCCTATATGCCTGTCGTTGCTGGCGGGATCTTTTATAATGGCAGTGGATATTTGGGGCGAGGGCGTCGTCTATGAGGCATATCGCCTCTGCTTTGCTTTCCCGCCAAGTTACGTATTTGAATCTCAAGACTTGTATAATTGGGCCATTCGCGAATTTGGGCCTATATCCTGATTTTGGGCCTTACCCCAGTCCACAGCCCCCCAAGCACGAGGCTCAAAGAGGCGAAGTGGTGATAGTGGGGGTGAAGCCGGTAGTGGTGATCGTGGGGTGTAACCGCCCACTAATTCCCTTCAGCCTGCATCGTCTTCTTCCCTATAAGTAGCCCTTGTGAATACTTTAGAGTTTCGCTCACATTTCTATATTTTGTTAACCTCTTGTGCTTTGTTGATTTCTGATAATCATGGCAGATTCTCTTTCTGTACTGGAGTCGCCTGCAATGCCCGCCGTTAGGCGTGTGAGGAACAAAGTTGAGGAGAGCATAGACGATCTCTTGGATAGTGTGGGAGAGTTCCAGGAGTATGTTGAAGAACTCCGTGATTACAGATGGCGCTTGACCAATGATCAAAAAGCTTTCCTGGACCTGGCTTTGGAGTTGTCTAGTCGTTTGGAGAAGGATGCTGCCTTTATCGAGACCACCAACGCAGTCGCGACTTGCTACAATGAACTTGAAGATACGTTGGAGAAGAAAATATCCGTTACCAAGGATAGTATCGATCTGCAAGAGGAGTCGCTTTATCTCAATTTATCTGCTGAGGAGGCCGTTGAGAACCGCATTGAAGTGTTGGAGAAAGAACTTCGTCCTCTGGTGAAGAGAAAAAGGAATCTTCAACTGGACATTGAATATGATGTCGCCCGCCTTATCAGGACTCGTTCCTCACTTGCTCGCCTCCGGGAGAAGATAGATAGGTTGCGGGATGACCACGACAAAATCAGTCCTGACCTTATGGTGGCAAAAAAGTACAAGGAGGAGATTGAAGAATTGCAGGCTGATACTGTCGCGGCTGCATATGTCGTTGCTTAAGTAGTTTCATTTTCTAGCAACTTAGGTTTTTCCTTTTGTATTGCTTGTACTATGTTTGGATGCCGTTTGTACTGTATACCCTTTGCTTTTCCAATGTTTGTAATGTGTTTCTTTGATTAATGAAGTTTTCAATTTCGCATAAATAACTGTAATTTTCTTTACCTCGCCTTTGGGGCGCGACATTGACTCGCCCTTGACACGCGTCAGTCATCGTACTGGCTAGTTTTCCTTTGAAACGTTTCATCTTTTCCAATTTTTCCCTTTTCAACCGGTACCTTCCTTTTATAAATACGTTGTCTCTTGTTCCTTATCTTCCTTACTTTGATCACATATTTGGAGACTTTACTTGTATAACCGCTGTTTCCCTTTTTTCTCCTTTTATTTTTCTTTGTCTTCCGATTTTGCGCTAGGGTTTCTAGGGTTTCCGTAAAAAATGGTGATTCTGAGAGATTTGGATAACGAGGATGAGAGGAATCCTCCTCGTCCTCTCATCATTGGTTCCCCTTTAGAGCGTCAAGTGCGTGAACACTTTACTAGGCCTGATGGCTCTTTTGATTATAGCGGCTATTTTTCCGAAGTCATGGGGGAATCTTTTAAAGTTGGGGAACTTGAGGGTGGTATTGGTGACGATAGTAGCGATAGTAGTAGTGATAGTAGTAGCGGGAATAGCAGTGATTATGTAATAATCTCTCCTTCGTCTTTCACAGGAAAACGAAGAGACGAATCGCTTGCTATCGTTGCTGTAGGACCTGAAGCCATGGCCATGGAGGTTTCTTCCATTTACAAGGACGTTGAGAGTGTGGAGGCGTATAGGAAAAAGTTTGATGTCTCAGGGACTTTCAATGAGAAAGACATCGTACTTGAACCGGTGGAGGAGGACGAGTATGTTGTTGATGTGCCTCGCTCTGACCTGGTTACCTTCTTCTTGTACACCAAATTCATTGAAGATTTCCATCTGTTCTTTCCCTTCACTGAGTTTCAGACATCTATGCTTAGGGTTCAGAACGTCGCCCCTCCCCAACTTAGCCCTAATAGTTGGTCTTTTATTAAGGCTTTTGAGCTAGTTTGTTATGGCCTTGAAATTCCTGAGCCTTCAGTGGCGTTCTTCTTTTCCTTCTACCAAGTCAAAAATCTTCTGCCTCAAAATGTGGTACCTCTGAGTGTGCAACCCAATCGGGGATTGTTTCAACTGTTTAGTTCCAACTATAAACATTATAAGGACACCTTCGTTCGTGTCCGAGGAGCTGAGCATTGCCCAAGTGTGATGTATGATGATGGTGGTGCTCCTCTTTTCCCTTTTCACTGGACAAACAACCCCAGGTTGATTAAGGGCGCTGTATATGAGAGGTTGAGTGAGTTTGAGAGGGACACGATGGCATACTTAGAATCTATAAGCCAGATGAGTCCTAGGGAACTCCTAGACGCTGACCACGCCCCAGCCGTTTTAGACAAGTATCTCAGTAAGTAATTTTGCGAATCGTCTTATTCTTTCATATGACCTGCTAACTTTTGTCATTGATCTCTTTTCTCTTTTTTTGTAGAAGATATGTCGAGCTTGACTTCTGCTCAGAGGCGTGAATACTTGGAGAAGGCGAGGAGAAAGAAGGAACTACCTGAGCCTAAGGTTGACGTCCTCACCCAATTGGATGTGGGCGAGGACAAGAGGAAAAGGAAGAACGACTCGAGGATCAGTGTTCTGGTGAAGCCTTCTAGTTCTGGTTCCCTTGCTGGGGAGAAGGTTGCCAAGAGTGAGGGGGAGGCGAAGTCTCCAGTGAAGAAGAAACTTAGGGTTTTGTCGCGGAGGAGCAAGAAGGATCAGGACATGGCCGAAGTGGACAAAGATTTGATTGATGTTGATCACTATGTGGCGGAAGGCTCTCCTGCCGTGGGGGAAACTGTTGCTGAGGCGAGCCAGTATGGGAAGTCTTCGCCCTGGGATCCTATGTTCGATTCTGAGGCATTTCTCTCTAAGATGGTGGATATGGCGGGGAACTCAGCTCGCTTCAACAGCACGGCGACTGACGATTTGGCACAGATGGCTCTTGGATACGAGCTTAAAGGTCTCCTGCTCAACTATGCCTTGGCGTCACGCCAAAGGGCTGAACTCTCCGCCGCTAAAGACAAAGAAGCCTTGGTGGAGAAGAATTTGGTTGTCCTTGAGAGGGATGTGCAGGCCGCCAAAGATAGATGTGAGGGCGAACTGAAGAGTCTGAAGGAGAAACATGCCAAGGATGTGGCTGATTTGGAGGAGAAGTATAAGGGGGACTTATCGGATGCCAAGAGAGACAAGGAGACGGCGGTCAAGGCCATGAACGACGCCCAAGCTAATCTCAACTCCAAGGATGAGCGTATCAAAGCTCTGACTCGGGAGAATGAGACCGCCCTTGCTGAGCTGAAGTCTATGAAGGAGGAGAAGGCCAAGTGGGGATCCCAGAAGGAGGCGCTTGAGATTCAGGTGGGGGAGCAATATGATGATGGGTTTTCATTTACGCTGGAGCAAGTGAACATTCTCTTTCCTGATCTCGACCCAGCCCTTCTTAGTCAAGCTGATGCTATGGCCCTCATTGAGGATGGTAAGCTGGTTCCTTATATCCCTGCTCAACCGATTCCGGACTCGTCGGCCAAAGAGTCGCCTGCTGTAGTGGAGGATCCCCCTGCTCATAACTCGCCTGCTGATGAATGAAGATTCTTTGTAATTTTTCACTCTCTTTTGTTGATCGCCCCTGCGTGGGCTTAATATGTTTTGTAATGACAATATTTGGGCGCCCTTCTGAGGCTTTTGTATCTTAAGCACATTATGATTATATGCTTTTTACTTTCTCTTGATTAGATCTCTGAATGTCGTATTCCTTTGCTTTAAACTTAAATGTTTTCCCTTAGGCTTTCGCTGTTTGGTGATATGCTTTGTCGTAGTTCTGAGGCGACGACTGCGAATTTACAGGGCGAGATAATATCTTTGTGCGGCGTGAGACTGCGGCGAGATACTCTTCACATGGCGTGCGTTTCTATGTGTTGACTGGTTACGGTTTTCCGTTTCAGTCTTCCTTGGTTTTCGTAACCACCTGTTTGACTGGCCAATCCTTTTATTGCGGTAGTTGGAAACTGCTTCTCCCATTTATTTCGGATTTGCAGTTACAAACGTTAGGTTTTGGTGATCTTGCCGCTTATAAATAACAACCCTTTCATTCTTTTTCCTTCACCGCTTCTTTTCATCTTTATCTCTTTCTTAGTTCTGCTTTCTTTCTTTTGATTTTCCGTGATGGATAGGAGTGATAACAAGAAACGTGCCGCTGGGAGACCCAAAACTCGGCCGGTGAAGAAGAAGAATGGTGCCTCTTCATCCAAAGCTCCTCGTGGTAAAGCGTCAGGGAAGGCAAGGGCCAAGAACACTCCTGTCTTGCCCAGTTCATCAAGTTCTGAAGACATTGATGAAGACTACGCTGAGTTCTTGAAGACCTATGTTCCTGAGGAGTTCTACGTTTATGGGCCTTCTCCCTCTGTGGATGAAGGTTCTCAGATTACTGTGGAACCAGCGGCGAAGGCGCCTAAGTCTTCAAAGGTGAAAGCCTCCAAGTGACATTCCTCGTGGATGAGGATGATGGATCTACTGGTTCGCCTGGGCAAACTGAAGTGGAAATATAATGCCAGGCACCACGTGATCCTTTTAGGATTATGCAAGTGTTGATGCTTATTGTAGTAGTTTTCAAGCACTTGTATAATCCTTGAATAATCTGGGTCATAAACAAGTTGTTTATACGAGTGATAAACAAGTTGTTTATACGAGTGATAAACAAGTTGTTTATGCGAGTGTAGTCTTAGCATCTCGTACACCGTTTTGAATTTGATGTATTTTCTTTTGACTTTGTATCCAAATCTGCTGTAGTTTTCTTTGAATTTGTATTCAAGTTTGATGTAGTTTTCTTTGAATTTGTATTCGATTTTCAATGAATGAAATCAGATTTTGGATGATTCTGTTGTTGCTTTCACTCTTTTATTGTAGATGATCTTTGAATAACGCTTTTACCTGTTATAAACAAAATGCATATGATAACATATAGTAAAGTTACCTCTTATTTGCTCTTTATGGCGTTTTCTTTGGGAGACGCCCTTTTAATAAGTTTCGCCCTGGCGTTTTGATGAGTTTTTGTGTGTTCTTCGTTCCCAACTAAAAAGTTCTCTGGGCAACGTTCTGGACTTTCAACCATGCTTTGATGTTCTGGACGCCCCCCACTAAAAAGTTTAAAGGGTAGCGCCTAGGAATTTCAACCTTGTTTTATTATTCTGGACGCCCCCCACTAAAAAGTTTAAAGGGTAACGCCTAGGATTTTCAACCTGATTTTATTATTCTGGACGCCCCCCACTAAAAAGTTTAAAGGGTAACGCCTAGGATTTTCAACCTGATTTTATTATTCTGGACGCCCCCCACTAAAAAGTTTAAAGGGTAACGCCTAGGATTTTCAACCTGATTTTATTATTCTGGACGCCCCCCACTAAAAAGTTTAAAGGGTAACGCCTAGGATTTTCAACCTGATTTTATTATTCTGGACGCCCCCCACTAAAAAGTTTAAAGGGTAACGCCTAGGATTTTCAACCTGATTTCCGCCGTATCCTACTCGTAAGATTTTACGGATATCGTCGTTTCTATTTCTGACGTTCCCTACTCGTAAGATTTACGGGCGACGCCAAGGTGTTTCAACTCATTTCCGTCGTATCCTACTCGTAAGGTTTTACGGATATCGCCGTTTCTATTTCTGACGTTCCCTACTCGTAAGATTTACGGGCGACGCCAAGGTGTTTCAACTCATTTCTTTTTAGATGTGTTTCAAACATATGTGACAGTTCTTCACAAACCAAAAATTTTTTAAAACGGTGGGCCTCGATAAAAACACCTATTTTCATAGGAGAAAAGAGTGTCCCACCGCTATTTATTAATTGGAAGAGAGATTTCAATACAATTGTTTGATACACATGCAAATAAATTTAAAAAACAAATTTAGAAAGTTACACGCCGAGGCGCTGCCTTTCTTGGTGATCTCAACTGTAGTAGAATCTGAGGTTGGCCACATTCCATGTTCGATGTAGAATTTCTCCTTCCATTGTTTCTAGTCTGTAAGCTCCTCCTTCGAACACTTCATTGACAAGGAATGGGCCTTCCCAATTTGCTGCTAGCTTTCCTCCCTTGTCCTTTCCCATAGGTCTTTTGAGGACTAAATCTCCCTCTCTGAATCTCTTGGGTATGACTCTGGTGTTATACCTTCTTGCTGCTCTTTGCTTTGAGACGAACTCTCTAAAGTGAGCTTTGTCTCTTAGTTCCTGTATTAAATCCAGGTTTTCTTCTAATGCTTCTGAATTTTCCTCCAGTGTAAGGGTGTCTCTTCGCCAACTTGGTGGGTTTATCTCTGCAGGGATCATTGCGTCTGTGCCATATACCATGGTGAAAGGCGCCTCGCCTGTTGAGGATTGAGGCGTGGTATGGTATGACCACAGGATTGGTAACAGATGGGCGACCCAGCCCTCGCCCTTGCTTGTGATTCTTCTTTTGATGGCCTTTAGGATTACTTTGTTGGCGGATTCTGCCTGGCCATTGGCCTGAGGGTGTTCTACAGAGATGAAAGTGTTTTGTATACCCTTCCCTTTGCAGAATTCCACTACTTTTTCGCTGGCGAACTGGGTTCCGTTATCGGAGGCAATGTATTTAGGTAACCCGAACCTGCATATGATCTTCCTCCAGTAGAATTTCTTGACTTGATCTGCTGAAATGTTTGAAAGGGCCTCTGCTTCTATCCACTTGGTGAAGTAATCTATTGCTACGATGATCCACTTTGCTTGTCCTGTTGAGGCGGGGAAAGGTCCTAGGATATCAGTTCCCCACATGAAGAAAGGCCACGGAGATAAGACGGACTTCAACGGCTCTCCTGGGGCGTAGTGCAAGTTTGCAAATCTTTGGCACTTGTCACATGTCTTAACGTATCTGGCTGCGTCGCTGTGAACCTCTGGCAAATAGAAACCTGCCCTGAGAATCTTTCCTGCTAAGGCCCTCGCTCCAATGTGGCTTCCGCATGATCCTTCGTGTATTTCCTCCAGTATTCCTTTGGCTTCTTCCTGGCTTACGCAAAGCATGATTGGGCCTGAGAATCCTCTCTTGTAGAGTTTGTCCCCTAACATGGAATACCACGCAGCTGCTCTTTTTAGCTTGTATGCTTCTTCTTTCGCTGCTGGTAGCACGTCTTCTTGGAGATACCTTATGATTGGTGCTTGCCAATCCTCTGCTTCTATGATCATCATGACCTCCTCTGTAGTGATGCTGGGGTTTGCAATGGTTTCTTGAATGAAAGTTCTGTTGCTTCCGGGTTTCTTAGTGCTTGCTAACTTTGACAACAAATCTGCTCTCGCGTTCTGCTCTCGTGGGACGTAGATTAGCTCGAAAGATCTGAAGAGACTAGCTAGGCTACGTACCTTCTCCAAGTACTTGACTAGTTGGGGATCCTTGGCTTGAAACTCTCCTGACACTTGGTTTGTCACTAGTTGCGAGTCGCTCTTGGCTTTTAAGTCCGTTATGTCCATTTCTCTTGCCAACTTCATTCCGGCGATCAGGGCTTCGTACTCTGCTTGATTGTTGCTCGCCTTAAAGGCGAACCTTAATGATTGCTCAATGAGGACTCCGTCTGGTCCCTCCAATACTACTCCTGCTCCACTCCCTTTGACGTTGGAGGCTCCATCAACTGATAGCGTCCAAGGTTGCTCGCTATTCTCTTCAGCGGGCGTTGTAAGCTCCAGCAAAAAATCTGCTAGTATCTGTGACTTGATTGCGCCTCTTGGGGAGAAGGTTACATCGAATTCTGATAACTCAACCGACCACGCTACCATTCTTCCTGCTAGATCTGGCTTTCTTAACACATTCTTGATGGGGTAGTCAGTTTTTACCACAATTTTGTGGCTCTGAAAATATTGCCTCAGTTTTGTCGCCGTCACTATTACCGCCAGTGAAAGCTTCTCAATCTTTTGGTATTTTGCTTCTGCACCTTTGAACGTCCTGCTGACGAAGTAGATGGGTTTCTCCTCTCCTTTTATTTCTTGTACTAATGCGGAACTAAAGGCTTGGTCTGAGACGGCGAGGTACAGGTACAAAGTGTTTCCTTTTTCAGGGCGAGTTAGGATTGGTGGCGAGGCGAGGAATGTCTTTAACTTTTGGAATGCCTCTTCGCATTGGGTTCTCCACACGAACCTCTCACTTTTCCTAAGAGTGGAAAAGAAATGGAATGCTTTTTCCCCTGCGCAAGATAAAAACTGATAACACCGAAAAATACACTATTTATTTAATATTATTTGTCTAAGTATTTTAATATTTTCTCTAAATTATCGTAGTATTAATAAAATAATTATTAGTTTTTATAAAAATGCAGATGCAGCCGAAACGTAGCAAAACATGAGTTTTATGGGACTAAAAGTAAAAGAATTATTAATTAATTGGGCCAGCCCAATTAATCATCCAAGCTCACAACAAAAAAAGTGTTGGTCACACCAATTGAAAGATCACGTGCAGCAAAACGAAAATTGCTATTTAGGCCCCTTGGTTTGCTACGAGGCCCCCCTAAAATCCCAAAATGCCCCTAAATTACTTGCCAATATTTTCGTCACTTGGGTGACGAAGTAAGAATCCGTCCGTCATCTAGCTGACGAAACTAAGCATCACGCAATTTTGGTCCTCAATTAGGGCGGATAGTGGCTTATGGGCCTATATTTTCGTCTCGTAGTTGACGAAAGCCTATTTCGTCACGTACGCGACGAACACGCTGACTTTCGTCATGTAGATGACGAAAACAATGAATATGAACACGATTATCAGAATCGTCCATCACTTTGATTCAAATTCAAAATTAGAAATTTTAGTGGCGATTTTAGGGTTTTGAAGGAGCGATTTGCATCAACCATATCATCTGTTTAAATCAATTAGGAGTCCTTTTACAAAATCACAGTTAAAAGAACGAGGAATTTCCCACCTATTCAACGAAAATTCAAGTAAGTTTTGTATCAATTTATTCGTTTTTAATGAAATTGTTGATGATTTCTCATTGATTACATCCTTTATAGTTGATTGATGATGAATTACGAACCCAATTGCATGATATAAACTGATTATGTTAAAGTTTGATTTAGGGTTTGAATTTGGGGATTTAGGGTTTGATTGTTATGCAACAGTGATTATTGTTGATTATGGAATGTTTGAATTGGTTTATGATTGAATTTGAAATTGGTTATTGGTTTATGATTATGAACACGCTGAAATTGAAATTGATGATTATTATTGAATTGAATTGGTTTCTCTTTGAATATTGAATTGTTGTTGTTGATTTTCTGTGATGATTATTTGTGATGATTTTGATTTGAATTAATAAAGTTAATGTTGTTGATGATTTTGAAATGAAACTGATGTTGTCAATAATTATGATTGTAGGAATGGAAGAAGTTGGTCGAAAACGAGCAGGCAGGGAAAGTGTTGCACACAGTTCCGCTCATAGGGAGCGTGCTAAAAACCGTGCCGTACCACCCACACGTGCAAGGGGTAGAATGAAAGAAGTTTCATCGACGGCGGAGAATCATCCCGAGCCTGCGGCGGAGCATGACTTTGAGATTCATTCAGAGGCAAACCCTCCTCTTGGTGATAACGCTATGGAAGAAGTGGAAGAGAATGAAGAGAATGAGGAGGTAGAGGAACGCGAGGACGGTGACTATGTTGAAGAAGCAGAGGAAGACGATCACGATGAAGAGGAAGAAGAGTTTGAACCAACACCACTGCCTTCACCGCCTAAACGAAAACCCCGTAAGAGAATGCCGCCAACGACACGGGGCCGACAAAACCCACCACAAGACGCACCAGCTGATGGATATCCCGGTGGTCCAACCGACCTTTCACTGTTGCCAAATTTTGGAAAACATGTTGCAAACGCTTTGTGGAAAGGAGACGTAAGTAATGTTGTTTAGTTTAGTTTATTTATGCAATTGTATAGTTATTTATGTTGTTTAGTTTCTTATGCCTATTGAATTGTGCATTTCAGCTGAAGGACCGATATTTGAGGTGCCAGAATAATGGGAAAAAAGTGCTGGATTTTGATTTACCATCTAGTAAGCTGGACTGGTTTTGGAAAGTTGTTAGTGCGAGTGGACTGCGGCCGTTGCTGAAGACAAATTATCCCTATGTGGACTGGGGTTTATTGACGGCTTTTACAGAGAGGTGGCAGCCAGAGACCGGTACATTCCATTTACCGGTCGGGGAGATGACCATCACATTGGATGATGTGTCGTGTTTGCTCCACATTCCCATTAGTGGTAAGATGTTAAACCACGAGGGAACTTGTTGCAAATTTGATGAAGGCGCCGACATGTGCGAGCAGTACCTGAACTTTGATAAAGATGATGCAAAGACAGAGTTTGAGAAGACGAAAGGAGCGCACATTGGATTTCCAAAGTTGTTGCAATTGTACCTTGATAACCTGAACCTAGCAGAAAAAGCTGATCTTGACGAGGAGGCTACTGAGGAGGAAAGGCAATTCTATAAGGACTGCACTCTCCGTTGCTTCTTCCTGTATTTGCTTGGTTCGACATTATTCACCAACAAAAGTTCTCAATATGTTGACGTTATTTTTCTGACATATTTGCAAGATTTGGATGTCGTCAACACTTGGAATTGGGGTGCATCAGGACTCGCTTACTTGTTCAAATACTTGGATAAATCTACTAGGATTGCGAGCGGTAATCATGGTGGTTACAACTGTCTGTTTCAGGTAATCGTTATTTTTGACTTATTATTTAAATTTTGATATTCGTTTACATATTGATATTGATATTTGGTTTGTTTTGTAGGCATGGATTATGCTCCATTTTCCGAGGTTTGGAGCGAAGTATGTCGATACTAAATACAATCATCGTGATCCACTTGCGGCGAAGTTTTATTGCATGAAAGGGACACAACTTCCAGATGAGCATAGGACGGTTTTGGATCGTATGGATATGGATGAGGTAGTCTGGCAACCCTACGAGGATCATAGACATGTGCGACCATTTGAAGACTGTGCTTGGTATTCCGGCTGGATAATGTGTGGAACTGCTATGATTTGTCCACATTTGCCGGAGCGTGTCCTCAGGCAATATGGACATGTCCAGTCTATACCAAGAGCCCCTTATGTATCCGCCAAGGCTAAAATGAACCGATTCACCATTGATCAAGCTTTCCAAAATATGTCTGTGGAAAACTATGTGACGGAGGAAATGCGGGGTCCAAGAACTACAATAGGATTTGAGTATGCGCCTGGGTACATTGTGTGGTTGTTTAAAGTGTCGCACCCGAAGATATGGCCTCCAATGGAAGGAAGTCCACCACGGCCTGCCAATCTTGAAGTAATCATTGAGAAGGATAACGCCAATGAGAAGTTGGACGTTTTTGAAATTTGTAGAAATGTGCGCTCGGAGGTGACGCAAAAGTTGGATGGTGAGTTAACTCTGGAGGAAGCAAGGGCAGTGCTAAAGAAGGTTTGCGATGATTTGGAGCCTGTCACAACCTATTCGGTGCGAACGAAGAGGAAGAAAGACGGTGAAGGAAAGAAGCATAAGAAGAAGAAGCAGAAAAGGAGCAGTGTAGACGCAGGACCTAGCCAAGAGTAGCCAATTGTTTGAAGTACTTTTTTTTTTGCTTTTATATGTTATTTCGATTCCCATTTGTGGGTATTTTGTATGAACAACTATTTTGGTTTGTATCCGAACTTTGGACATTACTTTATTTTGTATGGATTCTTTGACATGTTTTGATGTATTTTGAACAATGTTGCTATGAAGAAGAATCTTATTTTGGTTTCCTGTATTTTCAACAAGTAAATATGATCTGAACAGGTCTGGAAGTATTGTATTGTCTTTTTTTACAGGAATGCATGGTATAAACCATGGAAAATTTGAAAAACAACTTGAATTGGTTTTGTGTAACAGGTTTTCGTCATGTAGGTGACGAACCTGTAATGTTGGTTACATATTTTCGTCACGTGGGTGACGAAAATTTGATGCAAATTTAAATTTTTGGGAACAAGCTTAAAATGCCACAAAAAACTTAAATCTTGAATGGTTCATCGTTCTGTCAATTATAAGTTCGTCACGTAGGTGACGAAAATACGTGACACTTATTATAGGTTCGTCATCTAGATGACGAACTTGTAATGTTGGATACATATTTTCGTCAGGTGGGTGACGAAAACTTGATGCAAATTGAATTTTTTTAGGACAACCTTAAAATGCCAAAACAAACTTATATTTTGAATGGTTCAACGTTCTGTCAATTATGGTTTCGTCACGTAGGTGACGAAAAATGGTGACACATATTACATGTTCGTCATCTACATGACGAACCTGTAATTTAGTCACTTTGTTTCGTCATGTGCATGACGAACTAGTTTGTCTGCTAAATTTTTTAAAAACCAGAAGGCAGGATTAGAAAATAATTATTGGATGATAAACAGAAGCGAATAAACTAAACGAAACATAATATAAACGGAGAAATACAATACGGAGAAATTCGGAATAGAAATACAATACGGAGAAATTCATCAAATACAAATACGGAATAGAAATACAATACGGAGAAATTCATACATGAACACCAGATCTAGAAAATACAAACCATACGAATACGCAAAATTAAAGTACAATACGAAATCTTCAAACTTTGCCTAAAGTACAAACCATACGAATTGGTAATGGGTCAGCCTCAATGGTGTGAAACATGAAACCAACATCGTCGTCGGATACCAGCTCCTTCAAATGAAATTTCACCTCAGCATCATCAAATCCAACGCTATCGCCTGCTAGATCGATGTAAGATTCAAAATATGAAACCTTTTCAACCTTGATCTGTTTCCCGAACATGAATGCATACATGTATTCAATCTTATTTTTCAACTCCTGTAGACCTGTTATGTTGTTCTTCAATTGAAGGTGAAACTCTTTTTTTCCAGTCAATTTGATAGCAAAATCATAACTTTTTGCTAAATAGTTTGAAACCCAACGATCTCCAACACTCATTTTATCCATTTCTCAAAAAATGAAAGGAAAGCAAAAGAAAGAAGAAGATAAGATTTGCAATGTATGGATAAGCTACATGGATAGATATATTTATATAAGTTTTTGTTCAACTACAGCCACATAAAAACTTGTTCATTTACAACCACACAAATATGTTAAATTACATTAGTACCACAAAAACTTTTTGCTAAATTACATTAGGACCACAAAAACAAAAAAAATCACTTTTTTCATTCAGAAACGTCGATGGGATCATCTGCGTTTGACTTTGGCTTGGGGATAAGCGCTTTTTCATTTTCCATCAACGCATCAAATTCAGCCATGCGGTCCAAAAATGGATACTCCCAACTTTCAGTTTCCGGCGCACGATAAAGTTTCCATGCCTTAGAAGAAGGAGGCAGAGGACACCCAGGCTTCAGCTTCACCTCAACAAAATGATTAGGAATTAAACCAAGACACATGATTTTTGAAAATGGATCGGCCGGTGGACGACCACGCACCGGGAAAAAAGTTTCAGAAAAGCCAATTGTTGGAGACGTCAACTCAACAACAACGCGGCCGTAGACCGTTGCAACAAGATGTCCCATATCAGGAAAGGTGAACCATTTATCCTTCGGTGCAACGCCGCTCTTTGGCATTATCTTTGGGGGATGCAATCCATCAAGTACATATTGCAGACGCTCTTCGGACTCATAAAACCTTAGATAGTCACTCCTAAACATGGTTAACTCTCTAATAAGGGCCAAACGAATTAATCCTTGACAGTCTTGACCCTTACCAAGATGCTGAGCTACAACCCGAAATCCACAATGACCATCCGGTGCCACGTCAATAATATCCTCTATATATTCATGCATGAAACGTGGCATATACCGCATATCACGGATTCTTTTGGTGGGTACTGCAACTGGAGTTGACCGACCGATTCTAGCAGTTTTCTTTTTAGGCCTTGATGGTTTTGATTGTGAGCCTTGGGAGTCAGGAATGCGACGATCAATGTGCTCCCAATGTGATAGTGTTCTACCACTAGAACTTTCGCTTATAGCTGACCTTCTTCTTTTTTTTGCACCCTTAGTATCACATTTCTTAGCCGGTGCATTCACTGATGTTGTTTCTGGATAAGCTATCAACCTCAATTCCTCTTTTATTTGCAATTTCATGTCATGATCTGCTAATTTAAAGCGTTCCTAAAAATAATAAAAAACCATCAAATAATATGGTGTCGACTAAATAAATAATATTGTAAAAATTAATATGTATTTACCTGAATTGCATTCAACTCTTCCAAGCAAGAAACATCGGATTCACCGCCTTCTTCATATTGTAACCTCTTCCAATGGATGTTCACCTCATCGAGCCTAATTGGTAGCTTGCGTTCAATCTTCAATGCAATTAAACAAGCACATGGCAAGCCGTAGGTTCTCTTTATCACACACCCGCACTTCTTCCGATTTCTACCACACTCCCTTGATCTTACTTCTTCACCACGAATGAATTTTAAACCCTCCCTCGAGACATTATAGAGCAACTTTGAGTACAAGAAGTGGTCTTTAAAACTGTGCTCAACAGATGTAGTACTATGCCCGAATGACGTCTTGATTTGGGTGAATTGATTTGCAAGCATTTGATTGATTGCATCCCAACAAAAGACCAAATCACCTTTGCAATCTTTGATATACTCTTTCAATGATCCATGTTGAGACTCAACCCTATTGGTAGTAGTGTTTCCAATGTGCATGACTTTGTCCGTCCATGCCCTCACAATTTTCTCCTTCACAGGATCTAAAACAGTCTCCTCAACATAGTTTAAAAACTTCGGAAATTTTTCAAAGACTCTCCTAAACTTCACCACTGCATGACCATATTCCTCTTCCGAAGACGTCTCGACAAGTGAATCCCATTCAAGTCTCAGAGTCTCTAGCAAGTCATCTAGCTTTTTATCCTTGGCCTTGCACAAGTCCTTCAACTTAGCCCTCACGTTTTTAAAAACGTGATATCGACACACCAATGCAGTTGACCTTGGAAATACAGTCTCAACTGCGTTCATCAATGACTTATCCCTATCCGTGACAATTACCTTCGGCATTCCATCATTGTTCTTCAAGAGACTCCGACATGCCTCGAGGGCCCATTTAAAATTGTCTTCTCTTTCATTTGTGAGAAATGCATAGGCAACATTGAAACTAAGTTGTGTCGACGTTACACCAACTATCTCAAACAGAGGCATTTTATACTTGTTGGTCTTGTACGTCGAATCCATCAACAGTACGGTAGGAAAAGTGTTCAACAATTTAACACTATCAGGATGTGCGAAGAAAATATCTTGTAAAGTTGTAGACTCACCATTAGTTCGAAACTTGTGGAAGTATCTGTGAGATTCAAGACACTTCAGGAGTTGTTGAATTTCAGTCATTTCACCCCTAAGATCACGTTTGTACCGTTGACGCTCGTTGTAAATTTGTTTCATATTTGTCTTACTATCTTTATTCTTCTCCCTCAACGTGTTCAAAATGGTTTTTGGAGCAACCAAGTTCCTTGTCATCTGGTGAACACACTCCTTTTCTTCCGGTTTTAACCGTCCGGCGAGAATATGGCCTTCCAAATTTTTCGCCATTTCATGGTTATGTTCACCATTCACGACACTTAGTTTCCATTTCTTGGTTGCAAGAAAGTAACCCCGCAACCTAAACGGACAGTCACATTTCCTTGTAGCCGTGTCGTCTCTCTTTAATTTCCTCTTTGGTTCCTTGTAAACTCCACCTCTTTCGCAACCCAAAATAAAAAAAGGTTTCCGTCGATCTCCGTTACCCTTATCCGATTTGTCTATCACCATACTAAATCCAGCCTTTAAGGCTACTTGTCTACACCAATCAATCAGCTCATCCCTATCATTATACAATGCCGCATTTAAAAATAGATTCCCTGTGTTAATAGAAATACCGATTGGTTCATCAACGGGTGCGGCAACCACTTCATTACCAATGTGGGGATCATCATTTTGTTCATTCAATTGAGCCGGAGCTTCAGCCATTTAAACACCTACACGCACACAAAACAATAAATATTATTAACATCAAAACAAAAATGCTAAGCAACTGAAGCTATTGCAAATATCCTATTTTCGTCACTTGCGTGACGAACTCTATCATTTCGTCACCCAATTGACGAAATCAACTACCAGCTGAAAGTTGCAAAAAATAAAAAATTAAACCATGACAAGTATTTCTTACCTTTGATATTGCTTCAAATCAGTGTGGGTAGCTTCTTTGAGTGAATCAACGTAGAGATCAAGCCTTCCTACCTCCAAAATCGCCCTAGATCTACTTTGGGTGTTAATAATTGGTAAAGTAGAATATGATAGGACAGGTACCAGCTCATACTAGTATATCAGCTGATTTCGTCACCTAGATGACGAAAACCAGCGTGTTTGTATTGTAGATGACGAAACGCAGTTTCGTCAACCACGAGACGAAAATGTGCGTCTTTTAGCGATCGACCAGTGCCTGCCCTGCCCATGTCAAAATATTACATTCTTTCGTCATCTACGAGACGAAAAAAGGGCCTTCGTTTTTTAAAAGACGAAACCGGTTTTCAAGGGTATTTTTGTCAGTCCGGGGGGCCTGTGAGCAAACGTAGGGGGCGTAAATAGCATATCCCAAAGCCTTGGTCATACCACTTAAGCCTTGGTCATACAAGATACAACAAATAAATAGGAGCACGTGTAAGGGATGTGGCATATTCGTTCCTAATTACTCTCAACCCACTATCCATCTGTTACCAACAATAATGCCGATCGTGGGGAGAAAAACTAGCAGCCCATCTGTTTCACTCTAGGACTATAAATAGAGAGTTTCACTGATATTTAGGGGCACGCTTCAATTTAGAATTTTTAAGAGTTATATCAGTTTAAAATTTTAGTCTATTAAATGCTTTTGCTTTCATTCCGGTTGCTATATTTCTCTGTAAGTCACTATTTAATTTTATAAATTCAGTCTAGTTTAATACTTTTAATTCCATGGTATTGTTTGTTCGGTTAATAACTATTGTTTTGCATGTTTGGCTTACTTAATAATATGTTCTAGTTTTATTCAATATATGCCTACTGCACCTATTATTTCACAGAACAGTACGTAATTGCTATTGTTGTTTCTATTCACTACAACTATTATTATATGTTCTATGTTTAGTTTTAGCCATTATATTATAAGTCTGGTTTTAGTTCTATGCATGTCCTAGTTTACTTTATTTTGAATAAGTCCTAGTTTACTTTATTAGTTCTCTGTTTCGATCATAGTTCCAGTTTAAATCGTTTCGTTATGTATTTAATTGTTAACTATTTAATCAAGTTATTTTTATTTAGAAATATGTCTAGCTAATTTAATATAACTGGAATGTGAACTAGGAGCAGATTTGGGTTCGGTAATTAATTTGTAATTCTATTTTCAAAACTAGTTTTCAGTACCAATTTTTAATTAAACGATAGACTATAATTTTGCACGACAGTGAAAATTAACTAAAGTATAAATTAATAGCGCGACAGTGTGAGATTTATACTAGATAGTAAAAATTGGACATTAACTTTAAACACCGCGACAGCTCTTTAAAATTAATTAGACTTTATTAGTATTCAAAAAATATTTTATACATAAATGAGTGAGCGACAGCAAAGCATTGATTTGTATAATATAATATCAGTTCAATAGCGCGACAGTGTGAGGACTATATTTTTAAACTAATACTGTTTTGTGAAAACTAGGGTGTTCCTAATTAAATTAAATTGATTTTCAAAAAGTATTTTTATAAGTAAATGTGAGAGCGAGAGTGAAACATTTATTTTATTTCTATATGATATAATTCAACAGCGCGAGAGTGTGAGATGCATATTTTTAAATCAACATTTAATTTGTTAGAAACTAAACTTTTTCTCTAAACACAAATTAATTGTCGAATCCTTTGAAGCAACTTAAATTCATATTCCGGTTCATTAAGTCTAATTTTTACAAAGTCAAGTTATTTAATTAAATTTTCTTTCAAATCAACTTAAAGCCTTAACCTTACAACATATTAAAAACATAAGCGAAGAATTGAAGAAATAGTCCTCGTGGGAACGATAATCTTTTATAACTACACGGTAAATCTGTGCACTTGCAGATATTACGCATCAAAAACCTTGATAGCGCTGCGATCCTTCCTGTCAATTGTTGTACTTCCTTGACCGACGTTGGGCTTCTCATGTCTATGATGGCTTGGCATTTGTCCGGATTTGCCTCTATTCCTTTGTTTGTTAGCATGAATCCGAGGAACTTCCCTGATTGTACTCCGAATGAGCATTTGGCGGGGTTTAGCCTCATGTTGTACTTTCTTACCGAGGCGAGGATGTCGCCTAAATCTTGGTCATGCTCGCCTTCTTCTGCAGTTTTGACAACCATGTCGTCGATATACACCTCTAGATTCTTACCAATCTGCTCTGAAAAAACTCTGTCCATAAGTCTCTGATACGTGGCTCCTGCATTTTTTAGACCAAACGGCATGACGTTGTAGAAGTAGTTGCAGGTGTTGGTCATGAATGCTGTGTGGGGAGCGTCAGAGGGATTCATCTTGATCTGGTTGTAGCCTGAATATGCATCCATGAAGCTGAGCATCTTGTAGCCTGATGCTCCGTCTATCAATCTATCAATGTTGGGTAAAGGGTAAGGATCCTTTGGGCACGCCTTGTTTAAGTCCGTGAAGTCCACACACATTCTCCATTTTCCATTTGCTTTTTTCACCATCACGACGTTGGCTAGCCATGATGGATATTTGATCTCCTCTATGAAACCTGCTTCCTTTAATTTGGTTACTTCTTCATTTATGGCCTCTCTTCTTTCTTCGCCGACCTTCCTTTTTCTCTGTGAGACGGGTTTGGTCTCGGGGGAGATGGACAATTTGTGTGTGATTATTGTCTCGTCTATCCCTGGCATATCCGAGGGGTGCCATGCGAACAAGTCGATGTTCTTCTTGAGTGTCGCCAGGATTTTCTCTCTCTCCTCTGGTTTCATGGATGTGCCTATGTTAGTTGTTTGGTGTGCCTCACTACCAATCTGAACTTTTTCCAACTCTTCAATGAGGCTGACTCTTCTGTCCTGGAATTCTTCCCTTGGGTCTAGGTCTAAGGGGCTGATCATGTTGACACCTCCTGTCTTGGAAACTGGGCGAGCCGAAACTGAGGCGTTGGTTGCGCTGTGTTTTATCTTTAGACTTGATTCATAGCAGCGTCTCGCCAATGCTTGATCTCCTTTGATGGTCCCAACTTTCCCGTTATCCAACGGGTACTTGATGGAGAGATATAGCGTTGACATGGCCGCTTCTAGAGTGTTAAAAGCTGGCCTCCCAATGATGATGTTGTACGATGTGAAGGGGGTTTTTACCACCAGGTATCTTACCTTGATGGTCTTGGCTTGATCTTTAACTCCGAATGTTGTAAGCAAAGTAGTATAGCCCATAACTTCTACTTGCTCGCCGGCGAAGCCTACTAGTGTGCCGTTGTAGGGCAATAGGTGTTCGTTAGACAGTTGCATAGCTTTGAAGGCCTCTCAATACATTATATCTGCCGAACTTCCTGAGTCAATCAATACCCTCTTTACGTCGCAGTTCAGGATTTGAACTTGGATTACCAATGGGTCGTCATCATGGGGCATGACTTCCCTTTTGTCCTCTTTAGTGAATGATAGATCCGGAGTGTGCGAGATGGAAGTGTGTCCCACGAACTTTGCTTCGAACTTTGAGCACCTTATGTATCGTTTTCGGGCGTTACTGGACTCGCCTCCACCCGCGAAACCTCCTGCAATGGTATTAACTGCTATTCTTACCTTCTCTCCTTCTGGGTTTTCCTCTTGGTTTCCCTGCGGGTCCCTTCTCACCTTTGGGACCACAACCTTTCCATCAGCGGCGTCTTCTAAAAATTTCCTTAGATGGCCACTTTTTATAAGTTCTTCAATAAGATCCCTCAGTCTGAAGCATTTCTCGGTGTCGTGCCCTTTGCATCTGTGGTACGCACACCATGCGTTTGTGTTGTGTCCCAACTGATAATCTTTTCCTCTCTTTTGAGGTAGTCTGGAGAGTCCTGTCTCGAGAATTTCGTCTAAAATATAGACCTTCGCCCTGTTTAGTGGAGTATACTCCTTTTCTGGGAACCTGCCTGAGTCTCGCCTTATTTGATGATGATATGGTTTCCTTTGGGGGTCGTGCCCTCGGTGATCTGGTTGACGTCGTCTTGGTTGGTACGTTTCTGGGGCTCTGTAATTCTTGTTGGCCGGCTCTCTTTCCCTTGCGTCTCTTGATCTTTTCTCGGCGTTACTTTCTTCGCCCTTGATGTAACATTCTGCTCTCTTGATGATTTCTTGCATCGTGGTTGCTGGCTTTTGTGCTAGGGACTCGTTGAAGTGTCCTGCCTTTAAGCCGTTGTGAAACGCTGCAACGAACATCTCCTGATTAGGATTTGACACTTTGATGGTCGCTTCGCAGAATCTAGCCAAGTATTCACGCAGGGTCTCAGCGTGGTTTTGGCGAATGGTGGCTGGTGGCGTTGACCTTTATGTGCTTTGATCCGGAGAACTGTTGGATGAACTTGCGCTGGAAATCAGCCCAATCTGCTACGGAGTTCCTTGGCAAATTCATGTACCATCTTAGGGCTGCTTCTTTCAAAGTACTGGAGAGCAATTTACATTTTAGATGATCAGCCGCTCCTATGATGGCGGTTTGCGTTCCAACTGCCATCAAATGCTCTGACGGGTCCGTTTTTCCGTCAAATGTTGGAAGATGTGGCGTTTTGAAGTTTTCTGGGACCCTTGCATCCCATAAGGCTTGCGCTAGGGGTTGAGAATCGTTGATCTCGTCTTCGTCATCCTCGTTCCCTTTGTCTGCCTTTTCCTGATCTAAGGATGTTACTTTGGCTTGAAGTCGCCTTAGTTCGTTGACGGCATCCGTTAATGTCATGTTGTTGCCGGTGCCGGTGCCGGTTCCATGGTTGGGTGTTCCTCCCGTCATGTTGGGAGGTTTTCGTCAATTGAAAGTGGTAGGCTGGGAATCGTTTTACCGTGGCCCCACGGTGGGCGCCAAAATGTTCTGGTGAACAAATAAGGGGGGTGATATTTAGTTGGACGGTGTCCAAAGAATAAAAATGGCTGTTGTCAATTGCGCAGCATTTCAGTATCTATTTCGAATATATCTTTACAATGAAGCATTAACCCCTATTTATAGATTACAAAAGGTGGTAGTTATGGAGAGCCACGATCAAGGATACCCCATGATCATGGTGGTTTCTTCTTCTTGCTCCGCCTCCCACGTGGTGGTGATGGGCGGTTTCTTCCTGTCCTCGTGGAGATCATGGTGGTAGGGGGTGGTTACACCCTCCTATATGCCTGTCGTTGCTGGCGGGATCTTTTATAATGGCAGTGGATATTTGGGGCGAGGGCGTCGTCTATGAGGCATATCGCCTCTGCTTTGCTTTCCCGCCAAGTTACGTATTTGAATCTCAAGACTTGTATAATTGGGCCATTCGCGAATTTGGGCCTATATCCTGATTTTGGGCCTTACCCCAGTCCAGGGTTCAATACTTAAAGTGATATTATCCATGAAAAAATTAGTGTACTTTCTTATTTCAATTTATGTCATAGTAATCTAAGTATGAATGTTCCTTTATTTTACAAAATTAAAATATTAAAAATGTCCCAAGATAGTGTCGCACAAGTGGTAGATATTTGGGCCCCTTAACCATTTGGTCCTAAGTTCGATCCCTGACCAGTGCGTATGGAGAAGCATTTCTTGAGAGAGGTCAACCCCTTAAATGGATCTCAGTTACCTCGAGGGGATTAATCTTTGCAGTTGCGCGCGGATGATACTTTTGGTTTACAAAAAAAATTTATATATATATATATATATATATATATATATATATATATATTTGAGAGTTTCTTAAAAAATATAATGTTTGTGAGAGTTTCAAAAATAATTTTTTTATAAAAAAGAGTTTCTACAAAAATATATATATTTAAGAGAGTTTTCACAAAAAAAAAAATTGAGGGTTTTCAAACAAAAAATATATTTGAAAGAGAGTTTCTAAAAAAAAAATATTTGAGATGCTCTAATTGGGATAGAAACAAAGAATAAGGTAGTTTTTCATAAAATATTATAAAAATTCAATTATTGTCGTCGGTGGGATTCGAACAGCATACCTCAAGCTAGAAACTCCACATAAGTATAATATTAGAGAAGCTCTAATTGAATGACACCTAAACAATTTCTATTGAGAATGCACGAGAGAGCTCCGTGGGAATTTCGAAATGTATATAATAGAGATTTCACTTTCATTTATAATTTTAACATCATTCTTACTCTTTATACTTAATTTTTAAATGGCTAAATTATTTGATGAAAACAAACAAACAATCAATATACATACAAATCATAACCTTGACATAAAATAAAAAACAAAAATTGAAAATCGTGAATAAATCATGACTTAAACACTTCATTTCATTTGAAATTCATGCCAAAAATAATGATATTTAATATTATTATAATACTCCCTCCGTCCTTTTTTATAAGAGCTAGTTTGACAAAAAATTTGTCCCTTTTTATAAGATTTTTTTATAATTATTAATGACATTAATAATTTTTTTCCAAATTTACCCTTATTTACTTTGCATAATTTTTTAATAGCATTAAATTCTCTTTTGTTTGATACAAAACACTACAATTAATTGTAAGAGTAAACATGTAAAATCAATATAATTTGTCAATCAATTTAATACTAAAATTCACTTTCTTAATACACGTGTTTTGTCAAACTATCTCATATAAAAAGGGACGGAGGGAGTATTATTTTCTCTCATCAATGGTAATGAATAGCTGATATTAGAGCATCTCCAATGGTGATACCATTTTCGGTATTATATATCACTAACTAGTGGTCCATACAATATCATGTAATACTTATGCAACCCTTACATATTTTATTTCAATGATGATACTAATGTGGATATCATACATAATTAGCAAGTGATATCTTATATTTAATTTCATATACAATGTCACGTCATGAAACTTCAATAATAAAAAAAATTAAGGGTGCGTTTGATCTGCTAAAAAACAGGGGACTGGACAGGACAACTTCTGTTGTACTGTGTTTGATTTGAAAACTATCACTGGTACTGGACAAACTGGGGGCAAGGGACTGGACAAAATCAGATATTCTTGTCCCCCACTGAACCATGGGACAACTTTTTGTCCTCAGCACAACTTTTCTAAATCACCAAAATAACATTTTTTCCATCAAATATCATACAAGACAAAATTTGTTTAATATCGTAAATGTTTGTCCTGTGTTGTTCTGCCTTGTATTGTCCTGTACTGTTCTGTCCAGTACTTTCATTTTGCAGATCAAACGGACCCTAAGATACGGATCATAAGTCTATGAAATTTTCTATGATACTCTTATTGGAGATGCTCTTAGATTAATTATTTATCAACATAACATTAATTTTCCAACAGATTGTACCAAAAAAAAAAAATTAATTTTCCAACAATAACATTATTTACTTTATAAATATTTCACCTTCATTTATAATTTTAAGATCATTCTCAAACTCTTTAAACTTAATTTTTAAATGGCTAAATTAGTTCTCCTATTCATTGCTCTCCGTGCAATTATTTTGTTACTTATTGGTATTATCAAGAATGAAGAAATAGGTATAGGTAATATATCATTAATAATCATTACTCCCTCCGGTCTTATATATAAGAAACAAATGACTTTTTAGATACATTGATTAATTAATGTATCCAGTCTAGAATATAGACCAAATATATTAATTTTTCAATTTATCTAAAAAGTCACTTGTCTCTTATATATAAGACCGGAGGGAGTACCATTTTACCATTATTAATTTTAGCTTGGATTGTTGATCATTCGTAGAGATTTCGATTAAAAAATGGTCATGATATTTGTAATCGTGTTATTAAATAAAATGATATTTAAGGCTTCTACAAATTGTCCTTAGTAGGAAGCTTGTTAAGGAAAAAAACTGCCAAGCAAAAAGAAATATACCTACACATAAGCTAAGTTATTACAAACTATAACCTTAAACATCGACGGATTTGTTAGAGTTAACAATTGATAAGCATTATTATAGGAGTGTCTTCACGAGCATCATGACACCATTCTTGAGTGTATACATGCATAATAAAATTATTCAACACCAAACAAACACTACGCCACCATTTCATCCTCCCAAGCAAATTACCTTTGCCTGCATCATGCCACCCTCCACCACAAATCAAGATTGACTGCTAAAGTATTTCCATGTAGTTGTCGATCTCAGCCTTAAATTTTTTATCATCACCTGATTCAAATTCAATCAGTGTTGATTGGACAATTGAACACAAAATTTAATCTTTGTCATTTATTTTTTATCGGACGACTAACAACAATTACTACATTCGCGTAAAAACTGCGTTAAATCCAAATCCCTCCACCACCCTTCTCCCACCCCAAAGTAAACATCTTAGCCACCGAAACATTCTTAAATATACACAAAGGCTCTTTCAATCTATTTAATCAAGTTATTTTTAATCAAGTTATTTTTATTTAGAAATATGTCTAGCTAATTTAATATAACTGGAATGTGAACTAGGAGCAGATTTGGGTTCGGTAATTAATTTGTAATTCTATTTTCAAAACTAGTTTTCAGTACCAATTTTTAATTAAACGATAGACTATAATTTTGCACGACAGTGAAAATTAACTAAAGTATAAATTAATAGCGCGACAGTGTGAGATTTATACTAGATAGTAAAAATTGGACATTAACTTTAAACACCGCGACAGCTCTTTAAAATTAATTAGACTTTATTAGTATTCAAAAAATATTTTATACATAAATGAGTGAGCGACAGCAAAGCATTGATTTGTATAATATAATATCAGTTCAATAGCGCGACAGTGTGAGGACTATATTTTTAAACTAATACTGTTTTGTGAAAACTAGGGTGTTCCTAATTAAATTAAATTGATTTTCAAAAAGTATTTTTATAAGTAAATGTGAGAGCGAGAGTGAAACATTTATTTTATTTCTATATGATATAATTCAACAGCGCGAGAGTGTGAGATGCATATTTTTAAATCAACATTTAATTTGTTAGAAACTAAACTTTTTCTCTAAACACAAATTAATTGTCGAATCCTTTGAAGCAACTTAAATTCATATTCCGGTTCATTAAGTCTAATTTTTACAAAGTCAAGTTATTTAATTAAATTTTCTTTCAAATCAACTTAAAGCCTTAACCTTACAACATATTAAAAACATAAGCGAAGAATTGAAGAAATAGTCCTCGTGGGAACGATAATCTTTTATAACTACACGGTAAATCTGTGCACTTGCAGATATTACGCATCAAAAACCTTGATAGCGCTGCGATCCTTCCTGTCAATTGTTGTACTTCCTTGACCGACGTTGGGCTTCTCATGTCTATGATGGCTTGGCATTTGTCCGGATTTGCCTCTATTCCTTTGTTTGTTAGCATGAATCCGAGGAACTTCCCTGATTGTACTCCGAATGAGCATTTGGCGGGGTTTAGCCTCATGTTGTACTTTCTTACCGAGGCGAGGATGTCGCCTAAATCTTGGTCATGCTCGCCTTCTTCTGCAGTTTTGACAACCATGTCGTCGATATACACCTCTAGATTCTTACCAATCTGCTCTGAAAAAACTCTGTCCATAAGTCTCTGATACGTGGCTCCTGCATTTTTTAGACCAAACGGCATGACGTTGTAGAAGTAGTTGCAGGTGTTGGTCATGAATGCTGTGTGGGGAGCGTCAGAGGGATTCATCTTGATCTGGTTGTAGCCTGAATATGCATCCATGAAGCTGAGCATCTTGTAGCCTGATGCTCCGTCTATCAATCTATCAATGTTGGGTAAAGGGTAAGGATCCTTTGGGCACGCCTTGTTTAAGTCCGTGAAGTCCACACACATTCTCCATTTTCCATTTGCTTTTTTCACCATCACGACGTTGGCTAGCCATGATGGATATTTGATCTCCTCTATGAAACCTGCTTCCTTTAATTTGGTTACTTCTTCATTTATGGCCTCTCTTCTTTCTTCGCCGACCTTCCTTTTTCTCTGTGAGACGGGTTTGGTCTCGGGGGAGATGGACAATTTGTGTGTGATTATTGTCTCGTCTATCCCTGGCATATCCGAGGGGTGCCATGCGAACAAGTCGATGTTCTTCTTGAGTGTCGCCAGGATTTTCTCTCTCTCCTCTGGTTTCATGGATGTGCCTATGTTAGTTGTTTGGTGTGCCTCACTACCAATCTGAACTTTCTCCAACTCTTCAATGAGGCTGACTCTTCTGTCCTGGAATTCTTCCCTTGGGTCTAGGTCTAAGGGGCTGATCATGTTGACACCTCCTGTCTTGGAAACTGGGCGAGCCGAAACTGAGGCGTTGGTTGCGCTGTGTTTTATCTTTAGACTTGATTCATATCAGCGTCTCGCCAATGCTTGATCTCCTTTGATGGTCCCAACTTTCCCGTTATCCAACGGGTACTTGATGGAGAGATATAGCGTTGACATGGCCGCTTCTAGAGTGTTAAAAGCTGGCCTCCCAATGATGATGTTGTACGATGTGAAGGGGGTTTTTACCACCAGGTATCTTACCTTGATGGTCTTGGCTTGATCTTTAACTCCGAATGTTGTAAGCAAAGTAGTATAGCCCATAACTTCTACTTGCTCGCCGGCGAAGCCTACTAGTGTGCCGTTGTAGGGCAATAGGTGTTCGTTAGACAGTTGCATAGCTTTGAAGGCCTCTCAATACATTATATCTGCCGAACTTCCTGAGTCAATCAATACCCTCTTTACGTCGCAGTTCAGGATTTGAACTTGGATTACCAATGGGTCGTCATCATGGGGCATGACTTCCCTTTTGTCCTCTTTAGTGAATGATAGATCCGGAGTGTGCGAGATGGAAGTGTGTCCCACGAACTTTGCTTCGAACTTTGAGCACCTTATGTATCGTTTTCGGGCGTTACTGGACTCGCCTCCACCCGCGAAACCTCCTGCAATGGTATTAACTGCTATTCTTACCTTCTCTCCTTCTGGGTTTTCCTCTTGGTTTCCCTGCGGGTCCCTTCTCACCTTTGGGACCACAACCTTTCCATCAGCGGCGTCTTCTAAAAATTTCCTTAGATGGCCACTTTTTATAAGTTCTTCAATAAGATCCCTCAGTCTGAAGCATTTCTCGGTGTCGTGCCCTTTGCATCTGTGGTACGCACACCATGCGTTTGTGTTGTGTCCCAACTGATAATCTTTTCCTCTCTTTTGAGGTAGTCTGGAGAGTCCTGTCTCGAGAATTTCGTCTAAAATATAGACCTTCGCCCTGTTTAGTGGAGTATACTCCTTTTCTGGGAACCTGCCTGAGTCTCGCCTTATTTGATGATGATATGGTTTCCTTTGGGGGTCGTGCCCTCGGTGATCTGGTTCACGTCGTCTTGGTTGGTACGTTTCTGGGGCTCTGTAATTCTTGTTGGCCGGCTCTCTTTCCCTTGCGTCTCTTGATCTTTTCTCGGCGTTACTTTCTTCGCCCTTGATGTAACATTCTGCTCTCTTGATGATTTCTTGCATCGTGGTTGCTGGCTTTTGTGCTAGGGACTCGTTGAAGTGTCCTGCCTTTAAGCCGTTGTGAAACGCTGCAACGAACATCTCCTGATTAGGATTTGACACTTTGATGGTCGCTTCGCAGAATCTAGCCAAGTATTCACGCAGGGTCTCAGCGTGGTTTTGGCGAATGGTGGCTGGTGGCGTTGACCTTTATGTGCTTTGATCCGGAGAACTGTTGGATGAACTTGCGCTGGAAATCAGCCCAATCTGCTACGGAGTTCCTTGGCAAATTCATGTACCATCTTAGGGCTGCTTCTTTCAAAGTACTGGAGAGCAATTTACATTTTAGATGATCAGCCGCTCCTATGATGGCGGTTTGCGTTCCAACTGCCATCAAATGCTCTGACGGGTCCGTTTTTCCGTCAAATGTTGGAAGATGTGGCGTTTTGAAGTTTTTTGGGACCCTTGCATCCCATAAGGCTTGCGCTAGGGGTTGAGAATCGTTGATCTCGTCTTCGTCATCCTCGTTCCCTTTGTCTGCCTTTTCCTGATCTAAGGATGTTACTTTGGCTTGAAGTCGCCTTAGTTCGTTGACGGCATCCGTTAATGTCATGTTGTTGCCGGTGCCGGTGCCGGTTCCATGGTTGGGTGTTCCTCCCGTCATGTTGGGAGGTTTTCGTCAATTGAAAGTGGTAGGCTGGGAATCGTTTTACCGTGGCCCCACGGTGGGCGCCAAAATGTTCTGGTGAACAAATAAGGGGGGTGATATTTAGTTGGACGGTGTCCAAAGAATAAAAATGGCTGTTGTCAATTGCGCAGCATTTCAGTATCTATTTCGAATATATCTTTACAATGAAGCATTAACCCCTATTTATAGATTACAAAAGGTGGTAGTTATGGAGAGCCACGATCAAGGATACCCCATGATCATGGTGGTTTCTTCTTCTTGCTCCGCCTCCCACGTGGTGGTGATGGGCGGTTTCTTCCTGTCCTCGTGGAGATCATGGTGGTAGGGGGTGGTTACACCCTCCTATATGCCTGTCGTTGCTGGCGGGATCTTTTATAATGGCAGTGGATATTTGGGGCGAGGGCGTCGTCTATGAGGCATATCGCCTCTGCTTTGCTTTCCCGCCAAGTTACGTATTTGAATCTCAAGACTTGTATAATTGGGCCATTCGCGAATTTGGGCCTATATCCTGATTTTGGGCCTTACCCCAGTCCAGGGTTCAATACTTAAAGTGATATTATCCATGAAAAAATTAGTGTACTTTCTTATTTCAATTTATGTCATAGTAATCTAAGTATGAGTGTTCCTTTATTTTACAAAATTAAAATATTAAAAATGTCCCAAGATAGTGTCGCACAAGTGGTAGATATTTGGGCCCCTTAACCATTTGGTCCTAAGTTCGATCCCTGACCAGTGCGTATGGAGAAGCATTTCTTGAGAGAGGTCAACCCCTTAAATGGATCTCAGTTACCTCGAGGGGATTAATCTTTGCAGTTGCGCGCGGATGATTCTTTTGGTTTACAAAAAAAATTTATATATATATATATATATATATATATATATATATATTTGAGAGTTTCTTAAAAAATATAATGTTTGTGAGAGTTTCAAAAATAATTTTTTTATAAAAAAGAGTTTCTACAAAAATATATATATTTAAGAGAGTTTTCACAAAAAAAAAAAATTGAGGGTTTTCAAACAAAAAATATATTTGAAAGAGAGTTTCTAAAAAAAAAATATTTGAGATGCTCTAATTGGGATAGAAACAAAGAATAAGGTAGTTTTTCATAAAATATTATAAAAATTCAATTATTGTCGTCGGTGGGATTCGAACAGCATACCTCAAGCTAGAAACTCCACATAAGTATAATATTAGAGAAGCTCTAATTGAATGACACCTAAACAATTTCTATTGAGAATGCACGAGAGAGCTCCGTGGGAATTTCGAAATGTATATAATAGAGATTTCACTTTCATTTATAATTTTAACATCATTCTTACTCTTTATACTTAATTTTTAAATGGCTAAATTATTTGATGAAAACAAACAAACAATCAATATACATACAAATCATAACCTTGACATAAAATAAAAAACAAAAATTGAAAATCGTGAATAAATCATGACTTAAACACTTCATTTCATTTGAAATTCATGCCAAAAATAATGATATTTAATATTATTATAATACTCCCTCCGTCCTTTTTTATAAGAGCTAGTTTGACAAAAAATTTGTCCCTTTTTATAAGATTTTTTTATAATTATTAATGACATTAATAATTTTTTTCCAAATTTACCCTTATTTACTTTGCATAATTTTTTAATAGCATTAAATTCTCTTTTGTTTGATACAAAACACTACAATTAATTGTAAGAGTAAACATGTAAAATCAATATAATTTGTCAATCAATTTAATACTAAAATTCACTTTCTTAATACACGTGTTTTGTCAAACTATCTCATATAAAAAGGGACGGAGGGAGTATTATTTTCTCTCATCAATGGTAATGAATAGCTGATATTAGAGCATCTCCAATGGTGATACCATTTTCGGTATTATATATCACTAACTAGTGGTCCATACAATATCATGTAATACTTATGCAACCCTTACATATTTTATTTCAATGATGATACTAATGTGGATATCATACATAATTAGCAAGTGATATCTTATATTTAATTTCATATACAATGTCACGTCATGAAACTTCAATAATAAAAAAAATTAAGGGTGCGTTTGATCTGCTAAAAAACAGGGGACTGGACAGGACAACTTCTGTTGTACTGTGTTTGATTTGAAAACTATCACTGGTACTGGACAAACTGGGGGCAAGGGACTGGACAAAATCAGATATTCTTGTCCCCCACTGAACCATGGGACAACTTTTTGTCCTCAGCACAACTTTTCTAAATCACCAAAATAACATTTTTTCCATCAAATATCATACAAGACAAAATTTGTTTAATATCGTAAATGTTTGTCCTGTGTTGTTCTGCCTTGTATTGTCCTGTACTGTTCTGTCCAGTACTTTCATTTTGCAGATCAAACGGACCCTAAGATACGGATCATAAGTCTATGAAATTTTCTATGATACTCTTATTGGAGATGCTCTTAGATTAATTATTTATCAACATAACATTAATTTTCCAACAGATTGTACCAAAAAAAAAAAATTAATTTTCCAACAATAACATTATTTACTTTATAAATATTTCACCTTCATTTATAATTTTAAGATCATTCTCAAACTCTTTAAACTTAATTTTTAAATGGCTAAATTAGTTCTCCTATTCATTGCTCTCCGTGCAATTATTTTGTTACTTATTGGTATTATCAAGAATGAAGAAATAGGTATAGGTAATATATCATTAATAATCATTACTCCCTCCGGTCTTATATATAAGAAACAAATGACTTTTTAGATACATTGATTAATTAATGTATCCAGTCTAGAATATAGACCAAATATATTAATTTTTCAATTTATCTAAAAAGTCACTTGTCTCTTATATATAAGACCGGAGGGAGTACCATTTTACCATTATTAATTTTAGCTTGGATTGTTGATCATTCGTAGAGATTTCGATTAAAAAATGGTCATGATATTTGTAATCGTGTTATTAAATAAAATGATATTTAAGGCTTCTACAAATTGTCCTTAGTAGGAAGCTTGTTAAGGAAAAAAACTGCCAAGCAAAAAGAAATATACCTACACATAAGCTAAGTTATTACAAACTATAACCTTAAACATCGACGGATTTGTTAGAGTTAACAATTGATAAGCATTATTATAGGAGTGTCTTCACGAGCATCATGACACCATTCTTGAGTGTATACATGCATAATAAAATTATTCAACACCAAACAAACACTACGCCACCATTTCATCCTCCCAAGCAAATTACCTTTGCCTGCATCATGCCACCCTCCACCACAAATCAAGATTGACTGCTAAAGTATTTCCATGTAGTTGTCGATCTCAGCCTTAAATTTTTTATCATCACCTGATTCAAATTCAATCAGTGTTGATTGGACAATTGAACACAAAATTTAATCTTTGTCATTTATTTTTTATCGGACGACTAACAACAATTACTACATTCGCGTAAAAACTGCGTTAAATCCAAATCCCTCCACCACCCTTCTCCCACCCCAAAGTAAACATCTTAGCCACCGAAACATTCTTAAATATACACAAAGGCTCTTTCAAATTCCACTTATCCTTTCAAAATAGGAGAATCAAAACTGTAACTAAACTTATAATTAGTCATTCTTAATTTAATTCAATTAACCAAAATTTCTAATATCTATATTTTTATATAAATAGATACTAATTTTTAATGTAACATTTTTCTTTCAATTTTACCCTTCGCTTAAACTATTTATTACCATTTGATCATTCCTTACCAAATTATGAAATAAAATTTTACAACTTTAATTATTTTTCTGAAATTCTATTTGTTCCTTTTGATTTTTAATGTTTTGTTTTGGATAATAAATAATTATTCATATTTAACACTACAGATAGCGAGTACAAGAATTTTCTTTACAAATGGGTTCTATGGTGTAGTGGTTAGCACTCTGGACTTTGAATCCAGCGACCTGGGTTCGACTCCCGGTAGGACCTGTTACTATATTTTTTTCTGCATTTTCTATTTTTACTCTTTAGTTTTGTAAATTCCAAAAGTTTTAAAAAGAAAATAAGAAATATTGATTTCTTATAAAATATAATTAATTTAACATAATCCATATCTTTAAAGCTAGGAATAAGGTAGCATGTATGTGTTAAAATATCTCTATTTTGCTTTTATTTTTGTATTTCTGTTTTTTTTTTCTTCTTATTGAGAGGTGCACATGATGTTTGATGAAATGCCTCAATGAAGTGAGGTTTATTTAATTCTTGATATGCAGGATAATTGGTTTAGGTTTTTTATTTCAATTTGTTAATAAGATTGCATTATGACAAAAAAAAAGTGATAATCAAACTTTGATGCAGGGTGTGTTATTATGAGAAAATTCAAGCATGGTTTCTTTATAGTAGTATACTAGATCACTTTGGAATACCTTCATTGGTATTGCTACTAATCAAGCTTTAACTGTGTTTGGGATATGGATATAGTTAAGATTAGTCTTAATTATAGGTTTGGAGATGTGATTTTAGGGTCAAAATTAGTAGGTTATGGAAAAATCAGTTAAAACATTGTTGAACCACCTTCATTATATGCTTTATCAAATGGCAATTTTGATGAAGCATGTAAACTTAATTTTGAAGATAGGCCACTTTTTTTGGGAAACCATCGGCTTTCGTTAACTAAATTCTGAGTCAGAACCAAGTACATGATAAAACCAAGGTGGGACATGTCTCAACCAAGTTCTTGATCTTACTCTCTTGGCTTAACCAACCAAATTGCAAGCATTGCATTTAATTGTCTCATAACGTGCACAACACAATCACTGTAGACTGTAGTAGCGAAGCACATCAGATGATGATGAATTGGAATGCCGGAGCTTCTTGAAATCTTACTAGCCTCCTACAAAGCTTTTAACCGCACAATAATGGTTGCGGAATGTGAGTTTTTAGGCAAACCAAAGTAGACAATGGAATTGAATTCATCATTCATCAGATCTTATTCTTAGCTTAATAGGAAGATTGCTTACTAAAAACTAACTTCTTTTATCATCATTGCAGTGCACAAGAATTATTGGATGTTGTTTTATCATAGTTAAAGCTTTCATCTCTTGAAATACAAAGATTACATTTTCATTTCAATTATCTAATCTTCTTTCTCACCAAGTGCTTTGGATTTCTTCAATGACTTCAGCTCATCAATCAACTGAATCAAGCTGTCGTAAGCGTGTCCGCCTTTCTCTATAATTATTGATGGGATTGGAACACAAGAAAGCATTCGAGTAAATGGAATTTATTACTGTGATTCAACATTCTTGTTTATTTAAAATTGATTCACTAGTTTTATTGTTAATATTTTGCTCCCTTCAATCCAAATCAAGAATACACTAATGAAGAAAATCCAGTACATACATGCCATCTGGTACATGTAATGGTTCTTTATTGTCTGAAAAAACTTGGTTTATCCTTTAAAGAACAATTTTAAGTATCCTCTATCTTCCTTCCTTTGATGCATATTTGCTGCATAAAATCCTTTCTTCAAAGTACAAATCTTCAACTAAGTGAGCAAATCACCTTTTCATAGATAAAACTCAACATTATGAATCAAACATCCCTCTTTTAAAAATTGAGGTGCAATAGAATGACACAAATGTTGTCCTAATTGGCATACATACAAAATGCAGAGTTGAGGTGCTACAAAATGCAGTGAATGAATGACATCTAAATGAAATGGCTTTTGTGACAACGACTATGATCACAGATCGAAAAATGATGAGTTACATTAACATGCCAAGTAGCCTTCTATATTAGCAATAGTTGACCATCAGTGCCAATGAGTCTATATATTAAGATCTATGGACTGTGACACACAAGAATGAGTCGAAATATCAATAAAGAGCACACAAGAAATGCCTTTAAAACACAATTTTGCAACAAACAAATGTAGATGTGCTATGCATTATTTTTTTGACAATATGTGCTATGCATTTTTTTTGACAATATGTGCTATGCATTTGTAAACCTGATAATGGAACCAAACTTCTATGCTTGATATGCTGTCAATCTGCAGTTCATACACTATATGTATCACCTTCGTAAAACGACTTGGTGCACTTTGAACACATCGTGTGAAACTCAAAGAAGTTTACTGCCTGAAGAACAATCGTCTTCACTTTGAAGAGATATGGAGGAGCATACCCTTGGCTTATTTGCTGATGTTTGACTATCTTGTGACAGCAACTCGGAGGCGCTGAGTCTTGCATGTCGACTGCTCTCCCTCCGATTGATTAATGTCACTTGGATCGGGGTTTTTCCTTCAAGCATGCTCACTACCAATGACATCGATGGCCTAAGAGTGGCAGATGTGTTTGTGCATAAGAATGCCAAACTAAGCATTCTCATGGCTTCCTCTGTGGAGTACCTTGAACCATGAAGACTTGGATCCACTAACTCCAAAATCTTTCCTTGCTCTTGGAGATCATAGGCCTACATCGACGCGTGCAAATAGAGAGTAGAAAATAAGCCAAACCATAAATATAACAAACAAGAAATAAAGATGATAAGTTTGGTGTTATAAGACCAGATTAGGAATCTTCTTCATTTCTCAAAAAAAAAAAAAATCCATACTGTTTAAAGACATATTTCTAGAATTCGTGACATAAAAAATTAGTAATGAAGTTCGCAATTTCTGTTTAGAAAACAAGAAGATCTTTACTACTGCATCAGATTAATCATAAGCTCACAAAATAAAAAAGGAAGTTCAAACATACCCAATCCAGAAGATATACAAACTCTTCCATTGGGTTGAAATATATATGGCTTTTTCCGCTAACAATCTCTAAAGCTACAACTCCAAAGCTATATACATCTGCCTTATCAGTCAAGTAACCTCGCATAGCATATTCTGGAGCCATGTATCCACTATTAAGAAACAATGAAACATAAGTGATTACAAAATACGCTGTATAATTTCAACCAATAATGAACTTGGTATTGATTTTTAACGCAAATAATAAAATATCAACTAATTTTTAACGCTATAGTGGCAAGTACTAACATTGTTCCTGCTATCCGTGTACTGATATGGGTATTCCCATCTTCATCAAGCTTAGCTAAACCGAAGTCAGAGATCTTGGCATTCAAATCCTTGTCAAGTAATACATTACTTGCCTTAATGTCCCTGTGTACTATTTTCAACGCTGATTCTTCATGAAGATAAGCTAATCCCTTTGCTATGCCAAGACAGATCTTCATTCTGGCAGGCCAATCTAAGTGCAGTTTCTGTTCTTGACGACCTATATCCAAAATGAAAAAAAAAAGTTCAATTACATCTTGATTTTGAAGTAGAAAACACACACTCACAAGGCATTATTTATGAGGCATTTACCAAAAAGTGCACGCGAAAGACAATTGTTTTCCATGTATTCATATATCAGTAGCAACTGCTTTCCTTCAATACAACAACCATAGAGCTTAACAAGATTTGGATGCTGCAAAGCAGATATCATTCCGATTTCATTAACAAATTCACGGTTCCCTTGATTTGATTTGGAGGAGAGTTGCTTAACAGCAATGACATCACCATTTGACAGAATACCCTGCATTAAGCCACGACTTCCATGTCACAATTTTGGATATAAATTAGTAAAGAAAGATAACTTGCAAGATTGCACGTTTCATCAGCAGAAGACTTTTCTTAGAATAGATACGAGTTTTGTGGGATAATTCGTATGATTTAACCATAGTTACCTTGTATACTGGTCCAAATCCCCCTTCACCAATCTTATTTGCAGGGTCAAAGTTATTAGTCGCTGCTTTAATTTGTCTTAAGCTGAAATAACCTGTTTTCAGATCAAAAAGGTCTGCAACATGAAGATTTAGAAGTAAATCACCATTCATATTTTACAAAAAAGGTAAGAAAAGAATTGCAAAAAAGCAAATAGTGAACCATACAAATTTCTAGGAGAAAAAAGTTGTGTTTACCACACGCACGATATTGAATCCAAATCAGCTTTTTCTTTTAAATTTTTATCAATAGTTCCATACGGTAATTTTTATGCCTCCGGCATACAAATCATGTTTATACCTTATTATATATTTTGGACTAGAATCTTACCTTTGTCTCGTATATCTTTTCTGCCAAGCAAACCAATCTTCCAAAGGGTAACCAGTATCAATATGACAAGCATACATGATGCAGCCACAATTCCAACGATAACTCCAGCAGACAACCCTTTTGAATGATTTTTAAAGTCTACAACAAAGTTGAAATGCTTATAGAACATGTCTTATCACGGTAGTTGAAAGAAAGATCGATGATAAGAAGAAAAAAAAAACTTACTTGGTATTACTGTGATAGCAGATATAAGAGGTCCATATACACCTTCGACGGGAATAGCAGTGGTTCCTTTCCCTGCCCAGTATAAATGAATTTCCAACGTGTTGTCGTTGACTTCGACAACAAATTCCTTAGTGATGCCCTTTCCAACTCCTCCAGCTTCTTCCACAATGTTAAAATCTTTCAAATATTTAAAACCCTGTGATGATGTAGCACTTTACGTTTATACCTTCAATTTAGGACATCTAGCTTCTTAAAATACCAGATACTTTCTCCGTTCTTAATTATAAGCTAAAATATACATGTTTTCGGTATTTCGAGGGAGTACAATATATAAGAAACAATCAAAATAATGTATCAAATTATTTTGATTCAGTACTCACTTGAATTGAAACGTCAAATATGCGTCGTCCAAAAGTCTTGTCATCTGAAAACATTATCTCAGCAAAATGGAGATTCACTTTATAACTTCCCTTCTCCATACAAAGGCCATAGTATTTAAGTGACAGAGGTGAAATCCGAGCGGTATTATAGTATTCCGAGCCATTAATATTATATGTACTTGATGCCGTATAATCCGCGTGATCATTTCCCATATACACTCCTGTGCTGCTATATGCCCATTGTCCTTCATTTCTAAGAACAAAATTTGAAATGCCATCTTTCTGCAGATCGCCAAAATAGTCATTCCCATCATAATCCCCTTGAGCTCCTCCGCAATTTATGAACAATGCATTATCTACAAAGAGAAAGTGAAAGATCTAATCACAATTACCACCAGAACGAAACTATCACACATGTTCCAATTGTTTACTAAATAAGATCAACACTCACATTGAGGTTTTCCTGCGCAAGGAAGGTTCCTCTTCAAACAAAACAATCTACAAGATTATGTTAGTTAGCTTCAATGGATTATTCAATTCAACTGTGATAACTGATAAACCAAAAGTGTAGAAATATGGAAAGAACTTACGATGGTGAAGTGACCGATGAAGACGATTGGCTTGAAGCCAAGTTCCTTTTCAGCAAGAGTAACTAGTTAGCATAATAACATCGACACAAATGAAATGCTTATATAGTACTGTACGACAAAAAGAATCTTACAGATTCAACTGTTGGCAGCTAGTGGCAGAAGACTTTGTAAAATTGTTATAAGATAAATCTCTGAAATAAACCACATCGTTAGATTAAATTTCAATTTCTTCATAAGTAACGCTAAATATATGGCGTAGTTATGCAATGCTAAACTCCTAGTGACAAGTTTAAATTATGCAATTGTAGAAAATATAGTAAACGAAATATGCTAACATGTTAACTTTGAAGTTCAGTATCCAGTCTTGTATCGGTCCACTTAAAGAATTATTCGTCAGAAACCTACATCCATACAGAAAAGTTAAATCAATAAGAAAACATAGCAAATATATCCTCTTGAATGATCTTCTGGTCAGTTAATGGATTAATGTTCACTTACATGTAATCAAGGCTTTTTAAACCCTGAATTGAATTTGGGATTGAACCGGTCAACATATTGAAGCTTAGATCTCTGCAAGAAGTAGATTTACTATAATGTTAAGTAACAGTCTTGTGAATCATATATCTCGAATTCCAAAAACAGAAGAGAGATGTAATTTTGAGCTGAATATCATTTTGACTCACAAAGTAACTAAACTTTCCATTTCACCAATGTAATCAGGAATAGGACCTGTGACTAAGCAATTTCTCAATTCCCTGTGAGTCAGAAACATAACTACATTAAGAGCCTAAATGAATCATATTGTTCTTGACAAAATAGCTAAAAATATTTTCAACTCACAAAATTTGCAAGTTTTTCAAATCCTTCAGATTAGGAAACGTCATAGTTGATCCTGTTAAATCAGATATTCTCCTGATACAAAGAAATTTTGCATCAGTGAGTAGGAAATATTACCATTGAAGATTTTATTCCACAAAAAAACTGTACAATATATGCATATTACATTGATATCATATAGGTCTAAATTGCACTTTTGGCCCTTAACTTTCATAAACTTGCGATTTTGGCCCAATAACTTTCAGAATAGCACTTTTGGCCTCCTAACTTTAGCCCTTCTGCAAAAGGCTGGCCCCCCGCATATTTTGACCAAGTCAACGTACATGTGGTCAATAACTCACATGCCATGTCAAAAAGTCAAAGTCCACGTATGTGAGGGGCCGGCCTTTTCCAAAAGGGGCTAAAGTTATGGGGTCAAATGTGATATTTTGAAAGTTAGAGAGCCAAAATCGCAAGTATGTGAAAGTTAAGGGGCCAAAAGTGCAATTTAGCCTATTATATACGAATTAAATCTTATTATAAAATTATTCAGCTACTCACAACTCCGTCAAAAGTTTCAACTCAGATATGGTGGAGGGAATAGGACCTTCCATAGATGTTCCCTGCATATTCCTATCAAAACATAAAATTTCATCAGAAAATAGGAAAGATATTAAGCATGATATAAAATCTTATTCTAAAAATTCTCCAACAAGAAAAGCACAAGTCATCAATGAATCAAAATGTATACTAACAATTTATCAAGTTTGGTCCAGTTCCCAATAAAACTAGGTATCTGTCCAGATAAATTGCTTCCATCTATACTACTGCAGAAAATGAAAAGAAAGTTTTAAGAATTTTTAGTAGTATATACATAAAAGAAACATTTGTATCATTTCATAATAATATCACTCACAAAGCAGTGAGATTCTTTAGTTTGCTAAATGATTCTGGTATTGTCCCTGCAAAATTATTTGAAGAAAGAAGCCTGCATATTCATTTAAAAAGATTATTAGCTATGCACAGAAAAAAGCACTTTGAAATAATTGATTAAAATTTGTTATGTGTTTCAAAATGAAAAGAGAAGAAAAAAAAAAGTCTTACAGTCTCTTCAACTTGCTCAAATTTCCAAGACTTGGAGGAAGTGGTCCACCTAGTTCATTATTTTCCAAGACCCTGTGAACATGTAAACAAACAATATCATAATAATAATAAGTATTAAATCTGTTATATCTAATATTTTTTAATATAATATCAAAATTTATTTTGTCTAATACTTACAGATCCTCCAAGCTAGCAATATCACCAATTTCTGTGGGAATTGAACCACTTAATCCGTTTCCCGAAAGCGACCTGAATCATAGCATCAATAGTACATTGATCATTTGAAACACAAAAACATGGTAAATAGTAAAAGCCACTATTAGGTAAGTTTAAAATGCTTCTTATTCTAAAAGAAAGTTTCTGTTCTGGATTGGACCAAGTTGGACCGGGTTACCCGAACCACACTTAAGAGGGCGGACCATACAATAAACTCGCCCTAAAATGCACGTAATTACCGCTTGCTGGGACACGCGAACCGCTGGATTCTGCCGCCCGGCTATCAGCTAACACATGTCCACATGACAGGTGTCCAAAAGAAGGTTCTAGGTTTCTGTAAACCCTAGTTCTCTTATAGGCTAGGTCAGGTATGCCGTATGTCTTATCTAAACCTAAATACCTCTCACCTTCGGCGCCTGCTGACTTGATTATCGGAGTGTGTGCAGGTACCACCCCTCCTTCACAACGGTGTATAACCACCAATGACCCACTACAGCCTATCATCCACATCTCAGGTCCGAAGAGGATCAGTTTCCAAGTTAGCAAATTATCAATATAAAACAATTCAACTTGTTGACCACTTAAGCAAAGTTTTAACAGATTTCACACTAGTCATAAAATTGAAGTACTTGGCTCATGCATATAGAATCACAAAATACACACAGATCAAAGGTAATGACAACTTACAAAAAACATAAAATGAAGGAAACAGAATATAGAACCACTTACAGTACTTTCAATTCAGTAAGATTTCCAAATTCACTAGGCATAACTCCAGCTATATTTTGGCCGTTTAGAAATCTGCCATAGCCAAAATGATATTTGTATCCCAGAAAGAAAATAAAACTAGTTAAATAAAATTACAAAAGGTAAAAAATTTTAAAAAAATCAGTTAACTAATACTCCATAAGATAGAAAATGTGAAATGTTAAAAGAAACTTTGAGCTATAACAAATGGTTTTAGAGTCTCGGTTGACTTATTTGAATTTATGTACTGACGTAAATTTAGTAAGACAGTTTGAGAGAGTTTATGAAAATAATTTACGGCAATTAAGTTCTTTTTTAGCTTATTTGCATAAGTTCTCCGATATAACTTATGCAAACAACTCGTAGCATATATACAAACAATTTATCTTTATTCTATCTTTTGCAATAAAAATAATTTATATAAAAGCTTATTATGATAAGCGCTTAATCTAGAGATTTTTTTTTGTCTTAAACCATCCAACTCTAATGAAAAAAGGGTCTCCTTAGTTCGGTGGTCAATAATAAAAACAAGTAAAACATGGTCAAAGATTATACGAAATGAGAATCAATACTCTCCATCGATTCAACTTTAACTTAAATTCATTAATTCTTTAAAATTCCTAAATCGATATAAAGAAAAAAATTACAAATACCCTTTTAATTTTAACAAAGGCAAATGCTAATATGTGTCTTAAGGGCATATTAAGACACATGATAAATAACTTAACATTGAAATATTGTTCTCAAAAGTTGTGCATTCAATATTTCAAAAATTAAACTGTTATATTTCTTTTTTTACAATAATTCTATTTTTGAATTCCTTAACATGCGCCGCACATTAACAAAACTCTTTTAATAAAATATAGTTGGTTAAAGCTGCAAAATAAGAGTATAAATTGAAACAGTTTAGAAATAGAAAGAAAAAACATACATGCTAGTAACATGACAAACGGTGTTATTTTGGAAATTGCAATCGCATGAGACATCCCTCACGATGTCATTCTCTGTATCAATTTTGTCATTATTGAAGCCTCCATCATCAATGCAGGAACGTTCTGTGACGTTCCATTTCACATTCTTTAGTTTATCTGATATTGCTTGTAGTGATTTTACTGCAACATACACAAATCAATTGCTTTATTTAGTTGCACCACTACATGCATTTTATCAAATATACAATAATTAAGTAAATGTATAAATAAAAAAAAATTATAATTTGGATCTCCTTAATTGATTAGTTAGTGCTTGTTAAAACTTCAGAGTCACATGTTTGTTGAAAGATAAATTGTTTATAAATGGGGTCAATCTTCAATTCTCAATCTTATACGTTTTGTAAAAATATGCATGAGTTAACCCACCATAAAATTTTAAGATGCTATCAGAGCACTCTAATATATATCCATTTGACTACCTCACTTACGTGGTATCGGGTTTTCACAAACAGGTCATCCACCATTTATATTAACGCATTAAGTCTTTTAATGTTGATCGTGACGAGTGACTGTGTTAAGAGTCACACCTTAATATATAGAAAGATATGGTTTAAAATTTTGTTTATGGATTTTTATCAACTTACGATCTTAATTTTTAAAATTGAATTAGTCCCAACATAAAATTATAAGAGTGTACTGATCTAGAATACTGAATCAAAACATTATTCGGCTATCATAAATTTATGTATGCTTCCGCTTATCAATATATAAATTATTGCTTGATAAGTTTTGGGAACTAAAATGGAGGAGAAACTTCTTTTCATGAGAAGAGGAACTCGTGAACCAATTGTTAGTACTAATTGACTCGACTCTTGGGCTTATCGCTCTGATAGTGGAGGTTTGTACAATGTTATATATATATGGGGAGAGATCAAATTACACCAGTGTAACTTTCAAAAAGTTGCACTCATTAATATCCATTGATTTTATTTTGATCTAGTGGCTATTAAAGAGTCACTTATCATAAACTCATATGATTCCATAAATTAAAAATTTCCTTTTTTATTTTCTTATCTTCCTTTATTGCTACAATATTATTAGAGTTTTTTTTTCCAGTGATATTTATGAATAAATTTCGATGATGACCATATTATTGGAATTACTACACTTAACCAAAGAGGAACCAATATTGATTTATATTACGGTAAAGATTATTATAATTAGGTTGGTTTTGCAAATAGCATAAAATTGAGTTTTTTATATATATATTCTTTTTCTCAAAGTTTTATTTATATATTTAAGAAATGTTTAGTGCTCTGTATTAGACAATAACCCATGCTATGTCATGTAAACATTTGTAAAAAAAATGTTCCCATAAACTGATACAAATTAAAACGATTCATTTTTTTTTTTTGACGTAGTTAAAAACAATTCTTAGCAAAGAGAAAAAACTAAAATAAAAATGGCAATTTTTTATTAATAATATGGTGGCAATAAAGGAAAGCAAGAAAATAAAAAAGGAAATTTTAAATTTATGGAATCATATGAGTCTATGATAAGTGACTCTTTAATAGCCACTAGATCAAAATAAAATCAATGGATATTAATGAGTGTAACTTTTTGAAAGTTACACTGGTGTAATTTGATCCCTCCCCATATATATATATTGATTGAAAGAAAATATGGTGGAGCATAAGTCCTAAGAAATTTTAACTCAAAAAAATTAGTCTATTAGGTCGAAACCAATGTAATTATAGGTGCGTTTGTTTTGAATTTTTTAAAGTAAAAGTCTATATTTAACTTCAAAATAAAAAACTATTTCTAATAACTTTTTTAAGAATCCATTTTTTTTAACTAAGGAACCTAAGACTTTCTATTTTAAAAAAAAAGAGTAATTTTATTTTATAGTAAACAAACGGAAAACAGCTTTAGACATTTTTTAAAATCTCTAAACAAGAATTTCTAAATTTTTTTAAAATAAAATTACTCTTTTTAAAGCTTAAACAAATGCACTCTATATAACACTTAAAAAACAAATAGCACAGTACAAATACCATATTTTAGCTAGGCTTCTGCTTGAGTAAGAGTATTTGAATTATTATTATTATTATTATTATTATTATTATTATTATTATTATGTTTTTGACAATAGTATTTAAATTATTATTGAAAACATCAAAATATAGATCCCATATGTATTTATTTTTATTTTTCTTATATTTTATCTACTCTAACTTATACACATTTCAAATTATGTAAAAAAAAAATTTCTTGAAATGCAATACCCTGCAAATTTAGATATATTAATTCTAACTAGAGCATCGAGCTGTGCAGTGCACGGGACTAATTAGTTGTAATTTGTAACTTTCATTAAAAATGTTCCTTAATTTGCATCCACTTTGCTAATTTAGATCCACTTTATTTATAAACACTTTTATGTTTTCAAAAGACATAAAACAACATGGTTTACACCCACTTAAAATAAAACTACTAAAATTCCCCTGTCCTGGTTTTTCTGTTAGTTCGACGGCTGAGTGAATTGTTCTCTTAAGCAAATAATAATTCATCAAACAATAAAATTAGATAAATTTGAATTCGATGCTTCAAATTAAAATTGTTTTGACATAAATAAATCTCAAATTATAATTAACATATCACAGTAACAAGTTAATCCAAATGTAAAACAAAAAACACTTGCTTTGTTCATTGATTATAATATAAAATTATAGTTTATCGTATTTTTTTGGGTACTTAATTCATGGGTTAATAGGTCTTTACCCCCCTGCTAAGTGGGCGTGTTTTGCGTTACCCCCCGCTAAAAATTTCTTGAAGATTGCCCCCTTGCAAAGTTTTTTTTTTGGTTTCCCCCCTTGAGTGCACTTTCATCTCTTGGATGCAAGAAATTTTAACTTTTTAAATCGGTTGAACAAAATAACCGATTTAAAAAACATAATTTTTTAAATCTGTTGAACAAAATAACCGATGTAAAAAGTGCACTCAAGGGGGGAAACCAAAAAAAAAAACTTTGCAAGGGGGCAATCTTCAAGAAATTTTTAGCAGGGGGGTAACGCAAAACACGCTCACTTAGCAGGGGGCAAAGACCTATTAACCCTTAATTCATAGTGTTTTCATATGTAATTGCAGAAAATTATTGTAGAATTGAGAGAAAAGGTCATTGTAGAAGGAGTCATGTATTTCAATCGGGGAAATAGAAATCTGATGTGTTTTAATGCGATAGAGATTTCAGTTTTTTTTTAATTAATCAAATTCAATTGACAAAATTAGCTTTCTATTTAGGTTGCATATATTTAAAATTAAGTGGGTGTAAATTAGCAAAGTGGGTGCACATCATTTAATAAAATTTATTTAACTAACCCTCAATTTCATAGTGTAAAATAACTTAATATCAAAGATTTTTTTTGTCCAAAGTGAAAACGTGCACATTGCTAATTTAGACCCACATTTTTTAAGATTGCTAAATTAACAAACCTATATATATATATATATATATATATATGTACTTGGAGGACATATCCTATGAGAATGCTATCTTTATGTGAGAATGGTGAGAATAGTTATTAACCATTTGATTAAAATTTAAAGGTCAAGATTAAAAGCCTCTTTTAAACACTCATGTAGTCAATTATTTCTTGTAGTCTTTCATCTTCTTCAACCCACTCACTTTTGGATCTTGTTCAACTCCATCATCTTCAGCAAGATCTGGGTGTTTTCAATCGAAAAAATTGCACTAGTTAATTATTGTTCAACTCCATCTTCTTCTACCATTGTCATCTAAAGTTTTTTTTTTCCTTTTTTTTTTTTCTTTTTCATTCAATGTTATCTCTTCTTCTTTGAAATTAATTATCTCGCCGTACTCACTTCCACCCTCAAACTGTCACCGCCGTCGTCATGAATCTCACTCCCGCACTTAAACCTTCGCCACCTTCGTCGTCGCTGTTACACTTATTTTCGCCGTTGTTATCCAACTCAGTTATCATCTCGTCGTCGCTGTTACACTTAGACTTTTTGTTTGAAATTAATTGCGATTTTGTTATTTTTCTCATCTGATTTCAAATGGTTTTGATCTGCAATGAGACTTTTTATGCTTTCAAATTCCATATATATTGTAATTAGTTCCGGATGAAACAATTTGGATGTTTCAATTTGATTCAAATTGAAATTTTTTCATTCAATTTAAATACCCTGCAGTATTTGACAGAAATTAAGAATCGATGTGCAGAAAATTAAAATGAACATGTACACAGTACACACAGTGAGAAAAAATTCAAGAGAAAAGATTATTGGAAATGGGTGGAAGTTCCGTTGAAAAAGATGAAGATGAAAGGGTGAGAAATAATGATAGAGTGAAGAGAGATACATTTGAGATCTTTTAATCTCATCCATTTATTTTCAATCAAGTGGTCAATATTTATTCTTATCATTCTCATATAAGATATTCATTCTCATAGGATATGTCCTCTATGTACTTGTATAAATAAAATTCTTCCTCATCCTTCTCACGGCAAGCACTTTTGGTCGAATTCAAACAAGATCAAGCTTAGCACAAAGGGGAATCATCCAACAAGGATCCTCAACCTCTTGCACCTATTGTGTAGATTTTTTGAAAATGGAAAGTCATCTTTGTGTTATGTCCAATTGTACGAGAAGTTTGAAATTGTGTTTGACTTTACTACCGTATTGCCGGACAGAATACGTACTCTCTTTATTTGAGAGTTTTCTTCTTTAATCTCTACACAAAAGAAAGTTTGGATATAAGGGTATTTTGTTGATTTGACATGCAATGTTACATATATATACAAAAGTCTTCCTATCAAAATCCCTAAGAGTGTGTTTGGATGAGTCATTTTAAAATTCAAGGTATTTTGAGATTTCATGGAATTCAATTGCTTTCATTTGAATTCCCTTCATTTCAAAATTTTTTGTTTGGATGACACATTTGAATTCCCTTCAATTCAAAATTCTTTGTTTGGAAAAGGTAATGAATTACAAAGTAATTCATTTTCAAAATTGTCATTTTTTTCGATATTATTTGAATAACTATAATAAAAAAACTCGGCCTGAACCATAAAACAGGTCAAAAAACATAAAATACCCTAAACCCAAAAAATCGGCCGAAAAATCTAAAATCGCCCAAAAACCCTATAAACCCTAAAATAGCCCGAAAACACAAAAAATCAGCCGAAAAACCTAAAATCGGCCAAAAATCATAAAATCGACTATAATTCCTTAAATCGGCCGAAAACCCTAAAATCGGCCGAAAAATCTAAAATCGGCCGAAAATCCTAAAATCGGCCAAAAATCCAAAAAATCGGCAAAAAACTAAAATCAGTCGAAAAATCGACTATAAACCCTAAAAATCGGCCGAAAACCCCAAAAATCGGTCGTAAACCTAAAAATCAGCCGAAAAACCTAAAATCAGCCGAAAAATCTAAATTTGGTCGAAAACCCTAAAATCGGCCGAAAAATCTAAAATCAGCCCAAAACCCTAAAATCGCCTGAAAAATCTAAAATCGTTCAAAAACCCTAAAATCGGCTGAAAACCCTAAAATCCGCCAAAAAATCTAAAATCGGCCGAAAATCCAAAAAATCGGCAAAAAAACTAAAATCGGCCGAAAACCCTAAAATCGGCCGATTTTTGGGGTTTTCGGACGATTTTTAAGGTTTATAGTCGATTTTATATTTATCGGCTGATTTTAGTTTTTTTACCGATTTTTTGGATTTTCGGCCGATTTTAGATTTTTTGCCATTTTTAGGGTTTTCGGCCGATTTTAGGGTTTTTGTCCGATTTTAGGGTTTTCGGCTGATTTTTTGGGTTTTCGACCAATTTTAGGTTTTTCGGTTGATTTTTAGGTTTTCGGCCGATTTTTGGTTTTTCTGCCGATTTTAGGTTTTTTGCCGATTTTTTGGATTTTCGGTTGATTTTTTTGGGTTTTCAGCCGATTTTACGGTTTTTGGCCGATTTTAGATTTTTGGGCCGATTTTAGGTTTTTCGGCTGATTTTCAGGTTTTCGGCTGATTTTTGGTTTTTCGGCCGATTTTAGGGTTTATAGTTGATTTTAGGTTTTTCGTCCGATTTTTTGTTTTTTCGGCCGATTTTAGGGTTTATAGTTGATTTTAGGGTTTTTGGTCGATTTTGGATTTTTCGGCCGATTTTAGGTTTTTCGGCCGATTTTTGGGGTTTTCGGTCGATTTTTGGGTTTTGGCCGATTTTTGGGGTTTTCGGCCAGTTTTTAGGGTTTATAGTCGATTTTAGATTTTTCGGCTGATTTTAGGTTTTTTGATCAACTAGTAATTTTTAAAAGTTTATAGAGAAGAAGGAATTTCAAATTCTTAGCTTTTATGTGTCATTTGAAATTCCTTAAATTTAGTTTAAACAAAATACTCCACAAATTCCCTTCATTTTTAAAATTCTTCAAATTAATTATCCAAACAAAGAATTTTGATCAAATCATTTGAATTCCCTCAAAAAATTACATTCCCTCAAAATATTCCCTCATCCAAACACACTCTTAATAGTAAAGGAAAATTAACGACGAAAAACTAAATAGATAAATATGTATATAGAGAGAGAGAGAAAAGTGTGATATCAAACTTTGATCTCCCATTGAATAGTTGATTCTAGTTAATGATATAATTTGATTCTCCTTTAAAGACATTGTAGAAAAGGTCAAATATATTATATATATTTTGAAAGTGATTGTTGGCCAAGAAGTAAAATTCTCCTTTGTCTATTTTATGAATGGAGGGTAAGATCTTATGCTGGGGTTCGAACAATAACCTCTTACATATATAATGCAATGTTCTGCCAACTGAGTTTAGTTCATGGACAGATATTTACTTTAGTTCTAAAGCATTAGTCGGTTTTTTCATTTTTATTATCATTTTAGTTTGACATGTATTTACTATAAATGATGGAGTACAGTGACATATAAAATTATGGAAACATTATTTATTTATTATTTGCAAGTAAAATTGGAAAATTAATACGCAGATTGGAAAAAATAAAATGACACTCGGTATGAAATTATTTTTATTTTGTAATGAAAAACTACTACAAAATTGAGAGAGTAAAAACAAAGTTGAGACTCATCAAAAGAATTCAATTATTTATTTAGCTTCGGTTGGTCAAAGTCATTTGTGGTGGGCAAGATAAAGAAGACGGAGCGAGAAAGAAAACAGATGAAAAAGAGAGGGAATAGTATAGTACTTTTTTGTTAAATTTTCTTTTATAGAAACTTCAATTGAGAAATTAGTTTAAAAATAATTTCTCTTGAGAAAAAGAAAATATATCAATTAAGTTAATTAACTTTATGTATTATCATTGGAGCAAAAAGAAAATATATACTTATTGAGAAAAAGAAGTTAATTAAGATTGAAATGTAGTGATATAGATGATATATATAAAATTATTAGTGGCTTTCAATTAGTAAGTTTTTTTTAGGTGCTGAATTGAATAAATTAACTGCTTACTAGATGTTATTATTAACAAAATTTAAATTTGTGATGTATTTTTTTTCGATCTTAAATATAAATAAATATTACTTTATCAAGTTCTTTTTTTTAACTAATTTATTAAGTTCATTAAAAAACTGATATACTTGATCCACATTTTGGACTATGTTTATTAATTTTTTTTAATAAATCTAAAAAATAATCTTTATTTATATATGTGATTATAAGGAGTACATGTAAATGTAAAATCCACTTTAATCACCCAAAATTTAATTTCTCCAATGTGGATTATGTAACATCGACACAGTATCAATGCTGAAAATAGTTTGGATCAATATTAAGGGCGAGGAGGTGGGATGAAGTGACCATTACCAAATTATTAATTGTATTGTTAATTGTCAATACCACTAATTAATAACGGTGTTTGACATTGACATTACCATGCATAATTTGAATTTTCTTCAATTTTTTCTCTTATATTAATTATGCTGTAATCATCTTAGCTACTCTTTATTCATTTTTCTTCTCTCTTCTTAAGTCTTTTTTTTTTTTTTCCTCTTAGTGACTTATCAATCATTGAATTAAAGAAAAAAAGAGATAACATTATAAAAAAAATTGGAAATGATCCAAATCCTACCATACACTCTGCAGCCTCTCAAAATTTGACTTGTACACATAAATAATATTGTTAATGATTCAATTTGAATTAATCAAAACATTAAACTCAAGTTGTTAAAATTTTATCAAAGGATATTCGAGAATAATTTTGCCTTTTGAAAAGAGTTTCCAACTTCTAATTAGTTTTACTTTGCATTATATTCCCTAAAAATTATTAAGATATCACATTCCTTAAAAATTGAAGGACTAAAAAAAAATCAATCTTCATTATATTCATTATGATTATGATATCCCATTATTTTCTATAATTTGTTAAGATATCACATCACTTGGCCATGCCTAAATGACCGATTATTTTTTGCCCTGTGTTAAGCAACCAAAGATAGAATTTTTTATTCAAACTCTAATCCTTACATAGTCAAATACCTTTACCAACTTGAATTAAACTCACGGCGATAACGAGACTTTATTTTATTTTTTTAAAAAAATAAATAAACATATCTGGCGCAAAGGAAACCACCTCACATGGGATCGATGATGACAATAAACAATATTATCGTAATAATTTTACAGGATGGCAAAGCTAGCTCATGTAGAGAGGATTTTGTTTAAAAATATATATATATAGGAAGAGATCAAATTACACCGGTGTAACATTTGAGTAATATTACACCGCTCAATAACGCTTTAACGAATAAAAGTTTTACAAAATCCACCGTTGGATTGAAAGTTTATATCATATAGATCATCTATGTTGAGTTTTACAAAAATCTAAAATAATCTGATATTTTTGTTCTAGCTATTAATCCAGTTTGTAGAGAGGAATATTTTTGTTCTATTGTAAACTAATATCATATCTTCAATTTAATTTAAAAATTTCTCGTATTCCAATACTAGGCTTTATTTTTTTCAACCATGAAAAATGTGATTTAGAAACTTTAAGCTTGTTTTGATAATTTTCCATACTACCCTCTATTTAATCTAATCTAATTTTTTCACTATAGTATAAAGTAGGTCTCCTCAACATATGCCATATTCTAGCATTGAATCATAATAACTAACAAAAAAAATGAATTGTTTACGTACCTTCATCTTGTGGTATGAGTTGAGCATTGGATCCAAACTCTTGAAGAAAGCAATTCAAAGCCACAAAACATGACAAGGTTATAATATTTATATTCACTAAATATTCTGAACTTGATATTTTAGACAACATTTTCATCTATCTCAAAGCTAGCTTTAAAGTTTTTTGGCTTTCAAACACAACAGTGTGTGATTTCTAACACAACAAAGACTCTAAGGAGCAATCCAAACAAAACCAAATAATAATAGGTTTTATCTTCTTCGTTATATTGTGTTAATTTTGAACCGTGCGTTCAGAACAAAATATTCTTCCAGTGCGATTGATGGAGTCAAGTTGTACTTGAATGATGATTTGGGCTTATAAGGATTGGGCCTTTGGCCGGTCCAGAACAAATTTGTTAAAGGAAAACAAAGAGTGAAGTTTTTTGTAATGAGGGAATTTAAAATGAAGTGGAAGTAGAAATGAAAAAATGAGAGAGATATATGGAAAGAAGGAAAGAAGGAAAGAAGGAAAAAGAGAACAACTCAAAGATATTATTATAATAAGAAAGAACAAAGGTAAAGTAAAGGGGGTATTATTATCGATGTCAAAACCATAAGTTTCACATGTTTTGTGATATACTACATTACAAGCTATGAAACCCCGATACTCTAAAAATGGTGAAGTATCGTGTCCGATACGTCCTCGATACCGATACTCGTTCGATACGTCCCGATACTCGTATCGGAAAAGTATCGGTTAAATCTTTATTTTTAAATAAAAAAATAATATCCTATACAATCCGTGTTTCATAGTGAATGTCAAACTATTATGTTGTTACACGGGTAACTAACTATGTCTTTTTTTTGGATAGTACTAGTGATGTTTTTTGGGATAGTACTAATGATGTTCTTTTTATATAATACTTAACTTAAGATGTATAACTTAAAATGTACTGGTGATCATTATTTTTTAGGACAATATTAATGAGACACAAATACTTAACTTAGTATTAATGATGTTAATTTATTATAATTAGTATTTTTTGTCTTTGTCACTGTTCTGAAGTCACTATGGTGTCCCACTATATAACAGATTGTTAAGTATTTGGGTTTGTCCCAAAATTCTAGTATAAGAATGGATGCTTTATGTTTTTAATTGGTCAGCTGCAGGACCTATATAATTGTCTGTTATTGCTACAAGATGAGCTTGTTAAAGAGGCTTAATGTCATGACTATTATATGTTTTTTGAGCTATTATATATCTTTAGTTAGGACTGAGGAGTCCTCGTATGTTGAGCTTTAAACTGTTTTGCTTTTGTGCAAACTTGTGAACTATTGACGTTTATAATAATAATAATAATTTTTTGTCTTTCAAAAAACAATTATCATTATTAATATTATTTATTTTAGTCATGTTTATATATTGTGCATTTATATATTTAATTTTAAAATTAATTTTTAAATAACGTATCGCGCCAGTATCGGATATGGATTTTTCAAAATTTTTACGTATCGGCGTATCGATATCGTATCGTATCCGTGTCGTGTCGCGTATCGGGGCTTCATAGATTACAAGCGTGTAAGTCTGTGAATAGTATGTGATGGCTGAGGGGAAAATCGTCATATGAATGAATCAATACATAGTCACTGTTTGAAAGCATTTTGATATTGATTGTTAGTCTTCATGGGAACGCTCTTTTTTTTAGTTAAAGCAAATGGGACCTATATTAAAAGTTGTGGTCCTCTCAAGATTGTGTGTTAAATCTTGAATTCTCATGATTAATTTGTTGCCATTTATAAATTGTAGGCTTAATTGCATTTGGTCCCTTGTATTTATTTTACATTTTAATTTAGTCTATTATGTTTAAAAAATTTGGGTCATGTTAACATGTGCTCTTATGGCACATATTAAGGTTCTAAATATAGGAAATTGTGTTTAAGAAATTAAATGCATAAGTTTCAAGATATTGTTTCTACTTTTGTTTTCTTAACGTGTGTCTTAAGGGCACATGTTAACATTTTCTAAAAAGTTTTAAGTTAGTCTTTTTAGTCAAATGTATGTTTAGATTGTCCATGTGGCTAATAAATTTCCATACGCAGACAACTTTGAAGGGTACTACGTGAAAGTTTCAGACGAAATCAACTCAAAAATATTTAACGAAAAGAACGAACTTATATTGACAACAATAATGTAAGCTAGGGAACAATTTGAAACTGTTTAAATGTAAGACATCTATTGAAACCTAAAATAAACGTAAGAGATTTATTGGCAAATCTATTAGGAGTTGCTTTCAAGCGATTTGGTTAGCGACTGTTTGGTCTATTTGGAAGGAGCGTGATAGTAGAGTTTTTAACCGTAAGGAAATGTCCAATAAAAGGTTGGTTTACAATATCAAAATCAACGTTTGGTGGTGGTTGTAGGCTCGTAAAAAATGTTTCTGTTTTGATTTAAATCATTGGTTGTTAAACCCAAAAGCTTGTTTAAGGCTTGTGACGGGTTGACATTCTTTTCTTCGTTTTGGTCTGTTATTTGTTTTGAACCCCTTTTTAGGTATTCCTTGTATCTTTAGTGTTTAATTTATTTTTTCTTTGACTTCTTCAAAGAAAAAAATGTAAGAGATTAAATATGCAATTAAGTCTAAATTTTTTATATATGTTTTTTTGGACTTTGGGTGTTGTTTTTTGGTGGCTCATCTTAAATTCTCACCCTCTTTTTCAGTTGAGCGTTGACACATTATTGGAATTGTGAGAAAGCTCATCAACAAGGATGGAGCAATAATTTGCATGATGAGATCGTGATTAATTCCTCCCCAATTATACAAAGCTTTGGATCATCTCTCAACTTGATTACTTGCAATATTCTAGAAATAGTTGGTCAAACTATTTGACTTTGACTAAACTCATGCATATTTTGAAGTGTACTATAGTTGGAATATCACCTTAGCAAGTTAGCATAATAATGTCTTTGAACTTTTAATTTTGTTTTTTTGCATAATTACAGTTTTGGTCATTTTATTTGCATATTTTTACGAAATTGGTTCCCCTATTTTGAAATTATATAGTTTTGATCCCTCTATCAATTTTTGTATTTAAAAATGGTGATTATATTTTAAATGATGTGACGTGCAACCTACTGATAAATAAACAATCAAAAGTCATGAAATTACAAGAACACTTAATAAAAACTTCGATTTCAATTTCAGAGATTATTCATTTTTAAAACTTAATTAATGAAATGTAAATAATTAATACAGCTAGGTAAATTTATATTATCAAATCGTATGTCATATTATTTAAAATATATTAAATCACAATTTTTAAGAATAAAAATCCGGTAGATGGTCTTGACCAAAAAAAAAATCCGGTACATGGATCAAAACTATATGATTTTAAAATAGGGGAGCCAATTTCGTGAAAATGTGAAAATAGGGGGACCAAAACTGTAATTAAACCTTGATTATTTTAGTAAATTTATTCAAAATTTATTCATATTAATACTATAATTGTCCTTTGTTCATATACATTTTTCAAAACCCATTTTTAAGCTCATTCTAATTCTTTACATCTCTCTGTATCAAATTAACATTCATGGATATGTGGCCAAATTTGTAAAAGATTAAAAATTGAATTGTCTTCGTTCCTTAATACTCCAATATTGCGAAGATAAGGAATTTTTAGACGTTTTCATTTTTTTGTCTAAGTATGTTAATCATGCATAAACTAAATTTACATACATGTATGTGAATTAAATTAACTTACATTTTTTTTTTTTGACACAAAATTAACTTACATTTTGTTTTATAAAATTATTAGGTTAACTAATATCAAAGCTGAAAATAGTTTGGATCAATAATTAGGGCAGGTAATCTGCATAAAGAAATAATTAGGGCAGAATGGCAGATAGTGACCATTACCAAATTGTTAATTGTATTGTCAAATTACTACTAATTAAAATTTTCAACTACTAATTAAAATAATTGAGCATATTTCAACAGAAACGAGTAACAGGAAAACCTCATGAATAATTAATAGTCAATGGCAGGTTTGATATTGACATCACCATGCATGCACTCTAGCCTTCCAAAATTTGACTTGTACATATTCAAATAAAGAAGACGTTTTTAAATTAAAGTATTGAGATAAAAGTGGTTAACAAGCTTTTTTTTAGTGGGAAAAACTTTTGGTCTAATTTTATTTATCTTGCAGTAGAATTCTTGATTCCTAAGAACTTTTTATCCCTAGAAACCAAATACTTGATTAAAAAAAAAAAGACGTTTCTAGAAAATGTTTTCGATTATTTTTATTTTTAAATGCGAGCAACCAATAATATTATTAGATGGTAGCCTTAAAGATACCCTTTGTGACATAAATATTATTCTTATTCTCAAATGCAAGCAACCAAAGAACATGAAAGATCTTCGATCTACATCGCTTTGTAACGTGATTTACAAAATTATTGCAAAGATCTTAACGAACAGGTTGCAAAAGGTTCTTAATAAATGCATTTTATAGGAACAATCGGATTTTGTTGCGGAAAGATCTATTATTAGATAATGTGTTGCTAGACTCAGAAATTACTTCCTATTTGAAATGTAAAACAAGAGGAAAGAAAGGTGAAGGACACATAAAATTTGAGACCAATACTTCTTTCATAGGAAAATATTTGAATAAAATTACCATTAAATAAATTAACTACTCAAAATAATGAACTATACCAAACTTAAACTTTATTAGGATCTACAATCTGATGACTTTCGTTTGAGCGAGTATTTTCCCTTTCAAGCTCATAGCACCAACGTTTGCCTCTTAGTATGAAATTGGAAGAAAATGGTTGATGGAGATACAAACATGGTTTTGGCTAAAATCCCAAATTGAGTGAAAGAGAGAGAGACAAGGAGATGGATTTTTGTGAAGGTATGTGTGGCTTTCTACATGCTAGCTTCCTCTGAGAAATTCATAGACACTCCCTTTTCTTTCTTTCTCTGTTTTTCTTTTCTAGTATGTTTTATACTATATATATATATATATATATATATATATATATAGATTCATTGAATAATTAATTAATCTGAACTATATTATAAACAAAGTTCATTACTTATTTAATAAATTTTAAAAATATTTTTTTGCTTATATTTAGAATCGGATGAAGTACTCTTTTAAGTATAAATAATTATAGACGGATTATAAGATGTTATGTAATTATTATTATTATTATTATTATTATTATTATTATTATAAAGAAAATATTAAATAGCGCACTCGGTGTCCCATGAGCTTAGCTCAATTGGTGGACATTTGCATTATTATGCAGGGGATTGGGGTTCGAACCCCGGTCATCCCACTTATTCACCTTAAGAGTGAAATTTCAAGCCATTAGGCTACTTGACCAAAAAAAAAATAGCGCACTCGGTGTACTAGTTAAATACATAAATAAGAAAATTATATTTTGAAATTCGTGCATTCAGTACATTGAAAATATAAAAAGTTATTTTTATCAATATTAATTTTATATTTTATTTCTATTTTTGATATATTTAACAAATGCACCTTTTAATACGACACTTATTATAATTGCCATTGTACTATTTTAAAAGTAATTATAATTTGTTGGTCAAATTGCACATTGCATTCTATCTTTGGTTAAAGGCACGTTTTTCTTTTCCTTATGATTCATGAATAGGAACTCCTATTCTATTTGTTGCCACAATTAGGGGTGGGTAACGGGTTGGGTAGGGCGGATTTGGGCCAAAAAATACCACCCATTTCAACCTGCGGTTGCAATAATGAGGTCAAATCCGACTCTTTTTAAAAGTTCGGTTTGTGCGGATTCGGTTTATGCGGATTGACGGTTTGACGGATCGGTTAATTCGGTTTTGAACTAACAAATAAAAAATTATCTATAAAATAAAATAAAAAACTCAATTGTGTGGTGTGAAGAGAACATTAGTGCAAGTGAAATAGAATAAAATATAACGTATAATAAAATAGTAACAATAAATGTATCGTGATATTAGTATTTGAGTGAGAGAAAGCTAGTAGTTTTCAATTACTAGTTAGTGGTATCTTGTTTCCACTTTCCGAGGAAACAAACAACAACAAGTTTTGAGTTTGTGTGTTTCGAGATATGTTCAACCACTCATCATATTTTATATATTAAATAAAAAAAAAAACTTACAATTTATGTAACTCAGACGGGTTCGGGTAAAACCGAACTTGTCCATTTCAACCCGTCTACAACCGAAAATGTTTGACTGACAACCCGACGATCCCCAGCAACCCGCCCGCTTAACCATTTTTCAGTTTGGATTATTCGGTTTGAATCGGTTTGCGGATTTTTGCCCACCCTAGCCACAATTGTAGGAGCCTATAACTGTCACTGCCATAAATGCAATTGAATACTCGTAATAAATTTTACAAAAATTTATAGGAATATTTTACAAAAATTACGGATATTTAAGTAATAAATTTGTTTGAAATATTCGTGAACAAGAATACTCTTTGTTTTATATGTACTGTTTTATTATTGATTTTTCATACTTCAAGACCAAATTGATGTTATGATGAGGGGTATATATTGAAAAAAAGTAATAAATGCACTTATATTTAGAGACAAAGAGAGTATTGGGAAATTTTTTTTTTCTACCCGTACAATTATCACTTTACCCCAACATTTATATGTGAAATGACTAAAATGCCCTCATATATAATGTAAAAGAGTAAAAAAAAATTCATTTTCACTCATTGGGTAAAAGAAGTGTACTAGTGTGTAGAGAGAAAAGCGAAAAAGTAAGTTTACCGGTCCACTTTCGTCGAAGTACACTGGTTTGAAATATAGGTACCGGTACACTTTTGAACGAGTGTACCGGTATGAATATTTATGAATATTTATACCGGTACACTTGTTCAAAAGTGTACCGGTATGAATATTGATACCGGTACACTTGTTCAAAAGTGTACCGGTATGAATATTCATACCGGTACACTTTTGAACAAGTGTACCGGTACATTTCGTAGCAATTTTCCGTAGCAATTTTTTTTTCCTAGCTAAAATGTTCTTTTTTTTAGCAGATTTTTTTTATAGGTAATTAATAATTAACTTTATTTTTTCAGTGGTGCGTACCAGAGGACGAGATGGTAGAGCTATTTACCGGCAGCCCAACCGTGAAGATCATCGTGAGCGTCAGGAGCAGCAGCCTGTGGGATGGCCTGGTGGACCGATTGATGTTAGTCTGCTGACACGATACGAACATCACGTGTCGCGTTATATATGGCTTGGTCAGGTAACCAATTGTTTGTTTTGTTGTTATTTATTAAGTTATATCGTTGAGCTATCATATATTCCTGTATATAAATTAGATGATTTCTATTGCATTTGAACAATTTTAGTGTTGACATATTATTGATAATGTTTTCTTTTAAATATATGTAGGAACGTCTTGACAAAGATAAACTAGGATTAAGGATAGCATCTTTAGGAGAGAAGGTGAAAAACTGGGTTCCTGATGAACATCCAGTTATTATTCAGAGGTGGTTGAATAATACTGGATTGTGCTGGCTTGAGAGGACTAGTTTGAAAAAGTGTGATCCCTCGCTTTTGTCAGCATTTGTGGAGAGGTGGTACCCTGAGACATCGTCATTTCACATGCCGTTTGGTGAAATGACGATTACACTGAACGATGTGGCATGTCTCTTGCATCTCCCCGTTAGAGGTCAATTGTTTACTCCTAGATCATTTACGATGGAAGAAGCTGCGGCACTTGCAGCTGAGTTGTTGGGGGTGACTTATCAGTCTGCTTTGGAAGAGACTGCATCGCAGAGGGGTGGATATTTTTCTCAAGTTTGGTTGTATCACTGTTACCAGAGGAATGTTAATCTCTACCAGAGATATGATTGTGCTGCTAGGGCATATATGTTGATGTTAGTTGGATGCACTATTTTTGCAGACAAAAGCTACACGCGCGTGGATGCAAAATGGTTACCCATGTTTAGAGATTTGGGTACATTGCATACATTTTCTTGGGTCAGCGCTGCTTTGGTTTGTTTGTACGATAATTTGAATGATGCTTCCATGTTTTCTACAAAGGCTCTGGCAGGATATGCGACACTTTTACAGGTAACATTTGTTTTTCGGTACTGTATATGTTATTTAAATATGAATATTTTTAGGAGGGAACGTACATGTTTAGAATGTAATTATTATGTTTTTCTTTTATAATATTAAAGTTTTAAATTTATTTATTTTCGTTGTGTTGACATATTTTTAACGACTTTTTTTTTGTAACAGTGTTGGATTCACGAGTATTTTTCTAGCCTTGGTAGGCGGGCAGATGCGCGTAGCGTACTTAATTGTGATGAACCTGGTTACCCTTATGCTATGCGTTGGATATATAAGCAGGGGAAGATGAAGCTACCGGACTATCGACCCATCATGGATGCACTCACGCCTTCTGATGTGATTTGGCGCCCGTTTGAAAGTCATAGAGGTAGCATCCCATTTGATCTACACACTATGTATAGTGGCTATCTGCGTGGGTGCGCAGTAGTTCCTTACTTGCCTGAGAGATGTTTTAGGCAGTTTGGATACTTACAGTGTATACCACCACCACCACCTGGAGCTCATGCCATTGCTGATATTGATAGTGACTGGATCAGTTATAACGTTTCTGTTGATCGCATACTTCTGTTGACATGTCCAGTGACATATGATGGTGAGGCTACAGATGATTACCTGCCGTGGTTCTATACCGTATCACATCCTAGAGTCGTTGTGTTTCCTAAATGCATTACTTTATTGGTCCATGCATGCACAAATCTTTCTTTGTGAGGTGTCAACCAGATGTTATTGATGTAGTCAACAAACTTGCTTGAATTAACACAAGCTTGGTCAAGTTCATTCAACCGCTGCTGAAACTCCACCTCATTTTGACTGGATACAACATTATACCACAAATTTTGCAGTAACTCTCGCATATCCTTAGGTACATGTACAGCCATTCTCGCATTGACATTTTTAATTATGTGCCACGTACAAAGCATGTTAACAGAATATGGAAATACAATTTCAATTGCATTCATCAAAGCAAGCTCCCTGTCAGTCAAAATTACTTGCGGAAATATATCTTGCTTACTAAACAATTCTTTCAGCTTATCTAATGCCCAACGATAATTGTCCATTTTCTCGGATTCCATATAAGAAAATCCAACAGCAAATGTCAAATCAGTTGACGTTATACCAATAATTTGAAGTAATGGTTGTCTGTATTTATTCGTTTTGTATGTGCAGTCCATAACTAAAACAATAGGAAACAAGTTCAGCAACTTGATTGATTCTGGATGTGCCCAAAAAATATCACTCAAAACATCAGACCCATCATCTTTTCTTCTATTCCAGGTGACATATTTTGCATCATCTAACCATTGTAGCAAGTGTTGCATCTCTGTACTATGACCTCTTTCTTGTTTTTGTAACATGTTTCTTTTCCTATATATTATTTTAGCATCAACAACAGATTCTGGATTTTGTTTCTTCAAATCTAAAACAATATTCCTTGGTGCCACTTTACACTTTGTCAAATCTTCAACACGTTTGGTTTCATCTGCGGTTAAACGCGCCTTTCGAGGATAGCCTGCATACTGATCAGGTAGCCCGTGGTTGTGAACTCCACATTGAACATGAACTTTCCATCATGAACCATCTGTTGAAGGTGTGCCTCTAATTTTGAATGGACAATTACACTTTTTTGATGCACTTGTTGTTGAACTTCCTAAAGAGTCATATTTTCCACCTTTATCACAATCCAAAATCAACTTGTCATTTCGTCCTCTTACCCCGTTCTTTGTATCTGACCTTGTAATAATAATACGGCTTAATTCATACTTTGGTCCCTTATGTTTATTTTAGCGCTCAATTTGGTCCCTTATCTTTTAAACGTCTCAATTTGGTCCCTTATTTTTTCTGAAGTTCTCAATTTGGTCCCTCCCGTCAAATTTTTCTCAATTTGGACACGTGTCATCTGTCCGAGTGTGCCACGTGTCCAAAATTTTAAAAGATAAGAGACCAAATTGAGAACTGCAGAAAAGATAAGGGACCAAATTGAGACTTGCAGAAAAGATAAGGGACCAAATTGAGACTTTTAAAAGATAAGGGACCAAATTGAGACGTTTAAAAGATAAGGGACCAAATTGAGCGCTAAAATAAACATAAGGGACCAAAGTATGAATTAAGCCTAATAATACTGATTTTATTGGCATCTCCAACCTTTCGAGCCCATTCGAGAACGGCATCTCGTGTATTAAATTTTTCATCTGTTGTAAAAATATATGTAGTATCTACCAACATTTGATCTGCATTGCCGGTTTGAGCTATATCTGTTTAAAAATAAAAGAAAAAAATGAAATTATCAAAACTGTCATTACAAACCGGTACACTTTAATACAATACCGGTACACTCTATATTTTTTCTGAAACCGGTACACTTTTTAAAAGTGTACCGGTATGGCTGGAAATATTTTTCTATACCGGTCCACTTCAAACAAGTGTACCGGTAACATATAAATTTTTTTCCCCAGTAAAAACATACCGGTACACTTTTAAACAAGTGTACCGGTAACGTATAAAATTTTTCAGCGAAAATACATACCGGTACACTTGAGAAAAGTGTACCGGTGGAAATTAAATACCGGGATACTTATGTACTTACCGGAACAGTTTTTCGGTGGGTGAACAGTGTACCGGAGCAGTTATAATAAGACAAAATAAAAAATAATAAAATATATTAAAATTAAACAAGGGTAAAATAGGAATATTTAAAATAATGTTGGGGTAAAGTGATAATTGTAGGGGTAGAAATTTTTTTTTCCAGAGTATTGTTATAATAATCCTAAATAATATAAAGATAGTACATGTTACTATTAATGTTGAAATATCTATCTAAAATTTCAAATTAAAATAGTAATGTAGATTATCAACCTAAATGTCAATTTATAATAGTAAAAATAAATTATTTTATTCATAGCTTTAGTAGTATAAATACCACTCTTAAAATACACACTTTGAAAGTAATAAAATCTGATCTAAACTTCTTCATTCTCTTCATTTTCATAACTAGTATAATATATATTAATAGTATTATAACTATATTAGTAATTTATATCATTCTATTAGTCATTAAAGAAATATACAAATTTCCGATTTTCTCAAGAAGGATAGATTTTAGTAACAACATCAATTGTACATATAAAATTATGCAGAAGAAAATTTTTCATAATCTCAAAATCAAACTATCATTGTTTAATATTTTTTCTCTCACATATTGTGTCTCTGAATTTAACATCAACCTGTTCTAAATAAATTCTCGTCAGTTATATTATCTCATAAAAAATAAGACCAGTTGAATCACCACATTTTATTTTATTTTTCAATAATTAATATTTTAAAATTTTGAGGGTGTTATAGTCAAGTAGAGCAAGAGTGGTGGAAGTTAGCTTGGAGAAAATGGAGAACGGTAAATGGGGACCTGACAACTCCATTACAACATGGAAACAACAATTGATGATCAAAATCGTACTGGAATTGATGGTCAGGTCTGGACCAAGAATGTTTTATAGGGTCAAAAAGTCATAACTCTTTGAAGTTCAGAACTAGGACCGGACAAATTTTATTCGACCAGCCCAATCCGACCAGCCCAGTATATCCGCTCACTGTTGGGTGGGTCAACTCGGGTCAAACAGGTTTCACGGGTCAACTTATCCGGTTTACATTGGTTACATGTGGTCGGATTCGGTTGGATAAAATCTACCCATGAATATCCATACCCGACCGATGCTACTGTATGTATGTTGTCTAGTCTGCTATATCCTATAAAATCACTACTTTTGAGACCTATAAAGCTGACAAATCACATGCAAATACCAATCCTTTTTTAATTTATTTATTTTAAAAACTCCTCTTTTCTCATACTAGTACTACTACTATATGCCAATCTCACTTTCCCAAAAAAATTTCTCTCTCCCACGTTTTCTTCTTCTTCACTTTCTCTTTCACATAAACTAACAACCACCACCACCATGTTACCATGAGTTCAACATTTCTGGCAGCTTGTATTTTCACAGCTTTCTTCTCTCACAATTTTTTTTTTCTTTTCAGTTTCTTAATGATCCTGCTACTTTCATGAGTATGTTTCTCTGCTTTTTTATTTTCTTTTATCTTTTCTTGAAACCGTAAAACCAAGCCGACTAAACCGTCATCCGAATAAACCGCCACCCGATCTAACCGATGAACAGAACGGACGGATATGGATGGCCATTTACCAACCGCACAACCGATCGGACTGGGGTTTTGGGACCGAATCCGACCCAGATCCGACCGATGTCCACCCCTATTCAGAACGTTCACCAATTATTTTATTTTCTCTATGCTTCAATTTATGTCTATATTTAATTTCTCTAGCTTCTAGTTTAGCTTCTAGTTTTATAAATATATTCAATTCCTACTTTGTATGTTTACTAGCACTATGTGTTCATAGAGGTAATTTGGGTTGCCAAATAGAAATTAAACGGCACTCCGTTTAATTATGGGCACATGTTAAGGGCTTTAAGGTTTCATATTTGGATAATTTATTGAATCTTGCTTTTTAGGTCTCCTATATTACTCTAAGACCCTCATTTGTGAACAAAATGCCTTTAAGAAGGGTTTCATATTCCATGAAACGAAGTAACCAAATTTCGCAGCGGAAAATATGAAACCATGTCAAATCATAGTAAGACTGTCTTATTGAGCATGTCTGCACACAAAATACATGATTTCGTTATGTAGTTACCGAAATGACCTTTTGTGAAAGAAAAAAAAAAGATTTCGGTACCTACGTACATACGTTACGAAAACACTTGATTTCATTAAATATGCACCAAAATAGACCTATATATTTGACAGTTACCCTAGTTGTACTTTCATAACCACTTTAACACTCAACCGGGAGAAATGCGGTCAAGGGTCTTTTTTTACGTTTTTTTTAACTAGTCTTTTTTTTACGTTAGGGAGACTTGAAATCAACGTTTTTTCACTCATAGAAGGTTCTCACACTCATTTGGAGTCATAGAACAGGTAATGTGCGTGTTAAACGATTTATTTTTTGATTTTGTATGACTTTGTTGTCAAAGGTCAGTTTGGAACATAGGTTACGAAAATTGGGACGATGTGTATTTCGTTTTCTAGGATACGAAATTGTGTTTTTCTACAACAATTTATTTTATTCATTTGAGTTTTGTATTTGCATTATGTCTTTGTTTTTGTATTATGCTTGTGATTGTTTTTCTATTATGTTTGTGAAGGTGTTAAGATGGCCAAACCTCTGGTTCAATTGAATCAAAAAATTGATGAACCCGACATTGCTAAAGATGTGGTTGTTGCACTCGACATCGCTCAAGATATAGTTGTTGCACCGACATTGCTCAATCTAATGTTGTGGAACCCAGTATTGATCAAGCATATGTTGTCGTTAAGACTGCCAATTTTTTTTAAAAGCCGAAAAGTATAATGTTCAAGATGACTTGATCGATTGGTGTAAATGTGAGGCTGCAAAGCCAGATTTACTATTGTGATTGAGAAATCTGATAACAATTCTGATCGAAGGAAAAAGTTTTTCGTAATAAGTTGCGAAAGAGACATAGTATACAAAGAACCGAAAAGAAAATTAAACAAAGAAGACACGGCAACGAGGAAATGTAAGTGTCCGTTCAGGAATGGAATCTAATGCTATGTTTGGATGAGAAGAGAAAGTGAAAGGAAATAAAGTGAAAGGAAAGAATATTGAAGGAATGAAAGTGGATAGAATGTAGATAGAAAGTGGGATGATTTTTTAGTTGTTTGGTTTGAGTGATAGTGAAAAGAAAGTGAAAGGATAGAAAGATTTGGAGTTAATGAATGACACAAATACCCCTATATTAAAATTAAAACTGTATTAATTTCTATGTAAAAATATATTAAAATTTATTTATACAATATTATAGTATTACTGTAAATATAACGGAAAGAAAAAACTGTAATCATAATATATTAATATATTTGTATATAAATATATGGTAAATGATGATAATATAAAATGATGATAAAATGTTACACACAAATATGCATGAGAAGCAAAACAGCACATAGATTCTCAAAAGAAAGAGCAAGACTGTCCTTTTACCGAATGACATCACCCTTCAACACTTTCATCCCAGTTTTGGGCAGAAAGCCTTGTGTGCATGGGGCCAACCAAAATAAGTCTTTCATTCATCTCTGTCAAGGATTCCAAACATTGGAAGGATATTGGTTTTTGTGCTTTCTCTCCTTCCACAATCAATCCTCTCACTTTCTCTTGAACCAAACACATTGTAAGTGTTGTGTGTGGTGACTGGTGAGCATAACCATGAGATGGCAAAAAACTTGGAAGGTCGTATTCTTGCCGGACGTTTAAAATCGGAGGAAAAGGAGTGTGTCCACGAGTTGACAAGGAATTTGGTGCCACCTAGGAACATTTTGTCGACGTTGAAAGAGATGAATGAAGAGAGTAAGACTGCAATTAAGCAGATCTCCAACGCGTGTCAAAGATACAAACATAATATTAAGGGTGAAATATCTGAAATACAACAATTGTTGAAGTATCTTGAAGATCACAATACTTCCACAAGTTTAGAACTATCGGTAAGTCAGTTTAGAACTATCGGTAAGTCGTCGACTATACAAGATATTTTCTAGGCACAATAGGATTTCCAAGTATTTATTTATGGGATTTACTTCTCGCGCCCCCTGGAAATCCTCATTCACCCCCGAAAATTTAAAAAAACCCCCCTCATTACTTAAGTAGCAAACTCAGAGGGTGCCAAATTTGCAACAAAAAAAAAAACTGTTTGCTATCTATAATGCGAGGGTGAAGGAATGGGAGAAATACAAAAATATTTGATTTTATAAGGTTCGCCTTCTCGAATGTGAACTGAGACAGCGAACTATTTTTTTCCTCAATTTTTGCTATTTACACTCTTGCATCCTGCGTTGCGATAGAGATAATATTGGAAGGTCAGTGGTGCGTGTGAGACTCATGATGCGCGAGAAGAATGACTCTTTATTTATAGGGTTAAATATGTTTTTATTGCTCTAAATATATCAAATTTTATTTTAAGTCCTAAAAATTTCAAATTTGATTCCTCTAAATTTTTTAGCAAAAGTTCACATATAACGTTAGTTTGATTATTTAACTATTTAATTTTAATTTTAAATTATAGATAAATTACAAAAATAAAGATCAAATAGCTAAATTATTAAAATAATTGTATATTAAGGTATTAATAATGGTATGGTTTCAAAAAAAAGTAATTTAGAACATGATATGTAAACTTTTGAAGAAAAAAAAACTAAAATTGATAACTGAAATTGAGAGGACTAAAGTTTGAAGGAAATTTTTATAGAACCTAAAAATGAAATTTGACATATTTAGAGGGACCAAAAATATATTTAACTCTTATTTATATGGAAAAAATAATAATAAATTATTTTAGAAAAAAGAAAAATATTTGGAAATAAAAATTAGAGTTTGTGGGCGAACTTTTGCTTTGGGTTCAGGTCGAATGAAAACTCTGGCATTTTAAATGTAACATTGATGCTTTTTTTTGTATATTTTAATCTTAGAAAAATAGTATTTAGTAAGAAAAATTTTGAGCAAGAAAGAGAATAATAATATGTGGCCTTATTTGACACTTACAAATCATAATCACTCTCTTTCCCATGTATGGTTAACCAATTTTTTATTGGTCAAATTTCCTATTTTTATTGATTTTTAATTTTTCTTGTGTAATTTTTTTTATTAAATAGCAATGCTCTCTTTTTAAATATAAATTTTTTGTTTAATTGAAAAAGAGTTAGAATTTCATATATTTTCATTAATAAATATAGAATAATGCTCTCTCGTTCAGCATGTTAAGCTCAGCCCGGTCATGAGCTTCCAATTCAACTTGGTCAATTCAGCTCGACCATGAGCTCCTCCTTTAACATGTCCAGCTCAGCTCGAGTAGGATCTCTTCCTTCAGCATGCTAAGCTCAGCTCGGTCATGAGCTTCCCTTTCAGCTTGGTCATCTCAGCTCGACTATGAGCTCTTCCTTCAGCATGTCCAGCTCGACTCGAGTAGGAGCTCTTCCTTTAGCATGTTAAGCTTAGCTCGATCATGAGCTCCTCCTTCGGCATGCTAAGTGCAGCTCGGTCAGCTCAACTCGGCCTTAAGCTCCTCCTCCAGCATGCCCAACTTAGCTCGACCATGAGCTCCTCCTTCGGCATGCTAAGCTCAGCCCGATCAGCTCAACTCGGTCTTGGGCTCCTCCTCCAGCACGCCCCGCTTAGCTCGACCATGAGATCCTCCTTCGGCATGCTAAGCTCAGCTCGATCAGTTCAACTCGGCCTTGAGCTCCTCCTAAAGCATGCCCAATTTAGCTCGACCATGAGCTCTTCCTTCAGCATGCTAATCTCAACTCAGTCAGCTCAACTCGGCCTTGAGCTCCTCCTCTAGCATGCCCAGCTCAGCTTGACCATGAGCTTGCCCTTTAGCTTGTCCAGCTCAGCTCGACCATGACATCCACCTTCAACATACTATGCTCAGCCCATCCTTCAGCATGCTAAGCTCAGCTCGGTCATGAGCTTCCCCTTCAACTTGGTCAGCTCAGCTCTACCATGAGCTCATCATTCAACATGTCTAGCTCAACTCAACCATAAGATCAAACTTCAACATGTGTAACTCAGTTGGATCATCAAGGTCATGTTAAGCTCAACCTTCATCTCGACAAGCTCAGTGTGGTCTTGCAGAGCTCCACCCTTAGTCTTCCACGCATCATGTACGAACATAGTGACTTAAGTCAGGCGAGCTGTAGCTCCACGTGATCTGTACGGACGAGTGACGTAGATTACATGTGCTTTAGCTCCACGTGTCCTGTACGGACGAGCTACCAATGTATATCAGAGTTATAGCTTATTGGGCCTAAACATTCAAATCTTGTGAAAGGCCCATTAAGCCAATGAATTGTGGACTATAAAAGGAGGCACTTAGAAGGAAAAGGCAGGTCAGATCTAATATATTGTAAACAGGGTATTTTGAACTAAGTCATTTTCTGAAGTGCTCTAGGAATCCCTATAGCAGCTCATCTGTTATAACTCATTTGTGTTTACATACGTGAACATTGGCGCCCACCGTGGGGCTCGATAAAACTTTCCAACGACCGAGCTATGCCTTTAATCTACTCATTATCTTGTTGCAATGTGGTTCTATTTGAAGGAATAACACAATTATATGAGGCCTCTAGAGAACCTCTAGAGAAAAATATAGAGCAACATCAATAAAAAGAGGAGAGGAGAAGGATCACTACCTAGCTCTTCAACTTGGATGAGAAGACGCCAACTCATCATCAGGTGGCGAAAGGTCACTACCTAGCTCTTCAACTTGGATGAGAAGACGTCAGCTCCTCATTAGGTTAATTTTGGAATCCAAATGCTGAAAGGTCCTCACCTTGCTCTTCAACTCGGATGAGAGGACCTCACCACCTCAGTATGATGACTTTGGAATCTAAACGCTGAAAGGTCCTCACCTAGCTCTTCAACTTGGATGAGAGGACCTCATCACCTCAGTAGGGATGACTTTGGAATCTAAGTGCAGCAAAGTTCGTACCTATCTCTTCAATTCGGATGAGATGACTTCAACACCTCAGTAGGATAACTTTGGAACCTCAGTGCAGCAAGGACTCATTTATCAACTCACAACTTGGAGTAGGCAAGTCAACATGGTGCAACCTCCAACCCAACCTGATTCTTGGTGAAATGGCTAATAGACTACTTGGAGATAACATTTCAGCTTAATTTGCTATTCAAGATGAGAAAGACCTGGGCGAGTTTCAGTATAGACCTGACCCTCAGGCAAACTCACGTTATAAGGATAGATCCGTTAGAGACTTTCCTTGACGTCATAATAAGGGTAGCTGAGCAGAGCTATGCCTTCAAGACCTGGGCGAGTTTCAGTATAGACCTGACCCTCAGGCAAACTTACGTTATAAGGAAAGATCCGTTAGAGACTTTCCTTGACGTCATAATAAGGGTAGGCGAGCAGAGCTATGCCTTCAAGACCTGGGCGAGTTTCAGTATAGACCTGACCCTCAGGCAAACTTACGTTATAAGGAAAGATCCGTTAGAGACTTTCCTTGACGTCATAATAAGGGTAGCCGAGCAGAGCTATGCCTTCAAGACCTGGGCGAGTTTCAGTATAGACCTGACCCTCAGGCAAACTTACGTTATAAGGAAAGATCCGTTAGAGACTTTCCTTGACGTCATAATAAGGGTAGCCGAGCAGAGCTATGACTTCAAGACCTGGGCGAGTTTCAGTATAGACCTGACCCTCAGGAAAACTTACGTTATAAGGAAAGATTCGTTAGAGACTTTCCTTGACATCATAATAAGGGCAGCCGAGCAGAGCTACGTCTTCAAGAGCCGAACGAGTACTGGTATAGACCCAATCTTTGGCAAACTCACGTTATAGGAAAAAATACGTTAGAGATTTTCCTTGATGTCAATAAAAGTAGCCGAGCAGAGTGTCGATTTGTTCATGTTCAAGGGATGAATGTCATTATTTCAATATCCCTAGCTCACATTCATTAAATGTTTGTCAAGTTAATAACAAAGAGTCCACCGACCAGATGAAGAGCAAACATATACGCCTTAATAAATTTTACATATGGTGGATTGTGAAATGGTATAGGCCGACCTTATGAAGAACAAACGTCTACGACTTAAAAGGCTTGACGCTTGGTGGACTGTGGACTGGATATACGTCGACCTGAGGAAGAACAAACGTCTACGCCTTAACAGACTTGACGCTTGGTGGACTGTGGACTGGTATGGAGGACCATACCATGTGAACTTTATTATACTTTGATCATTCATGTTATCGTATGCCCAGCTCAGCTCAAGCAAGAGCTCATCCCTCTACAAGCTCAGTTAAACTCAACCTTAAGCATGTCCAGCTCAGCCCAACCACGAGCTTATTCTTTAGCTGGTCCAGCTGATTCCTTCAGCATGTCAAGCTCAGCTTGGTCATAAGCTTCCCCTTCAGCTTGGTCAGCTCAACTTGACCATGAGCTCCTCCTTAAGCATGTCCAACCTAGCTCGAGAAGGAGCTCTTCGTTCAGCATGTTAAGCTCAGCCCGGTCATGAGCTTCCAATTCAGCTTGGTCAATTCAGCTCGACCATGAGCTCCTCCTTTAGCATGTCCAGCTCAGCTCGAGTAGGACCTCTTCCTTCAGCATGCTAAGCTCAGCTCGGTCATGAGCTTCCCTTTCAGCTTGGTCATCTCAGCTCGACTATGAGCTCTTCCTTCAGCATGTCCAGCTCGGCTCGAGTAGGAGCTATTCCTTTAGCATGTTAAGCTTAGCTCGATCATGAGCTCCTCCTTCGGCATGCTAAGTGCAGCTCGGTCAGCTCAACTCGGCCTTGAGCTCCTCCTCCAGCATGCCCAGCTTAGCTCGACCATGAGCTCCTCCTTCGGCATGCTAAGCTCAGCCCGGCCAGCTCAACTCGGTCTTGGGCTCCTCCTCCAGCACGCCCCGCTTAGCTCGACCATGAGATCCTCCTTCGGCATGCTAAGCTCAGCTCGATCAGTTCAACTCGGCCTTGAGCTCCTCCTCCAGCATGCCCAGTTTAGCTCGACCATGAGCTCTTCCTTCAGCATGCTAAGCTCAACTCAGTCAGCTCAACTCGGCCTTGAGCTCCTCCTCTAGCATGCCCAGCTCAGCTGACCATGAGCTTGCCCTTTAGCTTGTCCAGCTCAGTTCGACCGTGACATCCACCTTCAACATACTATGCTCAGCCCATCCTTCAGCATGCTAAGCTCAGCTCGGTCATGAGCTTCCCCTTCAACTTGGTCAGCTCAGCTCTACCATGAGCTCATCATTCAACATGTCTAGCTCAACTCAACCATAAGATCAAACTTCAACATGTGTAACTCAGTTGGATCATCAAGGTCATGTTAAGCTCAACCTTAATCTCGACAAGCTCAGTGTGGTCATGCAGAGCTCCACCCTTAGTCTTCCACGCATCATGTACGAACATAGTGACTTGAGTTAGGCGAGCTGTAACTCCACGTGATCTGCACGGACGAGTGACGTAGGTCACATGTGCTTTAGCTCCACGTGTCCTGTACGGACGAGCTACCAATGTATATCAGAGTTATAGCTTATTGGGCCTAGACATTCAAATCTTGTGAAAGGCCCATTAAGCCAATGAATTGTGGACTATAAAAGGAGGCACTTAGAAGGAAAAGGCAGGTCAGATCTAATATATTGTAAACAGGGTATTTTGAACTAAGTTATTTTCTGAAGTGCTCTAGGAATCCCTAGAGCAGCTCATCTGTTATAACTCATTTGTGTTTACATACGTGAACAAGTTTGCTTCTTCGGTTTTTAATGTTTTCGTCGTCTTAGTGCGGTCTTGTGTTTGTTCGCCGTTTTGTGCGGCGTTGTATTTGTTCGTAGTTTTGTGCGTCGTTTGTTGTTTTTCGTCATAGTACGGGGTTCATTGAATTCAAATTGACATATTCACTTGAACTCATTACAGATCTGATGAAGACTTGGACGTCAATGTTACAAATCTGGGAGTATAAATATTCCAGTTACATTTATATTGTCATATTTATAGACACTTTCATGTTGCCATTGTATGCTATTAATCTAGCTACTGTAAAATTGTTTGCAGATTCACCCTTTTCAATTTTTAGTAATCTTTGAATTTGTAATAATCTATGTACTATTTTTTAATTTGAATGAATGCATTTCTTTTTTAGTAAAAAAAAAAGAAAGAAGGAGTATTAGTCAAAGTGTGTTGAAAACGAAGAAGCACGAATACTTCTCGGTTTAGGCGTATTCGGGTCGGATACGTGTTGGTGTCTGACATCAACACAGTTCCAACACTTCATATTGAATTATCTCATTTTTTCAAATTATTATCGGTGTCGACATATCAGTACCGACATAACCTCAACACTTATGATAACATTGAACTATGTCATTTTTTTTTTAATTATTATTGAGCCGACGTGTCAAAGTGTGTTGAAAAGCCGAGGAAATCAGGTGAGGTGATTACTGAGGCACGTGAGTCAGCGTATTTTGTCAGCTGTCTCCTTTTAAATCACGTGTCGTTTCATCCCTCTATATAATACTTGTCGGTTTCGCATCGCCTATCATCATGCGATTCACTCTCAACCGAACCGAAAAATCTTCTTCACCCTAAAGCAGTCCCATCTCTTTACCATGGTCTCTCCCTCACCCCATCATCTCTCCCACCTAGCAAAATAATCAATACAAACACGACACGAAACAAAAACAACACACACAGTATATATTGAAACTTAAGAGAAAAATATAAGAAAAAAAGATATTTAGAGAGAGAAAGATAGTGTGTGTCTGTGTTGTTCTCATCATATTCATTCACCCAACAAAACAACACATCACATTCACAATTCCCCTTATTCAAAGGGATTTCCCCCAAATCTTCGATCCGAGAATTTTAGGGTTTCTATTTCACACCAGATTTTCCCCTAATCTTCTCCCAATTTCCATTATTTTATTATATTCCGTTTTACATTGCCGCTTCTTTCGCGCCACTCCTAACCCTTCAGGTTCGTTACACAATTTCTCGATTGCGTTCATTTCACTCACATTCATTCAATATTTATATTCTCAAACAACAATTTCTTCATTTTTTTAGGGTTTTGTATATGATTGATTGATAATTTGATTTTTTTTTTGTGTGTTCTGTGTAGAAATAAACCAATTCTGAAGTTTGTTTTGGTGAGAATTGGGAAAACTTGGTGGTATGTAGGTGTCATTTTGATCCTTTGAGTGTGACTGTTTGTAAACCTATTTTTATGATTATGAGGAAGAAAAGGAAAGGAAGTGAGACTGATGATGCATCTACGGATCTGGGTGATGTTGTTTTGCCTTTGGATCATGTTGGTTCTGTTGGCTCGTCGATTTTGAAGTCTCATTATTCGTTAGAAGATTGTTGTAGGTTGAAGAAAAGGTGTAAAGAAGATGCTAGTGAGCCTGCATGTTCGTTTAAGAGTAGACTTGCTGGCATTGCCACTGCGCCGCCTTGTGGGACTTCATCTTTGATTACGTCGACTAGAGGTCTTAAGAGGAAGATAGGTTGTATTGATGTTGCTACTCAGATGGGTAGGAAGAAGAAGATTGATGATGATTATGTTTCTGGTGAATCGATCGGGCAAGGAAAATTTGGATCGGTTTATCTATGTAGGTCTAGGGTTAGTGGAGCGGAATATGCGTGTAAAACATTGAGGAAAGGAGAGGAGACGGTTCATCGGGAGGTTGAGATAATGCAACATTTGTCTGGACATTCTGGGGTTGTGACACTGCAGGCAGTTTACGAAGAAGCTGAAAGCTTTCATCTTGTCATGGAATTGTGCTCTGGGGGACGACTGATTGATCAAATGGTTAAGGACGGTCCATATTCAGAACAGCGGGCTGCTAACGTATTAAAGGAAGTGATGTTAGTCATCAAGTACTGCCATGACATGGGAGTTGTGCATAGAGATATCAAGCCTGAGAATATTCTGCTCACAAAATCAGGGAAATTAAAGCTTGCAGATTTTGGACTCGCCATGAGAATTTCGGAAGGTAGCATGCAAACCCTGATTGGATATTTTTTTCCTTTTTTATCTATGTATTCAACATTTCAACTTTGACAAAATCCTTTCATAATCTGTCTTTTTTAAAATCCAGTATATCTGCATCATGTTTATGTATGTTCGAGTGAACTAACTTTTTGTTATTTCCTATAATATAACATTGTTAACAAAGTTTTTGAAGGTATTGATCACAATGAAATTTCAACTTCAACTGCATCAATTTTGGAAGTGTTTGTTATTGCAACTTTTTTCCAATTTCCATATTTTCCATCTTTAACTTTTTTTAATGTCATCATGTTTTTATAGGAGTAAAAAATGTTGGGGGGGTTCGTTTTGCATGACCAATTCTTGCAAGTTTTCTGTTTTTGCCTTCATCAGAAATGGAATGAAATTAAACACTCAAATCGGTCGTCCAGATGTCATTGTCGGCACATTAATTCTCGAACGATATTTGTTATGAAATTAATCACATCATGATTTAAATGGAAGTGTTATCAAATAGCTGAGGGAGGTAGTTGATTGGTACCATGATCCGGCCTGCACACTAAAACACTTCTCCAACCCGTTTGCCAAAACGCATGACCCGGATAGTAAACCCTAAAAGTAGATTTACCTCTTCGGCTCTTCAGCTTGTCAGAGTTCATTCATACTATTTGAGCAGCTTTATACTTGCTCCATCAAACAATTCAACCGCAGTTCATACTATTGAGCAGCTTCATACTTGCTCCATCAAACTTATCAACCCGTTTTCTTGAAACACATGACCCATATAGTAAACCCTTAGGCTCCTGACCATTACTCCCCTAAACTCTTCAGCTGGTGACCTGTAGTCCCGAGTGACCCCTATTTTCTGACGAATTTCCTTCTCCAGCAACTTCTCCTCGTTCTTATTACCCTCTGTTATTCTGATTTTCCTATCCATCCTATACGAGACTGGATCCTCTCCAGTGTATTGTTCACTGGAGAGTGTCCAGTGTGTATCCTGGCCATCCAATTCTCTTTTAATTAAGTTGACCACATAAAGTAATACAAAATCAATGGTTGAGATTTAACTGGACATAAATTACAATTGAGAGGATCTGTTCTCATCCTATACTCTTAGGGTTTTTTCTTCTCTGTTCTGTACTACTTGGGCAGTTTATTTTTTAATATTTCCTTATATTTTTGTTTTCCAGCATGATAATTTAGGTTTACACTTTACAGCTAGTGACATGTTAGTTTAATATATATATATACTGAGGGGTATACTTTTTGTCTTGCTGCCATGAACCACCTCCCGTCATTGTCATATGGCTCTTCCAAAAATATTATCACCAAATTAGTCCCTCAAAGATAAAAAATCCCTCAAAGATAAAAAATCATCGGGAAGTTAGTCCTTTTGTATCACTACCTCGGTGTTCCGCATGGATAAATTTGGTGACTACAGTATTTCCTTGATGGGCTAATTTGGTGAAAACTCCTTTTAAGAACTAGCAAAAGTAATACTATAATTTTTGGAACTGATTTGGTGACAGCAGTGTTTTAAGGGCTAATGTGGCAACATCCGAATCTTTGGAGGTCTAAATTGAGGGTTTACTATTGTTAAACGTTTTGGTGGTTTCGGACTAGGTCATAGGGAAAATGCTTGTATATGTTTGAACTTAACATATTCTTATGGTAGGTCAACATTGATTTCATTTTATTGTAAGAAATCACAAATTTTATTACGGCTGATATGTTTTAATCGGGTTCAGTTATCAGTCAAATATTATTTGTTAAGCCAATGTCTTATAAGCTTAATATTTGTATCTTAGGTCAAAACTTGACTGGATTGGCTGGAAGCCCTGCATATGTTGCCCCGGAAGTATTGCTGGGCAAATACTCTGAGAAGGTTGATATATGGAGTGCTGGAGTGCTCCTGCATGCTCTATTGGTTGGCTCTCTTCCATTTCAGGGAGATTCATTGGAAGCTGTTTTTGAGGCTATTAAAACTGTCAAGTTAGATTTCCAAGCAGGGATGTGGGAATCAATATCTAAACCTGCACGAGATCTTATTGGGAGAATGCTGACAAGGGATACTTCGGCCAGGATATCAGCCGATGAAGTACTAAGTAAGTTCATGATAAATTATGAAAATATGTTGTTGGATGCATCCCTGATTTAAATAGATGATATGCCCAAGTTTTTTTTTTATATTTATCTTTTGTTGTTCCAACTCCCAAAGGAATTTCAATAAATAGAAGATTTGCCAAGTTACAAACTTACAACAAGCTTTACTAATCAACCCTTCTGCACTTTTTGTGTTTATTTATCTTTTATTTTTTTGGGTAGAATAGTGAATAAGTTCATATGATTTAGTATACTATCTATGTCATTGCATGCTACTTTTCTATATTTATGATACTCTTTTCATAATTTCTAAATATTTTTTTGAAGAAAAAATGGAAGATAAATTATTGTTTGATCGTTTTAAAGTTGTTGCCATTGCCTTGCATGTTATACTAATATTTAGTCTTTCAATTTCAGGGCATCCATGGATTTTGTTCTACACCGCCCAATCATTAACAATGCTGCCCATCAAAACAAAATTGAAGAATCAAATTGGTGCCACATGCAGACAGGTTGTCGCCACACCAGAACCTAACACGATAGATAATGGCTCGCTTAGCGAGCTTTTATCTTCGGAAAGTTGCAATTCAGATGATCCGGATGAATGTGTGTTGATTGATGCACTAGCCACTGCAATTTCACATGTGAGGATATCTGAACCAAAAAGGAGCAGGTTGTGTAGTCCCACTGGCCCGATAATAGTTCAACAAGGTTCATCTAACATGAAGGCTAACAACCTCTGTAAAGCATTTTGACATAACGACAGGCTGACACCACTACACACTGCCTTTACTATTTTAGCTGTGGGCAGAAGTGGATTTTACTTGCTGACATCCCATGTTAGGTTGGCCTGGGTCTTCTCGGAGTTCCTTTTTAGTGTAAGATAAGATATAGTAATAATTGCAATTCTCTTTTTTGTCCTTTTTCACGTTAACCCAATAATAGTTCCACTGACAAGTCAAATAATTGTACAGCCTATGTAAATAGCAAGTTAATCTATTGCTTCCATGTTCTTGAGAAATAGAATGTGATTTCAGTTGATGTTCATTTGGAGATTTTAGCTCATTTTCAGTAGGAATTATCGGGTGATCCCTAAAGTCCTCTATTTTACCCTCTCATTTCGATATACACTTACTTGCGACATTTTAACCATGGTCACCTATGCTTTGATTTTTCAGAGTAAAATTCAATTCTCAATTACTAAATTTTGAGGTTTTGGTGGCTCAAAGTGCTTGCCCAAGCTCTTGATCCAATTCAAACTATGTGTTGTAAAAGTTTCTCGCGCTTGCTTGCACGCGAAGGAGTCTGATATTTATCTTTTACCTTATCAACTATCATGTGAGACAGTTTATTTTTAAAAAAGGACAAAAAATGTAAGGGGGAGAGAGAGTTTCTTTGCCTAATTACTCTTTGAGAAAAATGAAAATGCAGAGGATGCCGAAAATGGGAGAAGAGCCGTTTCAAAAGAAAATGGGAGAAGAGAAGAGAGTTACTAAAAAAAAAGAGGTCACACACTCTTTCTTTACAAAATGGTTAAACATAAAGGAGTAAATTGTCTATTTAGATTGATATATTGTCATGTTGTCTTCTAACAAAATGGTGTTAATGTAATGTCATAAGTATCATAATTTATGTAAGTATAATAATGAACTCATCCTACAATGTAACAAGAATTAAAAAGAAATGCCACTCAAGATTCAAATGTAATCTCATGAGTATTATATAATTTTCAGCAAATTATTATAGAAAGTGATTCTAGAAAGTGATTCTCTTTTATGTCATTAGGATGATCGAAGAAAGAGTTAGTTTGTTGGACATCAATCATATCAAACCATCAAACAAACAGAAAAACACGCGCAAAAACCAAAGAATAAATGTTCTAACGATAGTAACACGGCGCAATAATAATAGATATACATAAAAAACAGTGTACAAGGGTGTTAAAAACTGAACCAATAAGCCATGGAGAGTGGCGCGTGGACCCCACACGCTGGTGAGTAGCTTCTGCAATGACGGCGCGATGATTAGTGCACCCGGATGAACAGTAATTGCAGTATGAACAATGCTCGTGTTATGAGCAATGCTTGCGTATGAACAATGATTTGTGGTAAATTTGGGCTAGCCTTGACGGTGGCTGAATCCAAAGAGAAAGCTAGGGTTTCGGAACCTGCTCTGGATATCAACTTAAATATGAATATTTCTCGATAACTTGAAAAAGGTTGAAAAAACTATTTATATACATAAGAGATATAATCTAAATAGGAATGCAATCATTTCATAAAACCAAATGATACTAACAAATCATACTATAATAAATATCAATATCTCAACAGTTTCAAAAAAAAAAAAATCTAAGAATCCAAGTTCAGAAAAAAAAATTGTACCACAAGAATCGAACTTGATTCATCCAAAATAATTCGTACCGAGCTCATTATCTAAATATTTGGTTTAAAGTTTTGGCCAACCTTTACTTAACTTGCGACACAACTCTGAATTATTAGAACTCCTCCCCCTAGGAACCACATGGTTAAAAAAAATACTTGGTTTAAATGTCTTTCCACCTCATTATCTAAATACTCCCGCCGTCCCAAAATAAATGACATAATATTGAATTTGTGTACTATTCATATGATCACCATACTTTTCTACGAATATATACATGCAAATACTAACATATGCCATGTTGTTAGATTTGTCTCGATGAGTATTTTTAAAATATATAATTTCTATAATTTTTAAGGTTTTTTCTAAAGTATCCTGTATAATTTGAGGTATTTATCCATCAACCAATAAAAACAAACTACATAAGTAGATTTATATGTAGTCCCCACAAATTTGTTGCAAATTGGTTGTGAGGATCACATACAAATCTACTTATGTGGTTTATTTTCATTAATTGATGAGTAAATACCTCAAATTATGAAGGAATAGAATATGTCTCACACCAGATTTCTGCTAATCAATCCATTTACAAGAATAACAAAGGTAATCAATGTCTCCACCTTTCAAGTTAATTCTTATATTAATTATGGTAACCATGTAATGCTTGCTCTTAGCAAATGCTCTGAGGAATTTGTTTTGGATGATTTATGCAAAGATGGGAATTTGCATGTCTATCAATCTCGAATTTGTGGTTGGGTTACCTATTCTTCAACTAAAGGAAATCAAGAGAGTGTTGTTCACTTTGTACTTTTGCACAATATAATATATGTTATCACTAATAAGGCCAACATAGGGGTACTTATAGCTTGAATTCTGGAAATATTAAATTTCTAAAACTGAAAAGTACTCCCAATGTAACTTTTAGTGGTTAACTTATCGGACAAGCAAGTAAGGAATGCTTACAAGATAGACTTTTCCACTATGACCTATGTCAAACTGGAAACTTTGGGCGACATTGCATTATTTTATGATTCGAATCATGTGCAGAAAAATTGTTATGCATTGAGCAACCCGAACAGATGAGGATATGAGAGCAACTCTGTGCATGTCACCTATCTTTCATCTACAATATGCAGAGTGTATTCATGGGATGATAAAAAATTTCAAAAATGCATTACGCTTCCAATTCGTTGTGAAACAGATTCATTCATGTTCGAATGGTGTTTCAGACAGATACAATACGAGATTGATTATTCTCTAGTCGAGTAATTTGCATATTGTACACTATGATAATTATGGTCTTTGTGTTTCACCCTATTTTCCTTTTTGCTTGTGTAAAACTTGTAATTTAATTATAGCTAGAATGAGGGAGGGTGACCGTCTATTTAAGTCTAGTACTATTTATTATTTTGTTGTTCAAATAACACACCTCTTTTGTCTGTTTATTGTTTCTAGTTGTCTGTTAAGTGCAGAATTGTTGAAACTGTGTCTATATTACTGTTTAATCAATGAAAGTTTATGAGAATGTATTTTTTAATCAATATCAAATGTTGTTTTAAGTGACTTGGCATGGTTGAAATTTTTAATTTTGAGAAAATGGCCAAGATATACTCACTACTTAAATTTTGACGGACTCTGAGGGTGTGTTTGGTTGAGAGGAAAGAAAGAGGGAGAAAATAAAATTACGTATTTCAATGGATGAATTTAGACTAAATTCATCCATTGAAATACGTAATTTTCCTTCCCCCTCTTTCTTTCCTCTCAACCAAACGAAGCCTGAAAGTCACCAAAATTTCACTTACATCCGCCGGAAATTAGCAAATTTCTAGTAGCGGTGTAAGAATAAACTCGAAAACTGAGTTAGCGATGTGATTCCGTAAAAATATCTAAATATTATTTGATTTTATTATTAATTAAATTAGGGAAATTTGTAGTTAGGATTACAACATGATATTTTAATATAAACTTGATGACCAAGTTTTACTTATTATAAGGAAAAATTTGTGTCATCCCCCTCCCCTCCTTGTTAATATAAACTTTTTGTTTTTCATTTGGGAAAGTGTTTGAAGATTTTTTTGTTAATGAAACTCTAGTGAAAATTGGCTAGCTTGTGGAGGTGACTGCGTAGAATTGTCTAATAGAACAATTTGCCGGATGATGTTGATACACAGTGTTCTGTTCTTGATTCAAATTCACAACCTGCCAACCAGTTTTATGTCCCAGAAAGTAGGTAAAAGCATTGGTTATTATATTGGTGAATTTTTGGAATATGATGAGAAGAATGACAGTCTTTCATGGAGAAAATATATGCGCATACGCGCATTAGTTGACATATGTAAACCATTGAAGCGGTTCAAAAGATAAAGAAGACTGGAGGCGAAAGCTAACTAGTTAATATCAAATATGAGAGATTAGGGACATATTGTTATGTTTGTGGACTATTGGGACATTCCGAAAACAGATGCCCTAAGCCATTTGAGATGACGTACATGGTTACGATGCGAGAATGGGGACCGAAACTAAGAACAGACATGGGCAGAAGAAACAATGGTGAATCTAAGTGGCTCCGACAAGGAGGTGATCTTGAAACAGTCATAGAAAATGACACAAATATGCATGTGAACTCAAATTGATTACGAACACACAAGTTACAAAATCTAGATTACTCTAATATTTATCTAATCGACAGTATTCGATTATAATACCTCTAATATTTGTATTTACTAGTTACAAAATCTATATACACTCAAATTGAAAATCCAGCGTCTATAATAATAAAATAAAACAAATCACATGATGGAACAAGAATTAGGGTTCTCATCATTGAACATAAGTAAACCAGAGTTAAACTCATGCCCAAACGGGTTCAAGTAGGACAACCGTGAAGGTTGCACCGGATAACCCTGGATGTACCTTTGCTCCATGTAATGATGATAATCACCCCTAGGGTGAACCTCCACGGTAGTACATTTGGTTTGATCGCGACAGCATCCGTTGTAGTGATACATGGTTGGTCGTAGTGGATATTGGTACTTTGATTGCAAGACATCTATAATATCTTTGTTTGGACTTTCTCTCAATCTAATCAATGCATTTTTCCATTGAGAGATATGTAGGGTAAACAAAAATGAACCCAATATTTTAATAGCTAGAGGTCTACCATTTGTATAATGTAGCATTTCACATGCCAATTGTTCATAATAACTAGTAATATCAGCACATTTGAAAGCTTTTTGATAGAATAATAATTGAAGAGAGTCAATTTGATTCAAGAGTGGAACTTTGTAAGGTGCATCCACTCCATACTCTATCAAGATGTGCTCATATCTAGAAATTATAATGATTCTACTCCCTGCACCAAAACATTCACGATTCACGGCTAATTTCTCCAGCTGTTCAATTCGATCGACATTATCAAGAATTAGAAGGGCCTTTAGATGAAGCATCCTACTTCGTATCAAAATAGTTGCCTCAAAAGGATTGCATACCCGAAGGCGTTCTTCCTTTAGAGTTTGACGTAGAATTTGCTTTTGTACACCAATTGGACCATCGACTCTATAAATTTTGCTTACATCTTCAATAACACAGCATGCTTCAAATTCATGAAAAATCCTGTCATATAAAACAGCTGTAAGAGTTGATTTCCCTATTCCTTTCATCCCGCAAATTCCTACAACCTGAACATCATTAGCCGAATCCAAACATAGATGTTTTTCTAATTCTTCTAAAGGAGAAGTCAACCCCACTAGATCTTTTGGAAGGCTTGAAAACATGGGACCCAATGAATCCATTATCTGTTTAGCAATCTTTTCAATCTCTGCATATTGACGCCTGCATGTTTTAAAAAGTTAATCAATAAACTAAATCATGACAATATAAAAAATAAAATAAGATGTAAATATAAGATGTAACACCGCTATTTTAGATTGAAGGTGTGTCCAGTGTCTAATGTGTGGTTACTGGTTAGATTTAATCGCTTCTTTTTTCTTAAATTGTGTCGGTGCTTCATAGTATACCAAAAAAGACTACTTACTTGTGGCGTAAATCCCAGCCAGTTATATTGGCCACTCGTGTGAGAGCTGTTCTCCATCTTCTCACCACCTCTAAGTCATGCTTGAGCCTTTCTTTATGTTTTTCAAAGGCTTTACCATACCTTCCTTTTTGATGTCTCACCTCAGATGGATCAACATCATAGAAAATAGGCAGAACATGTCTTCCAGATATTAGAGCACAATAAAGGATCTGATCCAGTTCTCGCAAGCACCATGTTGAGAAAGCATAGTTCTTTGAGAAAACCACTATGAAAATCTGAGATCCTTCAATTGCACAAAGGAGCTCGGGTCCTATAGATTTACCTTTCCTGAGATTTTTATCATCCTTAAATGGAACAATTCCTTTTCTTTCAAGGGCAGCAAAAAGATGATCGGTGATATTGCATCGCGTGTCTGTTCCTCTGAAGCTGACAAACACATCATAAACGTATTTCCTTCTCAAAGGGCTACTGCTGCTGCTGATACTGATACTTTTGCTTTGCATTTGGATTATGCTGTTAGTGGAAGCCATTTAAATTGCCAAAGATGAAGCTAAATTGCTAAGTAATCAGTGGCAGTGTGCAACTGTATATAAAAGAAGCGTGAAGAAAAAGCTACGGACGGGTAGTAATATAAATAATCAATCATTTGTGTGTAGTTTAGAATTAGAACTAAAATACAATGCAACTTCTTCTCTTATTCCCAGAAATTTCATTGTTTTATTTCCTAGATCTTTCGGTATCTCTTGTTCCCAGAAATTTCCTCATCACTGAGTTTTCATTCATTAAAATTTCTAAGATTTGTCTTATTGAATGTCTTTGTTTTTTGACCAAGTCTTGCTTCAAATCACTGTTCTAATTCCTACCACCATATTGCAGCTAAATAAAAGATACATGGGCCATGGCACATCAAGTTTTAGGATATTTAATAATAATAACAAATTTTACCAACATGATAATTATAACAACAACAGGATGCTTAAATGAGGTTAATCTTTCGTATAAAAAATAATAATTAATAATAATAAGACTAATCAAATTCATGGTCCACTTAAACCCTAAGATTGACACTTGAATCCTTAAAATTACAGCATCTGAAATGCAAGTCAACTATAACATGGTCCACTTAAATCTCATAGCATGCTATTTCTGTGATCACAAACAAATAGAGCATAATTTGTCAAATCAAGTTTTAAGCAAATAACTTAATTTTTAAATCTGGCCTGAAACTTAATTCTATAATTGTGGTTCACACATGGTTCAGTTAAATATCCAACATCTTCTCAATTCTATGCCCTTTTTTATCCACCCAAAAAGTTACTGCATACAAAGAAAAGGTCACTAAATACAAAGAACCAAAAGGAATCAAGGAAGAAGACAAAGAAAAAGCTAAATAAATTAAAAGTAATCCCCTAAATCAGTTTCCTACATTCAATTCTACAAATGAATTATAGTCCTTTTTATTACCTATTCGATAAAGCACGAGCAAGACAGACTAGAAAATGTAAACATTTATGTAATCACTAGAATTTAACAAACAAGGCCACATAAATATCTAATCTCTGTCATAAAATGCATCTTGCTTGTATTCGTCTGATATGATAAATATTCAAGCAAGATGCATTTAAATTATTTCAACGAATACAACATCCAATGTAATTTACAACTATAAATAGATCATTCATAAAACATCAAACATAGTACCAACATGTTCCTTGAATCAAATCTAAATCAGCTGCAACATGTAACGTAAACAAAATATCCCAATTCGAAGCAAAACACAAAAACCACGAACCTAGCTAACGATGAATGTTAAGCAAGTCCTTACTCCTTCGCTTCAGTCTGCTCCTCCATAAGAACATCACTCACATACCTATTCAAAAGATCCGCCTTCTTCTTCTGCAGCACCATATTTTCTCAATCTCTTTCTCATCAGACAACGGCTCATGAACTACGAATTCCCTCTCTTTCTCATCCAACCCCTCTCTCATCTCCCTATCCTTAATCCTCTCTTCCTCCACCACATCCTCCTCCTCCTCGTGAAGTATCTCCCTAGCAGCAGTAGTAACCTGAGCAACCTCCCCACTCCTAACAGCCTTCCTAGCTTCCTTCCTTATCATATCAAGCCGATGCAACTCTTCAGCCGCCTCACGCCTCATAACATCCTACAATGGAAAAAATACACATGTATTTCATTCATAGCTGTGATTTTTTCATGAATCCATCACGATAAGTGTAATTTAGCTACATATCACCACTACCTATATGTATTTCATGGTTCATATATGAGATCCTATGTAATATGTATTGAGCTTTTCTGCTGCAAAAATACAATTATTAGCTTATTGGTTGTAGATGATCTTTCTAAAGGGGCAACTATAAATGTGTGTGTACACACACACACACACACACACACACACACACATAATAAGACATTTTGAAGAAGCAATACAAGTCATTTAGAAAATTCCCCATTTTTCTTGCATAAAATAAAATGATGGGTATGTTTTAGATTGAAGAAATTGGAATTGAGATTGTGAAAATTGTTACCTTTTTGTGGTTTAGAGAGGTTTGTGTGATGCTAAATGGGAAAATGGATGGATTTGAATGAAGAATTAAGAAGGGGTTTTCCAGTTTTGAGAGAGAGGAGCAGCTATCCGAGGAGTTTGTGTTTGTTTTATGTAAGTGAGTGGTTTTCAAAAGTAATGTGTTTGTTTTTGAATCGTGCAAGAACATCTCTTTAACAATTCTATGCTAACATTTCTCTGAGTTAATTTGGTAAACAGATTCTCTCACCGTTATATTTCACATATTTTTATTGGTCGAGAGGTAAATACCCCAAATTATGAAAGCATAAAGTAAGCCTCACCAATACCATTATATTTGAATATAAATTTAGGTGAAGTCTACTTTACCCTTTCATAATTTGAGAATATTTACTACTCACTCATTAACCGATGAAAACAAGCCATGTAAGTAGATTTTCTGCATGAGTTAATGAAAGAAAGCAAAAAGGGGTACATCATATGGAACTGGGCACCACAGCTTCTGATATTGGATCATCCTGCAACAGGTGGAATTGTGACTCAATGTGGTTGAAACTCGATTCTCGAAAGCTTGAATGCTGGTTTGCCAATGATCGTGTGGCCATTGTTTGCTGAGCAATTTTTCAATGAGAAGTTGCTAGTTGATGTTTTGAAGATAGGGGTCCCTGTTGGAGCAAAAGAAAACAAGTCATGGAATTGTATTTGAGTAGAGGCAATGGTGAGAAGAGGAGATTGCAAAAGCTGTTGAGATTTTGATGGGTAGTGGCCAAGAGAGCAAGAGCGCAGGTATTTGTGTAGGGTCCCTTTCATTTTTTTGTCTTTGTCACCGTTCTGAAGTCACTATGATGTCATACTATATAGCAGGTTGTTAAGCATTGGGCTTGTCCCAAAATTCTAGTATAAGAATGAATGTTTTATGCTTTTAATTGTTGAAGAGGTTTGATGTCATGACTATTATGTGTCTTTTGAGCTATTATGTGTCTTTAGTTAGGGCTGAGGAGCCCTTGTATGTTGATGCTCAAACTGTTTTGCTCTTGTGCAAACTTATTGGCTTGTTTGTACTCATTGTACAATGAACTATTGACGTTTATAAAAATAATAATAATTTTTTGTCTTTCAAAAAAAAAAATATCATTATTAATATTATTGATTTTAGTCATGTTTATATATTGCGCATTTATAAATTTTAAATTTAATTTTTAAATAACGTATCGCGGCAGTATTGGATAGAGATTTTTAAAAAATTTCCCGTATCGACGTATCGGTATCGTATCAGTATTGTGTCACGTATCGAGGCTTCATAGGTTAGAGTATACAAGATCATAACTAACTCTCCTAGAGTGAAGGAAATTAGTTACAAAAAATCATTCTTTTTACAAGCTTTGTTAGCTTGTGATACAAGCAATGTGTGATCATTGTGTTCCTCTTCCATATGACTGGTTAGATCTTTTATGTCATCACTATCATTCTTTTTATCATCCAGGAATACTTCGTAAGAGCAATTGAAACTACAAATCACGCATCTGGAATCAAGCTCAAAATTAACATTATCAAGCTGGAGTACGTACACGGTACACCCATTCTCTTGGTGCTCAAAATCAAATTATTTTCTTAAAGGAGTTTCATGTTGCCAAGTTTCCTGACACTAAATTTCTTTTTATATTCTACACTTCAAATCACCTATACATATATATACGATCATAGATCAAAACTCTACCATATAAAAAAAAATACTCTACATATATTAATAGTAATACAAATTTGCTCACGCAGTCCCCGACTCAGATGCTGGACAAAGTCAAACACTACTCCTATCAATGGCGGAAGACTACTAATACTACTTTAGTTTCAAACTACTATAGGTGGTGGTCGTGTCTGTTTACCAGTTTAGGCCTTGATTAGCTTTTTCATGTTATAGGTGGACAAAGTCAAACACTACTCCTATCGTTGCCGGAGCTTCGTAGTGTTTGTTTCTCTCTGTTTGTGGTGTTTTCTTTTTGTTCGTGGTGTTCTGTAATCTTCGTCTCGGTTCGTGGCTGTTCGCTTCTTTTGGGTCTGTTCTTGCTGTGGATCGATTTGTTTCTGTTTCAGACACCACCGCCTCCCTTGCAGTGGTGGTCAGTGGCTCACATGGTGGCTCTAGCATCCATGGGTTTGTTCTGTTTTTTTCGTAGTGCTTGTTGTTATGTTTTTGTGTTCTTATGCTTGATCAGAGATTGGGTGGGTACATTGGTGGCCTCTTGGTTTGGTTTCAAAAATCCTTAGGGATCCGGTTCTATTTACCCGAAAGGGTTGTGTGATTTCTAACGTGTTGGACTCATCCCTCGATCTGAGTTCAAATACGTCCGTTCTTGGTTTCCGGTTGTTTTGGTGTTCTTGTGCTTTTCAATTTTATGATGTTCCAGGTCTGTTGAGATATGCAGGTATCAAGGCGTCAGATCTACCTCTACTCCGGCACCGTCTTCTTATCCGTCTTAGCCCCTGTGGCTGTTTGGATTGTTTTGCTCGAAAGAGCTTTATGCCTGCTGCTTGTTTAGGGGGTTGTTGGTACATGAATCATTCGTCAGTCTCGAACCTTTTGGGATCCTTGCTGATTCTCACTTTTCATATTTTTTGTAACTTGATTTTGCGCCCGTACGCGGGTTCGCTGGGTTGCGCTCGTGATGAATGCTAATTTTGTTAGGATTCATTATGGTAATTTTCACCTGGTATGTATGTTCAGGATGTATTTGGTTGTAGCTGGGTCAGGTTTAATGTCCCCCCAATCTCTGTATCTCTTCTTTTTTAGTTAATATATTTTGATGTTTGCATAAAAAAAAAAAGAAACGGGGGAAGAAGTAGTACATTATGAAGGTGTTTTAGCTGTTTTATTATTATTATTATTATTATTATTATTGTTATTGTAGGTGTAAATTTGGATTGTCCCAAAGTTCATAGATTTCATGGAAATTATCAGTGTTGGAACTGGTTTTAAAAACACATTGAACAATTTTTCAATAAAGAAAAGTGTGTGATTTGTGTCTAAACATTTTTGCACAAGGATTAACTTAAACATTTCTGCACTTCAATGGTTAATCTTTCATTCAATAATCCTAAGTTTTTTTTTCCTTTTGAATTGAATATCTCTCTTTAAAGTACCCAATCCATCTAAATATCTATTTGGATAAATATCTCACTTTATAGTACCCACAATCCATCTTAATATCTATTTGGATAAAGCCATGATCAAGAGAAAGTCGTCGGAGTAACTAATGTACAAGCAGCTATATTTTCCTCTACCAAGTTTCAATTTTTTAATGCACCTATATACAATTACAGAAGAAAAAATACCACTGAAAATCATATCAGTGGAATAAGGCAATGACAGAATAGAAACTGTACATCCAAAATATTTTACTCACATCACATGTATACACATATATATTACGTATGAGACACAAACAGATGAACTACATGGTATTTCAAGCCAATTATTAGTAATCCACTATATTATAGAATTACAGATTTACTTGTGACAATGAATCAAAAAATTATGACAACCACAACACAAATATACACGTACTTATATGCAGAAAAAAAAAAAAAATCTGCTAGGTTGGTTGATCTGGATGGATGCAGTGCTTACACGCTGAGCATGAATCATATTTAAGCAAGTTTCACACCTCCGTAAAATGCTCTGGATCGAAGCAACACAGGATGCTTGTTCGCATGTTTTATGAAACTGTATGTGAATTGAGTGGACTCGGGAAGGATACTGAATCTTGTGTATTAAAGTAAATTTCCTATTCATTATAGAGAAGAAAGACATTTTACACCTGATTTCGAGCAAAGACTCGCAATAGAAAAAACATGTACTGGCACCGAAGTTAGTGTTTTTCATTATGCAGTTAATTCAAGAATCACTCCAACTGTCTGCATCATCGTCTTCATCACTTCCAGCCAATGCCTGTTTCAATAATTGACACTAGTTTAGTTTACCTCCAAGAGAAGTGATACGTTTATGCAGGGACAGACAGAGGAAGACCGCATGCGTTTAACCAAAATTTAACAGAGAACATACACTTAATAGAATAAATTTAACAGAGAAAGAGTGATAGACCTGGCGAATAGAATTTGCTTTTTCCAAGATGGCAGCAACCCTCAAGTTTGTTTTCGGACCCTGAATGTTGGGCCGTGTAACCACAGCAGACCTCAAGTTGAAGGACTGAAAAACAATATTTTGAAATGTCTAAATACAAGAATTTGATACAAGACAGTTAAAATAGCATGAACAAGATCAAAATTTCTAGCTCTTACCTTCGTTCTAATCTGTTCTAACAATGAGTCTCTATCATCTACCTTTGGTGCTATCTGGGGCCTAACACGATCAGTAACCTTCCTCAGCTGCAGTGGTACAAAGGCAGTGTGTTATGCAAAAATTAAGACCACATAAAGAGTAAATTTGACATGAACAAGAAAACTGTCTTTACTCTGCTTTTGTCAAGAGCAGCAGCAACATCAAATAAATGGTTCTGGGGAGGAGGAGGAAGTTTCTTCTTTGGTTTTCCATTTGGTATTTGACTATCAAACTCTGATGATTGGGCAGATGTATCCAATGAGAGTGCCTGATCCCCCTCTGGAGGCAACAGGCTGTGATTGGGCTGCATAACTTCTGTACTTGGTGGTGACTCGGGTGAGATTAAATGATCTCCTTGATCCCTTGCCAAATCAATAGATGGCTCCTCATGCGTTGTAAATTCTAAAACAGTCTCTTCCATTAATTGATTTGGAGAATGAGAATGTTGCTCTTCTGGAGAAATAGGATCTTTTCCAGATACATGACATTCAGCAGATAGCACCGAATGCAATTCTCCAGGACTATCCTTTTTAGCTTCAATTGTATCTTCCATTATTTGGCTAGCAGACTCAGTCGGTTTGACTCGTTGAAAGATGGGATCAGACCCATGAACAGCACATTCAGAGGGCAGAATTGGTGGGCATGGACTTGAATTCAATATGCTTTCTCGGTTACTATCCTTTTTAGCTTCTAAACTTGTATCTTCCATTAACTGACTTGTAAACTGAGAAGATTTTTCTTGTTGAAAAATGGGATTAGCTCCATAAACAGCACATTCAGCGGGCAGTATTGGTGGCCATGGACTTGAACTCAATATGTTCTCTCCATTACTATCCTTTTTAGCTTCTAATCTAGTATCTTCTATTAACTGACTTGTAAATTGAGAAAGTCTTTCTTGTTGATAGATGGGATTATCCCCATAAACAGCACATTCAGCAGGTAGTATTGGTGGGCATGGACTTGATTCTCCCTCTGAAGCAATGACACATTCATGGGGAAGTCCACCATAAGATAGCAAGGGTAATGTTAAGAAAGGGTTGTAGATTTGGCTTCTCTCCTGAAGTAGGTAATTATGTTGACCATTTGCTCCATTTACCATCACAGGATATTGCAAAGGAATAGCAGCACCTGCTGATATCCCAGGAAGGTGTAGGCTTTCATTACTATCCACAGCCACAACAGGCAAAAAAGGATTCTGATACGGCAAGGTTACTCTTTCAGAAGTTGATGAACCAAATTGACTCTTATAATCAGGTGTAACGGGCTGTATTGGTTGGAATGATACCTGACTCGCATATATTTCTTCTCTCTGTGAAACTGGGGAAGCATTTTGAACCTTGCTCATTATCCATTGCATTGGTGGTAGAGGCGGCATAGGTGGCGTCTCCTCAAGATTGATTTTGGCTGCCTTGGGAAAAAGATCAGGAAGTAGAGGTTTCAATGAATCCATCACATGCTTTGCTGGGCTAATCTTTTGATCAGATGACATTGATAAAGAACCATGTGAAGGTTCCCCTGGATGGACTTCAGAAGCAAACTCGATATGGCTTTCAGGCTGCGGTTGATTATAGGAAGGTGGTGAAAAACTATCTTTGCTGTTCTGTAGATCAATCTGGAAAACAAATGTAGATTCTGACCTCCGGAAGTCTAGCTCTGAACATTGAGTCACCATTTTCATGTCATTGGGAGAAGAACCATCTTGGATTTTCTCCTTAAGCAGTGGATGTTGAAAATTATTACATATACTAGAGTCAGAAGGAACTGATCCGTTCAGGTTCAACCGTTCATCAGTTGAAGCAATTTCCAGTTGACCCATTACTATATGTGACTTTAACTCTGTCAAAGTATCTCTCGCAACTTCCTCATTGACTTCCATATTTTTCTCATGAGGATCTTCAAAAGTAGGAGATTCTTCCAAATTTGTACGACTACTCGCTGGAGATGTGATATATGAAAATGGTTCCAGTTGATTTTCTTTCTTCTCTGCAATCAAGTCTGTGGAACTTTTTGTTAACTCTACCTCATCGGATTCCGTTTCCATTGTAATGGAATCTGAAGAACCTAGGAAAGATTCGTGCAAATTTGAAGGATTCATTGATGGGGAATAAATAGAACTTGAAGCTAGACAATTAGCAATACTTGCATCAGGTTCAGCATTATCAAGAGAATGAATAGCAGATACATCCAGATCTTTGGACTCAACTTTTACAGGGACCATACCATTTACCATGACATCATCGTCCTGCAGTATGTAATCAAGGGAAGCTGGATGTTTAATACGATCATCATCTTCAACTGGACCCAAACTGCAGGTGGATCCATTGATTTCATCGCCAAGCTTTATCCTTGATAACTGATCAGGATGCGGAAATTCAAATTCAGCCGAATCTGGTCCATCTCGTGGATTTCCGTGTGTAAAATCAGAGCCTAGTTCTTCTGTAAAGCTATTCTCCACGGAAGACTCCACAACAGGATATAAATTTTCCGAGTCAAGTTGCATTGTTTTAATATCATCATTAGATTTTAAGTTCCGGACGTCAAGCAGCGGCTTAGTACCTGAATTCAGGTCTATTTCCATGGGCAGACAAATGGGATCATCCCCTCGTGAACCAATGTCTCCAACAACCGATATTTCAGAACAGTGCTCATTTAGAGAATCTGCCTGCAACATTTCGATGTGAGAAAGATCACCACATATGCCTTCATGAGCTAAATTTAATTCATCAGAAACTTGTAACTGAGTATTGGAATGGACATGATGATCAGAAACATCCAAGTTGTCCGAAGAATTGTTGTCAAAATAAACAACTGGGCAAGTATTATCTTCTATTGGGGAGAGAGTATCTTTGTCATCTTCCAATCTTAAATGACATTCAACAGGAACATGCGGTGTTTCATCTGATTGAGTCCTTGTAGGTAGGGACACTAGTGAGGTAGCTCTAGGTCCATGATCTGAATTCGATAATAAACATTCTGAATCCAAACATGAACCAGAAGAGACTGGTCTAGAATCAGATAATGCTTGCCCCAGATCATGTGCATCATCATTTGTGACAAATTCACTGCCAGATTTTTGCAATTCAACAGTTTGCGGAAGCTGGTTGGATGACATATTTTCAGTCTCTGATGAGGAGTTTCCAATAGATTGAGAATCTGAAAACTGAACTTGCAGGGTATGCTTTTCAATTCTATCTCCTTTGAATGAACTATTATCGTCTGATACACCAGGCGTTCCTTCTGACCAAGAATCTGGCAGTCGAGCTTGCACTTCATTATGCTCTTCACTTCTATCTTGTTCAAATAAACTCATTTCCTCAGATAATGACGAATCTCCAAATGATTGAGAATCTGAAAATTGAGCTTGCAGTTGATGTTCTTCTTCACCATTTGAATCAGTTACCATTTGAACATTCAAGAAGCTTACCTTAGGTCTACACTCATTGTCTATTTCCTCCGAGTCTATGGTAGCTAATGCATCCATATAATCATCAACCTCACTAGCCGCATCATAAGAATGGTAGCCGTCTGGGCTGCATTCTCTTTTATTTTGTTCATCGCCGTCCCCCGGTTCGGTTTCATCAGGTACCTTGAGATGCATAGAAGACATTTCATTTGTCCCGGTCCCCCCAGTAAAGATTTGTTCAGGCTTTTTCACAAGATATCTATTTGTCCTCCTGTCCATTTCTGCGCATGAATTCATTTCTAATTCTTGCTCATTTGATGAAGAATGTGTCTTTTCATTTTCCATAGACCTTCCCATTGGTGAAATGCCATTGACTCCAAGTATTTTAATCCCAGTTTCACTAGTGTCGTCTGACATCAATTTCACAGGCTGCTGAATGGCTGACGTTTCACAAACCATTTTATGATTAGGTGAGGGCATTTCCAGAAATTTCCCCATGTAGCTTCTCCCAGATTTTGATTCAACTGCAGATGCATCCAATTGTCTTTTTTTCAAGTTCACAAGACGAGCAGGATCACTACAGGCATTCTCAATACGCTCCTCAAGAAACAACTGATGAAGTCTGCAATAATGGATTTTCAATTTTAAGGACAGTTTTGCAGTTGATAAATCAGGCTTAGCTTAATGTACCACGGTAAAATTATCGGAACTCACTTTGAATGTGATGGAACAACTCCAGGGGCTTCACCATCCCTCAGCCATTCTCCTTTTTTCTGCTGGAAATACAAATTATGCATATTTAATATCCAAAATTGCAAATATTCAATTTTCCATTTCATAGAGTTGCATTTTTATTACGTCAATTAAAACAATTCTGAGAAAATTTATATCCTCAAGTGGTAAAATCATTGTTTTAGTACCTTGACTTTACGAATTTTCCTTTCTCTGTGAACTTCTACTGTTTCTGTTACAGAGGAAGCAGGCTCTGCTTTAAAGAATGATGGATCAGTATAACGCTTCAGACATGCCCCAGCACCAGCCACATCAAACCTTTTTAAGCAAAAAATGAAACAAAAGCTTCAGATTTCCATAACATATTAACTAAATTGTATTTATTCTGAAAATTTGTATGCTTTTCAAATCAAGTCACCGTACTTGTCTAGAAGAAAAAGTCTAGGTGGAGCATGACATTCTTCATATGAATCCATTATAAATCTTGGTAAATCTCCGCGTGTAATGAGATTCTGTTCAGATCGAAGATTAGGACACCAGTCAATCCCTGCATTGCAAGAAACATGTCAAGAAACATGTTAAAGTATATCAAGGGTCGCATTATCACCTACAGTTCAAATTACAAACATAAATATATAATCAACAAAAGGACTGCATTGATTAGTTAACCTCCATTTGTGAAAAAAGATGAATGATGAGTTCGTGACAAAAATGCTTTCTCAATTGGAGGAATTTCAGCCTCAAGCTGTTGAACACGAGACATAAGACTGTGGCCTCTTTCAGCAGTAGCCATTACTTCTTCATGCAAGTCGTGGAACAACTCAGCAGCAAATCTAATCACAATGATACAGACACAGTTAAATGTAATGAACTTAACAGAAGCTGGTGACTGTAAAACTTATATAATTTAAAATGTTAAACGTTAATGCCAAGACTATAATAAAGTGGAACTAGTTTTCTAAATTCATTGCAGGGAGCAGAATGCCATGATAACCGCATTTCTGACGAGATATATAAATTTTCCTACCATATGCATTATTATAGTTAAATTCACAAGAATATTGAGCCACCTAAACTCAATTCAGGTGGTTGATTAAGAGATTGTGGATACTAGATCCTAAGGTTGACCCTTGAATCCTTAATAGTCACAATGCACCAAACCAAACCAAAAATTGCAGTATCTGAAATGCTAGTCAACTACAACATAGTTCACTTAAATCTCATTTCTCCTTACTTTTGTTAGTAACTCTCATTTCTCCTTATGCAGTAAAAGCTAAAATTTCAGTGAACACAAAAAAAAGAGCGCATAATTCGTCAAATCAAGTTTATGGCAAATAACTTAATTTTTAAATCTGCCCTCAAACTTAATTCCAGAATTGTGTGGTTCACGCATGGTTCAATCAAATATCCATGTATATATAAAAAAAATAAAAAAATCCAACATCTTCTCAACCAATCTATGCACCCATTTTCTTCTCCTTTTTCCTTAGTTCCAATTTTCTTCCCTTTTTTATTCACACAAAAAGTAACTACATACAAAGAAAAAGTCACTAAATACAAAGAACCAAAAGGAATCAAGGAATCAAAGAAGAAGACACAAAGAAAAAGCCAAATAAATTAAAACCAAAACAAAATAAGATCAAAAACGTAATCCCCTAAATCAGTTTCCTACATTCAATTCTACAATATAATATTAATCATAAATTCATAATAACATTTGCATTAAAAAAAAAAAACTCAAATTTATCCACATAATCCAAAATTCAACCACTAAATTAGAAACTCTGAATTAACAAATTACCAAAAGATATAGCAAAATTAAATTAAAAAAATCACTGAATCAAATCTCACTCTACTATCCTTAACATCATCACCACCACCACCAGCAACAACAAAGCAAGAAGCAGTTAGAGAGAGAGAGAGTGAACTGACTGAGCAAGGTCACCGAGTTGGCGCAAGAATCCGACGAGTCCAGTCATTGCTACGGCTTCAAGGAGAGCTTCGGAGTCATCTTTATCGGCGGCGTGGATGAGTTCCGGATCCGCCAAACCATGCGCATTCCGAATGTGGTACCTGGAGATAGGCATTGTTTGAATTCAAGAACTTGATAAACCCTAATTGTGCTCCGATTACAGTGAATTTGTTGTGTTGTTTGATACTCTTTCCGGTGACACTGCGTTTTCCGTTTGTTTCATCATGAAAATGGAAGAGAGAGAAAGAAGAGCGAAATGGAGAGAGACAGTTTTTCTTTTCGTTCTTTTTTTTATTTATTCTTTTGTTTGAATTTATTACTTTGTATTTATTTATATACTATAGGGAGGGTTAGAGATTTCTTTCCTCTAAAGTCTAAACCAAACGATTTATCTTAAAAAATAATCAAAATTCAAAACATCGCAAATACTGTATACATTTATACTTCATTCATCCTAAATTATAGTGCAAAATAAAAATATCACATTTATTAAAAAAATATATAATTTGAAGTATGGTTTTTTGTATTTTTTTTTTGAAATAAGTAGGATGTAAAAATAATTTTGACTAGTTATTGGTTATGAAATAGATAAGAGAGAATAAATTAAGAGTGTACTTGAATTAATTTATTTTTGAGTTTATGTGAAATAATTTATGCATTTTTATGTATTATTATAAGTTTTTTTAAAATAGTTTATGAGAAAATAACTTATAAATATATAAGTTTTGTCAGTGACAACATATGAATTAATATAGTTTATTTATTTGTATAAGCTATTTTGATATGTTCAAAAATAAGTCAAATTCAAACGATCCTGAATGCAATTTGTATTTAATTGCATGAGACAAATATTTTTTTTTATATTTTAGAATGGAGAATTGCTCATTTTGATTTAAATACAAACAATAGTTAAATTAGTGTTTTTAAAAAATGGTTATAACGTATTTAGTTTAAAGATTTAATTTATATACAAAACTTACTAAATACATGAAATAAATAAGTATTTACTATATATAATTATTTTATATGATTCAATTTTTACTTTTTGTTTTTAAACCATTTTATTGGATGTTGAAATAATGAAAAAGTTCTTTTAAAAATGATTTTAATAATTATATATAGACAGTGTAAAAAAAGTTTCTCACATTCATCAATTATATCTCATCATGAATGTTCTTAAAGAATCATTTCATAGTATAACACTCAAATACACACAAACACTAATATTATGTGATAAATTATCAAATGGATAGCCACTCTAATTTTCCAAAATAAAATTCGAATATCATTAAATTAATGATATAAACAATTTCAGTTTTTTATTTACTGACTTAATATATAAATTTGGTTTAAACATCATTTTCGTTCCTGTAAGTTCATGATTTTTTTATTTTAGTCCCTGTATCTTTTTTGTTGCAAATTAGTCCTTGCATGTGTAAATTTTTTTTATTTTAGTCCCTAAAGCTAAAATCCGCAGGAAAATCTGCAGGAAAATTCGCTGGTTTCATGTGGATTTTCCTGCGGATTTTAATTTTAAGGGACTAAAACCAAAAGATTTAAACATATATGGACTAATTTGCAACAAAAAGATATACATGGACTAAAATAAAAAAATTACCGAACTTACAGGGACGAAAATCATGACTAATTTTTAAAATATATGAGAGGTTTTTCCTTTTTGACTAAAAATTATATGAGAGGTCGATTGTTATTATCACTGGAAATGGCGCGCATTGTGGCGCTTATAATGCGGTGGGTGGTATTGGATCATGTTACTTGGGTTTGGTGAAGATATAATATGTACTTGTTTGGTACCTTTTTTTTTTGTTACACTTGTTTGGTACGTGATATAATATACTTCTATATAGTAAGTTATTATAATATTACGAATGAATAACTTTTTTTCGTACAAATTATGAATGAATAATACTACTTAAATCCTGATAAAAAATAATGTTGTCATTCCTAATAAACTCCAAAAATATAAAGTTTTTACAGCTCACTGAGAGCACAATTATCGGTGGGTGGTTTTCCATCTGTCACCACTTGTGTCAGAAGAATTGAGATATTTGGCTCACTTGTGGTGTCTTAGCATTACCACCATATCCAAAGATGGAACCGTGCCATTCAAATTCAAATGGTCCATCATAATGTTAGAATTAGTAAGTCAATCAACACTCTTATTTCTTTTGCGCCAATTATGGTTGATTTGCACATGTTAATTGATTTTTAGCAGCTTCATGATACGTTGAACTAAGATAGGGGTATTCCTCATAAATTTGAAATTGTCTGAGATCATGCCGATCAATAACTTTGAGTCACTTTCCACTATAAAATGAGAAGAATGTTCCCTCCAAGTCATGTCCAAACTCATATCCAGTCCTCACATATCACCATTCACCATATAAAGCATCACAAGTTCCAATCTTCTTATTGTAGCCTTTAATCAATCCATCATTTGTATTCCAAAAAAGACCACTACAAGAAGCAACTTCTCCCTTATTTTTGCACACACCATCACAATTACGTTTGATCCAACCTTTTTCTCATCGCTTTAATCCTATGAAGATAGTGTCTTTCAATTTAGCCCCCTTAAGGCTTTGTTTGCGAGTTTGGAGGGGAAGAGAGGGGAGGACTTTGGAGGGAGGAAAATAGAGAAAAAATTAGAAAAATCTTTTACATTTTTTGAGAAAGTATTTTTTATAGAGAATGACAAATAAATATTTATGATTAATATATTATGAATTTAAGAATATTATAACAACATTGATTAAATTTGAAGAATTCATATAAACCCTCCAAACCCCCATCCAATACAATTTTTTAGTTCCCCCAAATTGGGGGGTTTTTGTGTTATGAAGAAAAAATAACCCTCCAAGCTCCTTCCCTCCCAAACTTCTTTATTCCTTCCACTTGTTTCTTCCTTTTTTTCAAAATCATTCTCTCCCCTCCCCTCCAAACTCGCAAACAAAGCCTAAGAGACTCCAAGCTATAGTCTTAATCAATTTCTTTAGCGAATTTCTAAATCAATAAAGTTGGATTATTCGACCTTTAAAAAATTTATCATTTAATATATAGCTGAAAATTGATTAAAGAAAAGGAGAAATAACTAACATATGGGAAACTTAAACTTAATCGTAGAAAAGGAAGAAATAAAAAACCACAATTAAATATTTTTTATAAAAAAATTAAATTAGTAATGATCATTAATTATTTATATTTAATATTCATATTAGTGCAATTTAATCATTAGTACAATTTTAGAAAACTGTTTGGAGCCTTAATATTCCCCTAAGAAAGGGATTAATGTCCCTCTAACCTGCCACATGGGGTTCCGTCCACCATTTTCTAATATGCTACTGTGACGAATTTTTCCTCGATTTATTCTTTTTAAGCATTATTCAATCATTCATGTTAAAATAAGAAAGAGCATACCAACATGAAGCTATAGGTCAGAAAGGGAACTTAAAGGACGTGCACCGAATATATGCTTTGGACATTACATCTCAAATCAAAATTATGTCTTATACCATTGGTATGTTATTAGAGGAGTCTTTTTATTTTTTTTTATTTTTTGATGGAGCTAGTTATTAGAGTGTATGTTTGGTTTCAATTCTGGAGCAGCTAGAATTGATTCTGAATGTGTAGAATTGATTCTTACTTGTTTGGTTTCTTAAAAGTATAATTGATTCTGACTCCAGAATTGATTCTACTTGAAGCTAGAAATCGTAGCTTTTGATTCTAGAATTTATTTTTACACTCAATTTTTTGTTCAACTCACTTTTGCATGAATATGTCCAAACATAAATTACTTTAACTTAAAATCAATTTTGCCCAGAATCAATTTTATAGAATCAATTCTGTCAAAATCAATTCTCGTCACCGCAGAACCAAACATCGAGTCTTAAACACTAGTGGTTATCACATTGGACTATAGTCTATAGGCTATATAAGTGATTATACAAATTATTTAAACACCATATTCTTACCTAAATTTTGAAGATTCTTAAAGTTATTTTCATTTTATATCATTATTATTATAGTAGTTATGCCTCATTTCATTTATACTATACTATTGGGAGAAAAGAATACATTTTCTGTGCTAGATATTTTCCGATTGAATTAAAATGTGTTGAAAACATGGTATCTTAATTAAAAATATCGAAATTGTTATGTTTGACGCCATATTGAATTCAACTCCGTTCTTGGCAATTTTATGGGCCTTAGGCCCAACATAAAAAAAAACTTATATCATTTAACATAACATGCATTAATAAATAATAATAGTTTTATAAAATACTATCACAAAACTTACTTTTACTTGAAAATTCAAAAAAAGCGATTTCTTAGACCATTTTGAGATGCAAAATTATTTATAATCACATCAACATCAATGTTCTCCAACATATCCTTCTCAATTGACAAAGTTGCAAACCTGTTCAATGTCTCTTGGGACATTGAGGACCTCAAGTAGGTTTTAATCAACTTCAATTTTAATTTTTTTTTTCCGCCGATGCTACAGTCACAGACATTGTTAGTAAAACTCTATAAACAATTGATACATTTTGGATAACAATTTGTATATTTGACAAATTTAAGAATATCAATGACAGACATTAATTCAGTTGGCAAAGTAAATTGTAACACTCTTAATTCAGAGAAAAGATTATCTACATCAACATATGATGAATTGTCATGAGAAAAAGTTGAGTGAAATTAAAACAACATTCTTTCAACTCATTATCATCCAATGATTTTAACTTTCGTGAATCATATAAAAATTCAAAATTACTTTCAAATGTCTTCAATTCCTCAAATCTTTTTTCAAAAAAGTAATTGTCATATCAACAACAATAAGAAAATACTCGAATTTAAATGATTCATTTGGTGACTGATGTTCATGGTCTTCATTGTTCTTTCCAAAATATTATTTTGTTTTCAAAGAAGTAATTGTCATATCAACAACAATAAGAAAATACTCGAATTTAAATGATTCCTCTGGTGACTGGTGTTCATTGTTCTTCTTCTTCTTTTTTGACAGCATAAAGATTTCAATTTTTTTATAACAATAGCTAGGTATAAAACAAATATGACGATTTCTTTTCCCACCCCCCATATCTCTTTTTCACCCCCCTAAAATCCAATTTTACCCCTTGAAATTCAAAAAATTTTAACGGAAAAGATCGGTAAACACGAACCGAACTTCTGGAAAGTTCGGTTTACGTAAACCGCTCGCTAAAAGATCGGTATACGAAAACCGATCTTTATGTTTATAAACCAGACGATCAGTCTTTCTTCTTCACTTTCTCATCTTCACAAACACTCAATAAAAATCTCCTAATGTGATTCTTGCGCGATTCCGTCCATTGGTGGCTTAAATTCAAGTTTGGAACGTTGCCTAACTGCATCTACACGCATTGGAGCTCAAAAACAAGGTAAATTTCGTAACCCACCGTTTTGTTTTCGCTTACCTACTTCATAGCTAAGTAGGTTTCTGACACACTTTAGTTCGGTTTTTGTGTGCCGAACTTTAGCTCGGCTTACGCGTGCCGAACTTTACTGTGTCTGTTATTTCCTGCATAGCTCACTGCATTGGTTATATAATTTGCAATATTGTTGCATTGGCTTAGAAAATAAGTAACTTTAGGACTGATTGGTGCATTGCAATAGTAAATATGGATTTCACATCCTTAATTTCATGGTTGGGTTATTTATATGCAAACCATATATCATGTAAATTGATAATTGTTGATAAGTGTATATTGATTAATTTTTGCCTATGTTATTTTGTAGTTATGGATGATGAATCGAAACCTCCAGATGAGAGTAGAGCATTAGTAGCAAGACCTCCGGCAATAAATGTGTGTGTAGGTTCTCATTTCGAGACGGCTATAGGATTCGAGTCAAAAGAAGCGGTGGTTAAGTGGGCTCGTGATGTAGCAACGCCGTTAAGATTTTCAATTGTTGTTGTAAGATCAGACAACGGTGGCGTGTTAGAAAGCCGTTTCTTGTGTTAGGTTGCGAAAGGGGCGGTAAATACAAACCGACGGGAAAGAAGATAAAATTTGAAGAGACGGGAACGAGGAAATGCGGGTGTCCATTTTGACTTCGAGCTTACTTGCATGCAACAACAAATGATTGGCATGTTTCCGTCACTAATGGCGTGCATAACCATGTGCTAGATAGAGCATTACAAGGCCATCTCATCGCGGGACGTTTGAAACCGGAAGAGAAGCAACTACTAAGTGAATTGACAAGGAATTTGGTAGCGCCGAAGAACATCATTGCTACCATGAAAGAGAGGGATCCGCACAATGTGTCGGATATAAAGCAAGTCTATAATGCTCGCTATAGATTCAAACAGAGAAGTAGGGCCACAAGGACGGAAATGCAACACTTGTACAAGTGTCTTGACGAAAACAACTACTTCTTTAAAGCTCGTACCGATGGTTAGTCCGACTTTGTTCAAGATATATTTTTTGCACATCCTAAATCCGTCTGTTTGTTGAATACTTTTCCCACCGTTTTGTTGATGGATTCTACATACAAAACCAACAAGTACGGCATGCCATTGTTTGAAATAGTCGGGGAAACCTCATGCGAGGAAACATATAGCGTGGGATTTGCTTTTATCAGTAACGAAAAGGAAGAGAACATTACATGGGTTTTGCAACAATGTATGAGACTTTTTAGGAGTAAAGAGGTGAAACCCAAGGTTATTGTGACTGACAGGGATGCAACACTCATGAATGCGGTTGCCACGGTTTTTTCGGACTCGGCTTATTTGGTTTGTTATTTTCATGTGAAGAAAAATATGACACAAACGATGAAGCCACTTTGCAAGATCAAAGATGGTGAAAATGTTACGCAAAAAGAAGTGTGGAGGCAAATTGAGAAGGCTTTTGACGTTGTACTATTCTCGGGTAATGAGGACGATTATGTTGATGCAGTTATGCAGTTTAGGAAACTATGTGTTAGGTGGCCAAGGTTTGTGAGATATGTGGATACCACAATTTTGGATACCGATAAACATAGGTGTGTACTAGCTTGGACTAACAACTTTATGCATCTCGGGAACACTACCACTAACCGAGTTGAAGGTTCCCACGGTAGGTTGAAGGGTTACTTGCGTGGCGGCAATGGTGACTTGGCTACGGGTTGGGAATCAATCAACAAAATGTTGATTAATCAGTTCACTGAATTGCAAGCAACTTTTGGTCGGAACATGTCGGTTGTCGAACACACTTTCAAAGATCATTACTTGTACACTTTGTTGAATTTCAAAGTTTCGAGAGCCGCATTGAATCACATTCGGAGAGAAGAATTAAGAGTTGAGGAATGCGGTATGGACAGCAAGAAATGTGGTTGCTTGATGAGGAGAACTTATGGATTGCCATGTGCATGTGTGATTGCTCGAAAGATCAAAAATAACTTACCTATTCGACTGGATGAGGTAAACGCACATTGGAAGAAGCTGTGTTTCATGGAGGATGATAGCAGTGACCAAGATGATGATGATTATTCTTGTTTGGCTGAGTGGCAATTGATTCAGGTACAATTAATTTTACTTTACTCGCTACACTTTAGTTTATTTATATTACACTTTAGAGTTATATTTTTTGTGTCTGACGATGATTAATTAAGATGTTAGAGTTATATTAAGATGATTAATTATGATAATGAATAGTAAAAATGTCATTTTTACCATTTGATATCTTTTGCATTCTGTTGTTATTGCGCTACTGTTATCAAATTAGTTGGCTAATCAAATTTCTTGCATTTTTTTGTAGAAACGGCTAAAAAGAGTTGATGTTTCTATGAAGTGTGAAATCAGAAATCAACTTCGCGAACTTGTGTTTCCTGAGTCAACATCGTTAAAAGCTCCCAAAGACAAAGCAATTTCTAAAGGTGCTACAAAGAAAGTTGTCGTTAAGGGCTCTTCTCGCGTCACTAGGTCCACGGGTCGTTTGCCGTCTTGTTGGGAGCATGTCGACAAACAATTTCCGGATACGCAAGAATCGCAAAACAAACTGACATCTTCTAAAAAAAGGCCAAGTGCAAAGTCTACGGCTACGGTGAGCGAAACTCCCTCCACTCGTATCATACCTCACATTGATGATATGCCCAAGTTTATGCATAAATATATTGATGATATAATTGATGTGGAGGGTGACGGATATTGTGGATATCGTTGTGTTGCTTTGGATTATAGTGGTAATGAGGAAGATTTTGAATTGGTCAAATGCCACATGCTTAGGGAGCTTAACTTGCACAAGGAATTGTATTTGAAAGTGTATGCCCACGAGAGGCGTTACAATTACATCAAAGATGCACTTTACCCTCCTAAAAGAAAGGTTATCAAAGGGCATGTCGCACCGATTGATAAATGGTTGACATTTCCGGACATGGGCCACATCCTTGCTACTCACTATAAGAAGATTTTTGTTTTGTTGACAGCACCTGGGGTCGGGATATCTGAAACCTGCTTTCCATTTCGTGGAGCTCCACCTTCAGACCCGGAAAAGAGTATTGTTTGTCTCGGTTTGGTACCTGGTCACTTTTGCCTTGTCAAGTTAAAGCCAGGATGTCCATTACCACCCACATGTCTTGAGTGGAATAATCATCGGACTGAGGAAGCTGCTGCATGGGAGTATCCGTTCATGGACCGTCAGAGCACTTTTGCCGAGCTTTTGGCAAAGCAAATGAAGGATGTGAAGAAGAAGATCATCACGGGAGTAGGATCAAGCAAAGATGAACCATACATTTTCTGATGTTGTTTTGTTTCCGAACTGATTTGGTTGTATGATAAACATTTTGGTTATTTTGTTAGTTTAAGCGAACTTTAGTTTAAATGATTCGGATAGCTTTTGGTTGTTTTGATGTATATTTTGGTGGTATTGTAAACTTAAATGCGTATGCGTATGATAATCATTTTGGATGTATGTCAATGTATGCCATATATTTTGGTCCTTTTATGTTGTTTGGACTGTGATTTCTGGTTAAAACAGGTCTTGAACTCAAAACTATAATTGAGTTGGCTCATAACAGAATGCTGCCAAATTGTTGCATTTTGTAACTTTAAAGTTCGATACACATAAACCGAACTAATCTGAATTTCATTAAAATTCGGTTTACGTATGCAGAACTTTAAAGTTCGATAAATGCGGGCCGAACTTTACATAAGTTTGATCAGATCAGGTGATAGTTCGGTAAACGCGTGCCGAACTTATCTTTAAATAAATCAAAGTAGCCCTTGCGCCACAATCCATGTTATAACCTTTTTTTTTGTTCTTATTCCTATTATTATTATTATCATTATTATTATTATTTTCAACGGCCGAGATTCTACCGACAAATTAAACGATTGAGATTCCACCGACAATTTGTGTGGATGACAATGCTTTACAAATTCTTTAAATTAGACGTGTGGTTTACCGTCTCAACACACAACACCACTGTAATGGATATTTCTCTAACCTACCGAAGAGATACTCATCTTGCGGCGGTATACTTCGGCAACGAAGCGCCGAACATGTTTCGGATTTACGTTGATGCTACGTTGGTTGATCTAAAGCAACAACTTGATGAAGTTAATCGTTGTTGCAACAACAAGAACGACGACAGAACAGTCACAAGCGTTGAATATCGAAAGCCATCATTAAGATCTGACGGAAGTGTTGCGTTTAGCAACATGCAACTTCAGAACGACAATGATGTTCGTAACATGTTTTAAATTTACTCTTAGTACAGCACAAAAGGGCCTATCGAGTTAGACGCAAAACTGACAAGATCTGTTGATGCCATACTTGCGAACTTGAAACACCCAGATGACGAAGATTGCACTGTTAACTTAGCGGATCCATAGCAATGTTTGTAATCTCCAGAGCAATATTTTCATATTTCGTGTAATGTTTTTATTTTACGTGTATCGTTTTTATTTCTCTGGTAATGTTTTTATCTCCCGTGTGATAACGTTATCTTCCGTATTACTTATGTTATTTCGTTGTATTAATGTTGTTGTTGTTTTTATTTCCATTGTATTGATGTATTTTATTCGAATATATCGTATTTAAATATTAATGTTGAGTGTTATTTATTTTTTATGTAAAATCATCAGTATACGTGTATTATTTCGCATGGTCGAAAATGCACCGATAGTTTACACGGTCAGTATTTGACCGACACTTTTAACGTTCAAGATTTCACCGACACTTTGGACGGTCCAATTTCCACCGACACTTTGTAAGGAGAACTTAAAATTTATTTAAATAGATTCATGTTGTTTGAGGACTCTACGATAAATTTTTTTAACAATGGCAACGACATATGTTTTTCCAGTAGAGTTTGAAGGTATTGGCGAGGTTTCAAGTGTCAAATTGAAGAGTAACATCAAGTATCTTGAATCGTTGAAATTCATGGTTGAATATGCGTATGCACAGAAATACGCCAAAGTTATCAAAATTCAAAAACTTTTTTATTATGAATCGTACATTGATCTCGCAAGTGAGAGTGTTGGGTTTGACGATGCAGACAAGAAACACCATTGGAGAGAGATAGAGAGTGACGGCGATGTGCACTATCTGTTTCGCACCATTGAAAATGATCCATCTCAAGCTCGTTTGTATGCGACCTTTTCTATTGTGTAACCCTTTATTTTTTTTGTTTTGGTTTTGTGTATCTGTGTCACAGTTTTATCCATGCATTATTGTGTTGTTAGCTTGTTAAGTTTAAGTGTATATGTATTGTATTTGAATGAAAATTAAAAATATGCTTTTGTGATGAACTATGTGTGCTTGGCAAGCCAAGATAAGCAAAGTGGGGCATTGGCGCGCAAGTCCCAGCAGCTTCCTTGTATTTGTACGCAAGAAAGTTCGGCACACAAAAACCGATCTTGCAATAAAGTTCGGCACGCAAAAGCCGAACTTTTAGTTCTAGAGATCACAAAAATAAACTTGTCCCAGAACCAACTCAGAACCAAATTCTGAGTTCCAACCTACTTAAATCAGTTTTGTACCAGCTTATAATCAATACAAATGGATAATTTTTTCAAACCAACAAACATAATCAACAAAATAAACATTTGATATTACAAATCCAAGTTCAAAGAGTTACCAAAACATCACAAGCGCTAATCCAAAACAAATTAACAAGTTTAAGTTACAAAATGTTGCGCTCGAAATTAAGTTAGCCTACATGCCATGCGCTCAAAGTTAAGTCAATATACTTAAGATGCGCTCAAAGTTCAAAAAATACAACAAGTTACAAATTAACTTCAAATGTTCCACAAACCAACCCCTACTGAGTAGCTCTGAATCGACCTCTAGCTCCCGGTTGTCGACGCCTGGTTGTATACAGGAATGCAGGCTCAACATAGCCTAGTAGGCGCTGCATGGTATCATAAACTGGCGTTCCCTCCGGCGCCTCACCATCAGCTAATGACCTCCTTACCTCTTTCCTGACATTCTGACAAATCTCCCAAGTATCCGCCATGTTGTTTCTAGCTTGCTCCTCAATCAACACCTCTAGCATAGGTGGCCTAGGTGGTTGTTGTTCAGCCTGTACCGGGCGCATAATTGGATACGACACTCTGTAGAACCATGCTATATACCCAGCTTCATAGTCCCAGGGGTTTCTCACATGCCGTCCCCTCGTTTCCGCATCAATCATCCTTATGTCCAACTCCTTCTGCCACACTCGGTCAATATGATTAAGAGACATGCCAGGTGTAGCAGACACAGCTGGGTCTCTTGGAATCCCTTGCACATGCTTAAACTGTCGAAGCACACGTTCTGGTAAGTGCTTGGCAAGCACTTTCCCGCTTCTTAACCATCCAGAAAAAAAACAAACGTCAATCAAGGGCCTATATGGACGATGGTCATCATACGGAGCGAAAACTACATCAGACATTTGTAGGTTGTCTAAGCTTTGTCTATATGCAGGTGGTTCCTTATGCCCCTGTCCAGTCACATACGTCTTACATCGTGGCATACCCTCATTGTAGTTATCGCTGTAGCTCCACACACTTAGACTTGGAAAATGTTCAATTATCCATCCCTGAAAACAAATGTATTTGCATATGTTAATCAGAAACTTTTTAAAATTAAATTAAGCAATAGTAAATCATAAACTATTTAAATTTAATTATGTGCTAAATACGATAATTTACCTGAACAAGGGATAAGTATCCGGCCATGTTACTTGTGTCCGCCTCAGACGCATCGTCCATATACTGCTGCATATAAGCAAGAGCTGCAGCACCCCAATTCCACTCACGGACGGTCGACAAGTCTTGGAAGTATTGCAGGTAAATAACATCGACGTATCGGTTACTTTTATTGCTGAATATGGTGCAGCAAACCAAGAACAGCAAAAAAGCCCTTACACACCTCTCCCTATAAGGCAACATCTCCTCATCAGTGCTTTCCTCACTCTCCATCTTCTCGCAAGTCTCCTTCAACTCCACATAAATTTGCTGCAGGTAAGTATACCTGATGTGCAACCCTTTCAAGTGGTGAAATTCACTCACAATATCATCCCTCGCAACACCAAGATAATTGCTGACAATGTCAGCCCCCTCACTTCTGGTCATCCTCTCATGGTTCAGAAACTTCCCTTCAATAGGGATGTGCAATAAACATTGCACATCATCCAAAGTTATGCCCATCTCTCCTACGGGAAGGTGGAATGTACTAGTCTCTGGATGCCACCTTTCAGCAAATGCGGTGAGCAGTCCATGATTTAGCTTAACGAAACTAGTATGGACAAGCGGCTCCAATCCAGTTGCCTCTAATCTATCCTAAAACCACAACGCATTCCGATCCGGTTTTGGGACATTTAGGATCTTTTTTCCATTGGCAAGGGAACGCATAAAATTCTTCACAATCTGAAAAATACGGATTAAAATGTGTTAGTCACTTTCAAATAGAAAAATACGAACATTAAAAATTACTAAGTAAATAATTCCTAATCTAATGGTTTAGGTATATACATCGTCTTCGGATTGTGCATGCCAAATAGGAATTGCCCTATGCATATGATAAAGCGATAATAGGGACAAATCCTTCGGTCCTCCTCCGTATTCATCATTATCTTGTGCTGGTTGTGCATGTTGCGGCGCAGGTTGCGGCTCATGTGGTTGCTGCTCAGGTTGTTCTTCAAGTTGCGGTTCTGCCTCTTCCCAATTTGCATTGTCATCTAGGAATTGACCCACATCAAAGCCCTCATCAGGTGCATCAACTTGTGCTCGGCGTGTGCGGGAAAGTGAGCCACCGGCTTCAGCATCATGGCGTCCTTCCACGGCAGCAGGTTGAACTTTCTTGCGTCCTCTTTTTGGCGGAGGAGGCACTTGTCTTCGAGCAGAACCATGTGCCCTGCTATCTCTACCGTGTCGCCCTCTACCAACATCTTCTTTCATATCTAAACAAAGAAAAAATAATTTATGATCAACAAATAAACTACCACAATTGGTTTCAATCCACAATCAAACATAATTGGTATCTAATCTAATTCAAAATTATGCATAAACTTATATTACATCTCTTACCAAATCAAAATTCCAACTTTAACCAAAACCTAATCAAATTTCAAATTCAACATAATACACATTCATCCTAATAACCAATAATCAACAATGTAAACAACATGATTTACAGAATACATGCATTCAACACTGACAACCATTCATCTCTAAACAATTGAAAAATCAAAACTTAAACCTATACCTAAACCTAACCAAAATAAAAAATCAAACTAACATGCATTCATCCTAGTAAACAAAAATCAACATCTTCAACAACATAATTTCAAATTTATCACAAAATCAGAGAATTTTCATACATCCATCTTCCCAAAAACGCAGAAGCTTGAGATGAGGAAAGAGGAACACAATTAAGGATCAAAATTAGAATCTAACTTACTTGATGAAGTAGGAATTGATGAAGTATATGGATTCCGGCCTCAAAAACGAGTGGTTGATGCAAATTGATGAAGCTTGATTTCTTAGGGTTCTAAATTTTAAAAACCCAGAACGGTGAAATGGGAAGAGGGAGTTAACGTTCTGTTTCTATAAAGGAAAAGTTCGGTACTCGTTTACCGAACTAAAAGCGAGCGGCTTATGAAAACCGAACTTTAAAAAAGATCGGTTCGCGTTTACCGAATCGTGTTTGCATATAGGGGGGTTTAAATCCAGCAAAAGTTCGGCACGCTTAAACCGAACTTTGTTCTCAGGGGCATAAAAGGAAACACAGGGGGTGAAAAAGAGATACGGGGGGTGGGAAAAGAAATCTTCAACAAATATATGGGCCCCAAAAATAATGGGCCTAAGGCCATCGCACCCATTGCCCATAGCTCAGGGCCGATCCTAATTGAGGTTCGAACCTAATCTCTCTATTTCATATGACAATTACTTTTGTCACTCCACGGATTACTCGCGCCTCCTACACGTTTCCTATTTTACCCTTCCGTTACTTAAATAGCGGACGACATAATAATGAGTAATTTTTAAGGAAAACCTCCTACATGAAAATTCAAGATTTTTACATGTCCGCTACTTTAAAAATATGAAATTTGAGTAAAAAAACACCCCTCTAACATGAAAATTTCTCATTTTTATAACGTCTGCTACTTAAGTAGCTTACAGATAGGTAAAAATCTTGAATTTTTATAAAAGCACCCTACAAACATGCAGTTTTTGAGATTCTAAACATTAAAACCCCTACTTTAATAGTGAACAAGGGTATTTTAGTAAATTTATAAGGCGCACGAGAAAACTGATAAGTGGCAAAAGTAATTGTCATTTCATATATGTGACTTTTTAATAACTCGTTATCTATAATAAAAATAATCTAATCAAATTATACTAGTGAGATGAAAATACCTTATCCTAAACAACACCAATTATTCCCCTCGCGTTTTCTGCGAAAATGCCTTTTTCTTAAGATTCTTTGATTCTCAATGAACTTTGGAAAATCAATTAGTATAATTTTATAAAGAAACAAAAAGGTTCAGTTTTGTTAGGTACATGTGAAATTGAAATTGAAATTGAAATTGAGAAGTGCTTTCCAAACACCATGAGTGGACTCTCAACCTGCCTTTTAGCTACTTCCCTTTTTTCAACGCTCATGCTTTTTATTCTCCTCTTAATTATTCATCACAAAATTTAAGAAAAATATTTATCTTGTAGCTAAAAATTTTGCCTTAGATAAATGTAGTGTCTGAAGTTCGAACCCCAATTTGTATATATATTGTGATGTCCCTAATTGAATTTCTCCTAATTGAACTCTCATCTTTTTTATTTCAAAATAGAAATATCCAAATAATTAAGTACACATAACATTGTCTATAAATATTTAGGATTACTCTATCAAAATATAGGGTACTTGCCAATATTAAGTTAAGACAAGCTTTAATCACGGGAGAAGGAAACTGTCCCAATTTTGTAAATGATAATTATGCTCACCAAAACTCAACAGAATCAATCAAACTTGGCGTTAGTAGGACCATGCAACTTATTATGCATTTAAAACATTAGGTATTTATTCATCGACCAATAAAAATTAGCCACATAATTTTTTTTTAAGTGAAGTAAAATTTAGTTCGTAGATTTATTATCATTGTTAGATAATATATGTCGCAAACCTATATCAATAATATACTCTATCACTTTAAAAAAGTTTATTAATTTTAGGATAAATTATGTTTATAATACCTACTTTTATAGCAAGTTTTGGTTTTCATCACTGTAAAATAAAATAACTAGTTTTCATCCTTAAAAATAATAATTTATTTTTAGTCCATAATGGGCAAAATTTTAACTTTTTTTGGGACATTTTTTAACATAATATAGAGTTATATATGTTTAACATGATATATAGACATAATGTAGACACACTTTGAACATAAAAATGTCATAATATTGACATAAAAATGTCAAAATTTTGCTCATTAGGGATTAAAAATAAAAGAATTTTTTTGTAGGGATTAAAACCAGTGATTTTATTTACAAGGACAAAAAACTAAACTCGCTATAAAAGTAGGACCGATCGAAAACACATTTTACCCTTAATTTTATATTCTAACTAAAGACACAACACTAAAAAAACTCAAACTAAGATATTGTTAAGTACAAGTTATTAAGCATTTGTTCTTGTAAGTTTTTGTCATATTATTCTCTTTTAATGGTAAAACTTGTCAAGGACACATTTTTAAATTTAAAGACTCTCATACTACCATTGAAGATGCTCCTATATACTATTTATAGGCGTTCTTTTAAAAATCTTAAAAGTGAAAGAAAAAAATAGGCCTTCTGGCTGGTAGCAATTGTAATCTTGTTGATGTTTGTATATGCCAAAGTAATGATCATGTAAACTTTGCTTGAAAGTTATGAGAAATTTCTTTAGGAAATGGTAGTAAGCAAAGATACAATTCTCTATTCTTAAAATAATCAACATCACCTTCAACAAACAGTGTATGCACTATTTATGTATTAGGCAACAACAATTTGGTGATTATTAATGTAGTGGTGCAATTTCATTGGTAGTAGTTGTTTGAGTAAACCAATGCACTTTTTCTTAGCGTACGTTTAGATTCACATATTTTTGAGTTTATAAATAATAATTTATGTAAATAAATAAATTTTTATTTTAATTAATAAATTTTTATTAACAAAAGTTATATCTTCATAAACTAAAACTACCCTAACAATTTTATAATAATATATATAAAAACTTATTATTTATGCAACTTATTTTATATAAGTTCAAAAATCAATCCAAATACACTCCAATTCTTTGATTTTGGTAAGTTTGGTTGGTTCCTATGCTAAGTTTATGAGTGGAATCGGTTATATAACAACTTCCATTCATACCATTGGTGTCCCACATATCTTTGGTTGGTGACCCTTCAATATGGTTACTTTCACCTCCTCCTAGACTGAATTTGGCTTTTATGGATATACCAAATTACTAACTACTACGGCTATGTGTGATAATGACATCTATGCAAGTGCAAAAATCATACAACCAAATGATTTTATTTAGGTTATACTTAATAGTACATCTGCCGCCAATTTTTTTATAAGAAACAATTAACTTTTTAGATTTATTAATATATCAATTGTATATATTATATATTAAAGATTAAATATACCGATTATTTAATCAACCTAAAAAATCTATTCCTTCTTGGCTGAAAGAAATTCGAATGGATCCAACGAAAAAAGTAAATAGTACTAATACAAGCATAGAAAAGAAAATAGCATAGTATTGAACCAATAGTTCATTATCAAATGAATTTTCACGTTCTAATATTCTATCCGAGAGTTATCAATTTTACGTGGACTTATTGATACATCCCCCAATTTTTTTTTCATTATACATCTATTTTTGTTTTGTACAAGGAATCTCTTGTCTACCATTCTTGACTTGAACTTCATTTAAAGAAAAAGAGTTCCACAATTTTGTCTTGGAAAAAAGTTCCAATTTTTTTCTTAAAACTTGTGTAGGGAAGTTTTTAGAAAAAAAACATTTTCAAGATATTTTTCAGAAAAAAGTTCCATAACTATTTGCTAGAAAAGTTACTAAAGTTTTCTTGGTAAAAAAAGTTCCAATTTTTTTTTTCGGAAAATAAAAGTTTCAAATTTTTTTGTGGGAAAAAATTATCAAAGTTTATTCAAATTTTACCCGGAAAGGAGAAATTCAGAAATTTTACTTGAAAAAAAAAGTTATTAAAATTTATTTAAGGAAAAAAGGTTCCAATTTTCTTTTAGTGTAAATTTTACTGAACTTACACTAAAGAAAAACTTCGGAACGGGTTTTTTGGAATTTTTTTTCATGCTACGGGGTGAAAAAGAAACATGTGGGGTGGGAAAAGAAACTGTCTAATTAGAAGGCCAAATGTTCAATTGGAGACTCACATTCAATCGGCTTAATATAGGGCCAAATTATGGAACAAAAATTGCTTTAAGGTCCTCCATTTTGCTCCCTGACCCCCTCCCAAAAATCCAAAAATACCCTCCATTTCGGCCACTGTTGCGGTGTGTGATGCGATCCTAATATTCCACCCCTTAGTATGAAGAACTATTTCTATAATTGAATAAAAAGAACCAAATGAAGTTTGGTTCAAAGTATTATTTTCGTAGGTGATGACACCTTTGTCTTGTTTCACTCATATCTTAAGTTCTAGTGGTCCAATTTGCGTGATTCTTGTCGCGTTCGAAAGATAAGAGACTCGTCTAAAACTTGTATATCACATATGTAGTCTAAATTTGGTTTGAATTTCGGTCATAAAGGCGCCGCAAGTTGAAGACGAATTAATAGACAAACTTTAAGTTTTCTCGTACAAAATATTTATAGAATTTAGGGGTACTCGAGATTTAAGGGGTAAGAAAATCATTCCACATTTTAAGAAGGTTGCATAAGCAATCACCTGAAAATTATTTAGTTTTAACTCTCAGCCAATCACAAAATACAAGTGTGAGAAGCCCATATTTTTGTGCTAAAGTTCCTGTTACAAAATGGGCTATCATACCTGGATACATGCAGCTCAGTAAGATCCTTTTGTTTTTCTGGTATCTGCTTTAAATTTTTATTATTAATTAGTTAGTAAAAAAATGCATAAATTTAATTAAAAGAAAACTAAAGTTTGACCCCCTAATAATGTGTAGGAAACTTTGTTTTCTTGATGGTAATATTTTGGTCGTGAATCACATGTTTCAAAAGTATGCTTCAAAAAATAAAAGTATGCATTTAAAGAAGGGAGAGTGATAGAAAGATGTTGGCCATATAAAATATTAGGAGTTTCTTTTATTTTAAAATGTATTATAATGATTATGATGATACAAAACATTGAGCTAGTGCTTGAGCAATATGTATTCTTTATTTCTCATTTCTCTCAAATGTTGTTTGTAGATTAAAAAATAAAACAAAGGCCAAAACATATTTTTGTAATTTTTTTATCCCCGTGTTCTTTCTTTTAGTCATTTATTTTTTCAAATATAAGTTTTTTTTTTGACATCTTCAAATATAAGTTATTCAAATGATTTTGGCCTTCGTGAATAACATGTAGAATACTTGAGTTGTAACATCTCAGCTGCATTTAAGAATTATCGATTAATTCCAAAAACGAACACAGGTGTTGTTATTGTACTTTGTGCCCACTCACAAATTTTCTTGAAACTTTCCCGAAGATCACTCATTCCAAAGAATACTCAAAGTCCAATACGCATAGAGTTCTTACGCAATGTATTATTAAAAAAGATGTATCTTGTTAATATAGATAGTGCAAATATACTCTTGTAAGTCTTCATTCAACTTTGCAGTCTCATACACATACATGACCTTAAAATCCCTTTCATTCCGATGTCGATTAAATCCATTCATGTTGGTATCTTTTTGATGGTGCCATCCAGTGTTTACACATATCTTGCACATCGGCGATCACTCCTCGTCCTCGTCAGTCACATACTTCACATGAGTCATTTTTTTATGTTGGGGGTTATTAATTATGATATTAAGAAGAGATTGAATTTATATATATTGTCAAACAATTATAACCATTAAATTATAAAAATTGTTTGACTTTGATATAAAAAAAAATAAAATTGTTTGACTTTAATCATAATTACCTAAAAAATCACACATTGAATGATTTTGATTTTGATGTTTATCAAAATTAAACTAAAAATATACGAATAAAATATTCATTTATATAACCGTACATAAAATAATCAAATAATTTTTTTGCAATTTTTTAATTTGAGGCAAAATATTTTGAAAGATGAAAAACTAAAACCATATTTAACTTCAGAATTTTCATTTTATTCTTTAGAACACGTTTCTAATTGAAGAAAAAAACATTTATTAAATACGAGAATAAGTTATAGTGTCACATCCTGGAGAAAATTGGTCCTCTAAGATGAAGACGAAGATAATGCATGAAAAAGTGCAACATAGTGCTGGGCCTGGACTTATGAAAACTGGGTCAATACTCAATTGTATACAAGAATAGTGGAAATAAAAAACTGTGTCTTTCTAGCAGCCGTTTTTGGGGACCAGAAGCGCAATACAATGGCGGCAGATAGATAGGACAATACTATTTGTTATAGTACTTTGTTATTTAAATTCAATTAATGGTGTTTATGGCTTCTTTCTGCTTTCTCTTTGGTCACAAAAGGTCTTCCTACCCTGTTTTCTTATTAAATGTTCACACATTATTTGTTGGGTCATCGTAATCGGTGCACCCAACTCACCTGTTAAACATGTTAAAAAAGTAAATAAAAGATAAAAGTAATAATGGTAATTGAATCAATGTATTGTTGTTTTTCTATTTTAGAAAATCGGTTTTAAAAACTGTCACCAAAGAAATTATTGAGTAGAGTCGCCGCTAGATCGCTCTTTTTAAGACGTTTAACGGCACTATAGAAAATTATGCAAGGCAGATGATTAACCACAACGTTCCTAAGATAAAATAGTCTAAATCCAAATTGTTTTGGTTTGCAACTGCACTAGAAAACTACTCCCTCCGGTCACATATTTAAGCAAAAAAAATCCGTTTACGCGGTGTTTAAGAAGTTCATTTAAGTGTAGTTAATTTTCTTGATTTAGTGTAAAATATAGTTAAGTTTACTACATTGCCCTTTTTATTCACCTTAGAAATCGCATGCTTTTGTAAAAGTGAAGTAATGCATTAAAAAGGTAAAATTAAATAAGGGTATATTAGGAATAGTAGTATTAATTAGTTTAAAAGTTTGTAACTTTTGCTTATAATAGTGACCAAAATTTGAAGTGTTTTTTTGCTTATAAATGTGACCGGAGGGAGTAATTGATCAAATGAGTTTTTTATGCGAGTATCAATTGAGGCGGACTGCTCGATTTATAGAAAAGTTTCACAACCAAAGAATTTGAAATCAGAGCGAGGCTCACATATTGATCCAATTCGAACAAACAAGACGAGATCGGAAGGAGCCTCACAAATTGATCCAATTAGAACAAATGAGGTGAGATCGGAGGGAGTGGCACAAATGCGCGAGGTAGATCGATCAAAATGTAGGCTTGATAGTATTCTGTTTGGAGAATTGGTCCACTCACACAATAAATGCAGGCTTGTTTGCAATTGTCTTTGCAGAAAGCAAATAACAAGTTCCAACGTGCTGATCAAGCTTCTCATACGATCATCTTCAACGAATCTATTTCTTTTGCCTATAAGTAGAAGAACTCAGTTGAAAATTATTAATAAGACTTCCAAATTGTGAAAGCACTGTTATACTGTCAAAATTAAGAAGTTGTATTTTAGAATTAAAGTGTTAAGTCTTGAACTTGCGTCGTATTTTGTAAACACCTCAAATATTATATCAAGTGTTCAATCATTTCTCTTAAATTTATTTTAAGTTAGAAGAAGTCTCTTGCTAAAGAGCTTAAGCATAGTAGTCTCTTGTCAGGTGGACTTTGGACAAGGATTACCCAAACGAAAGAATAAGAAGTCTAGTCAATAAGAACCACCAAATAGAAATCAAATGCTAATTTTTTTTAGTTGTTTTTAACACTTTCTAGTGTATTTTGTTTTTACTGGATCAGATTTACGTCTCTCCAATTTTCTATATTTCTTTTTTTGTTTTTTTTTTTCACTCACACTTCGAGAGCTGTAGATGATTTTCCATATGCTCCCATTAGCCAAAAATAAGTTGAAGAATGGATAGTTGTTAAAATATAAGTTTGTAAACAAGTTGAAGAAAAAAAATAGAAAGTTGATGAAAAAAAATGGCATGAATTGTACAAAAAGAATTAATGAGCAATGTTACGTTGAATTTTTTTTACATGATTTGGTATTTATTTTATAAAACAAAACCAGATGAATCAATTGAAAAATAAATAAATCATTTAAAGAAACAAGTTGAAGAATTTGATAGGCAGAATGTTTTGACGAAAGAAAAAGTTAAAAAAGAATCATCAAAATCCCAAAAGTTTGTGAGTTTTTTTTTTTTTGAAAGGAAAGTTTGTGAGATTGTTGGAAAAAGAATTATTTGTATTTTTAACAAGAAAGTCACACAAAATGTTAGCAACTCAAATATGGGCCTAGCTAACTGGATCAGTCAAAAGCCCATTTGGATGAAAGATTATGTATTTTGTTGAGAGAGGGGTACTGAGAGCATTTTCCATTAAGTTTGCTTTGTCTTATTTCTATTTTGTCTATTATGAGTTTGTTATCACCCAGCCTAGTGTATGAGCTGGCACGTTCTAGATCCTTCTTATGATTGGAGAATATAGTACTACAAAGTACTAACAAACTAGAAGAATAATTAATAATAAGTGATGAAATAAAAGCTAAGCAATTATTCTCATATCTAACTTGTTAGTACTTGTTAGTAGCAATTAGTTGTAGCAGTACAGTACCCATATCTCCTATCACAAAATTTAACCACACAAGAGAGATTATTGAAATTTATATATTTTTTAATATTAAAAAGATATTTTATAAGATGTTAGACATAAGAAGCAGTGCGTTCAGTCGAATTTTGTAGATAAGTGATTCATACTATATACCACTTATTTTATTTTTATTATTTATATATAGATGAAGCGATAAAAACCACATAAATCTAATACAACTGCAAATTTCGTGTTTAAACTCAAATTAAGATGTTTAAACTAACAATACGACATTTTGAATTTTTTTAAGATTTGTATAATGGATAAAAAATAAATTAAAATAATGAGTTTGTATTGAATTTCATCAAGCCATTGGTTCATGTATTAGTATTTGTTAGACCAATATCTCAAGACAAGGAAATAAAATAAATTAGACAAAAATTCATGGGCGGACATATGTTGAGGGTTGGTGTGGTTTTGTCACATCAGTCCAACCCAATTTTTTTTAGGAAAAGAAATGAAAACAACGTCGTTTTGTAGAGTGAATAGAGACAAGTTGTCTGCGACGAAAAAACACTTTATGCCATGCATATTCACCTCTCCTCTCAGTCTCCCCCCTGTTTCTCCTCTCATCACGATGGGGTCAACCCTTTCATTATCACAATGCCATGCATATCTAGTCATTGTAGTCATCAATTTATTTGATTTTCTTATCCCTCTGTACGCAACTGTAGAGACTAATCTTCTGAGTTTTATGTGACTCAAATGAGTGACAAAATCTCCCTAAGAGTTGCATACCCAAGCTAGAAATCGAACCCAAGACCATTGTTAAGTTAGAATTGACTCGCGCCATCTCATTTACGTGCTCCTGGATATTGTCTTACCAATTTTGTACTCAACAGATCAGCTCTAATTAAGCCTGCCTTTATCCTTGCTCACTAGTTGTATATGGAGGTGAGAAAAACATAAAAAATAGAGTTAAGTTATGTTTTTACTGTTTTGAAAGTTTTTTCAAAAGAACTATTAATACACACAAAACAAATAGAGAGAAAGAAAGAACAAGAGAAAAACACAAAATTTATCTTGATTCACATCAAAATTTCGATGTTACTCTAGTCCCTTCACATTTAAAGAAATTTTACCGGTACAAAAAGATCGATGATGTAGTGCCAAGTGTAAAATTTAATTTTACATAAGAATTGGTTGTTGACTATATTAAAAAATAATTATAAGTTATTGTGAGATCCATTATTAAAATTATACTATAAAGATGTGAGTGTGCATTATTCTACTTTATTAGACAACATATCCTCCTCTCCAAACCAAAAAATATATATAAATAGGCTATTGTAACTCCCCTACTTGCCATTCATCAAACCTTCTTTTTCTTCTTCTTCTTAACTCAACCATGGGTGTAATGTCTGAAAACCCCCTTCATGAACTTCCTTTGCATTCTACAGACACCACATTTTCTCCTCCTTCATCAAAGAGGTACTCAAATTTCTATATCAAAACTATTATCACAATGTCCTTTTCTCTTTATCCTTCAAATATTACTACATTTTTTATGTATAGTATATTTTGGTTGAAAATTTCATATTGGGTAAAAATGTCACTTCCACCCTCATCAATTGAATTTCCAAAATCTTCGGTTTTGTTATCCCCAATAACCAATTTGAGGAGACATGCTATATTATGGTACTCAAATATTCATTTTGTATTTGAATGTATATATGGCCGAAATTTAGACCAGATACATTTGACTTTTGAATCATATTTGTTAATATTTCATTTCGAATTGATTATGCACATATATGGACAAATGAATAGTGTAATTTTTTTAATATAAAATATATATGATCTAATGAAACATTTGATATTGTTATAGGTTGGAAGGAAAAATTGCTATTGTAACAGGGGGAGCCAGAGGAATTGGAGAAGCAACAGTGAGAATGTTTGTGAAACATGGTGCAAAAGTAGTAATTGCTGATGTTGAAGATGAACTTGGAATCATGCTTGCAAATTCACTCTCTCCATCAACTACCTACATCCATTGTGATGTTAGCATTGAAAATGATGTTGAAAATTTAGTCACTTCAACGGTTTCTCGCTATGGAAAACTCGACATCATGTTCAACAATGCTGGCGTTCTTGGAAACCAATCCAGGAACAAAAGCATTGTGAACTTTGATGTTGAGGAATTCGACCGAGTCATGAGTGTTAATGTTAAAGGAGTAGCTTTAGGGATGAAACATGCTGCAAGAGTTATGATTCCTAGAAGATTTGGTTGCATAATTTCCTCAGCTAGTGTAGCTGGAATTTTAGGAGGACTTGGTCCACATGCTTATACAGCTTCAAAGCATGCTATAGTTGGATTAACAAAAAACACTTCTTGTGAATTAGGGAAATATGGGATTAGGGTTAATTGCATTTCACCATTTGGTGTTGCAACTTCTATGCTTGTGAATGCTTGGAGAAAAGGAGATGATAATGAAGTTGATGATGACAATGAAATAAATTTTGGATTGCCTTTAATTGAGGAGGTTGAAAAAATGGAGGAATTTGTTAGAGGGATTGGTAATTTGAGAGGAACAACTTTAAGGGCTCAAGATATTGCTGAGGCTGTTCTTTTTCTTGCTAGTGATGAATCTAAGTATGTTAGTGGTCATAATCTTGTTGTGGATGGTGGAGTTACTTCCTCAAGAAATTGTATTGGATTGTGAAGTACTTTCTTAGTATTCATTTTTCTTGACTTTCTTTGTGACTTGTTAATTAATTAATGTAGGATTAGGTATATTTATGCAAGGGTGTTAATGTTAATGATTTTTATATCAATAATTGAATATATTTAGTTAATGTAATATTTGAAGTGTTATATAGTGATATTGAATTGAATTACAAAGCATTTTGTGTTTAAATAATACAATTTGTTTTTGTCAAAAATAAATAAATAATACAATTTGTTAGAGGGAGAACAAGAAAAACTATATAGCTTAACTTAAATATTAAAAGAAATTTATCTTAAAACAAATGTAGACTTGATACATGATGGAAAATCATGACAGTTGTTTGTTTGACTTATCTAAGAGCATTTTCAATGGAGAATTTGACTTGTTTCTTATTTTTAAGATTGGTTATTTAATTTGTTCTTAAAGTGTGCCTAAATAACAAGTTACTTTGTTTATTTTGAAGTAATATTGCTTAAAGAAACAACTCAAACATGTGAGAGCTTAAAAATTAAATAATATATTTAATTTAGTGCATGTTGGCCACGTCACTATTTAATATATATTGGTGAAGTCAAGTACAAGTTGTTTTGTATTACCACTAATATAAAGTGAAATTGTGTAAATTTATTGTAAATGTATGTGTCTCGTTTATCGTTATTGATTTATTGTGATATGTCAAGTGTGAATAAACGTCTCACTTCGGATGAAACAATGGTGATATGCCATTAATAAATATAGTAAAAACAATTTTTAAAAATAATATTTGAAATCACTAAATGAGGTGTACGGGTTTTATAAATAAAAATAAAAAAATAAAATGAGGAGCTTAGTAGGAGAAAAATTGTGTATGGTTGCTAGTAGGATTTAAAAATTGCAATTTTGATCTCTGAATCTTGATATGGTTTTCCACGCAGCTTCATGGGAATGTGCATTAGTTTGGACTAATGATGGCTTAGATTTGTTAGTAAAGACTATTATGATTTGGTTCATGTGCAATATAGGACGGTATATGGAAGACAGCCAATAACATTGGAGACGTCAAGCATCTAACATTTGTAGTATTTCATTATTATATATTTAAAATAAAATTCTGCGAATCTATAAGTCCTAATTCAACTGACAAAAATATCTAAAAATTGTTAGGCAGAATTTTATGATCGGGATTCGAACTCGACTCTTCCACTTATATGTGTAAGTTTATGATGATTTTGCTATTTCATCTATATAAAAAGAAAAACCCAACGCGTATCACAATTCACCATAGTAAACACGTCAAGAAGACTTGCTTAATTTGGGTTGTATCTTAGTTGTTGGATAGAGATGGAATGATTAACATTAACATCTACAATCAATTTTAGGATGCCCCAAAGAAATATTGTGAAATAATGTCATATGTCACAAAACATATCAAATAATTTTATATTTATTTAAAACTGAATATGAATAATTTATATGATGTAAATTTTTAATTCAACAGTAGATCTTATAAAATGTTATTGAATGGTGTAACACCATTCAAATGTTACGTGTAATTTGATCCCTAAAAAAAATATCTAAAAGAAGCTATTTTAAATAGCTTTTCATAAAAATCAATTTTTAGAGATAAATTTTTTAAAAAGTTATGATTTTTATTAAGTTAAAATCTCTAACATTAATATTTAAGTTATTGAATGTCAAAATCACTCTTTTAATTTATAAAAAGATGAATATGATTTTGATAAATTAAGAGCATCAATATATAAAGAAATATGAAGGCATCGCAACTATATTGGTACCCCTGCACACCCCATCATATACCTAAAAAATAAAAAATTATTTTAAAAAATACAAAGAAATTAAAACATCACTTTTTTAAAACTAAAACAAATACATCCTAGATTCCAACAAATAACTTTACAAGATCAGGTCTACAGAAATAAATCGACTTTTGTTCAAATAGATGAAACAAAATTATTAAGAGAAAAGCAACGCGGTTAATGTAGGATTTAGGTAGCTTTTGCTCAAACAACTAAGCAATACTTCCTCCATGACAAGGTCTAGGGTTAAACTAGTTGAGATATAAGGGTTAAGAGTTGGAGATTCAGGGTTCAACTTCTAGTAAGGAGAAAAACTAACATAACATTGTAAATATACTAACAACTAACAATTTGCCATTTAAAAAAAAAAGATTTCTCCATGACATATGAATAAAATTTATCTTTTTAATCAAATATATTAATTATTCAATGAATGTTAAAAAAAAAATTTATTTAATTTGTCAGATGGAATACTTGATATTTTTGAAAAATTATAAGTCTAAAATAGGGCTTTAATAAATATTTTCCCTTTGATTAATTCTAATCACAGTACTAATTTTGCATGGTTTCTACCTGACTGTTTTTGATCAAGGCGTTAGTTTGTCAAATTAAGGTGTATCAATATCATCATTGTTCAAAGTCATATTTTTGCTCCACAGTGCGCAATAAATTTTATTTATTAGTGAAAATTTATAAATTAATATATATATATATATATATATATATATATTTTATAAGTTATTTTGTATAAATTTTAAAATAAACTTATATCCAAATAGACCTTAAGTTTCTTTACTATAAACTATACTATATAACAATAACAACGTTTTGTTGAGGTTAATTCCGTAATTTTTACTCACTCTATCAAAATGGAAAAACCTTAACTTAACAACCACTACCAATTCCGTTTTGTCGCGACTGTTTTAATAGGAGTGGACATTTTTTAAAACTTTTTTTCTTCTAATTTATTCCTTGATAATTTGGGATATTTATCCATCAACAAATAAAAAAAGCTATATACATGTGAAATAAAAATTGGTTACAAGTTACCAATCGTTAGTTGGTTCAGTGGTGATTGGCGCTGAACTTGGTAGGGAGGACCACGGTTCGATCCCCCGCAACTGCGATCGGGAGGGGGCTGGAACCACTTGATGCCAGAACTGACCCCCGAACCAGATTCAACTGGTGGAAAAAAAAAATTGATTACAAGTTAAATGTTGATATCATATACAAATCTACTTATATGATTTATTCTCATTGATTATTAAATAAATACCTCCGCATTATCAAGGAACTGCCTCACCTTCTTTGAAACTTTGGACTTACACAGTTACACTAGCTAATATACAAGCTGCCTTATTTTATATCGAGTCATCCAAAATAGATGGAGTACTTTATAGTCTTTTTTTTTTTGGTAGATGGAGTACTTTATAGTTTATGGTAAAGTACAATCAACTTGGTTTATAATGTCATATTTTGTTATTAATAATGTTATATACTTAGCTGTTTTTAATGAGCACTTAGCATTAAATTGTGACTCATCTAAGCTGTCATGACCATGATCTTCACTTTAAAGAGAGGGTTTGCAACTTGTGTGTCGTTGACCACATCAATCCCAATCTATGGGAATCAAATAATAAACTCATAATTTTTTTGATTAGTATTAGTAGAAGGAAAAAAAGTCAGATACTACAGCAAGAAAGCAGGTGGCAGGGGATTTGAGTGTATTGAAAATGTTGTATCTCAAGATTTTGTTGAATATAACTATATATGACCGTATCTTGTTTTGGATTTTGAACCCCTCTACCGACGCACTAACTACTTCATATCACTACTAAATTATAGTATATGACCTTAATTATAGTGGATCAACAAAATTGATATATTTGCTTAAGGTAATTAAGAGGGAGCAGTATTTTTTTACTTTTGTTTTCTTCATGTTTTCTACTCTTCTCAATTTTACATCTTATCTCTTTATGAATCTAAATTCCATGCACTTAAATAATAATAATATAATAATAATGATAATTTGGTGAGTGATGTTTTCCATTTCTAGAGGCTCTATTTAAAGTAAGGTAATCAGAACCGGACCGGTCATTAAACCGGCATACTTATTGGTTTAAGGTTTAACTGGTTGGACCGGAGTTCAACCAAGCCGGACCGTTTTTATTAAATATATAATTTTTTAATTAAAAATGTATATTTATTTTTAAATAATATATAAAATAGTAATAAATACATAATTATTATTTTTTGAACAAGAATAAATACATAATTATACAATATATGGTTTATTAAAAGGCTAAACTACATATTTGGTCCCTTACGTTTATTTTAGGTTTCAATTTGGTCCCTTACGTTTAAAAAGTTTCAATTTGGTCCCTTACGTTATCAACGTTTTCATTAGTTGGTCCCTTCCGTCAAATTCCACTGTTCCACTGTTTCAATTGGACACGTGTCAACGTGTCAAAGTGTCCATGTGTCAATCCACGTGTGCAAACCGTCTGCCACGTAAGCAAACCGTCTGCCACATGTGCAAAAACTGACGGAATGGACCAAATTGAAACCTAAAATAAACATAAGGGACCAAATTGAAACTTTTTAAACATAAGGGACTAAATTAAAACCTAAAATAAATGTGATGGACCAAATATGTAGTTTAGCCTTATTAAAATAAACTTATATGTACCAGAAAAGAACTATATTTACAAAAAAAATTATGAAATCATTAATCATTATAGATTTTGTTTATTTGAAAGAAAAAAAAGTGAATGTGGGCTTGTAAAAAAATGAGATCTTTATCAGTAAGCCCAATGTAAAAGTTGGACTTTTCACTGTAAAGACATTTAAGGAATCTTTTTATCAAGGGAAATAAAAAACTCTAAATCTTCACTTTCTTTCATGATCAGGGACGGACCTACATAGGAACCTAGTGTGGCCATGGCCACACCAAAATTTTTAAAATTTTGTTTATACATATATATGTACAAGATTAAATATGTTTTGGTCCTTATAAAATGCTGATATTTTAAGTTTAATCTTTACTTAATTTTTAGGCCCTACAAAATTATCATGTACTCGATTTTGGTCCCTACTATTAAGACGATGTATACTTTTGAATTATTTTTCTGCAGGTATATATGGGCAGGTCCGGGTGGACATAATTGGACCGCTGGGCACCGAAACCCGCCCGCATAGTGAAAAATCAAAACGCAGCGTTTTCAACTAGGTTTGGGATACACACACATATAACAATTCTGTAACTTTTATTTCTTAGTGGATGATTGTATTAACTTTAAATGTTTACAATGGTTGGTTATGCAACTTCTAATGCAACATATTATGCTACTTGATTATAGTTGATGATGATACCGTTTATAACTTTAATTATGGTTGATGTTACCGTTTATAAAAGTTTAATTATGGGCTATCAAAGTTTAAAGTACAATTTTATTTTAAAATATATGCTAAAAACTGCATTTGGGCTATCCAAATGAAACTGAATGAAACCGCTCGATAAACTGATTAAACCGCAAATTCGAATCCGCGAAAACTGTTCTTATTTTTTGGGCGGATTGGGCCTTATATTCCGACTCTGCGGTTTGGATTGAGTGATAACTTTGGGCCCGAATCCGCCCGAACCCGCCAACTGTCCACCCCTAACTAGTAGCATTAACCTCATGTCTCTTCGCTCATATAATATATATATAAAATAAATTTGTAAAAAAAAAAAAACTAAACAAAGTGGGGGGCAAACCTTACCCGGATAAAAAGCAAAAGAAAGAAAAATAAAAAACAAAAAGAACAAAAACATAGAAGAATAAAATCCAAAATTAGATAGACTATCCCTAAACTATACCTCAATAAAGATATGTTGGATTTTTGGTGTTGGCTATATTTTGCAAAAACAATATTGTCTTAGCCAGATGTTGGACCAGATGTGGTAATACGTGGAACAACATTATGTGAGCCTTATTTTCGCGCCTCAGATATGCGCCATATCTCTTGAATCTTATTTATGGAAACTTCATGTATTTACTTGTGCGCCAAGACGCGGTTTCTCTCTGTTTACTGAAGGTTTTCATGGATTGTTTATTTCCTTAAGATGTGCCAACATTTAAGGAATCTTGTGATTTGCTCCAAGAATATATTTGTGTTGGACCTTATGCTTTTTAAGCATAGAGATAGCTGCTACTTGTGTATTACTCTAAGCCTTTAGGTACGAGTGATCTAATTTCTAGGAGCGTGTCTTCAACATTGGTTGTTTTCTGAGTATAAGCAGCGCTGTCTATGTTGCTTGAGGGGAAGTGAGACGGGGTCTCATATCTAGGAGTTCCTAACTAGTTTCAATATATATATATATACACACTTCCACCACTCCAAATTAAAAGTTGCTTTGACTTTAACACACCTAATAGTGACAACAACTTGTTATTTGAACTAGGAAATCCTCGATTTGCGAGGCTGAAAGTCCTTCTACGAAGCACGAACACCTCTATGATTAGGCATGTCGTGGTGTCCGACACGTGTCAGATAGGTCTAAAAAAAATTATTTTTTCCTTTGTTTCGACACTTCTTAAATCGGTGTCCGACACTCGTACAACACGTGTCGGATAAGTGCTTCAAAAAAATTGTTATTTTTCTTTGCTTCTACTCACCTTAGACATATTTACAAGGATTAAAGATGTTTTAATCCGTCAAATTAATAATATTGATCAATGTGGCATTAAATAGATTACATTATTTTTAGCTTTCCGATAGTAGATGGATGAATAAAGGTCAAATGTACTATCGTATATTCTCTTAAAACTTTTTTTTTAATGAAAAACTTGTTCAACTTAGATGCACATGTATATATTTTGATTCACAATTTAAATTTTTTATAAATATGTAGCGGTGTCTGTGTCCTATATTTTTTACATTAACGGTGTCTGTGTCCGTGTGTTGTCGTAGTGTCCAGTGGCAGAACCAGAAAAAATAATTTGGGGGCCACGATTTTTTTTTAATAAATTAATTAAATATGAAAATTATATTGCATATAAAAATATATGTCATGAAAAACACAAAAACCTATCTAGTAATTTTTTTCATGAGCTTATAGCTGATTTATATTAATTTATAATTTATTTCGATAAGTTAATTTATTTATTTTTTTGGCTTTCACCACCGGTTTAATCTAGTTCGGTCAGTTCTAACATCAAGTGGTTCCAGCCCCCTTCCGATCGCAGTTGCGGGGGATCGAACCGTGGTCTTCCCTACCAAGTTCAGCGCCAATCACCATTGAACCAACTAACGATTGATTTTCGATAAGTTAATTTAGTTAGTTTATAACTTATTATTCTAATTAATTTCTCCCCTATTACCTCACTTAAAAAACTTAAATATTAATAAACATATTTCTTTATGTAATTTCATATTTATATATGCTAGTTCAATTGTTAATTTTATCCAATAATATAAATTTAATTAGTTATCCGTTATTTTTTGACAAATAAAGTAAAAGTTCATTATTATAAAATTAGATTGTATAACTTAAAAAATAATATTCTACGTATATATACCGAGTGACTTGAAATCATCAATAATAAACTATAAACTAATATTTGCACTAATACTTGAATTAATATATGTGCCGAATTCCTTATAGTCATTAATAGTAAACTCTAAATTAATACTTACACTAATATCCGTACAAATACGTATACATAATTATTTAAAATAATTTATAGTATAATTAAATTAATATTCTACCTATAAAAAAATATTTTATTTTGAGTGGGGGAGGGCCGTAGCCACCCTCAGCTAGTGGTGATCGCGGTGCGGTTTGGTTCGGTTTTGAGCATAAAAGTCATCATAACCGCGAGATAAAAATGCATGCGGTTCGGTTTGGTTCGGTTGGTTTTTAAAAAGTCATCCAAACCAAACCAAACCAAACCAATGCGGTTAGGATCAGTTCGGTGGTTGCGGTTTAAAACATACCATTTCAGTACCGAACAATTTTAAACATACAAAAAAAGAACTTGAATTTCCTAAATAACATTACAATACCAATAAAAGTTGTTTATCCAAAATAACATTACAGTACCTTATAATTTTAAATATCCAAAAAAAAGAACTTGAATTTCCAGAATAACATCACAGTACCAATAAAAGTTGTTGATTTAAAATAATATTACAACACCAAAGTAACATTACAGTAAAAAAAAGAACAACTTGATATTCCATTAATTTTGTGGACTGGCTTGGTAATTGGGATATGTATATTGGAATATAATAGAAAACTTAATGCATTTTTAGCGCGGTATTGGAATATAATAAAAACTTGATGCGGTTTTGGCGGTTAACCGCGGTGTTTGCGATTTTTGCGGTTCGCGGTTTTGCGGTTTGCGGTTCAATAAAAAAGTCATCCAAATACATCCAAACCAAATGCGCGCGGTTTTTTCGGTTTTCGGTTTGGATTAGTTCGGTTTGCGGTTTTACTTTTGGATTGGTTCGAATATGATCACTCCTACCCTCAGCCCTCTCCTAATACCGCGCGCCACTGGCGGTGCCCATGTCGAAGTGCGTGCTTTATAGGTAGGGAGGAAGTCCCGGTGGTTCATTGGGGTGAAGTGTTTATGTAGAAAAACAAAGAAATCTAGGATATGGCCTTATCCTAGTAATTATAATCTAGTCTAGTCTAGTCTAGTTAATAGTAGTTATGATTAAAGACATCATTGTAAGTGTAGAGGGAAAAATCGCTTTAGAAGGGGTGGATTGGACTAGCTGACTGTTTTAGTAGTGAACCTGTATAAAAATACCGTGTTGTTTTTCTTTCTTTGTACCCTCTTTATTTTATGTTTTATTTATGTTCTCTATGATTTAGCATCTAATCTATTGTGTGTATTAACCATATACTATGTTAAATGATTTGATGAAGAATGCGTGTTTAAATAATTTTTGAAAATGCAGTTAAAATGGAAAACACAATTCAAATCACTAACTAAAGTTCGCAAGTGAAACTCCAATGAAATGAATAATATAATTTCTATTTTTGATATGTTAATCAATCACGTCATTTTGAAATATTTGTACCACTAATTTTATCATACTTCAAATTCAGTATGCTATTTTGTAATTTTGGCTTTTTCTACTATGAAAAGGCTAAAAAAAGGGTCAAGAGATCAATATAATTAGAAACATTAAAGAGTCAAGTGATCAATTGAGGGTGCAAAGAACAAAAAGTGACACTAGGATAAAATAAAGAAACATTAATAATAACTACAATTTTAGAAAGGTTTTATTTAACACAAACAGTGCATAAATTTTTTTATTATAAAATGATCCAACAACTTTCCATTGGTTACATGCAAATGAGAAAAAATATGGCCGCAAGTATCAAGTTTGTGCATGCTATCATCCTATTTATTTCTCTACTTTTTGTTGTAACTAAGGCCTTTCGTAAGCACTTTTTTCTCATACTAGTCAAATTTCATTAGTTATTTTATACACAATCTGTTATCCCTTTTTAATAACATTATTTTGTTCTTGCATTATATAGAAGAAGATATCCTAAATAAAAATTGCACAAATGTCTTTGAATATCAATATCCTTGTGTTGGAGCTGCACACATAGTTTGCATTGATGGACATTGTTATTGTTGTGGTAATTCAACAAATAATTTTACTACTACTAAATTTATAATTTTATTTAATTAACGTCATGTTATTCTTATGATTTCTTGCACAATTTAATTTTTCTTTCTCTAACCAATTAATAAATTTCTTTGACAGGAGCATAAACATATATGGACAATAAGGAATAAAACATAAGCATATATATAAGCAAGGGTTATTACCTTAGCTTGCTTTTATATGATATATATGGAGAATAAACAATAAATAAAGATAAATGATTTATGTCCATGTTAAAAAAAAAGATAAATGATTATGTAAAATCATTATTCTATTAAGTTTTTTGTTATGGATGTACGCACTCTTTTTTCTTTCGTCAGATTTCAGTCTATCGAATTTTTCTGATAAAATTTATATGAGGCTGTTGTATAAGTTATTTTCTTGGGTTTTTTTTATCTAAATCTTCCAAAATATTTGTTATTTATTGGAATTTTTAATACTATTTTACTTTGAGGTGGTCAGGATAGCAGTATAAATAAAGACAATGATTACTAAATAAAGTGGATAACTATGAGTATTAAATAAAAGTAATAATTTAAAGACAATGTTTAGCATTTTCCTTTAAATAAAAACAATCATTATGTTTCTTTTTTGCATATCTTCGAGTTAAATGGACCAACTTTGAACATTCACATGAAAAATTCTCATTCCACCCCCATGTTTCTTTTTCACCCCCTACAAGACAAAAATATTTCGGGAAACATGTACCGAAATTTTGTTTTAGTGCAAATTTCAGTAAAACACTAAAAAAAAATCGGAAAACGTTTCCCGAATTTTTTCGAGGTGAAAAAGAATTTTTAAGGGGTGGGATGTGAATTTTTCCATTCACATTAGATTTGAATGGTCTTATAACAAAATGGGCCAACTTTGAAGCTTTTCTCTCACCCCCTTTAATTAACAATTTACCCTACAAACCAAACCGAAGGATGGGAAATAGATTTTCCGAACTTTAGCCACAGTTGTTAACCCATGGCAAAATTCCAGAAATATGCATTTTAGCTATGGCTTTAGTTTGTCAAAAAAAAAGCTATGGCTTTAGTTATAGGTTTCCGGAAAGCTGCATTTTAGCATAAAAAAATCTTTCATTAAGATACGGTTAGCCGTGGCTAAATATTTGGAAAAGTGTTTTCAATTATTCCAGTTTAAAAATGGCAACCACAAACTTTTATTCGGTTTAGCCATAGTTTAACCTGTGGCTAAATTTCTGGAAAACCTTTCTCAATTATTCCAGTTCAAATATTTTGCTACCAAAAAATTTAATTCCAAAGTTTTATTTAGTTTACCCACAATTTAAACGCGGCTAAATTTCCATAAAATTATTTGAAATTTTCCGGTTTGAAAATAGAATTTTTAACTCCGGTTTTCTGTAAATAATTTATGTACTGAAAAATTATTGTAGGAGTAAAGTCAAATAATAAAAGAGGTAAAATAAAATATTGGGTGGTTTTTAAGAGTGAGAGAGAAATTTTTCGATTTATGTCCATAATTTAATTTGTAATGTAGAAGAACCGTGATATGGATATTCAAATTTAATTTTTTAAAAAATGGAGTGGCTTTTAATCTATTTATTTAAATTTAAATGAGTAATAAAAATAGTAACTTGGACTTTAGTAATATGACTTATTTTAATTTTATTTTTTGTATTTATGCACTTTTTAATTTATCAATTTATTACTATACATAAAAAATTAAGATTAAATATGTTTTTATCCTCTACAATGCGATTCCCATCCCATAAGAAGAATACTCAGCAGGTGTTGATGCTTGCAAACACAATTTACATGGAAGAATCATTTGGCCCAAGGGGTCGACCCCGCTGACGGTGGGAGCTCTGAAGAATAAGCTATCTCCGTTGTGGAAGGATTTATCAAAGTGGGGTGTTAGCTCACTTGGGAGAGGTTTTTATGAATTTGTTTTTTCAACCCTTGAAGATGTTAGAAGGGTTCGTTCGTCTGCTTCCTGGAACTTAAATCCCGGGTTGCTAAAGCTCTTCGCTTGGTCCAAAGATTTCAACCCGAGAGTACAACAAAATGCCTCTGCTCAAGTCTGGGTAAGAATTTATGGCTTATCTCAAGAATATTGGCGTCCCAACATTCTCTTTGCTATTGTTAGTAGTGTAGGAACTCCTATTTGTACTGATGCTGTTACGGCTAAGCCTATGATGGAGCGTACCTTTGGTCAATTTGTCCGGGTTCTTGTGGATATGGATTTAACTCACTCCCTTAGAGACAAGGTTCTTGTTGAGAGAAAGGGATTTGCCTTCTTTGTTGAGTTGGATTATGAGAATCTACCTCCATTATGTTCTCATTGCCAGGTTATAGGCCATCATGTTGGCAATTGCAAAAAATTGAATTATGTTGAGGATGGAAAGAATGATAAAGAAGTTAGAGAAAAAAGAAAAATAGTGAAGGAAGCTTCCAAAATTTATGTGCAGACAAATGATGGAAGAAAAGACCAAAATTGTAACAAGGATGTCATTAATGTGGATAGTGATAAATTTGATGACACTTTGCCTCTGCCTTTTAACGACACTGTTGTTGAAGAAGTAAATTCCAAAGCCTCAAAAGCTGTTTTGGTTGGTCCAAGTAGCTCAATATTAAACAATTCAAAAACAATACCACCTCACATTTCAAACCATAAAAAAAATACACCACCTGTCCTACAACAAAACAGGTTCTCTCTCTTAGATAGTCCTAGTGAAGATTCCCCTCATACACCAAACCAGTCACAACATTCCTCACCTTTTTAAACCAAAATAACTTCCTGCCCCCACAAAATATCCTTTCAACCAATAATTCTACTACTCAATCCAATCTAGTCGACCAACAAATTACCAATGCCAAATTTAACCCTGGGTCTGATACTGTTCTACAACCAGTTTTGAAAAAAAATCCAGTGACCATTCCTGTGCTGACACCTGTGTTAACACATGTTATTTCCCCTAACCCTGTTGATACATTTAAGAAACTTGATTTAGCTTTGGAGGCTGAGTTAAATGCTAAACTAATTGCCAACAATACCGTTGCTTCTTTTGTCAATGATTTGAGTGATTCCAGCAGTCAAGATTCCTTTGTGGTTGACTCCAATCATCTGGAAGTAAGTCATCCTTCTTCAACACCTGAAAGAGTAAAGAGAGACATGGTTTTTTTAAAGAACTCTTGGGCAAATATGGCTGAACTTGAGGAAAATGAAGCACTACATGTGGCTGATGCAGATCCAAGCACTGAAACATTGAATTCTGCTGATGGTTTTCATGTTAAGTTATCCAAGGCTAAAAAAAAAGCTCATAAGAGAGGTGTTCAGTCTAGCAAGGATTCATATGCAACCAGGTCAAAGGTGGTTCAAAAGCCTTTCAAATGAAGTGCATCTTCTGGAATTTAAGGGGCCTTGCTAATTCCCCTACAAGATTAGCTTTGAAGAGGTTTATAATTCAACACAATCCTGACTTTGTTTTAATTTCTGAACCATGGATGGATTTTGATCAATTGCCAAGACGATGGTTAGTTAATTTACATCTTAAGCTTTTTGCCATGAATTCTAGAAACAATCTTTTGCCTAACCTTTGGTGCCTTTGTAAATCAAACCTACATCCTGTTATCTTAGATTCTGATGCTCAACAAGTAACCTTCACCATTTCCGAAAATGATAAAACTTTAGCTTTCTCAGCCATTTACGCCTCTGTCAACTATCAAACCAGAAGAAACCTTTGGACCAAGCTTAATAACCTTCAAAATCAACAGAATCTCCCTTGGTGCTTTATTGGAGACTTTAATGTCATAATTGGTGCCCATGAACATAGAGGACGTACCCCTCCAGCTAGACCTCCAATGGAGGAATTCAATCTGTGGTCTGATTCTTTTAACCTTATTCATTTACCAACTTCTGGAGCTGATTTCACTTGGGCCAATGGTAGAGGTGGGTCTAGATATACTGAGAAGCGTCTTGATAGAGCTGTTTGCAATCAAGCTTGGCTTGATTTATGTCATAGTCTGTCTGTTTCTACCTTAACCAAACACAAATCTGATCATTACCCTTTGTTGTTGGACTGCAAGCTCAGTAGCACTCCTTTTGCTTCTCAATTCAAATTCCATAGAATGTGGACTTTTCATCCTGACTGCGATTCTCTTGTAAAAGATAGTTGGGATTTTGAAGTTGTTGGTTGTCCTATGTACATTCTTTCTAGCAAGCTAAAGAACTTAAAAGAAAAGTTGAAGAGTTGGAATAAGGAAAAGTTTGGAAATGTTCATGATTTTGTTACTGCTGCTGAAACTAAACTTCATCAAATTCAAAACCTCATCCAATTGAATGGTCCATCTGATGCTTTACTTTCTGATGAGAAACATGCTCACATGGAGTTTGAGGAGGCTCTAAATAGACAAGAAGCTTTTTGGAAAGAAAAGGCTAATTTGAAATGGCATTTAGAAGGGGACAGAAACACTAAGTATTTTCACAGAATATCCAAAATCAAAACCGCTACCAAAACCATAAGCTCCCTTCAGGATGGTGATATTGTGCATATTGATCCAGAGCATATTTCCAATCATGTGGTGTCATACTATAAAAATCTTTTTTGTTCTAACCTTGTTTTGCAGGAACCTTTACTAGTGCAAGAAGTTATTCCTAAGTTGATCTCTGATGATACAAATGCCCTCTTAACCTTGCTGCCTTCTCTTCTAGAGATCAAAGCTGCTGTTTTTGCGCTGAATAAAGATAGTGCTCCAGGACCGGATGGGTTTGGAGCTTATTTCTTCCAACATTATTGGGATATAGTCAAGTCTGATCTTTCTTATGCCGTAATTCAATTCTTCACCTCTAGTTGGGTCCTACCAGGTTTTAATTCTAATGTCATTGCTCTCTTGCCTAAGGTTCAGAATGCTACGTCCATTGATCAATATAGACCTATTGCCATGGCAAATTTCAAATTCAAAATTATTTCTAAAATAATTGCGGATAGATTAGCTTCTATTATGCCTTCTATTGTGTCTGAGGAACAAATGAGTTTTATTCATGAAAGAAACATCAAAGATTGTATTTGCATTGCTTCAGAGGCGGCTAATCTCTTGCACAACAAATCCTTTGGTGGTAATTTAGCTCTTAAGATTGATATCTCCAAGGCTTTTGACACTCTTGAGTGGTCTTTTTTGCTTGAAGTTCTTAAGTGTTTTGGTTTTAATGATTGTTTTTGCAATTGGATCCATGTAATTCTTCAATCTGCTTTTCTCTCCATTTCTGTCAATGGTAAGTCTGAAGGCTACTTTAATTGTTCTAGAGGGGTGAGGTAAGGTGACCCTCTTTCTCCTCTTCTTTTTTGCCTAGCTGAGGATGTCTTGAGTAGGAGTATTTCTAATTTAGTCACCTCTGGGGCTCTGGATCAGATTCAGGGAACAAGACATGTCAAGGTTCCCTCTCACACGTTTTATGCTGATGATTTAATGGTGTTTTGCAAAGGCAAGCTTTCAGGTCTCAGAGCTCTTAAAGCATTATTCAACTCTTATGCCTCTCAATCAGGGCAGGTCATCAATACTACTAAGGCCCCGTTTGGCCCAACTTATTTTTTACTTTTTATTTTAGCTTAAACGAAATAGAGAAGTATAAAATTATATTTGACGCTATTTTTCCTTAAAAGTATTTAAGAAATAAAGTAAAGAAGTAAAAAATAAAGAAAAATGAAGTCAAACACAATTTTTTCCTTCTTTACTATTTTTAAGGAGAATAAAAAAAGAGGAAAATAAGCCGGGCCAAACGGGGCCTAAGTCCACTATTTTTTCAGGTTCTATCACTAATGGTAGATTAGGTCTCATTGTGGATTTCTTGAACTTTATAGTTGGTGTTTTTCCTTTCATGTATCTAGGAGTTCCAATTTTCAAAGGAAAGCCTAAGGCTTGTTTTTTACAACCAATTGCAGACAAGATTAGTTCTAAACTCACTACCTGGAAGGCTTCTTTGTTATCCATGGCTGGTAGGATTCAATTGGTCAAATCTGTCATTCAAAGTATGCTAATATATAGTATAACCATTTACTCTTGGCCTTCTGGTTTAATCAAAGAGGTTGAAAAAAACATTCGTAACTTCATTTGGAGTGGTGATGTGGATAAAAGGAAGTTAGTCACAACCTCTTGGAAGAAAGTCTGCAGACCCTTGATTCAAGGAGGGCTAAATATTAGATCAATTTCCACTTTGAATAAAGCTGCTAATTTAAAGATGTGTTGGTCACTTATGAATTCTAATGCTTCTTGGGCCAAGCTTCTGAAAGCTCGTGTCTTTAGAAACTCCAAACCCATCCTCCATCATATCTACTCTTCTTTATGGAGCAGTTATAAAGATGAATTCTCTTCTTTCATGTCTAACTCCTTTTGGCTGCTTGGTACAGGTGAAAAAATTAATTTTTCGAATGACAATTGGTGTGGTATGCCTCTCACTGATCTTTTTCACATTCCTCAGCATGTCAGTGTTTTACTTATCTCACAAGTAAGTGACTACATTTCTAATGGTCACTGGAATCTTCCTCCTCAACTGTCCCAAGTTTTCCACAATATTAACAACATTGTTCATAATGTTACCATTCCTCTGGTTCCTTCTCTGGATAAAATCTTATGGCAACACTCAGATTCTGGTGATCTCTCTCTCAAGGATGCTTATAATTTCAATTTAAATCAAATTCATGATCTTCATTGGGCCAAAACAATTTGGGATCATGACATTCCTCCCTCTAAATCTCTTTTAGTTTGGAGGCTTATGCACAACAAAGTTCCTACTGATGATAACCTTTTGTTAAGAGGTTGTGCCCTACCTTCCATGTGTAGTTTGTGTAGTAAGCACGTGGAATCTTCTTTCCACATATTCTTTGAATGTGCGTTTGCTATCAAACTTTGGTCTTGGTTTGCTTCTTGCCTCAATCTAGTTCTTCAGTTTAACACAATGGAAGACATGTGGAAAATTTGTGATATGAACTGGTCTCCTCAATGTAAAGTTGTTATTAAGGCTGCCATGATTAATCTGATTAATTGTATCTGGTATGTTAGAAACCAAGCTAGATTCCATGATAACATCATCAATTGGAAGTCTGCCATTTCTTTGATCATTGCCAACACAACTCTGACTGGAAATAACTCTAAGAAAGTCTCTTCCAATTCTATTAGGGACTTTACTATTTTGAAGTCTTTCAAGGTAACAATCCATCATCCTCATGTGCCTGACATTAAAGAAATCTTTTGGCAACCTCCCATGGAATCTTGGTTAAAATGCAACATCGATGGTGCCTGCACTCTTTCCTTATCTTCTTGTAGTGGTGTGTTCAGAAATCATGAAGCTGACTCCATTCTTGGTTTTGCTGAACCTCTAAATCCTTTATCTCCTTTTCATACTGAGTTATCTGGTGCTTTGAGAGCAATTGAGCTTGCTCATTACTTTAATTGGAAGAACCTTTGGTTGGAGACTGACTCCTCTTTGGTTGTCTCTGCTTTTTCTGACAATTCCCCTTTTATTCCTTGGAATCTTAGAAATAGATGGCATAACTCCTTACATCTTCTCAATAGTTTGAATTGTATGGTCACTCATATCTATAGAGAAGGTAATACTGCTGCTGACTTGTTAGCTAACCATGGTCTGTCACTTTCCTCTTACACTCTTTGGTGGACTTCTCCTCCTTTTTTGCAGAGTAGTCTAGACAGGAATCAACTAGGATTGCCTAATTTTAGAGTTTGTAATGTTTAATGGATCCACTGGATCTAATGGAGCTTTTGGTTTTTGTCCTCTCCATTTGTAACTAGTTTTCTCTCTTATTATATATATATTTTGGGGTGGTTGCTCTTTGCTTCCAAAAAAAAAAAAATCATGTTCTTTTAAATTTAATTTCTATTTAGAATTATTTTTACAAAAATGGATATTTTTATAGTTCCTCAAATTAGTTCATATAAAATGCAAATAATGAATAAAAGTGAATAAATGTTTTTGAAGAACTAAACTTAAAAACACTTATTTTGTATGAACTAAAAATGTATACCAATTGACTTAGTTTTTTTTTTCCTCTCCTTTTTCTTAAAAGTAAGAAGCTAGGCTAAACAACAATTTTTAAAAGCTGTGTCAAAATTTTATTTTTTTTTAAAAGCTCTAGTATGAAATAAAACAACTTCTATATTTTAAAGAAAAACATTAATAAAGGAGTTTCAAAATAAGGTGATAATCGTTACTTTGCAACTGTTTTTCGATTCCCAATTGGTACAAAATGCTCGAAGAAAACTGTTATTTCGCTACTAGCCCAATTGGTAATGCGAATGGATTAACATGTACTTATCCCCATGGTACATGGTTTGATTCTCACGGAAGACAAAAACTCCACTAGTGAGGGGGGGTAGAGAAGATCGTGAGACGGCAGTGTCGGGACCACCTAAGATGGTGGAGCCCGGGCTGTTACAACTTACACAAGAAATCGGGTCAAGAAGAGGAACGAGTATGAATAGACAAGAAGGAGCAATGCAATAAGAGGGTAAAACAACAACAAATAATCCTAAATTTGGAATTGGTTACACTCACAATGTATGAATGAATAGAAAAATAAAAATAAAATTTATTTAAATAAGTGTTATATTTTATTGGGTTTGACCTACCTTATTTTATTAAGACTGTTGTCTAACTCATTGAAAAAGAATAAAATAAAAGGTAGATTTTATTTAACTCGCGGGCTGGCCCGCCCCGCGCTTACCCCGTTTTTTAAGCGAGTTCATCGGGGCGGGTCAAATAGAGGGTCGAGCTCAAAACTTTGGCTTAGCCCGCCAAAAATAGCGGGTTTAATGGACCGGTCTTGCGGGTAGAACCCATTTCGAGTATTTTGAGATGCAAAATCATTTATAATAACATAAACATCAATGTTCTCCAACATATTCTTTTTAATTAACAAAGTTGTCAAACCGTTCAATCTCTCTTTTGACATTGAGGATCTTAAGTAGGTTTTAATCAAATTCAATTTTGAAAAACTTTTTTCCACCGATGCTACACTCATAGACACTGTCAGTAAAATTATATAAGCATTTGATATATTCGGATAGTAATCAGCATATTCAACAAATTTAAGAATATCAATGACAGACATTGTTTCAGTTGACAAAGTAAATTGTAACACTCTTAACTCCTCAAATGTTCTGTTTTCTATTAAGGTCAAAACAAGTGTATTTTATTTTTTCGACGGTGCAAGCATTTTTTTTCTTTTTGTTGACACACTAAGCAAGCAAAAGTACTTGATTACTCATGTAATTGAGTTTTTTTTTTAGTAGTAGATAGTTATAAAAAAAATTACAAACCCTTCGAAATAGTAATAATTGTAAGGCAGTCGCATCTCTTGTCCTCCTATATATCGGGCCGACCCTAGTTTCAATGTCGATTTTAGCAAGTTGGCTGATAGTAACTTCTTGGATTATGGAGTTGGTCGGAAAGAAACCTTACAAATTGGAGCAACATTTTGACCATAAAAGCTACTCCGTATTTAAAAATTGTGAGAGAAATTAATGGGAAAATCTACGAACTATAATTATTTGAACTTATTATATTGTTGAAGGTTAACATTAATAAGTTCAAATAATTAATAGAAAAATTTACCAACTTATCCTTAAGAACCAACGTTGCATCTTGCAACCATAGATGCAACCATAAATGTTAGTTTCTCTTTGTTGTAAGATTCAACGTCGGTTCTTTAGGATAAATTGATAGATTTTCCTATTAATTTCTCTCACAATTTTGATCAACACCGGTCAAAATCTCATTCTTTGATAACTGATAATCAATAATTTTTTTTATTGGAACGAAATGTGGAACGTTCGAATAATATTATTTCTATTTTTTTCAATATGTTAATCAATCACCTCATTCTGAATTATTCCTACCACTAACTTTATCATACTTCAAATTCAGCATGCTCTTTTGTGATTTTGGCTTTGTCTACTATGAAAGGCCAATAAAAAAGGGTTAAGAGATCAATATAATAAGAAACATTAAAGAGGCAAGTGATCAATTGAATTGAGGGTACAAAGGACCAAGGTTTTAAAAAACGGCCGCGGTCGCGTTTCGGTTACGTAAAGGTTTTCGCGATTTCGGTTGGTACAGGTGTTACGATACAAATTGCGGTCGTTGCGGTGTGAATTAATCATAATTTGTTCTTTAATATAAAAAACGGTGATAACGGTAACGATATCGGCACCTGCCAAAACCGTTTTGTCGCGGCCATTTTCGCGGTCGCGGACCTTTATTTAAAACCCTGCAAAGGACAAAAATTAAGTGACACTTGGATAAAATTAAAAATCATTAATAATGTTTATAATACTAGAAAGATTTTATTTGAAATAAGAGTTTAACTGTTGTGCATTGTTAGTGTAAAGTTTTTTTTTACACATACATCTAATGATGTGTTGTCACACGTCATATATTTTTAAACACAATACATGATGTGTTGTTATATTATTGGACGTATGTGTAAAATAATTTTACAATAACAGTGTATATAAATTAAATTCTTGATACAAACAGTGCATGAAATATTTTCATTATAAAATATCAAACAATTTTCCATTGATTACATACAAATGAGAAAAAATATGGCTACAACTATCAAGTTTGTGTATGCTATCATCCTATTTATTTCTCTACTTTTTGTTGTAACCGATGCCTTTTGTAAGTTATTTTTTCCCATCCTCGTCAAATTTTATGGTTATTTATACACAATCTTTTTTTTATTGACAAATATATAAATTAAATCCAAATTTATTTATACACAATCTGTTATCCCTTTTTAATAACATTATTTTGTGTTTTTTATTATATAGCCACTATCCTAAATTTCCAACAAAAATTAGAAGCAGCAACTTTCCTATCTAAAACGTGCAAAGACCGGTCTGATTGTCTTTCTCTTGCTGATCGTTGTATTGGACAAGCATATCTTTTATGCCTTGAAAAAAATTGTCTTTGCGTACACCTTGATGATGAAAAATATTAACAGTTAAGTGAACTTATAATTTTATTACTTACAAAACTTATAATTTTATTTAAAGAGTTTAATGAATATGTTATGCCAGTGTAAAATTTTTACACGAACGTCCAATAGACATTAACCATTGATCCACATCATACCATGAGGTGGGTGTAGTGGAATGATTTGGCGGAATACATAGTTGGTATTGGATGGCAATGTAAATATATATTACAGTGTCGGTACATATTCCATTTTCTCTTATTTAAATATCATATTACTCTTGATTTCTTGAACAATTCAACTTTTCTTTCTCTAACCAATTAACTTCTTTGACAGGCACATAAGCAAGGGTTAATATTACCTTTGCTTGCTTTTATATATATATATATATATATATATATATATATATATATATATATATATATATATATATATATATATATGGAGAATAAGCTATAAATAAAGATGTATGATTGTGTAAAATCATTATTTTATTAAGTTTTTCTTGTTACATATATTTGCATTCTTTTTTCCCTCATCTGGATTTTCCTATAACATTCGAAATTTGGATATCCCAAATATACAAAATTAAAATAAAAAATGATAGTTTGTTTAAAAAAATAACAAAAAAGTATTAGTTTTACACTTTCTTTATCATTCATCATCTTCAAGTTCACCTTCCTCAAATGTTTGGGTGAATTTCCTTGCAAAGGATTACTATAACAATAGTTAACCAAACCATTCAGCACCAAACAATATAACATCCAAGGTCTAAATGCGATGTGTTGTTGCCTATTAACAACAAAAACAAGCAGAATAGTAGAGAAAATCAATGACAAAACTGAACTGATTATTAAATGTTGATGCCTATTTACCATTGTACAACAGAGAATAAATGCAATGTGTTGATGCCTATTTACTGTTGTAGTTAATTACGATAACATTTTGGGTATCCTAGTCCACTTATTTTCCTTTCTGACTTGTGTGGATTTCAATGAACATCTTTGCTTGAGTGACGTCTGATCCTTCCTCCTTCTTTGCACGCCACAACAAAAAACATAAGCAATAAGTAACATATATTTATTAGAAAATTATTTGATTGAAATACAAAATATAATACCATTTGTGACTTAATCCTAGCAAAATTTCTTAATTTGCTTGCTATTGGTTCCTTGAACGTCAAGTGATAATAAACTATATATGCAAGGATTTTAAAATTTACTCAATTCATTCAATTCATCATAGTCCAAAATTTTACTACTACAAATAAAAAATAAAGAAAAACAAGTAAAATATAGTTCTAATAAACTTATTAAAATTTTAATTTCAGTAAGTAAAATATTAAAATATTAGGGTAAATAAACTTTTGCCCCTACAAAATAAGCGAATTTTGTTTTACCTCTTATAATATTTTTTTTAGATTGCTCCTTTTTATAATATTTTTTTATTTAATTTACTCCACAGTGAAATATATTGACTTATATATATATATATATATATATATATATATATATATATATATATATATATATATATATACACGCATAACTATTTATTTTCCTCTAATGTTCAAATAAAGGACTATATATAATTTATTAATAAGAATGCGGACGTGTGCACCCTTTTGGAACCCTAATTGATTGATGTGACTATATTATTTTTGTTTTAAATTTTTGGATTTGTGTGTGCGCGCCCAAATATATTTTATTTGGGTTTGTGCCTATGCAAGTCTTTCCCTATTTTCTCTAGCATCAACAGCACAAGCTTTCATAATGAAATCAACGTCCTTTTTCATGTCCGAACAACTACGTCATTCCTCTTCATTTTTCTTTTTAACGACAAATATATTATTAATAAAAATCAGATCTCTCACAAAATGAATAGAGACTAATAAAAGATGAACTATAAAACAAATGTATCATATATAAGCGGAACACTAATGAAAATACCAAAACAGACATCACTTCTAATCTCATTTTTAGAAAGACACTTCTCAGATCTCAGACACTAGAGAAGACATCAACCTGACCTGACCTATAAAGACGCCACAAGATACTAACTCCCGATTTCGAATCAACAGTGATCAGGCCATCAAAATAAAAAAAGCAGCTCCGTGAGCTAAAAGTTGATGGAACAGCGGTATAATGAAAACCTAGACAGATAAATCTCAGCTCGCAGACCACCTTCAAATATCAACACCATCATTGCTCTTAATCTTGTGATTCGGAAACATTATCAACATCAATCACAACATCATGTACTAGTTCCTCAACCACCGGATCCTTGATCACTGTTTCCCATCAACAATATTTCGGTGCCAAAATATATTGGAATTAAGTATAAAATAAATAATAGAAATTGATTTAAAAATGAATTATGATGTCCAACAATAATTTTATGTGAGATCTTACGTGCTAAAAGTAAGTGATTATATTAAGTGCGTCAAGAGAACAAATATGACACATCAATAAAATTAAGAGATGTATAATATTAATTTAAAATTCTGAAAGGGTTTCTTGCAATTTCATATATGGTAAAAACTATTCATTAACGTATATAGATCATGGACTTTTTTTAATATAAAGTGATCAAATATTTTTCAATTTGTAACATGCAGAGGAAATATAAAATATGACTAAAATTATTAAGTTTATTTATCTCATGATCATCTTTATTTTCCTGTTTCTTGTTGTAATTGAAAGTTTAAGTAAGCTCTTTTTCGCATGATTCTCAATTTTAATCATGGCCTTAAACACAATATTTGATCACTTACATTACATTATTTTTCTTTTGCATCACAGCAATACCAGAATGCTATGATCACGAAGATTGTCCAAATATGTGTCTCTATCCGAGAAATAGAACGTGCATTTGGTATTATTGTACCTGCATTTAACAGTAAGTAGAACATTCTATATTGGGTGTGTTCGTTTCAGATTCTTCACTAAAAAATTCTATTTTTCTTAAAAAAATTTACTTTATTTATTTATTTTACTTTTGTTTGTTTCATATTTTTTAAAAAATCATTTTTTCCTTCAAAATGAAAAGTTATTTTCAACAGCTTTTCTCAAAATTTATTTTCATCACCTATCAATGTTTTCTCACCAAATCATTTTCTTAAAAAAAAAAAATAGATTTTTATGATTGTAAATACAAAATAGCTTTAGATTTTCTTCAAAATCTCTAAAAAAATCTTTAAATTTTTAAGAAAAAATCATTTTTTTTAACGCACCCATTATTTTTATGATTATTTGCAATCTTCTTATCTTACTCTTTTTTTTAACCTTCCAATTTGTTTGGCAGGTACAAAAGTATATTACTTACATTATGTGAATGTTGCTGGCTTTATGATGAGGACCTAATTAAAATGATTTTTTTTTTGGTACATGATATTTAGTATAATAAGATTTTAGAATAAATTTGTATTAAATTTGTATTTTTTAAAATGAGTTTAATTTGTATTTAATTTGATTGTAATGGTTTTGACTATTTTTTTTTTTTGAAACGGCAAATTTATTAAAGCTTCCACCTTAACAAGAAGTATAGGGGAGCAAAAGAGAGCAATACAAAGTGAGAACAAACCAAAACACAAACAAAAGGAAACAGCCCCACCCTAACAACCAGGGGCGGCCGAACCAAAACAAAAGAAAAACAAACACCCTCCACCAAACCACAAGAGGAAAGCACCAAGGACTAGCGACTAAGACATTCTCTGGGGTCCCAAACCCACTCATAAAACAAGCACGGCGCCACCTTCAAACGAGCCAACACCCACTTCCAACTCAACACTTTAATGTCTTCTATAATCTTCCTTGGGCAAAAACTCCCATTAGCAAATAAAGCACTATTTCTAGTCTTCCAAATAGACCAAAGGGATGCATGCCAAATCAAAACATACCCTTTCCGGATTTTTGCATTTCGCGCCGATTCCTTTAACACCTCTAAAAGGGAGGAAATAGAATGAGGGATCACAATCATCACCCCTAGCCACTTGAAAATCTCAATCCACACCAACATTACACTTGGACAATGAAGAAAGAGATGAGTGGAAGTCTCCACCCTACCGACACACCCCATGCATTCCCAAGGTCTATCCAAGAGCGGGATCCCACGAATATGGAGATTATTTCTAGTCGATATTCTATCATATAGAAGTTGCCAAGAGAAAGCAATAATCTTTGACGGCGCCGGACTATCCTAAATTTGAGCTAAAACTTGAATCAAAGCTCCATCCACATCATCTTCTAACTCACTATCCTCCAAGAGACTCTTATACGCGGATTTTACCGAGAACACACCCTCCTCATCCGGTAACCACCTCCAACTATCTTCCTCCGAGGAGAGAATTGGCTTTATGGCCTATTGTAGTCTTTTTTTAAAGTACTCTAGTAAGACACTAATTTTTAGGTTTGAAATAATATAGAATTGTTTTTTTTTATGAGAATTTCGAGTAAGTTAGGTTTTGTCTTTTTGGTTCATGGAATAGAAATTTAATTGATTTTTTTTAATGTCGTATATTTATCGAGTTGTGATATTTTTCTTTATTTCTCAAAAGAAATTGAGATATTCATTATTATATTTAGAAGTAAATGAATGATATAAAGGCACGTTTTGTAAAAGGTAGAAATAATAAAAGTGTTGCCTCTATGCCATTGTTATAGCTTCTTGTAGCATTTTGTTTTGTGAAGTCAATATTTGAAACAAGGATATCTACATAATTTGGCAAACTAAGATAACGGAAGGAGTGCAGCTGTGCTCCATTTTTACTAGCTCCATTTATACCTTGTTGATTGCACATATGAGTGACACGTGGTGAAAGTAAGATCACATGGCTGAAATTAAAAGTTAGTATTGATATATGTTTTAGTAAAAGACAAGAAAATAAAGGAACATGTGTTGTCCTTCTTGTTTCTCTGAGTACATCATTCCATCTTCTTCACCTCATTGCCGCCTCTCCCTCTTCCTCTTGCCACCTCTCCACTTGGTTGGTCACAACGCGGCGTTCTCACTTTCTCCCCGCATCTCCGTTAATGAAATTTATTTATGAAGCATACATTATTCTATTTTTCTTCCAGAAAAATTTCTTGAACCCAAAAGATTTCATTAACAAACAATTTCTTGCTCATTCATTCATTCATTCATGTACAAACAGGAAACGAAAATTATACTTACTTATCAAAACCAACAATATAAAGGAATAATAATAAATGGAATCTCATCCTTCTTTTTGGTGTGTAGATGTGTTGGAAATTGATTCACCGCCCCCAAATTATTTCTCCAATGAAATTCACAAACTTTCTCAGTGATGACCCTCCTTTCTCTTCATTTTCAACTTCAACTGAATCAATAATATTAGTATATTACTACTACTCACTGATGTGAGATTGCCTTTCAAACTTGAAGCCTGAAATCTTGTGTATGCTGTCATGGGTATGCCCAGTCTGGGCTGGTGCAGGGCGTGCCCTCGTGAGGGCTTGGCCTGGTTGTCTGCTGGCGCTAGTGGCATTAATGTGTAGAAGTTGGACAAACTTGGTTGGAAATGAGAGGATTAAACACATGAGTCTTGGGACTTTGAGACATTGTTGTGTGAATTGAAAAAAGTGGGAGAAGTCTCACATTGCCAAGGGATGCCCCGTTTTGTGAACGGCGGACCGCGTAGCACTTCCCTTGGCCTTCACACGCGCGCCGCCGCTGTCCGGCCGGCCCGGGCTTGGGTTTGGTGATGCGTTATTTTTTGGGTCACAGAAATTAATTATTTTATTTAATTAATGCATTTAACGAGTCATTAAATGCTATCCGTTTACAGTTAATTGCACACATTTTACTTGTGCCGAAGACCAAGTCTATAACAGATTTATTCCAATCAGTTCCATTTTTTCGGTATCAGATTTTTTCGCCTCTATCTGCTCCACAATCTGATTGGCTCCCTTTTTCTCCTCTTTTTCAGTTCGTGACTTCCTCTATATATAGAGGACTTCACAGTTTTTGCTTGCTGAATTCCTTCTTCAGAAATTCGAGACAGTATTGTTGTACTGTCACAGATTGATATTGTCATATCAATTCGGATTATAGTGTCGTATAATCCAAGAAGGTGTTGTTCTTGACCGATTACTACGAGTGCAGTAGTATTTCAGTTACAGTTTTCTGAGCTGTTTTATCCTAAGGACGGCATGGTTGATCGCCTGCCTGCACGAATTCTGGCAGTACCGCGAAAAGTCTTAAAGAAAGCGACCTAGTCCACGACTCAGCCAATAAATGTTTCAGTTCCATTATTTCGAAAATCTTTTTTCAGGTATCAAAAATAACAAAAGTACTAGACTAGGTCCAATTACCGTCTCTAGGCAAGATTTGCAATAACATGACGAACCAAAATTTATACCTCAATTTGGAAAGATGTCTACCTTTAATGTTCGACACACTCAAACCTATGACAAACTTTAAAAGGAAGAATCAAAATGTATCCATTCAATAATGAATAGTATTAACTTTAGGGTGATGCTAACTAGTGCCTCGGGGCACTAGTTAAGGATACAAAAATGGTAAATTCTGCATAGAAAACAACACTTTTAATACTTTATAAATGTTGACTATACAATTCCCAATGTAACATTACTATAATAGGTATCCTTAACTTTATGCTACAAAATTGATAAATTAACATGTTTAATGCGTGAAATGAAGAAAGATCAAATTTTGGGTTTTAAAATGTTCCATGATTGTTTCAGTCTCCATGGATTTAAGGTGAGGTGAGTAAGTTTGAAGACAAAGCAGGAGAAGAGCTTATAGTGCATATATCGCAAAAGGAATTGTTAAATGTGGCATTTTTTATTTACTCATACGGACGAGTTTCGGACACCGTCGGTCTAATTTCCTCTACCCGGACTCATCCATAATAACTAGTTCACACCGAATTTTTCAACCCATAAACCCGTTGTCCATTATAAACCGCCCATATCTCTATATTTTTTTGCGGATTTTTTGAATTGGAACGGGTTTCCATTTTTTGTCCGGGCTTAATGCTGAATACCAAGAATTTGTTATCAATAAAGTGTGGCATGGCATGCATCAATTTTTGGTACAATCATAATTCTCTGGATTGAAAGCGATTCTTCTCCTAACAAAGTCTTCTCAACAGTGAGTTAACAAAGGATTATTAATGACCCAATAATGGGGCTAGGAAGCAAATACACCATGGGCCTTCAATTAATGCCTAAATAGTAAGATCACGTATAGTCTCATAAATTGGTTACTTAAGGACAATAGATTGGATTGGTTCTCAATTTTCATCCATGAAACGTTTGTTGTCATGTCAATTGAAATTTATTGTGTGTGGGGGCTATATGAGTAGTCACTTTGGTTGATAATTGATTAGGAGAATGTCCAAACTCCATGCACACGAGGGGTTTCCATGGTTGGATCCAACTGTTGCTTTTAATTAATAATAATAATAATAATAATAGTAGTAGGTTGCATGTATCTATATATAGAATCAAGAATCGTTGTCACATTATGTACATTTTGATTTTATATCAAAAAAATACTAGAGATAAATATAAGATTTGTTATGGTCCAAAAGGAAGATCATTCGAAAGTAAGGAAGGGTTCCCCTTCCAATCATGACATACATTATTTGAAGGATTTAATTAATGGACCCTATCTAGGTTACAATTTGTGATCACCACTAGTTTTATTTGACCTTTGTTTTGTAATATACTTGAAATTATTGCTTTGGAAAATATGAATATCAAATAATTTTCTTTGATAAACAAGTGTTGGCATATATATGATAATATGACCGATTCTGGTTTTCATTTCAAATTTTCATATGTGAATATAAAAATTGATGATTAGGAACGAATCTTCTTGTGTATAATATTTTTAAGTGGAATCTTAATCACTCATTTACTTCTACTGCATGCGATCGAAGTCTTTACGAGAGAATTGAAGGGTGAGGATATAAATTGTATATAGAATTTCGCCGGAGAGGATCGGTTTTCATGAGACAGCTTTACTTCCACACCAATTATATAAAAAAGTAAGTTAGAAAAGTCCTAATCTAGTAATCCCTTATAAAGACAAAGTTGATGTTTTCTTTGATCTAATTTAAAATTCGTTTTCAATCATGAATGGCAAACCAAACCATATTACTAGAACACATAATTCATTCATACAAATATAATTAATTGCCAAAAATGCAAAATGCACCAAGAAGATTCTGATTAATATATATAAGATCTAATTTGAGTTGAATGGTCAATGATTATCAATTTGCTGGATAAGGTAATGCCATCTTCATAGTTATAATATCTGACCTTGATGGATCAACTACCTTAAGTGGTCCTACTAACTATGATTGAAGAAACTAAATGGGATAAAATTAAGCTAAAGTTTAATGGCGGCCCAAATTATGCTACCACATATATATCGTAAGTTATGAGTTGCAGTAAATGCAAATGGGGTCATTTCCCTTCGCATGAGGTGTGTGGATAGTGATGATATCTAAGAGTTTGTTACATCTCATTGTTGTAGATTAATTCACAATAAATTTGTTCATTGATCTATCCATGATTGAAAGAACAATTCGGAGATTAATTGGTAACATTTATGCGCAACTACTTTTACACGCAACAACAGAGTGTAATTCATCGAGCTCTTTGAGACCCAAATGGGCATGTTTATTGCTCAATAGGGACACATTGAGTGTTTGACATATATAGGGATAAATAACAATGTTCTAGGTCCTTATAACCCTATTCTTCCTCTACATAAACATGCCAAAAAGACTAAGTCAGGTACACAATAATATAGCTCTCACCTTCGACACCTACTGACTTGTTGTCAGAGTGTGTGTAGGTACCCCTCTTTCTTTTACAACGAGGTTCAACCACCAACAGTTTTTACACAACGACTTATCACTAATCTTATCATTCAAATCTCAGGTCTGGAAAGGATCAATATTTACGTAATAACTTGATTTTCCTATAATTTTATATTTACTAGAAATTCATATTAGATGTATCTTTAGTTCTATTATAAAAGTGATTGATATACTAACATTTGTTTATATAATATACACATTTAAAGGAGATGATATTCGGGAAACGTTTATCAATTTTTTTTCATTGTAAATTTTAATAAAATTTGCACTAAAAAGCCAACTTCGAAACATGTTTTCCGAAATTTTTACGCGCTAGGGCAGAGAAAAAGTGCTGGGGAGCCGGGGGGAGGGAGAGAAAACATCATTTTATTAAGCCACATATTTGATTGTGTAGTTAAACTTAAAATATAGTGACTAAAACTTACTGAACCCTAATTTGTTTTATCGACTAAATTATTTTATTTTAAAAAACACTACATAAAAAAGTGGCCTCGTGTGGCCTAAAGCCAACTAATAAGACTAGGTCAAAATGGCAAAACTATTTTTAGACAGGTAATTAAGTACATTCATCGAAAATTAATTACGGATGCAATCCATTGGGTGATACTAAATTTTTCATCTCAATAACCAACATATTGAATTCAAGTGGTTAATGAACTCTTCATAGGGTGAATTGTTAGAGAACCCGAGTTCAATTGTTAATCAGATTTTACTTACGTCGTGGTCGAACCCTGGATTATCGAGGGCCCCTTCACCTGGCAACCAAATAGTTAATTAACACAAAAAAAAAAAAAAAATTTGTCATCGCAATTCAGAGTCAAATTTCTCCATCATATTTTCTTTCAGGTTAAAATTCATCATCTAATATCAAAGTTAGAACAATCTAACAATTCCTTACAAGGGTAACTCAATTGGTTAAACTAATTGAGTTAAGGGTTATAAAGAGTTTGAGGTCCAAGTTTCACTTCTGACAAAGAAAAAACTAACATGATATTGAAATACTAACAACTAACAATTTGCCATTAAAAATAAGTTAGAACAATCAAATCGAGTTGTTCGTCCCCGCCCAAGTACACTAGGCCAAACAAAGACATGGGACATGTTGTACTAGCAAGTAGTTTTATTAAGCCATATATTTGGTAGTTCAGTCAAACTTAAAATACAGTGAGAAGGACCTACGAATTCGAAACCCTAATTTCTTTGATCAAATAAATTATTTTAATTTAGAAAAGACAAAACATAAAAAGTGGCCTTGTAGGCCTAGTGAGCAAACTATGACCGATAGAAATGGCGCAACTATTTTTAAACGTGGAAACGGGTTTGCTGCTATTATAGCAGGACGCTATAATAATTAAGGACCGTCTGATCACAATTGTGTAGCTGAGATCATTTCCAATAATTTTGTAAATGAATTATTTTGATCCGTCCGATTTGATAATCAATAGTTGAGAGGTAAAACAATGTGAAACTGAATGATTCTCTACAACAGGTAATCCAGATCCTTTTGATTCATCTAAAAATACGGGCTTAATATGCAATCCATCGGGTGAGACTAAAAATGTCATATCGATTCAAAATCAAAATTTCTCCATCATATTGGAAAAAAAAACTTTGTAGTAAGCCTTCTTAAAAGTTGACCTTAATAATTTTACTAATTAGATTGCCTCTAGCATAATTAGTTGGATTCTTAAAATATGGCGAATCAAAATTTAAATCTTAATTAAAAAATATTTTAAATTTGATTAACATCTAACAATACCTCAAATATAATTACATCAAATAGATAGAACCTATATATATATATATATTGTCAAAAAAAAAGATAGAACCTATATATAAAAAACAAAATAAAAAACCATGAATTTTATGCCCAATCTATAGCATATCAATCACAACTATACTACCACCTTTGCAGAAAATGAAAAAATCTATTTAGAGGATTGTGAAACTGAAAATGATTTCTATAGCAGGATATGTCATGTGTGTTTTGTTCTCATCATTTAGAGGATTGTGAGCATCTCTTTTTTGATTGCCCATTAGGCTTTGTTTGGTTTGAAGGAAAGAAAGTGGAAGGAGGGAAAATTACGGAAATCGATGGATGAACTTGGACATAGAGTTAGTCCAAATTCATCCATCGGTTTCCGTAATTTTCTTTCCTTCCACTTTCTTTCCACACAACCAAACACAGGGAGTATGGAACCTGGTATTCCAATGGATTGGCAGGAGTAGCAGTACAGGTGCTGGTGTGAAGGGTATACATCACTTCTCAAGTTTTGGTATTTTGTTCCGGTATCCTAAAAGTGGGCGCACAAATCATTTGATTTGGTTGGCAACAACTTGGTGTGTGTGGAAGCTTCGAAATCAAGTGGTGTTTAATGGAGTTGTACCGTCACTTAGTTCGCTTTTTGAAGATATCAAAACTTTTTCTTAGTTGTGGTTTAACGGGCGAATAGCTCGTAATTCTTGTATTTCTTTTTTCGATTGGGGTCAAGATCCTATGAGCACTTTGATTAGCTCTTAATTTCTTGATTGTATTGTAAGTGTTTGAGTATTTCTTATACTCCCTTATAATAAATTTGCTTATCAAAAAAAAAAAAAGTATCAACTCACATAAACCAAAGAAAATATACTTATTTTTTCAGTAGAAACTAAAAATATTTTCAGTAGAAACTAAATGAAATATTTTTAGTTCATGAAAAAACCATGAACTAAAAATATTTTCTGCACACAATTGTGAAACCGATCTCTTCGAAATACTGAAATCTATTTAAAAGGTTAATTTTTTTTAACAAATATTTTTCCATATACATTGAATATTTTATTACCGCATTTTAAATTTGTGATATAATTTTAACTTTTATTGATAAAAATTAGTTTTTAAATAAAAAATAAAAAATAGTCATCATCCCATAATTAATTAAAACATTGGTATATTATATAAAACAACATTACCGTTCTATATAAAATATGTCCTATATTATATAAAACAACATTACCGTTGTATATAATATAGATCCAAATACAAAGAAAAGAAACATTGGTATCAAATAAAATTAGCAATAATCTATTAACTTTGTTCCTTTCAGTTGGATCTTGGAATATTGTGGTGGAATAAACTCTTCGCCATATTCGTGGAATGACGGTGTTATTATGGTTGCTTTTTGCCGGTCTTGGAATCAATATGCAAACTCATACTTTAGGGAAATAATAGGAATTTTGATGTATACTTTTGTTTTTATATTATCACCAATCGTGAATTAATTGATCAAATCAAGATGCAAAAAAGGTTTATGCATAATTCTGTGAGTTTACTCCAATTGATAAAGACAAAAAACATTACATTATATATACGTGAAAGTTTTGATTCGAAATTCAAATACTCTATTTATTTATTTTAAAAGTAAAATTTTAGTCGTTAGACTAACTGACCAAAAAAGTTTATGAATAAAGGATTTTGTTGTTTATATAAACCCACAACTAAGCTCGATTTGCAATGTTATGTTTTTAATGAACAAATATTTCAAAAATATCATGACACACAAGAATAGAGAATTGGGGTGTTTATGGAAGAGTTTGGCACCGTCAAAAGTGATTGTTTTTTTTTTTGCAATTATTGCTTGGTCGACTGCCCACTTTGGATAATCTTGCGAAACGAGGTGTTGTTGGTGATGATCCCGACTCTTTTTGTGTGTTGTGCTCAATGGAGTTTGGAATGTGAGGGACACCTTTTTGGTTGGTGTGCTTTCGCTTCAACATTATGGGTAAGGTCTTTCATTGGTTTGATTGGGGTTGTGCGGTACCAAGGGATCCAAGACATATCTTCCAAAAATTCAACTCGGGTAGGAGGAATGACAAGCGTCTAAAGGGACTTCTTGCGGTGTGGCATGCGGTAGTGTGGGCTATTTGGAGAGCAAGAAACACCTTGATTTTCAATTCAATTGTGCCGGTACTTGAGGATATCTTCCATGGAATCAAAATGCACTCATGGAAGTGGTTATGTGGAAAAAAGAAGGGTTGTTGCTCTTTTTATGAATGGACAACTTACCCTATGGATATTCTTAGATAGGCTTTGAGTTTATATTTCCCCGTTCTTATTGGTTTTTGTTGGGTCAAATACCCCTTGTACTTAATCCCATTTTGTGGGTATAGTACCATTTGTACTTATTCCCCAAATTTTTATATATATATATATATATATATATATATATATATATATATATATATATATATATATATATATATATATATATGTATATATATATTATATTTTTTGCCGTTAAAAAAAAAATAGAGAGATGAAATTCTTTTTTGAAAAGATGAAAAATTATGTACTAAAGTGATGAAAAATTAATTAGTGAAACTACCAACATATCATCGTGATAAGGAAGTGACACTTCACTTACATGAAAGCAAATTCTTTGAAAAGTCTATGATCATATATAATAGACAATCCATATGAGATACATGTGAATATATAAGGCTTAATATATAATGGCAAATGCTAAACATTGTACCCCTTGCACTAATTAAGGAATTAAAAGTGGTAAAATTGTCTTGAAACTTGTGTAGCTAACTTTTTTAAAGTGTAAGTTATATTTTTTTTCAATATAAATTTACTATTTTTGAATTCCTTAACTAATCCACCGAGTGTACTACGAATTTTGGTCATTAGTTTTGTTAGTATTTTTTCGTTATATATAAGGAAAATGTTAGGAATCAATAATTATGTTAATCTTTTTTTTTTTTTGATATTGAAGAGGGCTAAAAAGCCCATAATTATGTTAATCTTTAAAAGTGTAAGTTATATTTTTTTTGGTCATTAGTTTTGTTAGTATTTTTTCGTTATATATAAGGAAAATGTTAGGAATCAATAATTATGTTAATCTTTAAAATCAAACTCACAACCTCATACTTAAAACTCTTTAAACATCCTTTAACTCTAGTTTATTAAAAACGTGTTTCTTTTAATGCTTGCAATGCAAGTTGCAGATGCTGGATAGTTTAATTATTGAATGTGATGCTGATGGAGATAAATTGCCTCTTTGAGCTACCAAGATATATAACAAAACTGAAAAATAATTTGTTGAATTATGTTGATCTTTTGAGATTTGGAAAATACTAGAGTCACATGAATTAAGAGAAAACAAAATGTTGTAGCTAATGGTTAATTTGGAGTAGAAAGTCTTTTCACTTGATTCCATCTAATTAATAAAATTAGTTTTATTATAAAAAAAAATATATTAGTTGTAGTAGCAAAGTCTTTTGGGTCTATTGTAATGATTTTTTTTTCATCAAATGAAATTAGTTTAACCGTAAATAAGACACATTAAAATATTTTCTATTTTCACTTATTAATATTTTTGTTGGTATTACTTAATTGTTTTGTATTTTCATAAACAATGAACTTTATTTTGGTTAGTTTGGTGTCTCGGTTTTATATTAAGGACAATGGAGAATGTTTGTATCTCATGTACGCCATGTGCTTGGATTAGTGCTTTTAATAAGAAGTTTTTTTGAAAAAAAATGTCTTACGAAATACTCTTCCAAAACTTTGGTTCTTTTAGAGTTTCACATGTGGATTAAGATATAACAAAAATTGATAAGTTGAGTCATTTTTACCATTACTTTATTAAGAAAGAGAAAATTCATTTAATGGTTGTTTTAGTTTTTGTAAGGATAGAAATGATAAAATATCATTAATTGTGTCTTGATTTTCTAAAAGGACCAAAATTTTGGGACAAAATTAAAAAGTTAAAAGCATTAAAGATTTGGGACGAAGGGAGTATGCGATAACATTATTGCTCAATTTTGTCGCAAAAAGAATTATTGTTCAAATAGTCTGTTATAACTATCTATTTCACGCAGTTTCTCGAATGTAGATTTTTATTCAATGACTTCGATTTATGCAGTGCATATTTGACAAATTAACACAATATTCAATCTTAACCATTAGTACTATTTTTTTATCGGTCATTAACAGCCGTTATTGTGAGTGTGAAATCCGAATGCGTATAAATACGCTAATAAATTTCATCTGAAAACAAAACAAGTCTATAAAATTCTTAAAATTTAACACAAACTCAACTCACAAGCTTCCTTAAATTAAAGAAATGTGGATCCTCTATAATAGTCGATGAATCCTATTTAATTTAATATATAATCTATACCATAGCTGATCTAAGCTCAAATTCATGTAAATTAAGCATAAATGAATCCCCTGAAGTAATTAACATTAATTTTTTATTTATTTATAGATTTTAGTTTTTGTTTACTTATGATGAATAATATACATTTAACATTTTGAAAAAGGGCAAATTTCTTTGTCCTTAACTCAACTTGCATATGCTTTTTGGAGGTAGTTGCCTATGCTGAAAAATGGAGGATCCTCCTACATTCCAAATACATCAATTCAACTTCATAGCACTTTTAGATTATACCTAAAGATTCAAAGAAAAGGGTCCTCCAACTACAAACCAAATATCTCAAGTATGTGTTAGTCGTTATTCTACAAAAACCACCCCACCTGATAAATAATTTCACATTATTAGGCTCTCATATCACAATCTAATTTTCTATGTGATGGGTTAAGTGCAATCTAAATTTTAAAACAATGTTAAAGTTTTTCTATGATTCGTTGGATTGAAGGTGGAAAAACACAAGAGGGGGGGGGGGGGGGGGGGGGGGGGGGGGGTTGAATTGTGTTTTGAGAATTAAAACTTTTTCGAAATAAAAACAAGTTTGCAGCGGATATAAACACAAGATAAAGAAGGGTGCTGAGAGAGAGAAAGAAAGACACAAAATTTATCCTGCTTCCTCTCACAAATCGAGAGTACTCCAGTCCCCTTGTTACTAACAAGAGCTTTTCACTATAATCTACTCAAGATTACAAATTGCTCAAGCACACTTGCAAGAGACTTCTCAGGCTATAATACTAAGAAGCTATTTCATGCCTCATTCGGTATTGTTGCCCCGCTTATAAACAGGCTATAATACTAAGAAGCTATTTCATGAGTAAACAGGAATACTGATGTGGGGGAACCTTAGGTTTTCAAAATCCTATATAAGTTAACAAAAACAAGATGTTCTCCAACACCTTACACTAGGTTCAGAATCCACAAGAGTATCAGACATAAGAAGTGAATATATTTTTAATTTTGAAAAACAAAAGTAAAAAAAAATAACACACGTTCAGATGCACAAACACACAATTAAGGATAATAAGAAGCTTAATTAACCAAAAAGAAATTATCCAAACGAATTACATAAAACATGAATACAAACAAGTGCTCAAACATAAAAGTTAAGGTTTGGGTTGTTGTTGAGTAAGCTTCAGCAGTAGCTCCATCATTGCATCTATCTTTTTATTAGTGGTTTCACCAGATTTGTTCATATCTTCTCTTATATCAGCCCTAAACTCATCCATTTCATTTCTTAGCTCTTCCCTTAAGTCACTCTTGATCTCATCTAGAGCCAGTTGAATAGCTAAAGGTATGGCAGATGAGGAAGAGCCTTGAACAAGTCTTGGTGGAGATCTGAGAGGAGATGAATCAATAATAGCAGCTTTTCCCTTGTCAGAATCTGGCTCACAGAGGTTCTGATCATGCATAACAAAGTCCTCTTCAGATGCTTGATTTTCCTTGATCTTGTTTGTTTCAACCTCAGCAATGTGAACAGCCATATCAACAACCAATCTAAGCGCTTCTTGATCAGCCAGCCTCTTATGCTCAACTTCAGCTATTCTAGCTTGCTCAGCATCAATCACTAATCTAGCATATCTTGCTTCTTCATCCACCAATCTCTCAGCAGCTTCACTTGACATTCTGGTACTTTCCTGTATAGCAGCCAGAAGCTCTAATCTTTTAAGCTCTGCTTCATGATTGTAGAAGGTAAGTCTAGGAGCTTGAGAATGATTAGCAGAGGCTATAATGTGACTGATTGCATCCATGCCCTTTCCTTTGATCCTTTCCTTGACATGATTACCCAGTAGTCTCAGAGTCTCACTGAACTTACTTTCCATATCTCTGATTTCAGCATCCACATCTGATGGAAAGACAAGAGTTTCCTTTTCCATACTCTTCAGTCTCTTGAGACTAATACTGATAGCAATATCTATAAGCTCAAGATTAGGTTCAGAGATAGGATTGAAAAAGGGATGGTCTTTGTTGAAAGGAATGGTGGGTCTCTTTCTTTTGAGAGGGATAATTCTGATTTTGCTAAGGTCAATGTTTTGGTTCTGAGAGAGAGATAATGAGGTTGATTCATCATCTATATCGATTTGTTTCTTAAGATAGTCCTCAAAAATAGGTAAGGCAAAATCAACAGGCAGAATTATTTCCTCTACTGTTAAAGGTTTGTAGCTAGGACCATGGATAAGAGGTGTTGAGGGTGGTGTTTGGACATTTTGGATTTCAGCTGGACTTGTCTCAGAAGTAGTGTGAGGTTGTTGTTCAGCTGTGTTTTGAACTGGTTCAACAGTGGTGTGTTCAGGTGAATGATGAGGTGATTGTTCAGAAGGTTTGGGTGAAGCAATGTGATGTTCAGAATGAGTCACAACTTCATCCTGAACTGGTGTAAAAGTGGGTGGATTTTCTGGTTCAGAGGCAGCAAATATTGGAGGTGGTGTCTGAACAATTGTTATTGGTGGTTCAGAAGTGTTTTTGACAAATTTGTTGATGGGGTGATTTGGTGATTCTAGGTTTGAGTGTGTAAATGCATCACCAGATAAGTGTGTGGCGAGGTGGTCAAGGATTGTAGGTGATTTTCTTGTTGTGTTGGTGGGTTGGTCAAGGATTGAAGTATCAATAACAATGTTTTCCTCTTGTGGCTTAGTTTTGGTTTTCTTGAGGGTCTTTTTCATGGGGGTTCTTTTCACAGGGATCTTTTTCTTGGATTTCTCCTTCTGAAATTTATCCAATCTTATAAGCAGCTCTGAAGAGTCAGTGCTGGTATCAGAAAAAATCCCTTCTGATGAGGATGATGAGGATGATAAAGGTTGTGGAGAAGGTGGGATCACATTAAGAGGTTTTGTATAGTCTATGGAAGATGGGTTAAGGGGTTGAGCTTCAGAAGTGCTATCAGCATTAGGTTTAGAGATATTACCTTTAGAAGTGCCAGCAGCTTTCTTTTTAGCAACCACAGTCTTTATCCTTTTGGTGGCTCTGACTGGTTGATCCTTTTCAGCAGCTGCAGGCCTCTCATTCCTCTTCTTAGATCTTCTCTCCTTTTCAACAGCCTTCCTTTGAACAATATTAGCCACTTGCTCCTCAGTGACTTTTTCATCATCTTCAGTGGCACTGTTATCCTCAGACTGTTCCTCTTGTCCTTCACTGTTGCTTTTCTCAGAGTCTTCAAGCAAAGCTTGCTCTACCAGTCTAGGTTTCTTTCTAGACCTGGTGATTTCTTTTGGACCTTTGAAAATATCCCAATCAGGCACATTTACCACCATACTTCTAGTAACCCTTGCTCTAGTTTCCCTTCTTACCATTGCCAGAAAATTCTTAATAACTTCCTCATTGTCATGCTCTGAAATGGTGGGAAACCCATCACACCAGAAGTAAGTCTCATAGATGGTTTTGAGAGGGTTTTCAGCATGTATCGGCTCCTCTTTCTTTTTCTTTTTCATGTTGACCAAGATGGTAGCATCAAATTTTGCAGTCTGAAAGACTCTTAGTTTTTCCTTCTCCCTAAGAATCTCAATTAGTTTTGTCTGACGAATGATTTCTGAAATTAATCTGGGATGATGAAGTGTTGCTACAGCCTTATGTTGATTCTCATTGATGCTGGAGCACAGGTGCTCAAACAACAGACTAGCCAAGTTAACCTTCACCCTCTTATGCAGAAACCATAGAAAGTGCCTGTGTGGTAAAGAAATTGTATCCTTTCCTCCTATTCTGGGAATGATAGAAGCAAGAAATACTCTGAAGGCAAAGTTGAACTCAGGCTTCAAATACTTTGCATTTCCAAATTGCTTCTCTGTTGTTCCAGCAGGAAAAAGATCTGCTTTAATAGACTCAGTATACATACTCTTTGATTTGTAAGTATTCACATCTTGGCCTTTGTTATCCAGACCCAGAATCTTTGCCACATGTTCTTGGGTGATAAGCACATCAATACCCAACAGATTTGACATAATCTCCTTTCCCTTATACGCTCTTAGACCCAGTTGGACTCTGGACTTGCCTTTCAGATTCTTGTCCTTAGCCACTAACTTATTTACTTCCTCATTAGCACTAAACTCATCAAACACATACGCCTTATGCCAGAAGTTCTTCACAATGTCGTAGTAGACGAACCCATTCAACATATCAAAATAATTTCCCCACTGTTGGTCATAGAATAGACTCTGAACATCGATTCCGTTAAGTTTCAAACTTTCAAAATCTACGAACTTCTCAGTAAGGAATTCCATCGCATCTCTACCACAATCCGTTGAAGAGGGACGATCGACGAATGACGCTTGAGAAGTTAAATCTATTACTGGCACGAGTTCAGGATTAAACGGTTCTTGAACGATGATGGCAGAAGGTTGAGCAGTCATGATTGCAGATAATGATGATGATGATGAGAGAATTTGACGATTCTGAGTTTTAGGGTTTGTGTAGGAAGTGATTATGTGAAAAAGTTGTGTTTTGTGAGTGAAGTGACAATTTATATCAAATAGAATAAACACTCAGAAAAAAAAAAAAAAACACAAAGGAGGGAGCGCGAACAGTTTAAAAATAATTTTAAATTGTATAACTGCATTTTCATCATTAACTGTTCTCTACCCATCAGGATCTAGACACGTGTAAGAGAGGCTTAATCATAGCTGACGGGTGTACAGACAACTGTTGTACACTAACTAGTACTGAACATTTCCCAAAGATATCTGATACCTCATCAGAACCTGTTATCCTTCAGAACCCATATTATTCAGTGCTTCCCAAAGAAGTCTCTGAATTATTTGAGGCTCTGAAAGAGCTTCAGATCCTAATTCTATTTTGCATCTCAGAGCTAGTTTTCTTCAGAGATAAAATGCATGTTCAAATTCTTTTTAATAAAGTCAAATCTTTCAATAGCTAAAGGTTTGGTAAATATATCAGCCCATTGATGATCAGTATCAATGAATTGAATATTTATTGTTCCTTTTTGAACATGATCTCTTATAAAATGATGCTTAATTTCAATATGCTTAGCTCTGGAATGCAAAATTGGATTCTTAGATAAATGAATAGCAGCAGTATTATCACAATATAGTGGAATACTACTTTCAGCTATGTTATAGTCCTCTAACTGATATTTCATCCAGAGAAGTTGTGTGCAGCATTTAGCAGCTGAGATGTATTCTGCTTCTGCTGTAGACAAAGCGATAGTTGTTTGTCTCTTGCTGGCCCAAGATATGAGATTTTCACCAATAAATTGGCAATTTCCACTAGTGGATTTTCTCTCTATCTTGTCTCCAGCATAGTCAGCGTCACAGAATCCAACTAGCTTACTATCTAGGGATTTTTTATAAAGAAGTCCTAGATTAGTAGTTCCTTTCAGATATCTAAAGATCCTCTTAACAGCAGTTAAGTGAAGTTCTCTAGGGTCTGACTGGAATCTTGCACATAAGCATACACTATATAAAATATCAGGTCTAGAAGCTGTTAGATAGAGTAAAGAACCAATCATACCTCTATACATCTTCTGATCTACTTTGCTTCCAATTTCTTCCTTGCTTAGGCTGCTTGTAGGATGCACGGGAGTTGACATTATCTTACAGTCTTCAAGATTAAACTTCTTCAGAAGCTCATTTGTATACTTGCTTTGATGAATGTAAGTGCCATCTTTTCCTTGATTGATTTGAATTCCAAGGAAAAACTTTAGTTCACCCATCATGCTCATCTCAAATTCATCCGGCATCAGCTTTGAGAAATTCTTGCACAAGGAAGCATTAGTAGAACCAAATATTATATCATCAACATAGATTTGAATAATTAAGATATCTTTCTTAGTTGTCTTTCTGAATAGTGTATTGTCAATTTGACCTTTTTGAAAACCATTTTCTAAAAGAAAATTACTCAGTCTTTCATACCAAGCTCTTGGAGCTTGTTTGAGACCATAGAGTGATTTCTTAAGTTTATAAACATAATCAGGGTTTTTCAAATCCTCAAAACCTGGAGGTTGTTTGACATATACTTCTTCAGAAATGACACCATTTAGAAAGGCACTCTTAACATCCATTTGGTATAAGGTTATTCCATTATTAACTGCATATGATAACAATAACCTGATTGCTTCCACCAATCGTTAGTAGGTTCAGTGGTGATTGACGCTGAACTTGGTAGGGAGGACCGCGGTTCGATCCCCCGCAACTGCGATCGGGAGGGGGCTGGAACCACTTGATGCCAAAACTGACCCCCAAACCAGATTAAACTGGTGGTGAAAAACCAAAAAAAAATAACCTGATTGCTTCTAGTCTTGCCACTGGAGCAAATGTTTCAGTGAAGTCAATGCCTTCTTGCTGACTGTAGCCTTGTGCTACTAGTCTAGCTTTGTTTCTTACCACTTCACCTTGTTCATTCAGTTTGTTCCTAAATACCCACTTGGTTCCAATGATGTTCTTGTGTGTTGGTCTTGGTACCAAATCCCACACATCATTTCTTTGAAACTGATTGAGCTCATCTTGCATTGCTACAATCCATCCATCATCAGAAAGAGCTTCATCAACATTCTTAGGTTCTATCATAGATATGAGTCCTAGAAGTGAATCATGTTGTTGATAATCTGATCTTGTTTTTCTTGGACTCTCTTTGTTTCCAAGAATAAGATCTTCTGGATGTGATGATCTGTATTTGAATTTTCTCTTTGGAGCTTCATTAGTTTCATCACTTGTTTGGGTATCATCTTCTGAGATATCATCATGTCCTTCAGATGCTTCTATTGGGGATGCTTCTTCAGAGACTTCTTCCAATACAGCTTCTGAAGTTTTATTTGCATCTGATGCTTTCTCAGGTTCTGGATTGTTATATATATATGGAACACCTGCATAGCTATCATCTTGCTCTGACATTTTACTGTCAGGCTCTTTGTCATCAAATCTAACATGTATAGATTCTTCCACTGTGTTAGTTTCAGAATTATACACTCTGTATGCCTTTGAGCGTTCAGAGTAACCTATAAAGATTCCCTTACAAGTTTTGGCATCAAATTTTCTTTTGTAGGCCTTATTGTTCAGAATGTAACATGTACATCCAAACTGATGAAAATAAGAGATGTTGGGCTTTCTTCCTTTAAAGAGTTCATATGTTGTTTTATTCAATATATAGGTCTGATATAGATCCTATTTTGAATATAACAAGTTGTGTTTACAGCTTCTGCCCAGAAGTGCTTAGCAAGTTTAGTCTCATGCATCATGGTTCTTGCCATCTCTTGTAAAGACCTGTTCTTTCTCTCTACAACACCATTTTGCTGTGGTGTTCTAGGAGCTGAGAACTCATGGACAATTCCATGGTCTTCACAATAAGTTGCAAAGAGTTCGTTTTCAAACTCACCCCCATGATCACTTCTGATCTTTAAGATCTTGAGACTCTTCTGACTTTGCACTTGTGTGCAGAAGATGGTAAACACATCATATGCATCATCTTTCACTCTAAGAAATTTAACCCAAGTCCATCTACTGTAATCATCAACAATAACAAGTCCATATTTCTTTCCATTGATTGAAGCTGTACTTACAGGACCAAACAAATCAATGTGAAGCAGTTCAAGAGGTCTTGAGGTAGAGACAATGATTTTAGGTTTAAAAGAGGTTTTTGAAATCTTTCCAATCTGACAAGGACCACACAGAGCATCTGAATGATAGTTAAGATTGGGTAGTCCTTTAACCAAGCTTAGTTTGCTAAGCTTAGAGATTAATCTCCAGTTAGCATGACCTAAGCGTTGGTGCCAGACCCATTTCTCATCATTCAAAGATAGAAGACAAACTATCTTTTGCTCTGAGAGTTCTGACAGATTAATTTTATAAACATTGCCTTTCCTTAAGCCTCTGAACACTACAGACTCATCAGACTCTCTAATTACAGTACATGCATCTTTATTAAACTTAACAATAAATCCACTATCACAAAATTGGCTAATGCTCAGTAGATTATGTTTGAGGCCATCAACTAACCAAACATCTTTAATAGAGAGAGAAGAGTTACCAACTGTACCCGTACCAGTGATCTTCCCTTTTTGATTTCCTCCAAATCCCACAGTTCCTCCCTCTTTCAGAGTCAGGGTTTGGAACATATGCTTGTCTCCTGTCATATGACGCGAGCAGCCACTGTCCAGGTACCAAGAATGCTGCTCTGGCCTTCTTTGAGTGCAGATCTGCTGCAAAGACAATCTCAGACTTTGGTACCCATACCTTTATGGGTCCTTTAGAGTTAGTCCTCATTACATTAGATTGTTTTTGTTTATAAGGCCTATCAGGAGCTCTAGAGTTGTTGAAGCATTTTGAAAAACTTTTAGGCTTTGTATGACTCTTGGGCTTAGCTTTAGAATATACCAGAGTTTTATTTATTTTGACATTGGTCTGAGGTTTGGAGACCTTAGGCTCTGAAGGTTTCAGAGTCTGAGACTTCTTGGCCTCTGACACAATTATTTTTTCAGGTTCTGGTATAACTATTGCTTCTGATTGGCTTTTAACAAATACAGCCTTAGGTTTTGAATTATCACTTTTAGAGGGTTTAGAAAATAATAGATTATCTTTAAAACGTGAAAATCCAAGACCTTCACCTCTGTTTCTACTAACATGGTATATTAAGGAAGCTATCTTACTTCTCTTCGTGCCATTGATAAGAAATTCTTGCAGAGCAAATTCATGCTCTGGAGGAACCTTATCATCATAAACATAATGAGTTTCCATAAATGAGTTTCTACTTCTTAGAGACTCATTTTCTTCAACTATTATGTTCATTCTCTCAGTTAGGTTATTGTAAGCCTTTTTCAAGACCTTACATTCACCTGCCTTTTTAGTGAGCATTTTTAAGGCATCTTTAAGAGAATCTACTAATTCGGTTCTAGATAGTTTAGCAATTACCTCTTCCTCATCTTCAGAGTCTGAACCTGCTTCAGAGTCTTCTCTGTCAGAGGTAGTTGCCATCAGTGCTAGATTTGCTTCCTCATCACCATCTGAGTCTGAGTCTTTGTCAAGATCTTCCCATGTTGCCAGAAAGCTCTTCTTGACTTTACTCTTATATCTTTCCTTGCTAGAGCTTTGCTTTGATGATCTACTTTTGTTTTCTGGACAATCAGCAATGAAATGACCAGGCTTGTTGCATTTGAAACACTTGCTTTGATCTTCCTTCTTGTCTTTAGCAGTACTAAGTCTCTTGGAAGATCCTCCAAATTTGCCTGCATATTTCTTTCTTCGTTTTGCCCATTGTGAAACCTTAGCAGCCATCAGCACCATCTCTTCTTCATTATCAGACCCAACTTCTTGACCCTCTTTAGAAGCCTCATCTTCAGATTCTATAATTTTAGCTTTTAAGAGCCTTTGATGAGCTCTTAGAGCTTAAGGCTATCCCTTTCATCTTCTTGGTTGATTCATCAGTCATTAGTTCCATCTCATGACTCTTCAATGAACTAATCAAGCTTTCAAGGGATACAGTATCCAAATCCTTAGACTCTTGAAAAGCAGTCACCTTGGGTCTCCATTTTGGTGGTAGGCTTCTGAGTACCTTTCTCACATGATCAGTTTCAGTATAACTCTTGTCTAATACTTGAAGTCCAGATACTAGAATTTGAAACCGTGAAAACATAGTTTCAATGTCCTCTCCATCCTTCATCTTAAACAGCTCATACTGATGCACCAACAAGTTAGCATTTGCCTCCTTAACCTGTTTGTTGCCCTCATACTTGGATTTTAAGGAATCCCAAATAGACTTTGCAGTTCTTTTATCTCCAATTTTAAGGTACTCATCATGTGAGATAGCATTGGTCATCATTCCTTTTACAGAGTGATGCTTCTTGTACTCTAGCTTTTGAGTAGGTGTAAAAGATTTCCTGTTCTGAGAACTGACTACTCCTTCTAAGTCCATATTTTCAAAGTTAACTCCATCTTTTACCAAGTCCCATAAATCACAATCAATACTCATGATGTGACTATACATATTGGTCTTCCAGAAGGGGTAACTAGTCTCAGTTCCGTTGAAGAAAGGAACTTTATCAGATGACCTCCTTTGTCGAGAGTTTGAGTCATAGTCGAAAGGAACTTCATTGAGGTTCTTCTCAGCAGACATGTTTTTCCTCCTGGATCTTTACTGCTTCACTGTGAGGTGAGTTAGGCAACAGACCTAGCTCCTGATACCAATTGAAGGTGGAAAAACACAAGAAGGGGGGGGGGGGGGTTGAATTGTGTTTTGAGAATTAAAACTTTTTCGAAATAAAAACAGGTTTGCAGCGGATATAAACACAAGATAAAGAAGGGTGCTGAGAGAGAGAAAGAAAGACACAAAATTTATCCTGGTTCCTCTCACAAATCGAGAGTACTCCAGTCCCCTTGTTCCTAACAAGAGCTTTTCACTATAATCTACTCAAGATTACAAATTGCTCAAGCACACTTGCAAGAGACTTCTCAGGTGCTCAAGTTTCACTAAACAAGAGACTTTTCAGGTGCTCAAGTTTCACTAAACAAGAGACTTCACAAACAAACTTAAAATCTAAGAATGATTGTTAATGAACACTTGATATACTATCAGAGGTGTTTACAAAATACAACGCAAATTGCTTTAAGACTTGAATGACAGATTGAACAAATTATGTCAGAATATTTCAGAGCCTTAAACGCAGTAATAGAACAGTAGTCATTTCTTCCATTTGAGTCTTCTATTTATACTTGAAGAAAGATGATGACCGTTGTAGAGAGATAAGGTGTCAGCTGGAATATGCTCGTACAGTTGCTAGCTGTAGATTGCCTTCTTTAGCAAAGAAATCCAATTCCACTACCTTGCAATTCAAATTATCACTCATCCATTTTGAGTAATAATAGTATGATAGTACGATCCTCAAATGCACTCCACTTATGGATAAGATTAACGTTGTACCAACGAATATTCCTTCATGTGGATGTGACAGAGCCTTGAAGTAGATTGTTCTTCAAACATAGGTTCTGATTCTGTCAGTTCTTGAGTGATGAAAATTCCTTTTGCTTCAGATGCTGTTGTCGTAGCTTCTTAAGGTCTTCTGCTTCTGAATTCCTCAGAGTCTAGCTTTTGGTCCTCAGAAGCACTATCTTCAGCACGCAAATTTTAAGCTTCTGATGAACAGCGATACGCTTTCAGAGCTTCATAGCTTGGCTTCTCTCTTGTTATTCATAGTGCTTCTGAATGAATTTTAACTTATAATTCTGCACACTAGAATAATCATTAGTAATACCAATTGCAATTTTAATACTTTGTTATCATCAAAACCACTTAAAATCTTAGAGGTTCATGTCAGACCCACTTTGTTCCAACATGGATCATCTGCTATCGAGTTCTTGCTATCAGGTCACCTATCATTTTGTTGAGTATGACTCATATGTATCTTGAAGAGGTTGGATACGGTTCAAGGGTATTTATTGTTGTTATCTGGACCGAATTATTGCTATTATAAATACTATTTATAACACTGAAACCTTAATTCATTCATTCATTTAATAGAAACTAGTTGTAGCGAATACTACAGTCGATCGAAGATACATCTACGGGAAACTTCGTTATCAAATTTCTTATATGTTCATAATTGTTTTCTTTAGTTATTATTTTCTATTGTTACTAGTTGTGCCCAACACATTTATATTCATGCACCAAATTAAATAATATTGGACATGAAAGGGGATGTGTTTAGTGGCTCACATTTGTTGAGAGATAGTCCAAAAAAAAATTTATATGTAATGACAATCGTCATCTTACAACCTAATTGCGTAGAAATTGGGTTATGTCCAACTCAAAATTTTAAAAGAAAAATTAACTCTATACCAAATACAAAAAATATATGTCAAAAGTTTCATATTAAATATATAAGATATAAACTAAAAATATGCTCTATTCATAGTAAACTATTTTCACTTTACTAACCAGTTTAATAATAAAAGAATTAGGCTTAACACAAATTGTAATACCATCCCCAAGAAAATTGGCTTTTGGCACTAAAATGCACATACGTCTACAATTTGGCATCGTTTTCTCCTCATAAATGCATTCTCACTTAGTACCATATGTTATGATTTAATATATACATATTTTGTTGTGACACATTTTGTCGTTTCAAAACGTTACCATCCAATCACTCACCTCCTAAATCAAATTAATCACAACCGTCTATGCTTAATTTCCATAACAAATCAATACCACCAAACATTAACATCCACCTCTCATCCATCCCTATAAATAATGACCTTCCATGCAATGCAAAAATCAGTGGTAACTCAACAAGTACCATTCTCATTCTCTCTACAAAAAAAAAAATGGACTCAATGATTGAAATGCAAAACAAGTCCATAGTTGAAATTCTCTACAAAGCACTTTTGGGCCAAGGAACAATGGAAATGGTAGCAAAATTGCTAGCAAGTGATCTTGAATATTGGTTCCATGGTCCACCAAAATGTCAACACATGATGAAGGTTTTAACAGGTGAAAGTGATCACAAAAAAGGGTTCAAATTTGAGCCAAGAAGTGTCACTTCAATTGGTGATTGTGTTATAACTGAAGGTTGGGAAGGACAAGCTTATTGGGTTCATGTTTGGACATTGAAAAATGGATTAATTACACAATTTAGAGAGTATTTCAATACATGGCTTGTTGTGAGAGATTTAAGGCCATTAAAGTGGGAAGATCATAAGCAAGATAGTATGACATTGTGGAGGAGTCAGCCGCGCGATCTCTATCGTCGTTCGCTTCCTGGACTTGTGTTGGCTATTTAGTCACAACACATATCATTGTTGTGTTTAATTTGGTTGTTATGTAATGTATTTTTTTACAATGATGTATCATGAATTTGGTCTTGTGGATTAAAAATCATTTTCCAACTTATTGTTAGGTTTTTTGGTGGATATGTATTTGGTTTGTGGATATGGTTTAATTATTGTATAAAATTATCATCAAATTGGAAGGGAAATGAATGATTAAGAGTTTAAGGAAAGATTTGAAAGAACATAGATAAAAGCTTAAAGGAGTAATATAATATGAAGGATATGATGTTAGTGTACTTTATTGTTGTTAATTTTTTTATTTTCACTAATTGAATATCTATTTTGGTCTAAAGCAGAGTAAAGGTATCTCTCAAACTCTTTTCCAATAAACAGTCTTAAATGGCCCCTTCTCACTAAAAGTATATAAATTTGTTTCGAGAGATGTTTTTATCCTCCGCCATTTTTAAAAAATCGATTTTGTTCAGATGCACCATTTTGGCCGACTAAAAAATATGATCTGATATGCCGTTCCAACTTTTGGGGTGGAAAAACTATGTTTGTTGGTTGATAAAAACGGTGCATCTGAATAGAATCGATTTTCTAAAAATAAGGGACATTAAATCATCTTTCTTTGTTCTTGAGAGACATAAAGCAATAAAAAAAAAATAAACCAATGACTTTACTTGCTTGGCTTTTGGTCAGGCGGTCTGGCTCTACAAAACAAAATAAAATCTAATAGTATTTCTCAATTAGAGAGCGATTTTTATCGGCCATGCACTCTTAATTAATTTTTCAATAAATTTAAAAAATAATTTTTTATTTATAATAGTAATCAGAGATATTATGTTTTAAAGTCGACACCATCCCTAATTTATCAATTTAGTCTGATCAATTATGGTGATTCTAATATATCCGTTGTGATACCAAATATGCATAGATGAATATGCATAGATGGTGAGGTATTTTTAAGAATCACAGCTCTGTTTAAGCTATTGGTATAGATGAATGTGGTTGTGTGAGTGACAGAAAAAAGTGAAGCTCTTTTTGCAGAACTTGACATGTAGATTTGGCACGTGTCGACATCGTTGACGAAGTCAATTGATTCAAAACATGCATTGAAAAGTGAAATTGCAAGACCATTTTGCGTTTTATTGTTTCCAATGTTTGAACATTGAAATCAATTATCACTGTTTTTAATGATGATTACTTAGATTGCATTAATTGTTTATCGATAACCAAGAATTTATCATTAAATAAAAAACTTATCATTAAATAATTTAAAGAAATTAATGTCCACAGGCTTATGCCCTCTTTATTATAAAAATAAAAATAAATTAATGTCAAAAAAAGTGTATAATATAAAGGGAAATGTTAACTTGTGCCCTTGGGGCACATATTAAGAAGACAAATATAGCAATATTTTATGAAAACTTGTGCATTCAACTTTTAAAGTATTAAATACTCCCTCCGTCCCTTTTTTTTTTTTATAAGCAAAAATTGAATTATAATGAGTACAAGGGGTACTCAACCCTTACAATTCAATGACAAGATACAAAACTACAACAAAATTCAACGAAAACAGTCTAGGGGACTTGAACACCAATCGAAAAAAGATACATTAGAACAATTTCCCCCCTACCTATATACCAAAACCAAGCGATATAGATGATTTGTTCCACCAAAGAAGAAATATTCATACTTTCTCCCCGAAACACGATGTTATTGCGCTTACGCCAAATGCACCACGTCGTTGCCAACCAAATAATATGACGGTGTTTCTTATTATGACTTCCCTTTAGACATGTTCCAAATTGAGTAAAATGATTTTGGATACCAGCAAAAGGAATGGCTTGAATTCCCATCCAACCAAAAATCCTGTTCCAAATTTGGATCGCAATTCTACAATTGTAGAAAATATGATTTATATCTTCGACCTCTCGTAAGCAAAATACACAACACCTTTCATGATTATTTGTAATAATGCCTTTATTGTATAGAGCCTCCCTTGTTGGTAGTTTTTCAATCAACAACCTCCAACCAAAAATGCTAATTTTTGACGGAACGTGATTCGACCAAAGATCATCCAAAACCTTCACCGTAATTGGATCCAATTCATGGACACTGTTGCTGCTGTTTTGCACTGCTGTGTACGTTGTTCGGACAGAGAAGAAGCCCATTGCGTGGGGTATCCACCGACGCCTATCACTCTCATCCAAACTCGGCCGGACCTGCACCAGCAAAGACTGCAGTTCAGCCAATGTAATTGCCTCTGTATCTGTCAATTCAGTAGTCCAATGCAGCTCCCATATCCAATTATCGCTGGTCCACTTGCCCATAGTTGAGATATTGCTCTCAGGTTGCATAGATTTGGCATAAAGGGATGGATACAAAACTCTCAAGGGTGTTGGACCAATCCATTTTTCCTTCCAAAATGAAACTTCAGTACCTTTGCCAAGTTTAATACTAACATTATTAGCAAACCACCCACCTGCTACCTCACTTCCTAGATACCAAATATCCCGCCACCAGATAGAAGCTTTGTGGAGGCCTTCCTTCCCTTCATCATACAAAAAATTTGCCGCGAAAGAGCCGTATCTATAACGCAAAAATTCATACCAAGGAGCCGTACGATCCTCCAAACATCTCCACTTCCACTTACACAGAAGAGAAAAATTGAAAGACTCCAAATTTTTAATGCCTAAACCTCCTCTTTCCTTTGGTTGACAAATACGGTTCCAACTAACCCAACACATTTTATTATTATCCAAACCTCCTCCCCATAAAAATCTTCTTTGAATACTCACCATTTCCTTGATAACACAAACCGGAGCTTTGTAAAAAGAGAAGAAATATAACGGGAGGCTAGATAACACCGAATTAATTAGAGTAACACGCCCACCTATGGAAAGATTGCGACCGTTCCAAGAGCAAAGTCTTTTCTTCATAGACTCCAAAATCGGAAACCACGTTGCCTTTCTTCTCGGGTTTGCACCCACCGGAATACCAAGAAAACGAAACGGTATAGAATCCACCCCGCAATGCAAAAATGATGAGGCAGCACCAAGAAAATTATCGTCAAGATTAATACCGTAAAGTTTACTTTTAAAAAAATTTACCTTCAACCCGGACACAAGCTCAAAACTTCTCATAACGGTTTTTATAGTCCAAAGATTATTCCAATTACCCTCTCCAACTAGGATAGTGTCTTCAGCAAATTGCAAAGTATGGAAACTGATATTATTACTCACTTTATAACCATGAAAAAGACTACTCTCCACCGCCTTGCTCATGAGACCCGTGAGACCTTCTGCTACAATTAAGAAAAGGAATGGAGATAACAGATCGCCTTGTCTCAATCCTTTGCCAACAATAAAATCCTCTGTAGGACTCCCATTCACTAAAACGGACATAGAGCTCTGAAAGACACAAGCTCTAATCCACTTACACCATACTTCCGCAAAGCCCATTCTACACAACATATAATCCAAAAAATTCCAATTCACCGTATCATATGCCCGTTCGAAATCGACTTTGAACATCAAGCATTTATCTTTTCTTCGTTTTGCCAAATCTAACAACTCATTAACCACTAGAACACCATCTAATATTTGTCTATTTGGTAAAAAAGCCGATTGCACTTTCGAAATTAAATTGCCAAGAACTTTCTTCAATCTAGTTGCCAAGACTTTGGATAAAATCTTATACAAACTAGTTATCAAACATATAGGGCGGTAGTCCGCGAGGGTCTGCGGATGATCCTTTTTGGGCACAAGAGTCAAAAAAGAAGCAGTGATTGCCTTTGGAAGGGTTGCTGATACATGGAATTCTGCTAAAAAATTCATGATATCATCTTTTATAATCTCCCAACACACCTTGAAAAGATTAAAGTTGAAACCGTCAGGCCCTGGGCATTTGTTTCCATCACTACTCCAAATGGCCTCTCTAACTTCCTCAACGGAAAAAGGAGCCGTTAACAAACAATTATCCTCAACCGACAAAGACTAAAAATGAATACCGTTGAGATTTGGCCTATTCTCCCATCTCTCCTTAAAATTATTTTCAAAGTAATTCTTCACAAAACCTTTCACTTCCTCTACACCCTCAATCCAATTGTCACCATCTTTTAGAGCCACAATTTGATTCTTTCGCCGTCTATGTTTTATGGTTTCATGAAAGTACCTCGAGTTCGAATCACCCTCCTTTACCCACCTCATTCTAGATTTTTGTTTTAAAAGACTCTCCTTGAAATGAAGTTGTCGCCAAAAATCTCTATTTAACCCTTCCCTTCTAGTAAGCTCTAGGTCCATCACGTCACCTCCCAACAAACCTTCAATATCATTCAAGTTTTTCACCGTTTGCTCTATGTTGAGGTCAAGTAAGCCAAAGACCTCTCTATTCCACTTTCTTAAGCATTCTTTTAATAATTTAAATTTCTCCTTCAAAACAAATGCTTTTTTACCATGAATCTCAAAACTCTTCCATGATTTCTCCACAAAAGATAAGAACTCTGGATGTTCCAGCCACCCATTGATTACACGGAATGGTTTCGGCCCCCAATTAGAAGTAGATGCTAATAACCAAATAGGGCAATGGTCTGAGATATCGCGGTCACCTATCCACTGTCCAGTTATGCCTTGCAAGCTGATGAAACCATCCGATAACAAAAATCTATCTATTCGGCTCATAGCGTTCCCATCAGCACTAAACCACGAGAATTTTTTACCAAGAACGGGAACATCAATTACCTCCATCTCTTCCACAAAGCGGTTAAAAAGAATTCTTTCCCCTTGTCTACTGTCGGCGCTACTTCCTTTTCTCTCCGATGAATGTAAGACAGCATTGAAATCTCCACCCAGGCACCACTCCCCCCCTCCACTTTGATTTTTAAAGGCCACCAAATCTTCCCACAATTTTTTCTTGCCGGCAATGGTACAAGGAGAATAAACATTGATAAGGTGAAAAACAGTGGCGTCATGTTCCACCCGAACACCAATAAAGCCATCACCCGAAAATTTGCTCAAAAAATTTAACGAATTAGAATTCCATAGAATCAACATACCACCTGATAACCCATCAGCTTCGTGGACCACCCAACTGACGTCCTTATGGCCCCAAAAACTATGAATCATATCATCTTCAAAGTTTGCCTTCTTAGTTTCCTGAAGAAAACAAACATCAAAACACTCCTTGCGAATGAAACAACTCAACCTCCTCCTTTTTGCACTCCCACCCCACCCACGCATATTCAACGAGACAATCTTCATTTAAAAACGGGTTTTTGGCGCTCCCTTCTAATTCTTTCTATCTCATCTCTTTTTTCATTCTCTTGTATTTCAAAAATACATTCCTCCTCTGTATGACCTTTGCTATTAATACCAACACCAGCATTTAACTCTACCCCCAGTCCGACCGCTCCGCTCCACACTTTAGACGCTACTTCCTTCTCTTGTTTCTTCAAGAAGTTTTTATTGCAGTTCCGAATATCAGACGAATTGATCGAACTACAACAAATAATATCTCCTACCGAGGAACACGAGCCCGCCTGAAGTCTGTCCGCCTTGAATTTATTAGGTGAGCTTCTCTTAACCACGACCTCTGTCTCCTGTTGCCGGTTTGAACAAACAGCCTCATCGGATATAGAGCAAGCTACAGAAGGTATGGAAGAAGAGGTAGACTTACGGTATTTAAAACTACGCAACAATTGTTGTTGTAGTCTTAAAGAAGCCGATGGGAGAACACTATTCTGAGAGTAAATCCCTTTGATTTTCTTCACTCCTTGTCTATTCTTTTTGCTTTGATTTTCTTCACTCCTTTGCTATTCATTTTGCAAAAAAAAGAGAGGTTTTTTGCTTAGATTAAGGGACGGAGGGAGTTTAGGAAAATCATCAAAACCTCTCTTTTTTTTGTCCCAAAGTGTAAGCAAAATATTCCTTTTTATTTCTATTGTTCCTAAAATACCCTTCCTTCTAGTCATTACTAATTTGTCTTTTTTGCAAAAGCAAACTTTTCAGTTTCCAAGAGCTCCACTTTTATCTTATTTTTAATGTGACTAAGGGTAGTTTAGGAAACTCAATTGTTTCTTTTGGTAAAATTTAGAGTTTCTTAATAAGCGTGATTTTATTTTTTTTGCATACATTTCGGGACGGAGGGAGTATTTTGTATCATTAAATGCACATTTTCTATATTTAGGTATTTTAGTATGTGGCTTTAGGACACATGTTAACATGACCCTTATATAAATACCAAGAAAAATATTTTTATATTAAACTCTTTAACATGTGTCTTAAGGACACAAGTTAACATTTCTCTATTGTTATTACTTAGTAAGAGTATTTGTTTCATGTAATCCAATGTGTTTTACTCTTTAAAAAATGGTCCAATTTTATTCAATCTAATTTTTATTGAAGGAAACAAAACTAGTTCACAAATAGTGTGAGATGAAAGCACCAAACAAATTTGCTATTTTGAATTTTAACACAATTTTCACATGGTATTGTAGCAGGATCGTTCAATCTATAATATACAATAAAATTATTTTAGAAGATTTTATTATAGCTTTAATATATACAGTATGATCTATATTTAATAATCCAAATTAAAAACAGTGTTAAAACCGTGTGATTTGCTATTGAAAATCCTGATACATGAAAGTAGATGTCTAAAAGTAGAATAGATGGACCCAAACTCATTTTGATGATTTTTATCCTCAAGGACACCATCTTGTTAGCAGCCTAGTTCCCTAGTATATACTCCCCAGATATTTCTAGCAAGCTTAACCACTTCACGTCCCTATCACCTAAAATGGATAGATTAAAATGTACTCCTATTTATCTTTGGAATTTGGATGGTGGACAAATGAACTCTTTTGCCACCTACTTTTTTTTTTTGGTTTTCAAATTTTGCCACCTAGATAAAACATAAACACAATTTGTAATGGACATAGTGTTATTTGATGTGTTTCTAATTTATAAGAAAATTAATATTACCTCCATCCCTAAATATAACACCTTTTTGAGTAAATCACGGAGATTAATAAAATTAATTGTGGTATTAAATTTGTTGATAATTGGTATTATTTTTATAATTTTATCCTTAAGAGAGAGAGAAATGACAAAGAAAAATATCAATAGGGTTTTATAACTAGGGTTGGAGGTAGTATAATACAGTATCATATTTTTTAGAAGATTGTTAAGAATTCTAAAAAAATAATCCTTTTGTGATCAAACTTTTAGGGTGTGTTTGGATGAGAAAGGAAAGTTAAAGGAAAGAAAGTTAAAGGAAAGAAAGTAAATAGAAAGTAAGAAGAAAGTGAGATGATTTTGAAGTTGTTTGGTTTGAGTGAAAGTGAAAAGAAAGTTGTATAATTATTGAATGACATAAATGCCCATATATTAAAATGATATATTTTATATTGGTATTAATTAATATATGTAAGTTTATTTTTAATATAGTTGTAAATATATATATTACTACTAGTCTATATAAATATTTTATTTTTACATAATATATGAATTAATTAATAAGTGATGGTATAAAGTTAAAATTAAGATATAAAACACCTTATAAATGCATCACGTGAGATTTATATGAATCAAGGGCATTTCCGTCATTTTAAACATTGCAAGGTTCCAATCCATGATGCTTTCTTCTCAATGTTGAGCGGAAAGTTTTTTACCCATGAGCCCCACCTAAACCAATCTTTCCTTCCTATCTGACAAGTGATCCAAACGGTGGAAGGATCTCGATTTCCGCACTTTTTCTCCTTCAACAATCCATCCTTCCACTTTCCCTTAAACCAAACATGCCATTAATTAATGAAAGCATAATAAAGACTTTATGCTAGTACACTTGATTGAGACAATATTTGGTTTCTTGCTTTTCCAACAAATCAAATTAATGACTAATAAAGAAAGGATACCAAGATATTTTGTTTGAAAATAGTAGTGACAAAGAGTCAAAGATGTTATTTTACCTATGCGATGCCATGATAATCACTACTTATAGTGACAATGTTTTTTTTTTTTTTATCAAAGACTAAAGATAGTTAGAGTTGAAAGTTTTGCAGATATTAGAGAAGTCATGTCATGATTGAGGATGATAAATCTCTGCTAAGTCCGTAAATGAACAGGTTGACAAGGCTTCTACATCTTTTCATATGATTTTGCATAACGTTAGAGACGAATGGCCTAGGGTGAAATTGCAAATACTAATTTCGTGCTAGATTGATCATGCTATTTTTAAAACGGTGGTGTCAGAACAAATGAACGCGACACTTATTGATAGCTTCTCAACACTATATCCGAAATGCAAAATGTTGTGATAGTGCAGGATGACGATCTTAGTGAGGTGACTAAAACGGGCATTCTAGTTCTTAAAACAATTTTGAGCGGATATGACTTAAGGAGAGAAACTTTTCACCCCTTATCTTAATAAAAAATCAAAAGAAAAACAAAAGATTGACTTGAAGTAGGATAACCATATAACACTCATTCTAAAAGTGACACATGTCTCACGTGTCCTTATGAATCAATTGAAATGTGAGGTGGATAGACAAACCAGAATCTAGAGTTCACTGCGGACTCTATTTGGTGGGATGGTTATTATGTTCTCCTTTTACTTATTTTGGTTACTCTTGGCTTGCGACAACTTCGAGTATATGGCAGTCGAGGAACAATGTTGTTTTTGAGGGGAGGTAACAGATGTTTATGATTTGGTGGAACAAATTAAATTCATCTCTTGGCTTTAGTTTAGTGATAGAGCATGACGTAATATCCAACTATATTTTTTCTGATTGGTATTCAAATCCTTTATATTGTGCTTATAAATAAAAAAAAAATTAATTATAGTGTTTCCAACATAATATTTCCATATTTGTTTTCTTAACTAATGCCTCAAGGGCATACATTAGCCTTTCCTATAAAAATTAATATTTCTTTGAAAATATAGGTTATAGCTTAATATATATATTTTTAAATTTATTTAAACAAGACTTTATATGAAACAAAGGAAGTATTATTCTTGTCTGATTACATTTGAAAACATACATTGGAGGGAAACATAAAAAAGAAAGAAATGGAAGTTTCACATTATTAAGAGAAGCTACACAATAACTTCCAGTAATAATTAACATTAGATGAACACAATTCTAACATTCTTTTGAACATATTTACATGGCCCTTTCAGATGCTAAATCGAGAAGCGTGCGGAAGAATTGATGAGGATACAATGGTGGTTGTTCTGCTAGTGCCTGAGATATGAATAGAATGATAGAATCAGTTAGAAACATATGTATGAATTTATGATGGTTTTGTGTTTTATTACTTTTCATATAGATGCTTTAATTTTTCATAAAGATTCTAAATTAGTAGGAAGCTTCATTTCTCGTACACATTGAGTTCATGTCGATATCTTTTGCAATAAGACAGCTAAAGAATAATGTTCTAATTCAAACTTTGTATGATCCAAAACACATACTTTTTGTAACTGCTTTAGAAGAAGGAAAAAATAGACACTTAAAATGATTATGAAAGACTCACCCACAAAATATTATGATTATGAAAGAAAAGTAATAATATGATTATAGAAGAATTTACCTGATGAACCAGAACAGTGGAAGGTGTCATTCCAGGAACAGTATTTACCTCTATAATCAAAACCTACAAATTTAAAAAAATTTGTCAATGAGTAAGATGATGATGATAAGTCATTTCTACATCGCCATTTTCCAGATATTCAAAAGAGGTAGCAAAAGTTTCAGGTGAATCAATAGAAAAAATGATGACATCTACTCAACAAACCTCTCCGCTATCAACATTGACAAATGCATCGATACGTGAAAATCCTTCTAATTGTAGAGTGTTTGCAATCAGTTCAATATGTTGCTTACATCTCTGCAAAGCTTTCTCACTACAAAGAGGAGAAAAAGAAAAATGTTAGAAATCACTTGATGAAACCTGCAAAGAATATATTAATATTAAGAGTAGAGCAACACAACATCCTTGAATTGTGAAGAAACAACAATCTGTTAAACAGTATAACCATTTTCAATAACACGATAATTATGCTAAAAATCACAAGTGGCCATGCACAAACTGTTGACAGAATCAACTCTTAATGACATGCTTATCACAAGTGGCCATGCTCTTGTCAATATTAAACTCAAATTCTAATAAGAATGAAGTAATAAACCTCAAACAACAAGACACAAAACCTATGAGACAAAATTTATTTTGCTACTAGGATGTACAATCTCTGTAACATACCTCATAATTGACAAAGGAGGTGGAGTAAGATTGATGCCAGTCCCACCTACAAAGCAATGTACAAGGATAGAGGTGAGCCAAATTTATTTATTTTGTGGTCATATAAATCTAAACCAAACAGGCAGGTCTAGAGTTTGATCCTTGTTGCCTTAAATTTCACCTATAGCTTGGATGGGCCTGTGCATTTTCCACACTTCAAACCAGCTCTTACAAGAGGGGGTGTATTAGATAGATAAATAAATAAATAAATCATTTATATGCTGCAGCAGCTTATACTTTTAAAAATATGGTTCATGACACAGCCACTAAGGTCATAGGATTTTCTTCTTAGAAAACTAAAATTTCACTACTCCGGTACTCTAAGTGAAAATGGCCATTATTCTAGCATTATCCTGTAGTTTTCAAGTTTTGCCTCACTTCAATTTACAATTGAAGTTCTCTAATTTATTTTAATTACCTATAAGAAAAACTACCGGAATGCCATGTTTTTTGAAATTATCATTCTAAAAACCAAAGATTATAATTCTGTGGAGACCACCAACCTTGGAACTTCTCCTCTAATGACAAAATATCACCAGTTTCCTTGACAGTTACACTAGGACTTAGTGAGTGCATCGATCCACGTTTTCCAATGACGCCAACTGTTATTTCCACCCATCTACTGTGCCCTTTCCACATGAAGCCATGACCAGTCTCGTTCTTTATTTTTTTGGGGTTCTGACCAGTCTCATTCTTAACGTTAGATGACACAATTATTTCATCCGTCTCTATAAAAGGTTCAAAGATCAAGAGTTCTGGAGGAGGGTTTGGCATTTCAATCATACCATGTGCCTGTCCACATCAGCCAAAAGCAAGAGATAGAAAGTCATTAAAATCAAAATTTCAGGTTAGGAACTAAAATCAGTAACTCAGTAATTGATAATCCTATGTAATCTATGAATAAAATTACGGAAAAATATATCATGGATTAAAAAGGAAATAATAACAATTAATTACACTCAACAAGCCCCTCCATAGTGACAATGAAATAACAATTACAATAAATGTTATCCAGGTTTCAGTTATAACATTTGTATGATAATCTTTTGGATTATATAGAAAATAAGAAGGAAGAAGATTGAATGATATGTAATAGCTTAGAAAGTAGTGATTATTATGCATATTATGCTGCTAGCAGTGTCTTATACTTTGGAGGGGAACAACAATATGATAAATGCATAGGAAGCAACTTTCTCCACAACGCATTTCTAAAAAAACACATGTTTCTGGAAAAGTACTTATGGACGGTACAATTTTTTTTTCTTTTTCGGATGTGTACACCTAAAGTTAAATTGGATGCGCGGAAAGTTCCCCCCATATGCATATTAAGGCACATCTTTTCTCTTCTAACCTTATCCATCAACATATGACATATGATGACTTATACCTTTGATAAGCTATTTGGAGGAATCCTTAGTAGACATTCCTCTAGAGCTTTGATGTATATTGCAAGGTCATTGGAACAACTGCATGAAAATAGAATGAGCAAGTAATTATTAGAAAGCCTATTTAACATGTGTTTATTACGTACTTCCTTTGTAACAAAATAAAAGCAAAATTTGGCACATTTAAGTTGCAACAAAATATAAGCAAAAAGTAACTCTTTTCATCCTATTTAATGATAATATATGAAAAATGTCCTTCATTACTAATGACTCTTGTTTATATGCATTTAAATGAAATGCAGGGTAGTCTAGGTAACGATGTTGAACTTTTAAATGAGATTAACAAAAGTAAAATGTGAATAACTAATTATCTTAATAAGTGTGGTTGCTATCAAAAACAACAAAAGTGTGCAAGTGGTTAATTTTGCTTATATTTATTACCGAGGGAGAGTAAATAACAGCACAGCTAGATAGGAATTAAGGATAAAGTTACTGACTCTAATCATTAAAAAAAAAGAAGATACTGACTGTAATAAAGGATTAGATTGATCTTTAGTAATTATTACTGATTCTATTTTGTGATTATAAATAACCATATGTGGTTATACAGAACACAACATTAACATATCTCACCCTTACAGTAATCTTACAGAAATAAACATTGATCCTTTAAAACATGCTAAAAGTTGCTATTTTGATAACTTTTAAATCATTGATAACACGAAAATAGATGCTAACAAATTTATAAATCTACCGTAATCTTGCAACCCCGGTTGAGCATCCATCCTTTGCTGGTTTAACACATAATGTTTCACATTGTAGCTTCTGGGTGAGCTCATGCCATATATCATTTATGGGTTTATTAGACAGATCATCTTTTGTCCATACTTCCTTATTAATCGTAAGAACTCCCGAACTTGTGAGCTTTCAAATAACAAGACATTAGAATGCACCATCAGAGAAAAATGTCAAATTGAGAAAAATAATGAAAGTGGAGTGTGTTTATGTCAAATTGAAAAAAGTAATCGAAGAGGAGTGTTTATCTTTCAGCGAAAAAATATTTGATTAAGGGAAACGTACATGCTTTACAGCAACAGAAGTCGCAACTTTGTCCATACAAATTTTTGATGCCAATGTACCAGGACCTTCAACAGAATATAAAAGTGAGGGAATATACAATTACAATTTAAAATAAAAATTGAACGTGAGAAGTGGATACCATTATACCTAATAGTCTCATGTAGCAAGGGTACAATATAACAAACCTGTGTAGGGAACTCCTTCAGCATCCAACAAAGACTGAAGTGTTCCATCTTCTCCAATGCCTCCATGTACTATATGTAACAAAGGTTTAACATTGTAAATAAATACAAAATCAATTTCATAAACATGAATTCCTTGAAAGTTACTCTGAACTGAACAACTAAATCATTAGAAAACTGTTAAGAGAATGTGTCATATTCTGGTCAGTTATCACTATTTAAAGCCTTTTAAATAAATTGCCCATTTTACTATCATTGGTTTTACCACATGGTCATACCTAACAACTGTTTCCCCTATAACCATTCCAAATTTACTTCAAAAACCAAAAACGAAACAAAAAAATAAAAATAAAGCAGCATATTTTCACCTTGAAACATTACATCAAATTTGACTTTTGTCAAGGTGAATCACACTCTGCTTATCCAATGACTTTTTAAAAATGCATCTTCAATAATCTATAAATACTAAATAGTGAATATGAAAACATTTTTCATGCATCAACAAAGAAACTGAAGTTAAAAAATTAATCACTAGGAAAGATTTTTGCTTTTAATACCTGCAATAAAAACTGTTGCCTTGACTTCCTTGGCTAGTTTGATCCACTGCCTTAAAGAAAATTTCTTAGGCAGTTCGTCAGCAATATCGAATCCTGTAAACCAATTCTGATCCTTCAAACCCTCCATGAGATCATTCATTACTTTATCCCGTAGATGAGATGTTAGTGCAGCTCGATTTGGCTCAATTGCTTCTATACACGCATCAAGTACTTCCTCAGTAGTATGTCGTAGAACAAGAGAATATCTGTAAAAAAAGGAATGTTGAATTACTTCATTCTATCTACAATACGATGAGACTGCATGAATGAATCACAATCAACTGTTGTTACTGATCATGGATAAAAAAATTATTCTAACACTAAATATAGGCAAAATTGGATACATTACTGGAGGATGGGGTGAAAAAGATTGAATTTGATCACTGAGACTTTGATATCATGCCTATGACAAACTTCCTAAATGCTTAAGATATTGGGTAGAATGGTTTTATGTCTCCCTAACAACTTTAAAATAGATAAGTTGTACACATAAGTATATATTCAGAAATTGAAGAAAAATCCTGATGTGGAGAAAATGATCAATACTTACGGTAATGACCAAACTGTTCTATTCCAAACATCATCAGCCTTGATCCCCATATCGACACTAGATGCATAATCACTTGTTGAGGAAAGCAAGCATGGTGTTACCTCAAGCTGTAAGAACAAATTATTTTAGACTCTAGTGTATTATATGTATGCATTGCACTTTAATTAGAAATTAATCTTCTCAGGTAGCAAATGCCATATGTTTACAGAATGAAGCAGTACTTATGTGTTAAGGCCCATTTGATATAGATTAAAATAGAAGTGATTTTAATTCAATAGTTTGGTGATTATTTTTAGAGCCTTAAAAAAAGCATAAACCATATGGCTGAAAAAGCATTCAAGTTGAAAACTATGCATGTTCAAATAGTTTCATTAATATGGTTGAAAAAGCATATACACCATAAACTAAGTTTTTCTTCAAAAGCTTATCAAAATAGCTATTTCATTTTAAGTATAAAAATCATATTTTAACAAAATGATTTTTCAAAAAAGCTTACACATGAACATAACTAAAACATCGAAAATGATTTTTAAAACATATAAAACAAACGGGCCCTGAGTCATTGGTAAAGATGTACAAAGTATCTTGACATTTTTTTTATTAAAAGTTAAAATATATATATATATCAAAATATCATATTTATGACGCATTTTTAGTCTAAAATAACCCTTGCTCGACTTACCCCACAAAAATAAGAGATATTGGCCTATTTAGTATTTAGTATGTTTTGATATATTTATTACAACACATCACATGATTATTCTAAAGGCGAGAAAACATGAAACAGCTCAAACAAAATAAGTGCAAGAATTATCAAATTAATGCTTACACATCTATTTCCTTAAAATTTTGTAAAAAAAACAGAGAGAATTAAAGTTCGACCACATAACTACAATTTACCAGATGGACTATCAAAGTATCATGTATACTGAACTTTTACTTGAAGGTTTTGTCGACACTTACATCATCGAAGCCTAGCAAATTGAGCCAAACATTTGTACCACTCATAAGAGATACTTGCCGCTCTGATGTGTCGCCTCCAAAAATGACAAAAACTTTTCGAGCTCCTTCACGGGGGGCAAATGACTTATTAAGTTCTGAAGATTTTGATCTGCTTGTAATCAGACCTGATATACCACTTACTGATGCAAGATTTGGAAACCGCAAGCAAGCATGGTGAACAATGCTCCTAAGGATGTTTGTATGAGAAAAACCAACCTGAATAATATAGAGAGCATTTTCAGGTAGTGAAAACATGAATTATCCATACATTAATACAGGAAACAAAATTAATATATTTTTTCATTTAGAAGTGCTTGAATGGTTGGTGCCACATTAGAACAAGCTGCTTCAAATATACAGGAAAACATGACATAAAACAAAACATTAAGTCACCTAGAAACATTGATTCAAAAAAAAGTCATCTAGAAACTAAAAATGTGAATTTAATTAGAAGAGACCAAAGACAAATTGCAGCCATACATAAGTATGACAAAGAAATACCTTATGAGTTATGATAGTATAAGAAACTATAGTATATATTACAAGAAATGTGAGGCAGACACAAACAGAAGTACCTTAGAAGCTTGCTGAAACAGAAAACTTGTTTGTTCCATACCGCTAATCTGAAATATGCAATGAAATATATATTCAGCAATAGTGGACAATCAACATTAGTAGTAAAACTTCTATCTGTATTCAGAGTTGGGTATACGGACTGAGTCCCGTGGACGAGCCCATTAACCTGAGGCTCGCACGGGCTTTGGACCAGGTGCTCTTTTGTCCATTTAAATTTTGGTCTGCGTGGGTTGGATCGTTAAGATTGTGGGTTATGGTGTCTAAATCACCAGATTCGCGGGTTGATCCACAGTCCGTGTAATGTTTTTAACATGAACTACATTTATCCGCTATAATTTGACACTGTCCAAAAAGGAAGGATTCTATTATAAACAATAGTAGATTCTATTATATTCTACTATGGTTTGGACTGTTGAAGTTCTTTATATGTATCATTTGTGGGTTTCTACTTACAAGTTATAAACAACAGTAAATTTTTAGTTTTTTTTATAAAAAACGAACTTTTACAATAACAATTTTTAGTATTTTATACAAAAAAGTTATTATTTTTTATTTTGTTATGCTCCATGGATCAGCCCATTAACCCTGGACCAACACGGTGCAGACTCAGACCAACTTATCACAACTCGTTATCATTTGCGGACGGAATACCCGGATCATTTGACGTGCGGGTTAAACGTGGACAACCAACCTACATACCTAGATCTATCTCTATTCCCCCAAGAGAGAAAATCATCTCACCATATTAATGTCGGTGAATATTATGGTGCCAGATTCAGACCTTCCAAACTCACTTTCTGAAGATGATAGCTTACAACCTGAATCAGGCAAAAACCATCCATCAATTCGTGCAAAATCTTGCAGGCCAAGCCGTTTAAATAACACAGATGCTCCTTTGCGAATATTCTCAATTACATCCAAAGGAAATCGAGGTGGAGTGTGATAAGCAACCTGTGGAGTATATATACTTCACGAGCTTAGAAAGAAACTTGGCAGTATTGTATGAAACCAAATACTAACCTGTGTGAATATTGCATCATTCACACTAATACTAACCTGTTGGGTTGGAAGGTACTTCCTACGGTAATTAAATATTGCATCGTTCTCTTTCAGGTCATTTGCACCAAGGAATTGAAGCTCCACCTGTTCATCTAATTACAGTGTTATTGCTTTGTACGAAATATTTATTACGTAATAATCAATTACAATTTCCATGTATAAATTGTTTGAGTAGTTTCAGACTGACAAAAGGTGCTACAGAACTGCAATTCGGTTATAAATACAACCGATCCTCATTATTATCACTGACTGGACTTTGTGCTACAAATTATGGCAATTTACAGCCTTGAACAACAGAAAAAATACATTATACTAGCTCAAGTTATTAACTCCACTTCATCTGCATTCAAAAGTTTTTCAAACAAACTCTCACTCCATTGAATCAAAAAAGAACTGATACTTGAACTATCTCATTTAACATCCACAGTCCCCTCCAGAGTGATATAAACAAACATAAAAAATTTCGAGAATCACTGAGAATAAATAAGAAATCTCATGGCAGAAAAGCAGAACATACCTCGGTAGGAAGTAGTGCAACAGGACAGCTATCTGAACTAGATCCTACATCAAGAACAATGGCTGTAAACTCACTCCCTCCTTCAAGAAATATTTCTATTAGAACTTTATCATCAATTCCCTATAACATTCAAAATCAATGACCAAGACCAATAGTTAATATATATTATGAGAGAGATACGATCCTAATCAACATGTACTACTGACTTTTCTTTATATCATTCTACTAATGTTTCAGTGTATTCATCTACAGAATTCCAAATTGACTGAAAATACCTCAGACATAATTTCATTGGCTTTCACAAGAGAATCATTCACACCGTATGCAACCGTAACACCGATGCTTGAGCCTCCTCTTGTTGGTTTCACCTGAAATATCAAATTTTAATTTGTTAATAGGCATCACAAACTGCTTCACGGTGAGTTAAGAATGAATCACTAATTACTGAACCAAATCAAGTGCCTTACCACAACTTTCCCCACGTCAGGGTCCAGCTGGTTTTTCCTAAACCATTCTGATAGTTCTGATTTGTTTGTTTCATACCCCTATTTGACATCAGAATGTTATAATTTATAAAATCTCATAGTATGCAAGTCTTAAAATGTGGACAAATGATGTTTAAACTTTAAAGACAGAAAATACTTTCACGAACACGTAAGTATGGATGTAATATAACACAAATAAATATAGACGAACATTAAACTTTTAGAATCCAATTATCGAATATTTAAAAACATTAGAAACTGGGAGATATATAATTAGTCATCGCTACAAGGAGAAATAATGAGCTTGTCAAAACACAATTTTCAATACCTGAACTAAGAAACTGGGCACCGTTACGAACCCATACTTCCTGAGCTCCAATGATGCTTTATACTGGAATAATTATAAGGAAATTAGTGCTAGAGGTATAGTCAAACTAGAAACTAACAAAAGCTTGATAAAGATGACGGTGATATGAAATAAATTTAAGATGTCTCAGATTTAAAGTTTCATATAGTTTATTAGTGTTTCCCAATTACTTTCTCATATAGCACAATCAGCATCCAAATAATTAACAAGTATGTATTGTCTAAATACTTAATGAAGCTTTTAAGCATATTTCCGTACTGAGCTAAAGAATTCAAATTATGTCAATTTTAGAAAATGATGATGCAAACCAATTTTGGATCCAAGAGTTCAGATGTTTTGCTTCATCCCAGTTATGATAAAGAGAACAGAATTCATGTAAAAATACTTTACCTTGTCAAATGCTAGGCAGCACTCACTTGATCCGGTGCCAACAAATGGAACATTATACTTTTCCAGCAATTCCTATAAATATATATCACAGAAATATCATTTATAAATACACATACTAATTATTTCCTAAAAAGATCCCTACATACACACAAATATTTCACCTGAATGCCACCATCTTCACCAAACCGACCATGAATGACTGGAAACACTAGGTCCACAGATACAGCTAGATGCTCTGCCAAGTCAGCCAAAGTCGGGAAACTTTGGGCAAGGCTGCAAATTTAAAAGTGGCTGTCTTTACTTTCACAAGTTCAAATGTAAATTATTTCATACTTCATTTATGAGTATTTATTCCTTACTATATTTTATGATATTTATTCAGCGATTTGTGAAGGGAAAATAACAAAAAAGGAACTATTTGAAAAAATATTTTCATTCGCGGAAAAGTTAACCGCATAAGGGTTTGATTGAACGATGAGTGATTCTTCATTAACCACTCTTTGAAAATCACTAACCAGTTATGTAGCTAATTATTCCCAAACTGGAAATACTTTTACTAAGATTTCTTTATTATGATTTTCCTTGATACAAAGTGTTTTGTTTACTAACCTTTCAAGTTTAAAATCAAAATCAGCAGGGGTGTTGGAATACACCTGTAAAAAAAATATAGAAACTTTTTATAATGGTTGGATTGGAGAAACAACTTTTCCTTTTTTATTTTATTATTTTCCCATTTCACTTTAAACTTAATAGTAGAATTATTGTTGAGTGTGAGAGTTTTAAATGAAGAAAGTGATCAATTCAGTAACAGAACATTGAAACAACACCTTGACAAAAACATAAAAGCTGGAAAAACAAAATTCAACTAATATTTTTCCATATATAGTGTTGAAATTATATCATGCTGGTGTATTATATGTTACTTCACTGACTAGTCCGGCCTTGCATTGGTTCAAGTCTTTTGATTTTTGATATCTAAGGTATTATTTATACATGAATTTAGCATTATCCAGATAGGAATTTCTTATAGCTATATATACCTATCAATATAAATATAACTATATTTCAAAAGAAGAAAGAAATAAAAAGGAGCACATGAAACACAATCTTGGGAAAATATATTACACACTAACCTGAGCAGAAGAAATTGCATGTGCATTGAGATTGCAATCAATATAATAGCAACTCACATGTAAATCATCTCCCTGTCAAGTAAACAAAAAAAGCGGAGAGATTAATAAATAAGTATTGGATATTCTGTTAAAGGTTTCAAAGGTATATCCCCACTTAATAATCTAGGAATAATTAAAAAAATAAATAAACTACAAATTAAATTTACCTAATATTTAATCTGATCATTTTTTTAATTAATTCAACCTTATCATTACTTTTGGTTCAATGTTGAAAGTGAAACAATCTTGCAACTATTATAAACTTTTAAAATAACAGTTTCTCTAAAACCCTTCTGTATGTTAATTTTCTCCCTTGTAAGCTCTCTCATTTACCTTGTCAAAGACAAATTAAATTTTTTTTAAGAAATTAATTTCAACAATACAAAAAATTCATAGTCATCATAATATTTTGCTAGGAGTTTAATTTGCATAGTTATACAATCATATTTAGAAGACACAAGTGGTTAATCACGACCGGAGTTCCATTTTTAAGTGAAATAATTTTTTGTCATATAGTCTAGTGGTAAATATTACACACATTAAGTGAGGAAGCGCATGCTCAAACCCGCACTCTAATATATCAAGAACCCACGCTCTTATATATGAAATGTCTTTGTAGCTACCAACTAATTGTTCGGAACTAAATGGAATAATACTATGTTAAATTTGGAATGAATCAGAACTCCTATGTTGTTCAAACTTGCCTATATTTTTCCAAAAAAAGAATTAAAATAAGCTAAAGCTTGCTGAGAATTTCCTTTTTTGTCCTTGTCCGCTTCCTCTCTCCTTTTTGGTTTCTATTAAATATGTCCTCTATTTTTTTTTTTTGACAAATATGTCCTCTATTTTAAAAACTTCGATTTCAATTTTAAAAATTATTCATTTTTATAATTTAATGAATTATAAACAATTAATTCACCTAAATGAATCGTTATCATGATTGTATTTTATATAATTTAAAATATATTAAATCACTAATTTTTAATATAAAAATTTGATAGATGACCAAAATTGAATTATATTAAAGAAAAATGTTAAATAGTGTCTTGCTCATGGGCACTAGTTAAATAATCCAATATAAAATTTTTCCTTTTTTGTATTCTTAACTAGTACTCAACGACGAACACTAGTTAGCATGACCCTATTTTAAAATTGGTACCAATTTGGTAAGTGAATAAAAATAAAGGGTCAAAATTGTAATTAAACTATTTTTTTTCAATATTTATTGTGCACAACTCCGAGGACTAATTTCTAACTATAATGAACAGCAAAACTTACACAAAATAATTAACACCGTTACATTTTCAGGATCAAATTCGAATCCAGAATATCTCTGGTTATTAAGCTGGAAAACACACTTACCTATATCCACGTTTTTTTCAAAAACAAAATTCTGAAAGTAAATTTAGAAATCAAAAAGAAACAGCAGAGTTGATAATAACAAAAAAAAAATTAATTAGTGATAAAAAAAAATTGCATGTACCTGCAAATGATCAAGAACTGATCGAGCAGAATTAAGCGAAATTCCACGTTCAGCAGAAGGACCACCGCATATCAAACCAACTCTCAAAGCCCTTCCTTCCTCAATTCCCTTCTCAACTACTCCATCGGTTACCACCACAACCTCTCTAATTGAGGCACGTGCGGCAACGGTAATGGAACGAGTAGCATCGCACGTGCTGATCAGCCTCTGATTCAATTGCAAGCGTTTCACGTGAGCAGCGCCGAGGTGTACGACGCCGTTGCGGCGGAGGAAGGTGGTGATAGAGGAGGTGTTGGCAATTGTTGATGACGTGGCCATAATTGAAAGAAATAAAAAGTGTGTTTAGTTCAGTGTGGGATGGAGCATTGTCATAAAGATGAATTGTGATGCGGACTTTATATATGATTAATTGTGTGTGAAATACTAATGAGTTTTGGTAATTTGGATTTTAGAATAATGTAATTTTATATTTATTTTTTCAGTTTAATGATTAGAAATTTTACCTTTAGAATAGATAAGTTGGACGGTCCGGTTTGAACTTAACTTCTTATATATAATTAAATGTTTCTATCAACCCAGTTAAGCTCACAAATTCAATTTTATATTTAAATAATTGAATTTGATTTATGAGCTAGTTGAGATAACAATTGAGGTTAATTATTTCACAACCAAACAAAATTAACACCACCAAACAAATCTTAATGTGACCTTAATCATTGTAAAAAACAATGACAGATAATTAATCATTTCATCTCATTAATTAATAAAAGAGTTTGATTAAAATAAGACTATAATATTTATTACTACTTCATTCCACAATAAATGTTGCATGTGACTATTCATTTATTTATTTATTTATTCAACTACTTATCTTAATTATTTGTGTATTTATTTTAAAGTTGTTTCAGATTGGATCAAAACCTAATATACGCGGTTCAAGTGCTCTAAGAACCAACCCTGATCAACACCTTTCCATTGGCTTCGTGTGCAAGATAGGAGTTGTTAGTGCAGCAGAAACTTTACAACAACTATGGCTAGTACATACTCACACACACTGTTTCACTTTGATTTTGAGAGGAAGAGAGAATGAAAGATTTTGAGTGGAAGAAGATGATAACAATTTTGTTATCTCATAACAGAAAATACACAAAGCAATTTAAGAGAAAATAAAATTTTATTCTTTCATACTTGGGCCAAAACAAGTTATAATTGGTGGTGTATTTATACACATTACTTAATACACAAGCAATCCTAACTAACACAAAATTGACCCTAACTAACTTTCCCTCCTAACTAACTAACTGCTAAGGCAGTTACACAACCTCTAATTAACTGCTAAGACAGTTACTTCAACCACAAGTAACAGAAAAGTTGTTGCTTCTCTGTCAAGTAACAGAACATGTAATTAACCAACACTTAACAGGAGTAACCAAGATTATAGTTCATGTACACCTCTTATAGTCAATGCTCTTCTGGCAACGCTCTTGGGACTGTTAGATTCATCAAAACAATTCCCCCTTACTATATAGACCAATTGTTGACAGTTGTCAATAACGGTTATAATTGTCTCATTCTTTATAAAGGTAAGCTTTGGCACCAAGATACACATTTTAAATCAATTTTCATTTCCCCTCCTTTTTGATCACATACTGACTTGAGCATTGAAGTGCTAATGTGTTTTGCAGGTACTTTTTCCACTATGATCCACCCTACCTGAAATATGTCACCACTGTAACTACCTCAAGCTCGTGGTCGGAGCTATCTCGTTCTAATAAAATCAGAACAAAAGCGAATAAAGTGCGGATGGAAAACCATTTACAACATCCTTGATATATTAAATTGAAAATAAAAAGAGAATACAAAATAATGGGGGGGCGAAACATAATTTAGTAAAACCACATAATTGCCCCAAACGGGTATACAAACAATTCAAATACAATAAAAGTGATCTAAAAATAAGAAGCAAGTACACACACCAAAAACATTATCCAACGAACCCGCATACATGCACAAATTAATATAGCAAAAAAACGTATTGTGTGAGCCTTCACATCTCAAGACAGCAAATGAACCGACAACCAACACAATTCACATACAAAATATCAGGAAATCCTAAGTGTTCCACAAAACCCTAGGCTCCAAAGCAACTAAATGTCATAAAATTGCAAACGTTTCGCCTCGCACCGGCATTCCTACACCTCATACATTAGAAAGGTACAAGTGCACTTCTAAAAACTTGCACTTTGTTATAAAAAAAAAAGAGAATCACTTTTGTCTCTTTAATAGTGTGACTATTCATTTATATACTAGTAGTTGGACGAAAATTCTCACTTCAATTTTAAAATTTTAAGGTACACACAACACAACAAATATAGAGTGCGTTTGTTATAAAAAAAAAAGAGAATCACTTTTGTCTTTTTAATAGTGTTTGTTTTAGAGTTTTTAGAAAATCATTTTTAGCTTTGAAATGAAAAACTAATTCTAATAGTGTTTCTAAAATTTATTTTTTAAAAAAACAAGGAACTTAAGTGTAGAAGCTTTACATTTAAAAAAAAGGAATTTTTTAGCTAATAAACAAATAGAAAGTAGCATGAAAATTTTTAAAAAAATCCTAAAAAAGTCTATAAAGTTTTTCAAAACAAAATCAACTTTTTAAAAATTTAAACAAACACACCTATAGTTTATCATGTTTTTTTGGTACATAGTTTATCATGTTGATTAACCATCCCTTTAAGCTAATTATTACATATTGCTGTCCTGATGGAGACAAGGAGAGTAGCGTTTGCAATACAAACAGTGCAACGACATTGCTGACGCATAATCTTTTTATTTGTTGAGTTTATTATATGGTTTTTGGACGGCACAACAGGACTATGCACTTATTTTGTCAAAAATCAAGACCAAATTGTAATTTTGAGAGCTTCAATAATGTATTGATTCTAATTCAATAGATTAATGATATTTTTTATGAATCAAAATGTTATTTATTGATTATTGTATTTTAGATAAAATATTTCATAAGAAAAAAACACAATTCGATTGTTTATAAGGATCATGCTAATTATTTATTTTTTACATAAAAATAATCAACTTTCACTATTATGTGTAATAAAAATAAAAATAAAATTATTTTGCTAACTGATTTGGTAAATAATATTTGGTTATTCTAATTTTTTAATGATAAGAAATTCATTTAAAAAAGCACTCATTTAATTATTAATGTATCAATACATTCAAATTTTCGAATATACCATAAAAATTGTCATTTTATCTATTAATACTACATTAACCGATGTTTCAACTTCCTTCAACAATAACACAAAGACACTTTATCCTAGTGACTCAGTTGATAGAGACACGTCATTATATACGTAGCATAGTGGTTAGAGTTTGAATCCAAAATATGTAGTGTAAGAGGCGAAAGTTGAAATCCAAATTATTTTCATTTATTCACGAGAATTTTTATTAAGTTCCTTGACTTAAATAATGTTTTGAGACATCATTATTACGTCTGACTATGAAGTTTTCTAATAAGAGAACACTTTCTAGTTTAAACTTTTCTAATAACAGAACACTTTTATATTTATAGTATTGCTATTTTGTGTTGTCTTTTTGCAAAAAAATAAATCATTAACCTTATATAATATGATGTGATGACTAGGAGCCGGTGGTTGACCTTTTTATTTGCATGTAATGTAATGTAGTGTAACCTTCCTTTTGTATTTTTCTTCCTTTACAAATAGGACACTTTTGTTGTGCACAAATGACGTAGACAACATGGTAGGTGAGTTGAAGCAGGGACGGACCTAAGAAGAAGACTATGTGGTCTCATGCCCCACTTTGATTTGGAATTTCTTTTAGTACTACTACTAATATACTTATAGTATACTATATATAAAATAAATTATTAGGTAAATTTAGCCACACTTACTCAATCCAAAACTTACTAGTGGTTATTGGCCCACATCCACAAATCCAATACACATATTCACTTTTTTCCTTTTAGGTTAATTATTAAACAAATGGAGAAAGTTTCTAATTTACATCATTTTCAAGTTCAATTGTTCTATGAAGTGATTGATCGACAAATTCACGAGTTGAATAATCATTTTACAAAAGTGAATACCAAGTTACTTTTTTGTGTAGCTTGGTTAAGTCCTAGGCATTCATTTTCTGCATTTGATAAGGGGAGATTGATTCGTTTAGTGTAGTTTTATCCTTCGGAGTTTTCCCCAGTTGAACTATTGGCATTAGACTGTCAGCTCAAAAATTATTTCTTAGATGTATGCTCTGACAGTGAATTTTCAGAATTAAGGGGGTTTAGCGACCTCTCTATAAAGCTAGTGGAGACCAGAAAACATGTTTGTACCCGTTAATATATTTACTTTTGGAATTATCTCTGATATTACTAGTGGCAACTACAACAGCTGAAAGAACATTTTCTACAATGAATATTATTAAGAATCGGATGTGGAATTGCACGAGAGATGATTGGTTAAATAATTGTTTAGTTACTTATATTGAGATCGAGATATGTTTTTATTAATGTTGAAAAAGAGAAAATCATTCAATATTTCCAAAATATGAAAGGTCGTAGAGAACAATTATAATATATTTTTATGCTTTTGAAAATGAAATATTATATCTATTTAATGATATAATTTTGTAGTGACCCCACTACTCAAAACTTCTGGGTCCGTCACCAAATGAGTTTTCATAGGAAGGCTCAAGTTATTATCACAAGAAATTTACTTTTGCCACCTTACCAGTTACTTACGCGCCCTATGCATTTCCCATTTTATCCTTCCGCTATTTAAATAGCGGACATTATAAAAATGAGAAGGTTTTGGAAAATGTTGTCTGCTATTTAAGTAGCGGATATTATAATGGTAGGATGTTTTTGATTGTATTTGCTACCTAAGTAGCGGACAAATGTATTTTGATAAAATTGTAGAACGCGCGATAAAATGGGTAAGGTGGCAAAATGAGAATTCTTTTTAGAATTTAGATTTAAAATGAAAACCCATTTTCATTGAACATTTTTTGTGTCAACGGAACCAAAATTTCATTAAACAACCAAATCAGCTGCAACAGTTGAAGCAATAATAAGGAGGATAATCCTCAATCCAAACAATATCTGAAGAAGATAAATTAAGTTTAACTAAAAGATGAACAACAATGGACCACATTAAGTGAATCACTTTCAAACATCGAAATTGGATTTGACGTAGTAACTGTGTGACACAATTATTGTTGTCAACCGTCCAATTTAGATCAACATATAAAAAGCTCATATCCGGAGAAAATTGAATCACTAGCCTCAAACATCGATCAAAATCTGAAAGAGTTTCAGCGAACCAAGTGGCTATTCCTATATCCATCTAAATATCTAATACAACACCAATACTCCACGTATAATCGGCCATCAACGTTAAATTGTAGTCATCCACTACGGTCTAAGCCTTACAAACAATATTCTTCACAAGAAATTGTTTCCCATCAAAACAAGATTTGTTACGAGCAAACGAAATGTCATAACAAAAAGAAAGAACATATGAGATGACATCTAATGATGATTGGAACCTGTTCAATCAACGACGTGAAAGAAAGGGAAGGATCCTCAAACCGAATACCCAAAGGAGAGTGAAACCGCACCTTTTTGGCCCTTGTGCGGTATAAACAAAGTCTATAGAAAATGAAACACTAAATACTTAATACATATATTAATGATGAATTTCTGAATACATAATCAAATACAACTCACATTTATCTATATATTACTCTAAGTGTGCAGGCCATTTGAGACTGTGTATTTAAACACAAGTTGTACTCTGTAAACTCTAAGCGTGAATAGTAGAAAGGTAATGCAAATAATGTGTTCTCTGTTTGTGTTTTCGTAACTTTTTACTTTGAACCAGGTTGTTGTTTTAACACTATACAATACAATGTAATATTGATTAGTATATCCTTACCACTGAAACTTACAATGTTGGAATTACTTCATTGGCCGAGAATTTGATTCTGATTTATTCATGTCAAATCATCCTCTTCCATCACTTTTGCTTCCAAAGCATCCTCAACTCTCGCTAAAAGGGTTGACTTCCAAGACTCCTACAAAAAAACAGTCGCATCAAACTTTAAAAACATGTAGAATTTGATAGGACATAAGAGAATAACTATCCAATATGTCTCTTGATATAACTGAAAACATGTTTTTGGCTACCTCTTGAAGATTGCTAAATGACCATTCAATTAAAAATAGGACACCAAAAGTTGCACAAGATGTTATTATGGCCAAGAGGTGTAAACGACATTGACACGGACACCAGACACGACGACACTGACATGTCGATGGTAGTAATAATTTGAGAAAATGAAATAATTGAATGTAAGAATTTGGGGGATAGAGATATACCAAGTGGGTTATGCTTTCAAACTCCTTGACTACTCGAGTAAAATTTGCAACATCTTCGTTATCAATTGATGCAGCCAAATCCTGAAATTCGATAATAACTTTCAAACGATAAAAGTAAACAGCAATCAAGAAAAAAGTAGCAAGCTAAGCTAATATTAAGACAAATTTTCTTATGGTATTCCAAACAAACAAAACTGATAAGCTAATATGACAGGTAAATTCCATTACTTACAGCCAAAAATTTGTATTCACGAGTTCTAGAGAATGTTGGATCCAAGTCCTACTCGATGAAATGGAAAAACGTTAAAAGTATGACTGTAAAGTAATAGACTCCAATACCAAGAAGAAACATTAAAAAGAACCTGATAGCGCTCCAAGGCGTTGGTAATTGCAACAATATCCCCTTTACAAAGCTCGCAAAGACCAGAATTAAGAAGATATCCTCTGACTCCATATTTCAATAAATTGTTGCTCAGAGATTGTTGCGCAATATCTTCATAAATCTTAATTGCGTTCTGATATCTGTAAATATCAAGTCGATCAATATAATCCAAGATTTTATGATTTCTAACCTGCATCTTACTTAATCAGATATAGAAAAATTGCATTGAAGGGAACAGAAAGAAAAGCACTAACTGTTGAAGTTGAGCAGAAAATTGTGCAACTTTCTGTTTACACTGGATCACAGAGGTTGCTGCATCTCCGCGAGAATCAAAAAGTTCAGAAGCCCTCTCAAAATATGATTTAGCATGCTCGAAGTCTTTATCAAGCTCATATAACTCGCCGATTTCCTAAATCCAGAAAGGCAAATTTAAATCCTTTCAAAGGGTTTAATCTCGTTATCAGAACTTCAAAAATGAAAGAATTAACAGTATGCATTAAGAATGAGGGCATAATACTAACATCAGAATACATGTATATGAATTAGTAGTCAGAATTGGGGGAATAGAACACAAACGCACATGCCAACAAGCTTGTCCGAATCTTTAGGACTTGGACATGGCACATAGGAGATTCAAACAATCACTTGGCTGCCTTTCACTCTCCACAACTCAATGAGCAATAGAAAAGTATGGGCAAGTGTGCATAAGTTGAGCCAAATAGTTTGTTAGGAACCAAAATGTATATAGCAGAATATAAAAGCAATGAAACAGTAATGGTGTAATTTGTGAGCTTTATTATAATGTCAATGGAGAAATTACAGAATAAGAGGAATGAAATCCCTAGATTCAGTCCAGAGCAGAGCTCCTAATAGGCCAGCTAATGCTGCCTATCCATACAATCAACTACTAGAATCCAAGGTACCTTCTCTCAATCATTCCCACTCCTTATAACTAGGGAATTCGTTACTAGCTCAGCTCTCTCTCTCCACACGTCACCAGAGGCCAACTATGCCTTTGAGACTCTTTTACCCCTTCTAGAATAAACTAACCATTCCCTGGGTCCCACCTCATGATTGGCTAATGATTCCCTTGGTGCATTCATTCCACTTGACCCACCGGTACTAGCCTCATTCCTAACAACACTCCCATCTGAAAGTACTGCCTTGTCCTCAAGGCTAAAGTTTGGAAAGCGACTTGTCATCATCACTGCATCTTCCCATGTGGCTTCTTCAGAATTTCGTCCTTTCCACTTGACTAGTACCTGCCTAACCTCTTCACCCTGTACTTGTATAGTCCTTTGGGCCAACACAATGTCTGGTTCATACACATCATCCTCCTCTCCATCTAAGTCATCAGGTAAGGACTCTTCTTCACCGTAGGACCCCACAGCTTTCTTCAACAAAGACACGTGAAATACGGGGTGAACACGTGACTCTGCAGGCAGCTTTAATTTGTAGGCCACTGCCCCTACACGCGCGACCACAGGGTAAGGACCAAAGTATTTTGCTGCTAACTTTGGACTAATACGTGAGACCACTGTTTTTTGTCTATGGGCCCGCAACTTAACAAACACCCATTCCCCTATAGCAAAGCTCTTGTCACATCTCTTGTCAGCAAAGTATTTCATCCTGTCTTGAGCTCTCAGCAAGTGAGTTTTTAGTTGTTTGATAGCTTCATCTCTATCCAACAACTCTTTTTGTACAGCCTCCACCCTCACTTCGCCTTGGATCCATCGTACCATAGTAGGAGGAGTCCTCCCATAAACTATCTCAAAAGGAGTTTTTCCTGTAGAAGCATGGTAAGTAGTGTTAAACCAATATTCAGCCCATGGAACCCACAACACCCACGTTTTCGGCTGATCAGTAATAAAGCACCGTAAGTAAGTTTCCAGACACCTATTAACCACTTCAGTTTGCCCATCAGATTTTGGATGGTAAGCACTACTCATTTTCAACTTAGTACCTTGTAATTTGAACATCTCCTGCCAGAAATTGCTCATAAAGATGGGGTCCCTATCACTCACAATTGACAGTGGTACTCCATGAAGTCTAACAATCTCTTTCACAAAGACTTCTGCAATTGTTCTAGCTGTATAAGGGTGCTTTAAAGGAATGAAATGACAGTATTTAGATAAACGATCAACCACCACCAAAATTGCTTCAAAACCCATGGATTTGGGAAGGCCAGTTATGAAATCCATAGCGATATCTTCCCAAATTCTGTCTGGAATTGGCAGGGGCTGCAACAACCCTCCTGGTGTGCTGGCCAGGTACTTCTGGCGCTGACACACATCGCAGCCACGCACAAACTCTTGTACTGCATTCTTCATACCCACCCAGTATACATTTGCAGCCAACCTCCTGTAAGTTCGGTAGAAACCAGAGTGCCCTCCCTGTGAAGTTTCATGAAATTCTTTCAACAAAGTGGGAATCAAAACTGATTTGTTCGAGATCACCAATCGTCCTTCATACAATAACACTCCTTGTTTGAACTCAAAGCCCGGTCTGGACTCTAAGTTTTGCTGCAGATCATTAACTATCTTCTGCAGGTGTGGGTCCTGCACGAATTCGTCCTTCAGAATATCTGCATCCTTCCATTGTAAACTAGAGGTAATAGCACACATATCTCCCCCTTCATGAATTCTAGACAGAGCATCAGCACCTCTGTTCAACTTCCCCTGCTTGTAGACAATGTCAAAATCAAATCCCAACAGCTTTGCTGCCCAGTTTTGCTGTTCTGCCGTTACAATTCGTTGCTGCAAGAGTTGTTTGAGGCTTTTCTGATCTGTGGATACGGTGAAACGTCTACCCAGCAGATATGGTCTCCAATGTTGTATAGCTAGGACCACAGCCATTAGTTCTTTTTCATAAGCTGATTTCGTTACATTCCTCACCCCTAAGGCTTTGCTGAAATACGCAATAGGTCGTTTGTCTTGCATCAAAATGGCTCCAACCCCTACACCTGAGGCGTCACACTCAATGATAAATTCTTTGGTGAAATCTGGCAAGGCAAGAACAGGGGCTGTAGTAAGACTCTTCTTTAAGGTCTCAAAGGCCTTGGCCGCCTCTTCATTCCAAGTAAAAGCATCTTTCTTCGTTAAAGCAGTCAGAGGTCTTGCTATTTTACCATAGTTCCTTATAAATTTCCTGTAGTATCCAGTCAACCCCAAGAATCCCCTCACTCCTTTCACATTCTTGGGCGTTGGCCACTTCACAACACTTGCTATTTTTTCTGGATCCACTGCTACACCTTTTCCAGAAATTACATGCCCCAAATAGTCCACGGTTTTCTGTACAAAGTTACATTTTTTCTTGTTGGCTACCAAACCATGACTTTGCAGAATTCTCAGCACCTCCTCTAAATGGCAAAGGTGAGTTCCCCAATCTCTACTATAAACAAGAATGTCATCAAAAAATACCAATACGAACTTCCTCAATTGTTTGCGAAACACCTCATTCATCAAACTTTGAAAGGTGGAGGGGGCGTTCATCAACCCAAAAGGCATTACTAGGAATTCATAATGACCCTCGTGAGTGCGAAAAGCCGTTTTATGTATATCTTCCTCGTGGACTCTCACTTGGTGATACCCGGACTTGAGATCTAATTTGGAAAATATTGTTGCACCATGTAACTCATCAAGCAATTCTTCTATTACTGGAATAGGGAATTTATCCGGAATTGTGGCTTTGTTAAGGGCCCTATAATCGATACACATCCTCCAAGACCCGTCCTTCTTCTTAACAAGAATCACCGGGCTAGAAAAAGAGCTAGTGCTATGCCTTATCACTCCTGCCTCCAGCAACTCCTTGACTTGTTTTTCTATCTCATTCTTATGATGGTGAGGATATCTATAAGGCCTAACATTGACTGCCTCATGACCATCCTTCAAAGTGATAGCATGCTCCTTCTTCCTCCTTGGTGGCAACCCCCTAGGCTCTTTGAAAATGTCCTCATATTTAGACAACAAACCCTCCAACACCTGTTGTTGTCCAATATTCAGATCATTCTCATCACCCCTCTTCTTCTCAATACTCCTCAACCCCCCTATTCCTCCTCGGTTGGTGCTCCCCACAATACTATTCAAGGTTTCCATGTCGTCATTCAAACCTTGAAGAGTCACCCAAACCTTATCATGCCAAAAGCTCATCGTATGCTTGCTCCAATTCATGATAATATCTCCCAAAGTCCTCAGCCAATCCACTCCCAAAATAATATCCACACCTCCTAAGTCAAAGAGATGTGCACGGATTGCTAACTGCATCTCTCCTACTTCTAAGTTCAAATCTGGGCAGACCCCAATGGACTGGGCCTTAGTTCCATCTCCCAACTTAATACACATGGAAGTTGAGTTGTCAACAGCCCAACTCATCTTCTGGACCAACCGTCTGTCAACAAAATTGTGGGTAGCCCCACTATCCACCAGAATTACTACGGGCACCCCCCCTACTGCACCTTTTAATTGAATAGATTGAGGCTTTGCAGAGCCCAACTTACCCAGCTGGCCCAACTGGAGCAAGCTCATAATACACATCTCTCCTTCCGACTCCCCTTCTTCTTCCCCTTGCCAATACTCTTCTCAAACATAGCGATGAGTGTCGCCTGTCCCTGTTCCATCGATGACAAAGTAGCTTTGATTCCGGCGATCTCTCCTTCCAACGCGACAACTCGAGCTTCCATCCTTCGTATTACAGTGATTTGAGCTTGTTTTAGTGGCATTCACTGGTTTCCGTCACACAGATCCGGTAGGTCGGACCAAATTGTTAGGAACCAAAATGTATATAGCAGAATATAAAAGCAATGAAACAGTAATGGTGTAATTTGTGAGCTTTATTATAATGTCAATGGAGAAATTACAGAATAAGAGGAATGAAATCCCTAGATTCAGTCCAGAGCAGAGCTCCTAATAGGCCAGCTAATGCTGCCTATCCATACAATCATATACTAGAATCCAAGGTACCTTCTCTCAATCATTCCCACTCCTTATAACTAGGGAATTCGTTACTAGCTCAGCTCTCTCTCTCCGCACGTCACCAGAGGCCAACTATGCCTTTGAGACTCTTTTACCCCTTCTAGAATAAACTAACCATTCCATGAGTCCCACCTCATGATTGGCTAATGATTCCCTTGGTGCATTCATTCCACTTGACCCACCGGTACTAGCCTCATTCCTAACATAGTTCATCGCACAAAGATGATGGAAAAGGATTAGATTCAATCAATCTGTTAATGGAGATGACCCTATTGAGTGGATCACTGGGGCATAGACTTATTTTGAAGTTCAAAATATTAGTTAAGAACTGAAAATTAAATCAGCTAAGTTAAGCATGGAAGTTTCTATTATCTGTTGGTTTAATTTATTTGAGGTGAGCAGAAGATGACTTCCATGGGAGAAGTTGAGGGAAACAATGGTGATGTTTTGGAACAAAAAGATCTGGTGGAGTTTATCAAGGCATTTGTGGTTGTTTAAGCGTTTTCCAGAAGCACAATATTTGCGTTAGTTATTGGCTGTGTTGCAACCTGAAATTAAGCATAGGGAACAAACTTTTTGACCCAAAACAAGAATTTATGCCGTCCAATATAGAGAGAAACACATTTGAGTTCAGAACAAGAAACACAACTTGGCATAAGAAACCAGGGTCTTCTAGCACTATTTCAAGGCCATCAAAATGGCTGATGGGTCTAGGACAAAGAGAAGTGGAACTTTTCAGTATTTCAAATTTTGGAACGGACTCATCTAATGAGTTCTACAATAGGAATGGATTAAAAAAAATTGAAATTCTACACAGCAGGGTATATCGAGAATCTACAAAACATGATTGTTCTTTCCCGTGCAGTATATTCAGAGAAAAAATAGAGAGATATCTGTAACTCTGGCCTGAAAATCAGAGGTCTGCACCAATTAACATATCAAGAATTCATGGAGAGGAAAAGCAAGGGCTCATGTTTTAGGTGTTGAGGAAAGTTCCATACCTTACATTGATAAGCAGAGAAAAAATTATGATTGTTGACCTTGGGAGATAATAAAGAATTGAACGAAGAGGGGGTTAGTGGCATGGAAGTTGATGAAAAGTTAATTTCCTATAGTCAGCCTAAGAGTAAAAAGTTGTTTCGGTCTTTGAATGTATTATCATCACTATAGTCTCTAAATATATCAAAACTACAAAAAAGACAACCCTAAATGCGTTTTTCGTTCGTTAGTTTGGTCTTTGAATTTGTCTTTCGCTAGTTAGTTAGTTAAATTCTTGAATGTGTCTTCCATCCGCCAACTTAGTCAATAGTTCATGATACATTCAGGGACTATCGTGACAACGCTCTGTACATTTAAGGACCAAAATGAGTATTTACTCCAGCCTTGGGGACAATAATGATTTTTAAGACACATAAATTGAAGGTATCAATCAGACATTACACGAAACAACAAAGTATATACCTGACAGTTGTTACATACAGTTACGAAATAATTAGTCATGGAAATTGTTAGTAAGTTGAATAGATGTGATTAGGCCGTTAGGATTAGAAAATAATTTTTGCATAAAATACTCTATGGAAGAGACTTGGTCTCTAGGACAAGTGCATTGATGTAACTTTTGTAACAAGATGTAATTTTGTGTTCTATCACTATTCAATCCTATTTGTATCTAAGATGTGTACACAAACCTGTAAGTATGCATAAACACAGAAAGTACCTTGCAATACTTTGCAGCCATGATGTGTTGACCAATTTCTGTGAAAATAGTCACTGCTTGATTTAAGCAAGTAATAGCTCCTTAAAACATCAAAACAGAAGCAACAAAAGTTATTGCAATCACTCAAACGAGCAAAGTGAAATATAAAAGTTAGGTTAAATATTTTTCGGTCCTCTAAATATACCAAGTTTCATTATTAGTCCTCTAAAACTTTCTTTCAAACTTTGGTCTCTAAATTTTCTGTTTTCAATTTTAGTCCCTGCATTTTTCCAAAAATTCACGTATCATGCTCCAAATGACTTTTTTTAAAAACATATCATTATTAAGACATTAAAATACCATTAGTATAATAATTTAACTATTTAATCTTTAATTTTTGTTAATTTATCTATAACTTCAAATTAAAGATTAAATAATTAAACTAATGATATTTTAAGGTCTTAATATCATCAAAGTAAGTCATTTCAAACATGCTACATGAACTTTTGTAAAAAAGAAGGGACTAAAATTAAAAACTGAAATTTTATAGAGACCAAAGTTCGAAAGAAATTTTTAGAGGGACTAAAAATAAATTTTTGTATATTTAGAGGACTAAAAACATATTTAGCCCTAAAAGTTATGCTTAATCAACGAATCTTAGCATTTATAAAGCTCTATAATAAGCACCTTTTGTAGATGTTTTCTTGTAACAATGGGAAGCATCTACATAAGCTTTAGCAGCATCAAACTTGTTATCTAACTGTATTAGATACAATTGCAAAACCAAATTTATTTATTCATCATCATATATAAAATCAACACTACAAAATTTCACATAACATTAACAAATTATGAAAAATCATAGTAATGAACCTTGATATGACATTTAGCTGATTTGATGAAGATTGAACCTGCTTTGTCCCCTGAAACAAACCAAACAACCCATCAACACACTCACACTAGAAATTACCATAATACCCCATAGTAACCCAACAGAGAAAGCATGAAACTTTATCATCTTGGTAATGAAAAAATAAATACCCAAAAGTTAAAATACTAAAATTGATCATTTAAGATTTCAAACAAAGTGAAAAATCATGATGGGTGGTGGTTATGGTTATGAATCATGATGCATGAAGCCAAATTAACAAAATAGCAATAAAAAAATATTTTTTTTAAAAAGTGATAAATGGAACTCAAGTGTGAGAAATGAACATGATTTTCCAAGTTTGAATGATTTAGCGGATTTGAGGAAGAGTTCAGCAGCGTCTTGATAATTGGAGCCAAACAAGGCGCAACAACAGAAGAGCTTTTTTTCCGCTTTGTTGGCGAGTAGTTGTCCTGTCTGAATGTGATCAGCCATTGGATTTTCGGAAGGTGGCAATGCAAAGTGCAATCTAAGGAATGCTATGCTGATGTTAGTTACTCTTTCACATAATGACTTTGGATCTGCTCCAATTCTACTAATCTCTAGTTTTCCATTTCCCTTCATAGATGCACCACACGTGTGAAATAAAAAATCAATGGCCGAGATTAAAGGAGCAAAACCAAAGTAAAAAATAGGCTTAATCATCATTTTCGTCCTTGTAAGTTCACAATTTTTTGGTTTTAGTCCCTGTATCTTTTTTTGTTGCAAATTAGTCCCTGTATGTTCAAATCTTTTGATTTTAGTCCCTTAAAACTAAAATCCGCAGGAAAATCCGTAGGAAACCAGCAAATTTTCCTGTAGATTTTCCTGCGGATTTCAGCTTTAGGGACTAAAATAAAATAGATTTGCACATGTAGGGACTAATTTGCAACAAAAAAAAGATATATGGACTAAAACAAAAAATTTATGAACTTACAGGGACGAAAATGATCTTTAACCCTAAAAAATAAGGTAACTCAAGCAAGAGTTTTAAACCCTCTTAAATGAAGAAAAAAAATTATTTAGGAAAAAAGTTTCTTATAAGTCATAATTCATTAGCTTATGATAGAAAAAGGTCCGGAGAAAAATATAGAGGCATCGGAGATAACAAATATAAAAATCAGGTCAAATTTGTCTTTTTTCGGTTGCTAATGAAGACAAATTTGGTAGTCCGAGACATTATTTCTCTAGATCAGGCCCACTGTGCGACAGGCTGCGGTGGTGATGAATCTGCCCAACATTTGTTTCTCTCATGCGACATCTTTGGTTCTCCTTGGCCTTTAGTTCGGGAATGGATTGGTTTTTCGACGACGGATGCATCAGGTCTCTCAGATCATTTTGTCCAGTTCACTTACTCAGCAGGTGGTCTTCGTGCTCGGCGGTCTTTTCTACAACTTGTTTGGCTCGCTTGTCTTCGTACTCAGTTATAAAGTTGTATATTTTTTTGTTGTAACTTTTTATACAATATATCAAGATCTATAATAATTCGTTTATGGTAGTTTAGTAAATTCATTTAGCCCAAATAAAATTTTCCTAATTTTTTGTTATGACATGCATAATATTTTTAACTTTTGATTGATTCAGGATGCGTTACTAGTTTGGTGGTTCCTCCTGGATTTACGGTTCCTTGCAGTGGAGGATTCACCGCCCGGCATGCCTGGGCACTTGCCCGGCCTGCCCAAAGTTTTTTTTTATTTATTGAGAAAAAAATAAAATAATGAAGGGCAATAACAAAGAAGAATGGGCAAAAGTTTCAGTGCTTCTCTCTCTGCTCTAGCTCGACCACACCGCACACCACCACAAAAGCTTGGCCGCCACTGACCATTGACACCAGTCCTTGTACTGCATCATGTGATCAGGATTGCGACGCCAAGGGATTTTAAAGAGGACAATGTTATTCCTGACTTGAGAAGACGAGTTGTTTTTGTTTTCATTAATAAGTCATATTGTATCACTACGATTAAAATGAATGCTTAAATATCATTTTCGTCCCTGTAAGTTCGTGTTTTTTTGTTTTAGTCCTTGTATCTTTTTTTGATGCAAATTAGTCCCTGTATGTTCAAATCTTTTGGTTTTAGTCCCTTAAAACTAAAATCTGCTGGAAAATCCGCAGGAAACCAGCGAATTTTCCTGCGGATTTTAGCTTTAGCGACTAAAATCAAAATGATTTGTACATGCAGGGACTAATTTGCAACAAAAAAAAGATACAGGAACTAAAATAAAAAAATTATCAACTTACAGGAATGAAAATGATATTTAAGCCTAAAATGAATAAAACATACACTTGATTTAGCTTTGAAATTTACAATTTGCAAGAATTTAGTGTAATTCTGTAAAATCCATGAACGTGATTATTACCAATTACAATTCATAATTAAATATATATTTATTTTCATTTTTTTTTTTGCAATTTATTTCCAAAATATTTCAACCTCAAATAATAATCAAATTAGATCCTATTACGAAAATTAGTAAAGAGTATATAGACATTCTTCTGCCTTCTTTCTTTAATGACCGGAAATATTGCTTGTTTGTATTTTCTCAATGTGAATTACATTTCCTCAACCACTAAGTTTCCTCAATGTTTCAGCCTCTCACGTTTCTTTTATACCTCTCAAAAATCCGATTTTGTCCTTGATAAAAAATTCGGTTCGCAGAAACCGAAATTTTTCTAGTTCAAATTTCAGGAAAATTTCGGTTTTTAGAAACTAAAGTTGGATTTCAAAGCAAAAAAATTCGGTTTATAGAAACTGAATATTTTATTGAAAGGCAAAACAGGAAACTCAGAGAGTGAAAAAAAAAACATAAAACTGGAAGAAAAATCTTCATAAAATTTCTGAGATCCTTTTAGGCTTGAATAACTAGAAACCCAGTTGGATCAGGTTTTGTTGTAGCCACTCATGTTTGTGTTTCATGGATTTAAGAGAAGTTATCAACACTTTTAGTTTGAGAGATTTCCCTTTCTCAAATATTTTCTATAAATGTAACATTAAAAATTTAAAATGTTACTAAAAGCAATATATGTAGTATGAGGTGGCACCAATGGCACCCCCTACTTTAAATCCTTGTTGAAGTTGTTTAACCCCTATGAAATATTGGACGGAGTGTGGTAAAATACTTTTTGGATAAAACATAAACTTTAAAATAATTAAAAAATAGACGTTTAGAGAAATTAGTCTTTTTTTTAATCAATTATTATGAATTTTACATGAATGTGATATAGCAAATATTATGAATAAAAACATATCCTATTTCCACACATTTTTTCTTTGACAACATTATTTCAACTACTATATAGCATAAAGTTTTAGAGTTCAATATCTATTTTTACTCCTTTTATTAGTAAATATTTTGACTTCTTTTGTCGTTAAAATAGGCACGCACTAACTAATTTGGCTTTCCAATTTTATTGGTAGAAATAAGCACAAGTTTTTCAAATAATTTGGCTTCCAATTTTATTTGGCTTCCAAGTTTGAATAAAGAAACAAATAATTTTAGAACCGACTGAAGACATGTCGAAGTCTAATATGAAGTTCAGATGAAATCTTTTTCAAGTTCTTAATACTAGTATTTTAAAAATTGCAAAAAAAAAGTTTTTCAAATTTATTTTTCAAACGTTTAAAATACATAATTTTCTATTTAACTAATTAATGTAATTTTTGGTTTAATATTTCTTTTTTAACTGGTAATAAAATTGGCAAATTTTACTTTTATTGAGATACTATTTATTTCAAATAAAATTTATTAATTTCAATTTTAAAAATAATAAAATACGATAAATTTTCATTAAGTAAATATTTTATATTTTTACAAGTCTAAAGCAATTGCCTTGACATTTTTAATCTTGAACCAGCTCAGGATAATTTTTACTTTAAAAATAGTAATTATCTCCCGGAATTTTATAAAGTAAAGAAATTTTGCACAACTTATATCAAAACCATTACAACATAATGATTTTGATTTTGAAATAATATGTCATTATGTAATTAGCTAGTCAAGCAAAACAATCATAGTATCATATTGTGTGCTTATATATGTACCCGTGTGTTTATATATTCGGAAGAAAAAAAATATCTCCCTTAGTATCAAAATATAAGTCACTTTGTCATTTTTACGCATATTAACAAATATAATTAATGTTGTACGGAAAAGAGAAATTATGAGCTGATTTACAAATTTGTCCTTCATTTATAATAAGGAAAAAATAAATTGAAGTATTGAAATAAGAGAGAGTAATAAATAGTTGAGGGTATAATAGGAAAAATAGCATTAAATGCTTCATTGGTAATGTAAAGCGACTTATAATTTTGTACAATTTTTTTTCTCAAAGTGACTTATATTTTGGTATGGAAGGAGTATCTATCAATATGGTCAGCACCATGCGGCTTTTTCTAAACTATCATTTTATAATTTGGGAGTATTTATTCATCAATCAATGAGAATAAACTTCATAAGTAGGTTTGTATATGGTTTACACAAGTTTGTTACAATTTAATTGTGGGGACCATATACAAATATACTTATATATAGCTTATTCTTATTAGTTGATCGATAAATACTTTCAAATTATAAATGGATTGAATAACTCTTACCGCAACCGCAACCGCAACATGCCGATGCTAATTTAGATGTTGATTTTGGTCGTGCATCAGAACATAGCACAATTGCATTCATGAAATACTAAAGATTCCCTATCAACATTTGTCGTTGGTTATACAAACATGAGTTCACTTTGGTTTCTCTAGACTCTTAAGTGTTAATTTGCAATCCAAAGCTTTCCCATGGAATTAATGATTTTTACTTTCCTCTTAAAACACAATAATTTTATATGTAAATACTTATAAATAAAGAAATATTTCAGCCAGCTGATCTTGATGGACATGGAAGCTATGTGGTGGTGGGGTTCATTTTAGTAACATGTCCAAGTCTATGATATTGGCTTTTTGTTTTGGTGATATTTGTGCTAGTTCATTGATTAAATTGAAAATCGATTATGACCTTTCATATATCTTCTTTTCTATGTTTTATTTTGCTTTTTTGTACTGCATTTGTTTCCTTATATTTACAACTTTACATATTCTGGAAGATTGTGTTGTGATGTACTTAAGCACGTGTACTAAATTAAGTCTCAAATACAACTATGAGAATCACTGTATATAAGTTCCTTATTGACTTTGTCTTATAGGTAATTTAAATGAAAAACTCAAATATTTCTAAAAATTAGTTTTTATTAGTAAAATAGCTAGTTTAATTACTTTCCTATTTTTCATCATTTTTTGTAGGATTTTAGAGTTAAATAGTTTATGATCTTAACAAAACAAATATTATGAGTCTCAATATGCTCACTAAATGAGTCCAATGAGGTCAAAGCGAGACAATTTAGAAAGGAACAAAGTTACACGGTAGACAACTTCGCTAATCAAACCAACAATGAGTCAGTAGTGAGTAAAGTCAGAATGTTTGAAATTTGGAAATCAAGACAATTGGTTAGGCGAGTGACAACGAGGTCAAAGCGAAAAGTTCATAATACATCAAGGTTGTTGCTTGAACAAATTCACTAAGCAAGCAATAATTCGCTAAGCAAATCTAGGCGGTTAAATGGACTTCAAGATGACGTGGTATTTTTTGAGTTGGGATCCTCTCCATTTCCTAAGCGAGATGGTTTTGATAAGAAAAATACACTTTTTGACTCTAAAATTAAACTTTAAGATCACTTTTTAAACATATTCCTTGTACCACATTTTTAAAAGATAAAAAGAGGAGAGTTAGTTTTACACCATTGGAGAGTATTTGATCGTACGTGGTTCTCAAACATTGAATGTTTCTCTGCTTCATCTCTTCTTCTCTACAGTGGCTACAATGAATATGTGGACGTAGCTAAAAAAATTTCTTGGCTAAAATGCACTTTTGGTCCCCCTATTTTCAAATTTTTGAACTTTTGGTCCCCCTATTTTAAAACTCAGCTTTTTAGTCCCCCTATTTTAAAAGTCAACATTTTTTTTAGTCCCCCTCTCATTTTAATGACGTGGCACTGTAGATGATGACGTGGCAATGATGAATAGGAAAAAAAATTACCATGTCATTATTTCATTTCTTTTGTTATTTAAAATTTAAACAAATAAAAGAAAATTAATAAGAACAAATAATATATTCTTGTAAATAAAAATCTGATTGTTCTCATTATAAGAATGAAGAACCCTAAATTAAGACTCAATCTTCATCTTCTACAATTCTCCACCTATTTCTATTGAAACTTCATCTTCCATCCTTGATTCTTCACATTCATCACCTATTTCGACCTAATTGAACCTTCACTCCATTCCATCTTAATTATTTCGAAATGTCCAGAAATTCTCATTACTCAAGTTCAAGTCATCGTTATGTTTCTCAATCCCGTCGTATTGAATGCATGTGTGGGTTAGAAAACTTAACCCAAGTAACCCACAGTATGACATATTCGTTTGCAAAACAACCATTAACCCAAGTATAGTGAACACAATTTGTATTAAGATGGGACAGATGATTTGCATTGGTCCAAAGAAGAAAATCTAAGTGATTGAAATAAGTTGGATCAACACTAAACTAAACAAACAAACACCAACAGGAACGAACAGAATCATCTACATACCTGACACAATACTTTGCTTCCTCTTTGCCTTGTTTCTTCTCCATCAGGAACGAACAGCAACACACGAAACAGAGGTGGGTTTCGAATGAACAGAACAAAACGATTGGAAACGAACGAACAACGGTTGGAAACGAACGAACGAACAGAGATTGGAAACGAAGGAGAACGAACGAAGGTGGGTTTCACTTTGATTGGGTCATCGATATATGATTTTGGGTTAGATGGGTTTCACTTCATGGTATAATTTACGGTTCATTGTATAATTTGGGAACAAATAATTTGGGAATGAGGTTTGTACAAATTGGGAATGAAATTAGTTTTAAATCACCCGTAAGTATTACTAATAACCATGATTTTTATTTATTTCATTTCAATTTAAGAGAATGGAAATTTGGAAACAAAAGATTTTTTTTTTCCTATTCATCATTGCCACGTCATCATCTACAGTGCCACGTCATTAAAATGAGAGGGGGACTAAAAAAAAATGTTGACTTTTAAAATAGGGGGACTAAAAAGCTGAGTTTTAAAATAGGGGGACCAAAAGTTCAGAAATTTGAAATTAGGGGGACCAAAAGTGCATTTTAGCCAAATTTCTTTATGTTGGGATTAGGTTTAGTTAGCTAGGATTTTGATGTAAATACTTGATATGGATGATTAAATATTATTCAATATTTTATGATTTATTCGTATATTTAATTTTTTGTCCAACTTTAAACTCTAAAATTAATCTTTCGATTTAAGAAATGCTAGAGATACTTTTTACTTAAAGGAATCGAAATATAATTCTTAACTCACTTTATGCGAAGTTTTTAGACCCTTGATAATAGGATTATCTCATAATATGGTGATCATTGTCATTATTGATGATTATTGATGAGTTATTTTAATTATATTTTTTTTTGAGTAAAGTACACTAGCACTATGCTTGTTTTGATAGATTTATGAGAAAGATAAATAAATAAGAGAGATATAGCAAAGAAATTGAATATTTCTTTAGTTTGGATGAAGAGAGAAATAAAGAGAGAGAGAAGTTTTTTAGGTGGATCCCATACAAAAACAAATCTCTTCTCAATAGGCAAGATTTGTGAGTTAAAATAGTGGAAAGATGCAATTTTTCCACAATGTCCTTCTCTTTATTTTTTGAATTTTAAACTTGAAGGATAAATTTGTCTTTTATCATTTTTATTAATTTCTATCTATCCACTTTTCTTCTCTACTTCTATTCATCCAAACAATGCAAAATTTCTACTCTACTTCTCTTTTATTTCTCTCTTCATTATTTCTCTCTTTCTTATTTCTTTGAACATCCAAACATAGGTGTTCAGTTATATGGATTTTTCTTTTTTTTTCATGTGCAAGAGTTTAGTCAGGTGACAGTTGGTGTTGTATCATACTTATATGATTCAAATGTAATGGCTTCAATGCCTTCATATGATGTTGAGAGTCATGACACATGAGTTCGTACTATCAAAAATACCATTAGTCATAGAGCATTCAAAGCATGGATTTACGAATGGATAACATCAATTGGTGTCTAGCAAAGACAGGACAACTAGTTTTGCCCATGTGCTGAAATTGTACTATCTTAGTATCAAATTAAAGATATATGCCTTATTTTATTGGGATATCAACATCAAATTAAGATTGTCACAAGATCTAAGAGTTGTTATATAAGAATTCATTAAACCTAAACATTGTATCCATCAATCACCAAAAAACCAATCATTGTAAGATTATATTTAGTCGCGCTTCCATTTGTAAACCCTGGCCTTCATTCCATCATTTCTGCATGTGAAGCTAACGATTGGTGGTATGGCCCTAAAGATCAGAAGTTGTTGAAAGATAGTTTTTCTTGTGGTATTTCCTTAGGTTTACATTTCAAATCTCTATTTGATGTGTAACCTTAGATCTCTGGATTTATGCTTTACTAAGATTACCATGAGCTAAAACTCTTGTTGTTAGAATTATGTAAAATTCAATGAGAATCTAATATTTTTCGTGTGAATTATTGTGGTGTTTATGAATTTTTTGTTCTTGTGATTGTATGTTATATGTTTGATTATAGGACTGATCAACTTAGGATTGAATACAAATTTATTATTATGAGACATATTAACAAATGGAACTTAAAAACTAGTAATAGGACTGGTCAACATAGGATTGAATACAAACTTATTATTATAAGACATCCAGTAATAAATGGAACTTAAAAACTAATATAGTTAAATAAGTAATAAGGTTATTTTGAGATACAAAACAAGCTTTAACTTAAATGAAATGAATTAATTCAACTCATACATAAGCATAACTTATCCACCGTTTCATATTCTCACGTTGTCGACAAACACCTCAAAGTTTTAGTTTTGCTCACATATATTAGATAATTATTAAATGAATCATAATTCCAACATCGTTTTCAAATATGATCTTTAAACCATTTTTTTCTTCTTTTAACCTTTAAAATCCTAAATGTTGTTTGGTTACCTTTTTGCTCATGGACTAAAAACTTATTTGTTGTTTATTGAAAAAGTTCTCTTAAATAATCCCATAGATACGACCTCTTATTTATCACTTGCTAAGTTTAGACAATGTATACCTGAACATGTTTTAATGTAACAGTAATCATTTGTAGATTCAAATTGCTAGATATATATATATATTTTTTTTTAAAAGTTGATGGTTTATAAGTACCACCAACTTGTTTACAAAGAAAATACTATATTTGCTGCTGCCAATGATCGAACCCCTGACCAACAGCCTACACCCGCTCAGTCAGCAAGTGCCAACTGAGCTACCCCACCAACTTAGGCTTACGGTTGTAAATGTTGGGTGAATCTATTCTCAAAAGGGAACTACTCACAAATAAAATAAAAGAAAAAAATAGAAAAGAATGAAAAGAAAAAAGAAAAGAAAAGGAGTTAGTGTGAATGGGCTTGACCCAAGTGTGACACATGTGATAGGATTCCCCTGGGGCTTGGCTCCCTTTTCCATCCCATTTTAAGTGTGAATGGTTAAGTCTCACATCGACTATGGAAAGAATTAATGTTGGATTTATAAGAGAAGTCACTCATTAACTCAACGCCTTAAGGTTTTTGGTGGAGATGTGGCGCCTCCCTCTCTTATGGTCCTGGAGCATTGACCCATTGTTTCTTCTAAGTTTCCCCGAACTCTCCAACAAGTAGTATCAGAGTCGTGGTTCGACTTGATGGGCGAGTGAGAGTGGATCTTAGTATTGGATCAACAATAGGATGTGAGAACTCACACTTGGGAGAAGATTGTTGGATTTCAAGTATGAGTGGTTAAATCTCACATCGATTATGTGTGGGAAGAATGTTGGATTTATAAGAGAGATTATCCATTAACTTAATTCCCTTAAGATTTTGGGTGAAGATATGGCGTCTCCATCTCTTGTGGTCCAGGAGCATTGACCAATTATTTCTTCCGAGCTTCCCCAAACTCTCCAAGACTTTCAACCGCTATTCACCCCCTCCCCCTCTCTAGAGTAATTACAACGTCATACCAACCAAGTTTCAATCTCAGCTTTTCCTTAAACATGGTTTGTGGCCTGAAGCCCTTTTCAAAGATAAAGTACTCTAGCCTGTCATTTGGAACAAAACTGCTATGTTGAAGGCTCTGTTTTTTGCTTGGTTGTTGTCCGGTAGAATTCCATCAAAAAACAATTAGGCTAAGAGGGTCGGATATGTTAGATTCTGGTTCTAAATTTGTTGTTCTCTGGTGGTTGCTATAAAGAAGAGAGTGTTAATCATTTATTCTTTTGAGTGTTAATTTTGTAGTAAACTAGTAATATTTGGCATGATGTGCTAAAACAGTTGGATATCTCGTGTGTACTTCCTAATAAATCTCAAGAGAATGTTTTACTATTTTGTGGTACACATGTGTTTGCAAAAGAGATTTAAGTATATCATTCATTTGATTTGGTTGGCTTGTTATTTTGGTCATTTGAAAATAAAGAAATGTTCGGCATTATCTCATGTGAAATTTTTAGAGAAAATTGATTTAAGTACCTGATTAATAACAGTTCAATTCAAGTTATTATAACTTTATTTTTCCATCTTTTTTCTTTTTTTGGTCAATATTTTTTTTTATATCTATTAAGTTATTATCTTAATCGTAAAAATAAAAATAATCATTAGTTAATATAGTAGACCACTTATAAAAATGGTTCATATTAAAATTTACCTAAAATAGTATAGAACCCAAATTATAGAACATGGTGTATTTGGTCTATACGAGGAAGAATATTATGTTTTTCATAACTGGTGTACTAATCATTTAGCTTGTCTAAAAAACATTTGATGCTCTTTTGCAAGGTATATATATATATATATATATATATATATATATATAATCTTGACAAATAGGAAATGAAAATTGGATACTGTAGATTGCAATTAAGGGTGCCACATCATCTTCATTGGCTTTTAATTATGTTTTATTATTTTTTATTATTATTGTTGCTTTTAGAGATATTGGGTTTGACCCAATATGTGGTTACTACAAGGTGGTGTCTAGCTAGACTTGTGGTATGAATAACATTGTTTACAAAATTGCATTTTTATTAAATTTAATTTAATAAAACAATTTCTTTCTTTTTGGTGAATCATAGCTTGAAATTTTAACTCAGAGTTAGAAGTCTAATTGGTTCGGTTTGGATCAGTTTTTGGTGAAGTAAGTGTCCGAACTAATGAACTTTTGATTGGTTCTGTTTGATTCGTTTTTGATGTTTTTTAAAAATGAAACCAAAACAAACTGGATACTTTAATCGTTTTGCAGTGGTTTTTTTTTTCTGATGCATTTTCTCCTATTATTTTTTTCCGGTATATTCCCTTCTATTATTTTTTCAATCACACATAATACTTGATGTAATCAATTATCACCATACATAAAAGAAAAGACAATGAGATGAGTGTTGCGGTGAGATGAATGTTGTGTTGCAGTTGTGAGTGAGGCTGAGAGTGTTGTGTTGTTGCTATGAGTGAAGTCTAAGAGTATTTTTTCTAATTAAGTTAGGGTTTAAAAGAAATACAATGTGAGAGTATTACTAAGTTAAGCCAATTTTATTTTTTTTTACAATAAGTTGGACCAATTTTAGATGTGGTCTAAACTAAATTAGGGTTACATAATGAAGAGCATAGCATTACAAAATTAGGGTTACGTAATAAAAATGCGTAAGCGTGAGAAAGACTATGGGTTATACATAAACATTGGGCTTGGCCCAAATTCTGATTAGTGTAAGATGGTGTCTACCTAAAACGGCGGGGTCAATTGCATTATGTCCAAAATTGCATTTTTCTATTAAATTTAATAAACTATTTTCTTCAATTATATGTCTTTGCTTATAAAAAAAATAGGCACTTAATAATAGTTTCTCACACAAATAAAATAAATAAATAAGCTTTCAATTCATTACTATACGTTATACTTTTCTTTTTGGTCTTTTTCATATGATCACAAAATTCCACATAATTTCTTGAAAAGAGTGGATGGTTTTGATTAACACTGAGGACTAATGTTAATAAATACAAATGAAATTTGCATTTCTCAATAAACATGATATGATTGAGGTAATCATTTTGGTCCACCTAAATTCAAAGTAATCTTACGTGTCACATAGAGTAATCTCATGTTTCCAAGTCCTAAGCATAGCTTGGTCAAACTCATGAAAATAACAAAATGACTCATAGGTAAAATCTACCTTCAATTCTAATATTGACATGTGTATTGATTGAATTATGTAACCATACTAGGAAGAATTGTATATACTCTTTTAGATGAGTGTATCTCTCTAGTATATGTCAATTGCTAACTAATTAAGTTTAGCTTAACTACTAATACAATGGTTTGCCGAATTCATACTCAATTATGTATGTTAATACACATGTTTGATTTACTTGATTCTTATCTAATTAGGGACATGATAAGAAGAAAAAATTAATTAGATCTTTGAATTATCTTTGGTGCCATTTTTTCCATTTGATTGGACAAGATTAGCTAGTAATCATGCATTTCACTAGGAAATGCCTTTTGTCCCTACCTTAAAAGTTGAAATAAGTTTTGCTTATTATCTAAGCTTCTAATAAATCAAGCAAATAATTTGAGAATTTTTTTTTGTAAATTTTGTGGCTTGCTTGCGCATCCATGACGAATGATGGTGCAAGGTGCTATGCCATAATTCTTTATACTAACCTTTGAAAGTAGATAATATAACTATAGTCATATGGAACATGAAAATAATGTATTTGACGCATACAAGCGATCTAGACAATTTAGACAACTAGACTAAGAATGTATATGGTCTTTATTTCAACAATGGTAATAGATCTAAAATTCAAATTTGAAATTTAGAGTAAAGGAAAAATTGGAATTTGAGTCTTCCAATCTTAACCTAATGATCGGGATCTATCACAAATATTATTGTGTGAATATAGAAAAGCTAAATCTCGTATGTTTTGTGGTAAATATTGCATGCATTGTTATAATTGTAGTTTTTTTTGGTAAGGAAGCTAAAAATTAAGAAAAAAAAATTATTCACGAAGAAAAAAGGTTTCAATTGTGTCATTCCTAAGAAAATCACAAACATTTTTTTGGAGGAGAAGCATGGGTAAAAAAGTCTACATATGAGGAGATTCTTTGTTTAGCGAAGAAATATGCACATTTATTACCTTATCTAAATGTGTGATAAAGGGAAATATTGGTCTACGAAAGAAGCTCATTTATGTCTTGGATCAACACAGCATGTACATGATACTTGATTTGGGACCTTTGATGACGTTGACACGGTGTAATGAATCAGAGTAGCAGACAAGTTCATCAATACTCATGTTTTTGGCCAGCACTCGTCTTTAGAAACGGAGGAGAAGTTTTTGAAGGTTTCAACCATAGCTTGGATGTTGAAGGAGAACCGACTTAAGGACCAAGCCTCTATGTTCATGCAGATTAGGTTACAATGTCTCCAAGACCACCGAACACACCAACCGAGAAAGTGAGAGTCTGAGGACCCGTGGGACTCATCCTGAGCCAATCGTACACATCCAGATTGGAAAAGAAATCCAGGTTGTTAAAACCAATGTGGTTCCATAGGCTACAAGAGAACTCACCGTCCCGAATACAATGAAGGAAAGATTCATCTTGGGAGTCGCAACGAGTGCAAGTGGCAGAATGACTCATTTTGCAGTGATTGAGTAAAAAGATGGTAGGTACAGAATCGTAACAAGCCAACCAAAAAAAGAATTTTTATAATTGTAATTTATCAGGTATAAATATTAAATACTATTAACTTATGGTAAAAAAAATGTATATAAAAATTAACTTTGCATGTCATTCAATCAAATTTCGATATTTCACCACATCATATTAAATTAAAAGTTTAATATTGGTATATCAATTAGAGACATTGATATATTAAATTAGCTTAGTTGGTAGAGACATTATATTATATATGCATGAATCGAAATTCGAACTCTGGATTTTTCATTTATTCACCTTTAAAGTTAAATTTCTAGTGGATAGACTACTTGACTAAAAAAAGATGGTGATATTATGTGTGAAAAATAGAATTTATTAAGAGTCTCAATATAGTAGGAATGTCTATTATTTCTTTTAATGTCATTATGCTCTTAGTGTTAAAAAAAATTATGCATATGAATTAAATCCTTATTAAAAAATTTGTGCTTATGCCCTCATTTCCACAAAAAAAAGAAATCCTTATTTAAATAATAATTTAAAATAGTGTTGTAATATTGGATGTTAGTGAAAAACATATTTACATATATCCTTGTAAACCATTTTAACTCTACAAATAAAAATTTAAAAAAAAAAAAAAACTAATTTCTAGTGGTCTAGATTTTCTTTCAAAAAAATCTTTCTATAATGCTAAGTAGAAGTTTAGTGCCTAAACCAGTTTTAGTTATTTAATTGCAGTAAATGTTGATCACTATTCACTGGACTATGATAGGAGTAAAATTTGTCACATTATGTGTCGATTTATCATTTCTCCTTGCATAAATGTTCTAATTGCTTCCCACTAATTTATTTATTAAACTAGTTTAATAATTCTTTGGCTCCATTATTTTTCATTGTGCTTGCAAGTGATATGCCATTAAAACATAGCTAAAGGTATCTTACCTACTTCCTTGTCCAATCCCTAATTTTGGTAAACACCACATTAAGCACTAAACATGATCATTTGCTATAGTTAACTATTTCTTTTACAATGTGATGTCAAGTAGTTTACAAAATTGACGGGTCTAGAATAAAATACTTGTAAATCCCAAAAGGCCTTCCAAAATCTAAGTTTCTTTTCAAATATTCCTATTTATTTATATAATAAATTATCTGGTTAATATTGTCTTCTACTACTCACATCCTTATCAATGTCTTAGTGAAGTGGAATGCCAGGTCAAAGGGCTGCATCTGCTCATATAAAGGTAGCGACACACTATTGCAAATTTAAACTACTATCTTTGTCCCTGTTTTCTAAAATAATTGGAAAATGTGTAATTATTATTAGGTTTAATTCAACATTTGGTTATTTTATGTTTTAATTTAGTCCCTTATGTTTTAAAAGTTTTAATTTGGTCCCTTTATGTTTATTTTAGGTTTCATTTTAGTCTTTTTCATTAGTTTTGTCTCATGTGGCAGACGGTTTACATACGTGGTCAGACATATAGACACCTGGATATTTGGACATATGTCCAATTGAAACGGTGGAAACATTAAAACTGACGGAAATGACCAACTTATACAAACTGTAGAAACATAAGGGACGAAATTGAAAATTAAAATAAACATTATGGACCAAATGTTGAATTAAACCTTATTATTAATTACAATCACTTATAATTATTTTACAACTATTTTCAATATAATTTGAACTTCATTTTTAGTGCTTAAAATTTTGAAACTTTTAACTACTCTTTAAGTTTCTTTTATAGGCAAAAAAAAATATAATAAGAGAAGTACAAGAGGTATTCAAAATTCATATAAAGTCGATCCAAACCCACTATTATAGAAGGAGTATTTTACTCGGGATATATATTGTTGTCGATGGCTTGAATATGGAAGTTTGATAACAGATGATCTAATGAATTTTGCAAAAGGTCTAATATCATCTTAAAATTTTAAATTAGACAATTCAACTCTATAAAATTGACTTAAAATAAAAATTGCTTCACTTACACTTATACATATATCTTTGTGATCTATTATTCGATATAAAACTCTTAACATACTCATAGATGAAGCGCTGTACTATCGTAAGTCCTCTTAGATATATAATCCTAACTTTTTCCTTGTATTATGCCCCTTTGAAACAAATATGCTTCTAAATATAATTTCTTGTTTCAAATTATTGATATTCTAAGAAATATACCTTTTTCAATACTATACTAATTTGTAAATAGAAATGGTTGATAAGAAAAGGTTAATTTACCAACCATGAATTGGTCCAAGTGGTACGAGATTTGGTCATCTTAAGCATGTGTCAGGGGTTCGATATTTGAGTCATGTGTATGGAAAGAATTAAGTTGGGAAGGGAGAACACACCTTATATACCCCATAGGTTCTCCGCCGGAGATTAATCATCACTAGCAGCAGTGGAAACTTCGTAGCAATATTATGGTAAAAAAAATGGTTAATTTAAGTATGCTCATGTTTGTTTGAAGGATGATAAAAAAAAATGGGTAAAAAAGGTTTTCAGAAATCTAATAACTCATTTAGGGTCCATTTGATCCGTAAAATATAAGTACTGAACAGAACAGTACAGGACAGTACAAGACAGAATAACACAGGACAAAGTTTAAGATGTTGAATAAATTTTGTTTTTGTACGATGTTTGGTGGACAAAAGGTTATTTTGGTATTTTAGACAACTTGTGCAAATGACAAAAAGTTGTATCGTGGTTCAATGAGGACAAGAATTTAGGTTTTTGTCCAGTCTTTTGGTCTCCGGATTGTCCAATCCCAGGAACAGTTTTGAAATCAAACACAGTACAACTGGAATTGTTCTGTCCAACTCTTTATTTTTTAGCAAATCAAAGATACCCTTAACTTTCATACTCCGTAATTCTTAAGAATTGATTTTTCATATAAGAAGATGAAAATATAGACGTATTATTTCAAAAAAAATTAATATTATAACTACTGATTTTCCTATGAATATGAAAATATGTGTCAAAAAATGAAAATGTGTCAAATACATTTTTTTCAAAAATATAACCATACATTATATTGTCATATTTTATATTCTTGAATAAATTATTTTTTAGAATTATTATTATGTCTGTGAAACAAACAATTCCTTATACTACTAACAAATCATATATATGCCCCTAAAGTCGACCATAATAATTTACCTATAACAATTAACCATATGGCTGATAACCATAAAAACAAAAATAAAATGAGCCCTTATAACACAAATTAAAAATATAAATATAGAATTTTTTGTGTTAATTGATAATTTATTCAACTTTTAGAAATTAAAAAGTTCTTGTTTTTAATACAAATTTTTTTTACTTTCTTTTTGTTTCTTTATTTTTTGGTAAGTAGTTAAGTGACTAGAAATTTCACCCTTAAGATAGATAAGAGAATGATCGAATTCGAATCTCGGTCCTTATATATATATAATGTAATATTCTATCAATTAAACTAAGCTCACGAGACTTTTTATTTCTTTATTTAATTAAATAGTTTAAAGACATTATTCTAAACATGACCGTGAACATGAACAAAATGAGAATTCTAGGGAGGGAATGAAGATATTCCATTTTCTTATGTCGGCTTTCATTATTTAATTTCGAAATGTCATGTCTTTGTTGGTTTCAAATTCTTAAGAATCTGAGTTGAGCCTTATTCAGATCAAGACATAGAGGAGGCACTGTTTTTACAAAGGCACTACAGTTTTTATTCTCATACATAACCTACCCTTTATAAGATTGTACGTGTGCTATGGGAAAAATATTCCCTGCCTATACTTTTTAACCTTAGTACATCTTAAAAGAATTTTTATCTTTAAGATTTTTGTAAAGTTCTTCAAGAACCGTTCTCGTGTTAGAACCATATAGTTATTATTAAATTTTCTCTTTTTCAATATAATTAAAAGTATTAAATTTACAAATAATATAATATATTAATACAAGTGATTTTAGTATGTGGTTAAGAATTGGATCTAATTTATAAATAAATTTGATTGGGAGAAGAAAATTTACCTATTTACCGTACAAATTCCTTTTTTTTTTTTTTAAATCATTGAATATAACTCACTGCTCGTAAGTGGGTAGGTCACTAAGGGCTTGACCCACAATTTGTTATGGGTTGCTACTAGATCACCCCTTGTGGTATAGTAATTAGGGGTATAATTTAGATGAAGTGTAGTATTTAAACACAATTTGTTATATGTAAGCCTTAAGTTTGAATATAGAAAGACACTGCACCCGCTCTGTAGTTAAAGACGTATAATTTCAATTGGTTAAACTTCTTAATTAAATTAATCTCGTGCGTTTACTTTTTATTTTTTGTATCTTTAAATTGAGTCGCTGTTAAAGTACAAAAGTAAGTATTTTGAGTATATCATTTCCACGGGGACTAGAGCGATATTAAATGCCGTTCAACAATCACCATAGTTTTAAGTAAGGGTTTTAAAAGTAATTTGTAATGAAACTTGCGAACGTAAAAATGCGGTAAAAATATGATTAATTTGACAGAGATAATTAATTGCTGGGATTAGACTCAATTAACTCATTCATACGTATTTCCTTAATCAGTTATATATATTCAAGCTACTCATCAATATCATCACGTATTTACTCATCAAACATTTTTGTTCCCAGATAACGTCGAAAAATCTATTATAACTATCAAACCCCGATCCCTCGAGTGATTGATCGATATAATAGCATTAAGTTCCAATACATTTAAGTGAATATTAAATCTAAGTCTATTCCTAGATCTTAGCTTTTAATATATATTATCCTAGATCAAGATTCAAAACATATATTCCTATACCATTTCAAATCTAAACATAAAAACAATAACAACAAGGATAACATCAATATTGATTTGCAACTATAATATATATAAAACCATGATCAATAGAAATACATATTAATAGAATAATTTACATCTAACCCCAACAAAATGAAAGTTTAGTTACCCTGCATGGTCATGGTAACTTCACAATGAATAGAGAAAAGAAGATGAATGAACCCCGTGAGTTGATCCCTCAACAATAGTGAGCAATTCCACCTTCAAAGAATCTTCAATACACTATCCTAGGGTTTTCTCTCTATCTTAGACGTTAAAAAGTGATCGAGTTCTGAAAATTTGCAACTAATGTCTATTTATACTAATCAAAATTTTAACCTCTCGCTTAGCGAAATGGCTTAGCTTAGCGAGATGGCCTTTCTTCACCACTAGGTTTGTTGACACGTGCCTCCTTGACCGTCAAAGCTCGCTAAGCGGAAATAGTCTCACTTAGCGAGGCTGTCTCACTGCCTCTAGCTGGATGGCCTGGATCATTCTGACTTGCTCTCGTTGAGCGAGAGTTGGCGAGGGGTGGTGACTCCAAACTTCAAATTCTTATCAAAATTCATCTTTAGCTCCATAAATCTACAAAATATGTTAGGATCAGGCAAAAATAGGTACAATATGAACAAAAGCAAATATTTACATAATTTTTGGGGATTTTATACACATTACTTGCAAAACAAGTTAATAAGTGCCTTAGTTTAAATGATAATTCTACTACTTTTTGGCACTTATCAGTTGCTATTCTAATTAACAATTGGCCGAAGTCTATAAACAAATATCATGTATTCTACCTATTTGCCATGAGAGATATTTGTACCAAACGATTTCGAGAAGTTAAAAAGATAACACTATCTTAAAATTCGGGCATTTCATGGAGCAGCACAAACTATTTTTCATTTGTTTCTAAATATATCGAATCAATTTTCTTTGATCGGAAAACACATCATATACACAAATACGGATTGAGATTTACTGCAAAACATAAAGACAGTTTTCAATCTCAGCCGTTAATCATCAACCGTGGAGTGTAGATTGGATGATCATAAACTAAAACTATATCAAAACTATCGGAAACTTGACAACAACAAATCTGATTGGCACAAATATTCTAACATATCTAAGTTGTTTTAGATTAGGCACTGTCGCACTCTTAGGTGGACACGGATTTTAGTTGGATACAAGAATTTAATCATATCATTTGGTCACACATGTAAGTTTGATAAAAACAGAAAGAGAAAATCCCGTGAGCTTAGCTCAGTTGGTAGGGATATTGCATTATATATGCAGGGGGCCGGGGTTCGAACCCCGGTCACCCCACTTATCCACCTTATGGATGGAAATTCAAGCCACTAGGCTACATGACAAAAAAAAAAAACAGAAAGAGAAAATAATTAAATAGTATATATATATTTTTCAAATAATTAAATAATATAGATATTCATGTGAGTGTGACTAAAGGATTGATGAGTTAAATGGTTGTGACCATATAGCTATTTTTCCATTTCTTAACCCCTCTTTCAAATTTTAAATTTGTAAACAATTAAAATTTGACTTTAATGTCTAAACCATCTGATCTTAATCAAATGGTTCAGAATTGAAGTATAAAGATGATGATACTATTGAGAACCCTATTGAAGATAAATCGAACGCTACAATGAATTTAAATTCATACTTTGATCTATGTTCATGTGAAATTTTAGGCAATTTGCCTACACAATAAAAATAATCACTCTACCTAAATTCACCTATTTTCTTGTTTTGGTAACAAAGCTAAAAGAATAAAAAGTGAAAGAAGGAACAAAAGAAAACTAGTTTACCAGGAATAAGGTTTCTATTGTACCGTTCTTAAACAGATCACAAATGACTTTATGAGAAGAGTCATGGTTAGAGAAGTCAGTGTCAAATCGCATTAGCTCTACTTAAATTCAGCTATTTAGACAAATAAATCCACATCATAATATATTAATATATTATACATTATTTAAAAAAAATATAAAAATCACCTCTTAACGTTGTTGGATTCATGTGATTTCATCAAATAATTAATGAGCAAGTACATTGTTGTTTGTCATCATCATTGTCTAGTGTCCACTATGCAATAGCATCATAACCTCAATGTTGATACCATACACAACAGTACTAAATTATTTTCAAATACAGTTAGTGACTTGGTGGAACAATGATGCAAATAATAGTAACATCTTGTTTAATTAGTTGACCTCTCAATTCTCAACCATAATAATATGAATTTTGAACCCTCAAAATTCTTTGAAGGAAGTTATACTTAACTACAACACCCACCCCCCCACCCTTTTTTTTTCTTTATAGTATTTTTTACTAGGAACCAAAATTGTTGCCAAAATTCAGACAGTAACATTTATGATCATGACATACAAATGGGCATGTTATGTGGCAAGCAGCCTTTTGAATGGTATGGACATGGAAAACACATGCTAACAACCTCGTGCAAAAGAAAGGCAAAGATTTATCATAGTGTCCATTTCTCAATCAAAGCAAGATTACGGTTGTCTATTCAAAATCTTCCCATTTATTAACTTTCTCCTTCAAACTCATTTATCAACATAATAAGCAGAAGATTTTTTTTAGTTTTTTTTTTTTGGAAAGGAAGTTGAGGCTTTTTTATTTAAAAAAGTTCAAAATTATTATATGGACTGCGACACTATAGTTTTTGAATTTGGATTGTGAGATTTTAAAAGGGTTGTAAATTTTATATATATTTTAAAAGTTTTAAAAATATATAGTGTGCCATATTTTTAAGTGAGAATATATTAAAGAAAAGAAAAGATATATTTTATTATAAAAATATATTTTTTTCCTTTCATTAATTGTGCTAATTGTGATTTGGTCTAACCCTACTAACTTATAAACTCCTCTTTTCTTTCTCTTTTTAAAATAATAACTACTACCCCAAATATTGAGGATAATAATTAACATGAAAAAACTATCCTTCTTGTTCTTTCCCCCCCCCCCCCCCCCCCCCTTTTTTTTGTTTTTTTGTTTGTCAAAAAAAAAGTTTTTGGTAACATCTTTCTGTAATGTATAAGATAATTTCTTGTTATTTTGTCACTTTGGTGTGATTAATACTGGACAGGAGATTTGCTTTTATGAGGTGGATCTTTAAGGACATTGACTATGTCACATCTAAGTTTTATTTCATTGTTTACAGTTTTACAACTCGGGAATGTTTACTTCGCAGTTGGCAACATCAAATTACTACAATCTTAAAGATATGTTTATTGATCTTTAATCTCTATTTTCTTTTATTCTCATTAATATATTTATATATCGTTTATTATCATTGAGATGATTCTAGGTTCAATTTTACGACAAAAAGTATCACACATTCATATTGGTGGTCATTGAGTTGGGATTGGAAAGGGCACAAATTTTTTTGGACAAAGGAAAGTGCACATTTTAATATTTACTAGTATTTAGATTTTCTTTTTAATTATGTACTGCCTAATTTCTATCTAATTAACAACCACGGATGTGTTGATCACATAAATGGAAAATATTTTCAAGAGCATGAAATTATGATGATATGTGAGTCTTACTCTATTTCGTTATAATTTGGGGTATTATCTATCAACCAACGAACGAAAACAAGACACATAAGTAGATTTGAATATGGTCCCCACAACTAATATGTGGGAATCACGTACAAACATATTTATATAGTTTATTCTTATTGGTTAATGGTTAAATACCACAAATTATGAAAGGATAATTAGGAAGAAAAAAAATGAAATTAAGGGCACATGTCAACTGTATTTTCTAACAATTTGTCCACGATATCACAAATTGGGTCATGATCACCATTTTAAAACCTTGAATATAACGTGACATAAAGTGTAAATTAGAAATATTAAAGTTGGAGTTTGATGAAGAGATAAGGCCTATATGATATTTCTATATGGGTAAGATTCTTGTGATTTTCATATAGATCTTGCCAATTGATTAATAATCCTTTAAATCAAGGCATGCTACAAATTGTGCAAATTGCATACCAATAAATTTGGCAGTTATAGTGGTTAATGAAAAATAAGCTTTAACTTTATACTCCAAAATAATTTATATTCACTCTCATATATATGTATCACGGTGAGATATGAAAATGACTAGTTTTTTCATTTTGGCCACATTTGCATTTGATTGATGATAAACTAGTCATGGTCCTCAAAATACCAGTAAAGTGATTAGGCAAAGAGCTTTTCTTCTTTTCTACTATCTTTTTTAACACATTTACAATATTAGAAAATTTCCAAATTTGAAGCATAGGTTTTATTTACTTTTTGAAATTAATAACCATTGCATCAATTGATCGTAAACGAATTTCGCAATCATATTTCACACCATGATACTTTTCATATGTGTAGTATTTTAAGAAATAATATCGTAATAGTGCAAGATATATAGCAAAAAAAAATTAATTAGATGTATGTGTAAAAAAAATTGTTAATTAACATCAAACATTTTTAATAATAAAACTTTGTGTCAAAAAAATAATAATAATAAAAACTAAAATTAGTTCAATGAGTTCTGGGATTCAACCTCAGTTTTATTGTAAACTAAAAAAATAGTACAATGAATAGCAATTCAGCAGGTCAGCTGAGGGTAAAGCAACTCAAGCAAGAGTTTTAGGCTCTCAAAAATATAAAAATTTATCATGAGAAAAATGTCTCTCATAAGTCATAAGTTTATTAGTTTACAGTAAAAACAGGGCCTCGAAATAAAGACAAAAGTCTATGAAAAAGAAAAACATAATGTTTGTACAATATAAAATAATGTGAGACTTTATATTTTATGAATAACAAAAATATTTGAGAATAAGTGTTAAAAATAAGACTTTTTGTAGTTTTTTTTTTTGTTTGACACTTTCACTCTTTCTCTTAATAAGCAAAAAAACTTCACTTTAAATCATTTTTATTAAGAGATATTTTTTTTTGAAGGATTTGTTGTAAATTTTAGTGGTGTTTTTGGTGCGTTTTGTGCTAAATCGACTACTTTATTAATAATAATATATTCTATTTTTTCTGTTAAAAAAAAAATAATTTATATTTAGATCCGATGCAGTATATGATCTATAGTTCAACCCTTGAACTTGACTCTCAAGGCAGCTATGACCTTCTATTGAGTGAATTTTCATATAGAATATAAATTTAAGCATCTAATTTGATGATTCACTTACAAACTAGCAAATTAGCTTACTTTCCTAATATATTTTTTCATATTTTGGTTTTAAATTTCCTTGTCCAAGGTATATATACATTATACACGTTGAATATGGTATAACAAGTCTAGTGTTATGTCTAGTTGTATTTCAGGTGGTATCACCATAAATTACATTTCTTTGGTATATGATGTAGGGTAATATAAAAAATAAACATTGCTTCCTTATTTTTGGAGTATATCTTACAAGGGTATATATGTAAATTTATTATGTGTGTATAGTTAATGATGAAAATAAATAAGTGGTGTGGTCCTATTAGTTGTAGAATTATGACAAGCTGTTTTGGTTAAAAACTCAATGACCCCACATTCAACTAAGCCTTTAATTTCTTTGTTCCCATACCTTTGTTCACCTTTAAAAACACTCATTTGCCTCTTTTGTTAGAAGCAAGTCACAAAGTTCACCTCTTTGTTGAACCTTCCTTTGTTTTTTCATTTTCTCCTTTTTCAAAGAAGTGAAGTGGCTTTGAGAGAGAAAAAAAAAAGGTGCATGTTGAACAAGATGGAGAAGCAGGGCACGTGCAATATTAACTCATGAACACACTTCTATGATGGAAGCTAAGTGAATACCAAGAGAATCTACATTCTTTTATGTTTCATTTTTGAATTGAGTTAGTTTTTCATGTGCCCCTCTTCCCCATCATGACAACAGCACCTAATACACTACATTTGGAAATGTTAAAGGATTATGTTCTAAAACATAGCAACCAATTCAAATTGCTTATCATGCACATAGAAGGTAAGTAGTAGTACTATCATATTGTTAGTATTATCACTATAATGTTCAAACCCTTGTTTTTTATGTTTTTACAACATTAACATGATGATGAGACTTGGAAGATTTTTTTATTTTTTTGTCAAGTAGCCTAATGGCTATAATTTCACTTTTTAAGGTGACATAGTGAGTGTACTAGGATTCGAATCCCGATCTTGCATTTTACATGCAATGTCTCTACCAATTAAGTTATGTTCACAGAACGGAAGAATATATTTATTTAGAAAAAAAGGGGAAGAGAAAAATTATTATTAATTATGTGATATTATATTGACCATTTTGTTGAGTTACAAAGTCAAATTTTCACCAATGAACTAGCTATTAGAATAATTTAGTTGGATAAACATTGAAATTTTTAAGGATATTTGGTTAGTGTATTTTTTTATGTCGGTGTGATATTTGCAAATATTATGGTGAATAAACATTGATTGGAAAAAATTGATTGTGTCATAATCAAGAGAACAATGACATATCAAGAGCAATCATTATGAATTATGTGTTTATAAAATGATTAAGGGTGATTTTGAGCATGAGTCAATGTCTAACTCGTAGGTTTCCCTTTCTCACTCAATTCACTAAGATTTTTCTCATATGCTTGATAAAGATCACCATGCAAGAATAATAAAAAAAGGTGAACTCATTTTTTAATTTCATCTTAATTAATTATTTTTCACTAAATATGCCATTCTCAATGAACCACTAATTCATGTTAATGACTTTTCCTAACCTTCAATTTCATATGAATATATTATGATTATTGAAAATGACCAAAGTGGTATATGAGTCAGTGGTTGGTTTATCCTTATAAGAAAAAGGCTCATTTAATTTGTTGGACGCACTTTGGAGGAAGTTACATAGTGATATGCTTTTTTATGGGTTAAGCACTTCACAATTTTTTTTACAAGTTTCCATTCAATTTGATAATTGTTGATATAATTCTCTTTTGGTTTGGATAAACCAATAGAGAATTAAATGAAGGAATTATTCACAAAAGCAATCATGAAGGAATTTAATTTGACATTTTATAAAATGCTATTGGATGTTATGTTATTAAAAAAATATGTAAGTTTTTATTCTCACTTGTTATTGTGCTCATTTCCACAAAAGCTTATGTTTCTTGTTCATCATAAAAGAAATTATTGTTGTTAATCAATCTATTGTATGGCCAATTTTTTTGATAGTATCATTTATGGTTTTAAATTATGGTTATCGTGTTATACGAGTTGTAATTGTGATTACCACCGGTGTCCCGCGTAATTGATTGGCACGGCGAGTGTTGTCAACTTTGAACAATATTGAGTTCAATTCATATTTATCAAATTTATTGTCATATTGTGATTTGAGAAGTCTTCGAGTTCGAAATACATCACAATGCCAACGCAATTTAAAACTTTCTCATCAATTCTTTATTATGTTCATATTTGTTGATTATTTGAACTTTGCTTAGCATCCTATGTCTTAGTAAAGTGAGAAAGTTACTAAAATTACATAAAACAACTTTAATTTCACTTTTGAAATTATGGTATGATAATTTTCTCTTTCTATGTTTTTTATTTATGCTAGTGAACATATAACTCTTTAGTTAGGCATCTTTTCTCTCTCATGATTTGATTCTTCAAAGAAAATTAGGTAAAAAAAAGACTTAACCACATTTATGTAACATTTTTTGTGTGACAAGAATTGATGGTGATGTTGAAAAAAATTGAAAATGGAGCCAAAACATCACAAAGCTTTTAAAGAGACAGCACATACAAAATGGCATATAGAATTCCCCATATCATGCTTTGTGTCCGTACACTTGCTTAAAGTTTAGAAATATGTGGTGATATATGTATGTGCCTTGACACCCTATAGTTTCAATGAGACTGTCTATTTTGTTGGCATATATAGAATCTAAGAAAACATGAGGTAGTGGATACAGCTTATGATGGGGATAAGACTTATGAGTTTACCATTATTATTTTCATATATCAATTTAATATGCCAATTTATGGTGAAAATACATTAACTCACTCACATTTTGGAACACAATATGGGACCATTCTTTTGTTTCCATTAAACTCAAATCATCTTTTAGGAGGCCCTATTGCTATATGGATGTCACAAGATTGTGTCTAGCTAATTAGTGATTGACTCACATGCTTTTGTAGGAAACTTTTTCAATCAATTATATATCTACTTTTATTTTTTCACAGTGATGAAGAAAATTGGCTTCTCAAAATCACTTGACTCACCCTTTACAGCAATTTTGCTTTGCAATTGTAGTAAGAGAGTTCTTATATTCACATATGTATGGGGCTCATAATAATATTTTACTTTGTGGTGTTGCTTTAAGTGGTTTGAGGTAGGTGTGTCAATTTAGTTGAGATGCATCTTCTATATATGTGTAACATGATTCGGTTTTAACCGATTTTTCGTCAAAAAAGTGTCTGAATCAATGAAATCTTCATTGGTTTGGTTGGGTTTGGATATTAATGTTTTCTGAAAATGAAATTGAACCAAACTAATAATCGGTTTGGTTCAATTTGGTTCCAATCGTTTTTATTAATACTTTCATCTTATGTATTCACTGCAATCATTTTTTTAGTGTTTTAAACTATCATTTTTTTTCATACAAATTATTTCATACTCTATATTTTTCAAACAACCTCAATTAAAAAAGTTTATACAATGTATTGAAAACAAAATAAACTAACATAATTCCTTTTCCTTATTTTATTAGACAATATTTTATAATAACCGATAAACTAACATAATCATTTCTATATAAGTTGTTATGCATTGAACCATATTATTTAATCTTATTTATAAGAGTAGTATTAGTAAGAGGTTCAGTTTTGTTTATCGGTTCATCAGTTTTTAATATTAAAAATCGAGAATTGAACCAAACTAGTTCAATTCATTTTTTGATCCGAACCAAACTTCATCAATTAATTTTTCAGTTTGGTTTGGTTTGGTTTGGTTTGTTGGTTTAATCAGCATTTTCTAAACCGCTTATGTGCCTAATCTTTTGTATCTTTTGCACTACATTGATTTATAAAAAGAAATTCCTACCAAGAGAGGTTATCACATCTAGTATCTATTGTGTCTCGAACATGATTATCTCATATGGTTATAATTATTTATCAAGTAACTTAGTTGTTAGAAATTCATTTATTAAAATGAATAAGTGTAAAATTTTAAATTCGAACACTAACCTCTACATATATAATAATGTGATGTCACAATGGCCAACTAAAAGATACTCGTGGGGATCTAATATTTATAATTCTAGGATTGAGATATGTTTCCGAAAAAAAAAAATGAATACATAATTATGTTAGTTTGAAATTATGAATAGATGTAATACTTTAAATTATACATAAGATTTTTTTTTTTCCATTTAATTGTAAATAATCACATTGGTTTGTTTATACTATAGTCTTGGGTATTTCACGAGCTACGTTGTGGTATACATGTTGTGTAAAAGTGATCCTCTGGTTTATTCATTCACATTAACTTGCCTTATAAAGGCTACAAACAAGTGACACAATAACAAGTAATGGACCTAGTGCGAAACAGGCCCAATAAGCCCAATACAATAACTAACAAACCCTCCCTTAGGTTGATCTCTCTAACAATAGATCAACTATCTACAATTACAAAGCATAGCTAAGGAATGAAACAACAGACAACAAAAACAGAAACAGAAGACAAAACATTTGAAACAATTAAGATCACACCAGTCATTGGATGTAGCTAAGATCACACATTCCTAAGCCCTCCCTTAATTTGTTGAAGCTATCAACCTTTAGTGCCTTTGTCATTATATCAGCCAGCTGTTCCTGTGATTTACAAAACTTCAATTCAATGACACCATCTCTGCTAAGATCTCTAAGAAAGTGATACCTAACATCAATGTGCTTGCATCGTCCATGCAAAATGGGATTCTTGGACAATTTGATAGATGAACTATTATCACAATTGATAGTAGTACAGTCACTTTGAGTTAAGTGTAGGTGATTCAACACATTCCTTAGCCATATGCACTGACAGGCACTAGAAGCAACTGACACAAACTCAGCTTCAGTGGTGGATAGTGCAACAATAGGTTGTTTCTTAGAGGACCAACACACAACACTTAATCCTAATGTAAACACATAACCTGAGGTGCTTTTTCTGTCATCATGATCACCAGCATAGTCAGAATCAGTCCATCCTTGCATTATCAAACCTTCATCAGTTTTGCACTTATACAAGATGCCAAAGCTCAATGTTCTTTTCAAATACCTCATGATTCTCTTAACAGCAGCAACATGTAACTCAGTGGGCCTTTCCATATATCTTGCAGCTAAGCACACAGAGAAAGTCATGTCTGGCCTTGTAGCTAGCAGATACATCAGACAACCAATCATTTTCTTGTATAGTGTAGCATCTGTATCTCTTCCTTTTTCATCTTTTACCAACTTGCTACCAGGCACAATAGGACTACAAACTCCATTGCAGTCTTCCATTCCAAATTTTGACAATATTTCAGAAGCATATTTTTGTTGGTAGATGAATATTCCTTGGCCAGATTGGCTAACTTCAACTCCCAAGAAATACTTCATTTTTCCAAGATCAGTCATAGCAAATTTTTCTCTCATAGATCTTTTGAAGGTATCAATCAATTCATCATCATTGCCAGTGTAGATGAGATCATCTACATACAAGCTAACAATGAGGATCTTCCCTGCACCTCCATGCTTAACAAACAAAGTTGGTTCATGTGTACACTTCTCAAACTTTTCTGTGTTAAAGTAAGCTTCAATCTTACTGTACCATGCCCTTGGGGCCTGCTTCAGACCATATAGAGCCTTCTTAAGTTTGTAAACTTGATCAATTCCTCCTTTGTGATACCCCAAAGGTTGTTGCACATATATATCCTCAGTTAGTTCACCATGCAGAAAAGCACTTTTCACATCTAACTGGAACACACACCACTGTTTGTGAGCAGCCAATGCAAGAATTGCCCTTATAGTGTTCCATCTTGCCACTGGAGCAAAGACCTCACTATAGTCAATCCCATATTTCTGTGTGTACCCCTTTGCTACCAGTTTGGCCTTGTGTTTCTCTACCCTTCCCTTTTCATTATATTTAGTCTTGAAAATCCACTTAACACCAATAGCTTTCACTCCATGTGGTAGGTTAGTCAATTCCCAAGTATTATTAGCTTCTATTGACTGAATTTCACTGTCCATAGCTTTCTTCCATGTATCAGACTTCACTGCTTCATCATAAGTACTTGAATCTTCATTTGAGCTGAACATGGCAATAGCTAGATTTTGAAGCTGATCATTTTGGTTGTCTATATGCTCCAATCCAGTCACATAATCTCTGAGGTAGCCTGGAGGTTGTCTTATTCTTGGGGTTTGATTATTGGTGTTGTCATCAGAATCTTCACTATCATCAACAACAGTATTTCCATCATCAGTATTGTTGTCATCAGCAGTATTATTGCCATCAGTGCCATTCACAACCACTTTATCTTGTAGATCAACTTCACTGTTGTCTTCACTATCACTTACATGCTCACTGAACTTGACTGTACTCTTCTTCTCCCAATTCCACCCTTTAGATTCTTCAAATACAACATCTCTACTAACAATTATCTTTCTTTCAATAGGATTGTACAGTTTGTAAGCTTTTGACTCTTCACTAGTACCAAGTAAGACACACTTGATGCTCTTATCATCTAGCTTTTTCCTGTGAACATCAGGAATGTGAACATGAGCTAAACACCCAAAAATTCAAAAATGATGCACAGAGGGCTTAACTCCACTCCAAGCCTCTTCTGGTGTGATATCCTTCACAACATGTGTAGGACACCTATTCACTACATATGTAGCCCAATTTACTGCTTCAGGCCAGAACCTCTTAGGTACATTTCTAGCAGACAACATACTTCTAACCATGTTCTATTTTTCCTTTCAGACACCCCATTTTGCTGAGGGGTGTAAGCTGCTGTTAACTGCCTCTTCACACCATTAATGTTACAAAAGTTATTGAACTCAGTCGAGGTGTATTCACCACCTCTATCAGTCCTAAGACATTGAATTTTGCAACTAGATTCATTTTCTACTAATGACTTAAACCTCTTAAACACATCAAAAGCACCAGATTTTTCTTGCAAAAAATAACTCCATGTTTTCCTACTGTAGTCATCAGTAAAGGTAATGAAATACCTGTTGCCACCATTTGATTGAGGGTTGATGGGTCCACAAATGTTAGAGTGTATCAATTCAAGCTTCTTAGATGCTCTCCAATTAGCCTGTTTTGGTATAGTGTCTCTGTGTTGCTTGCTAGTCAAGCAATCATTGCATTTATCTTCAAGTTCTTTTAGATCAGGCAAGCCTTTAACCATTTGTTTGTTGTGAAGAGTCTTCAAACCTTTAACACTGAGATGAGCATATCTATTATGCCACAACTTTGTTTCTTCAGCAGCAGTGACTTTGAGACATTTAGGCATGATCACAGATGCCATGACAATATACATTCTGTTGGTTGTCATTTCAGTGGTTAGGATCAATCCCTTCTCATCATGGAATAGTTGACACGCATTGTTTTTGAAAACAATTGTGAGATTCTTCTGTTGCAATTGTCCAACACTTAGCAAGTTATTGCCTAGGCCAGGTAAGTAGTAAACATCTGTGATAACATGAATCCTTCCTTCAATGCTTAGCTTGACATTCCCTCTACCCATAACAGCCATTTTTGAATCATTACCAAGCTTTACTGATTCTCTAAAACTCTCATCAAAGTCAAAGAACCAGTCTTGAGTTCCAACCATGTGGTTACTACAACCACTATCAATGTACCATATTTCTTCTTTGAGGCTTTGATCTGCATTTGAATAAGCCATCAACAACATTTCTTCTCTTTTCTCAAGCTCTGCATAGTTAGCACTGTCTTCCCATTCAGGACACTCATTACGATAGTGCCCAAGCTTGTGACACTTGTAGCATTCCACCAATTCTTTGCTTACGTTTCTGCCTCTACCACGACCCCTTCCAGTGCTTCTTCCTCTGCCTCTACCAGCATTGCTCACTTTCAGAGCTTGTTCTTCACTACTATCCTTTTGCCCTTTCATTCTTTGTTCATAAACTAGCAAACTGCTTTGAAGTTAATCGATTGACATAGTTGTTACATCATTAGATTCTTCTATCGAACACACTACGTAATTGAATTTCGCAGGCATAGATCTCAATATCTTCTCGACAATCGTAACCTGCTCCATTCTTTCTCCATGTGATGTCATTCGATTAGCAATGGCGAGTGTTCTTGCAAAGTAGTCGTTGACAGATTCACCCTCCCCCATGGCAAGAACCTCAAAATCGCGACGCAACAACTGCAATTGCGCGCGTTTGATCCTTGTGGAGCCTTGGTACTTCCTACGCATAGCCTCCCAGATATCCCTCGCAGTGTCACGAACCAAGATTGTCTCAAGAATCGATCTATCTATTGACTGGAAAAGATAATTTTTTACCTTCAAATCGCGCAATTTGCTATCATCAGCTGCCTTTCTCTGCTCCGGTGTTGCATTCGCCGGTGCGGTGACGATACCGGTTTCAATGAGGCTCCAGTACTCTTTCGAACGGAGAAGATTCTCCATGAGCATTGACCAATGCTCGTAATACCCGTCAAATTTGGGAATCGATGGTTGCATGAAATTGGAGGATTCAGCCATGGATTCTGATGATGGAAGGGGAAAAGAAAAAAGGATAGAAGATGATCGGAGGAGAAAGAGTGTTGGTGAGGATGAAAGAATCGGTGAGATGAAGAATCCGATTGGAATAGAACAGTTCCGGTGAAGAAAAAGCGATCAAGAACCGTTGTTACGGTTGCAACGGTCGTAACTAACTCAACGGTAACGACGTCAACGGTAACGAAAAAAACTGCAGTTTTTTGTAGTGAAGGCCTTTGGATCTGGGACCCATTGATACCACTTGTTGTGTAAAAGTGATCCTCTGGTTTATTCATTCACATTAACTTGCCTTATAAAGGCTACAAACAAGTGACACAATGACAAGTAATGGACCTAGTGCCAAACAGGCCCAATACAATAACTAACAATACATGTTAGCGTATATGTTGTGGAACAAAAAGGCTGAAGGTTTGGTGGTGTTTGAGGCATTTTGTTTTGGTGCAGAAAATAATTCTGTTTCTATGAATTTTAGCTAGTGACAGTGGCTTGATGTATATCTATGACTTTTTAGAATTGATTATTGAATTTAACTTAATTCTACAAAATTGATTTGTAAGGTGAGAATTATTTCTTCTTTATAAACATATTTTCAAGTCATCTCGTAACCGATTTGGAATTTCTTAACATGATTATGATTTGCGATTTTTGTATTGGGTAAATATTGGCTTAGGCTTGATGTGAAGTATTTGTTGTGGTGCATTGGCCTATAGGGATGTATGTAGCTAGGTCCATTTTGTATTAAATACTTTTTGGCATGTTTGGAGTGCCATTCTCAATCATAGTCAAAATTGAAAATTTTAAGAGCATGGTATTTTTTTTTACAGACAATCAGCGTTTCACTCAATTATTCAATTGTTCGCCATTGGTGACCATATAGACAGTGTCACAGCATGCCAGCGTTTCACTTAATTATTCAACTGTTTGCCATTGGAGAAAATAGACAATTTGACAGTATGCCATCACCGTTTGTTTAGTAAACAACGCAATTGAACAAATTGGCAATAAAATAACATTAACTTTTTTGTTTGTTTTGTTACAATAAAAGTAAATTAGTAAAACATTATTATATGAGGTAAAGTTGTGGGATCGAATATGACTTCTTTACGATTGCACCACTAGAACAAAAAATGAGTGAGTTGCTTAAGCTTATGTGACTTGGCCACAAAATAATCTTTAGATGGAGATCACCATTGAAGTTTCTCTAATAGTCATGCACTTTTGCATATATATTTTTCACATGACAAATTCTCAAGTCAGTTTTGCCGAGGAAGCAACCCCATTTTTTACCTTGAATTGGTCAAAATACACCAACTTTCTTCCCCTTCGTGGAGGATTAGATCCACTAACATCGTCTATGGCTGATTGGTATTGCACATCATCATTTGGCTGTTGCAATTTTTTTCTTATTATTGGTCATATGTATAGAACTAACTTGGTTATTATGGTATAAAAGATATTTTAGAGACCCATAAAGGTCCATTTAGAGGCCAAGGTGATAAAGGTCTATATGAGATCCTAACACCGTCAAGACATGCTCAATTATCTCCTAATCTAGTTATGTTAGGCTCTTTGACCATTATTGTAGCTTACCATATGTATGCTATGCTTCCTTATCCATACTTAGCTAGTGAATATGATGCACAACTCTCATTACATTGAAAAAACAATTTTTCAAATAATATTAGACTGCCTCTCAAATACGATTCTAGGAATCAAACTCGTAATTTTATATTTTATATTGGATGACATAAAACTTGAACATGTGACTATATGTAGGATAATATTCGTCTTACAAGTCGATTGTGTAAAGTTGGGTTAATTAACACAACCCAAATTTTACAAATAGTAACCTAATAAACCACCAAAGTCTGCTCTATATAAGGAAAATGAAGTCTTCCTTTGCTCAGTAAATAAACAGTATTTAAATGAATTTGTAAAAACAACTTATGATATTTTTCATAATATACTTTCAACTAATTTTGATAAACTTTCTAGATACTTTATAAAGATAGTTGGCTATCATATTATTTTAATCTTAAACAATGGAGCTAAAATTCTAGATTTTAATACAAGGGGGTTAAAATCCATATTTAATCAATACAGGAGAGTCAAAACTGCATTCAAATCATTAAAATTGTAGAATTGTGGCAATTATTAACAACGAAAAAAATAGTAATATAAAAATATAGAAAATTGGAAATCAATTTTGATTACATTTTTATATCTTCTCAGTCCATTTCCAAAAATTTGATAATACACATTTCAGTGGACTTTAGCGAACGACACTCTAGATCAAGATAATCAGAACCAAACCAGTTATTGGATCAACATGCTTACCTGTCTTTTAGAAGGCAACAAAGAATATATTTTCTCCATTTCACCTCTCTTTTTCAATTTTGTTCTGATCCAACTTATGTTTCTCTTTCTTCTGGGGCACAAAAAGATGTCATTTTTATCTATTTTTTTTAAGAAAACAAAATGCAGTTCAACTATAAATTGACGACTTCACGTCATTACCATGTTGCTAACCATATTTCAAGGCATTTTAGTTAGCTTTATAACGTTTTCCGCAATGAAATAAAGAGAAAATAACATCGTTACAAGTTGGCTTGAAGCACAAGAAAAAGAAGAAAAATCAGCACAATTTGCATCATGACGTATGCCCGGTATTTTGACCATATATGGAGTTCCGTAACTCGGAATGATGCAGGGCTTGCGGCAAATGAAAGCTAAGATCAAGAGCTACAACTTTCATGAAGAGAATATATACATATTCCCTGCCATTTGCGCCAAGGCGCCGCGCCCAAGCGCGGGCCCATAACCTAGTTCTATAAATTGGGATTTTCAGTCAGAATTAGGAGACAGAATTTTGACGGCAAAGAACTATTGCTCTGAGGCGATTTCTGAAGAGCAACAAGGAGATTTCAAGTGTGGAAACACATTCCAATCTTATTTGTAATGAATTCTATTACTCTATTTTGTTTTATTAGTTCAATTATGAGTAGTTAAATTCCTATGATTGGATCTTAGGGGATTCTAATTGCTATTACTCTTGAACCATGTAGTTTCATATGATATTTTAATGAATTACGAAGTTAGTTTCAGTTAATTATTCCTTGTGTTTAATGCTTTGCATGATTTGGCCAATTGTGTGACGAATCCAATTGTTTGTTTGACTATGAGAGTAGGAATAAATTTATCGATCTAGGAATAATTATTCAATTAACCGTTACTTAAGAGATTTCGAATTGTTAATTGAGAATTCAAAGGTTAAAGTGCCAAAACCTCAATTGATCATAAATCACCTAAGAGATTAGGGAGTTATGATCAAGGGAGAGGATTATGTTATCAAGAGATTGAGCATAATTACTTTTTTTAATCGAATCGTGAAACTAAATTTGTAATTTGTTAACATGCATGAACTACCAAGATTGATAGTAATTAGATGAACCGAAAAGGTCCAATCGCCTTCTTCTCTTGAAATCAAATCCTATTTTCTTGCCGTTATTTTTCTAGAACCCTAATTCTATAAACCCCCCCCCCCCCCTTTTAATTAATGCAAATTTACTCTCGTACGATTTCAATTATTTTCGTTTGATTCGGAACAATCCTTGCGGATACGACAATTTTTATACTTACTTTGATAATAGATTGGTAATAGATTGCTTGATTGCAAAGGAATTGGTGTTATTTGTTATCAACTCTATCTACAATCTCATGAGCACGATTGGGTGAATAAAAGACTAAAGTATTTGAAAGAGAGATGTGGATTTTGTGGGGCGAATCATCACAGTGACTATTGTGATCAATTTTGTTCAAATAAAGAAAAGCCAGAAGTGATCAACATCGATTATAACCTTCAACTCAAAAAGATTTTGGATGAATTTTTGAGTTCAAATCAAGTGCATTTGATAGATTTGGAGTTGAATGTAGTAATCTTGTTAAAAAGGCAAATGCGTGTGAGAAGTTGGTTGAGAGTGAGATAGAACATTGTGCTATTGTGGAAGAAGAAGAAGAAGAAGAAGAAGAAGAAGAAGATATGAAGAATAAGATTAATGGCATGCGAAGAGTGAACCATTTTGATATCTATGTGACATTTGAGTCTCAACCAATGGAGCTTAAAGAGAGAAACAATTTGCCAAATAAGCATCAATCTTCTCCAAGGTGGGAAAGCCCATATTCCAAAGCTTTAGTGATTGAAGCATGGGAGCACTTGATTCTTTATACGAAGTTCATGGATTTCTTACCAAACAAGCGGAAGAAGAACGATGACATGTTTTTTCTAACATATATGCCACCCTGACAGTGGTTGAGGCGTCAAACTAATGACGTTAAACAAGCGCGTGACCGTTTAGGTCATGGACCGTCAAGCTATTGATGTTAAACGGGCGCTGATTGGGAGGCAACACAAGGTTTTTATTTACTAATTTCTACTTTTAGTGTGCCTTTTTTGTGTTTGCAGGTTAAGTAAAGGAGTAGAGTCGAGACAGTTGGTTGAGTCGGAGAGATGGGCCCAAGACTTTGAGGCCTATCAACAGTGGGAGCATTCCTATGAGGCAGACTTTGGCCTCAGAGAGAGACGGGATGAGAGCGGATATTCTCATCAATGACTCTACAGTTGGTATTTGCTTGATCCCTTGAACTTGAATTTTATTTTGTCTTTTATGAATGTTTGTGTCTTTTTGAAAATTTGTGCACTATTAAGATTGGTTTGTAAAAAAATATGAGGTCTGTTAGGTTAGCATTGATTGATACATGGATTTGTGATTCCCTTGTTGGTTGCTTGTATGTTTGAATTCTATTAGAAAAGTTGAGGAAATTTCTCAAACATTGACCACTCGATAATCCCGCCAAGCCGTGAGATTTTGAGCCCAAACACTTAATTTTTTTTCTGGTTAGCAGATATTCCACAGCTTAGCTAATTCTCCAGAACTTGCTTATGTTCTCTTTCTTGATTGATCGTTATAAATTACACACCGAGACAAGTTGTTTGTACCTTGAGCCTTTTGAAGCTACCTTGCTTATATAATAAATCCTTTGTTAACCCCTTTGAGCTGAAAGAAAAAATGTTATTGCTTGCCGAACCCAAGTTTTTTCAAAAGAAATGAAAGAACAAAAAAAAAGATGATTTTCTTGGAGTTCAGACACTTAAATTGAGCACATGGCTCATCACTAAGTTTGGGGTTGCTCCTGGTATTTGCAACCGAATAAGTTTGGGGTGGGGTACTAGAGAACTAGAAAAAAAAATGAATGAAAAGAAAAAAAATATATGATACAAAGAAAGAGGAATCTCATACACATCTCAAAAAAAAAAAAAGTGATTGAAAAAAATAAATAAGTTCTCTAGTATAAACCACTAAAATGTAAAGGCGAGAAAGAAAAAAAAATAATAACTTCATTGTTTGAAAAAAAAGGTGATCGTGAAAACTCCAAGTTTTTCTGCTTACCATCCAAAAACATCCACCCTTAAACCTTAGCCCCGTTATAACCCTCAAGTCCTCTAAAGGTGTGAATTTGTTTGTGTGTCAATCGATTGTAGAATGTTTGCAAGCTTATGGTTGAATAGCTATGACTGTGTTGATTGAGTGAATTTAACCATTTAAAACAGGAGAGAAAGTGAGGGAGTGAAGTGACTATGTTTGGTCAATGTTTGCAAAAGGTTCTTGTTTTTCTAATGACATTCGGTGTGCAAGTAGATTCATGATAGGGATGATCTTTGAAATGTTGATTGAAATGTTTGACTTGATTGAATTTGTTGATTTGAATAAACTGTTGAGATAGTGTCAGGTTTTCCGATAGATGCAGATATTCCTTGAGGACAAGGAAAAGTTCAAGTTTGGGGTTGTGATGACTTCACGTCATTACCATGTTGCTAACCATATTTCAAGGAATTTCAGTTAGCTTTATAACGTTTTCCGCAATGAAATAAAGAGAAAAAAATCAACACAATTTGCATCATGACGTATGCCCAGTATTTTGACCATATCTGGAGTTCCGTAACTCGGAATGACGCGGGACTTGCGGCAAATGAAAGCTAAGATCAAGAGATACAACTTTCATGAAGAGCATAAATACATATTCCCTGCCATTTGCGCCCAGGCGCCGCGCCCAAGCGCGGGCCCATAACCTAGTTCTATAAATTGGGATTTTCAGTCAGAATTAGGAGACAGAATTTTGACGGCAAAGAACTATTGCTCTGAGGCGATTGCTGAAGTGCAACAAGGAGATTTCAAGTGTGGAAACACATTCCAATCTTATTTGTAATGAATTCTATTACTCTATTTTGTTTTATTAATTCAATTATGAGTAGCTAAATTCCTATGATTGGATCTTAGGGGATTCTAATTGCTATTACTCTTGAACCATGTAGTTTCATATGATATTTTAATGAATTACGAAGTTAGTTTCAGTTAATTATTCCTTGTGTTTAATGCTTTTCATGATTTGGCCAATTGTGTGATGAATCCAATTGTTTGTTTGACTATGAGAGTAGGAATAAATTTATCGATCTAGGAATAATTATTCAATTAACCGTTACTTAAGAGATTTCGAATTGTTAATTGAGAATTCAAAGGTTAAAGTGCCAAAACCTCAATTGATCATAAATCACCTAAGAGATTAGGGAGTTATGATCAAGGGAGAGGATTATGTTATCAAGAGATTGAACATAATTACTTTTTTTAATCGAATCGTGAAACTAAATTTGTAATTTGTTAACATGCATGAACTACCAAGATTGATAGTAATTAGATGAACCGAAAAGGTCCAATCGCCTTCTTCTCTTGAAATCAAATCCTGTTTTGTTGCCGTTATTTTTCTAGAACCCTAATTCTATAAAAAAAAACCCCTTTTAATTAATGCAAATTTACTCTCGTACGATTTCAATTATTTTCGTTTGATTCGGAACAATCCCTGTGGATACGATAATTTTTATACTTACTTTGATACTTCATCAAATGGCGCCGTTGCCGGGGATTGTTGATTGAATCAACAAGGTAATTGGATCATACGTAGTTTATTTTACTTTTATTTATTTTCTGTTTTTAATATTCCAAAAAAAAAATTATTATTTCTTTTACTTTGATTTTGTTAAGTTTATTTAGGATCTTTAGTTATATTGTGTTTATTTATTTAGTAGATTTGTTTTATTTAAAATATTGATTTGGTTAGATTTTATTAGATTCTTTAAAAAAAAAGTTAGAAAAAAAAATATTGTTCTCTTCATGTCTTTTTCGTTGTGCTTTGCTACTAAAAAATTTCTCTAAGTTTTGTAGCAATGAATTCAAAATGGATTGGTAATAGATTGCTTGATTGCGAAGGAATTGGTGTTATTTGTTATCAACTCTATCTACAATCTCATGAGCACGATTGGGTGAATAAAAGACTAAAGTATTTGAAAGAGAGATGTGGATTTTGTGGGGCGAATCATCACAGTGACTATTGTGATCAATTTTGTTTAAATAAAGAAAAGCCAGAAGTGATCAACATCGATTATAACTTTCAACTCAAAAAGATTTTGGATGAATTTTTGAGGTCAAATCAAGTGCATTTGATAGATTTAGAGTTGAATGTAGTAATCTTGTTAAAAAGGCAAATGCGTGTGAGAACTTGGTTGAGAGTGAGATAGAACATTGTGATATTGTGGAAGAATAAGATTAATGGCATGAGAAGAGTGAACCATTTTGATATCTATATGACATTTGAGTCTCAACCAATGGAGCTTAAAGAGAGAAACAATTTGCCAAATAAGCATCAATCTTCTCCAAGGTGGGAAAGCCCATATTCCAAAGCTTTAGTGATTGGAGCATGGGAGCACTTGATTCTTTATACGAAGTTCATGGATTTCTTACCAAACAAGCGGAAGAAGAACGATGACATGTTTTTTCTAACATATATGCCACACTGACAGTGGTTGAGGCGTCAAGCTAATGACGTTAAACAAGCGCGTGACCTTTTAGGTCATGGACCGTCAAGCTATTGACGTTAAACGGGCGCTGATTGGGAGGCAACCCAAGGTTTTTATTTACTAATTTCTACTTTTAGTGTGCCTTGTTTGTGTTTGCAGGTTAAGTAAGGAGTAGAGTCGAGACAGTTGGTTGAGTCGGAGAGATGGGCCCAAGACTATGAGGCCTATCAACAGTGGGAGTATTCCTATGAGGCAGACTTTGGCCTCAGAGAGAGACGGGATGAGAGCGGATATTCTCATCGATGACTCTACAGTTGGTATTTGCTTGATCCCTTGAACTTGAATTTTATTTTGTCTTTTATGAATGTTTATGTCTTTTTGAAAATTTGTGCACTATTAAGATTGGTTTGTAAAAAAATATGAGGTATGTTAGGTTAGCATTGATTGATACATGGATTTGTGATTCCCTTGTTGGTTGCTTTTATGTTTGAATTCTATTAGAAAAGTTGATGAAATTTCTCAAACATTGACCACTCGATAATCCGGCCAAGCCGTGAGATTTTGAGCCCAAACACTTAATTTTTTTTTCTGGTTAGGAGAGATTCCACAGCTTAGCTAATTCTCTAGAACTTGCTTATGTTCTCTTTCTTGATTGATCGTTATAAATTACACACCGAGGCAAGTTGTTTGTACCTTGAGCCTTTTGAAGCTACCTTGCTTATATAATAAATCCTTTGTTAACCCCTTTGAGCTGAAAGAAAAAATGTTATTGCTTGTCGAACCCAAGTTTTTTCAAAAGAAATGAAAGAACAAAAAAAAAAGATGATTTTCTTGGAGTTCAGACACTTAAATTGAGCACATGGCTCATCACTAAGTTTGGGGTTGCTCCTGGTATTTGCAACCGAATAAGTTTGGGGTGGGATACTAGAGAACTAGAAAAAAAATGAATGAAAAGAAAAAAATATATATGATACAAAGAAAGAGGAATCTCATACACCCATGGGCGGACCTGCTTAAGGCATGGTGTGGCTATAGCCACACCAGCCCAGTCCAAATTTGTTTTTTTAAAAATAAATATATATTTTATAAATTATTTTAAGTAATTCTGTATATATATTTGTACAAATATTAATGTAAATATTAGTTTAGAGTTTATTATTGATGACCGTAAATCTCTCGTACACATATTAGTTTAAGTATGAGTCCAAATATTAGTTCAATGTCTATTATTGATAGTTTAAAGTCCTTCATTATACTTAAAATGTTATTTTAAGTTATATAGTTAAATTTGATAATAATTTTGTTTGGTAAAAAAAATGGATAATAATTGAGTTTGTAATATTGGGTAAAATTACTAATTGAACTAGCATATAAATATGAAATGATATAAAAAAATGTGTTTAATAAATATTTAATTGGAATAAAAATTAATAAGTTATAAGCTAGTATAACTTTGGGTTCTATATATTTTGGTTCATAGTAGGATATTTTGAAGCATCAAACAATATGGATATGCATAATTTAATAGGAATTTTTTGGTTTCTTGGATATAGTTTGTTGTTTTCTTTTTTTCTTAATAGAAATTTTCTAGTTTGTTTTTTTTTTTTTAATATACATGATGTATTGGTAATAATCTCATAGGTTTTTTGTTGTTTAATTAAATTATCAAAATGAATTTTTTTCTTTCAATAATAATTAAATTTTTAGCCCCACCAATTATTGGTGTCCAGGTCCGCCCCTGCATACACCTCTCAAAAAAAAGAAAAGTGATTGAAAAAAATAAATAAGTTCTCTAATATAAACCCCTAAAATGTAAAGGGGAGAAAGAAAAAATAATAATAACTTCATTGTTTGAAAAAAAAGGTGATCGTGAAAACTCCAAGTTTTTCTGCTTACCATCCAAAAACATCCACCCTTAAACCTTAGCCCCGTTATAACCCTCAAGTCCTCTAAAGGTGTGAATTTGTTTGTGTGTCGATCGATTATAGAATGTTTGCAAGCCTATGGTTGAATAGCTATGACTGTGTTGATTGAGTGAATTTAACCATTTAAAACAGGAGAGAAAGTGAGGGAGTGAAGTGATTATGTTTGGTCAATGTTTGCAAAAGGTTCTTGTTTTTCTAATGAGATTCGGTGTGCAAGTAGATTCATGATAGGGATGATCTTTGAAATGTTGATTGAAATGTTTGACTTGATTGACTTTGTTGATTTGAATAAATTGTTGAGATAGTGTCAGGTTTTCCGATAGATGCAGATATTCCTTGAGGACAAGGAAAAGTTCAAGTTTGGGGTTGTGATGACTTCACGTCATTACCATGTTGCTAACCATATTTCAAGGCATTTTAGTTAGCTTTATAACGTTTTCCGCAATGAAATAAAGAGAAAATAACATCGTTACAAGTTGGCTTGAAGCACAAGAAAAAGAAGAAAAATCAGCACAATTTGCATCATGACATATGCCCGGTATTTTGACTATATCTGGAGTTCCGTAACTCGGAATGACGCGGGACTTACGGCAAATGAAAGCTAAGATCAAGAGCTACAACTTTCATGAAGAGCATAAATACATATTCCCTGCCATTTGCGCCCAGGCGCCGCGCCCAAGCGCGGGCCCATAACCTAGTTCTATAAATTGGGATTTTCAGTCAGAATTAGGAGACAGAATTTTGATGGCAAAGAACTATTGCTCTGAGGCGATTTCTGAAGTGCAACAAGGAGATTTCAAGTGTGGAAACACATTCCAATCTTATTTGTAATGAATTCTATTACTCTATTTTGTTTTATTAATTCAATTATGAGTAGCTAAATTCCTATGATTGGATCTTAGGGGATTCTAATTGCTGTTACTCTTGAACCATGTAGTTTCATATGATATTTTAATGAATTACGAAGTTAGTTTCAGTTAATTATTCCTTGTGTTTAATGCTTTGCATGATTTGGCCAATTGTGTGATGAATCCAATTGTTTGTTTGACTATGAGAGTAGGAATAAATTTATCGATCTAGGAATAATTATTCAATTAACCGTTACTTAAGAGATTTCGAATTGTTAATTGAGAATTCAAAGGTTAAAGTGCCAAAACCTCAATTGATCATAAATCACCTAAGAGATTAGGGAGTTATGATCAAGGGAGAGGATTATGTTATCAAGAGATTGAGCATAATTACTTTTTTTAATCGAATCGTGAAACTAAATTTGTAATTTGTTAACATGCATGAACTACCAAGATTGATAGTAATTAGATGAACCGAAAAGGTCCAATCGCCTTCTTCTCTTGAAATCAAATCCTGTTTTGTTGCCGTTATTTTTCTAGAACCCTAATTCTATAAAAAAAAACCCCTTTTAATTAATGCAAATTTACTCTCGTACGATTTCAATTATTTTCGTTTGATTCGGAACAATCCCTGCGGATACGATAATTTTTATACTTACTTTGATACTTCATCAAATGGCGCCGTTGCCGGGGATTGTTGATTGAATCAACAAGGTAATTGGATCATACGTAGTTTATTTTACTTTTATTTATTTTCTGTTTTTGATATTCCAAAAAAAAAAAAAAATTCTTTTACTTAGTCTGTATCTGAACCATAGCCATATGCTGAAACCATAAAATGAGATGACCGAGACGATAGAACCGTAACCGATAGGAAAGAAAGCTGGCGCAAAAGAAAGACATACCAGTCCGGGTCAAAAGAGAGATTGCCCTCCGGCTGAATTTCCGAGGAATTCACTTCAACCACGTACTTCCATACATCAGAGGTCAAGCCCTCTTAAAGCCCAACCAAAGCAAAGCCAGCGAGTCAGTTCGGCTTTCTTGATGTCCGAAGGTGAAGACAAGTAGAGAATTGACCTTGACCGGAGCACCGAGAACGAGAACATATAGTGCCTTTATTTTTTCAATTATGCCCGCTGACCGCTTTAGGAGGTGGAACCCCGAAGGAGAGATAGGGCTGAAATTCTCACCTCACTGACGAAGCCTTTAGCAGATATCACATGGGTGGGGCATTCAAACTTTGAAAAGGGGCAGGCCCTGAACTGAACACTATTATTCTGACAACGTCGATCTGGCCATATGGCCCGTAGTGTCTTTAGTTATATTATGTTTATTTATTTAGTAGATTTGTTTTATTTAAAATATTGATTTGGTTAGATTTTATTGGATTCTAAAAAAAAAAAGTTAGAAAAAAAAATATTGTTCTCTTCATGTCTTTTTCGTTGTGCTTTGCTACTAAAAAATTTCTCTAAGTTTTGTAGCAATGAATTCAAAATGGATTGGTAATAGATTGCTTGATTGCGAAGGAATTGGTGTTATTTGTTATCAACTCTATCTACAATCTCATGAGCACGATTGGGTGAATAAAAGACTAAAGTATTTGAAAGAGAGATGTGGATTTTGTGGGGCGAATCATCATAGTGACTATTGTGATCAATTTTGTTTAAATAAAGAAAAGCCATAAGTGATCAACATCGATTATAACTTTCAACTCAAAAAGATTTTGGATGAATTTTTGAGGTCAAATCAAGTGCATTTGATAGATTTAGAGTTGAATGTAGTAATCTTGTTAAAAAGGCAAATGCGTGTGAGAACTTGGTTGAGAGTGAGATAGAACATTGTGATATTGTGGAAGAATAAGATTAATGGCATGAGAAGAGTGAACCATTTTGATATCTATGTGACATTTGAGTCTCAACCAATGGAGCTTAAAGAGAGAAACAATTTGCCAAATAAGCATCAATCTTCTCCAAGGTGGGAAAGCCCATATTCCAAAGCTTTAGTGATTGGAGCATGGGAGCACTTGATTCTTTATACGAAGTTCATGGATTTCTTACCAAACAAGCGGAAGAAGAACGATGACATGTTTTTTCTAACATATATGCCACCCTGACAGTGGTTGAGGCGTCAAGCTAATGACGTTAAACAAGCGCGTGACCTTTTAGGTCATGGACCGTCAAGCTATTGACGTTAAACGGGCGCTGATTGGGAGGCAACCCAAGGTTTTTATTTACTAATTTCTACTTTTAGTGTGCCTTGTTTGTGTTTGCAGGTGAAGTAAAGGAGTAGAGTCGAGACAGTTGGTTGAGTCGGAGAGATGGGCCCAAGACTATGAGGCCTATCAACAGTGGGAGTATTCCTATGAGGCAGACTTTGGCCTCAGAGAGAGACGGGATGAGAGCGGATATTCTCATCGATGACTCTACAGTTGGTATTTGCTTGATCCCTTGAACTTGAATTTTATTTTGTCTTTTATGAATGTTTATGTCTTTTTGAAAATTTGTGCACTATTAAGATTGGTTTGTAAAAAAATATGAGGTATGTTAGGTTAGCATTGATTGATACATGGATTTGTGATTCCCTTGTTGGTTGCTTGTATGTTTGAATTCTATTAGAAAAGTTGATGAAATTTCTCAAACATTGACCACTCGATAATCCGGCCAAGCCGTGAGATTTTGAGCCCAAACACTTAATTTTTTTTTCTGGTTAGGAGAGATTCCACAGCTTAGCTAATTCTCTAGAACTTGCTTATGTTCTCTTTCTTGATTGATCGTTATAAATTACACACCAAGGCAAGTTGTTTGTACCTTGAGCCTTTTGAAGCTACCTTGCTTATATAATAAATCCTTTGTTAACCCCTTTGAGCTGAAAGAAAAAATGTTATTGCTTGCCGAACCCAAGTTTTTTCAAAAGAAATGAAAGAACAAAAAAAAAGATGATTTTCTTGGAGTTCAGACACTTAAATTGAGCACATGGCTCATCACTAAGTTTGGGGTTGCTCCTGGTATTTGCAACCGAATAAGTTTGGGGTGGGATACTAGAGAACTAGAAAAAAAATGAATGAAAAGAAAAAAATATATATGATACAAAGAAAGAGGAATCTCATACACCCATGGGCGGACCTGCTTAAGGCATGGTGTGGCTATAGCCACACCAGCCCAGTCCAAATTTGTTTTTTTAAAAATAAATATATATTTTATAAATTATTTTAAGTAATTCTGTATATATATTTGTACAAATATTAATGTAAATATTAGTTTAGATTTTATTATTGATGACCGTAAATCTCTGGTACACATATTAGTTTAAGTATGAGTCCAAATATTAGTTCAATGTCTATTATTGATAGTTTAAAGTCCTTCATTATACTTAAAATGTTATTTTAAGTTATATAGTTAAATTTGATAATAATTTTGTTTGGTAAAAAAAATGGATAATAATTGAGTTTGTAATATTGGGTAAAATTACTAATTGAACTAGCATATAAATATGAAATGATATAAAAAATGTGTTTAATAAATATTTAATTGGAATAAAAATTAATAAGTTATAAGCTAGTATAACTTTGGGTTCTATATATTTTGGTTCATAGTAGGATATTTTGAAGCATCAAACAATATGGATATGCATAATTTAATAGGAATTTTTTGGTTTCTTGGATATAGTTTGTTGGTTTCTTTTTTTCTTAATAGAAATTTTCTAGTTTGTTTTTTTTTTTTTTAATATACATGATGTATTGGTAATAATCTCATATGTTTTTTGTTGTTTAATTAAATTATCAAAATGAATTTTTTTCTTTCAATAATAATTAAATTTTTAGCCCCACCAATTATTGGTGTCCAGGTCCGCCCCTGCATACACCTCTCAAAAAAAAGAAAAGTGATTGAAAAAAATAAATAAGTTCTCTAGTATAAACCCCTAAAATGTAAAGGGGAGAAAGAAAAAATAATAATAACTTCATTGTTTGAAAAAAAAGGTGATCGTGAAAACTCCAAGTTTTTCTGCTTACCATCCAAAAACATCCACCCTTAAACCTTAGCCCCGTTATAACCCTCAAGTCCTCTAAAGGTGTGAATTTGTTTGTGTGTCGATCGATTATAGAATGTTTGCAAGCCTATGGTTGAATAGCTATGACTGTGTTGATTGAGTGAATTTAACCATTTAAAACAGGAGAGAAAGTGAGGGAGTGAAGTGATTATGTTTGGTCAATGTTTGCAAAAGGTTCTTGTTTTTCTAATGAGATTCGGTGTGCAAGTAGATTCATGATAGGGATGATCTTTGAAATGTTGATTGAAATGTTTGACTTGATTGACTTTGTTGATTTGAATAAATTGTTGAGATAGTGTCAGGTTTTCCGATAGATGCAGATATTCCTTGAGGACAAGGAAAAGTTCAAGTTTGGGGTTGTGATGACTTCACGTCGTTACCATGTTGCTAACCATATTTCAAGGCATTTTAGTTAGCTTTATAACGTTTTCCGCAATGAAATAAAGAGAAAATAACATCGTTACAAGTTGGCTTGAAGCACAAGAAAAAGAAGAAAAATCAGCACAATTTGCATCATGACATATGCCCGGTATTTTGACCATATCTGGAGTTCCGTAACTCGGAATGACGCGGGACTTACGGCAAATGAAAGCTAAGATCAAGAGCTACAACTTTCATGAAAAGCATAAATACATATTCCCGGCCATTTGCGCCCAGGCGCCGCGCCCAAGCGCGGGCCCATAACCTAGTTCTATAAATTGGGATTTTCAGTCAGAATTAGGAGACAGAATTTTGACGGCAAAGAACTATTGCTCTGAGGCGATTTCTGGAGTGCAACAAGGAGATTTCAAGTGTGGAAACACATTCCAATCTTATTTGTAATGAATTCTATTACTCTATTTTGTTTTATTAATTCAATTATGAGTAGCTAAATTCCTATGATTGGATCTTAGGGGATTCTAATTGCTGTTACTCTTGAACCATGTAGTTTCATATGATATTTTAATGAATTACGAAGTTAGTTTCAGTTAATTATTCCTTGTGTTTAATGCTTTGCATGATTTGGCCAATTGTGTGATGAATCCAATTGTTTGTTTGACTATGAGAGTAGGAATAAATTTATCGATCTAGGAATAATTATTCAATTAACCGTTACTTAAGAGATTTCGAATTGTTAATTGAGAATTCAAAGGTTAAAGTGCCAAAACCTCAATTGATCATAAATCACCTAAGAGATTAGGGAGTTATGATCAAGGGAGAGGATTATGTTATCAAGAGATTGAGCATAATTACTTTTTTTAATCGAATCGTGAAACTAAATTTGTAATTTGTTAACATGCATGAACTACCAAGATTGATAGTAATTAGATGAACCGAAAAGGTCCAATCGCCTTCTTCTCTTGAAATCAAATCCTGTTTTGTTGCCGTTATTTTTCTAGAACCCTAATTCTATAAAAAAAAAACCCCTTTTAATTAATGCAAATTTACTCTCGTACGATTTCAATTATTTTCGTTTGATTCAGAACAATCCCTGCGGATACGATAATTTTTATACTTACTTTGATACTTCATCAAATGGCGCCGTTGCCGGGGATTGTTGATTGAATCAACAAGGTAATTGGATCATACGTAGTTTATTTTACTTTTATTTATTTTCTGTTTTTTATATTCCAAAAAAAAAAATTTATTTCTTTTACTTTGATTCTGTTAGAGTTTATTAAGGATCTTTAGTTATATTGTGTTTATTTATTTAGTAGATTTGTTTTATTTAAAATATTGATTAGGTTAGATTTTATTAGATTCTAAAAAAAAAAAAGTTAGAAAAAAAAATATTGTTCTCTTCTTGTCTTTTTCGTTGTGCTTTGCTACTAAAAAATTTCTCTAAGTTTTGTAGCAATGAATTCAAAATGGATTGGTAATAGATTGCTTGATTGCGAAGGAATTGTTGTTATTTGTTATCAACTCTATCTACAATCTCATGAGCACGATTGGGTGAATAAAAGACTAAAGTATTTGAAAGAGAGATGTGGATTTTGTGGGGCGAATCATCACAGTGACTATTGTGATCAATTTTGTTTAAATAAAGAAAAGCCAGAAGTGATCAACATCGATTATAACTTTCAACTCAAAAAGATTTTGGATGAATTTTTGAGGTCAAATCAAGTGCATTTGATAGATTTGGAGTTGAATGTAGTAATCTTGTTAAAAAGGCAAATGTGTGTGAGAACTTGGTTGAGAGTGAGATAGAACATTGTGATATTGTGGAAGAATAAGATTAATGGCATGAGAAGAGTGAACCATTTTGATATCTATGTGACATTTGAGTCTCAACCAATGGAGCTTAAAGAGAGAAACAATTTGCCAAATAAGCATCAATCTTCTCCAAGGTGGGAAAGCCCATATTCCAAAGCTTTAGTGATTGGAGCATGGGAGCACTTGATTCTTTATACGAAGTTCATGGATTTCTTACCAAACAAGCGGAAGAAGAACGATGACATGTTTTTTCTAACATATATGCCACCCTGACAGTGGTTGAGGCGTCAAGCTAATGACGTTAAACAAGCGCGTGACCTTTTAGGTCATGGACCGTCAAGCTATTGACGTTAAACGGGCGCTGATTGGGAGGCAACCCAAGGTTTTTATTTACTAATTTCTACTTTTAGTGTGCCTTGTTTGTGTTTGCAGGTGAAGTAAAGGAGTAGAGTCGAGACAGTTGGTTGAGTCGGAGAGATGGGCCCAAGACTATGAGGCCTATCAACAGTGGGAGTATTCCTATGAGGCAGACTTTGGCCTCAGAGAGAGACGGGATGAGAGCGGATATTCTCATCGATGACTCTACAGTTGGTATTTGCTTGATCCCTTGAACTTGAATTTTATTTTGTCTTTTATGAATGTTTATGTCTTTTTGAAAATTTGTGCACTATTAAGATTGGTTTGTAAAAAAATATGAGGTATGTTAGGTTAGCATTGATTGATACATGGATTTGTGATTCCCTTGTTGGTTGCTTGTATGTTTGAATTCTATTAGAAAAGTTGATGAAATTTCTCAAACATTGACCACTCGATAATCCGGCCAAGCCGTGAGATTTTGAGCCCAAACACTTAATTTTTTTTTCTGGTTAGGAGAGATTCCACAGCTTAGCTAATTCTCTAGAACTTGCTTATGTTCTCTTTCTTGATTGATCGTTATAAATTACACACCAAGGCAAGTTGTTTGTACCTTGAGCCTTTTGAAGCTACCTTGCTTATATAATAAATCCTTTGTTAACCCCTTTGAGCTGAAAGAAAAAATGTTATTGCTTGCCGAACCCAAGTTTTTTCAAAAGAAATGAAAGAACAAAAAAAAAGATGATTTTCTTGGAGTTCAGACACTTAAATTGAGCACATGGCTCATCACTAAGTTTGGGGTTGCTCCTGGTATTTGCAACCGAATAAGTTTGGGGTGGGATACTAGAGAACTAGAAAAAAAATGAATGAAAAGAAAAAAATATATATGATACAAAGAAAGAGGAATCTCATACACCCATGGGCGGACCTGCTTAAGGCATGGTGTGGCTATAGCCACACCAGCCCAGTCCAAATTTGTTTTTTTAAAAATAAATATATATTTTATAAATTATTTTAAGTAATTCTGTATATATATTTGTACAAATATTAATGTAAATATTAGTTTAGATTTTATTATTGATGACCGTAAATCTCTGGTACACATATTAGTTTAAGTATGAGTCCAAATATTAGTTCAATGTCTATTATTGATAGTTTAAAGTCCTTCATTATACTTAAAATGTTATTTTAAGTTATATAGTTAAATTTGATAATAATTTTGTTTGGTAAAAAAAATGGATAATAATTGAGTTTGTAATATTGGGTAAAATTACTAATTGAACTAGCATATAAATATGAAATGATATAAAAAATGTGTTTAATAAATATTTAATTGGAATAAAAATTAATAAGTTATAAGCTAGTATAACTTTGGGTTCTATATATTTTGGTTCATAGTAGGATATTTTGAAGCATCAAACAATATGGATATGCATAATTTAATAGGAATTTTTTGGTTTCTTGGATATAGTTTGTTGGTTTCTTTTTTTCTTAATAGAAATTTTCTAGTTTGTTTTTTTTTTTTTTAATATACATGATGTATTGGTAATAATCTCATATGTTTTTTGTTGTTTAATTAAATTATCAAAATGAATTTTTTTCTTTCAATAATAATTAAATTTTTAGCCCCACCAATTATTGGTGTCCAGGTCCGCCCCTGCATACACCTCTCAAAAAAAAGAAAAGTGATTGAAAAAAATAAATAAGTTCTCTAGTATAAACCCCTAAAATGTAAAGGGGAGAAAGAAAAAATAATAATAACTTCATTGTTTGAAAAAAAAGGTGATCGTGAAAACTCCAAGTTTTTCTGCTTACCATCCAAAAACATCCACCCTTAAACCTTAGCCCCGTTATAACCCTCAAGTCCTCTAAAGGTGTGAATTTGTTTGTGTGTCGATCGATTATAGAATGTTTGCAAGCCTATGGTTGAATAGCTATGACTGTGTTGATTGAGTGAATTTAACCATTTAAAACAGGAGAGAAAGTGAGGGAGTGAAGTGATTATGTTTGGTCAATGTTTGCAAAAGGTTCTTGTTTTTCTAATGAGATTCGGTGTGCAAGTAGATTCATGATAGGGATGATCTTTGAAATGTTGATTGAAATGTTTGACTTGATTGACTTTGTTGATTTGAATAAATTGTTGAGATAGTGTCAGGTTTTCCGATAGATGCAGATATTCCTTGAGGACAAGGAAAAGTTCAAGTTTGGGGTTGTGATGACTTCACGTCGTTACCATGTTGCTAACCATATTTCAAGGCATTTTAGTTAGCTTTATAACGTTTTCCGCAATGAAATAAAGAGAAAATAACATCGTTACAAGTTGGCTTGAAGCACAAGAAAAAGAAGAAAAATCAGCACAATTTGCATCATGACATATGCCCGGTATTTTGACCATATCTGGAGTTCCGTAACTCGGAATGACGCGGGACTTACGGCAAATGAAAGCTAAGATCAAGAGCTACAACTTTCATGAAAAGCATAAATACATATTCCCGGCCATTTGCGCCCAGGCGCCGCGCCCAAGCGCGGGCCCATAACCTAGTTCTATAAATTGGGATTTTCAGTCAGAATTAGGAGACAGAATTTTGACGGCAAAGAACTATTGCTCTGAGGCGATTTCTGGAGTGCAACAAGGAGATTTCAAGTGTGGAAACACATTCCAATCTTATTTGTAATGAATTCTATTACTCTATTTTGTTTTATTAATTCAATTATGAGTAGCTAAATTCCTATGATTGGATCTTAGGGGATTCTAATTGCTGTTACTCTTGAACCATGTAGTTTCATATGATATTTTAATGAATTACGAAGTTAGTTTCAGTTAATTATTCCTTGTGTTTAATGCTTTGCATGATTTGGCCAATTGTGTGATGAATCCAATTGTTTGTTTGACTATGAGAGTAGGAATAAATTTATCGATCTAGGAATAATTATTCAATTAACCGTTACTTAAGAGATTTCGAATTGTTAATTGAGAATTCAAAGGTTAAAGTGCCAAAACCTCAATTGATCATAAATCACCTAAGAGATTAGGGAGTTATGATCAAGGGAGAGGATTATGTTATCAAGAGATTGAGCATAATTACTTTTTTTAATCGAATCGTGAAACTAAATTTGTAATTTGTTAACATGCATGAACTACCAAGATTGATAGTAATTAGATGAACCGAAAAGGTCCAATCGCCTTCTTCTCTTGAAATCAAATCCTGTTTTGTTGCCGTTATTTTTCTAGAACCCTAATTCTATAAAAAAAAAACCCCTTTTAATTAATGCAAATTTACTCTCGTACGATTTCAATTATTTTCGTTTGATTCAGAACAATCCCTGCGGATACGATAATTTTTATACTTACTTTGATACTTCATCAAATGGCGCCGTTGCCGGGGATTGTTGATTGAATCAACAAGGTAATTGGATCATACGTAGTTTATTTTACTTTTATTTATTTTCTGTTTTTTATATTCCAAAAAAAAAAATTTATTTCTTTTACTTTGATTCTGTTAGAGTTTATTAAGGATCTTTAGTTATATTGTGTTTATTTATTTAGTAGATTTGTTTTATTTAAAATATTGATTAGGTTAGATTTTATTAGATTCTAAAAAAAAAAAAGTTAGAAAAAAAAATATTGTTCTCTTCTTGTCTTTTTCGTTGTGCTTTGCTACTAAAAAATTTCTCTAAGTTTTGTAGCAATGAATTCAAAATGGATTGGTAATAGATTGCTTGATTGCGAAGGAATTGTTGTTATTTGTTATCAACTCTATCTACAATCTCATGAGCACGATTGGGTGAATAAAAGACTAAAGTATTTGAAAGAGAGATGTGGATTTTGTGGGGCGAATCATCACAGTGACTATTGTGATCAATTTTGTTTAAATAAAGAAAAGCCAGAAGTGATCAACATCGATTATAACTTTCAACTCAAAAAGATTTTGGATGAATTTTTGAGGTCAAATCAAGTGCATTTGATAGATTTAGAGTTGAATGTAGTAATCTTGTTAAAAAGGCAAATGCGTGTGAGAACTTGGTTGAGAGTGAGATAGAACATTGTGATATTGTGGAAGAATAAGATTAATGGCATGAGAAGAGTGAACCATTTTGATATCTATGTGACATTTGAGTCTCAACCAATGGAGCTTAAAGAGAGAAACAATTTGCCAAATAAGCATCAATCTTCTCCAAGGTGGGAAAGCCCATATTCCAAAGCTTTAGTGATTGGAGCATGGGAGCACTTGATTCTTTATACGAAGTTCATGGATTTCTTACCAAACAAGCGGAAGAAGAACGATGACATGTTTTTTCTAACATATATGCCACCCTGACAGTGGTTGAGGCGTCAAGCTAATGATGTTAAACAAGCGCGTGACCTTTTAGGTCATGGACCGTCAAGCTATTGACGTTAAACGGGCGCTGATTGGGAGGCAACCCAAGGTTTTTATTTACTAATTTCTACTTTTAGTGTGCCTTGTTTGTGTTTGCAGGTTAAGTAAAGGAGTAGAGTCGAGACAGTTGGTTGAGTCGGAGAGATGGGCCCAAGACTATGAGGCCTATCAATAGTGGGAGTATTCCTATGAGGCAGACTTTGGCCTCAGAGAGAGACGGGATGAGAGCGGATATTCTCATCGATGATTCTACAGTTGGTATTTGCTTGATCCCTTGAACTTGAATTTTATTTTGTCTTTTATGAATGTTTATGTCTTTTTGAAAATTTGTGCACTATTAAGATTGGTTTGTAAAAAAATATGAGGTATGTTAGGTTAGCATTGATTGATACATGGATTTGTGATTCCCTTGTTGGTTGCTTGTATGTTTGAATTCTATTAGAAAAGTTGATGAAATTTCTCAAACATTGACCACTCGATAATCCGGCCAAGCCGTGAGATTTTGAGCCCAAACACTTAATTTTTTTTCTGGTTAGGAGAGATTCCACAGCTTAGCTAATTCTCTAGAACTTGCTTATGTTCTCTTTCTTGATTGATCGTTATAAATTACACACCGAGGCAAGTTGTTTGTACCTTGAGCCTTTTGAAGCTACCTTGCTTATATAATAAATCCTTTGTTAACCCCTTTGAGCTGAAAGAAAAAATGTTATTGCTTGCCAAACCCAAGTTTTTTCAAAAGAAATGAAAGAACAAAAAAAAAGATGATTTTCTTGGAGTTCAGACACTTAAATTGAGCACATGGCTCATCACTAAGTTTGGGGCTGCTCCTGGTATTTGCAACCGAATAAGTTTGGGGTGGGGTACTAGAGAACTAGAAAAAAAATGAATGAAAAGAAAAAAATATATATGATACAAAGAAAGAGGAATCTCATACACCTCTCAAAAAAAAGAAAAATGATTGAAAAAAATAAATAAGTTCTCTATTATAAACCGCTAAAATGTAAAGGGGAGAAAGAAAAAATAATAATAACTTCATTGTTTGAAAAAAAATGTGATCGTGAAAACTCCAAGTTTTTCTGCTTACCATCCAAAAATATCCACCCTTAAACCTTAGCCCCGTTATAACCCTCAAGTCCTCTAAAGGTGTGAATTTGTTTGTGTGTCGATCGATTATAGAATGTTTGCAAGCCTATGGTTGAATAGCTATGACTGTGTTGATTGAGTGAATTTAACCATTTAAAACAGGAGAGAAAGTGAGGGAGTGAAGTGATTATGTTTGGTCAATGTTTGCAAAAGGTTCTTGTTTTTCTAATGACATTCGGTGTGCAAGTAGATTCATGATAGGGATGATCTTTGAAATGTTGATTGAAATGTTTGACTTGATTGACTTTGTTGATTTGAATAAATTGTTGAGATAGTGTCAGGTTTTCCGATAGATGCGGATATTCCTTGGGGACAAGGAAAAGTTCAAGTTTGGGGTTGTGATGACTTCACGTCATTACCATGATGCTAACCATATTTCAAGGCATTTTAGTTAGTTTTATAACGTTTTCCGCAATGAAATAAAGAGAAAATAACATCGTTACAAGTTGGCTTGAAGCACAAGAAAAAGAAGAAAAATCAGCACAATTTGCATCATGACATATGCCCGGTATTTTGACCATATCTGGAGTTCCGTAACTCGGAATGACGCGGGACTTACGGCAAATGAAAGCTAAGATCAAGAGCTACAACTTTCATGAAGAGCATAAATACATATTCCCTGCCATTTGCGCCCAGGCGCCGCGCCCTAGCGCGGGCCCATAACCTAGTTCTATAAATTGGGATTTTCAGTCAGAATTAGGAGACAGAATTTTGACGGCAAAGAACTATTGCTCTGCGGCGATTTCTGAAGTGCAACAAGGAGATTTCAAGTGTGGAAACACATTCCAATCTTATTTGTAATGAATTCTATTACTCTATTTTGTTTTATTAATTGAATTATGAGTAGCTAAATTCCTATGATTGGATCTTAGGGGATTCTAATTGCGATTACTCTTGAACCATGTAGTTTCATATGATATTTTAATGAATTACGAAGTTAGTTTCAGTTACTTATTCCTTGTGTTTAATGCTTTGCATGATTTGGCCAATTGTGTGATGAATCCAATTGTTTGTTTGACTATGAGAGTAGGAATAAATTTATCGATCTAGGAATAATTATTCAATTAATCGTTACTTAAGAGATTTCGAATTGTTAATTGATAATTCAAAGGTTAAAGTGCCAAAACCTCAATTGATCATAAATCACCTAAGAGATTAGGGAGTTATGATCAAGGGAGAGGATTATGTTATCAAGAGATTGAGCATAATTACTTTTTTTAATCGAATCGTGAAACTAAATTTGTAATTTGTTAACATGCATGAACTACCAAGATTGATAGTAATTAGATGAACCGAAAAGGTCCAATCGCCTTCTTCTCTTGAAATCAAATCCTGCTTTCTTGCCGTTATTTTTCTAGAACCCTAATTCTATAAAAATAAAACCCCCTTTTAATTAATGCAAATTTACTCTCGTACGATTTCAATTATTTTCGTTTGATTCGGAACAATCCCTGTGGATACGATAATTTTTAAACTTACTTTGATACTTCATCAAATGGCGCCGTTGCCGGGGATTGTTGATTGAATCAACAAGGTAATTGGATCATACGTAGTTTATTTTACTTTTATTTATTTTCTGTTTTTGATATTCCAAAAAAAAAAATTTATTTCTTTTACTTTGATACTGTTAAGTTTATTTAGGATCTTTAGTTATATTGTGTTTATTTATTTAGTAGATTTGTTTTATTTAAAATATTGATTTGGTTAGATTTTATTAGATTCTTTAAAAAAAAAGTTAGAAAAAAAAATATTGTTCTCTTCATGTCTTTTTCGTTGTGCTTTGCTACCAAAAAATTTCTCTAAGTTTTGTAGCAATGAATTCAAAATGGATTGGTAATAGATTGCTTGATTGCGAAGGAATTGGTGTTATTTGTTATCAACTCTATCTACAATCTCATGAGCACGATTGGGTGAATAAAAGACTAAAGTATTTGAAAGAGAGATGTGGATTTTGTGGGGCGAATCATCACAATGACTATTGTGATCAATTTTGTTTAAATAAAAAAAATCCAGAAGTGATCAACATCGATTATAACTTTCAACTCAAAAAGATTTTGGATGAATTTTTGAGGTCAAATCAAGTGCATTTGATAGATTTGGAGTTGAATGTAGTAATCTTGTTAAAAAGGCAAATGTGTGTGAGAACTTGGTTGAGAGTGAGATAGAACATTGTGATATTGTGGAAGAATAAGATTAATGGCATGAGAAGAGTGAACCATTTTGATATCTATGTGACATTTGAGTCTCAACCAATGGAGCTTAAAGAGAGAAACAATTTGCCAAATAAGCATCAATCTTCTCCAAGGTGGGAAAGCCCATATTCCAAAGCTTTAGTGATTGGAGCATGGGAGCACTTGATTCTTTATACGAAGTTCATGGATTTCTTACCAAACAAGCGGAAGAAGAACGATGACATGTTTTTTCTAACAAATATGCCACCCTGACAGTGGTTGAGGCGTCAAGCTAATGACGTTAAACAAGCGCGTGACCTTTTAGGTCATGGACCGTCAAGCTATTGACGTTAAACGGACGCTGATTGGGAGGCAACCCAAGGTTTTTATTTACTAATTTCTACTTTTAGTGTGCCTTGTTTGTGTTTGCAGGTTAAGTAAAGGAGTAGAGTCGAGACAGTTGGTTGAGTCGGAGAGATGGCCCAAGACTATGAGGCCTATCAACAGTGGGAGTATTCCTATGAGGCAGACTTTGGCCTCAGAGAGAAACGGGATGAGAGCGGATATTCTCATCGATGACTCTACAGTTGGTATTTGCTTGATCCCTTGAACTTGAATTTTATTTTGTCTTTTATGAATGTTTATGTCTTTTTGAAAATTTGTGCACTATTAAGATTGGTTTGTAAAAAAATATGAGGTATGTTAGGTTAGCATTGATTGATACATGGATTTGTGATTCCCTTGTTGGTTGCTTGTATGTTTGAATTCTATTAGAAAAGTTGATGAAATTTCTCAAACATTGACCACTCGATAATCCGGCCAAGCCGTGAGCTTTTGAGCCCAAACACTTAATTTTTTTTCTGGTTAGGAGAGATTCCACAGCTTAGCTAATTCTCTAGAACTTGCTTATGTTCTCTTTCTTGGTTGATCGTTATAAATTACACACCGAGGCAAGTTGTTTGTACCTTGAGCCTTTTGAAGCTACCTTGCTTATATAATAAATCCTTTGTTAACCCCTTTGAGCTGAAACAAAAAATGTTATTGCTTGCCGAACCCAAGTTTTTTCAAAAGAAATGAAAGAACAAAAAAAAATGATTTTCTTGGAGTGTTGATACTTAAATTGAGCACATGGCTCATCACTAAGTTTGGGGTTGCTCCTGGTATTTGCAACCAAATAAGTTTGGGGTGGGATACTAGAGAACTAGAAAAAAAATGAATGAAAAGAAAAAAATATATATGATACAAAGAAAGAGGAATCTCATACACCCATGGACGGACCTGCTTAAGGCATGGTGTGGCTGTAGCCACACCAGCCCAGTCCAAATTTGTTTTTTTTTTAAATAAATATATATTTTATAAATTATTTTAAGTAATTCTGTATATATATTTGTACAAATATTAATGTAAATATTAGTTTAGAGTTTATTATTGATGACCGTAAATCTCTCGTACACATATTAGTTTAAGTATGAGTCCAAATATTAGTTCAATGTCTATTATTGATAGTTTAAAGTCCTTCATTATACTTAAAATGTTATTTTAAGTTATATAGTTAAATTTGATAATAATTTTGTTTGGTAAAAAAAATGGATAATAATTGAGTTTGTAATATTGGGTAAAATTACTAATTGAACTAGCATATAAATATGAAATGATATAAAAAATGTGTTTAATAAATATTTAATTGGAATAAAAATTAATAAGTTATAAGCTAGTATAACTTTGGGTTCTATATATTTTGGTTCATAGTAGGATATTTTGAAGCATCAAACAATATGGATATGCATAATTTAATAGGAATTTTTTGGTTTCTTGGATATAGTTTGTTGGTTTCTTTTTTTCTTAATAGAAATTTTCTAGTTTGTTTTTTTTTTTGAATATACATGTTGTATTGGTAATAATCTCATATGTTTTTTGTTGTTAAATTAAATTATCAAAATGAATTTTTTTCATTCAATAATAATTAAATTTTTAGCCCCACCAATTATTGGTGTCCAGGTCCGCCCCTGCATACACCTCTCAAAAAAAAGAAAAGTGATTGAAAAAAATAAATAAGTTCTTTAGTATAAACCGCTAAAATGTAAAGGGGAGAAAGAAAAAATAATAATAACTTCATTGTTTGAAAAAAAAGGTGATCGTGAAAACTCCAAGTTTTTCTGCTTACCATCCAAAAACATCCACCCTTAAACCTTAGCCCCGTTATAACCCTCAAGTCCTCTAAAGGTGTGAATTTGTTTGTGTGTCGATCGATTATAGAATGTTTGCAAGCCTATGGTTGAATAGCTATGACTGTGTTGATTGAGTGAATTTAACAATTTAAAACAGGAGAGAAAGTGAGGGAGTGAAGTGATTATGTTTGGTCAATGTTTGCAAAAGGTTCTTGTTTTTCTAATGACATTCGGTGTGCAAGTAGATTCATGATAGGGATGATCTTTGAAATGTTGATTGAAATGTTTGACTTGATTGACTTTGTTGATTTGAATAAATTGTTGAGATAGTGTCAGGTTTTCCGATAGATGCAGATATTCCTTGAGGACAAGGAAAAGTTCAAGTTTGGGGTTGTGATGACTTCACGTCATTACCATGTTGCTAACCATATTTCATGGCGTTTTAGTTAGCTTTATAACGTTTTCCGCAATGAAATAAAGAGAAAATAACATCGTTACAAGTTGGCTTGAAGCACAAGAAAAAGAAGAAAAATCAGCACAATTTGCATCATGACATATGCCCGGTATTTTGACCATATCTGGAGTTCCGTAACTCGGAATGACGCGGGACTTACGGCAAATGAAAGCTAAGATCAAGAGCTACAACTTTCATGAAGAGCATAAATACATATTCCCTGCCATTTGCGCCCAGGCGCCGCGCCCAAGCGCGGGCCCATAACCTAGTTCTATAAATTGGGATTTTCAGTCAGAATTAGGAGACAGAATTTTGACGGCAAAGAACTATTGCTCTGAGGCGATTTCTGAAGTGCAACAAGGAGATTTCAAGTGTGGAAACACATTCCAATCTTATTTGTAATGAATTCTATTACTCTATTTTGTTTTATTAATTCAATTATGAGTAGCTAAATTCCTATGATTGGATCTTAGGGGATTCTAATTGCTGTTACTCTTGAACCATGTAGTTTCATATGATATTTTAATGAATTACGAAGTTAGTTTCAGTTAATTATTCCTTGTGTTTAATGCTTTGCATGATTTGGCCAATTGTGTGATGAATCCAATTGTTTGTTTGACTATGGGAGTAGGAATAAATTTATCGATCTAGGAATAATTATTCAATTAACCGTTACTTAAGAGATTTCGAATTGTTAATTGAGAATTCAAAGGTTAAAGTGCCAAAACCTCAATTGATCATAAATCACCTAAGAGATTAGGGAGTTATGATCAAGGCGGAGGATTATGTTATCAAGAGATTGAGCATAATTACTTTTTTTAATCGAATCGTGAAACTAAATTTGTAATTTGTTAACATGCATGAACTACCAAGATTGATAGTAATTAGATGAACCGAAAAGGTCCAATCGCCTTCTTCTCTTGAAATCAAATCCTGTTTTCTTGCCGTTATTTTTCTAGAACCCTAATTCTATAAAAAAAAACCCTTTTAATTAATGCAAATTTACTCTCGTACGATTTCAATTATTTTCGTTTGATTCGGAACAATCCCTGCGGATACGATAATTTTTATACTTACTTTGATACTTCATCAAATGGCGCCGTTGCCGGGGATTGTTGATTGAATCAACAAGGTAATTGGATCATACGTAGTTTATTTTACTTTTATTTATTTTCTGTTTTTGATATTCCAAAAAAAAAAAAATTTATTTCTTTTACTTTGATTCTGTTAGAGTTTATTTAGGATCTTTAGTTATATTGTGTTTATTTATTTAGTAGATTTTATTAGATTCTAAAAAAAAAAAGTTAGAAAAAAAAATATTGTTCTCTTCATGTCTTTTTCGTTGTGCTTTGCTACTAAAAAATTTCTCTAAGTTTTGTAGCAATGAATTCAAAATGGATTGGTAATAGATTGCTTGATTGCGAAGGAATTGGTGTTATTTGTTATCAACTCTATCTACAATCTCATGAGCACGATTGGGTGAATAAAAGACTAAAGTATTTGAAAGAGAGATGTGGATTTTGTGGGGCGAATCATCACAGTGACTATTGTGATCAATTTTGTTTAAATAAAGAAAAGCCAGAAGCGATCAACATCGATTATAACTTTCAACTCAAAAAGATTTTGGATGAATTTTTGAGGTCAAATCAAGTGCATTTGATAGATTTAGAGTTGAATGTAGTAATCTTGTTAAAAAGGCAAATGCGTGTGAGAACTTGGTTGAGAGTGAGATAGAACATTGTGATATTGTGGAAGAATAAGATTAATGGCATGAGAAGAGTGAACCATTTTGATATCTATGTGACATTTGAGTCTCAACCAATGGAGCTTAAAGAGAGAAACAATTTGCCAAATAAGCATCAATCTTCTCCAAGGTGGGAAAGCCCATATTCCAAAGCTTTAGTGATTGGAGCATGGGAGCACTTGATTCTTTATACGAAGTTCATGGATTTCTTACCAAACAAGCGGAAGAAGAACGATGACATGTTTTTTCTAACATATATGCCACCCTGACAGTGGTTGAGGCGTCAAGCTAATAACGTTAAACAAGCGCGTGACCTTTTAGGTCATGGACCGTCAAGCTATTGACGTTAAACGGGCGCTGATTGGGAGGCAACCCAAGGTTTTTATTTACTAATTTCTACTTTTAGTGTGTCTTGTTTGTGTTTGCAGGTTAAGTAAAGGAGTAGAGTCGTGACAGTTGGTTGAGTCAGAGAGATGGGCCCAAGACTATGAGGCCTATCAACAGTGGGAGTATTCCTATGAGGCAGACTTTGGCCTCAGAGAGAGACGGGATGAGAGCGGATATTCTCATCGATGACTCTACAGTTGGTATTTGCTTGATCCCTTGAACTTGAATTTTATTTTGTCTTTTATGAATGTTTATGTCTTTTTGAAAATTTGTGCACTATTAAGATTGGTTTGTAAAAAAATATGAGGTATGTTAGGTTAGCATTGATTGATACATGGATTTGTGATTCCCTTGTTGGTTGCTTGTATGTTTGAATTCTATTAGAAAAGTTGATGAAATTTCTCAAACATTGACCACTCGATAATCCGGCCAAGCCGTGAGATTTTGAGCCCAAACACTTAATTTTTTTTCTGGTTAGGAGAGATTCCACAGCTTAGCTAATTCTCTAGAACTTGCTTATGTTCTCTTTCTTGATTGATCGTTATAAATTACACACCGAGGCAAGTTGTTTGTACCTTGAGCCTTTTGAAGCTACCTTGCTTATATAATAAATCCTTTGTTAACCCCTTTGAGTTGAAAGAAAAAATGTTATTGCTTGCCGAACCCAAGTTTTTTCAAAAGAAATGAAAGAACAAAAAAAAAAAGATGATTTTCTTGGAATTCAGACACTTAAATTGAGCACATGGCTCATCACTAAGTTTGGGGTTGCTCCTGGTATTTGCAACCGAATAAGTTTGGGGTGGGGTACTAGAGAACTAGAAAAAAAATGAATGAAAAGAAAAAAATATATATGATACAAAGAAAGAGGAATCTCATACACCTCTCAAAAAAAAGACAAATGATTGAAAAAAATAAATAAGTTCTCTAGTATAAACCGCTAAAATGTAAAGGGGAGAAAGAAAAAATAATAATAACTTCATTGTTTGAAAAAAAAGGTGATCGTGAAAACTCCAAGTTTTTCTGCTTACCATCCAAAAATATCCACCCTTAAACCTTAGACCCGTTATAACCCTCAAATCCTCTAAAGGTGTGAATTTGTTTGTGTGTCGATCGATTATAGAATGTTTGCAAGCCTATGGTTGAATAGCTATGACTGTGTTGATTGAGTGAATTTAACCATTTAAAACAGGAGAGAAAGTGAGGGAGTGAAGTGATTATGTTTGGTCAATGTTTGCAAAAGGTTCTTGTTTTTCTAATGACATTCGGTGTGCAAGTAGATTCATGATAGGGATGATCTTTGAAATGTTGATTGAAATGTTTGACTTGATTGACTTTGTTGATTTGAATAAATTGTTGAGATAGTGTCAGGTTTTCCGATAGATGCAGATATTCCTTGAGGACAAGGAAAAGTTCAAGTTTGGGGTTGTGATGACTTCACGTCATTACCACGTTGCTAACCATATTTCAAGGCATTTTAGTTAGCTTTATAACGTTTTCCGCAATGAAATAAAGAGAAAATAACATTGTTACAAGTTGGCTTGAAGCACAAGAAAAAGAAGAAAAATCAGCACAATTTGCATCATGACATATGCCCGGTATTTTGACCATATCTGGAGTTCCGTAACTCGGAATGACGCGGGACTTACGGCAAATGAAAGCTAAGATCAAGAGCTACAACGTTCATGAAGAGCATAAATACATATTCCCTGCCATTTGCGCCCAGGCGCCGCGCCCAAGCGCGGACCCATAACCTAGTTCTATAAATTGGGATTTTCAGTCAAAATTAGGAGACAGAATTTTGACGGCAAAGAACTATTGCTCTGAGGCGATTTCTGAAGTGCAATAAGGAGATTTCATGTGTGGAAACACATTCCAATCTTATTTGTAATGAATTCTATTACTCTATTTTGTTTTATTAATTCAATTATGAGTAGCTAAATTCCTATGATTGGATCTTAGGGGATTCTAATTGCTATTACTCTTGAACCATGTAGTTTCATATGATATTTTAATGAATTACGAAGTTAGTTTCAGTTAATTATTCCTTGTGTTTAATGCTTTGCATGATTTGGCCAATTGTGTGATGAATCCAATTGTTTGTTTGACTATGAGAGTAGGAATAAATTTATCGATCTAGGAATAATTATTCAATTAATCGTTACTTAAGAGATTTCGAATTGTTAATTGATAATTCAAAGGTTAAAGTGCCAAAACTTCAATTGATCATAAATCACCTAAGAGATTAGGGAGTTATGATCAAGGGAGAGGATTAAATTTGTAATTTGTTAACATGCATGAACTACCAAGATGGATAGTAATTAGATGAACCGAAAAGGTCCAATCGCCTTCTTCTCTTGAAATCAAATCCTATTTTCTTGCCGTTATTTTTCTATAACCCTAATTCTATAAAAAAAACCCCTTTTAATTAATGCAAATTTACTCTCGTACGATTTCAATTATTTTCGTTTGATTCGGAACAATCCCTGCGGATACGATAATTTTTATACTTACTTTGATACTTCATCATAAATCCACATGAACCACTGATTTTTCAGATTTTTCACCGATTTTGTAATTGGACGGTTTTTGGACTTGATCAGACCAGATACTAGTCTAACTAGACAGTTTTTGGACTTGATCGGACCGGATACTAGTCCGGTTCTCAATCTAACTAGTTGAATCAACCGGTCCAGTCCAATTTTAATTACCTTACACTAGATATACATACTATTTAAAGTAGAAGACACCACTTTAGAATTCACATGAAACACTACCTTGAAAAACCACAAGACCAGGCCAACTCTAAACCTTGTAATACACCCCATAGGTGCGCTACATAAGTACACAAGAGGCCAAGAACTTTGAAAAGCTACAGATCCAATTACCATTATTGTCCCTCCAAACTCAACCCCTTTGAAGCACCGTCAGTAAGCATTCAACTTGATCTTCCAATAAATATGAGCAAGCACCCATTTAAAATTAACCACACAAGTGCAAGGCTGCTCAATATTTTTTATAATGGTACTCTTAAATTATAATTTTGCATCATGCAATCCACTTCCTACCATGGCCTAGAAGGGAGATAAAACTCAGCACCATGGTTAGCCTTGTTCCTCCAATACTAAAGAGAATGACATGAAGTCGTCCAAAAGGCTGACCGATCATAATCTTCTCTTCCGAGATCATCCAACAAATTAAACTCAATCCATCTCGCCAAAATGCACCAAAACCATTCACGACTTGGAGCCAAATAGACAACATTCAACCATATACTCATTGCTATGAAACAGTCACACATCACATGCAACGATCATTTCATATATAGGATTCAGACACTGCCTACAAAAGGACTGTCAAGCCTCGTCCAATGCCTTCAATTGTTAGTAAACAACCGACTATGTTTTAGAAGCCAGACAAGTGCTTAATACACTCAGGATCCTCTATCTACCAGACACACAACCATCCACCAAAATTATTTGGTTCATATCCTTGCAGAATGTCGTAAGCAGCTGCAACAGAAAATTCTCCAATCTTAACTCCCAGAAATAAATATAGATTGTTTCCATCAACACCTAAATGAGCAGGAATAGCCATAATTTTATCAATAATTTCACTAAGCACCCAAGGTCTCAAGCTTGAGCAATTTTCCCAATCATGACTCACGAGGGATTTTGATATTCATATTGGAAATTATAATTCCTTGAACAATCCAATAATCATTCCAAGCATTCACATTCTCACCATTACCAATGGACCAAAATCCAATATCACCAAGATTTGGCCAAAGCTGAACAAAAGCCATCCATAAACTTGAATCAACTTGCTTAGCCACTACATTTTTCACATACAGGTTCTCTCGATCATATTTCATTTTCGACACATCACACCCAAGAGAATCGTCCCCACACAATAATTTTCAACCAAGCTTAAGAAGGCAAGCCTTATTCATAGCTTCCAAGTTCCTCAATCTAAGCCCACCCAAACACTTAAGCATAGCTACCGCATCCCATATCAATGCATGAATATGCTTACTTCAATCACCATTGCCCCAAATAAAGGCTCTCTCAATTTTACGTATTTCGTGAATATAAGATTTTGGAAGAAGATTACTCATCATTAGATGAGTTTGAATCACTTCAATGACTAGCTTTGTCTCAGTAGCTCAACCTGCACAAGATATACTTGGCATTCCAGAAAGAAAATTTATTTGTTTTTGCAATGTATGGGTTAAAACTAACTAATATCATTTAGAAATAGAAAACGAAATTTTGTTTACAACTAGATCGCCATCAGGATAATCATTTTAACATGGCTGACATTTAAATTTATTTTTAAAATAACAGAAATTTGATATTGTTAAGTAGCAATTTGCCAACAAAATAACAATTTGTCAGTGTATGCCATTGTGTATGTACTTTTACACGTACTCAAATATAGATTATGAAAAAAGCATAATTGAGAAAACCTGGTGATTCTAGTTGAAGATTTCAAGTCTCTGCTTTGTTAACTGGGGAGATCTTCAATCAAATATAATATAAAGAATGAGACAATACAATTCCAGATCAAGTCTATCGTACATATCACGGTTGTGGCGCTAAGGTCCAATTCGGATGGACCCTGGTCCAGTCCGTAACAGATTACTTTGGGCCCAACAATTCAACAAATGTGGTTTCTGTATAGGGAACCGTAGATCCTAAGTTAAGAAGCAATGTTTCCCAAACCTTGACTCCTGGAACAAAACTTTTTGCAACAATTTTATTCATCAACACAACTGAATCAGTAACCAAACCGTTTTGACACATTTGAAGTATGATACTATCAAATGTTGAAGATCTAGGATAAAAGCACTTCTCCATCATTTCCTCCAACAAAACACATGCTTCACCAATCTCATCATTACCAACCAAACCATCAAGCATGATCCTGTATGTATGCAAGTTTGGGTCAACACCCTTAAACCTCATCTCCTTCATTACCCTCTTTGCCTTACCGAAATCCCCTTTCATACACAATGCACCTAATAAAGTATTGTAAGTAACCACATTTGGTTTGCATCCTAACTTTTCCATAGAAACAACAATTTGCATTGCCTCATCAAAATTGTTCTGCTTACACAAACCATTTATATACACATTGTAAGTATAAACATCAGGAATGAGTCCTAATACAAGTATTTCATCAAATAATTCATCTAACTTCACATAATCACCTTCTTTAACAATTCCACTCAAAACAATAGTATAACAAACAATATCAGGCTTAATTCCATCTTCTTTGAGCTGATTCAAAATTTCCAAAGCATCCTTACCTTTCCCTACCTTCACCAAAAACTTAATCATATTGGTACAATCCATTAGACCCGGACAAAACCCTAGTTTCCTCATATTTCCCCAAACAAACAAAGCCTCAGCGCTAGTTAAATCGTTTTGTTCACACAATGACAATATAATCAAAGAACATATCTTATCATCCAAACTATAACCATCTTCTACCATACAATTCATTATCTTAATAGCATAATCAACCCTCTTAATTCTACACAATGCCTCAATCAAAACCCGAAAAGTTGATTCCTCGAGACGAATTTTCATATGCTGGCTCTTCAACAAAATATTTGGAACCATTTTGAGACACTCTCTCTTTCTACAAAGCAATGAAAGCAACAAGTTCAAAGAACAAACAGTTGGCGTGCACCTAAACCTAGGGATTCTGAAAAACAAATCAACAGCATCATGAATGCTATCAGCAAGACCATAGAACCTAATAAGATACAAAAAGATGCCCTCAGGTGTTTCAAACTTCTCATTGTGTTCAAGATGGTTGAGAATATGAGGAATTTCATGTAATTGTGAAGTGTTGTTGGTTAAGGTTTTGATGAGAAAAAAGTAAGCTTTTGGAGTTGGGTCAGTGTTATAAGCTTTGAATGAGTCAATAAGAGTGGAAAGAAGAAAAGGGCTGTTGTTGTTTTGTAGTTGGGGTTGAATGGTTGCTTGTTTGACAATTTGCATAGCTTGTTGTTCACCAAAATTGTGGTGCCATGAAGTTTTGTAAGGTGAATGTGGCCATTTTCTAAATTTTCTGAGGTATTTGTTTGCACTTTTGGATAAAGGGTTTCTCACCATTTTTCGATTTGTTTTAAGAAACAAAGAAAAAAGAGACAATGATGACCAATTTTTTTATATGATAAATTGGATGAACCTTTCTCTCTCTTTCCCGATTTGATTTGTAGGTTGTAAATATACAAAAGTCATCGGCAATAACTATTACACGTATGGTGGCAAGAGTCCTCTAGGACACACAACAAGCAGCTTCCTCCAAAGCTCCTTTTTTCCATTCCTCTCTTATCCACAAAGCACCTGATAAATATATTGATTAAAATTGCATCAATGTCTCAAATCAGTGACTCAAATTGCACCAAATCAGTGACTCAAATTAATCATGAGGCTACTCAAAGGGTAAGGAGCAACTAGATACAATTGAGAGGCCTAAGGGTAAAAGTAAACAAATATTGAATTCTCCCCATATGGCATCTGTCACTTGCTACCTTACCTTATTTCCATACTTGGAAATCCATAGATAAACATTATATATACATATATACATGTGTTTGTTTATAAGGAGATTAGCCTAGAGATATCAGTACAAATTTTAAAGTATTTTTGTCACTTTAAAGAAGTAGATAATCATATGCAAGTACATATATGGGCACCTATGTCACTTCAAAAATTCATTTCTCTTTGATGCAAATTAGACATACCAATTCCAATTTAAAAAAATTATCAGGATAATTTAAGTAATAAGTATGAAGCAACAATGGTAAAAACGCTAGTTTCGAATTGAAACCACATTAATTGCACTCTACAATCACCAATATCTAAACAACTTCTTACTGCTCCTTGCCACTAGATTCTGAAATGTGACTTTGCAGTTAGTGTTTGATATATGAATAGAACTCAGCATAACAGTCTGTTTTATTCTATTCTCTTTGATTCAACGCATCAAAATATATGTTTTTTCTACCTTTGAGAACTGGAAACAAGACCAGGTTAATTTCATCATACAAGTAAAACATCAATTTGATTAACTTTTAAGCACCGGAAACAACAGGACCAGATTTATTTCATTCACAATTAAACAAGTTATACTCAATTATTAGGGTCCAATGCTACACCAAAAACAAAACTATTACACATATTATTTCATTTAATTTGAGAACAAACTACCATTTTGGTCCCTGGAAGTGTACCTTGCTGTTACATTCGTCCCTGAATATATCGAAATTGCAATTAGGTCGACAAGCGTCTCTTTTATTTTATTAGTCATTTTGGTCCTCAAACATGTTTTTAGGTAGTCAATTTGATCCTCAAATTGTTTTTCAATAGTCAATATAGTCCATAAAATTACTAACAAAACAGGCACTAGGGATGTATTTGCAATTTTGATACATTCAGAGATTAATATGACAGCGAGTTACACTTCCAAAGACGACTAAATGGTGTTTTGCCCTTTAATTCATCCATGAATTCTAACCTATAGTCTGTCATAATTTCACACACAAAATACTCTAACCAGAACCAATTGAACCTTTCCCTCATCATACAAAGAAGGTAGAGAGCCAACAATCAGGTACAAAAATATCATCAACTCTAGAATATACATTGATATCAAGGAAATGCAACTGAAGAACAAGTAGACAAAGTGAGAGAGGGGGATACCTTGGAATGGCGGATTCAACGAAACGTGGATTTAGTGAGACCGGGTGAGTTGCACCACCGTTTTGCCTTCGATTCTTCCTTCTAGGGTTCGTCTTCCTTTTATTTTTTGTATTGAAAAGAATAATCAGAAATCGAAAATGCGAATGAAGTAATGAGACGATGGGAAGGAAATGAATGGAAATGTAACCGAAGCAAATCTATAATGGGAATGTTTTAGATTGTTTAGTGGAAAATGTTTCTATTCAATTGTGAGTTAGAGTTAGTGTGGGTTTGAGTTCTTTCTCTGCAAATATATACCCCTCTCGATTGCAGGAATCAAACCGTAGTCTCGTGTCAATCACCACTGAATCAACTAACTATTGGTAAAATTTAAAAAATTTAGATTTAAAGAAACATGAATTGTGAAATTTAAGATTTATATTTCTGAGAAACTGAGTTTTCTCGAAAAATTTGGTTAAGTTCTTCGGTTTTCTTATAGTGTTTGCATATCTCCACAATGCTTATGAACACTAAAAAAAAGTAGTTTTTTTTTTTTTTTAAAATTCAAAAGCTCACATCATTTCATTATTTAAATAAGCAATAATACAAAGAGATATAGTCTCAAAAGTATAGCGACTAGATCAAGAAATAGCCGCCCTAGCAAGCGTATGAGCAACCATATTCACTTGTCGTTTAATGAACTTCACCACAAAGTTTGAATTCGACAACAGGGGCGGATCTGCATGAGGCTAGGTGTGGCTATAGCCACACCAGTCCGGCCCAATTTTTTTTTAAATTAATAATAATAATAATATTTATAAAATTTTTTAAATTATTCTATATACATATTCATACAAATATTAATATAAATATTAATTTAAAGTTTATTATTGATGATTGTAAGTATTTCGGTACACATATTAATTTAAGTATTAGTTTAAGTATTAGTACAAATATTAATTTATAGTCTATTATTTATCATTTCAAATCTTTCGTTATACGTAGAGTATTAGGTTAAGTAATATAGTTTAATTTTAGAATAATCAATTTTTACTTTGTTTGTCAAAAAATAGTGGATAACTAATTGAGTTTGTATGATTGGTTAAAAATAGAAATTGAACTATCATATAAATATGAAATGACATAAAAGATGATTTTTTTTCAAGTTAAATTATAAGGGTAAAATTGGAATAAAAAGTAATAAGTTATAAGCTAATTGAATTAGCTTATCAAAACAAATTATAAATTGGTATAATTTTGGGTTCTATATATTTTGATTTAAGGTAAGATCTTGTGAAGCATCAAACAATAGTCATATATATTATTTAGAAGATATTCAATAAGTTATAATCCTTTTTTTTTAAATAGAAATTTTTTAGTTTTTTGGATATAGTTTATTGATTTTTCTTTTTGAATAGAAATTTTATGATTTGTTGGTTTATTATTGTTTTTTTTTTTAATATACATGTTGTAATAGTAGTAATCTTATATATTGTTTGTTATTTAACAAATTATCGAAATAATTTTTTTCATTGGTTCATAAATTTTTAGTCACACTAGTATTATGTGTCCAGGTCTGCCCCTATTCGACAACAAAATACGTTTAACATTACAAATAATAGCACTAAACTCCGAGGAACTGCTGTGAGAATTATAAATTGCATCAAGTACATACTTTGAATCGGTCTCAAAAATGACTTGTGTAGCTCTCTCATTTTCCAAAACTTTTATAGCTTCAAGGAGTGCTAATGCTTCACCTTCACCAACAGAATATTTTGCTTCCCTCCATGTAGTTCCAGCCCTTATGAACCTTCCAAAATGGTCGCGTAAACACCATCTCGCACTAGTTTTGTTAATATGATGATGAAATCTGGCGTCGACGTTGCATTTGCTCCAACCCATGGGAGGTTTCTGCTAAGTAGTCACTTGTTGCTGCTGTTCTGCTAATGTTTGATGCTCCTGTAATGCAAACCTGTCATGCCAAAATTGCAATGCTTTGTACCCCATGCTTCGGCCAGCTTCATTCTTTCCATTCCATACCTTATCATTTCTATTATTCCACACCATCCACAAGAGCACAGCAAACTGTCCGGCAATGGCGCGATCCTCCTCTTGACAGACCGAAAATATCAGTTCTGGCAGCGTCTGTATGTGCTGGTTGCGGGCTGCTACTAATTGGTCAAGATCGGCAGTTTGTCGCGCAACAACATTGTCATTACAAGTAATAAAAATATGCCAATCGTCCTCGTTATTTTGATCACACAATGGACATATTAATGGGCAAGGTACACACCTATCTTGAAGCCGAACACGAGTTGGAATACATCCCTTACAAATCCTCCAAAGTAAGTGCTTCACTTATGGCGGTGCTTGTATTTTCCAAATGCAACTCCAATTCACTTGCTCTACCGGATTCATTACCTTCCCTGAAATAATCATCAACATTTTGTAACCACTTTTAACACTATATTGGCCTTACATGCTATCTATCCAAATTAATTTATCATCCTCAATCATATTGTACCCAAGCTCCTTCATCACCTCTCAACCATGGATCATTCATCATTCATAACTCTTATATTCGCGCCGCTACCAATAATCCACCTACAACCACTTATTAGAATATGACGAGCTTTCCAAATACTCCGCCACGCATAGCTCGGATTATGCCCAATACGGGAATCAAAGAGAGACGAGTTAGAAAAATACCTTGCTTTGTATAGCTTAGCCACCAAAGTGTGTGGGTTTGTCATGAAATTCCACCCTTGCTTTGCTATCATTGCTAAGTTAAAGGAGTGCAAGTCCCTAAATCCCATTCCTCCAAGAGCCTTCGGGTAAGCCATGCTGTCCCAAGCTAGCCACTTTATCCCTTGATAATGCGCCCCACCTCCCCACCAAAATGAATTCATCATGCGCTCAATTTCTTTAATAGTCATTTCTGGCAAGAGATAGATGCTCATAACATACGATGGGATAGCTTGTAAAACTGACTTAATCATAACCTTTTTGCCGGCTTCTAAAAAAATAGTTTAAAGAGCATGTATCGGAAGTGTAAATTAATTTTACATCGACAATCAATAAAAATACTTCTATCTTTCATGTTATTATATAAAGAAAGTAGAGAAAAGTGGTGTGACGTGACAGAAAATATAATCGTGATTGGTTGATAGTGTAAAATTATTTTACACTATCAGTGCATATTCTTTTTGTGATAGTACAATCGACATGTTATCGACCATGTTACAAGTTAGCTAGAATAATCTCATGTTTCCATGTCCTAACTCCAAACTCATGAAAATAACAAAATGACTCAAAGCTAAAATCTACCTTCACTTCTTCACTTCCAAGTTCCAACATTGATATATATGTATTAATTGAATTTTGTAACCATACTGGGAGAAAACATGTCCTTCAAATTAGAGAAACTTACTTAATATATGCTCCTTCAAATTAGAAAAAACTTGTCCTCTGTGATGTAATTAATTAATAGTAACATTATAACTTCATATTAAAATTTCAACACAATCACATATAAACACAAAATGGATAAGTAATTAAAGGCGTAACTTAACATTACAGAAGCAGTTTTAAGTATATTGCTTAACATTCATAGAAGTAGCTTAACATTACTGAAATAAGAACGAAGATGATGAAGAGGAGAAAAATGGCTTCAGTAACAAATTATGAAGAATTTGTCAAAAAAAAAAAAATTATGAAGAATAAAAAGGTGAACAATATCTGGTTCGAGCGAATGAAAAGAAAAAAAAAACGAAAGGAATTATATATGTTGTTCTGGTGAACATTTAAGGGGGGTGATAATTGTGTTGATTCAATAAATCATATGAGTAATTTTTGTACACAAAAATTATGTGATCCTTTTCTTTGATGTATGAAGAGTCTATTTATAGACATCTTCCTCTGGGTGATCATGAATTGCTTTTCCCTTTTGTAATGGTTTTGCCACTCCTCCATTATGTTGATCATGGGTGGTTTACCATTACCCCACCTCTCATGTGTGCAGATCATGGGCTTGGTGGACGGTTACCTCCTTTCAAGTCTTTGCTTAGTGGAGATCATGTGATGTTGCGTGTGCATACTGAGTCTTCATGATTAACAGTTGCAGTTGGGGCGAGGGCGCCGTCTCCATGACGCGTCACCGTTGAATAACTTTCCCGCCAAGTTACTCTTTTGAATTTCATGGGTTGGATAATTGGGTCATCTTGTTATTGGGCCTATGCCATTTATTTTTGGGCCGTAGTCCAGTCCACAGCCCCCAAGCACGAGGCTCAAAGAGGCGAAGTGGTGATAGTGGTAGGACGTGGAGAAATAATTGTCCCCTACTTCGTCTTTATTGCATAATAACTTCTATAAATAATCATGTTTGCAGCGTTGATTTCCATTCATCTTTGCGTTAACTTTGCTTTTCTTTGTAGTTGAGTCATGGATTCTTTTGCTCCTTGCTTAGAAATCTCATCTCGCCTCGCCTTGGGCGTGTTTGCCTCTTTTGGCGTCATCTCTTCGGCGATCATTGGCGATGTGGCGTTGTTCTGCATCGTCCCCTCTTTTGTTGGTTCGTACTTTTGTCTTCTTTGCTGCATATTAATTTTTTTGTTTCCCTTCGGTGTTTTTGACAATCTTGAAGGACTATTCAATTCATATAGTAGTGAGAATCAGGGTACAATACAGACAACAGAAGAGTGACCAGATTCATATGCAGTTATACGGATTCATCCATGGTGGCTTTTATATACTTCGATTATAGAAAGAAATAGATAAATTGATAAATTTTACCAAGGCGAGTTAGAATGATATCACCTGGGTTATGCTAAAATACTGGTGTCACAGAGAAGATGGTGGGCGGACTCGCCCTAGAGAAAATAATGTGGTGACGTGGTGGCGTTTTCTTTTCTTTTTCAGAGTGACCATAGGCGACTTAACATCGTTGGACCAACTTCTTTTTTCTTTGAATTTTGTATCTTGATTTCAATCAATGAATTTCTTTGATTCTGAATGAGTTTATTCTTGCCTCTATCGCCCTTGGGCGACTCGTCTCATATCTCTTTGTTTATGGCATCTTGGAGGATAATCTGTCTATTTAAGATAAAAATCTGTTAATAATAAAAGTAATGCATAGAGTTACCTTTTTTTTTTTTTTGAAAACAAACAATTTTATTAGAAACTAGAGAGAACTGTTTACACCCTCCATATCAGATAGGATATGAGAGGCAATACAATGTGGAAAGTTATGTAGCCAAACTCTATTGGGCTCCTTAATAGCTAAGCGGGCCAGATTGTGGGCCACCTGATTCCCATTCCTATTCACCCAGCTAACCGATACAGAATCAGAGCTATCTAAATCCCTAGAAACCTTTCGAATGACATTTCCCCAATTTGTGCAGGGGTAGAGCTTCTTCTCCAGCGCAGTGGTAAGGACTTTGGCATCCGTTTCAATGATCACCTTCTGAAGATTAAGGGTTTTAATCCAGTTCAGAGCTTCACTTATGCCTATAGCTTCCGCTAACGTCGAATCGTCAGATCCCTTGAGAACCTTCGTCGCTGCTCCAACGGCGCGGCCGTCCTCCCGCCGCAAAACCATTCCGCAACCCCAACGGACGTCATCATGAAGATGCATATCCACGTTAAGCTTGAGGAAGAGTTTGGGAGGGGGATACCAGCAGGTGTTGTTACGAGCTATTAAGGTGGTCTGAGATGAAGGGTTAGGTGAAGCATCAACAGTGTGAAGGTGAAAATCAAACAGGATCTTCATAGCAGATGATAAAGCGTCGATTACTGGTATGTCCACTTTCTGTAAAACTTTCTGATTACGAGACCACCAAATGTTGTATGTGATTGCTAGGATTTGTTGAAGACTTTCTTTGTTGTTGTTGTTTAGCATGTGAAAAATCCAGTCTTCAAAAGTTTGATTTTGAATGAAATCAGTATTGATGGTGATGGGAGAGGCAAACCAGATTTGTTTAACCCATTCACAGTGTAGAAAAGTGTGTTCAATGGTTTCAGTAGCTGCTTCACATCTGGGGCATAGAGAGTCGCAAGTTATACCTTTGTTGATCAAGTTAGGTTTTATAGGAATAGCTCTGTGGAGGATACGCCACATGAGGTGGGTTTGTTTAGGGGGGACCTTGGAATTCCACATATTTTTCCAAGCTTGGGATCCTTTAGTGTTGTTGCTGGACTGTCCAGTAGAGGAGTTGTTATTTTCCCACTCTATTTGAGCATTATACCCTGACTTGACAGTGTAGTTTCCATCATTAGTGCCATGCCACCTTATAAGGTTATCCTCCGTAGGGTTTAGGAGAGGAATTTGTAGGATTTTCTCAGCTTCTATTGGGATGAAGGTTTGGGAGACTATATTCCTATCCCAATCATTACTAGCAGGATTGATGAGGTCTTTTACCTTTTCCAAATTAGTGTTGGTAGGTTTAGGAGTCCATGTAGCATTGTTACTTTGATGGTGTAACCAAGTGTCCTCCCATATGTTGATGTTCTTACCGTTCCCAATTAGCCAAGAACACCTTTTCTTCAGAATCCAACTAGCTTTAAGAATGCTCTGCCAAGAGTAACTAGCTTTGGGTCCTCTTTTAGCGTGGAGGAAGTGACCTTTAGGGAAATATTTTGCTTTTACGACTTTTGCTAAAAGAGATTCTGGGTCAGTCGTGATTCTCCACCCTTGTTTGGCTAATAATGCTTCATTAAAAGCACTGATATTTCTGAACCCCATTCCACCAAACTCTTTCTTCTTGCAAGTCTTCTTCCAGTTGACCCAGTGAACCTTTCTCTTATCCACATTAACACCCCACCAGAATCTACTAGTCATGCTCTCAATTTGGTTGCACACTCCTTTAGGTAAAAGATAGCTACTCATGAGGTAGGTGTGGATGGCTTGGGCCACTGCTTTGATGAGGGTACCCCTTCCAGCAAAAGATAAGTGTTTCTCCTTCCAACCTTTTAGCTTTTTCCAGACTTTATCTTGTATGAAATTAAACATTTGGTTTTTTGCTCTGCCCGTGATGATGGGTTGCCCAAGATATTTAGAGAAATGCTCCACAATAGGCATAGGAAGGATTTGGTGAACAGCTTGTTTAGTGCTCTGTTGAACTTTTCTGCTGAAAATCATCTCAGATTTTGTATAATTTACAAGCTGACCAGAAGCCTGTTGATAGGAGTTAATGATATCCTTTACTTGAGTTGTTTCTTTCTCATTTGCCCTGCAAAACATAAGGCTATCATCTGCAAAAAAGAGGTGAGTAATTTCAGGGGCCCTAGGAGCTATTTTAACCCCATGAATAAGGTTATCCTGGTTAGCTTTTATTATAAGGGTGGAAAGAACATCAGCACAAATAATAAAAAGGTAAGGGGAGAGGGGATCTCCCTGTCTGAGGCCCCTTTCAGGGATAAAACTTTTAGTAGGCTGGCCATTGATTAAAATAGAGAAGGATACAGTGGTGACACATTTCATGATTGTGTTGATGAGTTTTTGGGGAAACTTCATAGCTGTAAGAGTGGCATGCAAAAAGCCCCATTCTAATCTATCATAAGCCTTAGCCATGTCCGTTTTGATCCCAACATAACCTTCTTTTCTATTAGTCTGGGTGAGGTAGTGGAAAATATCACTTGCTAGCAGAGTATTGTCACTGATCAATCTCCTAGGGATAAAAGCACTCTGGTTTGGGCTGATGATGTCCTGAAGGATAGATTTTATTCTGTTGGCTATTGTTTTAGTGATAAGCTTCAGAGTAACATTACAAAGGGATATGGGTCTAAACTCACTAGGGAGGAGGGGGTTGTTTGTTTTTGGTATGAGACAGATGTGGGTATTGTTAAAATCAGAAGGGTTGCCATTGTTGTTAAGGATGTGGAGGGTTTCTTTGGTGATGTCCTGCCCTATAATATCCCAATAGGAGTGGTAAAAGCGGGCTGGGAGGCCATCAGGGCCTAGGGCAGCCAAACTCTTCATATCTTTGATGGCCTGATACACTTCTTCAGCAGTGAAATCCTTCTGTAGATGATCATAATTATCTTGATTAATTCTGTTGCTGACCACTTGAGTTATGTCAGTGATGTTTGTAGGGTTCTGGGAAGTAAAGAGGGTTTGGAAATGATTTAGGAAAATCTCTTCAATCTTTTCCCTGTCTGTTTGGATAACATTCTGCTGGTCTTTTATAGTTTCAATCTTATTCTTCCTTCTTCTTTGACTAGCTTTTTGATGGAAAAATTTTGTGTTCCTATCCCCATGAGTTAACCATAAAGCTTTTGCTCTTTGACTCCACCACATTTCTTCTTTTTCAAGGAGATCATCTAGCTCTTTTTCCTTTTGGGATATTTGTTGAGTGAGATTTTGGTTCTCTTGATTGAGTTGGAGATTGTAAAGGTCCTGTTGGACAGTTTTGATCTTCTTAGGTATAATGCCAAAAGTCTTGCTACCCCAAGAGTGTAAGGCATTAAGGGTGTGATGTAGTTTAGTTGATATACTACCATGATGGGGGGTCCAGGCTTCTTTAACAATCTGTCTATGGTGATCATCAGTTAGCCAAACTTGTTCAAACTTCTTTTGATAGCACGGAGCAGAGGGGAGCCTGTTATGAGACACAATAGAAAAAACTAGAGAAATGGGACAATGGTCAGATTTATATCTCAAAAGATGATGGTTAACATAATTAGGGAACAGAGAAATCCAATCACTATTAGCCAAAAAACGATCTAGCCTGCATTGAATGAGGTTGTCCCCTTGATGATTGTTTGTCCAAGTGAAGATGTTGCCATTATAGCCTAGGTCCTGTAGATCACAATGGCTGAGAGTATTCCTGAAACTAGAGGTTAGGTTTGGGTCTAAGGGATTGCCCCCTAATTTTTCCTCATTGGTAAGAACAAGGTTCAAATCCCCAAACAATAACCAATTAGAGCAAATATTAGTACAAGATAGATCATTGATTAATTGACAAGTTAGGTATTTATTTTGATTTTGAGGGTAGCCATAAAGGCCAGTAGCCCTCCAAATATGGGGATTATCAGGGGTGGATATAAACATGTCAATATAGTTCAAATTAGAAAGTTTAATATCAACATTTAAAGTACAATGGTTCCAAAAAATAGCTAGTCCCCCAGCTCTACCACCACCTAAAACTGAGCAGTTTATGGTGTGTTTAGAGTAGGTTTCTGTAAAAGAGTGAAAAAAAGAATACTGGCCATCTAGAAGCTTTGTTTCCATGATGAAGATAAGGTCTGGCTGCTGAGTAAAGAGGAGCTTTTTTAGACCTCGGACTGTCCTGGGGTTGCCAAGTCCCTGACAGTTCCAAGAGATGAACTTCATGGCCTTGGGCTGGCCTGACTAGCAGTGCCTGCCCTTAGAGTCTCTTCCATTTTCTGTCTTTTGCCATAATTTGTTGTTTCCATGCTGGTACTTGCTATATTCTGGTCCTGTTGTAACTGGTCATTGCTGTAGCTTAACCTGTGAGCTTTCTTGTCCCTTCCTTCATATTCATATTGGTGTTTTACCCCCTCCATGGGTGACTCTTCTGTGTAGGTTTGGGGTTTTCTGGCTGATTTTTTGAGGCTTTGTTGACCCTTAGAGCTGCTAGTTTTTCTAGTAAGTCAGAGGGAACTGGTGGACTGTATTGTCCAAAGTTCTTAGCATGGGAAGGGTTGCTGTAGTACTTCCTATCTTTTTCATCCATTTTCCTTTTCCCATATTGTGTAGACCTAATCCATGGCCCTATAGGGGCTAAAGTATCAAGGTTCAAGGACTGATTTCTGCAGAGTTTGTCCATATGACCAATTAGCCCACAGTTGAAGCAAACTTGTGGCAGTTTCTCATACCTATAGTCCACCCAGCATGTACCATCTATAGGGTTCCCCACATGGATTCCAGATAGAATAGGATTTCGTATATTGATGGCAACTTTGATTTTTATGATAACTTTTTTTCCGGGATATTCATAAAATTCAGCAGCTTCCACCTGTCCCATTAGAGCCCCGATGTTTTCACCCATTTGTTTTGTTTTGCAGTGAGGGGGAAGACCCCAAAGTTGAACCCAGATTGGGACGTGATCAAAATCAATTGTATGAACATTTGTCTCCCTGTCCCAAGGCTTTACCACCAGCCAAGAATTCCTGAAAATCCATGGATTGCCTAACAGAATCCTATCTTTATCAGCAAGGTCATTCATGAAAAAATGTAGAAATCTTCCTCCTAGTTCTTGGATCTTGAGCCCCGGAGGGGATCCCCATATGCTGTCTAAACCATTTTGGATGGAATTGATATGGATAGGTTTATCAGTGATGATTTTCCCAATTATGCTATGGGTGCAAGCTTGAATGCCCTCACTTATTTCAGCCTCATTGTAAAGGAATGATCTTGGTATTTTTGGGGGTTGATTTCTGGTATTAGATGATTCTGGGAGTCATTTTGGTGGGTGTTTTGGGGTGAGAAATCATTGTTGATTGTGGGGTTAGGTGTAGTGATGAACAAATTTTGGTTTTGGGGCCTGTTTGTTGAATTCTTGGCCATGGTAGTAGGGGTTTGTTGGGAAGATGTGATAATAGTTTTGAAATTTGTTGTAGAATTGTTCATGTTTATGGAAAAAAATTAAAGATTGATGAAAGATTGTGATAATGACAGGTTATGAAATAGCAGGGAAGAAGAGAGCAGAGGGAAGGAGAAGAAGGGATCAAGGTAATGCGGTTTACCTATACAGAGGAATCAAAAGTAGCAGAAAGAGAGAAAACCCAGAAATGCTGATCCAATAACTCGAAACACGTTGCAGGAATGGAGATGGAGACCCATGAGAGAAGAATGAAGAGGAGTTAGGGGCTTAACTGAGGAGGTAATGGGGAACAGATATTCTATAACCATCCATAAAGGAGATAACTGCTGAGCATTGCTGCTGATAAGAGACCATCAATACCAGGGCCTAATGAACAAGCTTGATGAATCTTGATGAAGATCAATCTTGGGATTCTTGGAGCGTTTTTGATCCACTTGCTATTTGATCGTTAGTTTGCATAGAGTTACCTTTAATTGCTCTTTATAGCATATTGTTTGTTTTTTGGCGTCTCCTGTTCGTGAGGTTGCGCCATGATCTTTTGACCTGCATTTTTCTTTTTTCTTTTTTGGACGCCCCCCACTCAAAGGTTTAAAGGGTAACGCCTCGGAATTTCAACCTTATTTCAATTTTTTGGACGCCCCCACTCAAAAGTTTAAAGGGTAACGCCTCGGAATTTCAACCTTATTTTAATTTTTTGGACGCCCCCCACTCAAAAGTTTAAAGGGTAACGCCTCGGAATTTCAACCTTATTTCAATTTTTTGGACGCCCCCCACTCAAAAGTTTAAAGGGTAACGCCTCGGAATTTCAACCTTATTTCAATTTTTTGGACGCCCCCCACTCAAAAGTTTAAAGGGTAACGCCTCGGAATTTCAACCTTATTTTAATTTTTTGGACGCCCCCCACTCAAAGGTTTAAAGGGTAACGCCTCGGGATTTCAACCTTATTTTAATTTTTTGGACGCCCCCAACTCAAAAGTTTAAAGGGTAACGCCTCGGGATTTCAACCTTATTTTAATTTTTTGGACGCCCCCCACTCAAAAGTTTAAAGGGTAACGCCTCGGAATTTCAACCTTATTTTAATTTTTTTTGTCAATCACAAACACACAAGCGAGGAGACAAAGTATTTCAACTCTATTTTTCTTTTTCTGCTGATTGTAAATATATGCATCCGTTCCTCATAAACCCAAATTTGGAATAATGGGCCTCTATAAATATTGTTCAGATTTAACGCCTTTGCCTTTTGTCCTGCACTGTGATCAACTTGGTACTTTTGTTAGTTATAATAATCATTTATATTCATCACTATTTTGTGCACCCGTAATAGTAATTTGCAAATTACCATTACCATTATGATGATTGACTAGTTTTAAATACTAGTATATGTCTGCATCCATATAACGCAAATATAATATATGATAGATATTTGAATGAAACATGTGCTACCATACAAAAAGCATATAGTTAACAAGGACAGGGTAACACAAATTGCCAATCTATCACATGAACAATCAAAACCAAAATTTTATCATTCAAAAATTAATGATAACTCATTAAAGACAATGATAACTCATTAGCTCACTGCATTCATGTTATTGAACCTCTACAACATAACGTCATAACTTATTAAACTTATAGTGACATGATTAGTTATTTACTTGAGCAATGATATTTACGCGATATGAAGTTACCATATAGCATGAGTTTAACCCCGCATTATATCATTTGTGGAAACAGATTTCAATTGATATGCACAATGGTTTAAGTAAAAGAAATGCTAAAGATAGAACCTGGTTCAAGTCTCAGCTTGTGTGCTCAGTTTTCACAAAACAATTACATGATTTTGACGGTGATGATGTCCATGTTTGAAATAGCGCGCCTATGCTTAGACGAGGTTGCAGCCGCAATGAATGGCGGCGACGTTGGACAGCGAGTCAGCGATAACAATGCAGGCATCATTGTTCGATTGTGGAAGCGACGGTAAAGGAGAAAAACTTTTTTATCGGGATTAACTTCCTTTGTCATCCTTGTGTTCTATGATTGCCTCTTGGAAGAGTGTTGTGCTCGAAGTGTTTTGCACATGTAACAACACACAAATAAATGTTATAAGAAACGGAGTTAGAGTCTTAGAGATAAAAGTCACCACAAAGAATTCAGGCACTTGTGGCAAACTAAAATTAGTGAAGTATGCTTTATTATTTTTGTAAAGGAAAGATTTGCCGTAAAATTATATTTTGTTAACAGCCGGTTTATATCCTAAAGTCCTTCCACTTATATGGGAGTACATTATTGATCATCATAAAATAATAACACTATATGAGGAGAAACGTAAAGAATAATGGTGCTGATAAAAGGTAGCAGCATGCATAATAATTAGTTGCTAAAATTATGAGAACTAGATGATGATAATGATAGTGCATATGAATTAAGAATATGTATCGTGTTAAATAGAAATCAAGCTGCTACATACATAGTATGCCAGCCTTATTAGGACATTATGAAACATTGTATTTGGAACCTCCAAATAATCCTCCATTGAACAATTATTATAGGAGACTTAAACGGGCGAAGCGCAGGACAAATTAAAACACTTAGGATTCTCGGGATCCTCCATCGTATTTGCTGCTACTAGAACTTGAGCACATTGGTAATAAAAGCAAACTATCCTCCAAATAATAGAACATTATGAAACATCATTACCGACTTAAAATTGACCAAGTCTTATTAAATAATATCGATCACAGCAAATAAAAAAAAGAGAATATCGATCACACAAACGACGTGCCCGTTTGACGGCTAGTATGGAATAAGGATCCTTTTCATTTTCAAAAAAATTGAAATGTCCATTATTATGTTTTTTAAATAAATTAATGATACGTGTGTCGAACAAAATTAATGATATGAAGCATGTCTTTTAAAATTGATGTCATTATTTAAATATTGAATTTAATTTGTATGCATCGACAGTGTAAATATTTTTTACACGTACATTCAATCAAATCACGCCACGTAAATATTTCTAAAGATATTTTAGGAATTTATTTAATAAAGTGGCATTATGGTGTATTTTAATTGAATTACACCGTCAGTGTATAGCAAATAAACTCTTAAATATTTATACACTAAATTATTTTTTTTTTATTTTTTGGTGAGGATATACACTAAAATTTTAGTAATTATAGTTTCCAATTATTTTAAGAAATTGAGAAATCTCTATTCCTCTCTACAATTTTTTTTTGGTAAAAACTGTTTTGTCGACCATTTCTGTTTCTTCCTAATCATCATCATCATCATCATCACTGTTCATACGCTACGTGTGCACAAGCTACTTTACACACGCACACAAAAAATGTCAATATCTTAAACCATAAGAATAAAATACACGGCTAATTTCCAACATTAAAGAACCTTCATACTAATCTTCTTCTTCCCTAGGTATCATATATATACCAGAGTTTTAAATAATGGTCCGCGACTGCGAAAACGGCCACGACAAAACGGTTTTTGTAGGTGCCGATACCGTTACTGTGTATCACCGTTTTTATATTAAAGAATAAATTGTGATTAATTCACACCGCGACGACTGCAATTAGTGTCGTAACACCTGTACCGACCGAAATCACAAAAACCTTTGCGTAACCGAGACGCGACCGCGACCGTTTTTTAAAACCTTGATATATACTATAAAAATCAATCAAATCAAATCAAATCAAATTCAAATTATTATATATCAAAGTTTAATTCCCAATCCCATTATTGATTATATTATTCTCACATACATAGTTATTTATCAAACAAATACAAAAAGACTCTGATCTATCATCATGGCTTATCCTTATCAACCTTCTGCCTCTGCGCCACCGATGCCGGCACTCCCAACCACCATAATCGGACCTCAATATTGTGCTCCGTATCCGTTGGATCTGGCGGTTGTTAAAAAAGTTATGACTGTTTCAGACGGAAATTTCGCCGTCACTGATGTCAACGGCAACATCGTCTTCAAAGTTAAGGGTTCTCTGTTAACCCTCCGTGATCGCCGTGTCTTGGTTGATGCCTCCGGTAATCCCATCGCCACCCTACGTCGCAAGGTTCAGCTTTATTCTCTCTCTATGATTTTATTTCTTTTTTAGTAATGTTATTTTGTCAAATTGTCTAGCTCTAGAAATTTTACCATAAGTGAATAAAATGGAATGTTAATGTTTAATAAGATGAATATAGTAATGTTTACTTTCATATAATTTATAATTAATAATTAGACTTAATATTATTAGGGAGAAATATGTTTCTAATATTTTTTTATTTCCTTAGAAGAATTGCATTTTTAATTACTATAAAATCATCAACATGCAGTTTTAGTTCTACTTTTCAGTAAATATATATATTTTAGAATGGCGATAAAACTAATGAAAATCTGAATTAAGAAACTTTGCTCTGGAGTTATAAGGATCACTTGATGATTGGAGTTGATGAGTTAGAAAGTGAAGAGATAAGGAAGATGTTTAATTTTCGCGTGGCCGACCCAAGGATCAAGCAACCAAATAAAGGGGCTCCAGGCCTCAAAATTTTGGGGTAAAAAACGACGTCAAAAAAGTTTCATTTTGTTATAAATAATTTAGCAAGTACATTTCTGATGTTGAAAGCCAGAAGAAACATTTGATCAGTTGAATCGTGCGTGCTTTCGGATCTACTCTACTCCTCTTATACACACTTAATGCGTGTGAATTTCGATTTGAATTTTTCAAAATCAAAATGTTAGAAATGATGTTAGCGCTCAAATAAGTATTTTTCAATATCTAGTATTATCAGTACCATACCCCTTTCTCTAATAATCGAAGGGTTTAATGTCTCAAGTTTAATGTCTAGTATTACCATACCCCCCCTTTCTCTGATAATTAGAGGGTTTAATGCGTCGGATTTAATGTCTTACTAATGAAGTTGTATGATTTTATGATTGATTGATGCAGATAGCGACTCTGCATGATCGGTGGGAAGCTTTTAGAGGTGAAAGCACAGATTCTAAAAATCTGATATTTACGTTAAAAAGATCATCCCTAATGCAGATGAAGACCAAATTAGATGTGTTTCTAGCTAGTAACAAAAAAGAAGATGTTTGTGACTTTAAAGTCAAAGGTAGTTGGTTAGAACGATCTTGCATTGTTTATGCTGGTGAATCTAACAACATTGTTGCCCAGGTATGTATAATGTGTATATTACTAATCAAAAATCAATTTTCTTGTTGGTTATTAATTATCATCACTTAAGTATGTATTATGTGTATATTACTAATCAAAAATCAATTTTCTTGTTATTTTGCAGATGCACAAAAAGCACACTGTTAAGAGTCTTTTAATGGGTAAAGACCATTTCATGGTTACGGTTTATCCCAATGTTGATTACGCTTTTATAGTGGCGTTAATCGTGATTCTTGACGAGATTAACGATGATGAGAAGGAAGATTAGAGGATTAGTATTTTATATTCATCAAATACTATTTGTACTTGTAACAAATCAGTCATACAATACAATACCATATATTATAGATTGAATTGAAGTCACAGTTATTTTGTTTAGTTCTGGACTTATTAATTACCCAAATTAAAGAACAAATTTCATATTCTAAATTAGGCTCCAAATTTTTTTTTGCCTCATTCTGTCATAGTATAATTAACGGACAGTTCAGATTAGTGCATAATATTTCATTATAATCTTACATGGTACAAATCGCTAAAACTCTCTAGTCCTAGATTTCCTACCTTATAACTAAGGACTTCCTTGCCTCTCTAGTAAGAACTTTTTACAACATATAGTGTTTTCAACAACTAACAGAGTGGTAACCAGGATAAGAGCTAGCACTTAAGAAAGAATGTGTATAGACTAACAATTAACTATCTTTTATGATTGTATTGTTAGACTCAAAATTAGCACAACTCTTCATAAATTTCAATGATGTTCTGTATTGCAAAGTTCTGAAAAAGTTCAATAGTTTGAAACGTGAATCTGTTCTTTTTATATACGAGATCAAATTTGAACTGCTTCCATTTGAATTCTTCCTTCTGAATATTGTCGTTGTGATTTAATCAGATCGATAGGATTGTTCAACGAGAATTAATTCTCTCAATTGAGAAAAAAAATTGAGGAAATAATGTGGAATATAAATATTGGATCATAAATATAAAACAATATTTAAATTTAAAAGAAATTGAGATAAGTTGATTGATAATTGAGATGTGAAAATTGTGGGAAAAGAAATTGAGATGATCCATTCTCGGCTTTTTGACCACAATACCATATTTTGAAACCTAATTTCCCAATATACCATCATTTGAAAAAATATTCCCAAAATACCATGGTTTTCTAGCAGCTTTTGACTGAAAATAAACCACTATAGAGTGGCGCCACACCATATGGCGATTTTCTATTAACCTTTTCTGGCTTTTGTCCTTTTGTGCCAGACACGGAATTTTATAAAATTATGTTTTTTTTTTTGTCTTTCTCAAAACCCACTTTTAACCATAACTCTCTTTCTAACTCTAATCCTCTATAACCCTAACCCTCTTCTAAACCCCAAATAAATTTTTTTTTATAAAATTATCAAAAAATTATTTTAAAATTAATAAAAATATAAAATCATAAAAACTTGAAAAAAAAATTAAAAACTCACATTTATTTAATATTTAATTACATTAAAAAAAATAGAAAAGAAATTATTTTACATTGACATAGATCTAAATCTAGTTATTCTTCTTCTTCTTCTTCTTCTCCAACTGTGGTGTTTAGATAAAATCCTTGATTTTGTCCAGAAGATTGTGCTTGTACAGGCAAAGAACTATCCATTACTTGAGCCATCGAATTAAACCAATTTGGACTAAAATCACTATCATCGACAAGTCGTTGGATAAAGTCATTGTCAATATAATTCCCGAATTTGACTTGGGATGGCGGGAACCCAAAATGTTGTTGTTGTTGCGGTGATGGTGGTGGTGGCGGGAACCCTCCAATATTCGTGGCTTTTTTGTTTGATGCTTGACACAAGTGATTGTATAAGACTGCTAAACACGCCGAACCCCAACTGTATTCTCCGATTTTGCTGAAATCTTTTAATGCTACAAGATATTTGAGATGTACACCGCTGCCCGAAGTATCAGGCATTAAAACACTTCCAATTAATAAAAGAATATAAGTTCTACAATATTGTTGTTTTCTTCGAGTTGACGCTTCGGCAGTCAAATCCTTAAAATTGTCTCTTAGCCAAGTATTTAGAATTTTTTTAACTTTGCCACCAGGCTTTATGGGAGTTTTTCCCAAATATTCAGGACATAAATCATTATAATACCATTCGGAAACACCGGTTACCGCCTTACCGTCAACTGGTAAACCAATCAACATGCTAACATCTTCCAACGTGATCTTAATTTCACCCGTTGGAAAATGAAATGTGTGGGTTTCGAGTCTCCACCGTTCCACTAAAGCAGTGATTAAATGTGGGTCTATATGATATTTCCTTAATTTTATTACTTCTCCAAAACCACATTGTTCTAATAGTGATATCAAGTGTTCACTTGGATGAACCATATTATGCGCACGACATCGTAGTGGATCATGTTCCTACAAAATAAATAATAAAATAAATAAGTGTAAAATAAATAATAAACAATGAGACTAAAAAAATATTCATGTTCCTAAATAATTATATCCTAATTTTGATCCTAAAAAATATTCATGACTTAAATAATTATATCCTAACATGAGACTAATTTTTTCGTATGACTAAAAAACTTACCTCTCCACCAAAAATGTGTTTTGATCTATGATTATCTCCCATCCATAAAATATCATCAGCCATTTTTGTAAAAGTAGGAAAGAAAAGAGAAGAAGTGTAGTGTAGAGAAAGAGAGTGTTTTGAATGGTTTAGAAGTGAAGAGGAAGATACTAGTATTTATAGAGTTGTGAAGGTGAGTTGTGATGGTAAAATACACTGATAGTTTAACATATTATTACACACTAGAAGCATTCTAAAATACACTGATGAATTTATATGTCTGCAATTTTTTCTATTTCAGTGAGATGAATTTATAGAGTGATTGCAGACAAGGATGGGACGTTCCTACAGATTATATTCCTTGCTTTTGCTTTTTAACATAAAAACGCCACACCATATGGCAATTTTCTTGAAGCTTTGCCAAAAGTAGATTCCCCTTGTCATGTACTTGCTAGTTCCGTTCGGAAGCATTTGATTTTCAATGGAAAAACGCCACACCAGGTCCATGTGGCCATTTCCTTAAGAGATTCCTGCGTGAGATTCTTGCGTGTGATTCCGTCCTGCCAGATTCCTGCTTGCCAGATTCCTGCATTTTTGCTTTTTAATAGAAAATCGCTACACTGTGTGGCGACATTCTGGAGAAGTTCTTTTTCCTCATTTTACAGAGATTCCTGCACGAGGAAAAATGAACTACACTTAGAATTATCACTACAATTTTCACTCCGTATTGCACTATAAAAATGTAGTGAAAACATGAAATTTTCACAGCTTTCTTTTTTCACTACACTTTGAATCATCCCACATTACATTGTCTATCATGGCAAACATGTTTGTCTATGTTTACTATAATGGACAAGTTTTAAGAAACTCTGAGGGCATTTATTTTCAAAGTGACGAAACCAAAACATTCAAAGTTAGCCGTAAAAGTAGTTTTCTCGAGTTAAAGGATAGAATTGGAAAAAAATATCATTCAAGGATGGAAGTATCCAATATTATTTATCGGAACCCGATATTTTTTGGAAATGGTACTGTTCAATTTGAACCGTTGAAATTATTAGATGACGATGACGTTGAAATAATGTTTGATATTCATAGCCAATTTAATAACATCGGGTCGATTGAGTTATGCGTTGATTTGAAAGAACGTCAACCGTCATCTAATATTTTTTACCCGTCAACCTCGAGTCAACCATTTCCTTCACAAGATACACAACCATTTCATTCACAAGAAACACAAACATTTCATGATCATTTTGACCCATCATCTTCTCAATTAATACCGACCAACCGCCATATTCTCAAATTGACACTTACCAACCGTCAACTTACCAACATGACATTTACCAATCATCATTTGAACCATCCAACATCGACATCAACCTCGACCTAACCGAGGAGCATCACGAAGATGAAGTCGATGATGAGAGTGAAGATGAAGCGTTTTATGATAGCGAAGACGAAGCAGACGAGGGTGAAGGCGATGATGAAGATGAAATGACTCCCACAGGAGAAGCATACGTTCCACCAAGCTACATGGCAAGCGTAGACTCAGGGCCGGCCCTGAGCAAGTGCAAGCAGGCCCACAACTCAGGGCCTCAAGATTTTTGGGGCCTCTTTTTTTTCTTTTCTTTTCTGGCCCATAAATTAAACAAATGGTCAAGTATTTTTGTTGAGACACTATAACATCATACAACAAATGGCTTAGTGGTGCGCGCGCAATTGATCATTGAGACACCCATATGACATATCAATTATAATTTCCCATACATAAACTATAAACTATTCTGAAAATGATTCCCTTTCACAAAAGGATGAATTTTCTTCTTCTTTTTTTTTAAATAAAATTACTCTATAACACATAAATAACTTTACTATTTTAATTATTTTTTTTAAAAACTACATTTTGTTATCTCTTTGAAAACAAAAAATTAATTTACTAAATTTAAGTTATAATTTTGTTAAAAACACTATCAAATTTTAATAATATCATCTTGAATATGATTATTTTTTAATTACTCTTTTTAAAAAATTATCGGTTCATTTTTATTGATATATCGCTTAATTTTTTATTTATCGATTCAATTTCAACAATGTGGAATAATTTTTTCTTTATGTTAGTTACACGGTTAAATAACTATTTTTGATGTTGTTGATACTATTTACAATTTATATAAATAATCTTTTAAAAAAAATAAATTTTTTATTAGGGGTCCAATTTTATTATTTGTTCCGGGCCTCCAAAATCTCGGGACCGGCCCTGCGTAGACTTGGCATATGTCGATCAATATGCTGAAATTGGTCACATACCAACACTTCTGATTGATGGTGATTTGGAGATTGGAAAACAGTTTCACTCAAAAAAAGATTGTACTATTGCAATCAGGCAATACCATATTAAACATGGAGGATTGGATTACCAGACTATATATTCCGATACGACAAGACTTAAGATTAAATGTGTATTGCCACAATGTTCATTCCAATTGAGAGCATCAGAGAGAAAAAGAAGTGGTAAGTGGGAAATTGGTCGTATGGAGAGTCACACATGCACAACTTCTGCTTTGTCACAGGATCATCGCAAGCTCGACTCCAGTTTCATATGTGAAAGTATCAAGTCTCTCGTTGAAAAGGACCCATCTATGAAGGTGAAAGTTATTATTGCACACATTAGAGACATGTTTAATTATACAACAACGTACAAAAAGGCATGGATTGCAAAAAATAAGGCAATCGAACAGATTTATGGGAATTGGGAAAAGTCTTATCAGGAGCTTCCCTGATGGTTGATAGCGCTACAAACATTTCTTCCAAACATTGTTATATAGTTGGAGACACTTCAAGCAATGGATTCAAATGGTAATATATTGCAAAACTCAGGGATCTTCCATCGTCTCTTCTGGGCATTCTATCCATGCATTAAAGGGTTTGCATACTGCAAACCAATTGTTCAAGTGGATGGAACATGGTTATACGGAAAATACAAAGGGACATTGTTGATGGCTACTGCACAAGATGGGAATAGCAATATATTTCCCATCGCTTTTGCTTTAGTGGAAGGAGAGACAAAAGATGGTTGGAGTTTTTTCTTGAAAAATTTGCGAAGCGTCATACCCCAACCTGGAATATGCTTGATTTCGGATAGACACGAGTCAATAAAAAGTGCATATAAAAATCCGGATAATAGGATATGCAATGAATAGGCCATTGTTGGAATACTACCGCGCGGAAATTGGACGTGAAAATCCAGAGGCTGGGAGGTGGATTGACAATATCCCTAAACGACAATGGACACAAGCGTTTGATGATGGTTTGCGATGGGGTCACATGACAACCAACCTTGCTGAGTCAATGAACACCGTGTTAAAGGGTACTCGGGACCTCCCTATTACGGCTTTGGTGAAGTCAACCTACTTCAAGTTGGTGGATTTATTTGTGCAACGGGGAAAACAGTGGAATGTTGTATTGAATTCTGGTCAAGCATATACAGAAAAATGTATGAAGATGATTAATGAATTAGCAGTGAAGAAGTCCAGCAGTCAGAGTCACACATTTTGACCGACAAAGTCTCACATTCTCTGTTCAAGAAACTGTCAACCATAATGAGGGCCGACCAATGGGTGATTTCATGGTCGATTTGCTTAACAAGTGTTGTGACTGCGGTAGATTTCAAGCTTTACATGCCTTGTTCACATGTCATTGCTGCATGTTCTAGTGTTCGTCAAAACTACCAAGTTTATATCTCTGAAGTGTACCAGGTTTCTACTGTATTCAACGTTTACAACGAACCTTTTCAAGTCATTCGCAACGAAGATTTTTTGCCCTCTTTTCAAGGCATAACACTATATGCAAATGAAAATATGCGAAGAACCAAAAAAGGTCGTCCAAGCAGTACACGGATAAGGACCGAAATGGACAATTTTACCAGAGAACCAAGAAAATGTGGCTTATGTGGAGAACCGGGTCATATTTGTAGCAAGTGTCCAAATGTTGGGGGTTCATCTACTCAATACTAGTTATTTTTCTTCTTTTGTAGTTGTTAAAATTGTATTGTCAAAATGTTGAGTGTGCTTATACTAAATAATTAAATATTAAATAAATGTGAGTTTTTAATTATTTTTTTCAAGTTTTTATGATTTTATATTTTTATTAATTTTAAAATAATTTTTTGATAATTTTATAAAAAAAAAATTTATTTGGGGTTTAGAAGAGGGATAGAGGGTTAGGGTTAGAAGAGGGTTATGGTTAAAAGAGGGTTTTGAGAAAGACAAAAAAAAAAAACAAAAAAAAAACAGAATTTTATAAAATTTCGTGTCTGGCACAAAAGGACAAAAGCCAGAAAAGGTTAATAAAAAATCGCCATATGGTGTGGCGCTACTCTATAATGGTTTATTTTCAGTCAAAAGCTGCTAGAAAACCATGGTATTTTAGGAATATTTTTTCAAATGATGGTATATTGAGAAATTAGGTTTCAAAACATGGTATTGTGGTCAAAAAGCCTCCATTCTCTTGTTCAACCCATTTACAACACCTAAGTATATATAAAAATTATAACTTTAAAAGTCATGTTCAGCTCATTTCATTTACAAATTAAATTGAAGAATTAAATATTAAGTCGTGTTCTGAAGTATGTTCGAGTTCCTTCAATTTATTATGTACGTGGCTTTTTTTGGGAGCAAATCATGTTTGACCTATGGCTTCATAATCAAAATTAAATATTTATTGTTGACCATTTCTATTTCTTCTTGATCATCATCACTCTAGGAATGTCTTTTCACGCACACAAAAATTGAGAATATTTGATCCAACAAATATCTTAGACTTTAAACCATAAGAATAATATATATACACGGCTAATATTTCAACATGAAAGCACCTTCGTGGTAATCTTCTTGTTCCCATTAATTTAAATCAACCAAATGAAATTCAAATTATTATTATAAAACAAAGCTTAATATTCCCAATCTCATTATTGAATATTATTCTCACATATACTATTAACCAAAACGAACAAGCAAGACTCTGATCAGCTAGCATCATCTTCATCATGGCTTATTCTTATCAGCCTTCTGCACCACCGATGCCGGCGCTTCCCACCACCATAATCGGCCCTCAATACTGTGCTCCGTATCCCTTGGATTTGGCTGTCGTCAAAAAAGTCTTGACTATTTCAGACGGAAATTTTGCTGTTACTGATGTCAATGGCAATATTGTCTTCAAAGTTAAGGGTTCTTTCTTAACCCTCCGTGACCGCCGTGTCTTGGTTGATGCCGCCGGTTACCCAATCACCACCTTATGTCGCAAGGTTCGGTTATTCTATCTCTTGTTTTCTTTTCTTTCATACTCCCACGATTTCAAAATATGATAATTTGGTATAACTTTTTATTTTTAATAATTTGTACTCTATATTTACTTTTATGAGAATAAGTAAAAGTGAATCTTAAAAATAATAAAGTTAATTGTGTCAAAAAAAATAATAAACTTAATATTTTTTTTTTTATAATTTGGGATAAGAAAATTTAATTGTTTTGCTTATAAATTGAGACAGAGGGATTACTATAGTTACTAGTTAGATTTATTATTAGTAGTAGGGTTAAATATATTTTTTGACCTTACAAAATTTTAAGTTTTATTTTTCATTTTCATAAAAAAATCACAGTTTTTTGTTACTGCATGTAGTTTTAGTTTATATATACAATCAATATATTTTTTTTTTTGAATGATATCATAAAAAAGTTGAATGAGTTTAATTCAATTGATGAAGAGGGCATTGCATTACGTATGTTGATCCTTGGTTTAAACCTCGAACATCCTACTTATTAATTTTAAAGGTGAAATTTTTAGGTTACTTAACCAAATAATAATAATGGTCAATGCATGTATTTATTTGGTGAACTTTTGATGTAAAAAGGCAGCGGAAACATTTGATGTATTGAAATGTGGTTTCAAACCTGCAATACTCCTCTCATATCCATTTGTGTATTTTTATTTTTTTGGGTACACATTTGTGTATGAATTTTAATTTCAATTTTTTGAAACCTAAAAAAAAAATATGTAAATGTTAGAAGTGATGTTAGCTCAATAATTACTGTTTAATGTCTAATAATTAATGTCTGAATTAAGTTGTATGATTTTATTGATCGATTGATGTAGATAGCGACTATGCATGATCGGTGGAAAGCTTATAGGGGTGATAGCACAAATTCTAAAGATCTAATATTTACATTGAAAAGATCATCCCTAATCCAGTTTAAGACCAAATTAGATGTGTTTCTAGCTAGTAACAAAAAACAAGATGTTTGTGACTTTAAAGTCAAAGGTAGTTGGTTCGAACGATCTTGCACAGTTTATGCTGGTGAATCTAACAACATTGTTGCCCAGGTATTTAATTAAAACTCTTTTAGTTAGTTATTAATTATCATCACTTAAGTATGTATAATGTGTATATACTAATACTAATCAAAAATCAATTTTCTTGTTATTTTGCAGATGCACAAAAAGCACACTGTTAAGAGTCTTTTAATTGGTAAAGATCATTTCATGGTCACGGTTTATCCCAATGTTGATTACGCTTTCATAGTGGCATTAATCGTGATTCTTGATGAGATTAACGATGATAGGAGGGAATGATTAGTGTTTTATATCATCCAATATATACAGTAATAGTTTGTATTTAAATAAGTTTTAACACGGGGAACAGATAGTTTTTTGGTAACAAAAAATTAGGATAAGGTGATGGTGCCCTAGTCTAAGGTAGGAAAGATTTTATTTTAGAGTTTAAAGAACACTTACAAATGTATTTATATTTAGGCAAATGCTAATTAGTGCCCCCGGGGTGCCCCCGGGGCACTAGTTAAGGTAACCAAAGATAGTAATATTTTCTTGGAATTTGTGAAGTCAACATTTTAAAGGTTTAAATTTTTATCTTTTCAATGCATATTTTTTATTTTCTTTCCCTTTTTAGTTCCTTAACTAGTGCCCGGGGCACTAGTTAGCAAGATCCTTATATTTATTTTTCTCCAAAAACACTATCGCAACTCGAACCCGAAACCGTTCGGATTCAATACCTGTCTTTTTAAATAGTCGGTATAATGTAATTGTATATGATATAATTTAATTATGAGATTAAGTATGTATTCATGGGTGGACCTAGATAGAAAATACAAGTGCGGCTAAAATATATAGAAACGATGTCTAAGACACGTTAAACAAAATTAAAAATGTTAAAAAAAAAACAAAAAACAAAGTTGTCGATGGCGGTGACAAATTACCCCATTTAAATAAAAAAGTTAAAAACTACACTAATTTGATAATAAGCTAAAGAAAGTAAGAAACACACTGTTTTGATAAAAAAAAAATCCAAAAAAATAAATTTTCATAATTACAGTTTCTATGCCACCATCTCCATGATTAAGCTGATTTATGCAATTTGTAATTAACTTTATGTCAACTCCCCTTCAATCCCACTAATTAAAATCTTTAGGGTGTGTATGGTGTTCACTTTTTCCCACCATCATATAACAATTTAAGCATTTTGTGATGCAAATTAGGCAGCAGACATGTGACCACAAATCAACCTTTAAAACAATTGTTTATCTTGGTCAGTGCAAAGAAAACTATAGTGCTGTGAGATTGAATATTTGTGAACAAACTTTACTCTATGAGATGTTTTCCCATTATGAGTGTTAGTTATATCAATGGTAGGCAAGTATAATGATGCAACATTTTCACTATTTTTATTTTTTTTAATTGTTACTAGTTTTTTGGAAACTCGGTTCGTAAGGTTTTGTCACGATAAGGATTTTGCTGCCAAGTCAATATTATGGTTTTAGAGAGAAACAAGAGAGGTTATCTTTTGGTATAATTTTAGGGTTGGACAAAATGTTATTCACCTTTGAATAAACTAAATTAAACTGAGTCTCTTGGCCACGTGAAGAGATTCAGGACTTGATAGAATTAAGAATTTAAGATTGAAGGCTAATTTTTGTCACCCAATTGAGATCTTATTGTAAAGTTACTTATTTGATTCTAGTGGAACGGAGAGTTACTCTCTCCAAGAGTAGGTCATTGTTGGACCGAACGGTAAACAAATTATCACATGTTCTTCTTTTATCGTCTTTATTGGTATTATTATTATTACTGTTTATCCGCTTGATTATTAGTTACTGTTCTTTTGCTCAACACATCAAATTTTCATTAGTGTGATCTTTAGACGAATTCACAACAATTTACTCCCAAAGAATAGTATATTTAAATACTTTTTTTTAAGGTATTTAATTTAAAATTTACTTGTCAATTAGTATTTATTTATTAAACATATCAGTGTAAGTACTGCGTGGTAGAGAGCTGAGTTCTTGATCAACTTCATCAATGAATATGCAATTATTTATGCCTTTTCAATTCTGTTTTTCCTCTTTATCAAAAAAACAAAAAAACAAAAAAATAAAAGAGAAGAAGAAACATACTTTAAAAGAAGTGAACACTTTTACTTTTTAATTCCACACCTTTATAAAAGTAGCTATTAAAACTAAATTTTTCAAGAAATCTTTTTGTCATACCATTCCTTCCTTTCTTTAATTTAAATATTCTTTTTTCAGAAAAAGCAGCATCCTAAGACACATGAGATGATGATCAGATGCCATATCCTAGTTTTCTATCGATTTTTGTTTTATTACTATTCAAAAATTAATCAAGAAATAATGGTACAACATTTGCATAGTACGAAAAGCTACGGTTAAACAGATAGTTTCATTTTTGTTTTCTCAAAAAAGTATTGTTTTATTTAAAATAATTTTTTTAAGCATTTTTTATTTTTGTTTTAGAATAATTTAATAGACAACAAATCATATATTCCATTCTAAACTTAATTAGGTAGTTTAGACTGATACTTAACATTGATTAAAAAAAGATTAATACCAGAACATAAACTCGTACTTAAGATGATTTTTTGAAGTGATGGGGACAAGATTCTTCAAAAGACCTATTCATTTTGTCTCTATTTAATCATTTCATAAATAAATATTTAAATAACTCTTTTGAAATGGCCTTCCCAAGCTATTGAGATGTTTTCTTCTGGGTGGGAAGCAGGAGGGGCGGCGTGGGTGTGGCGGAAACAGTTGTGGATGTGGAAGGAGGAGATGTTGAGGGAGTATTAATTAAGATTTACTTCTCCATGTTTCTCTGTAGGCACAGTCTCCTGACGTGTGGCAGTGGCAGCGGCAGCCTGACCTTATTACAGGTTATTTGGTTCGTGCAGCATACCAGCTTCTGACTTCATAGGATTCAGTTACCTTGACAACGGCTGACGACCTTCTGTGGCACAAGCAGGTTCCGTTGAAGGTATCTATCTTTGCGTGGCGTCTCTTGCGTGATCGGTTACCAACGAAGACAAACTTGGTTTCCCGGGGAATTATCTCACCAGATCTCCACTTTTACGTCTCTAGGTGTGGTGGTATCGAATCGGCACAACACTTGTTTCTCACATGCAGTACTTTTAGTTTTCTTTGGGGTCTAGTTCGATCTTGGATTGGCTTTTCGGCGGTGGACACACAACATATCTCTGATCATTTTGTTCAGTTTACTTATTCAGCAAGTGGTCCTCGTGCACGTCGGTCTTTTCTGCAGCTTATCTGGTTTGCTTGTGTCTGGATAGTGTGGAATGAAAGAAACCTTCGTTTGTTCGGCACTTCAACAAATACCGTGCATCTGTTATTGGACAAAGTCAAAATGTTTTCATATCGGTGGCTGAAGACGACAAATGTGAATTTAGTCTCAAACTCTCATTGTTGGTGGTCGAACCCATTGTGTTGCTTGGGTATTGACTAGTTGTTGTTTGCTCTTTGATGTTCTAGATTCTCATGTAAACTTGTGTAGTTGCCCTTGGTACACCTTGTGCTGAGGCGACTACTTGGTCACTTTTATCTATATATATAATTCTATTTTTGCTTGTTAAAAAACAAGCTATTAGATATAATATTTGTCATCATCTCTTCTCTTCATGTTAAAGTATCATAGATTTCTTTCTGTAAATATGAATTGAATGGCATTATTTAAAATCTCTTTCGCCCACGTAAAAAAAGGTTGCCTCCAACTCCAGCCTCCTCTTATACCCCAACTCCTACAATACATCTTACTCACCAAGACACCCTACTTTGAAAAAAGACCTAATATGCAAGGAAAAAGCTCCCTCAATGGCATCCCCTCTTCTACCTAAGGATTATCCCAAACAAGAGTGTTCTCCCCACTCTCCACCTTTTTTTGGAACAAATAACCTGATCATTAAAGGGGTGCTATTGGAAAAAATATAGTACTAAACAAGTGATTGCTAATGACGGTAAAAACTCCATATTAATATCATGGTTATAAAAAAAAACAAATTAAAATCTCTTTTCCTCTCTTCTTATCCGCTTATTTAATTCTCTCCATCTCGATTGAACCAAAATAAAAAATAATCAAACTAAGTAATTGAGTTCAAGTGGCTAATAATCTTTTTTTAAAGCGAATCATTTGAGAGAATCTGAATTTAAATTCTGTTAAAAATAATTTTTTTATCAGACTTTATAAACTTCGCAGTCGAACTATGGATTACCAAGTTTTCTTTCCGTCAAAATTAGAGGGTTGAGGAAAAAAAATAGACAATAATAAAAAATTAGGATTAAATAAGTTTTTGGTCTTTATAATATCTCGAATTATATTTTTAAGCCATATAAAAAATTTCAACGAGTTTTGATCCTCTATAATATTTGACATCACAACTTTTAGTTCATATTTTTATAAAACTCATATGTACTCTTCTTATTTTTGAACGAGTTTCTGTATACATTCGTAACCTTATAAGAATCTTTCGCAAAATAATTTAGAAATTTTAAATATAAGATCAATTAAATATGAATTTTTAAGCAGCACAAACATATAAATTTATATTTAATTTATCCTCTTTAAAAAATTAATCTTTTGCGAGAGAATTATATAATGTATAAAATATGATTGCAAAAAAATATAATAAATTTCAAATGATACATATGAATTAATTTAAAAATTATGATAGAAAATATTTGGGTACAAATACTTTGAAATTTTTTATAGAATTGAAAACACAATTTGACATATTTATTTTTTGGTTACATATAATTTGACATATTTATAATCATTTAACCCATAGAATTATATATAAAAAGTCTATTTTAAAATAGTAAAGTTGTCATCTAACTAATCCAAAAAAAATTGTCTTAATTAAAAAAGCTATCCAAAAAAAATAATTAGAAATAAAAAAAGTATTTATTAATTAATTTATTTATTAAAAAAAAAAAACTAGAGAACGAAAACTTCAGCATGACACAGCAACATCACGATCCTATTACAGTGATGATGAATAGGAAAAATTAAAGCCAAATTCAACTTTCCTTTCCACCAAAACCTGCCACGTGGCGCGTGATATTAAACACTTAAAAACCGCGCGTAAGTCATACAACACCGCCCAATAATCGCCAGTGCCTTTCAGCCAAATAAATAAATCGAATATTACGAATTTACCGGGAAAATACTTTTTTTTCCTTTCAAGAAATTTGTTTCGCAAAAATTAAAATTTCACCGAATCCACTTTTCAGTTTTCAGAACAAATAAATAAATTAAATAAAAACAAATATAAAAAAGCGACGACTTTTCGAATCATGATGATTATCGCAATTGATTTTGTTTCGTTCATGAATTGCGCTTGCGCTAGGGTTTCGTAAATTTCCTTCAAAGTTTTAATCTTTTTCCGTTTTTGAGTATTGGGTCGTTGATCGAAATCGAATTTAAGGTGTTTGAAGAAAGTTCAAAGAGAAAGGGGAAAAAAAATGATGGCTGTTTCTTCTTCTTCAGCTAGTGTCGCAGTAGAGAAAGCAACTAGCGATCTTCTTATGGGTCCTGATTGGACTATGAACATCGAAATTTGTGATTCAATCAATTCTAATCATTGGTAAAATCTTTAACTATAAGCAAAAGAGAAAGAAAAATAGATAGCATATCAATTTGTTAATTTTTTTTTTTTGTTATGAATGAGTTGACTTTAATCATATACCACATGTTTGTGATTTTATGGTTTTAAATATGATATGATGTTTCATGCAGATGTTTATGGGTTGTAGTTATGATAATGAAATTTGGGGCAAAAAAAAAATTACTAATTTTAGGTTGATGATATTATTATTTTATCATGTTTTTTCTTATGAATTAATCAAGAGTAATTTTCCAAAAAAATATTTTAACAAATTTTTTATTGCTGTTTTGTTTGTTTTTTTTCATGCAAAATTGTTGGTGTGAGAGTGTAACAATAATTTATAGTGTAAAATTTTCTTGTAGAAACAATTTTCAGTGAATTTTAGAACAAACTTACTAGTTTGTCACTTTGGTTTTGTCTACTTTTTGTTACTTCAATGAATTTGTGTTTTGGGAATTTACAGTGATTTTTTAACTGAATATTTGATATTCTTAATTTATCAGGCAGCCAAAAGATGTGGTAAAAGCTGTGAAGAAAAGATTACAGCATAGGAGTTCTAAAGTTCAAATACTAGCTCTCACGGTACTTTGTTAGCAATGTTTTTAGGATTCACCTTTGCATATTTACTTCAATACTTCTGAATTCATAGTTACAAGTTCTTGTTGTCTATTGATTAGCTTCTGGAGACAATGGTGAAGAACTGTGGTGATTATGTGCACTTTCAAATCACCGAGAGGAACATATTGGAGGAGATGATAAAGATCGTTAGGAAGAAGGTAAGGTGGCAGTGATTGGAAACTTCTGATGCGTTCTGTTATAATTTGCACATTTGATGCTCAAAACAGATTGTTGTTGCATTATTCATACTTAGTATCAGCTAGTAATTGTTTGCTTCGAAATAATAAATCAAGCCTGCAGTTTTGTTCAACCTTTCTGTTATCTATAATTTTTATATTATTATATTAGTAAATGAGGAAAAGTAAAAATAAAATTAAGAGAAATGCAGAAAACATTGAGAAGAGACCTATGATAATCAAGATTCATATTGATGATGTGATTAACACCTGCAACTCTTTTCGATTGTGGAAACAATTTTTGTTTCTAACAGTTCAGCGAGTGTGGACTGTTTTGGAAAATTCCCTATTAGGGCGGTTAGTATCAAAGTTCAATGCAAACATAACAACTTAATTTACTTCATTAATATGGCATTTGGTGTTGTCGTTTAGCAGAGCTGCATGCCTTGTTTAATTTATATCCAAATCTTATACTGTCTACAGTCTAGTCAAGATTTCTCATGTAATTTCTATATTCTACCATCATATTCGTCGTTTAATTTGTAGATTTCAATTCAAAGCCACTGTCCTTCAATGTTCAAAAGGTTATGGGGTCATGCAGAGTCGGATCTTCTCTAGGGGAGGGGATGTGCCATGGCTCCCCTCAAAATTTTATTCTTATAAGCTCTATCTATATAATACAAGTTTCCCCAAATATTGTCAATTGTATCTAATGGCATAGTGTCAAGAGTTTGTTTTGCGAGTGGACGGTTCGGTGATTGATCCCGATATTTGACATTTTTGTTTCAAGTTAGTGTATTATTACTTTATTATTGAAAAAAAATGGGGTGAGTAGGATCAGACCCGTGCATGTGAGGTAAAAGATAGCGATTTTTACCACTACGCCAAGATATGAATTTGTTCTGTACATTAAATGTTAATACTCATAAATATGACCACATTTAAAATTTCAGTTAAGATCTGCCACTGGGCACTGAGGTCATAAGCTCAAAATTATCTGAAGTTTTATGTGTGGTATTTCCTATTCAAAACAAAATATTACAACGTTAAGTTGGTGCCCTTCGATTAATTAATTAACCTAAATATGGATGGTATACCTATGCCAAACAATCTTATTATTTAATGCTTTCTGGATATAGTGATAATTTATATATGTTTGATAACTTCTGTGAACTATTTAGAATTTTTAAATTCTTGTAGGTTGTCTCATCTAACATAAATACATGTGATGGTCATTTAGGCAGACATGCAAGTGAGGGATAAAATTTTAGTACTGCTCGACTCATGGCAAGAAGCATTCGGGGGTGCTGGTGGAAAATATCCTCAGTACTATTGGGCATACGAGGAATTAAGGGTTAGTATATAGCTGTCTACTCACTTTTGATTGTCTTTTATACAGTCTATCTTGATAGCGTCACGTGTAAAGCCAGAAGCTAGATAAACTCAAAATTGATATTCACTTAACATCTGTGGATTTTTCTATTAAATGATAGCCACTCTTTCATTTTACAAAGTGACGTTTCACTTTCGCAAATTTTAAGAGAACAACTTTTGTTATAACATATTTTTCCAAATTTGCATTTTATAATTTAATTTGGCACCTCAATAATTTGAATAGAGGTTTTATATACAAACTAAATTTGATATTTTTCAATTCTCCTATCACAAATAGTTAGATTGGATGAGAATTCTGAAGGTTTGTTTTTGTGTTGGAAAACATTTTCTATTTTCAGTTTCAAATACAAAAATGCCACCTAGTTTTTCATTTTGTTTCCTTTTTTCAAAGTTTTGAACTGTTTCTTTTACAAACCATGAAAAATCAGAAATAAAGTGAAAACACAGTGACACAGAAAATGTTTCCAGAAGTCAAACAAGCCCTAAGGTTTCCCTCAGAACCTCAGTATGCAGAACTATCCTCATGTAAAACCCAATCATCGTCGTTTTTGTTGCTAAATTAAGTTGAACCATGTGATTGAATTTGAAACAGCATTAATTTCTGTAAACCATTGTTACAGACTGTAATTCAATGACTGTTAGATCATATCATCAAATTATTGTGTTGGATTTTATAAATGGCAGCGGTCTGGAGTTTCTTTTCCGAAGCGTTCACCGGATGCAGCTCCAATATTTACTCCACCTCCTACTCATCCATCTTCATCTTCAAGAAATATGCAACCTGGATATGGGATGCCAAGCAGTTCTTCCAAAACACTCGATGAAACAATGGCAGCTGAGATAGAAAGTTTGAGGTGAAACTCTGATTTTTTTTTTATTTTTTTTTTAAACTCGGTATCCGGCCTAATGACCGACTAATCCGAGGGGACCAATCCCACCGTCCACTATGCTTCTATGTTATGTGTCATTGAATTTCCGTTTGCTGTCAACTTCATCTTTTGGCTAATTTTCCCTTTAAATAAATCCTTAGTATGTCAAGCTTGGAATCCATGCGGCATGTGTTGGACCTTTTGAGTGACATGCTACAAGCTGTAAATCCTAATGACCGCGCGGTATGTTAAACACTGTTGCTTGACCTTTCTAAATCCTCTTTGCAACCAAGTAAATTGGTTTTAAGTGTTTGCTTTTTATGCTCTGTAGGCTGTGAAAGATGAAGTAATTGTTGATCTTGTTGATCGTTGTCGCACCAACCAGAAGAAATTGATGCAGATGCTTACAACAACTGGGTTAGTTTCAATAAATAAGTTATAGCATGCGACACATCTAAAATATAATTGTGTCTATAGAATTTGCGGAATAATATTTTTTTATCATGGTTATGCTCTAGGGATGAGGAACTTCTTGGGCGGGGCCTTGAACTGAACGATAGTATTCAAAGTTTGCTTGCAAGGCATGATGCAATAGCTTCTGGTGCTTCTTTTCCAAGTCAAGGTGCAAGTTCAAGCACTATATCATCTGAAGGTCAATCAAGTGTCAATCAAATTGAAGTGAAGAGCCCCAGCCCGGCTGAATCTTCAACACCAAAAGCTAGCCCACCTACTGCAGTTTATTCTGAGCCAAGGGGAGAGAGTGATGAAGAGGAAGAAGATGAATTTGCACAGCTAGCTCGAAGGTATTTTAAAACTGATAATGTTTCTTAAATTGATATTTTAGTGTTCATGGTTATGGAAACAATTTTCTTTTCCACTTCACCTTTCATAAGAAATTAGAAGTGTTACATGACTAACATCGAAAAACATAAATAGTTTAGCATGTCCTCCACAACATGCATTTTAGTAATATTCATGACTCGTCGATTTGCATGGCCAAGTGAAATTTGTGTACTGGTTACATTCAGCTGAAATAGGATCATTGCATGAAGAGTTTGTTTTGTTTTTAAATTTACACTGCATGCCATTTTATTCTATCGTATTTAACAAAGCACAGTTCTATATTATATGCCTATAAGTCTTTTTTCATCATCAAAGAATTTCATATAAATTGGAATAAGCAACATGATTGTGATCAAATTATAATTATTCCAATTGTTCAACTATGTCAATAATTTTTAATCAATTAATTAATTTGTTTGAACTCTTCACTACGGCAGGCATTCTAAGACACAATCAGCGACTTCTAAAGATGCTACAATTGGTTCTAGTGAAAATTCAGGGTCAATGAACACCAACAGCACAAGTCCATATGTGCCAGAGACCTCAACTTCTATCCCATCCAATGCATTAGCTCTTCCCGACCCGCCGGCACCTATTAGTACTACATCAAAAGATCAGGACATCATTGACTTACTGAGTATCACTTTGTCCCTGGCACCATCTTCTCCACCGCCAACAACATATGCGCCATCATCAGCCCCTACCCAAGGCAGCATGCATCAGATACCTGTTCCATCCAGTGCAGAAGGTTATTCTTATTCTCCTCAATCATATCCTGGAAATTTGCCATTCAACAGTTACGTAGCTCCTTGGGCTCAACCTCAATCTAAGTCAGATTTTCAAACTCAACCTCCACAACAGATGTATCAATCCCGATCCCAACCCACAACCCCACCCTCACATCAACACGTAGCTCCTTGGGCTCAAACTCAGCCTCCACAACAGATGTATCAATCCCAATCCCAACCCACAACCCCGCCCTCACCTCAACAATTGCATGCACATTATCAATCCGAGCAAGTGATGCATCATCAACATAACCAACAACCTCAATCTGAACTACCTCAATCACAGCTGCAGAATCAACACCTCCAATATAACCCTCAACAACATAATGAACCCCAACCATCACAATATCAGCCTCAACATCATCCACATTTACAGCCTCAACATCGTCCACATTTACAGCAGCCTCAACCACAACCGCAGTTGCAAATACAGTCTGCGCCTCAGCCTCAACCCCAACCACCGATGCAATTACAGTCTCAGCAATCTCAACCGCAGCCACAATATCAGAACCAACATGCTCAATACCCTGCAAGTTATCCTCCACCACCATGGGCTGCTACACCTGGATATGCCAACTATCAAAGCCATTTATCGGCTCAAAATGCTATTTCAACCTCTCAAGTAAACAGCGCAACAGCATCTTATCCTCCTGCTGCCCAAGGGGTTAGGCCCTTGCAACATAATCATTCATTCTCTTCACCAGCAGTTGATCCGAGAGCGGGAAATTCTGGACAAAGACCCTTTGTTCCATCTTACAGGTTATTTGAAGATTTGAATGTATTTGGAAACACAGATGGAAGGGTAAGTGGAACATCATCCAACGTGTCGGGGGCAATGGGACCCGGTATGGTCGGTGGAGGACGTAAGTGAAGTTTTTAGTTTTATATTCATCTAATGTAAAAAAAAAGTGATGTGCTGTATATCAACAGTATTGTTAGCTTCTTCACATTTGCAGATTATCTTTGTTGTTTAGATTGATGGAAGTCATTAGTTTTGAGTGATATCTAACCTCAGATATGACAGACATGGAACATTCTTTGATATAAGATTTTAGTTTCTGGCAGTGGTTCTTACTTTCAACTTTCATTGCATTGATTCTTCAAGTTCTTAGTTTATGCGTTGTACTTGCATGTGTTTCGTAGATTTATAGCATGTTTCGATTCACGATCATGTGTCAATTCTTGCTTCCTAATGCCATTTCCATCGCAAATATCTTGAAGCTACAAATTGAAGTGTTTAGGTTCCGAATGTATACTTAATTCGATAAACGTAACATGTTTTTAATAGTAGACAGATCCATAATGACTTCTATGTAAGATGGTTAAAATTACATTACTAAGAATTATTTATAGGTAGAAAATTCCATAATGACTGCTAAAACTGATCTTGACTAAACAACTTAGCTTCTCTTAGCTTTGGTGTGGATGAAATGAGAAACTAATCCATAAAAAATTTAACATAACTTAACTCGAGCTCACCATTTAAATATCTATCAAATTTTATCACTTCAAGAGTAAGGGTGCGTTTGTTTCAGCTTTAAAAAAATAGATTTTATAACAGATTTTGTAAAACCGTTTTTCAAAATATTACAAGTTTTTTTATATTCATTTTTTCTAAATTGAAACACTAATTTTTACATCATATAACATACACATGCATTACTGAAGATCAAAACATAGTTAAAATCGCAATTTTTTTAAAAAATTGTATTTCAAAAATGATTTTTATGAAAATCTATTTGAAATAGCTTTAAATTAAGTGATTTTTTTTTTAAATTTTGATATCCAAATTTTTTTTCGATAAAATGATGAAATACCTAAAGTGACATTTTAAGAATAACTATTAAAACCAAATTTTCATTTGAAACTTTTATAAAAAGTTTCTTTGTAAAAAAATTTTACACAAAATTATCTAAACTATAGAATCCATTTTAAAAAAGAACCAAAACAAACGGCCCCTAAATAGAATGCAAGTACAATTGCAAAATCTTCTGCCTCATTATTTGCCATCTGATCATCAGCAAAAAGAAAAAATAATCGATGTTTATATTGAATGACGTTCCAAATAAGGTACTGGAAAGGCTCAAACAATGAGGTCTCACTTTCACTTTATTAACACATTTTGTAAAATTTAAAGATTAACAATTGCAAACATGTAAACATCTACTGATCAATCTAACAAAATAAATTACCCTTTGAAGGCCATTTTAGTAGACAGCAAATTCCTTTTTCTACGGTAGCAAATTCTTTGTTGATTGAGCTTCATCCTTTGTTGTTGTTCTAGTGTTTTCATATATACTAGCAACATACTCATGCGAAGTACTAGCAACATACTCATGCGAAGTACGGACTCATGCTACATACGGCCTGCGCGTCCAAGCGCGTTTATTGTATGTCGTATATAGATAGAAATATAAATATGTGCATTTTTCTTGTATGATAGTTATTTTTGAAATTTTATTAGTAAAATCATGTTTCGTGTATGATAGTTATATTCAAATTATGAATTTTTCTTCGTGGTGGGTTTGAGGTCTTTTTGGAGTCCGGCCGTCCTCCGCCTCGGTGGGTTGGGTTGTTGAAACAAATTTAAATAGTTGAAGTGTTGCAATGGAGTGTTGAATGGGGTGTTGAAAATGGTGGCGTGTTGAGATTGAAAAAGTTAAACATGTTGAATGAGCCATTGGACAGCCTAAAGACACTACAAGATCCTTGGAAACTTCTCGGCCCAAATCTCTACTCGTGTTACTTGCAAGATCTCCCAAGACATTAGAGAAAACAAGACATTATTAGGGAAAAAGACTTGAATTTTTTCAAGGTAACATCACAATTTTTTTTCAAAATAGAATGAACCTGTTAGAAGTAATTTATATTTGAGAGTATTTTAGTATTTTGTTGTGTTGTCCTTATGACCTAGTTTTGCTTATAAATAGGTTAGTAGTTGATGTCATTAATTTATATATATCTATTATTCTCCTTTTGTAGCCGTCATTGCAGAGCATTCAATAATATTCTCTTTTTCTATTCATTTATCACCTTTGTGCACCAACAATTGGTATCTAGAGCTCCGGTTCGAATCCACGGGAAACACGAGTGAAACGTGAGGCGTTGTGTGATTGATTACGTGTCTTGAATTCGAGTTGAATCTTGAACGAAGTTGTAACAGAATCACATTTTCTGATTCTGCGGGATTGGGAAACACGAGTGTTTAGTGAGATTTGAGTGAACGCGCAAAGGTTGAAGATGAACGGAAACGGTGGTATGAGTACCAAGCTTCCAGTGTTTGATGGCAAAAACTGGAATCGTTGGATGAAACAAATGCTTGTTCTGTTCGGTGCTCAAGATGTGCTTGAACTTGTCATTGAAGGCTACGTTCCAGTAGCAGCAGATGCAACAGATGCACAAAAGCTCGCACAGAAGGATACGAAGAAGAAAGATCAGAGGGCGTTGTTCTACATCCATCAGTGTGTGGATGAAAACGTGTTTGAGAAAATTGCTGATTCAGCAACGGCGAAGGCTGCGTGGGACACACTGGTCAGATGCTATGGTGGCGATGCATCAGTGAAGAAGGTGAAGCTTCAGTCCTTACGAAAGCAGTATGAGAATCTCAACATGAAGAACAACGAGAAGGTCCCTGAGTATATCTCCAGAGTGATTGTTATCACCAATGAGATGAAAGCTTGTGGAGAAACACTCTCAGAACAAGTAATCATTGAGAAGGTATTGAGATCCCTTACCCCTCAGTTTGATTACATTGTGGTAGCTATAGAACATTCCAAGGATCTGAGTTCCATGAGAATTGAAGAGCTACAAAGCAGTCTAGAAGCACAAGAGTTGCGTCTGACTGAGAGAAACTCTGAAAGAGAAGTAGAGCAGCAGGCTCTGAAAGCAGCCTCTAGAAAGAAGCATCAGAAGCAGTCTTGGTCAGAATCCAAGAGAAGATCTGATGGAGTTCAGAAGCCAGAAACTTCAACCTCTGATAAGCAGAAGTATCAGAAGGGAAAGGAGAGATTTGACAAGAAGAAAATCCAGTGTTACTGTTGCAAGAACTTTGGTCACTATGCCAATGATTGCTTGTCAAACAAAGAAAGGGAGTCAGAAGAAGCTAATATGGCCAGAAGTTCTGATGATGAACCTGTGCTATTAATGGCTTATGAATCTGATGATGATGAACCTGTGAAGTTGACGTTTTCTGACTTTGAAGAAGTTTCAGAAGATGATTATGAAATTGGAGTCAGACTCTATGACTCAGAATCAGAATCTGAGGTTTCTGAAGATGAGTCGGAGTCAGAAGATGACTCTGAAGATGAAGAAGTGTCAGAACCTGAAAGTTCTGAAGATGAGTCAGAAGATGAAGGAGATTCTGAAGAATCAGACTCTGAAGGATCAGATTCTGAAGTATCAGACCCTGAAGGATCAGAATCTGAAGGATTAGACTCTGAAGGATCAGACTCTGAAGGTGACTCTGAAGGAGATTCTGAAGGTTCAGAAGATGAAGAAAGTCAAGGTTCTGAAGGAGGAAGAACTTCTGATAACAATTCGGATGCAAGAGCTTCTGAAGGTGAAACTTCTAGGTCTCCAACTTCTGAAGTAGAAGAAGACCTTGAAGGCAAGTCTGATTCTGAATCAGATGGTGGTGATGATTCAGATGGTGCATCTGATTCTGATCCAGAATCTAGTGGTGATTCAGATGGTGGTGATCCAAATTTTGAAGACGTAGGTTCTGGAGGACAAGCTTCTGAATTTGATCATGCCTTTGGAGGAAATCATGACTTTGAAGGTGGACCTTCTAAAGGAGGAGCTTCTAAAGGTAGTCCAGCCTCTAACAATGGTCATGTTTCTAAAGGTAAAACTTCTGAAGGCAGAGTTTCTGGGAGTATTCAAGACTCTGGTGGTCAAGACTCTGAAGGTGGAGCTTCTAGAGTGGGTTGTCCAGTATCTAATACTGTTCCAGAACTGGAAGAAGATTGTGACTCTGGAATAGACTATGGAGCAAGTTCTGGTGTCCAAGGCTCTGAAGGGGCAAGTTCTGAGGTCCGAAGTTCTGAATTTGTTACTACTGAAGAAATTCTCGAGAAGCAAGTCTGGTTGCAGGCCATGACAGAAGAACTTGAGACTCTGAGGTATGATTTTTTGGGCCAATCTGGTGTTAAAACTAATGCAGAGCTGATAGACTCTGATTAGTCTGAAGACAAGAATCTGCGAAGAGGTCAAGTCCAGAATGAAGTGTTAGAAGCTGCTCACTGTAGTGCTCAAAAACAACTTGCAGATGCTCTGATGAAGGATGTCAAGGCTGAACACTTTATCCATTTGAGGGATGGAATTGGTGTTGCAGAAATTGAATTTGCTGAATATGAATTAAGGAATGGTTCTAGAAGTAATTCATATTCAGAAGCTGTTAGAAGAAGAAACTTCTGTGGCCATTACTCAGAAGCAGTGTTGCTCAGAAGTTCTGAGGTTATTAGCCAGAAGCAGAAGAAGAAGCAAAAGCTGAAGCTGAAGCAGAAGAAAAAGCCGAAGCAGAAAGAAAAGCAGAAGCAGAAGCTGAAGCTGAAGGAGAAGCAGAAAGCCAGAAGCAAGCAGAAGCTTCTGATGAGGATCCAAAAGTCCAAAAGTTTGTTTAACTTCTGGGTCGTTAGTTTGTGTGTAAATATAAATTAAGGGATGGTGTTAGAAGTAATTTATATTTGAGGGTATTTTAGTATTTTGTTGTGTTGTCCTTATGACCTAGTTTTGCTTATAAATAGGTTAGTAGTTGATGTCATTAATTTATATATATATCTATTATTCTATTGAAAAATGTCGTCTGTTACTTAAATAGCAGAAGTTATAATGGTAGAGTTAGTATATCCGCTACTTAAATAGCAGACAGAGATATTTTGGTAAATTTGTGAGACGCACGAGAAAATGGATAGGCGACAAAAGTATTTTAAAAAAAAAATGTCTTATCAAACAGACCCATCATAGATACTAGTATACCAACTATATATATCGCAGCCTACTTATTCCCGTAGATTTAAATGAATAAATTAATAACCACTTATTAAACTTGTAATCTGAGAAGAAATTGCACACTGAACAAACATGAATTTAATTACATGTTGGTCAAAGAAAAGGTGAAAAAGTCACAACATAAACTACAATCATGAAAGATCCCCATTTACGGGAGTCAATCACCCACATCTGTCAGCAAACTAGATTGTGTTTTCGGATAAAAATTTACAAATAATGAAAGGGTGGACAACAACACACAAAACAGGAATAAAAATTAATTATGGATAAAATGATATTTACACACATATACGAACATGACCTTATTTGTCGGAGCCTCCAATGTGCTTCTTTCTTCATGTCAAGTTCAGCCATCTGACATGGAGGCTAATGAATATCTTGCATACACTGCCAGAATAATTTATCCCTACCAAATATTTTCAAATGTATTCACAGCAGAGAGGAACTAAAGCATCATCACAGAATTATACAACTGCGATAAATATGCATGGCATTCCTGAGATGTTTGATGCACTCTTCTCAGCTGGAGATAACCAATGAAATCTTCAAAGGGAAAACTCGTGGATTCATTTTGCTTGAGTGTTGTCATCGGCATAGATGCATACACATGCATCTGCAGCACCAGCAGCAAGTAGTAATTGGTATGGGTGGAAATTGAGGCAGCTCACGGAACCGATTTTCTGGGCCATGAGAGTTGGATAGTAACGAATAGTGCCTAGTTGATCACCCTCAAGGCTGAAAACCTTAATGAGTTGTTTGGCAGAACCACTGGCAATGATTGGAGCATGTCTATGTACTGCTAAAGCTGTGAGTGAGCCCCGGTGAGCTTCAATGGTGAGATAAGCGCTGCTATGATTTCTTATATCAAGGAATTGAATATCCCCGGCCTGAGAAGCACTAACCAACTGAAGGAAAACACATAATTTCATCATCCACATCAAATCAAATTCATTAGTCACTGAATTTCGGCTATGGTCAAAATATTGAAAAATATGAATCTAGTGAGACACTTTCTTTACCTTTCCAGGGTCTAACCCAGGTTGAAAGCCAATCCCCATAACTTTTTCTACTCTCTGTGTGTGTGGCCGTAATCCACATACGAGCCTAAGAAACATCATTGTTGATATCGTTAGTCATTACAATGACAGATTAAGAGACATGGAAGATTTAAAACTGAATCTTAAAAAGGTCTTAAACTTGGATAAAACTTAAGATACTAGATTGATCAATACGGTTCAAGTCTGAACTTAGACGCATAACATCATAAGAACATGTAGGAGCTAATAAATAACAATGCTGTTCAAATCAATCTCATCAATTAAGTATAACCAGTAACCATGATTTTTCATCATGATGGAAGAAATTCAACTGAGGTGCTTACTTTTCAGGTGTTCTGGCATCATAAAGTCTTACAGAACCATCCATAAAACCAGCTGCAAACTGGCCCCCATGAACTTGAGAAGCAGCCTAAAACACAAACGATAGTACATAAATCAGAGGGTTTGGGTCATAATTTAATTAAATGATACTGAAAGAAAATCCCATCAAATATGCAACCCAAAGTTGTGGGCATTCAACTAGAAAATGAACAACCCGTATGCTGAGTTTCAAAATTTGAAGAAAATCATAAACCATAACGCCAAATCATCGATCTAATAGACTTACTAAAAATGAATTGAGGGTCAGTATGACAAAGAATGACAGCAGGGACAGCCAAAGAGTTTAAGACTTTTAAGACTTAAATAAATAGATCAACAAAGTCATAACTTTTAAGACTTCTAGTTCAAGTGCAACACTAATTTTGAAGAAGACGTAGTAAAAGAAGAGGGGAGGGGGGGTATGGAGGTTTCTAAGTGACGGTACATGTACATAAGTTTGGTATTATTATCATAAAATTTCACGGCTAACAAAACATAATAGATCCACCCATTAAGAGCTCTACCCAAATAGGTAGCTCAACTGTTGAAGTGTAATCAGAATACAACTTTATATTTGTCTCTTAAGATTAATTAAGAATAGACTCTGCTTAGGTTATAGCTACAATGCTATAATAATTTGAGCAAAATAATATTCACCAAAGAAAAATGTCAGCATAGAGCAGGCTTACCAAGGCTGAGACACTGCACTCTGATGATGAAGGTATAGTATTAACAAGCTGCTCTTTATCAAGATCCCACACCATTATTGATGACATCTCCCCTGATGCATACTGGTAAATGCATTGGAGTAACATGAAACACACAAGTCATCATTAGTATAAAAGCGCAAGGGAAAAACCAGGGTTCTAATTTAGAACATTGGAAGATAAGAGGAAGACATCCCCTATTCCTAAGCATATTTAAAGAAGATCCATATACCAGATAACCACTTTGCTGTTGCCAATCAACAACTGCATTCCGACTTCTTACACCAGGTTTATGACCATGAATTGAAGAGAAAGCAGTGGCAAGCTTCTGTTTCCCCCTCAGGGAATAGTCTTTCCAAACCCGAATGTTTCCGTCAGCTGCAATAAGATTTCACAAAACTTATTATTCTGATATTTAGAAATGGAAAAATATATTATTAAACAGTAGATAATATTACATGAAGCAGCAAGAAGCAAGCTATCATCAAGCTCATTCACCAGGCAGAGCTTAGAAATTCCTTTGTCAGGAAAATCATGATTATCAAAACTGTTAAGTAGTGTTGCTTCCTCATGGTTCCATATCCTGTGCAAAACTCCAAAGTACATTAGTCAACAGAAGAATTCAATATGATGCAATACAAAGACTAACAGTAATCAATTAATCAAAACCAGAAAAATATTCTCACATAGTCCAAACACAATTCCTATTGCCTATAAAATTAAGAATGCTGGTAGTTTAGTTTCCTAAGGCACCGTTCCGGGTGGTCTTACCAAAACCAGTTTCAGTTTTGAGTTACAAACTCATAAATAAAAATATATAATCAATGAAGAAAGATTCACATCAGTGGAGGGAAATGGAAGGCTTGAAATTGATTCAACAAATACAATAACAATATAGAAAAAGAATTCATTAACACAGGACAACAACTCCATTTGCATCAATACAAGGAAAATCATAACCCCTTTTTCATCAATAAAAACAAAACCACAAACCCATAATCCAAAAAAATAAAAATCAATTTCAACAAAGAAAGTTTCACAAATGTGGAAGGAAATGGGAGACTTAAAATTGATTCAACAAAGATCACAAGATAAAACCCAAATGAATGAGAGGTGAATATCATATTCTAAGAAAGATCTGATAAAAAACTCAGCTTGCAACTGGATCCGCATCCATCAATCGGCTACTCCATGCTCACTCAAAAATGGAAGAGCTTTGCACTTCCGCCACGTTTTACAGCACTAAGTTTACGAATATGTGGTTTACAGAGATTATATCCTCAAGACTGCCGCAACCGACATTAACAGGGACAACGTTGGAGGTATGGAAAGGTAAGGGAAGACGACGAAGGTCCAAAGGGAGGGATATGAAAGAAACGATGGTTAGTGTGAAAATTGAAAAGTACCAACAAAAAACTATTTTTGTGGTTGAGTTTTAGGGGAAAACTGTTCTGAAATTATGTAAAACACCAACTTGACCCCATTTTACCCGGACAGGTTTGGTTGTCAAAATTAACTTTTAAAACCAAAACCAAAAACTCACAACCACACCCCGAATGGGACCTAAGCCCTTATACCTGACAATCTTTTTGAGTTCAACCAACCCAGAAATTGAAGACAACTGGAAATTTATATACCTTGGCAATTTGTCACAGCTTACATTTAGCTCTTTAAATATATTCTCTTAACATTTACAAAGAACACATAAGTTGACTTATGCTCCATGCCTAAAGTCATGTCCAGCTTCATAACAGTGTCCACTAAATTAACAATAGTATTGACGGATTTTTCATACCTGATTCGTTCATTCTCGTCGGCAGCAACCACTATAGGAGAGAAAGGTTGTAGCAACACTGTTTGTGTACCCTTTATGTCCCATTTAGCAATTGGATTTGTTAACCTAGTAACAGCTGACAGAATAAAATAAAATAAAGTTCTCAACTGGAAACAGTAAGAGATTTGCTTAATTGAATCAAAAAAAGGTGAAATACAAACCAGAGTGCTGGCATTTCACTATGTGCTCCAATGCAATTTTCTCTCTCTCTTCTCTTCTAGCTAAAACTTCTTCGCTATCATCTGGAGCAGTTAAAAGTGATTTGGAGAAGTGCCCACAACTCCAATTATATATAATTGATTGAGGAAGAAAACTGCGATCTGAAGTCCCAGAAGTTCCACCAGATCCTAAAAGTGGGTCAGCTAGTCCAGTGTCCGGTGAAGTCATCAGGTGAGGCCTAAACTCCAATGAACATACTCTACGCATTCCGGTAATATAACTTGGACGAGGAGGACTAACTGGAGGAGTTCTGAAGGTTAGAGGCAAGTGTCCTACCAGAGCAGGGTACAATTATAAACATAAAACCAATAACATAGCAGCAGGAATTATAAAAAAAATTATGCAAAGAGATAAAGGTTACCAAACAGCATTTGAAAGGTTAATAATTAAATCAAATAAAAGTGAGACCTACCGCCATTCATATCAAACCAAGAAGATGAGCGAGCAAGACTAGGAGAAACGGTAGCTTCACTAGTCCGGACACCAGAAGGCTTTGATGGTTTTGCTACCACTTGTTCAATACCTATTATGGACAGTACCCGACGACCAAGGTTCCCAACTCGAGGAGATGGATCTTTTGCCAAAGTACACATAGCAAGCACACATTGTGAATACAACGCATTGTCCAAAGGCTTCGGCCCAAAGTTGTTAACCGCTCCATTGCTGAAACCATCATTCAATATTCCTGAATCAGAATGATGAGACGAATTGTCAGACAATGGGGACCCATGCATTATTCCAGAACTAGCGAGAGGACTGCTTGAAGAGACCCGTCCATCACGAATTATTTTAGAATTGTCGCTCCCAACCCTTAGAGGACCAATTTGAGGTGAAACAATACCACCATGAGCCATATGTTGGCTCTGTTTAGGATATCCACCATCCGTATCTTTAATATTAGCCAACGACGGTAAGGAATTTATCAAAGAATTAGTCTGAGGCTTCCAATATGCAGCAGCAATAGATTTCAGGTGCTTGTTGTGGCCAAAAGCAAAGCGTGCTAGAGCTGACAGATGAAACAAAATCCATTTCAGTAAAATATCTCCCAGATCCTGCCCACACTTAATACTATAAAGACAAAATTAAGTTATCTAGGAGGATGTTACATGCCAATCATCAAACAAAAACACTGGCTGTCATTATTAACAAATTAGAGAAAACAAAAAACACAGATCTAAATTTACATACATATATATAAACAATCGTGGGTGCGTGCGAAGGTTTTAGATGCATGTTTACACATTTTTTTCATTAAATTGAAGTTTTTTTCTTATTGATTTACCAAAATTAATTTATTTGTAGTAGTTCAATCCTTTCTAAGTTCTGATATAACTAGCTATTAGGAACTTTTGCAGATAATTAAAAATTTCTTAAGATCATTCTACTTCTAAAATAAATAACCACTAAACAAGCAATCAGTATTTTAAATCTAATCAGAATCATAAGAACATAAAATCTTCTCATAAAAACATTGAAAATAAATATAAACGTTCAGATGTTTCATCACCTACCAACTGCTACCTCTGCCCTCACTAATGGACTGCCATCTGAAGCAACACTCAACAGACTCCTAACTATACTAACTTCAGCACTAAACTTGTCATCATCATCACATTCTTCATCTCCAACACTTCTACATGAATCAAATCCCACATCGACAAGGGTACCCAGTGCAAAAACAGCAGATGCCCTAACCTGAGCAACAAATTACATAGCTCAGCTGTTTATATAGCGAAACATTAATCATCTGGAAACTAGAAATAGAGCCAATAAGTAGGGTAGTAAACCTCTGGCTGAGGTTCAGACAGTAGAGGAGCAAGTATAGAAGTTGCATGTCCCTGCAAGCCGATTATTTTCCCCTCTGGGAACTCTTCCCACAATTTCCCCAGACACAGGCAAAGCCATTGAAGGAAAAGGGGCTCAGTTTGTGAATCATTAGGAGATGAACTCTCCAGGTGCTTTAAGCAGACATGGCTCAAACCATCTTCAATACAAGCTTCTTGGCCTCTTCTATGACCATCCACAATCACAGCCAAAACAAAAGCAGCCATCGCACGTTGCTCTGGGTATGCTTCCAAGCTATCAAGAAACTTCATAAAATAGATATGACCTCCGTCCTTCACTAGATCAACCTGGCATGACTGCAACCCAGCAATGAAACATCATCAATGCATGATATAGTAGACATGTCACATGGAGAGTTTGTAGCCCAGATTAGAAAAAATAAAAAAGGAAATACATATTAGTGGCAAAATATGATTGAGTTTTGTAATACTCTAATTATTTCTTCATTGATTCCGTTATATATCAAGCACTTATTACGACTGTTTCATTGGGACTTGATTGCACAATTTAGATTTTTTTATAATTCGCATTCAATCCATAAAATGATCAACAACCAATTAAAATTTTCTCATAAAAGAAAAGAAATGTTCAGTCTGCCTACACACAAAAAAAAAGGGGGAAATGAACAATTGAGCAACTTGATATTGGCCCTTGATGTTTATTTCCCTCCTTTTCTATTCTCTATCTTTTACTTTTCTCAGCTTGTCCAGAACTATATCTGAAGGAAAATAATAACAAGAATTGAGAATTGAAATTTTATTTAAGACAAAATTAAGATCCTCCAAAAGTACCTTGTCAAGAGCAAGAATCTTTGTCCATATGAATACAAGAATCTGACGTAGTTCAGGGGTTGTTGTTTGCAACAACTTAAGAACATAAGGGAAGATTCCAACAGATAATGCCTACATATAAAAAAAATCCAGTATCCAATTATTATAATATAACAAATCCTTTTGAAAATAGATAAAAACTGCAACAAAATTTGATGAATTGTGAGAGATTACCAGATCCACAGCCCATGGGCCCATATCAAGGAATCGTCCTAGGAGTACTAGGGCGCGAAATCGATGGCATTGACTAAGTAAAACCTGAAATAGGAACAGAACTGCTTATGAATGTATGCAAAGATATGAACAAATGCCAAACAATTTTCCCAGAGGCTTAAAATATAAATATGGAGAAAAGGGAAAAACAAAGTGAGAGTATGATTAACCAAAAAAATTGAGTCGGAATAAAAAAATATTTGACTTTAGAAAGAAAAATTGTAGAAAAAGCAACACAATCAGTCATCATGCAAGTATGAGTACGATTACCGAAGCTAAACAGAATAAAGAGAAAGCAAAATAATTCCGAATCACAAACTTGCAACAAAACCCCAGTAATAAATAATTGAGAGTCAAATGCAAGCAAAACAATTTGAAAAGCAGCAACTTGTCCACATAAATTTCCAATAATAGCATCTCCATTGGCTGAATAATGAACCCGGCAAATATCCCTTGGCAATACTACTTTGGAATCTAGACATATGGCTAAGAGAAAATGCAATAAATACATATTTTTATCAAATTTCCTTCAGAAGAATGATAATGATCATCAGCCAAATTGAAAAAGTTTTAGCTTGCAAGAACATAATTCAAATACCAAAAACCTAATCAATGAACAGTAACCAACATAACAAGGGTATAAGAAACCGGCACAATGGTTCCAAAGGTAACAAAGACTGAGACCATGTGATGTACCTGAAGAACTATGGGCAACTGTTCGGGTGGTTTCTTATGCTCAGAACCATGGTCAAGCCAAACTTCAAATGCTGTTAACTGCTCAGTGAAAAATGTACTAGGCTGAAATAGAACGGCAATATACTTCATCAGGTAAGTTAAAAACCTAATAACAATGTTTACTCATGCTTGTTCCTAGTAAAACCAGAATACCAGAGCCAACTTTCTATATTTAATATTCAATTTCAAAAAGAAAATTTACATCAGAAGTATTAAAAAAAAACTATCAAATTACCTGAAATTCTGCATTAGGATCCTCAACTAATGAAGGAAGTTGAGAAAGGCAGAGCTCGGCAGCCATGTCCCATGCATCCCTGCAGCATTCATTAAGAACATATTCTGATGATAAAGTTTATCAGCACATAGCAATATCATAACAAGAATCATCAACAATACCACATATGATGTTGATGGGTTGGTGGTAGTGTTGGGTGAGAGACAGGAGTACAATTTGCAGATCGCATAATTCGCTCAGCAAGTAGAAAATTTCGAAACAAACTTGCAACAAGCAAATCCTGTCTGAACAGTCTCTGAAAAAGATCTGCATGACAAAGTAAATATCAATATACGATAAAAGAGACCAACTAAAATTGGTGGCAAAATACCTGCGTTAAAAATACACCATGGAAATTTACGAAATCAGCAGGAAGGATGGGGAGGGTTGAGACCTACCATGAGGAAGAACATTCCATGCAATCGTATCAGTTACTGCTGTAAAGATCCAATTCAATTCACCCAGAAGTGTCTTTCGGTCATTTGGACGGCCAGGGATCTTGTCTATAAGTGAATAATCAAACGAGTCGCGAAGTAATGAACGAGTAGAAAACCTAGAGACAAAATACATAAAAACTCATTGAACATCTATTAATGAAATAAATGTTTCAACTATTCAAAAGGTCATGATTTAGAAAGTGACAACTATTAACTAGGTCAAGAGGGAAATTATTATAAAATACATTAACACAGTAATAATAGGTCGGTACAACAAAAATACCCTCAACCTTGAGGAACAAATTGCATAATAAAATATGTCATAAACAATAATGATGTATACAACCCGTCATCATGAAATGGCACTAGATAAAAGCAATCAGATTTAGTAAGGAATCACTCTGGGAAAACATACAAAGACACCAATCACATCACAAAAGCATGCCATATTTGAAATTACGTGCACAAATCATTATTTTACCCTAATAAAAGAAGATACACTAAACCTTCCTGAAAGTTTATGATATGAAACATTCTAAAGGCGATACTAAGCAAGAATTAATGGGAGAATATTCACCATCGCAATGCCATCTTTATAGGTGTTGTAAGACAAGCTGTAAATACATCAGCTGGGAATTCTACACTCTGGGGCAAAGTCTCATGTGCTTCACATGCTGCAAGCATAATGCAATCCCTTGGAGACCCGTTTGAGTTAGAAGCACTCCATTCATGAAGCTTATCAATAACAAGTCCAGCAACAAAATTTAATAGTGCAAATAAGAAGAAAAAAATTACAAATCAGAACCGATATATTGAAGTTTTCGTATATAGCATTCAATAAACATGATTTTGAATGAATACCTCAATGAAGGCATTCACAACTTTACCAGCCCCAGAGCAATCAAAAACATAAATTGATGGGGTCTTCAGCCAGGAATCAAGATCATTGAGTGGTAAGGGGATATACTGTGTATAGCTCTGCAAGAACGAAAATGAGAATGAAAAAGGACACACAAATTTGACATTGAATTTTGACATCAAATTGGATGCTTAATGTAGTTCAAATGTGGTTAATTATTATGTTCAGCGGATGGTTATTATAAGGTGCAACTTATTAAACATATGGTGAACACAATTAAACACAATTTTGAACGTCATTATAACCAAAAAAATTAGGTGTTCAAATATACATATATCGATTAACCATCCAAATTGTGTTCAAATATATACATGATTTTCAGGTGTTCAAATATACCTGGTATTTATTAACAACAATTTGTGTTCAAATATAAACTGTAAAACTATGGTTAATGATGTTCAGTAATGGTTAATTAGTTGGGACCAGTGTCTTTAAATAACAGCTATAGCAGCGCTATTATGTAGCAAAATCTGAAGAAATCGTTATTGTTTCGGTATACGCTATTTAGTACAAAATGTTCTCAATAGCGGCTATAGCAGCACTATATCACTGTACGAACCACTATTTTCCGTGATTCGCGATTGAAAACACTTGACGCGACACCTTGGTATATTCGCTAATTGTTTACTGAACATAATTAACCACATATTTGAACTACATTAACCATCCAAATTGGTGTCGAAATTTGATATTAAATTTGTATTTAAAATAACTCGACTCAATAAAAATATGATAAATTTCTTTTCATTATTATGATATAGTAACTAGGGACATTTTTTGAAATCGACGGTTCAGTAGTTAGAGTTAACTTATTCCAGATTATCTGATAAACAAATATTCACATCAAGTATAGCTTTACTATAAGAGTAACAATTTCCGGTTATTTCCTAGTTACTCTTTTCCTGATTACCTAACCTCTACTGCCCCACCTCTATTATGCTTGCTGACAAAATATTTTAGCAAAATAAAAGGCATAAAATAAAAAGTACACTAATTAAAATACAATATATTCATTTTGCTTGGATAAAAATAGCAAAATTGCTTTCTCGCCTATTCCCATCCCATACTTGTCACTATACTTTTCTTCTTTCCAAAGATTTCACATGTGTGTATTATCACTCCTTTTTTCAATCCTCCTATTTTCATCTTTTATATCACTAATTTATTTTGGTGACAATAGGAACTCTGAATATGTAATATACAAGAAGATCCAATATGAAGCAAGATGTCTGTCTACTGGTCAAACATTTCAACCAACAACAGAGTGACAAGAAGGAAGAAAATTGACCTTATTGAAGACCCAGAGTTCCCCATTTGGAGTTGGCTTTGGTACACCATGCCCATTGTAATGGAACAAAACTCTCTCCGACTTTGCATATCTACGACATGTAGTACAAAGCTTTTTTACCTCATCCAATGTTGGATCAAGTTGACACTTATAGCGTGCCTGTAAACATGGCTACAAGGTCAGCTAAAAAACAATTTAAGAAGCTTATATTCAGATGAGGTTAGCAAGCTAAACATCTCCACCTTTGGTTGCCATCTTTCATACTGAGTGGTCAACGATTTCCCGATCAAATCTAATGCCTTTTGTGGTGCCATAGAAAAAGGATCTGCAGCATTAAGAAAGCAAGGCATCAAAGGTTGTTTGTGCCAATAACCATAGTCATAAACGTGCAAATTTTAACATACTACAAAGATTTTACTTCATTTTATTTGCATTTCTCAATAACAAAGGTGCACCTACTCAAAACAGTTAAGTTGAGAGTCAACAAGCTTAGCCTGGGAAAAAATTGGACAAGACATGTAAACTCTTAAATCTGAGAGTCCAACCATCAGAAATAAGTGTAAAACAACGTGCAGTTATATGTCTTACTGCTGGAAAATTCATTTACGATTAGTTTGGATTTATCAGCATTTGGAACTTGTAAATTCAAGTAATTATTTAAGCAAAATAATATATGAACTGAACATTAACTGAACATGAAGAAATGCCGAAAATCTAATTCCAAACATTAACTGCACATGAAGAAATGCCAAAAATGGGTAGTAACTTATGGTACAAACAAGATCGTAAAGGTAATAAGAGACCTATCCAGCACTCCATTCTTGCACAAGGGGATATCTTTATTACATCTGGTGGATCAACACTAATGTTTAAACATAATACTAAGGCTACACATCCTGTCTTCATCTGCACAATAAAATTAGGAGTTAAACCAAAGAATGAGCCTTAAATATAACATTTTGTGTGTGTGTGTGCGCGCGCGCATGTTTTTCTTTCAGAAACATTGAATTATAACATTATAGAAGGAAAAACAGACACTTCAAATGAAAATTTCTACTTATTAGGAAAAAATATAAAATGCGGATATATCTTTACAGTATAAAGCTAGTTTACGAAAAAATCCCTTCTTACAGCAGAATATTAAATAAAGGTAAAGCAAGAAATTTAACATTTTATTCAAAGAAAATGTTTCGTTCTTCCTTCACAAGTTTCCATAAGGATAATACGGAATACATTTCAGAAAATTACAAATGATAACATAGTACTTATTTTTTTACACAAAAATAAAAAAAACATAGTACTTATTTTTGTTATTTATTTTATTATTATTAGTTTTTTAATATATAACAACCAATGGACTAGATGCCCAAAATTATTAGAGGACCTTTTTCTTATTCTAGTTTTTTTCTTTATTTTTTAATTAATGGGTCTGAATGGCCCAACTTTATCTCCTTTTTTCTAACCTAGAGACAGAGAGGGCCACCTAAGAGGCATCAAAATCGGCGCAGAAGGATGAAGAAAAACCAGCCACCCCTGCCTACAAGTTGAAAAATGTTGCTGCCAGCCAAATGCGAAGAGAGGTCAAAAGAGACTGGGAAAGAAGAGCACAAAGCAGAGGGTCAAGATACCCGAGAGAGATTGGTTTAGATGAGCATGGATGATTGATTCATTTTAGGGCATAAATTGGAATATGAATTCGTGAAACTGGGTTATGCAACCCGACCTGTATCGTACTGAAATTTGATCTTACATGCGATATCAGCAATCTCACTGTTATAGAGATCTTCCGCACGACCTCACCATAACCCTACCGATAACCGAATATGACTTGTCTAGGCATAGCACGGTCATCCGATCATATGATTTAACTTGTCATCTTAACAACAATGATTGTACCAATGCATCTGAACCTGTTGGATTCACAAAATACGTTCTCCCCTCCTAACCTAAGTCATCAATCGCACCGCAGAAGGGGGCCACTGCAGAGTAGCAGTGTAGCGGTGGCAGCCACTGCAACGCTTTCCGCCGGCAATGCAGCGCTTTCAACAGGTGTGGCCATTGCTGTAGCAAAACATTTTTTCTGAATTTATCAACTTTTTCTACACAAGAATCAACTTCTGTCAACTACCTCCCACCTTATTCCCAACCTAAGAAAACTAGCACCCTCCCATTCATGTGACAGACCACCTCCTAGTGGAACCTACTGATGTTTATAAGCAAATGTAAATAACAATTTCCCTGCCTCATTTCAAAAATCACTACTTCAGTCAAGCAATTCCAGCATAATTGATCCATTTTCAGCTCAATTATTTAGCCAATATGAATTCTAGAAACACCATTTTCAGCCTAAAAATCCTTTTTTTATACAGTTTCAGATTTCTATGACACTAATTTCCACTCAAACACCAAGAAAACCGCGAATCACAAATTCATCACATGAAAAATGCAGAAAAACAAAACGTTACCGCAAGATTCACTAAACAACGGAATCAAAAACAAACGCATGAAATTAAGCTCAAGGTACTAGCATACCTTATCCTTCGGTCTCCATTTCGATACCAAACCACTATCGGAAGGACCTGAAGGAAGTTCAAGCTCAAATGCATCATGACGAAGCTCATTGAAGAAACTCGTCTGAGGTAAATACGCCATAGTAGTAGCGGCATTAGCATAAGCGGAGGTGCTACTACTACTTGCAGCGGCAAATTCGGAATCACGGCGATGAGGAACGGAAGTGAAATCGCTTTCATCGTTTAAGGCGGCGGCGGAAGCAGATGAGGAAAAAGCAGTAGCGGTGGAATCGTCATGGTGATTCGGAACTATGAGAACAGTTGATTGGGAAAAACGCGATGCCATTAAATCTCCCAATGCCATTCAAATCGGAAACCCTTAGTGATCAATCATTCGATAGAGGATGGGTTTTTGGAAACCCTAGGTATTGTTTTGTGGAGAATATGAAGGTGATTGTAAGATAACGGTTATGGTGGTTACGGTGGTGGTGGTGGTGGTGGTGACGGTGGCGCATAGAACGGTGGTGGTGACGGCGGCACCGAGTGTTGCTTCTTCTTCAATGGAAATGAAATGAAAAAAACCAGTGGCACGAAAATGCGATTTTGTAGAACAGAATAATAATTATAAAAGGTAAAAAAATATATAAATAAAAACGATAATATTTTTAATTTAATATTGTAATAATAATGTAAATATGTTTGGGGAATTGTTGTATGTCTGCTGGCTTTTTTTTTTTCTTTCTCTTCTTTTTTATATTAGACATTGTTATTTGTCGCTTTTCCAAGTTACTTTTTATAATATTCATTCACTTCAATGTTTAAAGGTTGATTTGATTTGAGGTATAATTTAGATTGATTTAAGCATGTGATTATTTCAACAGAAAAATCCAAATTTTTGTGTATACTTTATATTTTTTTTCATGCTTTAATCCAAATTTATGTTTAAGAGCGTTTATATTTTTCGCTTTAATAAAATCAAAGATTTTAAGCGTAAATCTTAAGAGAAAAAAAGAAAGAGTTAGATTAAAATTTATGAAATACATTATATTTTTGTAGTTTATATCATTCTCGTGACCTTGGGAGCTATAACACCCATTTCTAATGAACAAATAAACATGAAATCTATGATCTTAAGCATATTACTCAAGCTTTTTATCAAAATTGGTGGTTTTATGATACCCATTTTATGCCAAACAATTAACATATCAAATTCAAATTTAACATATCAAGTTCAAATCAAAATTTTTATGGTAACATAAATCAAAGTAATCATATCTTATCTCCAAATATGTAATGCATTCAAATTTCAATATCCTTTAAAATTATGGTTATCTTATCATTAATTTTGTTTATTTTCTAATATAATTGTCGGATAAAATATTTCATCCAGAGTGTTGAGGTATCATGATAAATGATTTTGTGGCTTCATGTTGGTGATTAAAGATGCTCACATACAAATCAATTTAAAATAAATCTGCAAATCGAATATAAAAAATTGAATATCCCACAAAACCAAATTTAAAATATTGTGTTTGTGTGTGCTTTAGTGAAAATCAAGTCAGATTGAACTAAATCAAACAAAAATGCATATATAAATATTAATTTTTTTTTTTGTCAAGTATCCTAATAGTTAGAAATTTTACCCTTAAAATGGATAAGTTCATGGGACAATACTTTTTTTTTTATTAGTATGATATATATTTCATTAATATACTATAGGTTGGTTTTAAAATGAGGAGACTAATTTCGTTAATGAGTGAAAATAAGGGGACCAAAATTGTATTAAGCCTAAAATTAATGCATTATTTTACAATTTCATATGTTTCAAACGCAATAGATCATTTTTTTTTTTACTAATTGTTTACTTTTAGTATATTAAATGTTATATTTTGTATTTGTATCAAATTTATGACTTTGCCTTGTTTTTATATTATTAGTATTAAAAAAAGGGGAAATAGACTTTTATCCCCTTGTAAAGTGGGCTTGTTTTGATTTCCCCCTATAAAAAAAATTGGATTACCCCCTGTAATTTTTTTTTTAGATTTTGTCCCCCTCATTGAATATGTGGGCTTAAGATTCCATCATTTTGTCCATGTAATGTGAGCGAATTTTGTTTTACCCCCTCGTTGGACATGTCATGTCATCATTTACATGAAAAAAAATATTACAAGGGGTAATCCAAAAAAAAATATTTACAGGGATAAACCGGACAAAATAATCTTACAAGGGGCCCAAAATTATTTTTTTCAGCGGGGGTAAAACAAAACACGCACACTTTAAAGCGAATTTTTTTTACTGAGTTACGAAATTCAATGAACATTTTACCTACATGATATGAATTTCATAGAGCTTGTCTTTAAGTAATTTAAATCAAGTAGCACTTTTCTAGCTCAATCTACTTTTTCAAATCGAAAAACCCAAAATCAAAAAATCCCCAAATCTAGGAATTGAAAATCCCAAATCTGAAGATTCTTATATTTGTCATGTTATGTAAACATTTGGAAATAAATTTGCAACCATAACTTTATTATGTTTCCCCCATAATATAATGTGCTAAAATCATAACTTTAAATAAAAGTAATGGCAATACAATATAGAGGAGTTAAAAGAGATCGGAAAAATAGAGAAGTTAAAATAACTGACCTTGGTAGAAACACCAGTGATAAAAGGTCTTCCTAAAGTTTTAACACCGGTGATAAAAGGTCTTCCTAAGATTTTGCAAGTGTAGGCAGTTCTATTGAGACCTATTATTTCATAGTAGCGATCGAGCCAATTGAGATCTATTGTTTCATAGTTGCGATCGAGCAAATAAACTCTTTTGCTAAGACCCCCATAGACTCTAGAGCTTCTCGAACGATTTGTTGTCTTACTTTTTCCACTCTTTGTGGTCGGGGTACCATTGCGATTCATTTCACAGGTTTAAGGATTACGGATAGATTTAGATGGGAAGAAGAAATTCGGCCTTTGCAATTTCTAGATTTAGGGTTTTCAGATTTAGGGTTAGGAAAAGAGAATAAATAGGTAGGCGAAATGCTCCCTAATTTAAATTATTTAAAGGCAAAATGTTCCCCAAAACGTGTAACCGATGGATTAAATTATTTAATTAATTAATTATAGTTTAAGAATAATTATTAAAATATGTTCTATCACTCTGGTCGTAGTCATTTAGTTATTTAAACTCCATCCCATCAAACAGTTAAACATACGGGCAAAACCTAAATTCTGGAAATCTAGACGGCAATGAGAGTAGTTCACCTCTCATCATTGTTCTCAAATTGTTTGTCTCTTAAAGTAGAAAAAGGATGTCATTCATCAACTATCTAATATTGTAGATATGCTATAACTTGTATTTTAATTTTTACGGTAAGTAAACTTAAGTCATTCAAAGGCTAAAATAACAACAATACAAGAGATGAAGATATACACCAAAGATACATATTGATCCTCTATGGACCTGAGATTCGTATGACAAGCTATTATCGGTCGTTTGTTTTGGACCATTGGTGGTTGAACTATGTTGTGGAGGAGGGAGTGAAACATGCTCACTCTAACAATCAAGTTTGTAGGCGTTGAAGGTATTTAGAGTTAGATGTGACATACCTGACCTAACGCTTAATGGAGGTTTACATAGGTGAGAATTAAGGTTTAGAAGAAACTAGAACCTTCTACTAGACACTTGTTGTAATAGCCCGAGCTCATTTTCTACATATTTAATAAACGCTATTTATAAACCTATCACAATTGTCTACCTCAACAAGTGTACCGATATACATTTAAATAAATGTGTACCAAAGAATTCACCTTTTTTGATATGTTATTTTAAGTAGTGTTTGAGCTTATAGATTATAGTTTTTTACATTTTATCCCATTTTTACCCTTTTTATTTTCATTTTATTATTTCTTTATTTTTTTAAAATATAACAACTACCTACTAACCATGTACTTTTATAACATTCTGTATTTAAAACAATTAAATTTACCAAACACTTAATCTTATTCCACTAGTTTTTCAATTATAAACTATCAGTTACCAACTATTGGCTATAAGCTACTAACTAACTTATAACTTAATTTTTTGGCTAAATTGCACTATTAATCCCTTAACTTATTTACTGGTTTCATATTGGTCTCTTAACTAATTAATGTTACACATTGGTCCCTTAATTTATTAATGTCACAAATTGATCTCTTAACTTTAATTATGTTTGCCATATTGGTCCTTTTTAACAGGTTGATAGTGTATTTAACTCTCGTCTAAAAAAGATGTTTGAACTCATAATCATATTCACTAACAATATTACTCATAAGTAAATCATTTATATGTTCATATAACGCATAATAGAAAGTAAAATTAATATTTTTTTTATTAAAACTAATAAAAAGGACCAATATGATAAACAAAATTAAAGTTAAGTGACCAATTTGTAATTTTAATTAGTTAAGGGACCAATATGAAACCATTAAATAAATTAAGGGACCAATTGTTCAATTTAACCTAATTTTTTTTATTAAAACTTATAGCTTAATTTTACACAACAGAATCATAATATTTTTTAGGTTTCATTCAACATTTAGTCCCTTATGTTTATTTTAGGTTTCAACTTGATCTCTTTTATTTTAAAAGTTTCAATTTGGTCCTTTATGTTTATTTTAGGTTTCAATTTGGTCATTTCCGTCAATTTTGTCACATGTGGCAGACAGTTTGCATATGTGGACAGACACGTGGACACCTGGACACGTGTCCAATTGAAACGGTGGAAACATCAAAACTGACGGAAAGGACGCAAACAGTGGAAACATAAGGGACCAAATTGAAACTTTTAAAACATAAGAGACCAAGTTGAAATCTAAAATAAACATAAAGGACCAAAATGTTGAATTAAGTCTATTTTTTAAGTGGACAAATAGTAAGTCATAGTATTTTTTAGGCTAAACTACATATTTGGTCTCTTACGTTTATTTTATGTTTCAATTTGGTCCCTTACGTTTAAAAAGTTTCAATTTGGTCCCTTACGTTTATTTTAGGTTTCAATTTGGTCCCTTCCATCAATTTTTGCACATGTGGTAGACAGTTTGCTTACATGGCAGTTTGCACATGTGGATTGACACATAGACACCTGGACACGTTGACACATGTCCAATTGAAACAGTGGAACAGTGGAATCTGACGGAAGGGACCAACTAATGCAAACATTGATAACGTAAGGGACCAAATTGAAACTTTTTAAACGTAAGAGACCAAATTGAAACCTAAAATAAACGTAAGGGACCAAATATATAGTTTAGCCTATTTTTTACGCAATATAAACATGGTCATGACTACTTTCTCCTTTCTGTACAGAAAAAAGTGGACAAAAATATTAGTTAACACGTTTTAAAAATGTTTGGGGACGTCTCATGAGCTTAACTCATTTGGTTGGGACATTGCACTATATGTACAGGAGCCGGGGTTCGAACCCCAGACACTCCACTTATCCATCTTTAAGATAGAATTTCAAGCCACCAGACTACCTACCAAAAAAAATAAAAAAAAAAAAGTTTGGGGATGAAATACGTCAAAATGACTAAATCCAACCATCATAATTTTAACGGGAACCAAACATTAAATCATGTATGATTGAGTTTTTGCACATATATGCTACCTCACTCCCTCCTTATGTCTAAGCAACTAAAAAAATGAGCCTTCACAACTTTTTTTTACTCGTCTTCACACCCGTTATAAAAATAGTTAGGGTTCATTTAATTATTATAAATAATATAAAATATAATTGTATTTTTCAAATTACCGTTGATGACAAGATGGTTTATGAGAATAAAAGATTCATTGAAAAATATAAGTAAAATTTATGGGAAGATAATATAGAAATAATATCATGAAATTTTTTAAAAAAATACGGGGAGTAAAAAATATTAAGTAAATTTTATATTGTTTTTAAAAAAATATAAAAAATATGTTTCAGAAAATTAGGACAATATTATGTACAAATTGATAACACGCTACTTATGTTGAGAGTGATGAGCCTGCCATTATTATATGGGGAAGAACTAATGACATATGATCGTATTTTTACTAACTACCGTCAAAGTACGCGGGGGACAAGTGTATCGGTAACTTGTCCTTGTTGTGGGAATGCTCGGCCCCAATTTCTTCTATACAAAACAAGCCAGATATGATTTAAGTTTCCCCGCAAAGTTGTGCATTTATATCCATATCTATTTCAAAAAAAAATTGTGTGCGTAATTTTGTATTTCTGTAAAAAGAAAATTAAAATGAATGAATGTGTTCACAAAGTTTTCAGGCTGTTATGGAACAAATCCACATTAGATAATAATGCAAATTAAAAGGTTTTAAAAAACGGGGTTATGGAATAATCCACATTAGATAATAATGCAAAGTAGTTCTAATTTCACTCTTGAATGCAGCTAGCAAACTTGAAATATTTTGTATGCATATATATAGTTGAGTTTTTGACCCCAACAGAGTTATGTTTAAGGAAAGTGACACTTAGGTAATGCCACACATGCATTGTAACACATGTTCAAATCTTGTGTAAGAGTAGGAGGCATACAACTATATTGAAACAAAACATTTACCATTTCTGAGGGAAACTTTGTTTGATAAAGAAAGCACAACATAATTGAAACAAAAATTAAATTGGCATGCATCATTATTTATTTATTTTTTTGTTAAAAAATGAGGAGGTTTCTATGTAACTTTGCAAAGTGTCATTTGAACAATGCCACATAATAGACAAAAAAATTATTGTTAATATGAGGAAGTTTCTATGGAGCTTTTGCAAAGTGTCATTTGCAAAGTTTCTATGAAATTCTATATATCTTTGTGTGACGCACACAAACACTAAGAATTTTCCAAGAAAGAAACTCTTTGTGGTTGCATTCTAAAAAAATATTTTGTTCCAATTATAATATCCACAAATGGTTTACTAGTGACAAACCCCATTTTCCAATTCCCTCTAAAGTTCATCCCTCACTCTTAAAAAGCTATCCACTAACTTAGTTCAAATTTCAAAAATATTATTATTTTTACAATAGACCATGCCTTTCCAACACACTTTGTATAAGCATTTGCAATTTATACACTATGTTCTATGTGTGGTAGAAGACTAAAAGCAATTGTTGACTTGAGCATGGTGATGAAAGCACTTTTTGGTGGAATCTTACAAACCAATTATGCTTTATTGAATCTTTACTTCCACTACTCTTTACTTAAATTAAATGTTGTGGATATAGTATAATCTTTTACATTTCTAAACATATAGCTTGATACATTTCATGAGACATGAGTCACATGATATTATTTTGGATAAAACTTGTAAGCTTTAAGTGAATAACGTGGAAGTTCTTCTGACTCATACTTATTTACAAAAATTTATATATTTTATAATAATATACATGGTTTTAAAGTGATTTTTGGTTTAAGGAAAGTGAACCAAGTTCAAAACATAAATATGTTTTTTAGTTAGTGTAACAGCAGGACTCCGAATAAGTTAATAGGTGTGAACTCGCATGTGTGTAGAGTAGTTTTGAAAATATTTCCGAAGTAATTTTGGAGTTTAATTCATAAGTTTTCACTAACAAAAATTGTATTTTTATAAATTGTTTTATTATAAACTATTTTGAAAAGCTTATAATTATACATAAATATTTATTTATTTGCATAAACTATTTTGTATAAGCTCAAAAATAAGTCAATTCAAACGGACCCTAATACAAGACCGACTCACCACTTAAATTGAATTCCAATGTATATATTAGACCAAGTGCAATGAGGGTGTTTAATGGGTGTTGACTGGCTGTTGAATGAAAATGGACCATTGGAGTAACATGTTGAATTTAAAGAGAAGATGAATCCAGTTAACATGTTTAATTGCTGCGCAGGGGGACAAGTGGCAGCTTCTGATTGGCTCACGAGATTTTTACCTCATCTTATCTTTAAACTCAATTATTTCAATGCAAATTAAATTTTTTTTTTTTCACCAAAATTCGTAATTTTTTTTTCTCTATAAATAGAGACTTGGTTCATTTGATTTGGACACAGAAAAAAAAACCAAGTTTTTCACTATCTTAATCTTGTTTATCACGAATTGCAAGCAGATCTAGTGAAACACATATGGACAAAGTTTGGAATGTTTCCGAATTGAAGATGATTTGTTTCGTATTAATTATGTTTGTGTGTTGTTTTGCATTTTAAGTTAATTTGCATCGTATTAATTATGTTACTTGTGTGTTGTATTGCATTTTAAGTTAATTTGTATCGTATTAATTACGTTATTTGTGTGATGTATTGCATTTTAAATTAAGAATATTTAAAAAAAAATTGTTAAGTGTTTATTATTTTAATTTAATTTTAATCGATAATTATAATTTTATTTAATCATAAAAAACAAAAATTTAAATTTAAATAAGAATATGAAATAAAAAGTGGTGGGGTAGAGAAGGTGGTAGGGTAGGGTGTTGAATGAAAAAACTATTGGAGAGAGTAAAAATTGAATGGGGTGTTGAATTATTAGGTGGAAGAGAGAGAAGATGATGTGGAGTGTAAAAAGTGGAAAAGTAGGGTGTTGAATGTTTTTTGCCATTGTACATGGTCTTAGTAGTACACAAGATATTCCTTAAAAATCCATAGCTGATTTTAATTTTATCATTTGAATATTGAATTCTTTTTATTTTTATTTTTATTTTATATATCTTTGAATATTGAATTCAGTTCGTATATCTTTCTTTTAATTTCTCAGCTTTAATGACTCAAGACTCCATGATACTATAAAAAAAATGACTTAAGACAATTTATTGTTTTTGACAAAATGTACAAGTTATCGTTTGGTATAAAAAGTTGGGAATACACAACGATTATTTTTTAAAAAAGTCGTAATTAAGCATGCTTATTTAAATTTAAAAGATGTTACAATCTAATTAATTTTATTTTTTCTGAATCAAATTAGTAAAAAAGACTATACATCATACTTTCAAAAGGACACATATATAATAACAAGATTAGCACACTTTCAAAATAAAAAAATAGTTTATATAATTTTTTTTTTTTAACATATACAGTATGTATTTCAAAAGAACTCCCAATGGGTTGGAATACGATTAATAAATCTGATTCTGGGATGAAAGTGAAATGCTACTTATCTAATTGTTATTGTCCAAGTGTGATGAGAATTATTCTAGAATTTTAAGCACTAAAATAAACGAATTAGCAGGCAAACCAATCAGAGAACATATATATGTCAATGACATATGCTTGATGACTACACAACACCAAGGGTCTTAATCGCTTTTTCCATTTAGCAAAGCCAAAAGTCTCTAATGATTAAGCATTTAATTTGCAAAAAGCAACGCACAATTTTTGTTTTGCCATGTTTAAAATGTTAGCTAATGATTCTATTAACCTAAAGCATTTAAATAAGACTAATAAGAATCTCTTTTAACTTAATTAGACATAGGGTCTGTTTGGCAACACCACCAAACTGACTTATAGCTTATGTCTTATAGCTTATAAGCTAAAAGACCTGTTTGGTAACAACCTTTCAACACTGACTTATAGCTTATTTTACATAAGCTATTTCAATTAGCTTATGAGCTTATAGCTTATAGCTTATCATCTTTTCTTCCATTTTTACCCTTATCATTTTACCTAAAATCCATTTTTACCTTTTTTAATTTATTATAATATAAAATAAAAACGTCATTCCTTTGCTTTCAATGTTTTTTTTTTTTGACATTTTGCTTCCAATGCTTATGAAATAAAACAAATACTCTTTTTATTTTTCAATTTGTATAGTTTACGCTATGTTCGACGACGTCGTCAGTTTTTAATATACTAGACTAGATGGAAGAAAATGCATTACATAACATTCACTAATAAAAATATAAATTTATTTATTATATTAGTTTATTTATATATAATGAAAATAAATATCCTACATAAAAATAATGAAGATAAATGTTGATTTAATCCGAAATAAATTAAAATTAAAATATATAAATGTTTAAAATGTTGTTGTACATAAAGGCCGAAAAAAATATATTTTACGTAACAATATTTTATGGCGCATTTGTACATAACTATATTATCACCCCTTCATTTTAGTACTTTTGATTTATTCATTATGTATTTATTACTATAAAAGATGTTGTACGTATATTGTCACCGTTTTTTTAGTACATTTGATTTATCTTTTATGTATTTCTTATAAAAACCTAAAAAATGTAATTTTAATATTTTATATAAAGTGTAATAAAGAAAATAAATTTAAAATAAAATTCAAAGAATAAAATTTAATTCTATATAAAAAATTAATAATATATAAAGATATATTAAATTAATAAATTTGAATAACTAAATTTGAAGTATCTTAAATATTAATTAGATATAGGTTTAATAATAATTTTTTATAAGAGATTTTATATGTCCTTTTTTGTCATTTTACACTTACCAGTCAGTTGAACCGCTAATTTTACCAAACACTTCAATCAGCTTATCAGCCATCAGCCATCAGCCATCAGCTATAAGCTATCAGCCATCAGCCATAAGTTAGCTTATCAGCCATAAGCTATTTTTGCCAAACAGAGCCATATAAGTTTGTATTTAATGTTGAGGATGTGGTAAATCTATCTCTCAAAGGAGAGTATCACCATTCATTGTAGTCTTATCCAATTTCAAAAATTAATCTCTATAGTTATATGAAGAGAATACATGATTCATGCAAAAGTAGCTAAAAAATTTATCCATGCTACGATAAATTGAAGAGCTTTCTATTTTTCAAATTGAATATCTCTCATTCGAGTCGGTTTGACCAAAATAACTGTAAGCTCTTCTTCAAAAAAATTTAACACTTCTGCATTTTAAGGAATGAACTCAAGCTCATAACCTCTTATTAAACTGAAAATATCCAACCATCTCATTCAAATGTATCCAATATTACTTGTGATAAAATATTATAAAATTATTTTTGAAAATTGTTTGACTTAGACCTATAAAATAGAGTTTGACTTTTGAAACATTTCCTTCTAGTTTTTGGTGGCAATTGTATTTCTCTATATGCATTTATACTAAGATACTGTACACAAGTGATAGATATTTTGTTTTTTCAACTATTTGGTTTACGATTAAATTTCTACGTATAAAAATGAATATAATATTGCAAGAGGTAAACCCCTCAAATGAATATCAATTATCTCGAGAGATCAATCTACACAGTTACATGCGAACGATACTTCAATTTAACAAAATCAAAAGTTTCTATACTCATTTTCTTAGAAGAAATGCATCAGAATCTACTCAGGTTTCTTGGTCATCGTTAATTTGGTACAAATTTACTCCTCCTTCCAAATCTTTTGTTGTATGGCGATGTCTGCATAACAAAATGCCAACCGATGAGAATTTAATTAAGCGAGACTGCATTATGGCGTCAAATTGCATCCCTCTATCAGTCAAATTGTTAAACCGTTTCTCACTTATTTCTACCCTGTCCTTTTGCGTTGAAATTATGGCATTGGCTAGAAGGGTTGTTCGGTGTGATATTTGTTTTGGACACAATCCAGGATATTTTTTAAAAGTTATTCACACCTTTCATACTATTTGGATGGCTTGGAATGATATCAGATTTAACAACTCCATCATCACTGTGCATGCTGCCAAAGCAAAAATCCACTCATCCGTTTCTACGAGCGCAGGTTGACTTACTACTTTTACTCTTCAACAGAGTTGCCAATTCTTCAATATTTTAAGGTTACACCAAAGCTCAGGAATGCGCCAAAAATAGCGCCCATTATATATTGTGTGAAGGTGAATATTGATGGTTCAGTCACTCTTCCGCACTGCATTGCCACACATGTAAGGAAAAAGGTGTGAATATGAGAAACATAGCAAACTTGTCAATTGATGAAGACCAAGAACAAATCGCGATTTGTACCAGCACAAATATATTGCAAGAATATTTAATCACCTCAGTCCTCAGGCTCATTACCACCAGAGTTGAAAATCCTCATTGTATAGTAAGACGGAAATAACTCCTTCAGCACAAACACCAGAGTTGCAATCAGAGTTGCACAGCTTTCCCCGAATTAATCTTGGGCTCGGAAGAGTCTCTATTATCAATCTATTCATATGAGAAAATAACATTAAAACTTGAAAGCAAGCGTTATAACATATACGGATAAAAATATAAATTAGTTATAAAATCTCTCTGTTGAACAATACAGACGAGAGAAGAAATTGAACACTTGGATTTAACTAAATGTGGTCAAAATAAAAGGTACCCAAAGTCAGCAGAGACTGTTAGGCCCCATGAAATTAATCAGTCCAATCATATGTTGTTACATTTTCCTGTTCTTCATTCTTTAGTCCCCAACAGAAACTACAATCGTGAATGAAAGTACCCCATTCACAGGAGTCAATCACCCACATTTGTCAGCAAACTAGATTATGTTTTCAGATAAAAATTTACAAATAAAGGGCTGAAAATAACGCAAAACAGAAATGAAAAATAATTATGCATAAAATGATATTTACACACATATGAAGATGACCTTATTTATTCAAAAAAAAAGAGAGAAGAAAAGAAAAGAGATACCTTATTTGTTGGAGCCTCCTATATGCTTCTTTCTTAATGTCAAGTGCAATCCTCTGCCTTGGAGGCTAGTGAATATCTTGCATACACTGCAGAATAATTTACCACTACCAATATTTCAGATGTATTCACAGCAGAGACGAACTAAAGCATCATCACAGGATTATACAACTCTGATAAATATGTGTGGCACTCCTGAGAGATGTTTGATGCATTCTTCTCAGCTGGAGACAAACCACTGATGCATACACATACATCTTTAGTGTTTTGCTTTAGTGTTTTCATCGGAGTAGATGCAAACACATGCATCTGCAGCACCTGCAGCAAGTAGTAATTGGTATGGGTGGAAATCGAGGCAGCCCACAGAACCGATTTTCTGGGCCATTAGAGTAGGATAGTAACGAATGGTGCCCAGTTGATCACCCTCAAGGCTGAAAACCTTAATGAGTTGTTTGGCAGAGCCACTGGCAATGATTGGAGCATGTCTATGTACTGCTAAAGCCGTGAGTGAGCCCCTGTGAGCTTCAATCGTGAGATAGGCGCTGCTGTGATTTCTTATATCAAGGAATTGAATATCCCCAGCCTGAGAAGCACTGACCAACTGAAGGAAAACACATAATTTCATCATCCACATCAAATCAAATTCATTAGTCACCGGATTTCTGCTATGGTCGAAATATTGAAAATTAACCTAGTGAGACACTTTCTTTACCTTTCCAGGGTCAAACCCAGGTTGAAAGCCAATCCCCATAACTTTTTCTACTCTTTGTGTGTGCGGCTGTAATCCACATACGAGCCTAAGAAACATCATTGTCGATAGTCGTTACTCATTACAGTGACAGATTAAGAGACATGGAAGATTTAAAATTGAATCTTAAAGAGGTAAAGACTTGGATAAAACTTAAGATAGTAGGATTGATCAATATGGTTCAAGTCTGAACTTAGATTTGAAGAAGTGCAGGAAATCATGCAAGAGCTAATAACAATGATGCTCAAATCAATCTCATCAATTAAGGAGAACCAGTAACCATGATTTTGCACCATGATGGAAAATATCAAGAAATTCAACTGAGGTGCTTACATTTCAGGTGTTCTGGCATCATAAAGTCTTACAGAACCATCTATAAAACCAGCTGCAAACTGTCCCCCATGAACTTGAGAAGCAGCCTAAAATACAAAAGACGGTACATAAATCAAAGGGCTAAGGGTCACAATTGAATTAAATTAACTGAAAGAAAATTACATCCAATATGTTCCAAGATACAAAAGACAGTACATAAATCAAAGGTTCGGGTCACAATTGAGTTAAAATCATACTGAAAGAAAATCCCGTCAAATATGTTCCAAGATGTGCTAGAGCACAACTGAGCAACCCAAAGTTTTGTCGGGATTCAACATGAAAATGAACAACCTGTGTGCTGAGTCTGTTACTTCTTTGAAGAAAATCATAAATGCCAACACCTCAATCTTATAGATTTACTAAAAATGATTTGAGGGTCGGTATGGGTAACTTTCAATCGCAATATTTAAAAACTGGAAAGGGAAAAATATGACAGCTAAGACATCCTAAGAATTAAATTTTAGAGAAGGTAAGCAGAAGATCAACAAAGGCATAATAAACAGAATCTCAACAAAAGCCATAATTAACAGAAGATCAACAAAGCCGTAAATTTTAAGACTTCTAGATCAAGTGCAACACTAATTTGAGAAGCCATGGTCAAAGAAAGCGGGGGAAGAGGGAGGTTTCCAAGTGATAGTATATGTACATAAAATTTGGTATTATTATCGCTAACAAAACATAATAGATTCACTCGTTAAGGTGTCTAACAAAAGATGTAGCTGAGCTGCTGAAATGCAATCACTATACAACTTTGTATCTGTCTCTTTGGGTGTGTTCGTTTCAAGTTATCTTTGTAGATTCCTAAGAATAAAAGGATAAAAAATATGCATTCCCATGTTTGCTACAGTTAAAAGTCCCACATTGGACGAGAGATGACCTGAAAATATGTTTAAAAGCAGCGGCAACCCTCACTTTACAAGCCGGTTTTGTAGGGTTGAGTTAGGTACAACCCAAAATTCTAAGAGTTACAAGTTTATTAAATTTTATTCCTGGGTATTAAATATGAATAAAACATCATTTTTTTAAAAATGACTGAATAAAACTCTCATCCTTATATTCCCAGGAGAGTTATTCCGAGGAATATAAATGTAATAAACATGAAACAAACATCCGCTTAAGAATAAACTCTGCTTACCTTATATAGCTACAATGCGAATTTGAGCAAATATAATATTCACTAAGGAAAATTAAGTTGGCATATAGCAGGCTTACCAACGCTGAGACATTGCACTCTGATGATGAGGGCATAGTATTAACAAGCTGCTCTTTATCAAGATCCCACAGCATTATTGATGACATCTCCCCCGATGCATACTGGTAAATGCATTGGAGTAACATGAAACAACACCATAAAAAATCATTAATATCGAAGCATGAGAGATGAATCAGAGTTCGATTTTAGAACATTGGTAAGGAAGAGGGAGACATCCCATATTTCAAAGCATATTCAAAGAAGAACCGTATACCAGATAACCACATTGCTGTTGCCAATCAACCACTGCATTCAGACTCCTTACACCAGGTTTATGACCATGAATTGAAGAAAATGCAGTGACAAGCTTCTGTTTCCCCCACAGAGAGTAGTCTTTCCAAACTCGAATGTTTCCGTCAGCTTCAATAAGATTCCTCAAAATTTAAGATTTTGACAATTTAAGAATAGAAGGATATAATACTAAACAGTAGATAAGATTACATGAAGCAGCAAGAAGCAAGCTATCATCAAGCTCATTCACCAGGCAGAGCTTAGAAATTCCTTTATCAGGAAAATCATGATTATCAAAACTGTTAAGTAGCGTTGCCTCTTCGTGGTTCCATATCCTGTGCAAAACTCCAAAGTACATTAGTCCACAGCAGAATTCAATATGATGCAACAGACTAACAGTAATCAATTCATCAAAACCAAAAAAATATTCTGACCTAGTCCAAGCACAATTTCTACTGCCTATAAAATTAAGAATGCTAGTTGTTCAGTTTCCTAAGCCTCTATATCTGAGAATCTCTAAGTTCTACCAACCCAGAAATTTATATCCCTTAGCAATTTTGTCATAGTTCACATTTAGCTCTTCAAATTTATTTACTTACATTTACAAAGAACATATATGTCACATTATGCTCCATGCCTAAAGCCACGTCCAGCTTCATAATAGTATCCACTAAATTAACAACGGTATTGACGAATTTTGCATACCTGATACATTCATTCTCATCGGCAGCTACCACTATAGGAGAGAAAGGTTGTAGCAACACTGCTTGTGTACCCTTTATGTCCCATTTGGCAATTGGGTTTGTTAACCTACTAACAGCTGACAGAATAAAATGACACAAAGTTCACAACTGGACAATTGTAAGGAATATGCCTAATTGAGTTAATAGGTGAAATACAAACCAGAGTGCTGGCATTTGACTATGCGCTCCAATGCAAAATTTTCCCTCTCTTCTCTTATAGCAAATACTTCTTCGCTATTATCTGGAGCAGTTAAAAGTGGTTTGGAGAAGTGCCGACAACTCCAATTATGTATACTTGATTTAGGAAGAAAACTGCGATCGTAAATTCCAGAAGCTCCACCAGATCCTAAAAGTGGGTCAGCTAGTCCAGTCTCTGGAGAAGTCATCAGATGCGGCCTAAACTCCAATGAACATACTCTACGCATTCCAGCTATATAACTTGAGTGAGGACGAATGACTGGAGGAGTTCTGAAGGTTAGCGGCATGTGTCCTACCAGAGTAGCATGCAATAATTAATATAAAGCCAATAATATAGCAGCAGGAATTCAAGACATAAAAAATTGATGCAAAGAGATAAACGTTACCAAACAGCACTGGAAAGGTTAACAATTGAGAGTAAAACCTACCACTGTTCATATCAAACCAAGAAGTTGAGCGAGCGAGACTATGAAAAACGGTAGCTTCACTAGTCCGAACACCAACAGGGTTTGATGGTTTTGCTACCACTTGTTCTACACCTATTATGGACAGTACCCGGCGACCAAGGTTCCCAACTCGCGGAGATGGATCTTTTGCCAAAGTACGTATAGCAATTACACATTGTGAATACAATGCATTGTCCAAAGGCTTCAGCCCAAAGTTGTTAACCACTCCATTGCCAAAACCATCATTTGGCATTTCTGAATTAGAATGATGAGCAAAATTGTCAGACAATGGAGGAGAGCCATGCATGATTTCAGAACTAGCGAGAGGACAGCTTGAAGAGACCCGTCCATCATTAATTACTTTAGAATTATCACTCCCAACCCTTAGAGGACCAATTTGAGGCGAAACAATACCATCATGAGCCATATGTTGGCTCTGTTTAGGATATCCACCACCTGTATCTTTAATATTAGTAGACGGTGGTAAGGAATTTATCAAAGAATCAGTCTGAGGCTTCCAATATGCAGAAGCAATAGATTTCAGGTGCTTGTTGTGGCCAAAAGCAAAGCGTGCTAGAGCTGACAGTTGAAAGAAAATCCATTTCAGTAAAATATCTTACTGATCAGATTAAGTTATCTAGAAAGATATACATGCCAGCCGCCAAACAAAAAAAAAGCTGTCATATATACAAACACAAACACAGATATATATATATATATATATATATATATATATATATATATAAACAATTGTGGGTGAGTGTGAAGGTTTTAGATGCAAGTCTAACAATTGTAATTGAAGTTTTTTCTTATTCACTTACAAAAATTTATTTATTTGAAATAGTTCAATCTTTTCTAAGTGCTGATATAACTAAGCAATTAGGAACTCATTTTCATCTAATCATAATCATACGAACATAAAATCTTCTCATAAAAACGTTGAAAATAAATATAAACATTCAGATGTTTCATCACCTACCAACTGCTACCTCTGCCCTCACCAATGGACTCCCATCTGAAGCAACACTCAACAGACTCCTAATTATACTAACTTCAGCCCTAAACTTGTCATTATCATCATCATCACATTCTTCATCTCCAACACTTCTACATGAATCAAATCCCGCATCAACAAGGGTACCCAGTGCAAAAACAGCAGATGCCCTAACCTGAGAATAACAAATTATATGACTCAGCTGTTTATATACCGAAACACTAATCATCTGGAAACTAGAAATAGAACCAATAAGTAGTGTAGTAAACCTCTGGCTGGGGATTAGACAATAGAGGAGCAACTATAGAAGTTGCATGTCCCTGCAAACCAATTAGTTTCCCCTCTGGGAACTCTTCCCACAATTTCCCCAGACACAGGCAAAGCCATTGAAGGAAAAGGGGCTCAGTTTGTGAATCATTAGCAGATGAACTCTCCAGGTGCCTTAAGCAGATATGGCTCAAACCATCTTCAATACAAGCTTCTTGGCCTTTTCTATGACCATCCACAATAACAGCCAAAACAAAAGCAGCCATTGCACGTTGCTCTGGGTACGCTTCCAAGCTATCAAGAAACTTCATAAAATAGATATGAGCTCCGTCCTTCACTAGATCAACCTGAAATGACTGCAACCCAGCAACAGAACATCATCAATCCAAGATCCAGTAATCATGCCACATGGAGAGTTTCAAAACTAAATTTAAAAAATAAAACGAGAAGAAATACATATTAGTAGACAAAATGAAGTTTGTAATGCTGTCATTATTCCTTCATTGATTCTATTGTATATCATGCACTTATGATGACTGTTTCATTGCCGTGATTGAACAATTTGGATTGTTGATAATTCAGGCATTCAATCAATAAAATATCAACTGTCAAGTAAAGTTTCTCACTAAAGAAAACAAATATTCAGTCTGCTTACACAGATTTTTTAATAGGGCAATGAACTATTAAGCAACTTCATATTTGCCCTTGATATTTATTTCCCTCTTTTTCTATTCTCTAACTTTTACATTTCTCTGCTTGTCCAGAATAACTTCTTATGGAAAAAAATATGTTCATATACTTCAATAATTTACAAGAAAGCATTATCAATCAAAGCAGAAAATTCAACATGATTTATGTATTGAGAAATGCTATTGTCAAACTCTCTAACAACTCCTTTTATCACACGCTCATACACAAAGCCACGCCACCCTGTTATGTTATTTGTTCAACTGCTCACACGTACTTCACACCCCCCCCCAGAAAGCATCTCTTCTGACGTGAACTCTGCAACTTCACTGCCGCCATCTATCTATGTGATATATCAATCAAAAGTACAGAACTGTTATACACCGATGCTTATCAGCAGTTTTAAATTTCAATTATGCCATAACAACCTTAACATGAGAGAAAAAACAATTGAAGCGGCAGAAGGTTGGCAGTTGCTTAGAAGAAGTGTGAGGGAGTCAGAAATAGAAGGGATTGGAAGACTGGAGTTCTTGAAAAAGTGAAACAACATGCGAGAGCGGTTAAATTCACACCACAATAAAAAAATTAAAAACAAAAATATTATGCTTTCAACCTAAACAACCGGTGAATCAGTAGATCAGTAACAAAATGGGTTGACGTGGCTCTATGTATGAGTGTGTAAAAAGAGTTTGATTTGACAATAGCATTTCTCTTTGGGTGCATTTGATCTGCTAAAAAACAGAGGACTGGACAAGACAACTTTTGTTTTACCCTGTTTGATTCAGAAACTGGTTATGGTACTGGACAGAATAGGCAGTAAGGGACAGGACAAAAACAAGAATTTTTGTCCCTTACTAAACCACATGACAACTTTTTGTCCATGGTACAACTATAAAAAATACAAAAATACTCATTTTATTTTCGAATATAAAAAATATTATCTCTCTTTCCTCACCGATGCAATTTTGTTCTGTCCTATTCTACTGTTCTGTCCTGTACTGTTTTGTCCAGTACTTGCTGTTTTGCAAATCAAACGCACCCAAAGGTATTAAGAAAAATTCATGTCGGTGGAAACACGTGTATACATGCACAGCAAGCAAATGTTCTTCGACAAATTAAGGAATTGAAAATTGACATTCTATCAAAGACAAAATAAAGATCCTCCAAAAGTACCTTGTCAAGTGCAAGAAACTTCGTCCATATGAATACAAGAATCTGGCGTAGTTCTGGTGTGGTTGTTTGCAACAGCTTCAGAACACAAGGGAAGATTCCAACAGATAATGCCTACATATAAAAAAACTCAATATCAAACCAAATTATTATAAATATATAACAATCCTTTTGAAAATAGATGAAAACAACTGCAACAAAATTTGATGAATAGCAAGAGAAATTACCAGATCCACAGCCCATGGGCCCATGTCAAGGAATCTTCCTAGGAGTACTAAGGCACGAAATCGATGGCAATGACTAAGTAAAACCTGAAATAGGAACAGAACTATTTATGAATGTATGAAAATATGAACAAATGCCAAACAATTTTTCCCAGAGGCTTAAAATATTATTAAAGGAAGATCAATATGTAGGCTCATGGAATGCTCCCCTAGTTTCTTGCATAGAGTATCACACCCCTGTAACTGATTCAACTGAATCGGTTACAGTTGTAACTAACTGACTGCCACTTGGCAGTCATAGATCTAGAACAAGAGCAATCTATCAATATATTGCTTCTCATTGTAAATATGACTAAACAATTCATTCAATAAAAGCTCATAGAGCAAGGTTTCAGTATATATATACATATATATATATATATATATATATATATATATATATATATATATATATATATATATATATATTATAGAGGGAGAGAGTGAGAGAGTGATTAACCAAAAAAGATTGAGTCGGGACAAAAATGAATTCGACTTTAGAAAGAAAATTTGTAGGAAAAGCAACACAATCAGTCACCGTGTTTGAGTATGATTACCACATGTAGACAGAATAAAGAGAAAGTAAAATAATTCCTGAATCAAGAACTTGCAGCAAAACCACATTAATAAATAACTGAGAAATAAATGATTGCAAAACAATTGGAGAAGCAACAAATTGTCCACATAAATTTTAAATAACATCTCCATTGGCTGTGAATAAAGAACCAGGAAAATATCCCTTGACATTACTACTTCTAAACTAGACGTAGAGCTAAAGAGAAGATGCTAGCAATAGATACATATTTTTCCCAAATATCCTTCAAAAGGATGATAATGGTCATCAGCCAAATTGGGAAAGTTTTTGCCAACCATAACCTAATTCAAATACCAAAAACCTAATTAAGGAACAGTAACCTGCATAACAAGGGTATTAGAAACCGACACATGATCCCAAATGTAATAAAGACTAAGACGTGTCATGTACCTGAAGAATTATAGGCAACTGTTCGGGAGGTTTCTTATGCTCAGAACCATGATCAAGCCAAACTTCAAATACTGTTAACTGTTCAGTGAAAAATGTACTAGGCTGAAAGATAACAACCATATACTTCATCAGGTAAGGTCAAAACTTATAAACAGCATTTACTAATGCAATTTTTCCGTGTAAAACAAGTACACCAGAACCAATTTTCTATATTTAATATTCAATTTCAGAAGGAAACTTAACATCAGAAGTATAAAAAAAACCTATCAAATTACCTGAAATTCTGCATTAGGATCCTCGACTAATGACGGAAGTTGAGAAAGGCAGAGCTCGGCAGCCATGTCCCATGCATCCCTGCAGCATGCATTAAACACATATTCTGATGATAAAGTTTATCAGCACATAGCAATATCATAACTACAATCATCAACAATACCACATATGATGCTGATGGGTTGGTGGTAGTGTTGGGTGAGAGACAGGAGTACAATTTGCAGAACGCATAATTCGCTCAGCAAGTAGAAAATTTCGAAACAAACTTGCAACAAGCAAATCCTGTCTGAACAGTCTCTGAAAAAGATCTGTAGGATAAAGTAACTATTAATATACGATAAAAGAGACTAACTAAAATTGGTTGCAACATGGATATTTAGGATGTCATTAGGAAGGATGGAGAGGGTTGAGACCTACCATGAGGAAGAACATTCCATGCGATTGTATCCGTTACTGCTGTAAAGATCCAATTCAATTCACCCAGAAGTGTCTTTCGATCATTAGAACGGCCAGGGATCTTGTCCATAAGTGAATAATCAAACGAGTCGCGAAGTAATGAACGAGTACAAAACCTAGAGACAAAATACATAAAAAATTATTGAATTAAATGCTAACAACAATTAAAAAAATCATGATTTAGAAAATGTCAATTATTAGTAAAGAAAAAATTAGTAATGAAAAAAGCATAGTCAAACATAAATCAACTTCTTAGTAAGAACCATCATTATAACAGTGACATTTGTCTATCATCACTAACATAAATCCAGCAAAAATAAGTTCACACCAAAATTAACAGGTCAGTACAACAAAATACCCATCATCATGAAATGCCACTTAGATTAAAGCAGTCAGAGGTCAGTAAGGAATAACTGGGAAACATACAAAGACTAAAGATTGGTAAGCTAATACCACTCGATTACAAAAACATGCCATATTTGAAAAGTCATGCATGAAGCATTATTTTACCCACGAAAAGAGAAGATACACTTTACCTTCCTAAAAGTTTATGATATGAAACATTCTAAAGGCGATATACTAAGCAAGAACTAATGGGAGATATTCACCATCGCAATGCCATCTTTATAGGTGTTGTAAGACAAGATGTTAACACATCAGCTGGGAATTCTATAGTCTGGGGTAAAGTCTCATGCGCTTCACATGCTGCAAGCATAATGCAATCCCTTGCAGAACTGGTAGAGCTAGAAGCACTCCCTTCATGAAGCTTATAAATAACAAGTCCAGCAACAAAATTTCAAAGCCCAAATAAGAAAAAAAAATTACAAAATAAGAACCGATATACTTGAATTTTTCTTAAATAGCATCAATAAAACATGATTTTAAATGAATACCTCAATGAAGGAATTCACAACTTTACCAGCCGCAGAGCAATCAAAAACATAAATTGTTGGGGTCTTCAGCCAGGAATCAAGATCATTGAGTGGTAAGGGGACATACTCTTTATAAATCTGAGCAGAATATCAAGAAGAATGAGAAATTATACTTTGACACTACTCAAATTGGATGGTTAACACAATTCAAATGTGGTTAATTACGTTCGGCAGTTGGTTAATGAATATGAATATATTATAAGGTGTTGCATCTTATTAACCATCCACTAAACACAATTAACCACGATTTTGAACGTCATTATAACCATAATTTTTACGTTCAGCAGTTAATGTAAGAGAATAAAAATGTCAAAGTAAGAAGGAAAGAGATAAGTGTAGGTGTTGAAGGAAGGATGGTGTTTGAGAATGGTTTTGAGAAAAAAATGAATGATGAAAGAGATTGGTAGAGGAGGTTGGTTGTCATCGATATGGGTTCGCAATTCAGATCCAGTATACTCAGAGGAAGAAAGTAAAATAAAATGGGTTTACACACAAAACCGGTAAACAGGTCATTGATTGAAAAAAAAAAGGTGACATGGTCCACTAATTGAGTGTGTGATGGAAAGCGAATGTGTGAGCATCTGTCGCTAGCATTACTCTTATAATAATAGTAATAATTTCCAGTTAATTACCAGTCCACCTTTAACCGATTATATAATCTCTCTTTTCCCACCTCTATTATGGTCGCTGACAAAATAACTTAGCTAAATAAAAGGCATAACAGGTGCGCTAATTAAAATACAAAATTACAAATATATATATATATATATATATATATATATATATATATATATATATATATTCATTTTGCTTGAGAAAAAAAATAGTAAAATTGCTTTCTCGCCTGTTTCTATCCCATACTTGTCACTCTAATTTTCTTCTTTCCAAAGATTTCACCTGCTTCTATTATCACTCACTCCTTTTATCAATCTTCCTATTTTCATCTTTTATATCTATTTTATTTTGGAGGCAATAGGAACCCTGATATGATATATAATAAGCTCAAATATGAAGCAAGATCCCTGTCTACTGGTCAAGTGACATATGATTAGGACAGAGTGACAACTGACATTTATTTTGGAAAACTAATTGGTTTGAAAGATAAAAAGGAAGAAAATTGACATTATTGAAGACCCAAAGTTCATCATTAAGAGTTGGTTTTGGCACACACCATATTGGACAACTAATTGGTTTGAAAGATAAAAAGGAAGAAAGTTGACCTTATTGTAGACCCAAATTTTACCATTAGAAGTTGGATATGGCACACCATGCCCATTGTAATGGAACAACACTCTTTCCAATTTTGCAAAACTACGACATGTAGTACAAAGCTTTTTCACCACTTCCAATGTTGGGTCAAGTTGACACTTATAGCGTGCCTGTAAATGTAGCGACAAGGTCAGCTAAAAAACAATTTAAAAAGCTTATATGCGTACGAGGTTAGCAAGCTAAACATTCCCACCTTTGGTTGCCATCTTTCATACTGACTGGTCAAAGAATTTCCAATCAACTCTAATGCCTTTTGTGGTGCCATAGAAAAAGGATCTGCAGCATTGAGAAAGCAAGGCATCAAAGGTTATTTGAGCCAATAACCACAGTCGTAAACATGCAGAATTTTAACATACTACAAAGGTTTTACTTAATCATTTTATTTACATTTCTCAATAAAAAAGCTGCAATTACACACTTAAGCTGGGAGTCAACATGCGTAGAGTGGAAAAAAATTGGATAAGACATGTAAATGCAGAAATCACAATTGATTTATGGGAGTCCAACCATCAGAAATAAACGCAAAACAGCATGCAGTTATACGCCTTACTCCAAGAAAATTCATTTACAATTGATTTCTGGTAGGAACAATCTTAACCAGTTATACGCCTTTCTGCTAGGACTTGAACCCTGAACCTCCAACTCCTTAACCCTTAGCTCAACTAGCTTAACCAGTTGAGCTACCCATCCCACCCAATTCCAAACATTAACTGAACATGAAGAAATGCCAGAAATAGGAAGTATTCCCTCTGTCCCTAATTTTTGGTCCTTTTAGGTATGAGCACACATTAAGAAATAATTAATTTAGATAGATTTATACGTTTTTACCCTTAGATTTATTTATTTAATAAAAGTAAAATTCATTCATTGTGTTTTGGTTTTCTAAAAGAACCAAAACTTTGGGACAAAAGTAAATGCATAAATGAACAAAGATCAGGAACGAAGGGAATAACTTTTAGCAAAAACAATGAAAACAAAAGTTTCAAAAACAAATCAGATCGGAAATGTAACAAGAGACCTATCCAGCACTCCATTCTGGCACAAGGGGATATCTTTATTACATCTGGTGGATCAACACCAATGTTTAAACATAATACTAGAGCTACAAATCTTGTCTTTATCTGCACAACAAAATTATGGGTTAAATCAAAGAATGTGTCTTAAATATACGGTTCAAATGAAAATTTATTGTAATTAGGAAAAAATATGAAGCGGCAGTATATCTTTACAGAATAAAGCTAAGATTTCAACAAATTCCCTGTTACAGCAGAATATTACATAAATTCATGTGATTTGAGCTCCCCTTCCCCCAAAATAGGTAACATAAAAATAGGCTGGGTTTCTTTTTTCTATAGAGCGGAAAACAATCATGCTAGACACTGTCACTATAAAAACCACTAGTGTTTTGGCAATTGGCACAATTCAGATTTGTTACGTTATGTTATTACAAATAAAGCAAGAAATTTAACGTTTAATTCAGAAGAATAATCTTTTTCTTCCTTCACAAGTCTCCATAAGGATATAAGGATAATCGTTGTACCCAATGTTGTCAAGATAGATCTTGCCTAGAATCGAGAGGAGGTAGCAAGATCGAAAAATGTAAGATTGTAACAAGGATCGTAAGATCCTGCCAAAATAATTACCTAGGATCAATTTGGGGTAGCAAGATTGTAACAAGGATCGTAATATCCTACCAAAATGAAAATTATACCAATATATCTATTCAACAACGATAATTACTCTCTCATATATATGTAAGTTATAATGCATACAAAATATCAAATATGTAGTATGTTATTATTTGTAACGATAACAATTAATATTAGTAATGCTAAAAACTATGCTCACACCCACTAACACACTACCATCTATTGGGCCACATCACCCCCTTTTTTTAATCACTTACCTAGTAACGGGTTCTCTCCATCTCCACGGAATCTTGTATCTAGGAAAATATATGTTTTAGCCAATCGTTTCTGTTGCAATCTCTGATCACTGTGGTTTAACTCGCAAGCGAACTTAATTGATTTTTAGGTTCTCTTTCTCTCAAACAAACTGAGGTGCGTATTACAATGGGTATTATCAATATGCTGAATTGATTGAAGAATCATTGTTATCAATTTGCTACTAATGCTCTTTGAAGAATCAAGATAGAAGTGAAAAACTATGTGCATTTGGGATATAGTATATTCAATTCCTCAACTTTGCTATTGTTCAGGTTTTTATTGTGTGACAGACATATTTGTTGAACCAGTGGCAGTGTGATTGTTGTAATAAAGTGAAAAACTACGTGCATTTGGAATATGGTAGATTCAATTTCAATGACAACGGCCACTCCTACTAACCACAAAGCCCTTCTCCTATTTCTCCCCTTCGTTTGCATGCCAAGACTACGTTTACTGTCCTTTTCTCTTAGGGTTCCTCTGTTCTTTGGGTTCTTATGTTCTTCTTTGTTCTGTGATTAGTAGTTAAGTTATATTGGGTTTTTTTTTTTAATGTTACCGACAAATAACAAATAACAAAGTTACTTATAAAAGTCATAAGTATAATTATTCCTTTAATTTTGTGTATTCTACTATAGTAGTTTAGTTTGTACACTATTTTTCAGTCTTTAGAACTGCGGCTATCCCGATATCAGCAACCACTCTGCACCACTATCCGAGATTAACAACATAGCTCCTAACCAAGTTTTCACCATACACAAGAGTCAAACTTAACACTATTTCCATTGCACAAAGGCAAGCAAAAGGCCTAAAAATCCTTTCTTAGTAAACTCTCTAAAACTATACGACACTAATTTCCACTCAAACAACAAGCAAATCTTGAATCACAAATTCATCACATAAAAAATGCAGTAAAAAAGAAAACAGAGCAAGATTCTTTAAACAACTGAATCAAAAACAAAAGCATGAAATTAAACGCAATGTAACAGCATACTTTATCCTTCGGTCGCCATTTCGAGACCAAATCACTATCGGAAGGACCTGTAGGAAGTTCAAGCTCAAATGCATCATGATGAAGTCCATTGAAGAAACTCGTCTGAGGTAAATACGCCATTGTAGTGGCGGTAGTATTACTACTACTTTCAGCGATGAATTCGGAATCACGGTGATGTGGAACGGAAGTGAAATCGCTGTCATTGTTTAAGTCGGTGGCGGTGGAAGCAGATAACGGAAAAGCAGTTGCGGTGGAACCGTCGTGGTAAATCGGAACTGTGACGACAGTTGATTGGGAAAAACGTGACGACATTAATGTTAACTATAGAGATTAAAAAATTAGAGAATCACCACAAAGAGACAAAACTAGGGTTTTAACAATATAATATCACAACTAAAGGATTACAAAAAGAATATTTATTCTAAAACCTACAAAATTGACTATGACTCTATGAGATGAGATTTTAGATCGGGCATATCTAGCGTGTTCGCGGCGTGGATGAGTTCGGTTTTGAGTATAAAAATCATTTAAATCGCGAGACAAAAATGTAAGTGATTTAGTTGGTTTTTAAAAAGTAACCTAATCTAGAGCTGTTAAAATGGGCCGGTCCGAATGAACCGGCCCAAATGACCGGATTATTTCCCAAGTTTGGGCCTTAAAAATCTAGCTCGAATTAACATCCGGGCTTTTTAGTCCGGCCCGATAAAGCCTGCAAAAAACATGGGCCGGCCCGAATGGACCGCGGGCCGCCCGCAAGGCCGAATAAATTATAATGTAAATTTTTTAAAAAAAATATGAGTAAATAAAGAAGGATGTTTATAACAATTTCACTTGGGCCACCAATCCAAAAGCCCACACAAACATAACAAGTTAACAACACGACAGCAGAACAACACACACGTCAAACACACCTTCTAATTCCATCAAACGGGCATTTCAGAGAATAAATATGCACTAGTAACGCAGATTATATACATGCACTAGTAACACAAATTATATACATAAGGAAATGAAAATAAGCTAAAAATAAAAATAATTTATCGTGTCATTAAAATAAATAAATAAGCTAAAAATACAAAACCACGGTCGTGAATTATTTCTGTAACTAGCTTAAATAACTTAACATTAATTCTAACAAATTTCAAACTATTTGTAATTAATTAATTAATTAATGTTGTGATCTCTCTGTAATTTATTGCATAACAAGTCTCCTGAATTTGTCAAATTTATTGGGCACTTAAATTTCTTCTTTTTTCATTATCCTTTAAAAAAATCTCTTTTTTTAAAAAAAACCCTGGCCGCCCCGAAAGCCCGTACCGGGCCGGGCTCGAGCCTTATTTTTGCAGCCCATTTTTTATCCGGGCTTTTTAGCCCGGCCTGACAAAACCCGAAGCCCGAAACGGGGCGGGCCGCCCGTTTTGGCAGCTCTAACACAATCACGATATAAAAAACATAACAATATCAGCGACTTGTTAGAAAATAAATATAGAAAAATTTAATTTATTTTATTGTTTACGTGTTATAATATGCATATATAGAAATTACATATACATAAGAACTTATTTTGAATACCAACAATATAGTTATGGATTGCATGAAATGATATGTTTGCTGTTTTATGGACTCAATTTGGGTTGGGCTTGCTAAGTTTGACTAAGTAATAGGTTCATTGCTATAAGTTGATAGAGTTAAGTAAGTATTGCGGTTTGGTTGGTTCAGTTTTCTAAAATGAAAATCGCAAATCAAACCAAACCACACGGTTTAGAAGAAAAATGGTTCTTGCTGTTCAAACTAAATGCGGTTTTATGCGGTTTTCGATTTGGATTGGTTCAGTTTGCGGTTTTACTTTTGGATTGTTTCGGATATGAACACCTCTAAGCATATCTATGGAAATGGGTCAAGTCGGTCTATATATTTTGATATCATCTGGCCGGTCTATATTACATTAAATTAAATTAAATCAAATAGAAAATGTCACGGCTTTATATATTACATTATTTTTGCGTTTATGCGAAACAACTTGTACAAACAAGTAAGCTTTTATGTATTATTATAAGTTTTTCAAGGTAGATTATGATAAACTAATTAACTTATAAAAATATAATTTTTGTCGGTGAAAACTTATGAATTAACACAAAAATTTATTTATTTACATAAGCTATTTTCATAAGCTCAAAAATAAGCCAAATACAAACAAGCCATAATAGTGTTAAATATAAGTACTTATCATGATAAGCTCTCACTTATAAGCTTACATAAGTTATTGTTATAACAAAAGATAACTAAAAGATAAATTTATTTTACATATGCTACGAGTTATTTTCAATGCCATATTAGAGAACTTATAAAAGCTCCAATATATTGTGTGTGTGGCAATGCAAAAAGAATATTCTGTCACTAAAGGTTAAGACAACCGATGTCTCCCATGTCCAGAATTGTACTATCCTAGTACTACCCAAATGAGAGAATATGCTTTATCTCTTGGTCTGTCTTTATCCATGTAGGGTTGGCCCGTGATCCAATGTTGATGCATGTATAAAGGAGCCTCTAAACCCTAATTTTAGTGACCAAGAGGGAGGCTGAAGTGTGTAGAAGAAGAGAGCTACATTTGGTTGCGTCGTCACACCATTCTGTTGCGAGTCTGATACTTGGAGGGACAACGCTTCTGACTTTGGTGGTTGAAATATCATTCCTTGGTGGTTGTGCTTTTTGGTTTACATTTTTTATTCTTTATGATGTGTAAATCTATGATTTTGGTTGTTTGTGTTGTTATGCTCACCATGAACTAAAACTCTTATTGCTGGAATCATGTGAAGTTCAATGAAAGTATAATGTTGTTTATGTGATATGATTTATGTTTTTATGTATCTTTAGTTCTTTTGATTTAATGTTGTATGTTTTTTTATTTCTATGATTGAATAACTTAGATGTGAACACAAGTTTATTATTATGAGAAATCCAGTTGTAATAATAAATGAAATTAAAGAACTAATATAGTTAAAGAGATGATGAACACATACTTCTTACTTAAGGACTTATACATAAGCCTTAAGGTCATATAATTAGAATATAAAACAAACTTTTCTGAACTGGAACGAGTTAAGCCAACTTAGACATAGGAACATCTTATATCCGTCGTTTCACATTTAACATTGTAGACATAAGAACCTCACTTTCTATCAAACACACGTTTCCACAAACTTGAAAAACAAGCAACAATACAATGTTACATATAATTGAATATGAATTTGAGTACCAAGGAATTTTTATACACAGTAAAATTCCAATAATTTGTCTTCTCTTTTAATATAACAATTTATGGTCAAGCCTCAAGTGTGCATCAATGGCAGTCTAGCAGATTTCCGACATAATGGGTTAAAAAAATTTTGCAATTTGAATAATAAAAAAAACTTATGCAAATATAAACTTAAACTTTAGGGTAAAAAAACTCAAATTCAATTAAGTCATAGAAATATGATAGAAAAAGAAAACCAATCACCAGACAAAATTTGACTTTGAGAGATCAATTTTTTTTTTTTAATGGCTTTGAGAAAGTACTCTGAAGACAAAATAGCAGTAGAAGCAAACATATGATGACGTATCAAGAGAAGGAAGCAAACATTAAATATCATTTGTTTCATCTAAAGGTTGAAATTATTTATAAAAATATATTTACTTATTTTTAAAAAAATTGGACTGGGTTGGTGTGGCTCCACCAAGTCTTGAAGAGGTCCGTCCACGATAGAAACCAATATTAAAATTCAAAATTTTCCACTTATTCATCTTGAGCGTAAGAGATATCAACATAGTTGAGATGTCTGTCTCTTCCCTAATACCTAGATACTCTTAATTCAATTAAAAAATTGAGATAAAATTCTAGGACAACACAGAAAACATACTATTGAGTATTGACTAACTGTGATTTTGGAAACATATATTTGGTTATATATAAATGAGATTTGTCAGCATGATTTATGTTTGTATATATTTTACTCAAATGTGTGTTTGGACATCCTTTGAAAACATATTTTTGTTTGAATTACATAAATAAAAATACATTATACACGAGGTGCTAGTTTTCATATGCATTGGAATTATTGTGATGGCTATAGATTATAGTACCAACAATTAAGGAGAAAATTTTAACATATGTACTCATCAACTTTCAAATTTGGGGCATTAACATAACAATGTATCTATACCAACAACATCAATGTTATAAACAACAATGGTGCTCTTTGATTAAAGAAGTACACATTAATTTTCCTATACCTAGGTTTATGTCGCTCGTACTACTATTTCTATCCTCGCTAAAAGACACGATAATCCATGTTGTGTTTTCAAATGCTGCAAAACTATGGAATTGATGCGACTAGATCATCATACAGCTTTTACTACACTTTGCAAATTAAACAATGCTTATATACCTTATCATTTCATCAAATTAACTAACACGAACATGATGCCTATGAAGACTAAGATTTAAGTTTAAGAAGGTGTTGCCTCAACATTTTCTTCAGTAGGTTGTGGAGTACTAGTACTAGTTGACGCCGCATTTTCAGGATTAATGTTTTCTCCGGCAGGTGGTGCGGTATTGCTAGATGACGACGCTACACCTTGAAGATTTTTCGCTTGTGGGCTATATTTCCGAAGCACCCTATCTTTGTTTGTATTCCACCATTCTTCTGCTTGATGTTCATCAAACCTTCTTTTACTGCATTAAAAATAAACATTATGAAAAATCAAACAAATAAATAGAGGACTTAAGTTAATTTTATAAACTATTATGATGACTTAAGAAATTAAGTTAAAAGAAATCCAAACATAAGCTTAAATGTACTTCTGGTTCCCCTATTTTAACTGAAACAAGATTTTAGTCCTCTCACTTATAAACCTAAGATATTAATCCCTCCATTTCTAAAATTATTTTTATAAGCTCTTTCAAACATTTATATAAGTACTTATGATAAGATATGCCAATCATTTTTGCACAAACATGCTTAATAATCAATATTTAAGCCACAAAAAAATTGAAAATATAGATTTTGCTTGATGAACAAGTAACTGTAGTAGTACCTGAATCTAACACGTTTGAAAATTTTGTTACCATTAGGCTTTACTATTAGTGTCACATAAACGCCCGGTTCGAATTGTTCAATGATTTGTGTTTCTCCTTCTCTCACTGATCTTGAAGGGTTCAATGATCTTGAATCATTTTCAGAGCTTTGTGATGGTGCCATTGTTGATTCAGTATTAGATGAAGATGATCCATTACTTTCTTGAAAGACATTTCCTGCATCTTGAGATGGATTCGTTTCTGCAGCTTCATTAGTTTCTTCGATTCGTTCTTTCTGTTCACATGAACCATTGTTTGAAACAGGCTCACTTTGTTGCTCAGAGTCCAAATTTGATGGTACAATAGACGATATTTCAGATTTTGAATTTCCTCCTAAAAACTTTTCAGCTTGAATAATCAGGTTTCTAAATTTTTCACTCTCCAAACCTTCTGGTGGAAATTGCTCAGCCATTTCCTTTATCTGGATAAAGTCATATGTAAACTACTTAGTTACTTGATGTACAAGAAATTTCTAATTAATGAGTTTTTATTTTTTGTTATAAAATCATAGGCAAGTTACCTATTTATCATTGTTCAATAAGTAAAACAATGAAATCACATATTTTTTTTTTGGAATACAAGAGGGTCGAAGCCTAGAAAAGCAAGAACTACTGCACAACTAGACGCGAGGAAATTGCATTTAAAATAATAAAAAACTTGAAATATTTAAGAAAAATATGAAGGTACCTGAACTATGATAGACTCGAGATTTTCTTTGACGGCTTTATGTTTAGACGATTCTTCTTCAGCTAATGAGGTGGCATCCTTAATGTTTTTCTGTAGGTTTTGAATTTCCATGATACTTTTTTGCTTCAAACTTCGATTCTAAATAAAAACAATTTTTTCATAAACTTATCAATGATGAGTTTTTTAAGGGAATTACACTAAAAAAAAGAGAAGTAAAAGTGTAGTAAATGAATCTACTTGATTCTGCAGTTTTGAGACTTCTTGGTTCAAAAGCTCATTTGTCTTCTTCAAACTATCGATAAGACTTCTTGAAAATCCCGGATTGGAAGAACGTGGCAGACTTGGCCTTCTCGCATACGGGGATACTGATCTTGAACTGAGAGGTGGAGTTGCTGGTGGAGTTGGAGCTATATTAAGTTTCATACCATTTTGAATAGGAGTTGTTGAACTTGGAAATGACATGTCTTTCATTTGTGTAAGTGATGGAATTTGAGAAGTTGATAGCATGGAAGGATTTCCGAGCATATTAGTTCTCATCTCAAGATATTTTAGTGGTTCTGAGAAAGGCGGAAAAAGAATTTTTGTAGACCTTGTTATTTCACCTTGGCCAAATCTATCCCTTCCATCGATAGAACTGCGAGGTTGCATAGTAGTAACTTTTCTGTTAAGATTTGCAGCCGCGTTTGCCTCAACAGCTTTAAGCTTAGCGTAGCAAGAATCACATACACGGTGAGGCTTTCCTGGTGTTGGAGCCAATGCTGCTTTCATAACTTTTCTTGAACTGCAACCATGACAATGTACCAATCCGCAATTATAACAATTATGCCTTTTCCTAGTAAAACCAAACGGCTGTCTACAACCGGTGCAAGCGGATTGGTCAACTCCAGATACCCACTTATGAATGCATATGCAAGACGTGAAACTTGAGCCGCAAGAAATGTTTTTTACATGCCTTTCTTTCAAGGCTTCAACCAATGTAGGAGATTTTCTATTATCTATATCTCCATGTCCCAATCTTCCATTTGCACCTTTACCCCAAGTAAATAATTCACTCCTTGAAGTTAAAGCAGCAACATGATGAGCTCCACATGATATTTCCTCGACAAATTCACCCACCAATGTGTCTTGTACTAGTATAGGTATTTTTCCATCAGATGAAGAATTTCCGAGTTGACCATGTTCAGTGCCTCCCATAGTAAATAAATGTCCGGAAGTAGTGAGAGCAATGGTCATAGTGTGTCCACATGCGATCTGGTGGAAATTATATTCGATGAGTGTTGAGACACAAGTAGGTTGAAGGTATGTTTCCTTGTTTCCATGTCCTAAACGATATTTGTCTCCATCTCCCCAAGTGAAGAGCTTTCGAGATGAAACATTTGAACCTGATTGAAACGTAACCTCTACAATAGCTGCGGTATGCCATACTCCACATGCAACCTTAATAGTCTTCAATCCACTTAACAATTGAACCTCTTTTGGATATGAAACACTCTCTCTATTTCCATGACCTAATACACCAAATGTTCCATCACCGAAAGTGAAAAGTTTTCCGTTAGAAGTTGCCAACGCTGAATGCCATGTACCACACGCAATAGATATAACTTGAAGTCCTTCCAAAGGACCGCTAATTCTCTTTGGTATCCAATGGCTAACATCGGTACCATGTCCGAGAAGTCCAACATTATATTTACCATCACCCCATGAGAATAGTTCGTCCAAAATCGATACAGCACATGTATGATTCTCTCCACATGCAACAATCTCGACATTAGTAACTGCTAAAAACTCAACAAGTTGAGGGCGACCGAAGTCTTTATCGATTCCATGACCTAGTCTTCCACCAGATTCCTCTCCCCAAGTGAAAACTTCTCCTTGCCTAGTAACTAAAGCCATGTGACGCACACCGGACGCAATCTGTTGAACATCAAGAACAACACTTGACTCTAAAGGCTTAGGAACCAATACATCTGTGGTAGAAGGGAATTGATTGCCAGTTCCATCGGGTGAAACCACATCGGCCCAAACTTCTCCCCATATATAAACATCTCCTAATGACTCTATGTCATCAGGTCCTGATCCTGCACTTGAACAGCTAGGTGTACTCGACACACTAACCCGAAAACCATCTCCAATACTTGTCCTTCCTTGCATATTTGTACGATCTATCCCCACATCTGAGTTCGACCAACACAATGAAGAGTCACTAGGATTCGAATCAGTCGAGACCCTACCACGAGAAATGCTTGTAGCAAACTCTAATGCTGCACCGAAAGGGCGACTATTCGGAATAAAATCAACACCATCCTAAAACCAAAATTCAAAAAGTATCTTAGTTACATGCAAAAAAATAAAAAAGACTAGTAAAGAATGATCGATCGCTAAGTTAAATAATCATTAGATGGATTCTTGTTAAAACTCACATATGATAATTCACTTCCAGTTAGCTTATTATGCCTTCCAGTGGAAATTAATGCCTTAAGTCCTGCAAACCACACCTCTGCCTCAGCTTTGTCCTTGCATATCTATTATTAAGAGGAAAAAGAATCACCATATTCAAAATATTTATCAAATTGAGAAATTTAAAAATGCACTACCAATATGTTTTCTAACCAGATCAAGTGTTCGTTCTCCGTTATTATAAACAAGTGAAAATGAAAGATAATCCTTTTCTGGTTGTAAATATCTTCTAAAGACAATCTGCAAATAAATCGTTTTAAGAAACATTCAAGAGATCGAAAACATGGCCATGATGAACAATTAGTATTCATTCAACTTACAGTTCTTTGTCCAGGAATAATGCGCGAAACCAAAGATAGTTTTAGAGTTCTTTCCCTTTTATGAGAAATCCAAATCAGTGTTGTTTCATCCTGTTAATGCCACTAAATATGAAATTAGTTAGAGATAGTAAAATTCACCATACATATGTTTAATGGAGGCACTAAATTTTTTGTCCTAAATTTATAACTCGCAATGAATCTCGAAATAATCTAAATTCAATTCATAAGTCATAAGTAAAACCTCACCAAGGAGAGTCTAAAAGGGCAAACTTTCGGCTTCGCTTTTCGGCTATACTTTATTAACTGACTTCCTTTCTTCAAAACAACGAGCGCCTTCAAAAAGAGTTGAAACATACATCAAATTCTAAAATATAACATCAATAGATTATGTAACATTTCTAAACATATATATTTTCATATCCTATCACTTTCACCACTCTTAATTATTCAACTAATTTTTTTTCTCATGACTATGATTTTGTATACTGCATGTAATGATTCAAAAAATGACATCAAATAAATTGCAATTGAGGAAACCTTTATTTTTGGCCAAATTGATTTTAAGCAAAAATTATATAATTTAAAAGGCTAACACATGATTAAGTACCAATGCATATAATAACATTTTTTAATGTGATTAATCTATAAAGACAAAGACCCTTAAATTTGTCATTTGAGTAACACAATTTAATAAAAAAATTAAAAAAAGTAAGGAGAAGCTATTACTTGTTCAATATCTCTCTCAAGACCTCCATTACTAGCAGGATCTGCCATTCCATCTGAGAAAATTGTAATGAAACCACCAACAACAAAGCTTAAGCAACATCAAATGTATCAAAATCTCCATAGATATGTATTTTTTCTATTTTGGCCTCTCATCAAAATCTCCAATATGAAAAATTGAACATTCCAAATAAATAATATATATAAACAAAAAGTGGGCAATGTATGGCAACAAATCTTCAAATATTTCAAAGAACTAGGACTAGCCTTATGAATATAGTGAATCAAATTTTATAACAATGTGAAAAAATGTGCACAAGATTAAATTTTGTCAAAAGGGGTTGTGAAATTAGCATAAAGTGTTACAATAATCTGGAAAAAAAATGGATTTTGACCAAAGAAAGCATGATAGGAATTGCAGATGAATGAAAGAGAGAGAAGAGGCGAAATGAGTGGGAAGGAAGTGGTCAAAACTGAAAATGAAGCAAGTGTGGTTTTTTTGTGTCTTTGTCAAAATCAACTAACTAAACGACTTTTGCCACATGGCTTCATGTCTGTCCATAAAAAATACATTATAGATGTCACTCTCATGTTTCCACATACATATATGTTTTGATAAATTGAATTATCTTTTAAATATCATTTTCGTCCTTGTATGTTCGCAATTTTTTTATTTTAATGTCTATATGTTTTTTTTTGCTGTAAATGTGCAAATTTTGTTGGTTTTAGTCCCTTCCTTCCGACTGCGTTTGTAGCTAATTGTGTGCAAATATATATACATATTTTTGTAAAGTAAATAAGAATAAATTTATTAAACTAGAAACAAATAAGCTTGTATCAAGAAATTATAGATATAGGAAAGGAGTAAACATCGTAAAACAAAACATGCGTCTTGCGATGAAAATAAAAGTAAAAGAATGCAAAAATAAAATAAAAAATACTAGCTAGCACTAGATAGGATAAAACAAATTCAAAGACTTTCTTGCTTGGGATGTAATTTTCTTCTTTTCCATGACTGAGATTATTTTACTTTATAAAACTGTATTTTAAATTTGAACCGTTTGATCTCAAATCAACGCTCACAATTAACTACACCGTGAAACTGTATTAATTTTTAACTATTGGAAATCCGGGTTTTGTTATTGAGAGTTTTCCAAATCTTGTTGCATTGCCCGATTCTATAGGTGAACTGGTCCATTTGCGTTATTTGGATCTCTCTTACAGACATATAAAAACATTACCAGAGTCATTGTGTAATCTTTACAACCTACAAACGTTGAAGATGAGGTCTTGTCGGGTTCTGACCAATGAGCAATCTGCCCAATTTGCGTCATCTTGATATCAGTGGGTATCATAAGTTAGAAGAGATGCCTAGACAAATGACCAAATTAAAAAATTTGCAACATCTGAGTGACTTTCTTGCCATCACCTTACCGACATCTCTTCAAATTTTACATATCATGAATTGTTTGTCTGCAATATCATTTCCAGGAGATTCCCATCTCTGAAGGATCTGTGGATCATGAATTGCGAAAATCTAAATTTTCCAAATCAAAACAACCCGCACGGGTCACTTCAGTCTTTGTATATAGATAGGAGTTGTGTTTCTCTCATAACCCTTCCATTAGAGAACCTTTTGAACCTCAATATTCTCCATATCCGTAATTGTGAAAACATAGAAAGTTTTTCTGCTTCGAAGATTCTTCCAAATCTTGATGAAATTTACATTGTAGACTGCCCTAAATTTGTATCATTCCCAAGAGAAGGATTGTCTATGCCCAACTTGACAAATTTGTATGTCTCCGGCTGCGTTAATTTGAGGTCATTGCCTTGTTACATAAATACTCTTCTCCCAAAGTTAAAAGAGATGACAATATACGACTGCACAAAAATTGAGACGTTTAAGGTCATTGGTTTAAGTGAGGATTATTAAATTACCCTAGTAAATGTACTAGATTAACTCTTAATAATAGCTTTCTGTATTTAAAAGGAATGCACAATTATGCAGGGAAACAATACTTAGGCCCAAGATTTTGTGTAAAGTTTGAGTCATCTACTAATGTGATACAAGATTTGTTGGCATTGTTAAAATCTCCTTGTGTTATTTTTACTTATATGAAATTTATGTTTAAGATGAGTTATATTCTGTTAATGCAGTTGCCGGCGAGTACTACTACTAATTTCCAAGGCACATTTTGATGGCCTTGCGCACATCACATTCTGAGCTTTGATGGTCTTTGCTACTTATTTGACTTGAGGCATCTTAAATGTTTTAGTTTTAGATTCATATGCTGCTTGAAACATTGGAATTAGTGTTCATAATCAGTTTTTATTGATTTTGTACTTTAGGTTGTCACCATGTTGAGATTGCTTGTCATATCTGTTATATATCAACTGAAAAACAGAAAGAATGTTGCTAATGTGTTACCTTTTAGGGGGAATAGAAATACTGGTATCATGGAGGTAGCTCGATATTATTTCATCTGTAAAGTAAGATGTAAGTACTAAGTAGTAGTCATTTTGTTTTGCTAGTACATAGTGAATGTCACAGGTCTCACGTGTTTTCTTTCGGACGAGTTTTTCAATGGCAGACGACACACCGGACAGGTAGATTCTTTCCTCAGTCGAATATCAATGAAAGAAAGATGAAAAAGTGTGTCCACATTTGGGCTAGAAGCAATATTACCCTTTCATTTAGTCTGCCAAATATTTTACACACCGCTAGAAGCAAACTCGGTTATTTGAAAAGAGAGAACCTTTTGTTGCAAAGTTTCAACAACAGAGGTACAAGTATGTATTACATTTTGCTAAACTGGAGGCCTTTGTATTGCTGACGAGGTTCAGTCTGGGTTTGCTCGCACTGGTAGCAATTTCTGGGGATTTGAAGCCCATGGTGTTCAACCTGACAGTAACAATGGCAAAGGTAACTAATTCTTCTCTCCTTGTTAGAGTAGAAAGAATCCATCTTCACTTAATTTAGCAAACAGTAGAATATGTGCATCAGAAAACAGCAGAGCGACAAGTGTGTATTACATTTCGCTTACCCAGTTATACATTTTCAATTTCTAATAGGATCCAATATATTGGCCACCAAGGATTCCTAACATTAAAACTCTTTAGTAACTAAAAACCCAACATTGAACATTGTTGGACAATGGATACATCATTGATACAAATATAGATATTGGACACGACATTGACATAGACATGTAAATATATGTAATAATTTTAAAAAATAGATGTGATTGAATGTAAATACATTTGTTAATGTCATACTAGTGACACATGGTTTACACTCGACATGTCCTTAACCGTAAGTGTCGGTGCTACACAGGAAACACCGCCATGTAGTGGAAAGTTGCTGGCAAGAATATTACATACTTGAATCCTGCCTGCATCTAATTCTTCCTCAAATAGCAGAGTTTGGAATTCTGTCCAAATCCTTAGATAATTGAATTTTATTGACAACAATGAGAAGAAATATAAACTAGCTTGAGATGCATAACCTATTTAAAACAGAGATATGGGTTCGATTCCCCCTACCAGCATGATGACCTTCTTGGAGGGTGATCCGTAAGTACCTCTGTAAATGCTCTTCGAGCCTTGAGACATGCCCTAAAACCTGACAGGCCCTTGGAACCCAACTCACCTAATCTTTTACAGAACAAGGGATAGCCTTATTGTATTTTATTTTAACACAGTAATTGCTAGAAGCCTAGAATTAAGCTTCCAATTACTCAAAATGAAATTTTAGTTTAAGCATTCAATAGTGTAACCAGAAGCATAATATGTCAAAAGCAAAGAAAAAAGGGAAGAAATATTAGGATTGCCCCATGCATGAAAAGTAAAAGAGCAGCAAACAAAAATGGGATGAGATAAGATAACCAAGAGACAACAAGTTGTTGGCTCATTCGTTTTCCATGAAAAGTAAAGGAGCAGCAAACAAAAATGGGATAAGAATCAAGATAACAAAGAGACAACGAGTTGTTGGCTCATTCGTTTACCACAATGGAGTTGACAACTATAAATAGGTCTAAAACCTGCATGTAAAATTTATAAATTTTACTTGCTAGAGTTGAGATAGAATAATCTAATAGAGTTTAAGTTAACATCATAAAATAAAGTTGACACTGATTTACAATTGCATCTTATTTAAGATTCACAGTTCACATTCTAGATAATGTGTAGTCCATTGCATCCACTAGAAAATCTGCAAACAAAAAATAGACAAGCTGTAAGTAATAAGACCAAGAATAGTACTAGTTATTTATGCAATGTTAACAAGAGAGAAAATTAGAGACTAACCTGCATCTTCTTTGGTGAAACATAAGGGAGGTGTAATTCTGAATACATTTCCATAATAGCCACCTTTTCCAATCAGCACTCCCAAGTCTGTGAAAACAGCAGAAGAGTTGATTAGTGACATAGAAAGCAGATAAAAATATGGCTAGAAACAGCTGATTAAGATAAGATTTAAAGCTATTGGTTTAAAAATATTTATATAATTCAACTCCAAATCCGAGATGCTAAACTGTTACGAATGCAAGGAATTGACTGCAGGAAATCCAGAACAACTTAACCTATAAGGATTGAGACTTTACCTTTCATTTGGTCCATCACATGCAGTGTTTCCTCTTTTGCTGGTGTTTTAAGTTCACGGTCAGTGACAAGTTCAACTCCAAGCATGAAACCTTGTCCTCTCACATCACCAATTACTATAAAAGAAAACAAAAAAGTATAATTAGAGACATTAAAAGAAAAAACAAATTTTAGTTCTTTTGTAACCATAATGCATCTCAGCTATAGTCCTTTGTTCACATCATTTAACTCTCTCTAGAATGAATTAATAAATGCGCGTGCATTAATCTTAGATACGAAAGTATAAGGGGCGAAACTTTACCTTCATATTTGTCCTTGAGCGCTGTAAGCCTCTCTTTTAAATGGGACCCCACTACAAATGCATTTTCTTGAAGCTTTTCCTTCTCTATTACTTTTAAAACAGCCGATCCTGCAGCTGTACAGACTGGATTTCCACCAAAGGTATTAAAGTAACTTCGGCGAGTCAAGACCTTTGCAATCTCAGGAGTAGTTACAACAGCACCAAGAGGAATGCCATTTCCAATACCCTGCCAAAAGCAAAATCAAGAAAACAAGCCAACAACAATGAGCATACAAACTTGACAAGGCATACATATTGTGTTTGTAGATATGTAGATATTAGAAATATGCACGGTTCTAAAGTCACTGTCGCAATGGCATTGCGGTTCTTGATATTTTAGAGAATCACTGTCAAATACATCACAATTGTGGTTTCATTGTTGTTGTAGAGATATCAAAATCATTGATGTCGCACATCAAACCGTAATTGCATATTTGTTTAAGAAAGAAAACCTTGGATATAATCTATCAATAATAACTTATAGTCTATGCATCACTTTCATGAACAGACAAGGCAAATATTCTGTTTTTTGACGCAGACGGTTAGACTTTTCTGTTTGCTAAATTAAGTGAAGATGGATTCTTTTTACTCTGACAAGGAGAGAAGAATTAATTAGTTACCTTTGCCATTGTTACTATGTCAGGTTGAACACCATGGGCTTCAAATCCCCAGAAATTGCTACCAGTGCGAGCAAACCCAGACTGAACCTCATCAGCAATACAAAGACCTCCAGCTTTTCTAACACTATCATAGGCAGCAGCCAAGTAACCAGGCGCCAATTCAACAATGCCCCCCACTCCCTAACATAAACAACAAAAGCATCGTCAACAAATGTGTTTGCTTACAGAAAAAAGCTTATGATATCATATCACAGATTCCTTTTGGATAGGAGATTACACCATACAGATTTACTTCATGATACATCAGTTTACACTATTGGTATTATTAGACAATTTCTTAAAGTAAAATATTGAGTAATAAGTTTTAAATTCAATATATAACACTATATAAGTTGACTATCACTATCTAATGCATGGTTTTAAATTGTGGTCCACAACCAAAATTGTTCCCAAAATATAAAGGATTTTGCGGCCTCCGGCATTACAACTGTGATTCCGAGCTATAAATGTAATTTCTCAAAATATAAAAATTCGCAGTGTAGCACAATTTAAAACCATGAGCTAATGTATAACATGGTTTATATCTAAAAAATAATAACTCACCAAAGACTTAAGATATAAGTTACCTGTATAGCTTCAGATATGAATGCACCAACATTTCCTGAAGTTCCAAAGTTAATGATGTCTTGAACATCTCTTGCGTACTTCGGTCCATCGGAGCCAAAAAGGCCTCTGTAAGGGTCTGGATTTACTGCATGATGAACACCACTCTGATGGCACCAAAAAAAAGAAAAAAAAGAAACATAACTGTTAAGTAAAGTATCAAAAATACAAAACCTATTTTTACATTTTAAACATAATTAACACAAGAGTTAAAAGAATTAGGATTCAAAAGGAAAGGACATAAGGAAAACAAGCAAAAAATAATACACAAATTTGGATTTGCATGTGAGCTAACATGTCAATTGGAAACAAGTAAAAAACACTAATCCGCACATATCTTGTACTCCTGATTGAAAATGAATAAGACACACCACAGCACATAATTTTAATATTATTTGCTTAAGTTGGGTCCACCAATTCATTATCATAAGAAATCATTGTCATAGCACTTTAGAACTTATCCGAACCTACTTAGTTTCCATAGATATGTCCATTTTTTAAATAGAAACGATAACAAGCTGGTCACTTTCATAGTTGATAGAAATGTGCCCAGCGATAACAAACTCCGTTGGTGTTGCTATCACATATACATAAAAAGTTTAGTGAAAGTATGCGTCAGCTACCTAAACGTGTTAGTCCACTCCACTAAATAAGTCAATTTCATTCCTAGTTAACTTATGCAGTAGAAATTACAAAAAAAGTACTCCTTACAAAACCATTTTTAGACCACAGAATTTTCTAATCTATTTTCTATACTATGTATAACCGTGATTAAATTAAATATTAGATAAAAAGAGGATAATATATATATACCTGAATAACATTAAATTTCCAGATACTTTGAGCTGTGGCCCCCATAGTGCCACTTGCATTTCCATGGTAAGAATTTCTAACAGATATTATGTCATGGCATCCGGTGTACAACCTTGCTATCATCATCGCCAATTCGTTTGCTTCTGTTCCAGAGTTTGTGAAAAACACCACCTACATATAATAGACACGCACACAAATTTTTCCCACTAAAAATTAACAAGAAATAGACACAATTTTATACACACAAAGCAAGTAAATAATACTAGTACTAGAATAAATTCAAATGTGTTACAAATAATTGTGAATGTCCATTAATTTTAGCCTATATTATAACATGTCCTATGTTATAAAGTAAAGTAGATATTTGAGAATAAAAAATATAATAGTCTATTTTCTCTTTCTCTTCTTCGTCTCTTTTCGTATATATTCTTCCTCATGTTTACGAATAATTTCATTACAAAATGTGATTATTTAACTTTTAGTACAAAAATTATACTCCCTCCATTCCTTATTATAAGAGAAATTTGACTTTTTAGGTTCATTGAAAAACCAATGTATTTAAACTATAATAAGGTCTACATACATTGAATTTTCAATGAATCTAAAAACTAATTTTTTTTTTATAATAAGGACTAGAGGGAGTACATGCAAGTAAATATTACATCTTTTTCAACTCTTCTATATCTCACCAAGTTACTCATTTAAAATTCTTTTTGTTTTTTTACACTAATTGGAGTTGATCAGACTGAAAAACAATTGTGTATTGTGTATAAAAATTAAAGTATACTTCAACCAATCAATTGGGATATTTTATATTTTGTGATTCAAGATATACATGTTTGGTTGGGTGTTTTTGGACGTAAAACTTAAAACATATTTAAAAAATTGTTTGTTTTCTCATGTGAATTGAATTATTAGTGACGAAAGATGGTTTTGTTGTTTGACATGGACAAGAGACATTATCTTTTGTCCACGAAACCAACTTAGCATCGATATCATATCACCCTACGCCAGCATAGCATCCATCTCAGAGCCCCAATCACATGATATTGACAAATTGACAATTAAAGTATTAAGATAGTTTATTAAAGAATACTTACACTAGTAATTGGCGTACTCAGTTAATCATCCATGATTGAAACATAGTTATTCTATTCACATTTAATTATTATTATTATTATCATAGGATATTGACAACGAGAATTTTGAAACACTCTTTAAAAATTCTATTTTAACGTGTGTCTTTAAATCTTGATAAAAATTTATAATTTAAAATTCTTAAATAGAGCTTTTGAGAAACCATTAACATTTTATCGATCTTTTTCTTTCAGTGAAATATCACTCGATATAGTTGACAATTTTTTATTTATTTCTGACTCACGTAATTAGAATGTTTAATTGCAATAAGTGCTCTAAAATATCTCAGCGGCTGATGTAATATAAGTTAGCTATAAAGTTATATTTCGAGTCAACAACAAATTGACAATATTTTTTATTTGAGGGCTAGTGATATATTTTTTTATATGATTTACCAATTATTTCAATATTGGGACACATAAGTGAGAAATTATTTGTTTGAATTATTATTTTTTATCATATGAATTGCAGTAAATTTTGAATTGCTAGTTCATTAATGTTGAAACTAAAAAATTTAATTTGAATACACCAATAATATAAAGTTTATATGATAGGACAAATCCTAGTTTAGGTGATGAAGATGTGCCTAGCTCTGAATATAGACAAATTTTGACCGAATTATTAGGTATATAACCAATACATTAGTCTATTATTTATTATTTACTATAATATATTTTGTGAGAAATCTTTTTTTCTTTACTGAAATGGTAGCATCACGTATATAGGAACCTTTTTTTGAAGGAATAGGGAAAAAATATATTGAGTGAAAAGAAAAAGAAAAAAAATGTATACTATACCAAAAAAATAATGATTAAATTTTATACCACCACTACTTTTCCAAAAACAAAAACAAAGAAACATATATATTAAATAAAACAATACTTGTACTATAATAATATACTCCCTCCGTTTCTTTTTAATTGTCTTTTTAGAAAGATAACACCAAATTAAGGAAGTGTATTTTTGCACGTTATCTTCCTATTATACCCTCCTTTTAATCCCTAATAAATTCCTATTTTTTTGCCCACATTTTCTCTTTCCAATAAATTTAATATATTATATACAAAAAAAAACAAAATTTAATATGTTATGTACCAACAAAAACAAAATTTAAAAAAAAGATTTAGTTTTCCAAATATATAGCATTAATTGGTTTTATGAAAAAAGATAAGAGCAATTAAAAAAGGGTATAATTGACAAATCATACCCATAAAATACAAAAAGGACAATTAAATAGAAACGCTAAACATGATAGTAAAAGACAATTAAAAAGAAACGGAGGGAGTATAAAATAAAATAAAATAATGACACAATTAGGGCATGTTTGGATAGATGTATTTTTAAGCTTATATAAAATAACTTATATAAATAAATAAATTTTTATATATTATTTATAAATTTGTTTAAATATTTTATAAAATAATATCTCAAAAGAGATACAATTTTACTAGTAAGAAATTATAAATTAACATAAAATTTTATTTATTTGTAAAATCAATTTTTAATAAGTTGATTCAAACGATCCAATACATAACGATAATTCAATTGATATTAAAGACATTATTCTGAGAGGTCAAAATTCGAACATCGAATTTTGTATCTAGCCCCTAGACTAGTAATAAAATATAAAAATTAAAATATAATGACATAATTCAGATAACAGCGACGTTAAACGAAACGTACCTTAAGATCACCGGGAAGCTTACTAGCCAAAGCTTCTGCAAAATCAGCAACGGCATGGTTCAGATACAAAACCGTCGAGTGCTGTAACTTTTTCGTTTGTTCCACGATCGCTGCGACTACATCAGGGTGACAGTGCCCGCAACACACCGTAGCAATCCCTCCAAACGCATCAAGATACCTTCTCCCATTTTCATCGAACAAATACTGTTTCTTCCCTTCTACCACGTTCAGCTACAACAAAGTAATCACCATCATCATTAGTTAATTAATTAATTAATTATAGTTAATCACCGTTCCATTTTAACGAAAATATAATTATTAAGAATTATTATTATTATTATTATCCGGTGTGGTGGATCCTCACCGGAGATTTGTAGAAATGCATGATTGAAGGGCTAAGATACTCTTTACGCTTCGCAAGGATCTCGTCGCCGGAAGGACCGGAATACGACGACGGAACGTAATCGAACGGCGGTAATACTGGTGGTTCAGCGAGAACGGTTTCCTTTGTTCTTTCCGCTGCCGACTGAGAAATGCCTCGTTGACAGATGAATCGGCTCTGTTGCGGCGATGATCGGCGGAGGAGCAATCTTGCAAGTAGTGATCCTGTCATTTCGGTTGGTTGATGAGGATTCCGGTTATGGTTCCGAAAATGTAGGACCCGACCCGAAACCGCACGATGAGGGGGATAAAGAAAGAAGAAATGAGAGAGAATCAGGCAGGATTTGATTTGAAGGAACGAGAGAAGAACGGGGAAGGTTTATATAGGGAATGGGTGAGGGTGATGATGTGGAGTGATGTGATTGGTTCGGAATTACTGCTATAGATTCACCGCGGTAATAACCGATTTATCCGGGAATGGCAAATGAGAAGAAACAACACTGATTGACTAACGTCATGTCTAAAAAATAAGGATAAGGATTAAAATTTTAATCTGTATACAATCAAGTTTGTAACCAAAAAATTAAGGGGGGTGTATTGGATTGAGATTTCATGAGACAATTTTGGCAAAAAAAATCTTGATGATTTTATAAGATTTTGTTGGACTATATTGATTTTCTGAGACTTTTTTACAAGACTTTTTTACAATCAAGATTTTTAACAAATGATTTGAATGGATTTTGAGAGATTTTTTTCAAAAGACTTTTTACAATCAAGATTTCATAATACTTTATATATTAGGAAACTTTTGTATATTAGGAAAATTTTAAAAGAATCAATAATTTGGGAATCCAAATATTAAAAAAAAAAACTCTAGGTTCCCTTTTTATGTTTTTACGTATATGAAGCAGATGAATTTGAAGAAGGAAAAAAAAAAGATCGTTTTCCGTAAAAATAAATAAAACAAAATTGAAGAAACAAAATTGAACAAAAGTTGTAATGAATCAAAAGTTTGTAAAAAAGATGGAAGAAGAAGAAGAAGAAGAAGAAGAAGAAGAAGAAACTGGTATAGTGATGATGAAAATAAAAAGTTTTTGAGAATTTGGAAAAGTATGTGAGATTGTTAAACAACCGGGCAGGGACATGAAGATGAAACGTGAAAGAGATGTAGAGAGAAAATAAGCAATTATAAAAAACATGAGATAATTAGGAAACATGAAATAGAAACAAGAGGGAAGGTGAAAAAAAAATGAGAATCCATGGAAATCTCATGATATGGGGAAAGACTTATTTTAGCTCAAAATTCACTAAAAAGTCCATCAAAATCCTATTTTTTAAACAATCCATCAAAATTAGAATACTTTTGAATACCACAAGACTTTTTATAAGTTGTAAAGAGTCTTGATTGAATACCACTAGAGTTTTTTAAAGTCTTTTAAAATCCTATTTGAATACCACCGGACTTTTTTAAAGTCTTTTAAAATCCTAATTGAATACCACATGATTTTGTCATCATAAAAAAATCTTTTAAAATCCATTGAAATCCTAATTGAATACACCCCCTTAAGTTTTTTAAGTTTGGTTTCTTAAATTTTTAGTGTTATTTTAGTTTTTTATAATATTTCAGTTTGTAAAATTGGTTTTTATTTTCAAATTTTTTTTTTAAAAGTTTTTACTTTTAGTTTTTTTTTTTTGTTGGTCTTATACTTTTAGTTTTTATAGAAAGCAAATAGAGATAAAAGTGAATAATTTTTTTGGGGTCCAAATATTTTTTTAAAAAGGTTGAGGGATTAAAAGTTTAATATATAATTTGTCGGTGAAAATTAATTTTAAATTTACATGCAATAAGAATTTAGTTTTTCTCCTTGTCATACAATTGAAGTGAAGTGAGATGATTTGGCGTAATACACGATTTATATTGAATGATATATAGTGTAAAATTAATTAATTTTTCTGTGTATATATTACTCCATCCGTCCCTTTTTATAAGACTTAGTTTGACAAAAAATTTGTCCCTTTTTATAATACCATTTTGCAATTATCAATGACATTGATTATTTTTTTCCAAAACTACCTTTATTTACTTTGCATATTTTTTTTGAATAGCATTGAATTCGTTTTTATAAGTGGCTGCTTACTAAGGGTAAACATAGAAAATTAATATAATTTGTCAATCAATTTAATATTAAAATAAACTTTTTTAAAATCCGTATTTTATCAAACTAACTCTTATAAATAAAAACGGATGAAGTATTTTCTCAACCCTCAGAGACTAAACTTAAAAACTCCAAATTTTATAAAGACTAAAAATATATTTAATTATAAAAATAAATATATAGTCAAATGTTTTGACTAGTACAGTTAATGTTTAAAGATATAGTCAAATAGAATTGATAAATACCTCTGTTCTTTTAGTCAAATTAATTAACTTTAGTCAAGAAAAAAAAAAACTTCCTCTGTTCTTTTATAAATGTTGTTTTTGACCTATTGGTGATACTTAGGGATGGCATAATGGGTCAAGTTCGTGGGTCGGTCTGTTTATAACCGGTCATTTTTTTTGTAGGGTGGATTGACATTTTCAATCCACAAAAGTAGCGGGCCCCGTCCCGCCTAACCTGCAAAAAACACCGGACTACCACTACTAGAAAAAGTTGAAATACCGACGGAATTTAGAGACAGAATATTTTTCTTCTCTAATAGAGATGGAATTAGAGACAGAAAAAGCAATTAGAGACAGATATATTTATTTTAGAGACAGAGATTTTCATTTTAGAGATAGATTTTCTCCGTCTCTAATAGTTTAGAGACGAGGAAATTACCGACAACATCAAATCTGTCTCTAGCATGCTTAGTGAAAGAATATTTGCATTTTAGAGACAGATTTTGTCCATCGATATTTAAAATTTTTCTAGTAGTGTACGGTGAGGTAGGACGGGTTGGTCCATCAAGTCTAACTAATTTTATTTTTTTAAGAAAATCTCAATCTATTATAATTACTCTTCTATTTTTCACCCATATTAAAAAATAAAAAGTCAACTCAATTAACTTAATAGGGTTAATATATATATTTCACTTTTCTGCCTACTCATTTTTGTGGATTTAAATAGAATCCAAGTTTTGTTTGTTTTGGATTTAAATTGAGTATTTTCTTAAAGTTTTATTATGGTTTTTTTTTTGGTTTTATAAAATCATGGATGTTTGAAGTTTTGATTGATAATTTTATTTTTTGATCACCTTGTTGGTTAATAATTATATTTTGATTTCCTTGGATGGTTTTTAATTTTATTTTAATCATAAATTTTTACAACATTTTTGCAAATTTATCGATTTTTTTTATTTTAATGACGGGGCACTCCCGCCAACCTGTCATCCGCCAAGAAAAGGGGCGGGGTGAAATTTTCAACCCACCACCACTTGTTAGCCCGCCCCACACCGCCCCTTTTTAGACGGGTTAATGACGGGGTGGGGTAGCACGCGGCGGGTTGACCCTTTTTGCCATCCCTAGTGATACCACTTTAGGTATTATACATCACTAACAAGTGGTCCCTACAATTCCATGTATTATTTATGCAACTCATAAATATTTTGCTCCAATGGTGATACCCTTTGGGTATCATACATTACTAAGAAGTGGTACCTTCTAATTAATTTGATATACAAAAAAAAATAGTAAATTGATGACATGATATCTTAAATAATAAGGTATCTTATTATCAATTTTGATATCCTCCGTCATTAAACTCCAATGATAAAAAATTAAGATATAGATCATTGGTCAGTGAAACTCTCTTTGATACCTTATTGGAGATACTCTTATGAGTTTTCAAATAATAGAATTTGAATGAGTTTTTTAGTTATTATCAAATACACAAATTAATACATTCAAGGAGTGTTTGAACTTTTTGGTCAAAAAAAAAGTAGCGGAAAAAATATATGGTTTGCGGTAACAAATGAGAACAAACTATGGTATGATTTTAACTTTCAATATATATTCTCAATTTTTAATTATATAAAGTTTGCCATGATTTTTATTTTTTTAATTATATAAATAAAAAATATGATTTTGTCAAAAAAGTGAGCGAATAAAAATGGGAAATGTTTGATTATATATTTATGATGATAAATAATTATTTTTTAATTATTAGATGAGACAGAGTATTTTGTGTACATCTAATAAGTTTTGACACTTTATTGTTATTTGATCCTTTCTCTCTCTCACACACACGCACACAAACACACACACACACACAGATATATATATATATATATATAGGTAATGCTATAACACACCCACCTATTTATATGAAGGTGTGTTTTAGCATTGTATACCCATTATGTCTGGACAAAAAATTCCAAGATTTCCTTTTTCAAACAAGTAAAAGTACAGGGCACAAATGTAATTCATGATTTATTGTTAACTTTTTTTTATTATTTTAATAGCTTTTAAAATGAACAGAATTATTGTAGTTTTTTTTTACACCTCTCTTTTCAATTTCTATCTGGTGCTGCAACTTATTAATATATTTTCTCTCTTGATTAAGTATCTCATCATTAAGTATCTTGATTTAATTTTGATATAAAAAATAGGGTTAAAATATATTTTTAGTCCCTACATTTTGTGAAATTGTCAAAAATGGACCCTACATTTTAAAAATGGTAAAAAAAATTCCATAAGTTTTTCGTTATCAATAATGGTCCATTCCGTTTGTTTTTTCAACGGAATGCTTATTTGTGGACACCACCATTTTAATTTTAGTCCCTACATTTTGCAAAATTGGCAATAATGGTCCCTATATTTTAAAAAAGGTAAAAAAAAATTCCATAATTTTTTAAAATATAGGGATCATTCTTGTCTATTTTGCAAAATGCAGGGACTAAAATTAAAATGGTGGGGGTCCACAATTAAGCATTTCGTTGGAAAAACATACAAAATGGACCATTATTGATTACGGAAAAAATTATGGAATTTTTTTGACCATTTTTAAAATAGGGACCGTTCTTAACAATTTTGCAAAATGTATGGACTAAAAACATATTTAACCCTAAAAAGTATTGACTCATCCCTTTATTATATTCAAATTAAAAGGAAATAGGTAACAAAATGTACTAAAACCGTTTAAAAAAATATTAGGAAAATGCTAACTAGTATTCCCGGGGCACTAGTTAATGATAATTGAAATAGTAAAATACATTAAAATCCGTGCAGTCAATGTTTGAAAGGTAGAAAAATTATTATTTTTAATATAAAAATTACTTCTTTTGAATTTTTAACTAATGCCCCGGAAACATTAGTTATCATGACCCAAAAAATATTAAAACCGTATAGGTATTAGCTCACTGCAATTCACTTGTGCCACCTAGGACTGGGCATCGGGTCGGGTCGGTTCGATTACGGGTCCAAACCCCAAAACCAGCCCAAACCGCGGGTGAAAGCATCAGGCCCAATTTCGAAGTTTTTTGCAACGGGTTGGATCGGTTTCGGGTCAACCGGTTTCGGGTCGGTGGACCGGTTTGAAACGGTTTGGATAAATGTTGGGCCGAAGCAGAATTTAAGCCCAAATTTTAAAAAACTCAAATTTTATTTATTTTTTACTTCAAAACTGGGCTGATTTGGGCCCTTATAACAAGTAAATTTTTCTAAAGCATTGGCCTGTTTTTTAACTTCTTTTATCATTGATACTATTTAGTCCACATTAAAAAAATATATATAAACTGAATAAATTATCCATTAATTCCAAAACATTGGACTGTTTTTGAGCTTCTTTTCTAGTTGATAATATTTAATCCATATAAAAAACTAAGTAATATAAACTGAAAATAAATTCTCTGTTGAACCATATAGTTCTAAGGTTTGCAAAGTTTTGCAAACATCAAAGTATTAATAAAATATAAACTGAAATTAAATCCTCCATTGGACCACAATTCCAAGGTTTAGAGGCATTGAAGTAAAAATAACATAAAATATTACAACACATTCATCATTTTCAGATCACATCACAGCCAAGCCAACCCAAATGACATTGAAATGTATAAATATTACAAAGTTTGAGGTTTTGTTATCAATTGTGTCAAGAACAAGGTATGTCTCTTGTGAACATGAAGATGCAGTAAAAGATGTTGAGAACAGGCATCCTGCCAATTTGTTAATTTTACAATATCAGTGTAGCTAAATTATAAAGATAATATTGTTGATATAATTGTAAAGATAAACAACTCATGAATTTCCCACTAAAAATAACATACCATGTAATATTCAGAATCACATTAATTTCCTTGTGAAGCTCCAGTGCTTTCATATCACTTTAATCACTTTAATCCTCCATTGCAAAGATAAACAACTCAATAAATTTCCCACAAAACTGAATCACTCTAACATATACTATAATTGACAAAGACCAAGATAAACAACTCAATAAATTTACCATTAAACAGAATCACTTTAGCATTAATAAAATCTATTACCTTGAATTTCTTCATTTGTAAAACTTTCCAAGAGACAAAGACCATTAGATAGTCCTTTAACATCCACAATATCACCATCAATTGTAAGCTTGCTGTGAGATAAAAGATGATGGAAACAAATAAGATAAAAGATGATGGAAACAAGTAAGATTAAAGAGTTGAGAAACAATTAACACCTCAAGTGGCCAAAGAAAGAGTTACATCATAGTCAAGCTTCACATACTTCAATTGAGAAGTTCCAAAATCTGCCATGTTAAGGAAAGACAGAAAAGTAACATCAATATCATATTAGAGCTAACATCAATAAAAAAAGAGGTACATCATAGCCAAACAGTTTCTTTAAATTAGTTCCAAAATACTTCAATTTAAACTAGTAAATTCCTAACATCAACCATGTACAGTGCAAAACACCATGAATTTCCACCCTGCTATACACCAAGGCAAAACAGCAAAATAAAATTATCCCCCTGCTATACAACAAAACAGTAGGACGAAGCAAAACACCATGTACAGACCACCCCCCAAATTAATAAATTAGGTACATCACAAATCAAGAAAATAATCTTACCCAAAAGATTAGGGCTATATTGTTTCATGAGCCCGAAATACTAATTTCCTGAGTCCAAAATATTAAGTCCCAAAAGTTATTGGTTGGCTGTGACTTCAATATAGGTTGTTCCAAAAAGAGTGGCTTCAAAAAAATATTCCAAGAGCTGAAAAGACATAAAATAGTAACGAAATTAAAATTAACATGCAACAATAATTGTAATTGACTAAAAAGGGTTTAGTGCATAATACATTAGACTCAAACACAGCCAGAAGGCTGTGATTGAGTTTGAGAGGATGAAGGCAGCCCACTTCCAGCCAATCCTATGATAAATTTAAAAAGTCAGTATCATATTGCAAACAAAATAAAAACTAAAATTAACAATAAAAAATATAAGAGCAATACCATTCCTATGATAAATTTGAGAGGATGAAGGCTGTCCACTTCCAGCTGTACTTCCAACCAATCCTATGATAAATTTCAAAATAGTAAGTATCATATTGCAAATAAAATAAAAACTAAAATTAACATTAAAAAATATAAGACCAATACCATTTAAGGCCTCTTCACAAATTTCATACTCCTCGTCGAATTCCATAGCTTTGAATTGGTAAAAGGATGGACGCAACCAGTTTTGGGTACAGATTAGAGCCTCGGCCATATCTGGTTTGAGTGAGCTTCGATACACCTCTAAAACCCTACCACCCGTGCTAAAAGCACTCTCAGAAGCCACAGTAGAAACTGGAGTAGGCATGATATCTCTAACAAGTTGGGACAGAATTGGGTACTCACTAACTTTGTTTTTCCACCAAGTAAGAATGTCAAATTTTTCCACAAACTCAATATTTTTTGCTTTGAGATAACACTGAAGTTCAGTTTCTACAACTACTGAATCTATAACTTTCAGATGGTTTTGAAAAGCATTTCCTCTATCAAACTGGGTGTTTGTTTCAAGAGCAGCAGCTGTTTGAGAAAGGGAATTAGCCTCTGCAGCACTAGAAGCTGAATTCCTAGTTGTGTTACGGTTGTCATGATCTCGCTGGTAACAATCATACATCTTGGAAAGATTACTACTGATAATTTCTAAGAGTTGTTCCTTGAAACTTGAATCATCAGCATACATGTCTTCAAAGCACCACTCCACATATCTTAACTTAAATCGGGGATCTAAAATACAACCGAAATAAAGAAGTTGATTCATGTTACCTATATTACCCCAATATTTTTCATACTTTTGCAACATTTCCTTAGCCACAGTAGCAAAACAACCATTGAGGTTCATGGAGGCTTTTTTCAATTCAATATAGATTGTAGCTAAATGGGGAAAAGCTGTGTGCAAACTAGCTTGGGTTGAAACTGAAAACACTTTTGTGGCTTCATAAAAATACTTCAAAAATTTTACAAATGCCCTAACATTTTCCCAATCATAATCAGAGGGGGGTGACTCATCATGATCAAAGAAATCCCTATACGCTGCATCTGCATCTTCAAGCTTATCAAATGCAACTTTATACTTTTCAGCTGCATCCAACATCAAATAAGTCGAGTTCCACCTTGTGGAAACATCAAGACACACAAATTTTTTGCATTGAATACCAGCAAAATCAATGCACTCCTTGAACTTTGCAGCCCTATGAGGTGAAGATCTTACAAATCTAACCGCATTTCGGACACTTGAAACTGAGGGGTGGATATCTTTTAATCCGTCACTCACTACCAAATTAAGCACATGAGCGCAACAGCGCATATGAAACCCAAACCCATCAAATAAAAGACCGTTCATGTTTTTTACTCTCTTTTTCAAATATGCTACAGCAACGTCATTCGACGACGCATTGTCAACTGTGACAGTAGACACATTTCTTAGATCCCACTCTTTCAATACTTCCTCAAGCTTCTTACCCACAGTCTCACCCTTGTGATTTGGGACAGTTGTAAAACTAATTATCCGTTTATGGTACTTCCACTCTCTATCAATAAAGTGGGCGGTGAGGGTCAAATAATTAAGATTCTGAACAGAAGTCCAGCAGTCAGTAGTAATCGCCACCCTACTACAATCAGACTTAAAGAACGCTTTCAGTTTAACTTTTTCCTCAAGATACAGCTTATAACAGTCCCTAGCTATGGTTCGCCTTGATGGTATGCTAAATTGTGGCTGCATTCGACTGCAAAAGTATTTAAATCCCTCCCCTTCAACTGTCCTAAATGGCTGCTCATCTAAAATAATATAAACAGCCAATGCATTTCGACAATCTAATTGATCAAATCTAGAAGTTATAGCAACCAAATCAGCTCCCTCAGTTGATGGAAATTGTAAGACCGTTTGGGTACGGTCATTTCTCAAGCTTAAAGGATATAGGGGACAAGTGTTGTTGAGATGATTTTTCATGTTTGATGTGCCATGATTCTGAGAGCTACACCTATATTTTTGATGGCAATGTTTACATGCAGCTGTCTCCGGATCACTATTAGGGATTATGTTAAAGTGATCCCAAACTTCAGACCTTTTTCTATTACTATTACCATTAGCATTGGGTTTTCTCTTCTTCCGACCAGTAGGGGGGAGATTAGCTTCAGTTACAACAGCAGTAGGTGCTGGTTGTACATTAGGTTGATTAGTAGTAACTTGCGGCATTGCTGAAACAATAAAAAATTAATAATTTTTAATTTTCTAATTAGTTATTATTATTAATATTAACTAATTGAGTTTATAAAGATCTAATACAACAAACTAGATGATAATCTAAACAAACAATGCTGCCAAGAAACTAGTTATTATTATTATTAACTAATTGAGTTTAAGTTTGACATTAAATAGCAAAACATGTTTCTCTATTACAATTGAACTAAACAAATCATTTCAAGAAAACTATAAAAACCTATCATTTAACAAAATAAAATAAACTCCTTCAATCATTATTTGTTATAATTTAAAACTTACAACGATGTTGCTGCACAGATCCTTGTCTAGCACTAGTCATTCTCGCCATTGTCTCATCACCTTGCTCCATTTGTAAAAGCTTCAACTTACCTAGAACTCCAAAATCGAAAAAAAAAATTATTAGAACTAAACACACATATGATTAACCATAATCAGAAAACTAATACTTAACAAATATTAATGAACAACACAAAAATAGAACATAAAATCAGAAAACTAATACTTAACAAATAATACCTTTGAGAGTAGAAAAATCAAAACGAAAGTTTCCTCCACTTACTGAATGTCAACCATGATACTCCATGTCTAAGTACCATGAAAAATCAAAACCAAATATTGAGTGTTAGACATCAAATAAATAAATCAGCGAAAACTTAAAATGAAAACCGAAAATCAAAAACTAATTGCAAAAATAAACATAAACATGAAATTTAAATAACTAATCTTTCAATCCTTTAACCCTCCAAGTATATCCAGTATGACATATGAAATAAAAATATAAACATGTTAGAACAAAAAAAGTTAGAATATCCAGTAGTATGAACATAGATCATGCCTTCTACCTAAAATCAAAACATAGATCAAACACAAAACACAGCAAACAAAAAAACCTTAAAAATCGTTCATTACAAGAAGCAAATGATAAGGAAGATGAAAAGTTTAGAATAAAAAACAACAGAATACAGATCCAGGTAAAACTAAACTAAAAGAAACCTTAAATCAACTATCACAAAGTATACTAAAATAAATAAAGTAAATACAGAACCATGAATTTTTTTCTAAAACAGAACCATTTAAGATAGAGTTCAAGAAGCAAATAATAAGAAAAAGGAAAACTTTATAACACACATAAACTTTAAAATTAATAGCGACAATATGCATAAAAATGAAATCCAAAGAACTAACCTTTCAGTTTTAACCTTCGAGTTTATCTATCTGTACAGAAAAAAGAAAAATAAACATGTTAAAAAAAATAAAGTGAGAACGAAGAGAAATATGAGAACCTAAACTAAATAGATATGAAGATGTTAATGGATATGATGAAGGTGAAGTATGAGGAAGAAAATTTGAAGAAGATGAAGTATGAATGTAAAGCTTTTGTTGTTACCTGAGAAGTGAGGATTATGAGAAGCTGAGTGAGAACGGCGCTTTTGGTGAGAGAGAAACCAAAACTAGGGTTTTGAAATTTACAGTGGTATTTATTTCAGCAATATAATATTATTATTAATATTAATTAAATAGAGTCGGGTCGGTTACGGGCACCGACGGGTTGTATGAAGACAACCGCAACCCACCCAAGTTCTTCTTCCTAAACCGCACTTAATGACAGCTGGACCCGTTCCACCCATTACAACCCGACCCGAGAGAACCGAACCATACGGGTCGGTCGGGTCCATACAGTTTACACGGGTTTGTCCACCCCTAGTGCCACCATATGTAATCTCCCCCTGGCTGCAATGAAACTGTGACAAATGTCAAATACCGCCACCTTAAATATTTTGTACATATTAAACAAGGTGATGATGATTTGTGTAGAATCCGATGAGCTTAACAATGGTAATGGCATAAAGTTAGGGGTGGCAAAACGGGCCGAGCCCACAGGGCCGACCCGTTTGGCCCGCTATTTTGGCCGGGCGGGACTGAGGTATTCAGCTTGGCACCCTAAGTTGGCCTGCTCCGTTTAGTCCGCTTTAAAAACGGGGCGGGGGCAGGGCGGGTCGGGCATGCCCACGGGCTTTGTTATTTTTTTATATTTTTTTTAGATGAATATTTACTCTACGTCGTGTGACTTTGTGTTCTTCTTTAAGGTAAGATTCAACTCAATATTTCTACTTTTGTTCTTCAGTTTTAGGGTTTCTACACAAACTAAAGTTTTTAAGGGAAATTTTATTTCTATATGTGTTGATTCACGTGGTCTTTAGGTTCAACCTACATTGGGGAAGTTTTTCCATCTCCAGTTTTCGCATTACAGTTTGCACACTTTTTCTTTAAATGTCTAAGGTTGTGAAGTTATGACATCATTTTATTTAATTTTCTTACTAAAACTCACGTTTAACTTTGGTTTCCTATCATTATCACAACAATTAATATGAAAGTATTAAAATATTTAAGAATTTCGTTTCTGCTTATGAGCTATGCTGGAGAGTAAGAACTTCAAATTTTTTAAAATTATTTAGTTGACTAAAATGCACTAGTTTAGTAGTTTGTTACTAATTTTTTGGTATCAATTTGTATTCATGTCTTATGCCTAGTTTAGTAGTTTCTAATATATATTGCTTCTTTGCTTTTTCAAAAAAAAAAAATATCAGTTGGTGTATTATTAATTTATTAGCAAACCTTGTGCATCTTTCTATTTGAATAAAATTTTTTTGTTTTTTTTTTAAAACGATAATGCTTAATAACTTAGTAATTCAAATGGTAAAAAAAAAAAAAAAGTTTGGCCGGCGGGCCGGTCCGCCAACCCGCCAGCTCGCCAATAAATGGGCGGACATGAGTTTTGAGCCCAAACAGCTAAGTTGGTCCGCCCCGCCCCACTTTTAGGCGGGCTTAAACGGGCCGGGCCGGCCCACTTTGCCACCCCTACATAAAGTAGATCAGAAAAGAAGTGGAATAAAATATTAACATTAAATATGAATTACATTAATACCCTTAATTTTTTTTCTTGTTATAAATAAAGAAGATTTTGGAGTTTTTTGTCCAAACATAAAGGCAGGGGCAATTATGCTCTACGGCATGCCTGGGCACGTGCCCGGGCTGCCCCTACGGCATAAGATATATATATATATAGCAGTGATTCTGATGAGAATACTTGATTAGTATAAGAAATGAGGATGATTGATAACAATATATACTTTACCAATTTTATTGAATAATTGTGTTTTATTTTAGTAAAAAAAATCCTCTAGTCACACTCACACCTTCTACTTTAAGGAAACATGAGTTTTTGTTTTTTCTATTAAAACAAGACAAGACAAGACAAGACAAGATTAGCGAGTTAAATGAATGAATCAAAAATCCATTTCATTGTAGCTGTAGTGCCTCCTTAGTATGTGTTCCCTTTGTAAAACAAAAAAGAAAAGAAAACCTCCCTAGTCTTTGTTGTTTGACTCACTGCTCTATAGTAAACTCGAATTTAATTCTTAATATAAACAATAATTATTTGTTATATTTTACTTACTTGTGTAACTAAAATTTATATAATAAAGACCTTCTTCTTTTGAGAATGAGAAAATTAATAAAAAAAAAATCTGAGTTTACTATACAATGGCCAATGTAAACTTTTGTTTTCTATAAACAAAATAAAATAAGTTAAATATGAACTAATTAGTGGAGTCATTATGAAATAAATATTATTTTATGCCTTTAGTTAAAAAGTTGTGATGAATTGTTACCATGGCTATAAGACCCAAGATTTTACTGTGCGGTTTTCCTAAGGAACTTTAGTGTCGGCTAAGTTTTTAGGGTTTTTGGAGAAGCGTTTTGTGAGTATCGTCGCATTAATGGAATTTTTGCTGTAATTGAGCCTGTTTTGTGCTCGTGCGCTGTAAAGGCACAGACTTTTGTCTTGTAATCCTCTTTTAAGTATAAGAAGGTTGAAAGGGATTCAGAATAACGAGTTTTGGATTATTCTTGTTTTTGGAAAAACGAGTAGGATTTTACCCGTTGTTGTAAAATCTTACTGCGTATGTTTTAAGTGAGGTTTCGGATGGGAGTTTCATATATCTGCGTGAGTTAGGATATGTCCTGAGATTAATTTTCTAAGGTATGGAAGAAAATTACAGTCGCGGAAAAAGATTCGACGATAAGTTTTGGAATGGAAAAACGATAGACGTTCTTTCTATAGGTTTTCTGTTTTTGTGAGTTTCGTTCGTCGCGATGCGCGAGAACTGAGCGTGCGTTTCGTTGTATGAGGTTATGGGAAATATCTTGTGAGGATAGACTTGGTTTTGATCCAAGGGCTAGGGATTAGTCTTGGAAGCTTTCACTATTTGATCCAATGGTTGCCATGAACCAAGAGCACTTTATAGTAAGACTTTTGGATCACTTTGTAGACTTAGAAAAATCACAAATTCACTTCTTCTTTCTCTCTTTGGCCGTGGCTTTCTTTCCACCTTTCCATCTTGAGAAAATTTTCATTCCTTAACCAAAGCACTTGATCATAAGCTTGTTGGAAAGCTTGGAGTTGTGAGATTCTTCTTCCTAAGGTAACTAAACCTATTCCCTATACTTGTTTGGCTAAGATTCTTAGGGAGTTAGGATTTTTATGATTATGTTCTTGGGAGAAATTTCATAAGAATTGGTTGTGAATGGTTTTGTTCCATGAAAGTTGTTCATGAGGGTGTAGTAAGCATGCTAGGCTTTGTTGTTTTTGTTTTCCATGAGTTGGTGAGAAATCTCATGAGAAAAGTTAGGGTTTTGGTTGGTTTATGTATTGATCAATAACATGTGGTTAAGTTGTAAGGTTTTGAAAAGAAAAGTTGTCTTTGAACCTTTGGGCAAAAGGGAAATGCGTTGTATGGTTTTGTTTTAGAAAATCCGATGAAAAATATTTTGGAGTTTATGAAAATATTTACTAAGTGTTTTGTGTGGTATTTTGGGGTCCAAGTGGTTTAAAACTCTTGTGACATGTGGTGTTGTTTTTCGCCTAGAAAACATGTATGAAAATGATTTCAAGTCGGTTAAGGCCCGTAATAAAACTTGTGCTTGGATTTGGTTTTGATTTTGGAAATGAAAAATCAAATAACTTGCACTCGAAGCAACCAACAAGCTTTCGGAAATGAATTGCTTGCTTATGAAAATGGTTTGCTTTTGTGCCTTGAAAAAGTGTTGGGAACTAATAGAATCAAACTAAGCTTGGGTGGAAAAAGGTGGTGTGAGTTGCTGTCTTTTGTTGTCATGACAGGTGCAACTCGCTGAGCGAGTGGTTACTCGCCAGGGCGAGTGTCACAGGTCATGACAACACGCCAGGGCGAGCTCCAGAGCGAGTAAGACCAGTCCTCACTGCCTTCACTCGCCACCAACTCGCCAGGGCGAGCTCTGGGAGTTGAAACTTTGGATTCTGATTTCTAAACTTGGTTTTTAGCTTTTTAATCCCTTTTTATTAATTTATGGAAGTGGTGGGGATTGGAAACGAGTTTTTCGGGTACTCGGAAAGTACGTAGCTTGTAACACAAGAAAACGGCCATTTTGCATTTCAAATTATTTAAGACTTTGGCCTATTGTTTTGGGTCCTAAAAATAGTACATATAACTCATGGGGGTTGATCAATACGATAGATTTTGGTATGGTATCCGAAAGAGTGAATTTTCCTTAGGAACCTTTAGGTTTTTGGGGTTTTGGTGTAGTTTCAATACGATTGGTTAGAGAACAATGTATTGATTGTTGCGCTGCTTGTTTTAGGAAGCGCGTTGTGTTGTTTGGTCGAGTTTAGTAACGGAAGCTAGCCGAGGTAAGGGCTCCACTTTATTTCCGTCTTTTCAACTGGTTATGACATGCTTGGATTTCTGCTGTAATGCTTTGCTTTGTGTTTGGCATGTCTGGTTGATGTATTCTCGTGATGAGAACGTGTTTAAAATACTTGCGCTGTCTACATATGATTATGAGAATATATGTATGAACAGGTTGTTGGAATACATATGATTGGAAATGTATGTATGTCGTTGTGTTTGGTTTACATATATCTGTGTGATATGTAATTGTTGCATGAGCATGTATGGAACGTGTAAGTCAGCTGGGACTACACAGGTGGATGTGTCTGTGTGACTCCGCCGGGGCTGTGTCTGTGTGACTGCCCTATATATGCTTAATTAGAAAGTATGCTCATGCATTTCATAGTTGGCGACAGCATCTGTGTGGCTGGTAGCATCTGTGTGGCTATTTTCGCCTGGTGACAGCATCTGTGTGGCTGACAGCATCTGTGTGGCTATTTTCACCTGGTGATAGCGTCTGTGTGGCATCACCTGCCCTTGTGGCTTTAGTGGGTTGGACCTACGATTCCGGAATTCATGCATGTGGTAGCTTGGATAGTACCACGCATTGTAGAGGTTGCATTATAGGCTATGTGTGCATTGCTTATATGAACCCGTTGGTGGGAATTGCTTGGGTGGTTAAAGAGCTTTCTCTTGTGTATGTGGAAATTTGTTATGTGTACATCTTTCGCACCGGTTATATATATACATACTTTTATTTTGTGGTGACCCTTTCTTTCATTTGCGGGCTCATCCCACCCAGATGATGGGTTAGGTCGTGGTGACGACGGTGGCTGTTCTAGGCCCCAGTGAGATGCTGGAGCTTTAGCTTAGTTAGACTATGCGCCAGTGTGAGTTGTACACCGTGCTTTTTGGGTTAAGCATAGGATTCGAACTTGTTTTGTTGGAAGTATTAAATACTTAGACTTGAATTGTAATTATTCAGGAATACACTTTGCTTGTCGAAGCACCTTATGGTAATGAGTTCTTTTTTATATTTGAATGCCGGCTCATTTAAAATCTTTTATGCGTAACTCTGATGTGTACAAAAAAAAAAGTAATGCCTTTTCGGGCCTTTGAAAAACAGGTTGTTACAATGGCCAACACTAATCTTCTTACATCAGATTTGCAGGGACTCATATTTTGTACATAGGGTGGGTACTATATCATCTTATTTTTTGGCTAATATTTGGTCCTTATATTTATATTTTAATTTGGTTCCTTATGTTTATTTTAAGTTTCAATTTGGTCATTTCTATCAGTTTTGTGATTAACACCGTTTAATTTGGACACGTGTCCAAGTGTCAAGGTGTACACGTGTCTCTCCACGTAAGTAAACCGTCTGCCACATGTGACAAAACTGACGGAAATGACCAAATTGAAACCTAAAATAAACATAATGGACCAAATTGAAACTTTTAAAACATAAAAGGAGCAAATTAAAACATAAAATAAACATAAAGGACCAAATATTGAATTAAGCCTACATTTTAAAGGGTGGCGACAACCTCATTTGTTGTATACTTAGTTCCATCCCTCATGAACAGGACCAAAAACCATAAATAATGATCAAATATCAAATGGTAAATATGAGATTATATACCTATATGTTAATAACGGTGAGAAGATGTGTAGTATGTTGGACCGTAAGAGTGGATTTTATTGGATTGGATCAATACAGAGTAACTATACAAGTAACTTTAAAAAAAGTAACATATTTTGATCCATAGAAAATTTTTATGTAAGCAATTTTAGTCCCTGCTATTTTTTCAAATTTTAATAATTTTTTAATTATATAAACTTGTAAATTTTAGAATAATTTTTTCAAATTATGTTTAGAATATTATAAAAAGTATATTTACAAAACTTTAATTTTTTTAATTGAGATGAATCAAATAAGAATTTTTTAAATTTCAAAAGATAAAAAATAAAAGTAACAAAAATCTCAACTTAGAAATCAAATTTGAAGTTCCTTTTTTGTTTAATAGTTTTTTATAATATTCTAAACATGTCTGCAAAAATAATCATTAAAAAATATACATTGAATTAACAACAAGGATTATAAAGCTATGGCCATAACAATTTTGTAATTAAGGACCAACACATGCCACTTTTTTTTATAGGGACAAAAAACAAAAGTTGATAATTTTATAAAAAACAAAAATAGATTTAACATTTTTTTAATTATTATTTGTTATGCTGCAATCAAATGATACTAAAATATGAATACGTGTCTAAATTTTTTCCAAAGAAACATGTAATATTATGGTTCGATTGTTCATCTATAATTTACTACTTAAAAATGGTTCTAATGGATTATAAGATTGACTTACAATTTTTAATAATATTTTTTATTATATTCTAACGATTTTTCTAATAACTGCATTTTTAAGTGGAAAGATGGTTAGCGCGGTTAATAATATGTTAATTACACGATCGAATAAACACAATAATTGTCCAGAATAAAGAAAAAATATACAATATTTATAGTAATTTAATGCATAATCTGGACAAGAGTCAATTGCTTCTGATGAAACTATTTTAGTGAAATGTACTGTTTCAATTCTCGGGCTATTGCGGAAAAAAAAGCTTTGTTAGAGGTACTCTATATAAATATGGGAAGAAACGCAATGATAGTCATGTTTGGCAATCGGTAATTTAGCATTGCAAACAAAGCATAATTTTCTTTGTGTTTTTTCTTCCAAAAAAAGAGAGAGTAGCAAAGTGCCATATCTAAAGTCAATTAAATATTTACAAATAGGGTTTACCAAGTCTATTAAATTCAAATCATACCCTAGCAACTTGAGGAACTTCATACCACAAAGTAAGTCTTATCTAAAGCAAAGACCAACATTGACTAAGCTATCATCATTCATCACAACGGTTTCTCTCTCGAACAAAGAACTTCTCAGTTATGAGATAAAAAACTAAACAATAATAAAACTTATATATAACTCATCTTTGTAAAAAAATATTAACCAACTTTCATATCAAACATGCTTTATTTGGCACGCTCTTGCATTCATACAATTCTTTTAATTTATTCTACATTATCCGAGCATCTATTTCAATATTTACATGACTACATGAGGATACACACTTAAATCCAATCATTGTATGTTATCTTCTTCCTCCTCAATAGGATCATAAAGATCATTGGTTTATAATAACAAGTCTTCCATAAAAATATTTCAAAGTGTGCAATTAATATCAGGGACAGAGGCACGTAGAAGACAATGGGGGCACTGGCCTACACAAAGATTTGAGAATTTTTTTTATAGTATGTGTTGCACTTTTATATATTGGCTAGACCGCATTCACTTACACTACTACAAAAAAGAGTTTTCATAGCGCACATTTAATAGCGGTTATATAAAAAGCGTTATTAATTCTTAAACACGGAGCCATATTATAGCGCTTTTAAAAAAAGCGCTGTTATACACTTGAACCAAAGTAAACTATCATAGTGCTTTTTAAAAAGCCGCTATTAAAGGAACAAATGTGCAGCTGCACAATAGCGCTTTTATGAAAGCGCTAATAAATCTTATACTTTTTAATAGCGCGTTTTAGATAACCGCTATAGTAAAGGAAATTAATAAAATTAAAACTGGGTTCCGTGGGTGTCGAACTCTTGACCTTTCTTTTTTTTGACAAAACTCTTTTTTTTTTTTTCAATAATAATAATAATAGAAATTAAAAAATCGAGGCAATATTTTTGTTTCCCGCACAATTTCAGGCTTCACTCCATCGATCTACCCACGTTCTTCATAACTTCCTATCACACTGAGAGAAATTCCACTCAACCTAGAATCTTCTTCCAGCTTCTTCAAACTAATCTTCTTCCAGCTTCTTCAAACCATTCCAAGCAAACCTTCCACTCAACCCAGAATCAAAATCGATTATCAAAATCGAACTCGGAGAGAAATTTATTCTCTGGAACCAAACTCAGAATCGAAGTCGTAGAGAAATTTATTGTCAAAATCGAACTCAGAAACGAAATCACTTCTCTCTTTGCGCGAGCTCGACCACACGGCTTCCCTTGTTTTCAATTTCAGGTACTTCTTTTCAATTTCAGCTTGGCCCCTTTTTCAATTTCAGGGTTATGAAATTTTTATATAAATTGCTGAGAATGAGACAAATTTCTATAATTTGTCTAGGTTTTAGGTTTTTGGAAAATTTTGATTTGGGAAATTTTGATTTGTTTCTTTAATTGATTATTTTGGTGGTCTTCTACTTCTTTAGGGTATTGTAAGTTTCACAACACTTTATTATAGTTTGTTCCTAGTTGATTATTACGTTTGGTGGTCTTTAATTGTTTATTTCATCTAAGCATGGTATTGAGGAATCTAGAAAATTTAGTTTAAGAAGTGGGTATTGTTACATATATTATTAAAAAGATATAAACACTTATTTGAAGTATAAGGTAATCAATATAAAAATAACTTATATGTTTAGATGATGGTGCTGTTTGAAGTTTTTTATTAGGCCAATTTCCAGTATAGCTGATCATTTTGTGGTCTCCTTTTTTCAGTGAAGTTCAAGCTGGAGAACAATAGGATGAAGATTGAGAGAGGTGCTGAAACAATGTTCAAGGTAATATTTTAGCATTTATTAACTAAGCGCTGCCTTAGCTTAATTGGAAAATTGGAAAGAAATTATTAGTATTTGTGATTAGGACATGTGCGAATAAATTACCACTTGAATAAATTACCACTTCAATGTTTTCGATTTGTATTGTCTCACTTGAATATCACCACTTTATTTTCCCTGCCAAGACAACTAATTTCATTAATGTGCCACTTTCCCAACGCTACGGAACTGCTATCACACCTCTAAATAGCAGTTCGCGGCCCTCTGGTGTAGCGGAGAGGCGGGGTATGCTTTACCGCTAACATCATAGGTTTGTACACGTTGATCCTCCGAAGTAGTCCGACATTTTGAAAATTCATCCACAGTCTGATAACATGGTACCTCCCATGGTACCCCTTAAGTTTACTTTGATAAAATGTCTTTATATAAAAGGTTTACTCTGTTCTGATAACATGGTGCCCCTTAAGTTTTTACAATGTAATGGATTATGCACTATTTTTATAATTTGTTTTGGATGTTTTGGATTTTATGTATCTAATATGATACGATGTCTTTCAAATAAATAGGAGTATCTTTAGTATACCATGCATGTATTTTGATATCTATGCACACAATCTTATTTTGTATTGATTCTGATAAATTGAAAAATAGTATATATTAGTTATGATAATAAAATCTGAGTACCATGTGTTGTCAGATTATTTGCCAGAAGTTATGTTGAAGTCTAATGTATATTATAGTTCTAATGTCTCCTATTCTTCTTTTTTCAAGAAGTGCTTTCTTTTTCTTATTTCCTAATTATGCAAATAATTCAAAGCAGCACAGCAAGGTTAAACCAGTTAGCCATTCATTAAGCCATTGTTCATATAAGTTTACTCTCATTCTTATCATGATTATTTATGAGTTCAAGAAACATGGAATGAATTATTTATGAGTTCAAGAAACTTTTTCTCTTTGTATATCTTTTTAGATGGAATTAGAAGGCCGTTTGCAAGTTTTTTGTTTTGAAATTGAATGATATAGAAACATTGAAAAAAGAAGAAATTAGTAGGGGCATTACTTGCTTTTGCTGCGTGTAGAACTTATATGTTTAGATGATGGTGCTGTTTGAAGTTTTTTATTAGGCCAATTTTTATACCCATGGTTAGTTTCTGGAATGTTTAGATGAAATAAACAATATGAACTAAATCTTAGATATAAAGGATTGGAATTTTGTTGATCAGGAATGGTGAAACATATCCTAATGTTATAACACTCTCTGATGTGCTGAATTTTTGGGTGGAGTTGGTTTGGTTCTTCAATTTGGGAGAGGGTCACTAGCAATGCTGTTAGTGTTGGTTTATAGTTGGTTTATCTTGGTCTGATAGGCTCTGTCTATTTTTGTTTTGAGTATTGAATTAATTAGCCTTTAGTTTCAATGCTTGTATCTTGGTATCATAGCTTAGTCTGCCAACAAGATTGGGATATTAAGCTCTATGTTGAATTGGTGGTCTGTAGTGCTTTGTATTGGTGCCTGCTATTGTATCAAACTTTGGTTTTGTTGTAGTGAATTTAGCACACCTTATGCCTAATTCACTCTTTAATATATTTTGATTTTTAACTTGCTAAATGGATATGAAGAGATTAAGGAACAACTTGCACAAACACAAGAGCAACTTTTTAGTTTTCTACATTCCATTTATTTTTGTTTAACACTTCCATTTTTTTTCAGGTCTGAATTTGGTCTGAATTTAGCCCACTCTTTTGATTTCGCCCAATTGCGTGATATTTGTAAGGTATCAAATTCATACTTCTATTCACCATTACAAATTTTGTATATCTTAAATTTCTATGTTGTGGGCTTTTTGTGGTTTATGATTTAGGACACTACTAAATTTTAAGTTCTAAGTTAATTCATACCTCTGTTACTAATTAGGAATAGTAAGTAATTCATACCTCTTAATTTAAATTGGTTTCTTGTTTAATTAGGACAACTAATTTATGATTTACATTACATCAGTCTTTAAAAAATAAGGCGTGGGTAGGTGGTAGCATAATAGAAGGGATGTTTTAGGACTAGGATACTAAACTTGGGCATATTATTTGTAGGAGCTATGGACCGGACATGGATGTCTGCCAATCGAATGTCAAAAGAATACCGAGATGGAGTGAAAGAGTTTGTTAGGGTAGCCGTTGCTCATGCAAAAGACATTAACAAAATCATATGCCCTTGCCTAAAATGTTGTTATAAAGATGTTAGTGCAGATGAAAGAAACGGGAGAAAATGTTGTTATAAAGATGTTAGTGCAGATGAAAGAAACGGTAAAATTGTGTTTTGATTTCTATTTTAACTTGTCATATTGTACATAGATAAAAGAAACGGGAGAAAAGACCATATCCCAAGTTACTGCTTGGGTGTCTGCTCGTGTGGGCAAGGATGGAGAGATTGATAATGAAAATGTTCAGAGTGTGAAGGATAAATGTGTAAGTTAAATAGTATTCTGCAGTGGCTGCTGTGTGTTTTTTTCCCTTGTTTTTCGTTTTTCCGCTGCTGGCTGTCATCGCCGTATTTCTTCTGTTGGCATGTGTTTCTAGCTGCTGTAGTGTTGGTTTCTGTTCAGAGTGCTGTAGGATAAATGTGTTTCTGCTGCTGGCTGTCATCGCATGTTTTTCTGCTGTTGGTTTTTGTTTATGCCCCCTTGTTTTAGTTTGTTCTTTTGGAATGTTATCCCTTTGTACTACTGGTGGTGGTTTTGTGCCACTTCCATTTGCCCATATCTTATAATTATAATAAATTTTGCTGTTATAAAAAAAAAGTATTATGCAGAAATGTTAAAAATTTGTTGTTAAGTAATTAATTATTATGATGGCTAACAAGTTTCTTCATGCATATCAATGGCAGGATAAGTTAACACAGTCTTTAACTGAAGAAGAGAAACAAAACCTTGGTCCTACTGACATACTTTTTAAGGCTTTAGATCTCCCGGAGTACTCTGGTCGTGTTAGGTCCTTTGGTAAAGGGGTATCTAAGAAACGAATATATCCACCTACAAGTAACAACACACAAGCACAATTTAATAATCTTTTTGCTATTACGAGTGCATTGGCTAAAAAAGTAGAAAATTATAACGAGATCAAAGCCAAATTAGACTGGCTAGAGAAGCTACAAGCCAATGAAATAACAGGGAGACAACAACCAGAGAAAATGGCGGAGAGACAACAACCAGAGAAAATGGCAGAGAGACAACAACCTGAAGAAGTGCTAGAGAGACCACAACCTAATGAAACACAACAAAGTGCTAAGGATTCTTACAACCCTGTTGATATTGATAGCATTCCTAAGGTAATCCAAAATTTATGTTTTTTATTATTTTGTATTTCGTAATATCTATGGCAAAATTTATGTTTTGTTGAGAATAAAATTTCGTGAAGAGTACTTTGTATTTCGTAATATGGTATTGGTGTGGATTGTTGACATAAATAAACATAGTCCTTTGTTCTTCCAGTATTGCAGTAGGATTCTTACTTATAATTCTGTTTTTCTTCTATATTTTTCTCATAGTAGATACCATTTTCTAAGAGCATGCACAAGCATTTATGTAATGCCTGGACTGAATTATGTGCTAGTCACAATAAATTTGATAAAGGACAGTGATGATTTCCCATTTCTAAGATGGAAATTATGACCTACAAGCAGGGTGAAATGAAATCTGAACTTACTTTGATATAATATCTAATAATCTTGTTAATTTTTCATTGGTTTAGGGTATCTCGTCTATAAACATATATTTAGGATTCTCGAGTCGTCGTTTGGTGGCTCGTGGCAAGTTGCACAACACCGAAGGTGATACGGTGCATGGCATTAAATTACCTCTCGGATATGTTAAAGTTGCTATCGATGTTTCTGTTATATCAGACGCTCCATTGCCTATATCGATTGAATATGGAGAAGTCTCGACAGTTGGTCAAGCAATAGGTACAATTGTGCCATGGCCATTCAAACTTGTTGAACTTAATGTTGAATGTCAAAAGGTAAATTACTTTTTATCAACTTGTTATTTGATCTATAAGTACTATATACTTGTTTTATTATTTCATGACTAACTTCAAGTAATGTAACTTTTTAGATCCCAAAAAAAATCCAAAATAAGGATAAGGTACAAAGCTCTGAATCAGTTGCGTCACCAACCAAAAACCGAAAAATATTGAAAAAACAAGTGGTGCACCCTAAAAATGTTGGTTCAGTTGGTTTACAAAAATTAAAATTCCTTGATGACTATACGAAGTTTGCCTGGAAGTCTGGAACTGTGATGGAAATAGATATGGGGGGTGATATATTCTCTGTGGGATTTTCTGAACTTTTGCATTTAGAGAATATAAAAGAGGTTGTTGATCACGACTGGTTAAGTGCCTCTGTTATCACCTTGTATGCTAGGTACTGCTATTATCATCAATATTCTCTAATTTTGACCTACAAATTAATATTTATGTTATTATGTTTGGGAGGTAATATTATTAATATCCGAAAGTGTTCTTTTTTATATCAAGGTATCTCTATGACAAGCTTATTCGTCCTCGTGGATTAACTTACAAGATATCATTTTTATCCCCACATGTATCATATTCTGATATTCAAGGAAATGATATAGCAAGCAGATTGATGGAAACTAAGGTGTTGAAGGATGAAAAGATAATTCTTGCACCTTATAATATTGGGTAAGATTTATATTTAAATTACATTTTTTAAGAGATGTGTGTGAATGCGTTAAAAGTGAATTATTTATTGCAATATTCAAATGTTGGGTGCAGGATTAATTGGGTTTTGTTTGTCATCAATCCCAATGCTGAGGATATATATTTTTTGGATCCGCTCGGTGGCGAACCTTCAGATCATGGAAGTATAAAAACAAAGTTTGAAAAGTGAGTATCATGTCTTTTAATTCAACAGTTATATAAGTATGAATTATTGGTAATAATTACTCATTTGAAGTTAATTTAATTTTGTTAGTGCAATTCAAATCTACCGTGCCTGGTGTGAAAATTAAATCTCCAAGTCAAAGAAAGATAAAATCAAATGGCATAAAATAAAGGTATTTTCTTATTATTGTTAATTGTAAATAATAGTTATGTAGAGTAAATTAAAATTGATCTTTGCAAATGTTTTTTTTCTAGTGTCCTCGTCAAAGAAACACTATTGATTGCGGATATTTTATCATGAGATTTATGAAAGAAGTTATCATGGAATATCCAAATAAGATTCCTGATAATGTAAGTTATTTGAATTATTCATAATTCATATTCTTACATATAAGGTATATGTAATGTAGTGTAATTCAAGTCTGACTCAATTTTGTGTTACTGTTATATTTGAAGTATTTTCATCGCCATAGACATTCTACATACTCTAAAGAGAAGCTAGATGAGGTAAAGGAGGAGTGGGCTACCTATATGGTTGAAGATGTTATCAATGATGCAAAAAGGCGGCAAAAATAATAGTTGATCATTAATTGGTAAGTTGTATCTTATAAATATTTAATTATCCAAATATATTTTGATATGGCTGTTGTGTTTGGTAGAATATGTAGTTGGTATTCTTGGATTTACACATCCATTGTCAAATTATATGGCTACATAGGAATTTGGACATGTGTAATGGGATAGTAATGAGGATTGAAAAAGTAACTGATATGAAGAAAGCAAAAAAAGGGAATTAAGGATTAAAAAGAGACAAAATTGTATCACATTTAGCAGAAGGAATTCTATCAGTACAGTAACATCTTATGGGTTTGACCTATATGTGGATGCTTACACTTTTCATATATTTTGAGTATAAAGGAGTTGTCTAGTTAGGAATTTGGACATGTTACACTAAAGTTTTAGAGTAATGGCTACTTAGGAATTTCTTGTACATCTATATATATAATGACTATGTTTTATTATATACAGGTAGTTTTGAGGCCTTCCTTTTTCAATGATGTGGGTGCTTCGATCATCATCAAGTGACAAGTCGTAGAAGAACATAGAGCTAGAGTTTGATAATCTCTTTTTTTGTAGTGGTGTTTGTGTTTGAACTGAATTTGTCATTGATTTTCGCATAAGAAAGTATGACCAAAGTTTGACAATATCTCTTTTGTAGTGGTCTTTGTGTTTGTACTATTCAATTCGGATTTTTCTTGTAGTTGGATTGGTTTTGTTTATGAAATGAATGTATTACAAGTGTTTTTGTTTTATATTAGAGCTTTTTTTGTGTGATGTACAAGTCTATATATAAATTTGTACTATGTTACAAGTTCAAGAGCAAGTTGTCAAACAAAAAAAAAAAAGTAATGTCTTGTAAAAAAAGAGCAGCTTAAAAAAAAAGGACAGGATTAGTCAAAAAAAAAAATAATACAGGAAGTTACAAAAAAAACGGGACAGGATTAGTAAAAAAAAAAAAAAACGGATTGGACATACAATAGCGTTTCTTACACGGGCGCTATTAAAGGTTGGTCCAGACAAACAACTATAATAGCGTTTTTACAAACACGGGCGCTATTATAGATAACATATAACAACGTTTTTAAAAAAAAGCGTTATCAAAAAACCGTTTCCGTCAGTTTCTTTGTTATCGCCCAGTGACATACTACAGCGTTTTACATCAAAACCGCTATTAAAAGTGGACATATGATAGCGTTTTAGAAGCGCTATTATAGCCACCCAGACCTACAATAGCGGTATCAGTAATAGCGCTTTAAAGCGCTATCAAAAGTCAAAATAAGCGCTATTAAAGACCCGTTTTTGTTGTAGTGTTACACACAACTCCACAACGCACATGTTATACATTTTTAAAGGGAAATGCTAACCCTATGACACTAGTTATCTTACTAAATATGATAAATATTAAGTATATAAAAGATATTTGAACTCGCTTAATGTCACATTTTTATATTTATATTATATTTTCAAACCTTTTTATAATAATGAAGGAAAGGAAAAAAATAAATAAATAAAGAGGATTCTAAAACGGTCGCAATCAACAAGGTGATAGCCATTCCATTTAAATTAACAAGCACTAATTTTTTTTTTAATCGGCTAAATTTTATTAAAGGACAAATCCCTTTAACAAGAAGTATAAGGGATTGTCGAAAAAGCATACATCGAAATGCAAGGTATAAAAACACCTTAACCAATCACAAAGTACAACTAACAACCACCTGAACCCACCCCTTACAAAGACTAACTATCACCCTAATCCAGAACTCCACAATGAAACTGAATTGAAGCAACATGAAAATATCTCCCACAGAAAACACCATTGCCGAACCCAACTCTTCCAAACTAAAAGAAACAACGTTGACAACTAAACACACTCCACACAGATCTGAGCAAACTGCAACCCACCAAAACATCTAGCACGGTGGAGACCGCCGGAAGCTTCTGGTATAAGCAAAAAGTCTACATTTGCGATCTAATTGCATAAATGTCGGCGAAGACTTCAGGAAAGAAGGCAACGACAGAGTTTTGACGGAGGAAAACATTAATTTTGAACTGCAACAAACTAGCCACCGTCAGCATGCACTAATTAGTTGTAACACATGTGTTATGGGTCGATTGTTTCCAAATATCTTTGGTTACTATGAAAGATGTTTGGCCAAAGACTTAAATACATAATGATAATGAATAGGGACGGTAATTTATCCATATCCAGTGGGTACCCACAAAAAATACCCACAACGGGTAGGGTAAAAATCCGCATTTTGGGTACGAACATGGGTATGAGTAATTACCCACAAAATTGAACGGGTATGGGTGCGGGTACGGGTACCTTAGTACCCACCCCATATACCCACATATTATATATTTATTTATTTTAATTATATTAGTATATAATAATATATGTAAATCAATTTTAAAAAATACAACATTATTATACTATTATACATTTTTAATGAAAATGTTTATTTATGACATAATCCATATATGTCAATATATAGATAAATGAACTTTAGCATGATATTACTAATAATTTTGTTCATAATTTTCATGAGTCAACATTAAAATCTTTAATTTTTTTTAATTATATTAAAATGATATAATATTTTATAATTGATCAATTTAATTTTAGCAAAAATGCGGATAACGGGTACGGGTATGGGTACTTAGGTACCCATAGGGTATGGGGACGGGGACAATGAGTGTCACCCACTCAGGTATGGGGATGGGTACGGGTATTTTTTTAAACCGCGGGTATGGGGATGAAGACTATAGTACCCTACCCATACCCTACCCATTGCCATCCCTAATAATGAAAACTATAATCTTCTATTCACTTATTTATGGCAAAGCTTAACTCCAGGCCTGCCAAGAACCGAGAGTGCATCCATAAAATTTAATTGAAATGAATCAAATTGTTTTCAAAATTCATAGTAACCGAATTGAATTGTTTATCTTGTGAACCGAACCGTTAAAGTGGTTTGGTTTTATGGTTTTGAATCAAACTATAACAAACTTTTCACTAAAGCGAATCGAACCGAACCATATTTTTAATTATGAATCAAACCGAACTATTTCGATTCAGTTTCAAAATTATTAGTTTTAGTTCAATTTCTTTTATTTCGATTCGATTTAGTTCGGTGATTCAGTTAATTTGTTTTTTTTGCCTACTCCTATCCTATCCATAGATAAATATTTTGAGGCCTTGTTGAGCTCAAGGCAAAATCTAATCCTAAACGATTAGTCCAAATAAATACATAAATAGAATATTATTTTGCTCATTAAAACTCCTGTCCACTTCTAAAATTTATGTCAATAGATATAGACATCTGACTAACAAATATTCCAACTATTCTGAGAAGAAAAACGTCTAATTTTTGTCAACTATATAATATGTTGCACAGTAGCCATGAGTGACCATGATATAAACATGACCTTTGGACATTAAATATGAACCTTAGGCCCCCTTCTTTTTGCACGTGCCTTTTTAAGGTATGGCCATTTGGCTAATGTATCTTCCCTTCTGTTTCAGTTTTAGACTTAATTCAACTTTTTGTTTTTCTTTTGTGGATCGACTTACTCTTAATTTTGACAGATATTTTTGTTTGAGCACAAACCTAAATATTACTATATATTTAGGTACACTCAAATTTTTTAAAAAGTTTAAAAAAAAGATAATAAAATGATACAGAATAATGTGACTAAATTATTTTATAACTTTTTTTTTCAATTGTGTATGTGTGCTGAATTAAGATTGTACCTATATTAGAATTTCACTAACATACCATGTTGAATTTTTATAGCACCGATCCATATTCATCGATAAGGGTGGTGTACGGGTTGAGTCCATCGGTTCAACTCATCTATTGTTTTAAGTGAGTTGTGTCGATAATTTTTTTGATTGTCATCCTCTACTTTTTGAGTGAATGAGACTTCGGTAATTCTGAGTTCGGCTTTGAGATAAGTACGAATCGGCCCACAAGTTTACTTTAAAAAGATTATTCTATTGAACATTGTATGAGTTAGAAGAACACCAAATTATTAGTTCAACACTTTTTTTTGGGTACAAATTAGTTCATTACTATTAATTATGTTGTCCTAGAGTTTCTTCATAATAACATCAACAAATCATGTGAGTAATCCAAAATATATATATATAGCGATAAATAGCAGCAAATTATGAAATTTTGTGGTTAATATGAATGAAAGCACAAATATTTTTGATGCCTTGGCTTGTCAACCTGCCAATGAATAGATGATCTTTTTTTTTAGCTTTCAGCACTAATTTAATCTGATTCGGGGGTTTGTTCTGGCATCAAGTGATTTTTGCCCCATCCCGATTGCAGTTATAGGGTGAACAAGTGATATTTTAAACTCAAATATATACTTAGGTTGGTCTGCCCAACCCCCTGTTTTCAATGGATTAAAAGCGAAATAGATTTAAATGGGTCAACAGCCCCTTTTGCCTTCGGTCTCATGGAGGTCATATTTTCTTACTTTTTTCGATCCACTAATATCCACTATTTTTTTTTAGAATTAAAATAAAAAATAACAATAAATACATATTTGTCTTTGTTGGTCAAAATGTTACTCATACCTTATCAAAGTGAGTTTAAATTTTATTTCCTATATGAAGAGCTTCTTAATATTGGATAATATCCAAGTCTTTGTACAAACAATTATCTAAGTCGTGAGATTTTTTTCCAACTCTAATGATCCCTAGACCCTAATTTTTAGTTCTTCAATTCTAATATAAAATGTATGCCTTTATCATTTGACAATTGACACTATTTGAACCAAAATTGAAGACATGAATATGCACTCTCTACGGAACCTTTTTTGTCAATACACAAAAACAACCAAACAATAATGCAATTGCAATTATAATAGTACCATAAAGCAAGCACATAATGTACCTAGTCCAAAACGTGTATTTGATGAATTGATTAAAATGTATCTGACCGTGATTCTAAACCACTCATGTATACTTCTATATTTGGGTCAAGTCCCTCAGTTATTATTACTTAAAGAAATTATAATAGTATCTTTTCATTATAGATAAAGTAACACAATAATTTACCAAAAAAATTAAATAAATAAATAAAGTAACACAATAAGCAAAACAACATGAGAGTTATTTGTGGCTGAGGTTAAGAGTAAGCATAGTAGTGATCATTATTAAATTTACTAATGTCTTAATTAACATCATGATCAAGAAAAAAGCAAAAAAAATTATAGGTTCAAAAAACAAAATGGCTTTCAGCATCATAGCTTTTTTAATTTAATATAATGAACTACTTCTTTGTATATATGTTTGCCGTGTAGGATATCCACCACTTAATTAATTCCAATGCGATGTGAATGTTTTGATGAATTTTATTTTTGTTACTTAGTTCATGAAACCCATTAGGAATACAACATTATTGGAAAGGCCCAAATAAGTCAGCATCTTTAATGTTAATTTTCGAAGTAGCTTACATATGGAATCTTCGAGATAAAACAGATTTTTTTTTCTAATTTTTTTGTTACAAGATATTTTTTAATTTTTAATTAATAAAATTAATGTTAGGAAAATTAATTTCAAAATATTCGTCCGTCTCATAATGAGTGACACATTTGAAAGTGATATTGATTCTGATAAAATAACAAGTCATTGAAAACTTATATAAAGTGAAGTAAGCGAAATTGAAACACTGATTGATATAACTTCCGACTTTGCAATTTTGATATATTCGTCAATTCAGTTAAAAGTTATAGACAAAGAAAAATAACTATTCCTAAAATTCAAAATACAACGAAAAGAAGATTTTCTCGAGACTCCTTCAGACATGAGAGAAGACTAAAAAAGAGATACAAAACAATACTATTAGTTAGGGGTGCTAAAAAAACCAAAAAACCAAACCATACCGCCAAACTAAACCGAATCGAACAAAAAAAAAACTGAACCATAATCGACAGTTTTGAAACCAAACTAAAACAGTTCGGATCGGTTCATGATTAACAGTTCGGTTTAGTTCAATTCAATTTAATGGTTCAGATCAACAATAAGAGTACTATGTATGACCGAGGACCAACGTTAATAATACCACGACAAATTTTTGATAGGTTAAATTTCACTACTAGAAAAATTTTAGATACCGACGGGCGAAATCTGTCTCTAAAATACAAATATTCCGTCACTAAGCACGTTAGAGACGGATTTGATCCCGTCGGTAATTTCCTCGTCTCTAAACTATTAGAGACGGACAAAATCTATCTCTAAAATGAAAATTTCTGTCTCTAAAATAAAAATATTTGTCTCTAATTGCTTTTTCCGTCTCTAATTCCATCTCTAGTAGAGACAAAATATATTCTGTCTCTAAATTCCGTCGGTATTTCAACTTTTTCTAGTAGTGTTTTTTCTTTTTTTGATAATTGATAGGTTAAATTTAGGTTATAAGGGTTTTTCAATTTTAGTAAATAAATTTATAATAATGCTTTTGCTGAAAAAAAGCTATAGCTAGGGTAGATAACAATATTATCACTCTAGATGTTGGTAGTGTGTAGATATCAAAAGATTAGATATGTGTCTGTTTATTAATAGATGAAGACTCCCGTAGATGATGAGCAAGATAGTAATATTAAATTCTTTGCAAGAGTTGATAATCTTATCTTGCCAACACCCCAATCAGATTCTTTGCTGACGAAGCTTTTGTTTCCTAGTTTATCTAAGATTCATATAGTATATATGTTAAAACTCGTAAATGAATTAGTTCAAAATTCACACCAAGAAACATTGTGGATGGAAATGGTAGGAATTGAGTAGGGTATATATAAAGGATTGGTCTCCATACATATATTTTTAAAAAAATGTTCCCAATGATGATCTTAACTGTAATGTCACTACTTAAAAAAATTTAAATACCGATGGACAAAATCTGTTTCTAAAATGCAAATATTCTGTCACTAAGCATGCTAGAGACAGATTTGATGCTTTCGGTAATTTCTTCGTCTCTGAACTATTAGAGACGGACAAAATCTATCTCTAAAATGAAAATATCTGTCTTTAAAATAAATATATCTGTCTCTAATTCCATCTCTATTAGAGAAAAAATATATTTCGTCTCTAAATTCCGTCGGTATTTCAACTTTTTATGATAGTGTGTGTTTAAATCATTAACATATTAGTGGCGGATTAATTTAGATGGATTAATTTAACTTCTTAAAACAGAAAAAAAGATAGTGGCGGATATTTTGAGTGATTTTGTTAGGGGTGCCAAAAATATATAAGTTATCTATATCAAAAAAGAAGAAAAACATAAATTTATTTAAAAAAAAAAAGACAGAAAAAAAGAGTCACAAGGGCTTGAAATCACAACCTTGTGTTCAATACTCTCCTTTTGTTTTTTCATCAAGTAAGCATTGTGGTTAGAAATTCAAGTATGCAATTTTTTTTTCTTTCAAAATTTGGTATGTAGATTATATACAATATCTCTACCAACCGAGTTATGCTCATAGGGAGTCGGGGACAATACTCTCCTTTCTATGACATATGCAAATACCATGACCGCCTAATATATTATAGAGAAATGCTAGTTAAGCATATTAGTAAAGAAATTTCATTTGTGTATTCAAGACTTTAAGGGTCAGTTTGAAGTACATATGATAGAGAAATGATAGAATAAAAAACATGATAATGATATGATATAAACACGATAATGTTATTTTTTTTTAAAACAAACAAATTTAATTCATATCATTCATCAACAAATTAAAGGTTCAATACAAAGAGGAATAACATCAACATAATGGTGACTAGTCCAAGATATGGCCTTCACATGTTTGGTGCATTAGTGCATATAGGCCGGATAACAAATATGATAATTTATCATATCATATTTTTGGTACACACCTTATAATTATATGATAGAATAATATATATTATAGTTAAGTGACAAAATTATCCTTGTCAAATGCTTATATTTTTTAAATTATTTTATAATATTTTATAAATTTGGGCAAATAAGCTTTTACCCCCTGCAAAGTAGGGGAGTTTTGTTTTACCCCTCTGTAATTTTTTTTTTTAGATTGTCCCCTGTAATGTTTTTTTGTTTTTTTTTAGTTCGTTTTACCCCGGCCGATTTTTTTTTTCAACACAGGGGTGTAAAATGAATTAACCTTTGTAAAAGAAATCATTGATACTACTAAATAACCTTTTTGATTCTTTCACACAAAATTATGAGTAACTAAATAATTTTGGCCACGAAACATGCCCTAAAGACTTAAGGAGTTATCTTTCAAACATTAATTTTGTTTTTGATGTCATTTTTTTTGGGTATGCTAATTAACAAGTTCCATAAGAGCATTGTTTAGTATGAACCTATATTACATATAAGATACTTGAGAGGGTGCAAAATCATGTCAATATATACCAAATATAGTAATATAAGATAGGGTTAATAGGCTTTTACCCCTGCAAAGTAGGCGAGTTTTGCGTTACCCCCCTATAATATTTTTTTTTGAGATTACCCCCCTGCAAAATTTATTTTTTTGATTTACCCCCTTGGATGCACTTTTTAAATCGGTTATTTTGGTCAACCGATTTAAAAATTGTTGTTTTTTAAATCGGTTATTCTATTTTTTTTGTCTGCCACGTCAGCAAAAAGAGGGTAAATAAAAAAAAAATTTTGCAGGGGGGTAATCTAAAAAAAAAATATTATAGGGGGGTAACGCAAAACTCGCCTACTTTGCAGGGGGTAAAAGCCTATTAACCCTATCTTATATTACTATATTTGGTATATATTGACATGATTTTGCACCCTCTCAAGTATCTTATATGTAATATAGGTTCATACTAAACAATGCTCTTATGGAACTTGTTAATTAGCATACCCAAAAAAAATGACTTTGTGGTGGAAAAACTCTGTTGGTATTGAGGTTTTCTTGTAGTGAGATATCTGACGGGTGCATCGGCTCCTATCTGCCCAAATAAAGAACCACCCAGGTTGCAGAAACTAAAATTGATCATCTTCTGTGCATTGTGTTTGTATCATAGGCACACATTGTTACACAAGCTAATTAAAATGAACCATCTCATTTGCAAGTATGGTGTGTTTGTATTGAGACACATTAATGCATAAGGTAAAACTGATCATCCACCGTGTAAATGCAATGTGTTTGTATCACATACACACATTGTTGCAGAAGTTAAAATTACCATCCCCATGTAAATGAGTGTGTTTGCACCATATACACACATTGTTGCAGAAGATAAAATTAACCATCCTCGTGTAAGTGTAATGTGTTTGTAATGTGTCCATATAAATATTTTTCGTGATTTAGTTGAGATTGAGGGCATCAAATATTTTATGCTTAAAGAGAATAGAATAATCCAAAACAAGGGATAACATTAGTTTTCCGGTATATAATAGTTATTTTTGAATTTTTATCAACGACAACTACTCCCGTGTATAATATTTCTTTTAGATTTCCATCAAAAAATATTTATTTCGGATTTTTCATAAGCTACAACCATCTTGTGTTTAATAGTTATTTTAAATTTTTTATTAGAACATTCTCACACTGTATCTAGCAACATTTTTTAATGTCCGAACACTATTTCCTATAATAATAATAATAATAATAATAATAATAATAATAATAATAATAATAATAATAATTGTTGTTGTTATACGTTCCTTTTGGTTGGCTGCATTTGCTAAAATAACATGTGCAGTACAAGATGATTTTGTGCAACATGTGAGAATAGATGTTCCAGCATGTGGGCAACATCTAGCCACGTCTACAGACCTTGATTGTTGCGCAAGTAAGCGTGGTTCTGTAACTAATTGACACGCGTTTTCAGTATGTTTGTTTCTGAGTGTGATCTCTTTTGATTTTAGAAGATTTGTTAGTAGGTTATTAAGTAGATAAGATTGGAAGATTTAAAACAAATTTTATCCAATAAGATCATAACTAACTATTGGAAGATTTAAAACAAATCTTATCTTTGGTTGGAAAAACAAAATAAAACTTGTGTCTTTACTTGGAAAAACAAAACAAAACAAAATAAAACAAATCTTTGTTACTCTGGATTAGAACAAATCTCAAGCCCATATATAAGAAGACCCCCAACCTAACGTTTTCAAAGGTGAGCAAGAATTGAAGATCTTAAGCAATATGGTTTAATTTTTGAGTCTTTACTTGTGTTGTTGCACGGGTTATTTGTACCAGCTCAGCTCCATCGCCCCAATTCATATCTAAAGGCATAGAGTTCTGGTTGTTAGTTGAATTTTTATTCAACATTCTTTAAATTGTTGATTGATTTTGCTCTGATTATTAGCACTCCAATACTCAAGTCAGTATTTGAATGAGAGCAATGCTAAGGAAATTGGGTGGAAATTGTGTACCTTAGATGTTTAGGGTTACATGTGTATTTATAGGCCAAATCTTGTATGAGGAGTGACAATTCCACTACATGGGTGGGGTTGACTTTGCCGGTAATTACTTTTACGGGGCATTAAATATCCTCTATTCTATTGGAGGGTTGGGGGTTGGTGGATAAAGATGGATAGTAAGGATTGCATAATCTCTATTTTTCGGCCTCGCTTAGGTTCCTATCGATTGGAAATAGTACCATTTTAGTACTACGCCGAATCCTCATTGATTTCCCATGCTTGGTAATATGCATTAAAGCTTTACGCCTTTGGGGCTTAGGTGTATTGGACTTTAGTCCGGTTCGAAACAGATTTAATCACTTAGGCTAGTGATTGGGGAAAGTGAGAGGTGATATCTTATGGAAGCTCTAAATAGAAAGTTATTGGATAGTTTTAGGAAGAGGCTTTGAACAAGGTGTATTCAAGTAAGACTAATTGTACTAAAACTATTGAAAGTAAATTTCCTTTCCTAGGTTGGTACCTCAGAGTAGGTGACATTACACCGAACTGGGTTAAAAATTCACGTGTTATTATTGTTCTTTATTGGTTTCTTTATTTATTTATTACGTACCTCACCGTCATATAGTGTCATCTTGTTGTACACATTGTCCCAAACATCGTGTTCTACATTTGTCCCTTGCGAAGAACAGAATTTCACTAATAATGATGATAATAATAATAATAATAATAATAATAATAATAATAATAATAATAAATCTTTTATTTTTTTCTTATGATAAATATTTTAGTTGTTTGATAAAATTATTTTAATTTTCGTTTTATGAGTGAAAGTCATTGATCATTAAAGAACCACATGGTATGTATATATAATTTTAATGGAATGACTAAAATATTGTCAAAGAAAATATAGAATATTCCCTCCGTTCTTTTTTAAATATCGACGTTTGAAAATCGTGCGCACTATTCATATAATCTACTTTGACCATATTTTTTTAATTGATATATAAAAACAAACATTAGCATATAAATACAGTTCAATTTGTCTCGATGAATATTTTTTATTTTTTTTTTAAATTTTTTTATAATACATAATTAAAGATATTAGTGGTCAAAGATATGCGTTGGCATATATATAATAGTCAATTGTGACACTTAAAAAGAACAGAGGAGTAGTTTCTTTTTTTTTTTACAAAGAAAATTTAGAAATAGTTAAAACTAAACGATTCTCCAAAAACAAAGCAACATGGGTTTCCACTACAAAATAAATATTATGGGCTTCTTTACCAAGCCCATGTCGCCAAAGTGCCAAACATATGAAATAAAAATAGAATGATTTAATTTCAGTTTCTTTAAAACACAAACGAATATTAAAAATAAAAATTTAAAACAATTTGGATTCTTTTTTTTTTTTTTAATTTGAAAAGTACACTACTAGAAAAATATGAAATACCGACAGAATTTAGAGATGAAATTTGTTTCCTCTCTAATACAGACGAAATTAGAGACAAAAAAATGTAATTAGAGACCAAACTTAAAATATATGAATTTTAAACAAATGAGATAAAGTAAAAAGGTATAAGTATGTATGACGATAAAATATTGAGTTCAGTCACAATATAGGGGTGATAGAATTATTAATTTAAAAAATAGGCTTAATTGAAGTTTTGTCTCCTTATTTTCATTATTTTGCAGATTTGATCATCTATTTTAAAGTTCGACAGTTTTGGTCATAGATGCATAAAGTTAGTTATTCTCAGTTGTTCTATTATGTATATTATATGAGTCAGGATCAAATGACACCAAGGTGTCAAATTTGATATGACACCAAATCACAACCGTTAAAATCTTTTAATCCAAAGGCCATCATGTATTCACTTAAGTGCTCATATCACAATCTTTCCTTTCCCTTTAAGCTTTATTTTGTTACCTTTTATATTTTTATTATTCTAATTATTGCAATCGGTTCTCTCTCTTCACTAAACACTAAAACTCATCCCTACTTTTTTCTATTACACATAACCCTTATTATTTTAGCTTTGCTTGTTGCTGTTATACTCTTTCACATTTCACATGTTTAATGTAAATCCTAATTAATGGTAGTACTGCTACTAACCCTTATTACAACCAACCTTTATTGGTCTAGTTATTACTACTATTTACCATTGGTTTTCATAGCTTGAGAAAATACTTCACAAGAGTACGTAAAAATCAATGGAAAGTACAATATCAATTGAAGAAGATAATCATAACAACGTAGAGGTATTTTATATTAATCTGGTTTATGTCTTTTAAATTTTTGTAATAGAATTTAATGTATTTTTTTTATAAGTACAACTCAGTAGGCATGTGTTAGTATGTTAGACATCTAAATATATTAATGTATTTCTAAATTTTAGTTTTGAAGACTTGTATAATGTTTGACTTCTTTTGTATATATTGTGCATTGAAAATTCTCAGGATGGAAGAAGCTCTGAGAATCTTTCAGATGTTCATGAGCAACAAAATATCTACCCTTATATTGGATTGGAATTTGACTCTCTTGAGGAAGTCAAAAACTTTTACACATCATTTGCTAAAAACGAGGGTTTTGGAATTCGTACTCGTTCAACTAAGACAAATTTGTGCATACTTGTTTGCTCTAATGCCGGACTCTTAGTTAGTGGCAACAACAATGAAGAAAGCAATACAATCACAGGAAAAGGTGTAAAAAGATGTTCAACCTCAAGAACTGATTGTAAGGCAACACTTGTTGTTTCAAAAGGTCGAATGAGACTCAAATGGACTATCATTACTTTTAACAATGTCCATAACCATGCAATGGTAAGCCCCAAGAGTGTAAAGTATCTAAGGAGCCATAAAAGAATGAGCGGTGCAGCGAAAAATCTTGTTGAACAGTTTGATCAAGAAGGCTTGCCTACTGGAAAAGTCGCTACAATGTTTAGCAATGAAGGTTCAGCCTTCTCTAATAGAGATTGCTGGAATCATCTCAGAGATCTTCGATCTAAAAATTTGGATGTTGGAGATGCTCAGGCAGTGTTTAAATTTTGTAAGCAAAAACAAATTGAGAATCCAAATTTCTTTTATGAGATACAGTGCGATAATGATGATAGGATGGTTAACTTTTTTTGGGTTGATACAAGATCAAGATTAGCCTATAAAACTTTTGGAGATGTTGTTACATTTGATACAACATATAAGACCAACAAGTATAGTATGCCTTTTGCTCCTTTTACTGGATTGAATCATCATCATCATCAGTCCATTTTATTCGGTTGTGCTTTGTTGCAAGATGAAACAGAGAAGTCTTTTACATGGTTGTTTGAAACATGGCTAGTGGCAATGGGTGGAAAGAGCCCTGTATAAATAATTACAGATCATGTTTAGTGAAGAGAGAGAACCGATTGCAATAATTAGAATACTAAAAATATAAAAGGTAACAAAATAAAGCTTAAAAGGGAAGGAAAGATTGTGATGTGAGCACTTAAGTGAATACATAATGGCCTTTGGATTAAAAGATTTTAACGGTTGTGATTTGGCGTCATATCAAATTTGACACCTTGGTGTCATTTGATCCTGACTCATATTATATATAGGATATGATATATATAGAGTCAGGATCGGTTGACACAAACTAGTTTGACACCAAATGTTACACCTCTCAATAACGTTTTAACCGATATATATTTTATAAAATCCACTGTTGGATTGAAAGTTTATATCATATAGATCATTTATGTAAAGTTTCCGAAAAATCCAAAATCATTTGATATGCTATTGAGATACATCAATGTTTTGCGTCTTTTTTTAAATTTCGTTGGTCTTTATGTGTCTCAATAGCATATCAAATTATTTTGGATTTTTTTGAAACTTTACATAAATGACCTATATGATATAAACTTTCGATCCAACGGTGGATTTTATAAAATTTATATCGGTTAAAACATTATTGAGAGGTGTAACATTTGGTGTCAAACTAGTTGGTGTCAACGGATCCTGACTCATATATATATATATTGATGACTTCACGTCATTACGATGTTTCTAACCATATTTCAAGGCATTTTAGTTAGCTTTATAACATTTTCCGCAATGAAATAAAGAGAAAATAACATCGTTACAAGTTGGCTTGAAGCACAAGAAAAAGAAGAAAAATCAGCACAATTTGCACCATGACGTCTGCCCGGTATTTTGACCATATCTGGAGTTCCGTAACTCAGAATGACGCGGGACTTGCGGCAAATGAAAGCTAAAATCAAGAGCTACAACTTTCATGAAGAGCATAAATACATATTTCCTGCCATTTGCGCCCAGGCGCCGCGCCCAAGCGCGGGCCCATAACCTAGTTCTATAAATTGGAATTTTCAGTCAGAATTAGGAGACAGAATTTTACGGCGAAAAAGGCAACTTTTGACAGTGAATCCAGAGGTGTTCAAGCAAGGTTTCTAGTGTGGAAACACATCAAAACCAAACTTGTAATGAATTCTTTTACTCTAATTTATGTTCTTAATTTAATTATGAGTAGCTAAATTCCCTTGATTGGATCCAATGGGGATTCTAATTGTTATTACTCTTGAATCATGTAGTTTCATATGATATTTTAATGAATTATGAAGTTAGTTTCAGTTAATTATTCCTTGTGTTTAATGCTTTACATAAATTGATCACTTATGTGATGAACCCAATTGTTTGTTTGACTATGAGAGTAGGAATAAATTTATCGATCTAGGAATAATTATTCAATTAACCGTTACTTAAGAGATTTCGAATTGTTAATTGAGAATTCAAAGATTAAAGTGTCAAAACCTCAATTGATCATAAATCACCTAAGAGATTAGGGAGTTGTGATCAAGTGAGAGGATTATGTTATCAAGAGATTGAGCATAATTACTATTTTTAATCGAATCGTGAAACTAAATTTGTAATTTGTTAACATACATGAACTACCAAAATAATAATAATTAGATGAACCAAAAGGATCCAATCGCCTTCTCTTTCTGAGTTAAATCCTATTTTCTTGCCGTTATTTTCTTAAAACCCGAATCCTAAACAAAACCCCCCTTTTAATTAATGCAATTTTACTATCGTGTGATTTCAATTATTTTCGTCTGATTCGGAACAATCCATGCGGAATCGATAATTTTTATACTTACTTTGATACTTCATCATATATATATATATATATATATATATATATATATATATAATGTCAGTTATCCTCAGTTATTCTATTATGTTTTTGGTGTACACCTTACAACAAACATGAAAACTATCATATTTTTAATACATGCTTCGCTCATAATAATATGATAAAATATATATCATATTTATATGATAAAATTTACCTGATAAACAACTATTTATTTAAAAAAGTAATTTTGTAATACTTTGAGTTTTATAAATAAAAAATTTAAATATGCAATCCAATAATTTTATTTAATTTTAAATAAAAATCATGAGGAAATATATGTGTTAAATTTTATATATGAATCATGATCAAATAAATAAATAAATTATATATGTCAGATAAGCTAAATAAATATATGATATATGTTATATATAAATAATAAAACAACCAATGCAAGAGAATAATATTTAATTTGTTATAAAATTTAAATTAATATTCCTATTTTACAATTTTTAATAATTATTTTACTTTAAAATATTGTAATTTTATTAGAATTTTGATTTTTTAGATTACAAAATTACTCTTGTGAGAAAATCGTGTAAATATTTAAAAATTAATTATTTTATTTTAAATTTACTATCATATTATTTTATTATTTATATTTTATTAATTTTCATTTTATTATTTTAAAATATATTTTATAGAATAGATTCGTAACTTTCTTATCATATCCCGCTGGTAACTCATCTTAAATTCAGGATGAGAATTTTAGCTAGAGAGACATGATATGGTAATTTTCAGGATTAACTTATTATATCTTGCTGCTTCACCAACCACTAAGTTGAAACATGATATGATACAATTATCTTATCATGACTCTTATCCTGCGCATCAAACGGTCCCTACAAGTTAATAACGACATACAACAAAGATTGACATAAGAACATGAGATCTAAATTAAAAATATAACTAAAACCAAACGAATATTAAAAATAAAAACTTAAAATAATGAAGCAGGGCTTAAAAGGATTTTTGGGGTGTCTAAGGAAAACATAGGGGTGTCAAGATAAATTTGCAGGATATGCTTAGGAGTCGGGAGTGGAAATTTCAGTTGGGCCAAGCCCAATATCCTCTGCTCCATCATTGCAATTATTGAAGGTTTCTCTCTCCCCCCACCCCCCCCCCCCCCCCCACCCACATCTCTTTTCTCACCCCAAAAAATCCATTTTTGTCCATGCATAAAAGTTCGGAAAACATTTTCTGAATTGTTTCTAGTGCAAACTAATGGTTTTCAACGCCAAAACATTTCGAAAAATATTTTCTTAACTTTTACGCATGAGCAAAATTGGAATTTGGGGGGCGGTGGGGAGAATTTTTCGCAACTATCATAGAAGCAAGTCCAATATGTTCATGTAGAGGAAATCAAGAGCAAGTCTAATGTTTTAAAGTTTATTATTTTGATTTGGGTAAATGGTGTTTTTGGTCCCTGTAAAATTCTCCAATTTGGATTTTGGTCCCTGTAAAAAACAATTCACCCAATTCGCCCCTGTAAAATTTAAACCCATATATTTTAGTCCCTAATTTGATCTGTCAGAAAAAAAAACATTACGTGGCATGGGTTCAGTGATATGGCAGATGTCATGTTGGATTCTTGTGACACGTCAGCAAATTTTTTTTTTTGGTGAAAAGAAAAAAATGCGCAGGGACCAAAATCGAAATTCGGGAATTTTACAAGGACTAAAAGCAAAATTCGGGAATTTTACAGGGACCAAAATTAAAATTAAAATTGCAATTTTTTTTCCTTTTCTTCTTCTTCCATCACATAAGTACAGAAAAGTTACCTTCTTCCACCATTTTTTCAACTTCTCATTTCTTCCACCATTCTTTTCACCTTCTTATATTCCAGTGTTTCTTCTATCAATTGATAATCATAGTTACATAAATACCAAAATAAGTGAATGAGCATAAGTATCAAATTACAAACATTTCATTATAAGCACTAATTTAGTGCATAAAATTTCAAAATGCGCACATTATATGCATAAGTACCAAATTACAAACATTTCCTAATGTGCATATGCACATAATGTGCGCATTTTAGAATTTTATGCACTAAAATTGTGCTTATTATGAAATTTTTGTAATTTGTGCACGTAACGTGCTCATTTTAGAATTTTATGCACTAAAATTATACTTATTAGGAAATATTGGTAATTTGGTACTTATGCACATAATGTGCGCATTTTGGAATTTTATGCACTAAAATTGTGCTAATAACGAAATGTTTGTAATTTAATATTTATGCTCATTCACTCATTTTGGTATGGCTTAAATATCATTATCGTCCCTGTAAGTTCGCGTTTTTTTGGTGTTAGTCCCTGTATCTTTTTTTTGTTGCAAATTAGTCTTTGTATGTTCAAATATTTTGGTTTTAGTCCCTTAAAACTAAAATCCGCAGGAAACCAGCGAATTTTTCTGCAGATTTTCCTGCGGATTTTAGCTTTAGGGACTAAAATCAAAATGATTTGCACATGCAGGAACTAATTAATTTGCAACAAAAAAAAGATACAGGGACTAAAATCAAAAAATTATAAACTTACAGGGACGAAAATGATGTTTAAACCTTTTAGTATTTATGTAATTATGATTATCAATTAAAACAAGAAACACAAGGATATAAAGGTGGAAAAAATGGTGGAAGAAATGAGAAGAAGTTGAAAAAATGGTGGAAGAAGGTAACTTTCCTGTTCTTGTGCGATGGAAGAAGAAAAGGAAAAAAATTGCAATTTTAATTTTGGTCCCTGTAAAATTCCCGAATTTTGATTTTGATCCCTGTAAAATTCCCGAATTTTGATTTTGGTCCCTAGGCATTTTTGTCTTTTCACAAAAAAAAAATTGTTGGCGTGTCATATGAATCCAACATGACATCTGCCATGTCACTGAACCCATGCCACGTAATGGTTTATTTTGCCGACAGATCAAATGAGGGACTAAAATCTATGGGTTTAAATTTTACAGGGGCGAATTTGGTGAATTTTTTTTACAGGGATCAAAGTCCAAATTGGAGAATTTTACAGTGACTAAAAACACATTTTACCTTATTGATTTTGCATTAATTCTATATTTTACCACGATTATAGGTACATAGTTGATGTATTTAGCTGTGTGAATGAAATATTGAATCATTTAACAAAAGAAGGACTAAATGATTTTTAAATCAAGTCCAATCAAGGTGTATTTTATTATTGATCGCCCTCTCACCCACCTCAATAATCTATTAATTAGAGCATCAAAGTGTATGCAAATACACCAACATCATAGAATATAATCGTCGCCTTGGATTCCGCCCGCTCACTTCCATTTGTGGACTTTTTCATGAATAATCTTTGTGTTCATTCAGAAAATTGAAGTCATCTTTATAAATCGAGAATTTAAAATATCCACACACCATTGATATTTGTCAACGATGTGCTTAGCCAATTTTGCAATGTCCATAGCCATCTGCATATATTCACAAAGAGCGACCATATAAAAAGAATTTGACAAACATCTTAACAAAAAATCTTAAATCATTACATATAAAATCATCTAATTTATATATTGCTCAATATTCACTTTTAAATCCAATGTAAAATTTCTAACTTACCCTTGAAAGTCCAAGCCATTTCATCAAACAAGAGGACAAAAATAGGACACAATTAAGAACTGCCACTAAACATTGACAACCCCGTAGAGATTTGGAAGCTGCAACCTTAACATGTCACCCCACCGTAAGAGCAGTGTCAGCAGCAACAGTAGTACACGTGTCATTAGAGCTTAATGTCCACGTGTCAAATATGCTATAGACAAGATCCACTTTTTGTTAAGCCCACCACTCAAAACCTTAGAATTAGAAGAGTGAAGACACTATGCAATTTGCATGCCCACTAAGAATGACACTCAATTGAACCAGCAGAATTTGATGAAATGGGTCCCACATGAGTATCTCGGTCACCCACGCTCAAAGTCATCAATTCGACTTTTAAATATTGGAAAATGCTAAATAGTGCCTCTGGGGCACTAGTTAAGGAGGCTAAGAATAGTAAAAATGTCTTGAAATTTGTGTAGTCAACTTATTAAAAAAGTAAAAAGTGATGTTTTCAATACAAAAATTTCTTTTTTTGGTTTTTTAACTAGTTAGCATGACTCTTAAAAATGTCTTGGAATTTGTGTAGTCAACTGTATATTTGGATATAGTTTGTGAGTTTAACTTAATTAAATATATATTTTTTAACCTAATATATTTTTTTTAACAGCAAATATATTATTAACCAGATTTCTGCACAAGACGAATAAAGATCGATAAAAAAGAAATTATATCACAAAGACGCTGCATATATGTGGAACGCTGAAAATAAAACTAAAACAAATACCACCTAATCGAAGTCCACTTTCTAATCACATAATCAGAAGGTACCCATCAGCTTCCAAACCACCAGTGATGATATCAACCCGGCTCAAAAAGTTGCTACTAGACATTAACTCCCGATCTCGAATAAAAAATGACCGGTCCATCAGAATCGAAAAACAACTCCATAATATGAAAGTTAAGGCGGATGAGACAAGAATGAGAAATTAGGCAGACGAATCCCAGCTCAAAATCAGCCTACACACCAGACAACTACAAAGGCACCACCACGAAGGCGGTAGTGCCAAAATAGACACAACCAAGCACCAAAAATATAGACACAACTCGAGGATAAAATTGTTGACATCAATGCGGTTAATTAAATATTAATACATAATTTTTTACGGATAAAAAAAGAAGTCAAATTGAATAGGTATTTACAGCATCTTGGAATTTCTTTGATATATTTATCAAAATTAATATTGAGATATATTTATCAAAATTTCTTATAAACTCCTAAATCATAACCCACCCTATTTAACAATATATATACTTCCTCTGTCCCTAAATGTAAGCAAAAATTGTTCAACAAAAGTGAATGTATTTGGTCCAAATCTTTAACCAAATACATCAAGGTTTTTTTAACCAATTTTTGCTTATATTTTGGGACAGATAGAGTATAATCTACATTTTATTTTGAGACATAATGATTACATGATTGCATAGAGAGATATAATGACAGGAAAAATCAAGGTAAAATAAAATAATTTAATAAATATAACGAAAGGATAATTAGACTCTCACAATATGTCAATATTTAAATTTTGATTGAGACATGTATTTCACGATATTTTATGTCTTCAATGTTTCGATTAATTATCTCAATTAAAATGAACTTCTAAAAATAAATTAGTCTAAATAGTAAAGTGGTCAAATATTCAATCTCTGACTTTTATGTATAAAAGAATTCGATTGAAAAGAAAGAATTCAAATGCCCCATAAATTATAAGATAAAGATTACTCATTGCTAAAGAGTGATAGTAGAAACTTCATAGCTCAACCGTAAAAAGTCTACAAATCTTAGCTCAATGAGCAAAAAAATGGTCAAAATTATTAGGCCGGACATTATGACCGGAGTTCAAATTTCGACCCGCTCACTTAAGTATGTGAGTTTATAAAAACTTTGTCATTTCATCTATGTAAAAAAAAATTAAAAAATAAATAAGAGAATGAACTTCTAGGAACAAAAATATAAATTTGGTGTAAGTACACCTCTTAAATACCTCATTCATTTAGGGGAAAAATAGATAACATCAATGTATCAAATTTAGAAATTTCATTAATGCTATACACCAAGAATTCAAACCCAAAAATAATAACAGGTAATAATGTAAATATTCAATGCCATTTACTCACATAATAAAATCTCACATGGTCAAGTCTGTGTACTCAACAATCTTAGTGGAACGTTACTTTATTTCCTAATTTCTAGCTCCATCATAAAGCTTATATAAGAATAATTAATTAATATAGTTATTATAGTTAGATTAAAAAAAAATATTCTTGTGCAACCCCACCACATGATGAATTGATTCATTTACAATTATTTAAGACAATTTTGTAACACCATGAAAGCTATAATCCTTTTTTGTAGTGAGTGGTGTGAGTGTGAGGTATTTCTGTAATCATGTTTACCTTTCTCTTCACAACATTACAAACACATCTCAAAAAATCATCAACAAATATTTCCAAACCTGAAAAGAAAAAAAAAAAAAAAATTGTAGCCACAAATGAATGTTTTTTTCTTTGTCTTTGTTCTTTTGTTCAATTATGTATTTTCTGAATCTAGTGTTGGTATTGGATACAAACTAATGGTTCAAGTTCCTGGGAAATATGAAATTGGTGGTTTCATAGGTGCTGGTTATCTTTTAGAGACTAAGACAGTACCAAATTTTAGAGTTGCATTGAGTATTGAAGGTGTCAATGGAAAATTCTCATGTTCATTATCGGTTTTTCTTGGTGATGTTAAGGTTTGGGATTCTGGTCATTATTCAAGGTTTTATGTTACTGGGAAATGTTTGTTAGAGTTTACTATGGATGGTGATTTAAGGCTTAAAGGTCTTAATGAGACATTGGGATGGAAAACTGGGACTTCAGGACAAGGTATTAAGGTAAGGGTCTCTTTGAATTAGTTATTGAATTTTTTTTACTTACATAAGCACTTTGGTCCGTTTCCAAGATTTTGAGTACCTATGCGAAGTATGAATTTACTACTATCTTATTTTTTTTATAAGTCATGCGCACGCGCACACGCAAGAATTCACACACACATATTTATTTATATTTGAACTTCAACAAGTGGAACCCAACAACCTGGAGCTTTGAAAATATGGACCCCTGTGCGACCATACAACCTAAACGTATTTGTGGTTGCCATTCGCCAACTTGTGACATTGTATGTGAGAGGTTATGTAAATACTTATAACATGTTCATATACCATTTCTAGTTTGTTTTCATAACCTTTCTATAGGATAACTTATGAAAACCGTTTATAGTTTTTCTGTTTTTGTTTTTTTATCCGATTAAATATCATATATACTTATATAAAAAAACTATTTTTGACATTGTTTGATTTTTGTTATAAATGTCGCTTATTATACATAAACACTTATATGATAAGTTAGTATTATGCTTTAACTAGTTCATTATGTTGGTTAATTAAACATGGTTGAAATCTATGCAACATTCAAATTATTGTTGTTACTTGGATTATTTATAGATTATAGATATACTGATATAGGTAATGGAAAATGGTAGGCGAGTTTTGCGTTATCCCCGGTAATTATATAGGGTTTGTTTGGATTAGATTATCTCAGCTTATCTACTAGCATAAGTACTTGTGGGACCTTTTTGTAGAGTTTTGGTTTACCTCAAATTAATTATCTACTAGCATAAGTTTTTTAAGCCTATGTCATTAAGTCCTCCAGAATAACTTATAGTTTATATGAAAACAGTTTGACTTCATTTTATCTTTTGTCATAAAAATAGCTTAACATAAGCACTTATACGAAGCACATAATTAAGCTATTTATCAATAGTCAATTGAGCTGCATTACATAGAATCTAATACATGAATTGTTGCATTGACTCATTTGAAGCAGAGATTGCAAATACAGAACACAGGAAACCTTGTGCTTGTAGATGAATTTAACAATGTAAAATGGCAAAGTTTCAATTTTCCAACTGATGTAATACTCCGAGGCCAGCAACTTGATGTAGCAACTCGATTAACATCTTCACGAATCAACTCAAGTATGTTCTACTCATTCGAAATCGAGAACAACAAGGTTGCGTTGTATGTGAACTCCGGTAAATTGAGGTATTCTTATTGGAACTTTCAGCCTTCAATGAATAGAAGTATTACATATATTAAGCTAAGTTCAAAGGGGTTGTTATTGTTTGATGTTAAATATAAGAAAATAGCTCAAATTCCATCTCAAACTATTCAACCACTAAAATTTTTAGCACTAAAGAATGAAACAGGAAATTTTGGCCTATATTACTATTCACCCGAGAAACGAAAATTCGAGGCTTCTTTTCAAGCACTTAATAATACATGTGATCTTCCAAATTCTTGTAGACCTTATGGTATATGTACATTTTCCAATACATGTTCATGTATTCAGATTTTGACAAATGACAAAAAGGGTAGTTATGATTGTAGTGAAGGATTTTCCGGAGATTTTTGCCGCGGTAAGAAGGCGGAAATGTTGGAAATTGATAATGTAAGTAGTGTGCTCATAGGTGTTCCTCCAACGGTTAATATTAGCCGAGACGCGTGTTCGAGTTTATGTTTACAGGATTGTAAATGTGCTGCAGCATTGTATTTTCGGAATGCTAGTGTAGAAGCCGCGGAATGTTATCTTTATAGATTAGTCCTTGGTCTCAAACAGGTTGATAAAGGAATAGGGTTTAGTTATATGGTTAAAGTTCCAAAGGGAATTGGTAGAAATCATGAGAAGCATAATTTGAAAAGATGGATACTTCTAGCAGTAGGAGTTTTTGATGGTCTTATAATTATGACTCTTGTTGGTGGTTTTGTTTACTGGTTGATCAAAAGAAGAAGTCGTGGATTGCGTTCCGGAGGCCGAATTTCTTGAGAAGTTGAAGAAATTGAAGTTCAGGTTTAACTTCTGAATTCATTTGTCAAAAAATAAGGAAAGAAAAAAGATACAGAAATCATTATTTTCACATGTGTATACATAGTTTTGGTTGATTCCAAGTAATTGAAAATTCTTGATGGTTACAAAATGCTGCATATTTGCAGTTTATACAAAATTTAATTATCAATGATGGAAACAGATTTGTGGACATTTTGAAATTAGTTGATTTCTTTTAGTTAAATATGGAAGTGATTTTCTGATTGATCATTCAACTTATGTAGCACCGACACTTCAGATTGAAAGTGCGTTTGGTGTTGACACATATGCTTACACATTTAATTTTGTTTCATTTGTTTTAAGAAAAATGTTAATATGTGCCTTTAAAGCTCATGTTTAGGAAACATATAGATTTTTTTTTTGGAAATTGTGTATTTAATCCTTGGGTTAATAGTTCGTTACCCCCTGCAAAGTGAGTGTGTTTTGCATTACCCCCTACCAGGCCCGGTTTTGAGGGGGTGCAGACAGTGCTGCAGATCAGGGCCCCAAAAAATTGGGGCCTCATTTTTTTTTTGTTTAAGCCCATCAGTAATAATATTGGTTAAGTAGTTTTTCGGAGAATAACTTTCATGAAATGGTGGGTGGCCTGATGGTTTGCGTGCGCGTCCAAAGTGTGTTGTTGGTTGTGAGTTCGAATCTCAGGTGTGGCAATATTTTATTTTATGCTATAATATTGTAAGAAGACACGATAAACCTCAAGAATCCTTTAACTATTTTTTAACCTTTTCCATGTATCTCCATCCTTCTGCTGCTCATTCACCACCCAACACTTTAATTACTCTCATTATTTATCACCATCTCCACCTACTTTTAAACTTCGCTGCTCTAATCTTGTTTGTTTCCAAGGTGTTAAAGCAAATCTATAATACATGAACTTGAAAAGTATCAAAAGCTATGTAATTACCAGCCATGAAGATGCCTGTTGATGACTTTTTAGTATTTTGGTAGTTGTAAGGAAGGATTATTATTTTTAATATTATTATGTAATTGAAATATATGAAGTTCTGTTTTAAAAAAATTGTATTTTTTTTTATTCGAGGTATATTTTTATTATTAGCTCGGGGCCTCCAAATAGTCGGAGACGGCTTTGCCCCCTACTAAAAATTCCTTTAAGATTTCCCCTTCAAAGTAATTTTTTTTGTTTCCCCCCTTGGGTGCAAGGAATTTGCACTTTTAAATCAGTTGAACAAAATAACCGATTTAAAAAACAGCACTTTTTAAATCTGTGGAATAAAATTACCGATTTATAAAGTGCATGCAAGGGGGGATCCAAAAAAATTTACTTTGCAAGGGGGGAATCTTAAAGGAATTTTTAGTAGGGGATAATGCAAAACACGCCCACTTAGCAGAGGGTATCGACCTATTAACCCTTAATCCTTTAAGGATTAATTTTTTGTTAATAGGTTAGATTTTGAATAGTGTCCTTTGTTAGATCACACGAGGAGGTTCAATTATCTTGCAAGAACATGCATCACTTGTTATACCGACACACTTGTTATACCGACACACGAGGAGGTTCAATTATCTTGCAAGAACCTGCATTATTAGTTATACCGACTGGCCTAAACCCATGTGAGATTGTTTAGAAGATCTTTTTGAAATAGCTTATGACATTTCCATAAGTTGCGCTCAGCTTATTTTCATAAACTGTTTAGGATAGCTTATAAAAACATCTCATAGCTTATATAAAAATAATATGACTTTATTTTATCTTTTGTTATAGAAATAAATTTTATACAAGCACTTATGTAATAAGCATTTATTGAAGTATTTATCCAAACAAATCATGTATTGATATGAAATGTTACTGGCTCTATTCTTTGTTGCATAACCTTTGGTGGTTGGAATCACCATTTTTCTGCAACCTTGATTGTTACAATCACAACTGCATAAATCATCGATTAGAGCAATTTCATTCAAGGTCTCTAAACACAATATTGAGTAGATTTGTTTTTACTTCTCATGTTGAAAAGACATAGTAATAATGGTTTAAGTATATAAATCTAAAAATAAATAGATGCCTAGAGGGCCGGTCCTGAACATTTAGAGGTCCTGTTTGACTATTAAGAATGAATCCTAAATATAAAAAATTAATTTATTTTTTAGAAAGAGTCATTCTCTATTCAAATTATAAATAACAAAAAAAATACTTCAAAAATAGTCATTATAGTAAATAACATCCAAAAGAAACATATTTTAATCAATAACATACATTTTCAAATTCCGTCAAAAACATACATCTTCAAATTAATATCATTGTCAACTTTGTAGTAATATTTCTTATTTTTTTTATGCAATAAAATATTTTTAGTGATAACAAAGTCATTAATTTTGTTTTTTACGTATAAATTTTTTAATACAAATCTATGATGTTGAAAGTCTAATCCATAATCTATACTTAATTATTTTTTAAAACAAAGTCATATCTAATCCATCAATCTAATTGAAGTTTAGTCGTAATACTATCCTAATCAATCTTTCATAAAGAAGAGTAATAGGAAAACATATTCAACGACCATTGCTAGTTGTACACATAAAATAGTCTAATAACTTCCGTTTGTGTCATATATCCTTGAAAATTATTTTTGCCACCCTATAAATTACTCACGCGTCTTATGAAATGATCAAAATATCCATCTGTGACTTAAGTGACTTGACTTAAAGTAATAATTGTAGGCTGTTTTTGGAGGGTGTCCGCTACTTAAATAACAGATAAGGGTATTTTGATCATTTCGTAGAACGCGTCCTATAATAAATGGCAAAAGTACATGTCATATCCTATAGATACTCATTTGTAGATTTAAATTGGGCTTATTATATAAAACCCAGTAGATGGTTTTTGTTCATTTCTTAAATCATTCTTAATTTTCTAAACCTCAAATCAAGATCAATCACTGATTATATATATTGAAATTCCTGACACGTTATGCACGATGGGCTACACGATGCTTTAAGCACTGTGTTCGATCTAACACGTAATAATGCAACGCAAATAAAAGAGAACAAATAAAGAACACAGAGTATTTGTTAACCCAGTTCAGTGCAAACAGCAACCTACTCTGGGGGATACCAATCCAGGAAGGAATATCACTATAATAGTCCTAGTTCTAAGTTATCAGCAAACGCCCCGTTTACAACTTATAACCTAGACACTACCAATAACTCTTCAACCTAGGAACTCCTAGATCAGAGATCCCATCTCACTCCCTTACAACCTTACAGACAGCAAGGATTTCAATAACACAAATCACAAAAGTTTTGGAGACACACTCCTAAAAACTACACACTCGTACCTAAAGGCTTAGAGTGTTAAATCACCAAAAGTCCTTACTCCATACTTTAAAGCTTAGGAGAGGATCACAGAAATTACAACTCAAAATAACACAGTTATCAATGAGACACAAGAAAGGCTCACAAGAAAAACACACACGCAAAACCTAATTTCTTAGACAAAAACAAGACGGCGTGAACAACTGACTAAATTAGGTTTAGCTCCTTCCTTAAATAGATGGTAACATGGGCTTCAGAAGATCTGATCCAAGAGAATATCCAACTCACAAAATAAAAACAAATCATATCTTAAAAGATTAGATATGTTTTGAAAATAAATCTTTTTCCAATCTTCACAATAATTTCCAAAGCAATCTTTTAAACAAAAGATATGTTTAGAAAATAAAACCTTTCTTAAAGCACAATATATGATTCATGAGAGAGAAATATAAATTCCACAAAATAGGAAACGCGCATGCTTGGCGCACAAGTAACACTTCCAGTAACATGATACGATGCTTGAGGCAATGCTTGAGGCATCATATCACACATCCTGCTTCAAAGTTTATTTTACCAAAAATGCAGCCAACAACCAAAGACTCAACATATATATATGAAAAAATTTATAGTACGGAGAAGTAAATCTGAAAAATCAAAAGAGTAACAAAAAAAATACACAAACTGTCATTGAAAAACAAAAGTCCTTGCAACACCCAACTGAATGCCGAAAAGAACAAGAGAGAAACTGAATCAGAGACAAGAAAAACATCTCAATATTAATCAAGTGAGTGTTGTGATTATAAATAAAATTAATGTAACATTTTTATATTTATAGTAAACTTTGAAGTGAGACACATTTGAATGTAATAACAAAAATTCGAAGCTTTTTAAGCCTAATTATTGTTACATTATATATATATTTTTTTTAAAATTTGAAAATATTAAATACATTTGCAAAATTGACAAATTGTGTTGTTGTTGAGATCATTGGTGACAAAGTATGAATAAAACTAATACTATTGTATTTTTTTAGGGTAAAAAGCTAATACTATACTGTAAAAAATTACTATTGTGAGAAAAATATAAAATAAGGAGCTGATTATATAGTGACAATTTAATTAAGAGATAAGAATTAAAAATGAACATCACATTATATATAGAAGGATTGAGGTTCGAATTTCGAACATCCTACTTATTCACTTCAAAGATAATATTTTTTATCACTAGACTATATGACAATAAAAATAAACAAAAAATGAAAAACTTAGTTAAGCAATAATTAACATACAACACACTCTTTGTGTAGGATTTGTTAAGGGGGAAGTTAAAATATAAAATTTGGGCCCGAAACAATTTTGGGCGGAAAACTAGCCCATAATTTGTTAGGTAAGTGTTGCTTTTTCCATATCCCTCCTTTCTTAAAAGCTCACAAAATTTTATTCCACCAAATTTTACGTATAATTTTTTGTCACATATTGTCTAGTAGTAAGAAACTCACCTATAAATCAAAATATTGAGCTCAAATAATTAATGAGCTTTCCTTAAGATAAATGTTCAATAAAACTCGAATTTGATTCTTGATTGGAATAATTATTGATCAGACTTTTATCTTGAGACCGAACTTTGAATTATTGGATATCCATTCTCTTGAGAAAAAAAAATCACCCCTAAATAAGTGGAACATTCGAGTTCAAACAACAGTTTCTTACATATTACAATATCCCTACCACTTGTCTTTATATCTACGGATTGAAAAATATTTGTAATCTTAAGGGTAATAACTCCATTATTCGTATCATCGGAGTAATTATATGTACACGTGCAAGTACCTATTTCCCGCACTTTCACTATAATAAATAATAATATATTCTCTGCATATGTATATCAAAGTCAAAGAGTACGCTTCTTTTACTCAATAATAATCATAATCATAATTAGAATCTTTTAAAAATTCATGGATAAATATTACTATGGCCCAATGATATAGATAAATGGGTTTTGCTAACGAGTGCCCCCGAGGCACTTTATAAACATTCTATTTAAAGAAATTTTTTATTCAAAAAGTTAAACACTACAATTTCTAATGCGTTAGACTTTACAAATTCCCATAAAAATTATATAAAAAGTGCCCCGGGAGCACTCGTCAGCATTTGTCTAAATATATATAGCTAGAAGCTAGAAAATAAAAGTTTAACAATTATACTAACATTGTTAAATTAATAACTTCAAGATTGTTTCTCCAAATGACTAACACATACAGTGTTATATTATTTTTAATCAGATGGATTATAAATTTAATAGTTATATGTACACATATTCATATTCTCTCTTAAGAAGTTTAACATCATATGTATAACATGACCTATACATAGATTTATAAATAGAGACAATATTTACTTTACAAATCGACATTGAGATCACATTTGCACTATCAAATCACCTTTCGTATTATCCTACTCAACATAGATATATTTTTACCTGTGAATATGATTCTAATTATCATTCCTAGCCAGGATCCACTGTGTGTCATGTGATGACCAAAACGATTAGTAAATCAATTTCTAACTAATAGCTATTTGTCTATACATATATCCGTACTCACAATGCGAGTTTTTATTCATTTCAACATGAATATTTTATCCCCATAGGTATGATTCTAATTGTCATTTTTAGCTAGGATTGCATTGTATGTCATGTGATGAACAAAAATATAATATTATGGTGCAAGTAGAAAGGTGTGTAGGCATTGTTACTATTAATAGCATAATATAGCTGAGTAAAGCTATATATAAGACAACATAAGATTTATAAAAACAGCAAAACTTGTTTGTCTTTATTATTATTTTTGGTGAATAACTTGATTGCATTATATGTATCCAAATTAAGCATGGTTCCAAGGAAGAGAACATGGTCAAATGCATGTTCTTGAGTAAACGGTACTGTAACACGATAGACACTCATTTTTCACTTCAAATTTTGCTATCCACATCATTGAGCAAAAAATTAAACAACTTTATTAAATAAGTAAATATTCTTTGTACCTTTTATATTTAGAATAACACTGTAAAAAAAATTTTAAAGTAAATATTCTAATAAAATTAAAATAACCAATATTCTTGATGAATTAATTTACATTTTCACCCTTTTCTATAGTAGTTTCTAGTCACATGTGCAGTAGTAGCCTGTGCTTTTTGCCAAACCTGGCCTAACATAATTGGCTCATAGATGTGTAACATTGTTAAACTAGGACCACAAATTTCAACAATGATCAATCACAAATCAACATTGGGGTCAAAGTTTCACTCTTCTCCAATTTTCATGGGGAAATGCATACTTTTTCAAAGTGCTTACTCATCCTTCTTGTTTTCTATAATTTTTTTTTTTAAAATAAAAGGGCTTTTAAATTAGAGACTACTTATAATTTGCCAATTTTTTAGGAGGGTGGCCAATGGCTTCAATAACTATTCACTAACCACCTACCATTGTTGCTCTTCAACACATGTTAATATATAACTATCTACCATTGTTGCTCTTCAATACATGTTAATATATTGTGCAAAAGGAAGAACCAATATTAACAATAACAACTAATTACATTGATGTCTTCAAAAAAAAAAAAACTAATTACTTTGATTAAAAAGAAAATATATAGCACAAAATACTTTGAAGGGTTGCTTTCTCTTTTTTTTTTTTTTTTTACTCTAAAGTAATTAGTGACCAAAATTTTACCTCTTGTATTTTAGATTCAAACTCCTACCTCTACACATTGCAATGCTCATATCAATTAATTTATGCTTACGAGAACGGTTTTCTCTTTCTTTTACATAAGTATGTAATGCCAAATATAATGCTAGAGAGAGAGGCAAAGCCACATCCCACAACTCAATCTCATGCACATATAAGAATAGTAGTAACCACCATCAGAACGATCATGCATCAGTAGATAAATGCAAACATACAGATAACACACACATGGTTAGGACATATGATAACACATACCGCATATAATGGGAAGAAGGAATTTGATTTGATTCTCCTAGGATAGCGTGCAAGCATAGGTTGGAGAAGAAAAAAAAGATGACAGTTGCACGCCTCAAGCTCATTAACTGCTATAACTCCTCAAAGAGGCAAATTCCTAACTTGCCCCTTAGCTTCTCAAATTGTACAACATCAAGAGCCTTAGTGAAAATATCTGCCACTTGCTCTTTGGTACCCACATGCTCCAATGTTACAATTTTATTCTCAACTAGATCTCTGATGAAATGATGGCGAATATCAATATGCTTGGTCTTGCTATGCTGAACAGGATTCTTTGAAATGTTTATGGCGCTCAGGTTGTCACAGTACAATGTTAGAACATCTTGTTCGACATTGTATTCTTTCAGCATTTGCTTCATCCACACAAGTTGAGAGCAGCTACTCCCAGCAGCTATGTACTCAACTTCAGCTGTAGATAGTGTTGGAACAAAGTGGGTCTGACATGAACCTCTAAGATTTTAAGTGGTTTTGATGATAACAAAGTATTAAAATTGCAATTGGTATTACTAATGATTATTCTAGTGTGCAGAATTATAAGTTAAAATTCATTCAGAAGCACTATGAATAACAAGAGAGAAGCCAAGCTATGAAGCTCTGAAAGCGTATCGCAGTTCATCAGAAGCTTAAAAATTTGCGTGCTGAAGATAGTGCTTCTGAGGACCAAAAGCTAGACTCTGAGGAGTTCAGAAGCTGAAGACCTTAAGAAGCTACGACAACAGCATCTGAAGCAAAAGGAATTTACATCACTCAAGAACTGACAGAATCAGAACCAATGTTTGAAGAACAATCTACTTCAAGGCTCTGTCACATCCACAAGAAGGAATATTCGTTGGTACAACGTTAATCTTATCCATAAGTGGAGCGCATTTGAGGATCGTACTATCGTACTATTATTACTCAAAATGGATGAGTGATAATTCAAATAACAAGGTAGTGGAATTGGATTTCTTTACCAAAGATGGAAGATTACAGCTATCACAATTGTACGATGAATTCCAAGCTGGCACCTTATCTCTCTACAACGGTCATCATCTTCCTTCAAGTATAAATAGAAGACTCAAATGGAAGAAATCACCACTGTTCTATTACTGCGTTTAAGGCTCTGAAATATTCTGACATAATTTGTTCAATCTGTCATTCAAGTCTTATAGCAATTTGCGTTGTATTTTGTAAACACCTCTGATAGTATATCAAGTGTCCATTAACAATCATTCTTAGATTTTAAGTTTGTTTGTGAAGTCTCTTGTTTAGTGAAACTTGAGCATCTGAGAAGTCTCTTGTTTAGTGAAACTTGAGCACCTGAGAAGTCTCTTGCAAGTGTGCTTGAGCAATTTGTAATCTTGTGAAGATTATAGTGAAAAGCTCTTGTTAGTAACAAGGGGACTGGACGTACTCTCGATTTGTGAGAGGAACCAGGATAAATTTTGTGTCTTTCTTTCTCTCTCTCAGCACCCTTCTTTTACTTTGTGTTTATATCCGCTGCAAACTTGTTTTAATCTTAAAAGTTTTAAATTCTCAAAACACAATTCAACCCCCCCTTCTTGTGTTTTTCCACCTTCAATTGGTATCAAGAGCTAGGTTTGTTGCCAAACTCACCTTACAGTGAAACAGTAAAGATCCAGGAGGAAAAACATGTCTGCTGAGAAGAACCACAATGAAGTTCCTTTCGACTATGACTCAAACTCTCGACAAAGGAGGTCATCTGATAAGGTTCCTTTATTCAACGGAACTGAGACTAGTTACCCTTTCTGGAAAACCAATATGTATAGTCACATCATGAGTATTGATTGTGATTTATGGGACTTGGTAGAAGATGGAGTTAACTTTGAAAATATGGACTTAGAAGGAGTAGTCAGTTCTCAGAACAGGAAATCTTTTACACCTACTCAAAAGCTAGAGTACAAGAAGCATCACTCTGTAAAAGGAATGATGACTAATGCAATCTCACATGATGAGTACCTTAAAATTGGAGATAAAAGAACTGCAAAGTCTGTTTGGGATTCCTTAAAATCCAAGTATGAGGGCAACAAACAGGTTAAGGAGGCAAAGGCTAACTTGTTGGTACATCAGTATGAGTTGTTTAAGATGAAGGATGGAGATGACATTGAAACTATGTTTTCACGGTTTCAAATTCTAGTCTCTGGACTTCAAGTATTAGACATGAGTTATACTGAAGCTGATCATGTGAGAAAGGTACTCAGAAGCCTACCACCAAAATGGAGACCCAAGGTGACTGCTTTTCAAGAGTCTAAGGATTTGGATACTGTATCCCTTGAAAGCTTGATTAGTTCATTGAAGAGTCATGAGATGGAATTAATGACTGATGAATCAACCAAGAAGATGAAAGGGATAGCCTTAAGCTCTAAGAGCTCATCAAAGGCTCTGAAAGCTAAAATTATAGAATCTGAAGATGAGGCTTCTGAAGAGGGTCAAGAAGTTGGGTCTGATGATGAAGAAGAGATGGTGCTGATGGCTGCTAAGGTTTCACAATGGGTAAAACGAAGCAAGAAATATGCAGGCAAGTTTGGAGGATCTTCCAAGAGACTTAGTGCTGCTAAAGACAAGAAGGAAGATCAAAGCAAGTGTTTCAAATGCAACAAGCCTGGTCATTTCATTGCTGATTGTCCAGAAAACAAAAGTAGGTCATCAAAGCAAAGCTCTAGCAAGGAAAGATATAAGAGTAAAGTCAAGAAGAGCTTTCTGGCAACATGGGAAGATCTTGACAAAGACTCAGACTCAGATGGTGATGAGGAAGCAAATCTAGCACTAATGGCAACTACCTCTGACAGAGAAGACTCTGAAGCAGGTTCAGACTCTGAAGATGAGGAAGAGGTAATTGCTAAACTATCTAGAACTGAATTAATAGATTCTCTTAAAGATGCCTTAAAAATGTTCACTAAAAAGGCAGGTGAATGTAAGGTCTTGAAAAAGGCTTACAATAACCTGACTGAGAAAATGAACATAATAGTTGAAGAAAATGAGTCTCTAAGAAGTAGAAACTCATTTATGGAAACTCATTATGTTTATGATGATAAGGTTCCTCCAGAACATGAATTTGCTCTGCAAGAATTTCTTATCAATGGCATGAAGAGAAGTAAGATAGCTTCCTTAATATACCATGTTAGTAGAAACAGAGGTGAAGGTCTTGGATTTTCTCGTTTTAAAGATAATCCATTATTTTCTAAACCCTCTAAAAGTGATAATTCAAAACCTAAGGCTGTATTTGTTAAAAGCCAATCAGAAGCAATAGTTATACCAGAACCTGAAAAAATAATTGTGTCAGAGGCCAAGAAGTCTCAGACTCTGAAACCTTCAGAGCCTAAGATCTCCAAACCTCAGACCAATGTCAAAATAAATAAAACTCTGGTATATTCTAAAGCTAAGCCCAAGAGTTATACAAAGCCTAAAAGTTTTTCAAAATGCTTCAATAACTCTAGAGCTCCTGATAGGCCTTATAAACAAAAACAATCTAAGGTAATGAGGACTGACTCTAAAGGACCCATAAAGGTATGGGTACCAAAGTCTGAGATTGTCTTTGCAGCAGATCTGCACTCAAAGAAGGCCAGAGCAGCATTCTTGGTACCTGGACAGTGGCTGCTCGCGTCACATGACAGGAAACAAGCATATGTTCCAAACCCTGACTCTGAAAGAGGGAGGAACTGTGGGATTTGGAGGAAACCAAAAAGGGAAGATCACTGGTACGGGTACAGTTGGTAACTCTTCTCTCACTATTAAAGATGTTTGGTTAGTTGATGGCCTCAAACATAATCTACTTAGCATTAGCCAATTTTGTGATAGTGGATTTGTTGTTAAGTTTAATAGAGATGCATGTACTGTAATTAGAGAGTCTGATGAGTCTGTAGTGTTCAGAGGCTTAAGGAAAGGAAATGTTTATAAAATTAATCTGTCAGAACTCTCAGAGCAAAAGATAGTTTGTCTTCTATCTTTGAATGATGAGAAATGGGTCTGGCACCAACGCTTAGGTCATGCTAACTGGAGATTAATCTCTAAGCTTAGCAAACTAAGCTTGGTTAAAGGACTACCCAATCTTAACTATCATTCAGATGCTCTGTGTGGTCCTTGTCAGATTGGAAAGATTTCAAAAATCTCTTTTAAACCTAAAAACATTGTCTCTACCTCAAGACCTCTTGAACTGCTTCACATTGATTTGTTTGGTCCTGTAAGTACAGCCTCAATCAATGGAAAGAAATATGGACTTGTTATTGTTGATGATTACAGTAGATGGACTTGGGTTAATTTTCTTAGAGTGAAAGATGATGCATATGATGTGTTTACCATCTTCTGCACACAAGTGCAAAGTGAGAAGAGTCTCAAGATCTTAAAAATCAGAAGTGATCATGGGGGTGAGTTTGAAAACGAACCCTTTGCAACTTATTGTGAAGACCATGGAATTATTCATGAGTTCTCAGCTCCTAGAACACCACAGCAAAATGGTGTTGTAGAGAGAAAGAACAGGTCTTTACAAGAGATGGCAAGAACCATGATGCATGAGACTAAACTTGCTAAGCACTTCTGGGCAGAAGCTGTGAACACAGCTTGTTATATTCAAAATAGGATCTATATCAGACCCATATTGAATAAAACAACATATGAACTCTTTAAAGGAAGAAAGCCCAACATCTCTTATTTTCATCAGTTTGGATGTACCTGTTACATTCTGAACAATAAGGCCTACAAAAGAAAATTTGATGCCAAAGCTTGTAAGGGAATCTTTATAGGTTACTCTGAACGCTCAAAGGCATACAGAGTGTATAATTCTGAAACTAACACAGTGGAAGAATCTATACATGTTAGATTTGATAACAAAGAGCCTGACAGTAAAATGTCAGAGCAAGATGATAGCTATGCAGGTGTTCCATATATATATAACAATCCAGAACCTGAGAAAGCATCAGATGCAAATGAAACTTCAGAAGCTGTATTGGAAGAAGTTTCTGAAGAAGCATCTCCAATAGAAGCATCTGAAGGACATGATGATATATCAGAAGATGATACCCAAACTAGTGCTGAAAGTAATGAAGCTCCAAAGAGAAAATTCAAATACAGATCATCACATCCAGAAGATCTTATTCTTGGAAACAAAGAGAGTCCAAGAAAAACAAGATCAGATTATCAACAACATGATTCACTTCTAGGACTCATATCTATGATAGAACCTAAGAATGTTGATGAAGCTCTTTCTGATGATGGATGGATTGTAGCAATGCAAGATGAGCTCAATCAGTTTCAAAGAAATGATGTGTGGGATTTGGTACCAAGACCAACACACAAGAACATCATTGGAACCAAGTGGGTATTTAGGAACAAATTGAATGAACAAGGTGAAGTGGTACGAAACAAAGCCAGACTAGTAGCTCAAGGCTACAGTCAGCAAGAAGGCATTGACTTCACTGAAACATTTGCTCCAGTGGCAAGACTGGAAGCAATCAGGTTATTGTTATCATATGCAGTTAATAATGGAATAACCTTATACCAAATGGATGTTAAAAGTGCCTTTCTAAATGGTGTCATTTCTGAAGAAGTATATGTCAAACAACCTCCAGGTTTTGAGGATTTGAAAAACCCTGATTATGTTTATAAACTTAAGAAATCACTCTATGGTCTCAAACAAGCTCCAAGAGCTTGGTATGAAAGACTGAGTAATTTCCTTTTAGAAAATGGTTTTCAAAAAGGTCAAATTGACAATACACTATTCAGAAAGACAACTAAGAAAGACATCTTAATTATTCAAATCTATGTTGATGATATAATATTTGGTTCTACTAATGCTTCCTTGTGCAAGAGTTTTTCAAAGCTAATACAGGATGAATTTGAGATGAGCATGATGGGTGAACTAAAGTTTTTCCTTGGAATTCAAATCAATCAAGGAAAAGATGGCACTTACATTCATCAAAGCAAGTATACAAAAGAGCTTCTGAAGAAGTTTAATCTTGAAGACTGTAAGATAATGTCAACTCCCATGCATCCTACAAGCAGCCTAAGCAAGGAAGAAATTGGAAGCAAAGTAGATCAGAAGCTATATAGAGGTATGATTGGTTCTTTACTCTATCTAACAGCTTCTAGACCTGATATTTTATATAGTGTATGCTTGTGTGCAAGATTCCAGACAGATCCTAGAGAACCTCACTTAACTGCCGTTAAGAGGATCTTTAGATATCTGAAAGGAACTACTAATCTAGGACTTCTTTATAAAAAATCCCTAGATAGTAAGCTAGTTGGATTCTGTGATGCTGACTATGCTGGAGACAAGATAGAGAGAAAATCCACTAGTGGAAATTGCCAATTTATTGGTGAAAATCTCATATCTTGGGCCAGCAAGAGACAAACAACTATCGCTTTGTCTACAGCAGAAGCAGAATACATCTCAGCTGCTAAATGCTGCACACAGCTTCTCTGGATGAAATATCAGTTAGAGGACTATAACATAGCTGAAAGCAGTATTCCATTGTATTGTGATAATACTGCTGCTATTCATTTATCTAAGAACCCAATTTTGCATTCCAGAGCTAAACATATTGAAATAAAGCATCACTTTATAAGAGATCATGTTCAAAAAGGCACCATAGATATTCAATTCATTGATACTGAACATCAATGGGCTGATATATTTACTAAGCCTTAGGTATTGAAAGATTTGACTTTATTAAAAAGAATTTGAACATGCATTTTATCTCTGAAGAAAACTAGCTCTGAGATGCAAAATAGAATTAGGATCTGAAGCTCTTTCAGAGCCTCCAATAATTCAGAGTCTCTTTTGGGAAGCTCTGAATAATATGGGTTCTGAAGGATAACAGGTTCTGATGAGGTGTCAGATATTAATGAGTCTGGCTCAGAACTAGACGGAAGTGAAACGTTTAGTACTAGTTAGTGTACAACAGTTGTCTGTACACGCATCAGCTGTGATTAAGCCTCTATTACACGTGTCTAGATCCTGATGGGTAGAGAACAGTTAATGATGAAAATGCAGTTATGCAATTTAAAATTAATTTTAAACTGTTCGCGCTCCCTCCGTTGTGCTTATTTTCTGAGTGTTTATTATATTTGATATAAATTGTCACTTCACTCACAAAGCACAACTTTTTCACATAATCACTTCCTACACAAACCCTAAAACTCAGAATCATCAAATTCTCTCATCATTCATCAACATTATCTGCAATCATGACTGCTCAACCTTCTGCCATCATCGTTCAAGAACCGTTTGACCCTGAACTCGTGCCAGTAATAGATTTAACTTCTCAAGCGTCATTCGTCGATAGTCCTCCTTCAACGGATTGTGGTAGAGAGGCTATGGAATTCCTTACTGAGAAGTTCGTGGATTTTGAAAGTTTAAGACTTAACGGAATCGATGTTCAGAGTCTATTCTATGACCAACAGTGGGGAAACTATTTTGATATGTTGAATGGGTTCGTCTACTACGACATTGTGAAGAACTTCTGGCATAAGGCGTATGTGTTTGATGAGTTTAGTGCTAATGAGGAAGTAAATAAGTTAGTGGCTAAGGACAAGAATCTGAAAGGCAAGTCCAGAGTCCAACTGGGTCTAAGAGCGTATAAGGGAAAAGAGATTAGGTCAAATCTGTTGGGTATTGATGTGCTTATCACCCAAGAACATGTAGCGAAGATTCTGGGTCTGGATAACAAAGGCCAAGATGTGAATACTTACAAATCAAAGAGTATGTATACTGAGTCTATTAAAGCAGATCTTTTTCCTGCTGGAACAACAGAGAAGCAATTTGGGAATGCAAAGTATTTGAAGCCTGAGTTCAACTTTGCTTTCAGAGTATTTCTTGCTTCTATCATTCCCAGAATAGGAGGAAAGGATACAATTTCTTTACCACACAGGCACTTTCTATGGTTTCTGCATAAAAGGGTGAAGGTTAACTTGGCTAGCCTGTTATTTGAACACCTGTGCTCCAGCATCAATGAGAATCAACATAAGGCTGTAGCAACACTTCATCATCCCAGATTAATTTCAGAGATCATTCGTCAGACAAAACTAATTGAGATTCTTAGGGAGAAGGAAAAACTAAGAGTCTTTCAAACTGCAAAATTTGATGCTACCATCTTGGTCAACATGAAAAAGAAAAAGAAAAAGGAGCTGATACATGCTGAAAACCCTCTCAAAACCATCTATGAGACTTACTTCTGGTGTGATGGGTTTCCCACCATTTCAGAGCATGATAATGAGGAAGTTATTAAGAATTTTCTAGCAATGGTAAGAAAGGAAACTGGAGCAAGGGTTACTAGAAGTATGGTGGTAAATGTGCCTGATTGTGATATTTTCAAAGGTCCAAAAGACATCACCAGGTCTAGAAAGAAACCTAGACTGGTAGAGCAAGCTTTGCTTGAAGACTCTGAGAAAAGCAACAGTGAAGGACAAGAGGAACAGTCTGAGGATAACAGTGCTACTGAAGATGATGAAAAAGTCACTGAGGAGCAAGTGGCTAAAATTGTTCAAAGGAAGGCTGTTGAAAAGGAGAGGAGATCTAAGAAGAGGAATGAGAGGAGGCCTGCAGCTGCTGAAGAGGATCAACCAGTCAGAGCCACCAAAAGGATAAAGACTGTGGTTGCTAAAAAGAAAGCTGCTGGCACTTCTAAAGGTAATATCTCTAAGCCTAATGCTGATAGCACTTCTGAAGCTCAACCCCTTAACCCATTATCTCCCATAGACTATACAAAGCCTCTTAATGAGATCCTACCCTCTCCACAACCTTTATCATCCTCATCATCCTCATCAGAAGGGACTTCTTCTGATACCAGCACTGACTCTTCAGAGCTGCTTATAAGATTCGATAAATTTCAGAAGGAGAAATCCAAGAAAAAGATCCCTGTGAAAAGAACCCCCATGAAAAAGACCCTCAAGAAAACCAAAACTAAGCCACAAGAGGAAAACATTGTTATTGACACTTCAATCCTTGACCAACCCACCAACACAACAAGAAAATCACCTACAATCCTTGACCACCTCTCCTCACACTTATCTGGTGATGCATTTACCCACTCAAACCTAGAATCACCAAATCACCCCATCAACAAATTTGTCAATAATACTTCTGAACCACCTCAAGATCCACCAACTCAAGAACCACCAATAACAATTGTTCAGACACCACCTCCAATATTTGCTGCCTCTGAACAAGAAAATCCACCCACTTTTACACCAGTTCAGGATGAAGTTGTGACTCATTCTGAACATCACATTGCTTCACCTAAACCTTCAGAACAATCACCTCATCATTCACCTGAACACACCACTGTTGAACCAGCTCAAAACACAGCTAAACAACAACCTCACACTACTTCTGAGACAACTCCAGCTGAAATCCAAAATGTTCAAACACCACCCTCAACACCTCTTATCCATGGTCCTAGCTACAAACCTTTGACAGTAGAGGAAGTAATTCTGCCTGTTGATTTTGCCTTACCTATTCAAGAGAGGTTAATGAAAGAAGCAATAGATATAGATGATGAACCAATCTCATTATCCCTCTCTCAGAACCTAAACATTGACCTTAGCAAAATCAGAATTATTCCTCTCAAAAGAAAGAGACCTGAACCTACCATTCCTTTCAACAAAGACCATCCCTTTTTCAATCCTACCTCTGAACCTAATCTTGAGCTTATAGATATTGCTATCAGTATTAGTCTCAAGAGACTGAAGAGTATGGAAAAGGAAACTCTTGTCTTTCCATCAGATGTGGATGCTGAAATCAGAGATATGGAAAGTAAGTTCAGTGAGACTCTGAGACTACTGGGTAATCATGTCAAGGAAATGATCAAAGGAAAAGGCATGGATGCAATCAGTCACATTATGGCCTCTGCTAATCATTCTCAAGCTCCTAGACTTACCTTCTACAATCATGAAGCAGAGCTTAAAAGATTAGAGCTTCTGGCTACTATAAAGGAAAGTACCAGAATGTCAAGTGAAGCTGCTGAGAGGTTGGTGGATGAAGAAGCAAGATATGCTAGATTAGTGATTGATGCTGAGCAAGCTAGAATAGCTGAAATTGAGCATAAGAGGCTGGCTGATCAAGAAGCGCTGAGATTGGTTGTTGATATGGCTGTTCACATTGCTGAGGTTGAGACAAATAAGATCAAGGAGAATCAAGCATCTGAAGAGGACTTTGTAATGCCTGATCAGAACCTAAGTGGTGAAGACTCCAACAAGGGTAAGAAGCCTATTGTTGATACAACTCCTCCATGCTCTCCAATGAAAACAGATGTTCCTTCTACCTCCTCACCTATACCACCAGCAGTTCAAACAGCTCTAGACAACATCAAAGCTGAGTTATCTGAGGAAATGCAACAAGAGATGGATGAACTAAGGGCTGATATGAGGGCTGACATGAATGCTTCTGTAGAAATTGTTCACAAGAAGATGGATGACATGATGAAGCTTCTACTGTCCGCTATATCTGAGATTAAGAAGCCTTAGCCTTCTGTTTGTGCACTTGTTGTTTTTCATGTTATTTTGTAATCTTTTGGATATTTTCTTTTTGTTTTATTAAAAGTTTATTTTATTCATAATTGTGTGTTTATTTTATTTTGTTTTTTTTTCAAAATTTGCTTCACCATATTCTCTGATAATGTCTGGTACTCTTGTGGTTACTGGCTCTAGTGTGAGGTGTTGCAGAGCATCTCAGTTTTTAAACTAATATTCTAGATTTTTAAAGACCTAAGAGTCCCCCACATCGGTACTCCTGTTTACTCATGAAATAGCTTCCTAGTATTATCGCCTGTTTAACAGCGGGGCAACAATACCGAATGAGGCGTGTCTGGTAACTGGTTTTCTGACGTTTGGAAAGAGAATATAAAAGAAACATGCTTAATCAAAAAGAAAGAAATTAATAGCAGGGACTCTTTTCTAGTATTATTGAAGAATTCTTTATTACATATGATAGTGAGATCCTACTTAGAATCAACGTCAGCAGCCTCTGGCTTATTCTTCTTACGCTTTGCACTCACATAAGAATGTAGGTCACGCAGGGCTTGCTGAGCTTCAGCTTGATACTCTTCGTAAGGTTTGTCATCATCATATGTCCATAAGAACTCTTCCAGGTCAGAGCCTATTTCTTCAAGCTCAGACTCTGTCAGAACCACCTCTCGCTTATTTCTTTCATAGAGATGCCTGTTTCTTTCGCAGCGCCAAGGCTCTGCTTCCTTCTTGATCACTTCTTTTGATCCTGAAGCATCCTTCGCAGCTTGCTTTTCCATTGTGTGTTTCTTATGATGCTTTTTGATTATTCTGTATGAATAAAATGAGAAAAATCATCCCTTTTTATAGTGCTCTCAAGCTTTCTTGTCTACCTGGGAATCAACACAGTTCATTTAATGAATATAGTTGTAACCAATTTTTGACTTGACTGTCTTGTTTTCCTGCACGTTTGACTGCCTTGTTTTCTGTGCTTTTTGACTGATGCCAAAAGGGGGAGTAAGGGTAGCGTTAAAATTCATGATGATTGACTCTATTACTGCTTAAAGACCTGAAACTGTTATGTATATGCATCTGAATCAATTTCTATCCCTACTGATTCATTCTCACTTTGAACTTTATTGAAAGGGGGGAAAATTTTAAGAACCTAAAATTAATTTTCATAGATGATACAAGAGAAGATTGCAAACCTCCTCTGAGTATTATCAGACCCTAAGAAGCAAAGCTTACAAAACTGTGCCTCTGAGAGTCAAATATGAAAATTTATGTTAAGTTAATAAATTAACTCTTAAACTGTTTTAATTAATTATGGATAAGACTTAGGGGGAGCTTACAAACCTAACCCTATGGATTATCAGATTCAGGGGGAGATTGCAAACCTTTGAAACCTGAAGTCAACATAAATAATTAAATCAACAACAATTGAATTTTAATGCTTTAGTTTGTCATCATCAAAAAGGGGGAGATTGTTGGAACAAAGTGGGTCTGACATGAACCTCTAAGATTTTAAGTGGTTTTGATGATAACAAAGTATTAAAATTGCAATTGGTATTACTAATGATTATTCTAGTGTGCAGAATTATAAGTTAAAATTCATTCAGAAGCAATATGAATAACAAGAGAGAAGCCAAGCTATGAAGCTCTGAAAGCGTATCGCTGTTCATCAGAAGCTTAAAATTTTGCGTGCTGAAGATAGTGCTTCTGAGGACCAAAAGCTAGACTCTGAGGAGTTCAGAAGCTGAAGACCTTAAGAAGCTACGACAACAGCATCTGAAGCAAAAGGAATTTACATCACTCAAGAACTGACAGAATCAGAACCAATGTTTGAAAAACAATCTACTTCAAGGCTCTGTCACATCCACAGGAAGGAATATTCGTTGGTACAACGGTAATCTTATCCATAAGTGGAGCGCATTTGAGGATCGTACTATCGTACTATTATTACTCAAAATGGATGAATGATAATTCAAATAGCAAGGTAGTGGAATTGGATTTCTTTACCAAAGATGGAAGATTACAGCTATCACAATTGTACGATGAATTCCAAGCTGGCACCTTATCTCTCTACAACGGTCATCATCTTCCTTCAAGTATAAATAGAAGACTCAAATGGAAGAAATCACCACTGTTCTATTACTGCGTTTAAGGCTCTGAAATATTCTGACATAATTTGTTCAATCTGTCATTCAAGTCTTATAGCAATTTGCGTTGTATTTTGTAAACACCTCTGATAGTATATCAAGTGTCCATTAACAATCATTCTTAGATTTTAAGTTTGTTTGTGAAGTCTCTTGTTTAGTGAAACTTGAGCATCTGAGAAGTCTCTTGTTTAGTGAAACTTGAGCACCTGAGAAGTCTCTTGCAAGTGTGCTTGAGCAATTTGTAATCTTGTGAAGATTATAGTGAAAAGCTCTTGTTAGTAATAAGGGGACTGGACGTACTCTCGATTTGTGAGAGGAACCAGGATAAATTTTGTGTCTTTCTTTCTCTCTCTCAGCACCCTTCTTTTACTTTATGTTTATATCCGCTGCAAACTTGTTTTAATCTTAAAAAGTTTTAAATTCTCAAAACACAATTCAACCCCCCCTTCTTGTGTTTTTCCACCTTCAGATAGAGCCACATAGTTTTGCTTTTTGCTAAACCAAAATATGAGATTGTTGCCTAGAAAGAAGCATCCTCCTGAAGTGCTTTTTCTATCATCTGCACTTTCAGCCCAATCAGCATCACAATATCCATATAGGGTAGAGTCTTCACAATGGGAATACATGATTCCATACTCACTAGTGCCACTCACATACTTCAGTATCCTTTTGACTTGTGTTAAGTGACTCGCCTTTGGATCTGCCTGGTATCTAGCACACACTCCAACAGCATAAGTGATGTCAGGTCTGCTTGCAGTCAGATATAGTAGGCTCCCAATCATGCTTCTATAGAGACTTTGATCAACACTTATTCCCTTTTCATCCTTGGTTAGTTTCAGGTGAGTAGGTGCTGGTGTTTTCTTGTGAGTAGCATTCTCCATTCCAAATTTCTTGACTATGTTTCTTGCATACTTGCTTTGAGATATAAAAATAGTGTCCTCCATTTGCTTAATCTGAAGGCCAAGAAAATAAGTTAATTCTCCAACAAGGCTCATTTCAATCTCTGACTGCATCTGCTTGACAAAATGCTGGACCATCGTGTTCGACATTCCACCAACCACAATGTCATCAACATAGATTTGGGCTATTATGAATTTTCCCTTTTCCTCTTTTACAAATAGGGTTTTGTCAGATCCTTCCTTCCTGTATCCTTGATTTTCCAAGAACTGAGTCAATCTTTCGTACCATGCCCTAGGTGCCTGTTTTAATCCATATAGAGCTTTCTATAGTTTGTAGACATAATTAGGATGTTCTGAGTCTACAAAACCTTTGGGTTGCTCAACATACACTTCTTCTTGTAGGTATCCATTAAGAAATGCACTCTTCACATCCATTTGATACAGTTTGAACTTGAGAATGCAAGCTACTCCTAAGAGAAGTCTGATTGATTCTAGTCTGGCAACAGGTGCAAAAGTTTCATCAAAGTCAAGTCCTTCAATCTGAGTGTATCCTTGTGCTACAAGTCTTGCTTTATTTCTGGTAATAGTACCATTCTCATCTGACTTGTTCTTATAGATCCACTTCATTCCAATGACATTCACATTTTCTGGTCTTGGAACCAGGTCCCACACTTCACTTCTTTTGAATTGGTTCAATTCCTCTTGCATAGCCTCAATCCAAGCTTCATCAGTGAGAGCTTCTTTGACATTCTTTGGCTCGAACATAGATACAAAGCAAGAGTTTGCAATTATATCATTTGTCCTCCTGGTGGTTATTCCTTGTTCAGGATTCCCAATAATGAGATCTTTGAGATGATTTTTCTGAACACGAACTGAGGGACCTTTGTTTTGGACTTGAGGTTCAGTACTTGTCTCAGCATCTTCTTCAAGAGTCTTTTCATCAGATTTTTCTTTACTGGGATGTTCTAATGCTCCAACATCTTGCTCAACATTGTCAATAACAGGTGCACCTTGATCAATGTCATCATTCTTCTCTAAGGGGGTGTCTTTTACAACAACATTCACAGATTCCATCACAACTTGAGTCTTGGAGTTGTAAACTCTATATGCTCTACTATTTGTAGAGTATCCAAGGAAGATTCCCTCATCACTTTTAGGGTCAAGTTTCCTTCTTTGTTCTCTATCAGCTAGAATGTAGCACTTACTCCCAAAAACATGAAAGTGTTTGACAGTTGGCTTCCTTTCTTTCCATAGTTCGTATAAAGTAGAGGAAGTACCTTTTCTTAGAGTAACTCTGTTGTGTATGTAGCAAGCAGTGTTCATGGCTTCAACCCAGAAGTGATATGGAATGCTTTTGGCATGAAGCATGACTCTAGCTGATTCTTGGATGATTCTGTTCTTCCTTTCTACTACACCATTCTGTTGAGGGGTTATTGGAGAAGATTATTCATGCTTAATTCCTTCAGTGGAACAGAACTCATTAAACTTGGAATTTTCGAACTCTCTACCATGATCACTTCTTATTCTCACAACATTGCTTCCCTTTTCTCTTTGAATCTGGATACACAACTCCTTGAAAACATCAAAGACATCTGATTTTTCTCTAATGAAATTCACCCATGTGTATCTAGAATAATCATCTACAACCACAAGAGCATATCTCTTACCTCCCAAGCTTTCAACCTGCATGGGTCCCATGAGATCCATGTGTAATAATTCAAGAACCTTGGAGGTTGTACGATGCTCCAACATTGGATGCGACATTCTGATTTGCTTTCCAATTTGACATTCTCCACACACCTTTCCCTCAATGATCTTGAGTCTGGGAAGACCTCTGATGGCTTCAGCTGACATAGCTTTCTTCATCCCTTTAAGGTTGAGATGTCCTAATTTCTGGTGCCATAGTTGAACTTCATCTTCTGTGGTGACCAGGCAAGTAGATGTGAAGGCTTCTTCCTGAGGCATCCACAAATAGCAGTTGTCTTTAGATCTAGTGCCTCTCAGCATTAGTTGTCCTTCTTCATTATTAACAAGACATTCAGATTTGGTGAAGTTGACTTTCATGCCTTGATCACACAGCTGGCTGATGCTAATCAGATTTGCTGTGAGGCCTTTAACTAAGAGCACATTCTCCAGGTTGGGCAATCCAAGGCTGATCAGATCCCCAATTCCTACTATTTCTCCTTTTGCACCATCCCCAAAGGTTACAAAGCTAGCCTTGTAAGATCTTACATTTATGAGATATTTCTCTTCACCAGTCATGTGTCTAGAGCACCCACTATCAAAATACCAATCTTCCCTAGAAGAAGCTCTGAGAGATGTGTGAGAAATTAACCCAACGTTTTCTCCTTTAGGCCTCCACTCCTTCTTAGTAGCATTATCTTCCTGCACCACATTTGGTTCAGGCTTCTGGTCAGGGTATCCATATAGCCTGTAGCAAAAAGGTCTAATGTGTCCTCGTTTCCCACAATGATGACATACCCATCTGCGATATCTCCTCTGATTTTTGGGTCTTTGGTGAACAGGAGGTTTTGAATCAAGAGCAAACTTTGGAACAGGATAGGCTTTAGAATGTTGAACATGATGCTTCAGCACCTGCTTCCCAGTACAAGGATCAAATACATCTTCAGCTGATGTAAACTTGGTTTCAGGATTCTGTTGATACTGATTCAGACTTGAATAGTTGTACCCAACAGACCTCAACTTTCCACTTGGTACATTATCCAGAATTTCTTCAAGAAGATTTGTTCCCGAGTTCAGCTGGCTTACACGTTTTCTTAAATCTTCCATTTGAGCATTGACTTGGGTGACTTTTTCTTCTGCTTGCGTTGCCTTTTCAATCTGTGTGTTTACTTCAGCTTGAAGTTTGTTGATAGTCTTCTTTTGCTTCTCAAGAATCCTACACATCTCTTCATATCTATTGAGTAATTCTTTGTAAGTGCTAGCAAGTTCCTCATAAGATACATCCCCATCTTCATCAGAATCCCAATCCGTGACACATGTTCCAGTAAAGGCAGCCATATGTCTTGCTGATTCACCTTGTTCATCATTGTCTTCATCTGACCAAGAAACAGTTAGCCATTTCTTTTGTCTTTTCTGATAAGTACCACATTCTGACCTTATGTGTCCATAACCTTCACACTCATGACACTGAACACCCTTGCTTTGACTGCTCTCTTCTTCAGGCTTGTTTTTCTTGAAATTATTTGGCTGCTTGTTGATGTCGAATCTGATGCTTTGCCCATTCTGTCGATTCCTATGATCAACTCTTTTCAACACTTTGTTGAACTGTCTTCCAAGCATGGCAATAGCATCTGCTATGCTATCTCCCTCTTCATCATCACTTTCAGCAACATCATCTTTAGTGTTTGTGACAAAGGCAATGCTCTTGTTCTTCTTGTCACCACGTTCATTCAAGACAATTTCAAAGGTTTGGAGAGATCCAACAAGCTCATCCATCTTCATAGTGGAGATATCATGTGCTTCCTCAATAGCCGTTACCTTCATATCAAACCTTTTGGGAAGAGATCTAAGGAGTTTCCTTGACAATTTCTCATCTGACATTTTTTCTCCCAGGGCTTCAAAAGAGTTTGCAATGTCTAGGAGGCTTAAATGAAAGTCCTGAATGCTCTCATCATCTTTCATTCTCAAGGCTTCAAACTTGGATGTGAGGTGTTGAATTTTTGACTGTTTTACTTTGGTAGTCCCCTCATAACATGTTTGCAATATTTCCCACGCTTCCTTGGCTTACACACAATTTTTAATGAGTTTGAAAACACTAGTGTCTACTCCATTAAACAGGGCATAGATAGCCTTGTGGTTATAGTGGGCTGCAGTTTCCTCTTCTGGAGTCCATTCTACTTCAGGTTTCAGCACTCCCGTTGAGCTACCTTCCTTGCTAGCAAAAGTGGGATGATTCCATCCAGTCAACACAGCTTTCCAAACTTTGCTATCAATAGATCTCAGAAACGCAGTCATTTTAGATTTCCAGTGGTCATAGTTGCTTGATGCATTGAGCAAAGGTGGTCTATTCATGTATCATTCGTCTTTTTCCATGATGCCAGAGATTTCAGGTCCTGAATCTCACCCTAAAAACAGGCAGGGTGCCTGCTCTGATACCAATTAAAATTCCTGGCAAGTTATGCACGATGGGCTACACGATGCTCTAAGCACTGTGTCCGATCTAACACGTAATAATGCAACGCAAATAAAAGAGAACAAATAAAGAACACAGAGTATTTGTTAACCCAGTTCAGCGCAAACAGCAACCTACTCTGGGGGATACCAATCCAGGAAGGAATATCACTATAATAGTCCTAGTTCTAAGTTATCAGCAAACACCCCGTTTACAACTTATAACCTAGGCACTACCAATGACTCTTCAACCTAGGAACTCCTAGATCAGAGATCTCATCTCACTCCCTTACAACCTTACAGACAGCAAAGATTTCAATAACACAAATCACAAAAGTTTTGGAGACACACTCCTATAAACTACACACTCGTACCTAAAGGCTTAGAGTGTTAAACCACCAAAAGTCCTTACTCCATACTTCAAAGCTTAGGAGAGGATCACAGAAATTACAACTCAAAATAACGCAGTCCTAAACTTGTATCAATGAGACACAAGAAAGGCTCACAAGAAAAACACACACGCAAAACCTAATTTCTTAGACAAAAACAAGACGGCGTGAACAACTGACTAAATTAGGTTTAGCTCCTTCCTTAAATAGCTGGTAACATGGGCTTCAGAAGATCTGATCCAAGAGAATATCCAACTCACAAAATAAAAACAAATCATATCTTAAAAGATTAGATATGTTTTGAAAATAAATCTTTTTCCAATCTTCACAATAATTTCCAAAGCAATCTTTTAAACAAAAGATATGTTTAGAAAATAAAACCTTTCTTAAAGCACAAGATATGATTCATGAGAGAGAAATATAAATTCCACAAAATAGGAAACGCGCATGCTTGGCGCACAAGTAACACTTCCAGTAACATGATACGATGCTTGAGGCAATGCTTGAGGCATCATATCGCACATCCTGCTTCAAGGTTTATTTTACCAAAAATGCAGCCAACAACCAAAGACTCAACATATATATATGAAAAAATTTATAGTACGGAGAAGTAAATCTGAAAAATCAAAAGAGTAACAAAAAAAATACACAAACTGTCATTGAAAAACAAAAGTCCTTGCAACACCCCACTGAATGCCGAAAAGAACAAGAGAGAAACTGAATCAGAGACAAGAAAAACATCTCAATATTAATCAAGTGAGTGTTGTGATTATAAATAAAATTAATGTAACATTTTTATATTTATAGTAAACTTTGAAGTGAGACACATTTGAATGTAATAACAAAAATTCGAAGCTTTTTAAGCCTAATTATTGTTACATTATATATATATTTTTTTAAAATTTGAAAATATTAAATACATTTGCAAAATTGACAAATTGTGTTGTTGTTGAGATCATTGGTGACAAAGTATGAATAAAACTAATACTATTGTATTTTTTTAGGGTAAAAAGCTAATACTATACTGTAAAAAATTACTATTGTGAGAAAAATATAAAATAAGGAGCTGATTATATAGTGACAATTTAAATAAGAGATAAGAATTAAAAATGAACATCACATTATATATAGAAGGATTGAGGTTCGAATTTCGAACATCCTACTTATTCACTTTAAAGATAATATTTTTTATCACTAGACTATATGACAATAAAAATAAACAAAAAATGAAAAACTTAGTTAAGCAATAATTAACATACAACACACTCTTTGTGTAGGATTTGTTAAGGGGGAAGTTAAAATATAAAATTTGGGCCCGAAACAATTTTGGGCGGAAAACTAGCCCATAATTTGTTAGGTAAGTGTTGCTTTTTCCATATCCCTCCTTTCTTAAAAGCTCACAAAATTTTATTCCACCAAATTTTACGTATAATTTTTTGTCACATATTGTCTAGTAGTAAGAAACTCACCTATAAATCAAAATATTGAGCTCAAATAATTAATGAGCTTTCCTTAAGATAAATGTTCAATAAAACTCGAATTTGATTCTTGATTGGAATAATTATTGATCAGATTTTTATCTTGAGACCGAACTTTGAATTATTGGATATCCATTCTCTTGAGAAAAAAAAATCACCCCTAAATAAGTGGAACATTCGAGTTCAAACAACAGTTTCTTACATATTACAATATCCCCACCACTTGTCTTTATATCTACGGATTGAAAAATATTTGTAATCTTAAGGGTAATAACTCCATTATTCGTATCATCGGAGTAATTATATGTACACGTGCAAGTACCTATTTCCCGCACTTTCACTATAATAAATAATAATATATTCTCTGCATATGTATATCAAAGTCAAAGAGTATGCTTCTTTTACTCAATAATAATCATAATCATAATTAGAATCTTTTAAAAATTCATGGATAAATATTACTATGGCCCAATGATATAGATAAATGGGTTTTGCTAACGAGTGCCCCCGAGGCACTTTATAAACATTCTATTTTAAAAAAAAATTTATTCAAAAAGTTAAACACTACAATTTCTAATGCGTTAGACTTTACAAATTCCCATAAAAATTATATAAAAAGTGCCCCGGGAGCACTCGTCAGCATTTGTCTAAATATATATAGCTAGAAGCTAGAAAATAAAAGTTTAACAATTATACTAACATTGTTAAATTAATAACTTCAAGATTGTTTCTCCAAATGACTAACACATACAGTGTTATATTATTTTTAATCAGATGGATTATAAATTTAATAGTTATATGTACACATATTCATATTCTCTCTTAAGAAGTTTAACATCATATGTATAACATGACCTATACATAGATTTATAAATAGAGACAATATTTACTTTACAAATCGACATTGAGATCACATTTGCACTATCAAATCACCTTTCGTATTATCCTACTCAACATAGATATATTTTTACCTGTGAATATGATTCTAATTATCATTCCTAGCCAGGATCCACTGTGTGTCATGTGATGACCAAAACGATTAGTAAATCAATTTCTAACTAATAGCTATTTGTCTATACATATATCCGTACTCACAATGCGAGTTTTTATTCATTTCAACATGAATATTTTATCCCCATAGGTATGATTCTAATTGTCATTTTTAGCTAGGATTGCATTGTATGTCATGTGATGAACAAAAATATAATATTATGGTGCAAGTAGAAAGGTGTGTAGGCATTGTTACTATTAATAGCATAATATAGCTGAGTAAAGCTATATATAAGACAACATAAGATTTATAAAAACAGCAAAACTTGTTTGTCTTTATTATTATTTTTGGTGAATAACTTGATTGCATTATATGTATCCAAATTAAGCATGGTTCCAAGGAAGAGAACATGGTCAAATGCATGTTCTTGAGTAAACGGTACTGTAACACGATAGACACTCATTTTTCACTTCAAATTTTGCTATCCACATCATTGAGCAAAAAATTAAACAACTTTATTAAATAAGTAAATATTCTTTGTACCTTTTATATTTAGAATAACACTGTAAAAAAAATTTTAAAGTAAATATTCTAATAAAATTAAAATAACCAATATTCTTGATGAATTAATTTACATTTTCACCCTTTTCTATAGTAGTTTCTAGTCACATGTGCAGTAGTAGCCTGTGCTTTTTGCCAAACCTGGCCTAACATAATTGGCTCATAGATGTGTAACATTGTTAAACTAGGACCACAAATTTCAACAATGATCAATCACAAATCAACATTGGGGTCAAAGTTTCACTCTTCTCCAATTTTCATGGGGAAATGCATACTTTTTCAAAGTGCTTTTACTCATCCTTCTTGTTTTCTATAATTTTTTTTTTTTTTAAAATAAAAGGGCTTTTAAATTAGAGACTACTTATAATTTGCCAATTTTTTAGGAGGGTGGCCAATGGCTTCAATAACTATTCACTAACCACCTACCATTGTTGCTCTTCAACACATGTTAATATATAACTATCTAGAAAAAGTTGAAATACCGACGGAATTTAGAGACAGAATATATTTTGTCTCTACTAGAGATGGAATTAGAGACGGAAAAAGCAATTAGCGACAAATATTTTTATTTTAGAGACAGAAATTTTCATTTTAGAGATAGATTTTGTCCGTCTCTAATAGTTTAGAGACGATGAAATTACCGACGGGATCAAATCCGTCTCTAACGTGCTTAGTGACGGAATATTTGCATTTTAGAGACAGATTTCGCCCGTCGGTATTTAAGAGTTTTATAGTAGTACCATTGTTGCTCTTCAATACATGTTAATATATTGTGCAAAAGGAAGAACCAATATTAACAATAACAACTAATTACATTGATGTCTTCAAAAAAAAAAACTAATTACTTTGATTAAAAAGAAAATATATAGCACAAAATACTTTGAAGGGTTGCTTTCTCTTTTTTTTTTTTTTACTCTAAAGTAATTAGTGACCAAAATTTTACCTCTTGTATTTTAGATTCAAACTCCTACCTCTACACATTGCAATGCTCATATCAATTAATTTATGCTTACGAGAACGGTTTTCTCTTTCTTTTACATAAGTATGTAATGCCAAATATAATGCCAGAGAGAGAGGCAAAGCCACATCCCACAAACCCTCTTAATTCAAACACAACTCTCACGATGTAGCCTCCCTGGTGGTGGTGTAATAAGTTTATTTGCTCTGCACCACCGCTTTCAAACCCCGCGCCGTGGTGGTCGCCACCATATGGGATCGTCTTCAACCTTGCTCCGATATGATTTGCTGGTGTTTGGTCGTCATTTTCATATATGGGTTTGCATAGCTCGTTGTTTCAGACGTGGTTCTTACCCCAACTGAGGCTGATATTGTGGCCGCCGACATGTTTTCCGCCGCCTCAGATGACTTTTCTCTTCTAAAGGTTCTGCAACTCTGAGGTTTTTCTCTCTCTCTCTCTCTCTCTCTCTCTCTCTCTCTCTCTCTTGCATGTCTTGTGCTCTTTTGATCGATTTTTCTCTGCTCTATTTTAGCCTCGTAAACGACGATGTAAGTTTCTCGAATCTAGTCCGATGTTGCTTGTGTGGCTATTTGTTGTGATTGTCGGCGCAAATTGGATCTTTCTTTAACGGCGTCTGGATATTAGTATCTTCGTAGTTGTGTGTTTTTTTATTAGTTAAATTATGTTCGGATTTTGCTAGAAATGACCTTTCAATCGTTGGTTGTTTGTTTCTGTTACCGTGTTGGCGATCAGTTACATTGTTGTTACTTAAGAGATGTTTCGTCTATAGTGGACTGTTTATGATGTCCTCGTCATCGGTCTCTTTGACGTTAAATTGTAAGGCCCAAAAGAGGCTTTGTTACTTGCCGTGTCTTTCACAAGGGGTTGTTTTGAATCGGCCCGTGTTGACGTACAATCGGTTCTTTGTAGTTTAGGATTAGAAGTAGGATATGTTTCAATTATTTGCATTGTCCTACGCTTTTGTATTGACTCTCTAGATTAGGTTTATGTTCTTCCAGTTATTGTATATAAATATATATATTTTTTATTAATATGTTAAGGAGATATAGGAAAAGGATGAGGATGAAACCTGCATTGTCTCTTGATGTCTAGATGTTCTTCTCTTAGAAAAAAATGTAGGCTATTATCATTTTTTTACAAATGACATTTATGTTGAAAATGAAATGGCTATTTTGATTAGCTTTAGAAGGGAATTATTTTTAATAGAAGTGAGAGAAATATATAAGTTATGGTATCTACTTCTTTCGAATTTAATTATAAGAAAATATTTTTCAAATTCATTTAATAACTGATGTATTTATTCTATATTAATAATCAAATACATCAATTATTTAATAAATCTGAAAAGAGAATACTTGGTTATAATTAAGATCGAAGGATGATTTTTCAATCATAATAATAAAAAACTATTTTAACCTGCACATTTTTCAACTTAAAATGGTTTTTCAACCATGATTTATACTTTTTAAAAATAATCTCTAAAGAATAATCTCTAAATATTAATTATATTAATAACTACAAATTAAAGTTATGTTACGTGCATTACTAAAAATGAAATTATAATCTTCAATTTAGTGTAATTCGAATATGTTGAGACTTTTAGGAGAACCTAAAATATTGAGGTGAATTTACATTCGACGAAGAACAACTACACAAAATTTTTTGACACCAATGTTTTATAAAAAATCTCAATATAATAGTCTTATTTTATATGTTGCTCAACTTAGCTTAATATATTTTTCAACTTAAATTTGACACATCAACATTCTATACTCCAAGTGTGTGACTCTTAACGTATTTGATCCAACATCACGAACCACTCTCACTTCCCTACATCCATGTCAAAACAAACTCTGATATTACTATTGAGGCATGAAGAGGTTCAAGCAATAGATATAGTATTGAGTCATCTATTTATATGGTGCTCATGAGCTAAGTAGGACAATAGTGAACGACAAAATTCTCTTGCGCGCAATTGTAAGTCTCTTCTCTTGAGCGGAGTAGGACATTCGTGGATGACAAAATTCTCTTACACACAATTGTATAGTTTCTTCTCTTGAGCGGAAGATTAGGACGGTAGTGGACGACAAAATTTTCTTGCGCACAATTTTATAGTCTTCTCTTGAGCAGAGTAGGACAATAGTGGACGACAAAATTCTCTTTCATGCAATTGTATAGTAGGAGTAGGACGCGATAGTGGACGACAAAATTCTTAATCATCACGTTGAAACAATCTTAGAACCGGATTCAAACTCAAAATCATTTTGTATGAAGCAAAGGGCATTTGAGTTTCTATATGAAAGGACTTACCACTAGACACTAGTATATATATTAGCTGTCTTGTGACCTAATTGATAAAATTAGTTTATGTGTCTTTGTACACTACAAACGTCGTTCTTATCCGTTTGATGCAAAATTTGGTTGTTTCTATGTGTGTAGGTGTATGGTATTGGTGGCTAGATCCAACATGTGAGGAGAAGAGACAAACCAGCTATGTACTCTATGTTCTGTTCTGTTATTAGAACATAGCCCGTGAACCTGAATGTCACTTACAACTCTCACGTCAAAGTATAAGATACAACATAATTATGGCCCGGGCGGCATTTCCTTTATTTTTGGACTCTAACCGTCCTAGTCTTTCCCTCTCAATTACTGACCCTACTACATGAAGCATAAACTCGATTATGTAATGGATTATACTACCTTTTGTTTATATACTTACAGGTAAGAGTTTTCAACTTGATCGATCTATATATAAAAAAGATCAAAAGGCAAACACATGAACTGCTGAGGTGTACAATTCTAATTGGTTCACAAATAGTATTTCATATAAAAAAATTAATAAACGCTATCTATGAACCTATCAAAATTATCGATCCATATCAGCAAGTATATGCGTACAGAAAAATTCACCATATCAAAATTACCTACTCTAATTTATTGGTGAGTATTATGGTTTACAAACCTATTTAACACAAATTTTTTCCTCTTAAACAAACTTTTTTTATAGGCAAATGTGTTTGCGATTGTACTCAACTACTTCAAATTAACACTCGAACCAATGTGCTATATGGTCATGATATATTGACACATATATAGTCACAGCCGTCCATGAGATTTTGAGTGCTCTGTCGAAATTTTAAATTTGGTGCTACTTATAAGTCGTAATTTTATTTTTTTTTTGACAGATTTATAAGCCATTTAATTATAAAAAACTAAAAAATTACATCAATATTAAAAAGTTCACACCAAATCAAAACTACAATAGAATTATGACAAAGTAGTTATACATGCATCTATCAATCAAAACATGTATCAATAGTACCAGCCTCTTAATCTTTGAATATCATTCTCTTTTCATTTTATTTGCTGCAAAATCACTAATCATCTGTTCATAAAATCACTTTCAATATAATTGAAGTGAAAGCAAGACTATTCAATCTAATTTGTGACATTGTAGATTGCAAATAAGATTTTAATGATTTTAAATTTTAAAAACTTCTATCAATCTATTTTAATAAATATTATTTTCAATTGAAATCAAAGCAAGACTATTGAATAAAGTTTTATTTTAATCCAATCTTACTTTTTATTAGAGTTAAGTCTATCCTAAAAATATATTAATTAGGCTAAATGCATTCGTAGGTCCTTTAAGTTTTACGTTTGTAACAGATTGGTCCTTTAAGTTTTTTAAGTAACAAATAAGTCCTTTAAGTTTTTCAAGTAACAAATAGGTGCTTTAAGTTTGTAATTTGTAACATCTAGGTCATCCCTCAATTACTTAAAAAATAGGACTTAGATGTTACAAATTACAAACTTAAAGGACCTATTTGTTTCTTAAAAAACTTAAAGGACTTATTTGTTACTTAAAAAACTTAAAAGACCAATCTGTTACAAACGTAAAACTTAAAGGATTTATGGATGCATTTTGCCTATTAATTAATAGGCTTAATTACTAATTTGGTCCCTTATCTTTAATTTAGTTCTCAATTTGGTCCCTTATCTTTTAAACGTCTCAATTTGGTCCCTTATCTTTTCTGAAGTTCTCCATTTGGTCCCTCCCATCAAATTTTTCACTATTACCATTAAATTTGGACACTTGTCATCTGTCCAAGTGTGCCACGTGTCCAAATTGAGAAAGACAAGGGACCAAATTGAGAACTGCAAAAAAGATAAGAGACCAAATTGAGAGCTGCAGAAAAGATAAGGGACCATATTAAGACTTTTAAAAGATAAGGGACCAAATTGAGACGTTTAAAAGATAAGGGATCAAATTGAGAACTAAATTAAAGATAAGGGACCAAATGAGTAATTAAACCTAATTAATATAAACTAATACATATATGTGGTTTGTTCTCATTGATTGTTGAGTAAATACCCCTAGATTATGATAGAGTAGTTTAGAAAAAATCAAATTAAAATAAAAGGGATTCAATAGCATATGAATTATCATAAGCCTAATATTCCATATTCATCTTAATCACCACAAGTTCGATTAACCAAAAACACACACGTTTCTGAAAAAGGATTTGAATATGAGGTTCATTTGACTCTATATATTTTTAAACTACACACTTCTTTTAAGTTTTATCAATGATTTTTCTTTGTGCTCATTTCTTGCTTACTCATTGTAAATTTCGATGTAAGTGTTGTCTATTGTGATTTTCTTTGCAACGTTTGAGTTGCTTATATTATATTATGTATAGGAGAGTCACTGGGATGAGGATTTGCTGCAGTTGGAATATCCTGCGGTTCTTGCATTCTTAACTAAATTGTGGTTTTATTTTTTGTAAAATAATATCTTCTCTATCTTCATTGAAAGAAAAAAAACAAATACTTTTCCTCTCACAAATGTCACAACTGCATGTAACAGTAGGGGATTTCAACTTTAGGAAATCCAATTCGGAGTCACAGTCAAACTGTTGAGATAATTTTCCTCGAAAATTGTGAATGTTGAGATGATCTTCAATGAGAGATGTAAACATTAGAGCTTGTATGATTGTGCAGAAATATCAACTCGCATAATGAAACAAGATTCCCTCCCATGCAGTTTTCATTGAGGAGATTCAATGTACAATGCAACCATTTATTTTCTAAATAAAAAAATAAAATTGCAATGATAATAAAAGGTGCGGCCGAGATTTGACTGGACAAAAAATGTATTGGAGAGAATCCTCTCTTCTCGCATAACATATATGATCTGTAGGAGTTGTTGCGCATAACTTGTACCATGTTGTATTGCTTGTACTACAGTTAGCCCATATTTTTACTAAGTTAAAATATGTTCTAAATGCATGATTAAAAATAATAAATGTAATTCCATTTAATTATTTTATTATTTCAAAAGTCATTAAATATGTTTGGTTTTCAGAGCCAATGAATTTAATGAATAATCATGCATGAACATATCATCAAATGTTCTATCTGGAGCATTAGTCTTAACATTGTTTTCTCCAGGGTTCTTTCGACTTGGTCGAAACGTCTATAAGGTCGAAGCATTCGCTGTACAGAAGAAAAATGTGGACTTAGCAAAATATTCAAGGGAAGCATTGCTATTTCGACTTCGATGGATACAACGGCTAAATCAAAGGATAAAGGAGAATTCAAATTCAAAATACGTGTCAAGACACGCGTCCTCTCTTTAGATAAATTAAACGTTATTAGCAGTTAAGAATTAGTGTCTATAAATAATTTAGTTCTGTGATCGAGCAAAGGGTCACAATCCAAATACAAAAATCCTTACTAAACTTAAAGTACCCATGTCAACGAGAGAAACGAGTGATCGAAGGAGAATGTATGTAACTTTGAACCATTTATTTTCTTTGTAAAACATTTACATTCAATGCAATTTATCTTCTTTTCCAATTCAATACTCTGTTCATTTAATTTAGACCTTTTCTCTCCTTCTGTTTGTTCATTCGAATAAACATTCTTTCTTACAATTCAAGTCACATAAAGTTCAAACAATATTGAAAACATAAGAACAATAATGAATACTAATTATCTTGAAAATATAAACAAAAGCACTATGTCCCGAGATTTACTAGTTGATCTCTCTTGTAATAACTCAAACTAGCGTTGTTTACCAAATTTCACAGTAAACAAATTGGCACGCTCAGTGGGACTGTGTGCTTTACGTTTAAATTTTGTTTAAAAAATCTAGTATAAATTAGCTTGTTCTGTATTATAGTTTGTTTCCAGAGTTTTGTATAGTGTATGCTCTTAAGGAACGGGAAATCTCTCCCTGAAATGGTTAGACCACCACCCAGAAATACAAGACAAAATATGGAAAATCCAATTGGAAACAATAATAACAGTGGTTCGAATCCATCAACCACTTCGAATGCCTCAGAGGCCATAACCTCCTCTGTAATCAGTGAGGCTGTGATCAATGTGACAGGGGCAACAATATCTGCCCCAACATCTTCAGTAATAAATGCCACAATGGCAATACCATCATCCACAGTGGCACCCCTGACAACCACAGAACCCATTTTGACTTTGGTTCATAACATGGAGAATAATTTCTCCCCAAACCGGTCAAATATTAATGGGGGTGGTGCAAGTTCGTTCACGTTTCATTTGCCCTTCTCCCAATTCATGGGTCAAGGCGCTAACAGGAATTATCAATATGGTATGCCTACTACCATGATGCAGGGCTTACAAACGGGTTCTTCGTTATTTTCAAAGGCAGCACCAGGCGTGTTTGTCCCTAATAATCAAACAGTTTCTGGTTCTGCCACTCGAAACAACGTGCCTGCATTAACTAATACTGCCTTGATGGCTATGAGGCAACAAATGGATGATAGTAATCATGATATGGTTAATATGCTAACACAACAGATTGGTACAGTGTTTAATCCTTTAATTCAAAATACTAACCAAAGTTACCAAATATTAGCCACACAGATGGGAAGAATTGCTGATTTCTTTGGGGCTCCTCAAGTCCCTAATCAACAAGTTCCCCAAATTCAAAATGTAGTGCCTTTGCAAATTGCACAAACACCAAATAATGCCATGGTGCCTGCACAGATTAACGTGGCTAATCCTGTAAACCAAGTCCAACAACCTACACCAGTGGTCGAACCACAAGTGCAGCCTCAGGCACAACCACAGGCTTTGCCCCAAGTCGAACCAAATCCTAGAATAGTCTTGGTAAATAGGAACCAAAATGCTGATGACGTAGTTAGGAACGTCCAAAATAATAATTTTGTTGGACAAAATAACATTGCAAATTTGGTCGAAACCATCCTGGCACAAAATGGTTTAAATATAGGCATGCATAGGCCTCATTTTGTCTCTGCCTTATTAGAATATGTGCTTCAAACAGAATTACCAAGGGGTTGGAAAATCCCAAAATTCACCAAATTTGCTGGTGATACTAGTGAATCAACTGTTGAACACATAGCAAGATATTTGACTGAGGCAGGGGATTTAGCAAACAATGAGAATTTAAGGATGAAATATTTTCCAAATTCTCTAACGAAAAATGCTTTAACATGGTTTACTACTCTCCCCCCACATTCAATTTTCAATTGGAATCAATTGGAGAGGGTTTTCCATGAACAATTTTACAAGGTACAATCTAAAATAAGTCTCAAAGAATTGGCAAGTGTTAGGCGCAAAACTCCTGAGTCTGTGGATGATTATTTGAATAGATTCCGTTTGCTTAAGGCTAGATGCTTTACTCAGGTGCCTGAACATGAATTGGTCGAAATGGCTGCTGGTGGCCTAGATTATTCGATCAGAAAGAAATTAGATATTCAACATCTAAGAGACATGGCCCAATTGGCTGATAGGGTTCGACAGGTTGAACGCTTGAAAGCAGAAAAGGCCAGAAACTCTAAGTATCATAAGAAAGAAAAAGTTGCTTATGTCGAAACACATGATAGTGACCAAGAGTACGATATCTCTTATGAGGATGTTGAACAAGGGGAAATAGACTTAACAGAATTAAAACCTGGTCCCCCTTATATTTGCAAACTTTTGAAACCTTCAAATGGGAAAAATCCTGTTGAACCAAAAAATGATAAATATGTGTCAAAGACTTACACTTTTGATATAACAAAATGTGATCAGATTTTTGATTTATTGGTTACTGATGGCCAAATTGTGGTTCCTAAGGGTGTTAAAATACCACCATTAGATATGAGAAAGAAAAGAGGTTATTGTAAATATCATAATTTTCTTGGACACAGAACCTCACAATGTGTACTTTTCAGGGACTTGGTCCAAAAGACTTTGAATGTGGGAAGACTCAAGTTTGGTGAAAAGCCCAAGGCCATGAAGATTGATGCTGAACCTTTGCAGAATGCTGACACACTCTATGCTGAACCACAGGAAATCATGATGGTCGAAGCCATGGAGGTCACAGAAATGCAAACAGAAGAAATCCCTGAAAAAGAGTATTTCGAGAAAATGAAAGTAGTTTATCCTCGTGCTGAAGAGGATCTAATTGACTTCCTGAATAGGTGCAAACTGGAGAACAAAGGAGTTATGCTTTGTCCCCGTTGCAGTGCTGTTTGTGATAAGGAGGCTACTGAAGGCCTTAAAAAGTTTCAACCTGTAATAAATAGGCAGGGGGCAAACCCAAAACAGTACCAAGATAAAGGGAAAGGTATCGTGACTCGACCAAACAATCCTGTCAAAACTGGTCGAAGCCCAACTTTTCGACCTCCTAGTTCGATCCCTGAGGGGCGTTGGATGCACCAGGGAATGATAAGGTTCAACAAAGGGGCAATGGAAGTTGGCTCCAGTGGTACCAAACCAAACTATTTAGGGGATGCTAACAAATATTCATATAAGAATAATTAGAAAGGAAAGCATCCAATGACTATGACACAATGGCGTAGGTTCCAACGCCAGAAGAAATTGGCTGCAGCAAATGCTCAACCAAGCCAATACAAAGAAGTGGCTAGAAGGCCAGCAAATGAGAGAATCCTTCCCCCAATAGATGAAAATAAAATGGAGGATGATGATTCGCTGGATTCTGAGCCAGATTTTGATGTCATATGTGTGGTTTCTATATTGCCATCAGAATATGATGTCCAATCTGAAGTAACTGAGCTCGAAACTGATTTCGACCAGTTAGAATTGGCTGAACCAAAGCCAATGTGCTATTATGTTATGAACAATGGCTGTATCGAAGAACAACAAGCTGCATTCGAAAAGCCAGACTTAGGAATGAAAAGCTATCTCAAGCTTATCTTCATTAGAGCAAAAGTTAATGGAGTTGGGGTCAACAAGGTGCTAATAGATGGAGGCGCTGCTGTAAACTTAATGCCTCAGTCTATGTTGCCTAAAATTGGCAAATATGATTGTGATTTGCCAGCCCATAACATTGTTTTGTCAAACTATGAAGGCAAGACAAGATACTCTATGGGTGCAATCCAAGTGGATGTGGCTGTGGGTAGTATAGTTCGACCAACTTTATTCTTGGTTGTTCAATCCAAAGCCAATTTCAACCTGCTGTTAGGAAGGGAGTGGATTCATGGAGTGGGTGCTGTCCCATCTACCCTTCACCAGAGGTTGATACTATGGAGAGAAGATGGTTGCGTCGAGAATATCGAAGCTGACCAAAGTTTCTATATGTCAGAGGTAGATACTATTTCAAAACAAACCTTTGACAAAAACTTGGCAAATATTTCGCCATGCTATGACAGGGAAAGCGCTTTCAAGCCTTCTGATAACGTCATACACTCTGTCAAACTCCACCCAACCCAAGGTTTCATATGGGAGAGAGAGGAAATAGATGCTGCTTCCTCAGAGGATGAAGTAATACCACCAACTGGGTGGAATATCTACGAAGACTACTATGACTGAGTCCAATGCTTGGGCCAGGATTACGGCTTATATGGCCGAAACCAAACTAAATACGGCTTTGGAAGCTGATGTTCAACAAAATATGGCTGTAGAAGCCAAAGTCGAAAAGGATGGCAATCCTGTGCCACAAATTCAAAGGCTTGATTGCATTTATGATGACGAGCCCTTGGGGTTCGAAAGAGATCCATTAAATGAAACTCCAAAAATGCAAGCACAAGACCCTTTGGAAGAAATAGACATTGGAGATGGCTCATTGAAAAGGCCAACCTTTATTAGCGCTAACATTACTCCTAATCTAAAGGAAAAATTGGTGCTACTTCTTAAAGAATTTAGTGATTGTTTTGCTTGGGACTATAATGAAATGCCTGGACTGAATAGGGAAATGGGCGAACTGAGACTGCCAATCAAGGCAGGAAAGAAACCAGTGAAACAATTGCCAAGGAGGTTTGCACAAGAAATTATGTCCAAGATCAAGGTGACAGTTACTACTGTGCATGGCATCAGCGCCGTCATTGATAAGAGTGTCAAACACGTGGGATTAAAATGCCTTTTTCTATTCTCGTTCGAACTACTCGATCGAAACAGGCATTTTGGGGGCAATTTGTTAGCCCATATTTTTACTAAGTTAAAATATGTTCTAAATGCATGATTAAAATAATAAATGTAATTCCATTTAATTATTTTATTATTTCAAAAGTCATTAAAGATGTTTGGTTTTCAGAGCCAATGAATTTAATGAATAATCATGCATGAACATATCATCAAATGTTCTATCTTGAGCATTAGTCTTAACATTGTTTTCTTCAGGGTTCTTTCGACTTAGTCGAAACGTCTATAAGGTCGAAACATTCGCTGTACAGAAGAAAAGTGTGGACTTAGCAAAATATTCAAGGGACGAATTGCTATTTCGACTTCGATGGATACAACGGCTAAATCAAATGATAAAGGAGAATTCAAATTCAAAATACGTGTCAAGACACGCGTCCTCTCTTTAGATAAATTAAACGTTATTAGCAGTTAGGAATTAGTGTCTATAAATAGTTTAGTTCTGTGATCGAGCAAAGGGTCACAATCCAAATAGAAAAATCCTTACTAAACTCAAAGTACCGATGTCAACGAGAGAAACGAGTGATCGAAGGAGAATGTATGTAACTGTGAACCATTTATTTTCTTTGTAAAACATTTACATTCAATGCAATTTATCTTCTTTTCCAATTCAATCCTCTGTTCATTTAATTTAGACATTTTCTCTCCTTCTGTTTGTTCATTCGAATAAACATTCTTTTTTACAATTCAAGTCACATAAAGTTCAAACAATATTGAAAACATAAGAACAATAATGAATACTAATTATCTTGAAAATATAAACAAAAGCACTATGCCCCGAGATTTACTAATTGATCTCTCTTGTAATAACTCAAACTAGCGTTGTTTACCAAATTTCACAGGAAACAACTACATGAGATGACTTTGATGATTTAAAAAATGATTCATTATGAGCGAATGTTAAAATTCTATCTTCAAGATATTTCTATCAAGACTTGTTGAAGATTCTTCAGAGAAATTACTCATGAAAAAATTTGAATTTTGTTGACCAGACAAACCAATGTTGAATTCATCATCTGCACAAAATTTGGCTTTGGACGTTAACCGGATGATTCAACCTTGATTGAATAAACTAGAAGATTTTAATTTAGGACTTGATTGGGCGATTCAACCTTTGAGTGTGTTGGCACAACCAGGGTTTTAAATAAAGGTCCGCGACCGCGAAAACGGCCGCGACAAAACGGTTTTTGCAGGTGCCGATACCGTTACTGTGTATCACCGTTTTTATATTAAAGAACAAATTGTGATTAATTCACACCGCAACGACCGCAATTAGTGTCGTAACACCTGTACCGACCGAAATCGTGAAAACCTTTACGTAACCAAGACGCGACCGCGACCGTTTTTTAAAACCTTGGGCACAACAATTGAATTGATTCTTGCAGGCTAAGCAATAGCATGTTAAAGGAATGAAAGAAAAGGATCGAGACATTATTGTTGCAATCTATGATTCTTTTTAGAAGTAAAAATAATAAGATTACAACTATTTATAATGTGTAACTTGGTAGTCTAATAACGTTCAACAACTTAATTAGATAACTTAACAAAATTTTTTAACAAATTAATTTGCTATACTATATTATGTATTAATTTTTTAACTTAGCTTCTAACAATGTTTGCATGATCAAAATACGTTCTATATACATAGCGACACATTCGCGAATAATAAAGTATCATCTTCTTTAATATCATGAAAATCAAAATGTTCGAAATCTCACATTAAATATATCAAATGTTTAATGTAGTTATTTGACTCTTCCATCTATTAGACTAATTTTGTATGTTGAGTTATCCTCATGTATTTAAGTCCTAATAATTGGTGCTTTTATTGAGAGTTATGGCGCAGAAATGGCAATACCTATAAGCTGAGTTAAGGCGCTCCACCGAATACTAATAGGTGTGTGAATTAGCCACAAAAATGAAAGGGCTATCATCAAGAAAGTGTCAATATGGTGAAAGTTGTCGTCAATTTCAGCTCTTAAAGGGCTTGAGAATGTTAAGAGTTCCACATCGAGTATATTAAAATGTTCAGATATAACACTTAAGTCATTAAGGATTTCCACCTATATATATTGACTAATGTACTAACACAAAATAATAATTCGTTGTCATCGAATCAACTTATTCTAATTACTCTTGTCATTATGTTGAACAAGAAAAATAATAAGACAAATCTACTTTATAAAAATAATAAGACAAGTTAATACGCGTTTTTGTTATATATATGCTCCTAATAATAATATTACCTCAAAAGAAAAAAAAGCTCCTAATAATATAGCTCATAATTGTTGATCGTATGCCTCATGAAATCAACAGAATTATGTTCAAACGGTACTATCTTTATCAGTTATCGTATGCCTCATGTAAAATAATAAAGAAAAAGTCATGTGAGATTAGCTTAATTGAAAAGACATTGCATTATATATATGTGGTTGAAGTTCGATCTCAATCATTTCACTTATCCACGTACCTTTAAGGTGGAATTTCTAGCTACCACTAAGCTACTTGACAAAATAATAATAATAATAATAATAATAATAATAATAATAATAATAATAATAAAGAAAGATAGGTAGGAAATTTCCTCTCACTATCGTCGAGGGAATTGTAGCTACTAAGCGTGGCTCTGGCTCATCTTTGTGATTTGGACTTATTAATTGTATTTTATTCGTTAAAATATCAAATCAAAGAATGATTTGCTGTAAATCCTAGTTGATTTAACTAATGGAACTAACGGACAAGCTAATCATGTTATAGTATTCTTGGAGAACAGATCAAGACATGCATATAGCTAGCTCTCTGGTGATGGAAATAAATAACATATAAAATATTATATATGTATGATGTATATTTAGTTTGAAGGTTTATCATTAAGAACAAGGTATTTATGATTTGTTTGTAGGTAAAAAAAAAAATGGTACTGTATTACTGGTCAAGTTGTTGAAACAACTTAGACACCCTTAGGCTAAAGATAGTATATACAAATAGTTCTTTATTCACAATTTCAGTTTTCTTTTTGGTTGGGTATGTTAGAATAGAAAAATATCTTTAAAGATTTGCATTACTTTTATATTTTAGTTTGTTTAGAAAATATGTCAATAATTAGGTTTGGTTATTCTAAGTCTTATAATTAGGGGATTTAGTTTAAATTTAAATATATTCACTTGGTTATAAATACCAAGGTACTATAATAGTATTTTGTATGTAAATATTATATGTAAATATTCAATATAAATATTTCATATGTAAATATTTTATGTAAATATTGTATTTAGTTCATTCATACTACTTCATCAATAACATTTTTATTTCTTATTATTTTCCCCTATTTTTTCCCACTAAATACAACAAATTCAATATGGTATCAGAGCCATGATATTCACCTTAAAACACAATTCCGCTGCAATTTTTTTCGAGAAAAAATAACTCTCGTTTATTTTTCGCTTTACCTTTTTTTCTTCGTATAAACCCTAGCCGTTAGTAGGATTTCTTTTTGATTTTGTTTTACCTTTATGGTTATTGTTTAGTGCCTTTGCTTTCTATTGTAACCTCATTCATATATGTTACCCTGACACACCTGCAGCCTACATGCCACTTTTCCATGAATCCTTTACCTTTATCCACCGTTTTTTTCCAGATTGATTGTGTCTCTCTTGGTCTTGTTTTGGTGGTCTAATTTTCCGTTTGTGATACTTTAATCCGCGGTTCCCGTTTGTGATGCTTTAATCCGCGGTTCCCGTTTGTGATGCTTTAATCCGCGGGCTTCCCGTTTGTGATGCTTTAATCCGCGGGCTCCGTTTGTGATACTTTATCAGCGGGTATTTTTACATAATTTGATACGGATTCATTGCTTCGGTCGTTGCTCAACTACTTCTTTGGTTGCTGCTCTTCGTTGGCTATGCTATCAATGGATTTAATTTATTTTCAGGGTTAATTTTGTAACAAGCTTAAAGCTTAGGAAGCTTTAGCTTGAGGGGGAGTGTTAGAATAGAAAAATATCTTTAAAGATATGCATTACTTTTATATTTTAGTTTGTTTAGAAAATATGTCAATAATTAGGTTTGGTTATTCTAAGTCCTATATTATATGTAAATATTCAATGTAAATATTTCATATGTAAATATTCTATGTAAATATTGTATTTAGTTCATTCATACTACTTCATCAATAACATTTTTATTTCTTATTATTTTCCCCTATTTTTTCCCACTAAATACCACAAATTCAACAGGTACATGGGTTGCTTTTTTATTGTGGAATCAAGCATGGGCTTGTGAGGTTACAATTTAGATACTGTTCTAATGTTGATAAAGAAAGTATTGATCAAGTAAAGATTGCCATTTTATATGTATTTTGTTGCTAAGAGTTATTTTGTAACTATTATTTGGTGTGATATATATTATTTGAATATATCTTATGAAGTGGACGCTATATGTTTTGAAAATATATTTACTTGTTTGCGTAATATCTCATTTGGTTGATTGGGAACCCTTTCCAACTTACAAAAAATTGTGTAAGGCTATACTGAATTTTACTATGATTCTTCATATCAAGGTTCTACTTTGGATGATAGTTGTGAAGCATAAAGCATAAATATTTAAAAATATTGTCTATAAGCTTTGGGGATGCTTTACATTTGTTTTAATTGTTTTACTTTTAGGCAACGATTACAATCTGAGGCTCTTGTCTTCGGGTTGTGGGGAATAATAATTGCGGCTGGAGCTACCTTCCGGCAGTGGGTAATAGCGGGGGAATTCTCTCGGTGTGGAACAAGGTAAAAACATCTCTTGTTTTTACTTTTACAGGTGAAGGGTTTGTTGGTGTGTGCTTAGACTTATTGGTGGAGAATTATAGATGTTTTATTGTTAATGTTTATGCGAAATGTAATCTCTGCGATAAGAGGAGATTATGGGGCGAGATCCTTATGTCTAAGAGAGGGTTTGGTGATGGTTTGTGGTGTGTGATGGGGGATTTTAACTCTGTTAGAGATAACACGGAAAGGAAGGGGTTGAGAACGCCTTTGCCTATTGGATCAAATGTGGAGATGAGGGAGTTTGTTGATTTCCTTGTTGCTTGGGATTTGATTGATAGAAATTTTACTTGGTTCCATCCTAATGGTATCTCAATGAGTCAGCTAGATAGAGTTCTTGTCTGGTCTTCTTGGTGTGATTTATGGGGGGATCCGTCGGTCCGGGTGTTGGAGAGGGATGTGGCGGATCATTGTCTTCTTGTGATAAAATATAGTTCCGAAGATTGGGGTCCAAAACCGTTCCGATTCAATAATTTTTGGTTTCAAAATAAGGAATTTCGAGGAGTATTTACCAATGCTTGGGCTTCTTGTGAGGTGGATGGGTGGATGAGTTTTATCCTTAAAGAAAGACTCAAACATCTTAAGGGTGTTTCAAGGAGTGGAATGTCGTCACTTGGATCTTAGATTTGGATCTAAAGAGTGAGGTTGCTGGGTTGGAAGACGTGGAGGTGGTGGAGAGGAAGAGGTTGTTCGAAGAATTGTGGGTGTTGCTTAAAAAGATTGATGCTTTGACTTATCAAAGGTAACATTCTAAGTGGTTAAAGGAGGGTGACTTAAACACACGATTCTTTCATAATTGTATCATGGCGCGGAAAAGAATAAATAATTTGAAGGTATTGAGGACTCCTAGGGGTTGGGTTGAAGGACCGTCCCTTCTTAGAAAAGAGGTGGTGACCTACTTTAAAGACCATTTTGATGATGATGGTTGGAATCGTCCTACTCTAGATGGGATTGCTTTTCAACAATTAGCTGGTGCCCAAGTAGAGGAATTGACGGCTATTTTTACCTTGGAGGAAATTACGGAGGTGGTCAAAGGGTGTGATGGGTCAAAGAGTCCGGGACCGGACGAATTTAATTTTGCATTCATCAAGGAGTTTTGGGATTTGTTGAAGGGATGTGCGTATCTTATTTGATCAATTCCATAGTATTTCTTGTCTCCCTAAAAGCATTTATTCTTATTTCCTTACTTTAATCCCTAAAGTGTCCTCCCCACAAGCCCTTGGGGACTTTAGGCGCCTATTTCTCTACTTGGTTGTCTTTATAAGTTGGTAGCTAAGGTGTTGGTCGCCCGCTTAGCGAAGGTGATTGGGGATTTAATGCCAAATACGACGTTTATTAAAGGAAGACAACTTATTGATAGGGTGTTGGTGGTTAGCGAAGCTATTGACTATGCTAAAAATTCGGAAAGGAATGCTTGATTCTTAAGGTTGATTTTGAAAAGGTGTATGATTCGGTGAATTGAGGCTTTCTGGATTACATGTTGGTAAGATTTGGGTTCGGAGAGAAGTGGCGTGTATGGATGAAGGCTTGTATTTGTTCCGGTAACATGTCGATTTTGGTGAACGGATGCCCTTCGGAGAAAATCAATATTAGAAGGGGATTGAAGCTAGGGGATTGATGACAGGAATTTATATGGTATTTTTAATAGTATTATTAGTAGTAAAATGACCCAGACAGACCCAAATACGAAGGAAAACCTACAGAATCAGAGAAAAGCATCAAAGCAAAGCAAAGAATACAAAAAGACAAGAAAAAACCAAAAAATAAAGAAAAGTGTTGTTCATCGTGCCACGATGGCTTCCATCGTGCCACGATGGAGGCTACTTGCTCGCCAAGACAACAACAGAAGAAAATCTGAAGAATATCTGTTCATCGTGCTACGATGCACCTCATCGTGGTACGATGCACCTCATCGTGGTACGATGACATTACATGGCGACCAAGCTGATGAAATGCACAGGATCAATTATAATTTTGAATCGTATCTTCCCATCGTGTCACGATGGACCTATCGTGCCACAATGGCTTGCTGAGGCCCATTACGAAAACTATAAATAGAGCTCTAATTCCTCATTATAATTCATTCAGAAATAGTAGAACACTTTCTACTATAAGGAGGTGTTCAGAGGAGCTCTAAGGGCATAGTTTTCTCCCCTTACGGGAAAACTAACTCAGCAAGGTATGTTTTCTTTAGGCTTTTGTAATTAGGTTATTCTTTTGTAATTTAAATATGTAGTCTTTTGTATTAGATGCCTTAGGTTGTGGTGGAGACGATGAACTCCCCTATGAATATTTGGAGTCTGTGATTGAGTCAAAGTTATAATAAATCGTTATTCAGTATTATGTTTGTTATTTACTTTCTTGCACTTAATAACGCATTCTCGTAATCTGGCCGGATAAGCGAGAGCGCCCATAGAATAAATGTTAGGGTAAACTTTAGTATTTATATTAGAGTAAGCTTTAATATTTGTCCGGATCTAGTAGTAAATATGCTAGGTGAATAGAGACGGTAACATCCTGAACTAGTTGTGAACTGAGCAATTAGAGGAGGAATCAGGAACAAGGTGTGAACTGAGCACTTAGAAGCTGAACAACCCGATACTAGGACCTAGAGGCATTGGATGGGTGAAGATAATAATGCATGTATAACGAACAACTGACTTAGTAATTAGGGTATGTGACACAGCGAGGTTAGGCTCTCGTAGGTACCTTAGTCATTAACGTAGGGAAACTTCAATATACATAGGGTAATAGTAAGGTATTACCACAACAAGGATAAAGTCACCGCCGGATAATAATCTGAATAACTATGTTATACACCGTTCATGCCAAATATGAATAAGGGAGTAAGTCCAACCACCATACCTATCCTCTATGTTTCTGAATCATTATCTTTATTTGCTGCAAGCATTACACTACTTTTATAAAAACCTTTTTCCAAAACCAAAGCGAATGCAAAACGAACAACTTAAATAACGCTAACGAAGCTTTGGTACGATCCCTGTGGATACGAACTCATTCTAGACACCTAGAATGTGAATTATTACTCGACGATAGACTGGTACACTTGTCAGGATGCAGTCAGGGATCCACTAGCTCCTTTTATTTTCCTTATTGTGGCGGAGGGTTTGGGGGCACTTATGAGAATGGCGGTGAACCGAGGCCGGTTTCAACCTTTTAAAGTAGGAAGGAGTGACTTTCCAGTGTCTATTCTTCGATATGCGGATGATACTTTGTGAAAATCCTGGCACGCTAAGCACAATGTGCAACACGATGCTCTAAACACTGTGACAGTTCTACCACGTAATAATGCAAAGCAAATTAAAGAAAACAAATAAAGAACACAAAATATTTGTTAACCCAGTTCAACGCAACGCACCTAATCTGGGGGATACCAATCCAGGAAGGAAATCCACTAAGTAAAGCTAGTTCAAAGTTCTCAGCAAACGCCCCGTTTATAACTTATCACCTAGCAACTACCCGTCTAGACTTCTACCTAGGAACACCTAGATACGAGAACCTCTGCTCACCTCCTCTCAGTTTGAAGACTTCCTGCATAAACAACCTCCGGTTTACTAATCTTCGCACTGGCTCAATAAAATTAAAACGGAGACACACTCCTAGAAAACTAAACACTCGTACCTAAAGGCTTAGAGTGATGTAAACCTATGCTCCTTGCTTAAAAGCTTCAGAGCGCAAATACTTGAGATTACAACTCAATAAAAACGCAGTCCTTATACGTGCATCAAAGTGATACAAGCAAAGGCTCACAATTAACAAGACTCAAACCCTAAAAACTCTATTCTTCAATAACGGCTTAAGTGAATAAAACTAGGTCTGGAGTCGTCCTTATATAGCCACGAGTAGCATGGGCTTCCTGAGTAAATCGGGTTTAAATAATACAGCTGGTGTAGAGAATATCCAGCTACAATCTTCTTGAAGATATATTTGAAATAAATCTTTTTCCAATCTTCACAATAATTTCCAAAGCAATCTTTTAAACAAAAGATATGTTTAGAAAATAAAACCTTTCTTAAAGCACAAGATATGATTCAGGAGAGAGAAACACGCATAAATAGGAAACGCGCATGCTTGGCGCACAAGTAACACTTCCAGTAACATGATCTGATGCTTGAGGCATCATGTCGCCCATCCTGCTTCAAGGTTTGTTTTACCAAAAATGCAGCCAACACCAAAGACTCAACACTTTATGCATTAGAGAGGCCTCGGTGGACAATTTATGGATGTTGAAAGCGGTACTTAGAAGGATTTGAGATGGCTTCCGGTTAAAGGTGAATTTTTGGAAAAGTTGCCTTGTGGGAATCAATGTCTCAAATGACTTTATGTTAATGGCCTCCGAGATTTTTTGAATTGTCGGATTGTTAACTTGCCTTTTAAATACTTAGGCCTCCCGGTGGGAGCTAATCCAAGATTATGCTCGACATGGGCACCAATGTTGGAGACAATTAGGCGAAGACTTGGCTCTTGGGGCAATAAATATGTTAGCCTTGGTGGTCGTATTGTGCTCATTAACGCGGTGTTGAATTAAGTACCAATTTTTTCCTCTTCTTTTTGAAGATGCCGGCTAAAGTTTGGCATAAGGTGGTGAAAATTCAACGTAATTTTTTATGGGGAGGGCTATCGAATAGGAGAAAGTTGTGTTGGGTGAGGTGGTCCGAAATTTGTAAGCCAAAGAAGGAGGGTGGATTGGGTATTAAAGACCTCAGAATGATGAATAGTTGCTAACTTACTAAATGGAGGTGGAAGTTTCTTGTGGATGGGGACGAGTTGTGAAAAAAAATAGTGATGGCGAAATATGGTGAAATTGTTGTGGGTAATACTAGATTGGAAGTAAATGACTTTGGGGCGGGAGCTTCGGTGTGGTGGCGGGATATTTGCCGGTTGGATAGTGGAGTTGGGTAGTTTTCCCAAGTGGTTAGTAAAAAGGTGGAGAATGGTATCACCACTAAATTTTGGAAGGATGTGTAGGTAGGGGATCAAGCTTTTGAATATAGATTTCCACGCCTTTTTGGGATCTCGGTTCAAAAAGATATACTTGTGTGTGAGGTTGGTAGGTGGGAGAATGGGGATTGGAGGTGGCATCTTGTGTGGCGGCGGAAATTTTTTGTTTGGGAGGAAGGAATTTTACAAGAATTGATGGACTTGTTAGCTCTTGTTCGTATGTCGGATGCGAATGATAGATGGATTTGTTTTTGCATTGTAGATATACAGTTAGAATTTGGTATGCTATTATGAGATGGTTTGGGGTGGTGGTGGTTCTTCACAACTGTATCAATGTCTTATGCGATGCTAGTAGGGTGCAAATCGAATAAGAAGCGCAGAAAAGGTTTGCCTATTGCGTGGCTTGCCTTTTTTTGGGTGGTGTGGAAGGTTAGGAATGACCGTGTCTGCAATAACATTACGGTGGAGGTGTTGGCGGCGGTGGAACTGATTTAAAGGCTTTCTTGGCTATGGTTTGTGAACAACACCGCAAAAGGGCCGTGTCTTTTATATGAGTGGGTTTGGAACCCGGGTGATAGCATGCTTCGATGAGCTTCTGCCTGGTGTTTGGTGTTCCTCGTGTTGGTTGTTTGGCCTTTGGTGGGTCTGTGCTGCTGCTTCTGTTTCGTGTGTCCACTGGTGTTTTTTGTTTTTCCTTGAGCTTTGTTGTTGTGTGTGGTTGGTGTTGTTTGTTGTTGTCTTGAGACTAGTTTTTGATTCCCCCTTTTAGCTTGTGAATTGACTTTTGCTTTTGTATCTTTTAAGTCTTTTTGGTACCCCTTGTACTAAATTGTGCTATTAATAATAAATTTGCAATTCAAAAACAAAAAAAAAAAACTATTGCCAAATATTGCAACAGTTATAAAATGTCCCCTATTTCTATAGTTTAGTGTTCCCAAAGAGCAAGAAAAAAATGCCCCCACCACTTTAAACAGTTTGGTCGGAAATGTCGTAAGAAATGCAACCTTTCTTACGAAATTGGGCTCATTACCTACGAATATTTTTGTGGGAAATGGAGAGAATTCTTGTATCTGCACAGACAATAGACAACGCTCGCATAACAGACGCTTGAAAAACGTCCCCTTCTTTTAGGCAACGTTTGCATAAAAGACGCTTGAAAAACATCCCCTTTTTTTTAGGCAACGTTTTTCACAGTATCGACATCATTTTTCAACTGTTGTCAAAGACAATAAATATTGTAGTTTGGGCTAGGGGAGGGATTCAAAATGATCTAACCACTTTTCTCAACTTGCTTTCTTCTAAAAATACTTTCTTTTTCACATCAAACTGAAAATCCCCCCAATTTATTATTTTCTTTCTACTTCCCAAATAATTCTAATTACTTTGTTGCATTAATCTCTGTGGAGATGAATTTATAAATTTTATTACTTGACAAATACATACCAAATACAACAAATATAATTCCATAGAGAAAATGTAAATTTTAAGTGCTCAATACATAAAAGTAATTTAAGAATTTATAAGTAAATAAAACAAATGAATTGTTTTTTTTTCTAACCATTTTAAACTTAAATTTAAGAAATATATTACTTCAAAAGACAAAAGAGAACACTTAAAAAAAGATTATAAAACTAATGGGATCCAAATCCCTATATTACAGTGTCACCTCAAACACTAATGTTTTTTAATTACTAAAGTTTAGTTTAATATAGACAAAAATAAGTATACTAGATACTTAACCCCAACAAAATTATAGTAGACAGTAGAATTAATGTCCTCGAATAAATCGGTCTTTATGCCAAATTGTATCTTCTTGAAAAAAATACCTATGATTGCACAAAGAGGAAGCGGCAAACCCACCTCAATTAAGTGTTGTGATCCTCTCCATTTTTTCTTTCTCCATTTTTTTCATTATTAAAGTTTAGAAAATATAAATGCAATATTCTGACAATGGTGGGTCCTACTATTTAAAGAAAAATGCTAAATAGTATTCCTAGGGCATAAGTTAAACTTATTAATAAATTTTTTTTTTTTTATAATTTGTGCATCCAATACCCCGAAATTATAGAAAGTTATATTTTCAATATTAACTTTATCTTTATTTTACTTTTTTATTATGTTTAACAAGTGCCGAAGACAATGTTTAGCATGATCCTTATATAAAATATATCACACAATTCTTCAAAACTATAATAATTAAGAAGAAAATTGGAGAAAACAAATGAAAATTGAGGATCCTCGTAACTCCTCAAATATTACACGTCAAAAGGTACCTGATTGCTTCCCCAATACGAAACCAATGGATTTCATACCAAAATTAACAATAAGGTAATTAAACCATTTATCATGTTTATAGTCAAGAAAATCACAGGGCCAATTTTGTAAATGACTAGTAAAAAAGCATAATTTGTTGTGGGGAATATTTACCTAGTCGTCAAGCAAACAAACAAAAGATCACATAGTATTAATTTTTTGTAAGCTTATTAGCCACAGCCCATTAATATATTATATTTATAAATATAAATAAATAAATAAAAAACCTCCAAAGCCACCACCACATATGGAACCAAAGGGAGAGAAAACCACAATCAAGTAGACATAAGCTATAAGAAGGAGAAGAAGCTAGTATATGGCTCTCCAAAACAAGTATCAACAACTTCGAGATGTCACAAGATCTAGTGCTGTAATATAAATATATATTGGTTTATATATCTCTTGTGTGTTTAATTATTGTGTGTATTATTAATGGATAATAATTGGCAGATGAACAAAGCCTCAATTATAGTAGACGCCTCCAAATACATACAAGATTTGAAGCAAAAAGTGGAAGGACTCAACTCTGAGTTAGGATCAATTGTTGAATCATCAACCCTTCAAATGGATGAGCAACCTAAGGTACTTTTTTTAGTATTATTACACAAATTTTTTTCCTATATAAAAAAAAATGTATTCAACAAGTACAAGGAATACTCAATTTCTGTATATATTAAATACACATGTACTACCTGCGCGATGTGAAAACCCTTAAACAAAACTCTTTTTTCACTAGCGCGCCCTATAAATGAACAATTTTAAAGAAAATATTTTAATTCCATAAGTAAACTCAATAAACTATATCCTCCTTAAATATTGCCAAATAATTCTTCATCTCCTCCAAATTACCAAAACCACCGTCAACCATGCAATAAACTTATCCCGCCGATATACTTCTTGCCACCCCATAAAACACCGTCACCATTTTTGTATCAAATGAGATAAACCTTGGAAACACCCTAAAAAACACAACTAATCTAAATGTTTTGTCAAACATCATAAAAAATGGAGCAAGTAAAAAATAAATATGAGGAAATCGATTTTGAAGTGAACGAAAGCAAAATACACAAGAGTTGCCAAAAATAGGGTTTTGAGCCGTGTTTTGAGCTGAGTATCCTCTAAGCAATCTCTATGCACGAATTAATAATCACTTTTGACGGAATAACACTGTCACAAATCTTTCAAGAAACATCACAGAAGATTATATCTTACCCAGGTTTTTTTTTTCTAGTAAAAATTTAAGGTGAGGGATGATGTCCTAATTTAAAGCGGAGAAAACCTTATCACCTAAGTTTTCCAATGATATAGACTTTCTTAATAGTATACCATAAATTCATTCTTTTGTAAAAATGAAAAGAAAAAACATGGTTCATTATTGCCACTTCTAGTGTTTGTCTAGAAAAATGTATTCCCTTATAATTTTTATCTTTATTTTGAAGGTGAGTGTGAAAACCCTAGAAAAGGGTTTCCTAATCAATGTGCTTATAGAAAAGAATAGACCTGGTATGTTGGTGAAAATACTGGAAGCTTTTGAAGATCTGGGACTTGATGTGCTTGATGCTAGGGTTTCTTGTGAAGACACTTTCCAGCTAGAAGCTGTGGGAGGAGATGTAAGTAAGACAATAAATTATATTAGTATTTTTCTACCATTTCTCTTTTAACTCTTTAAGCATTCTTTTTACACTTTTACCTTTTAAATTAAATAATTGAATTAACATGATTTTTGAAAACCTATATATATAAAGACGCGTTCTCACTTTGTACACGTGTGGGCATTGTTCAATATTTGTGAGAAAATCTTAATGTTTTTGCCTTTTTGGAGCTCCAAGAAGTATATGACTATGGGAGGCTAATGCTATGATGGATCACCTTTACAAGTAGTTTACTATGGACAAGTGATCAATACTATTATAATGAATATGAATTTTACAAAATCTACCGTTGAATTGATAGTTTATTTCATATAGATCATCCATAAAAAAATTTGAAAAAATTGAAGATAATTTTAATATGTTATTGAGATCCATTAAGGTTAACGGATTATAAAAAAAAATTAATACCGTTAATTTTGATAGGTCTCATTAACATATGATATCCACTCGTGCATGGCTAAATATCTAAATAAGCTGTCTATTGTAACTAATCACCAGATATAGATTCGTTTGTGAATGATGAACATTCCGGTACATATATTATGTGAATATGTACCGGTACACGATTTAGGTGGATGATTTTGATTCAACCACAAATAATATTTAATATAGAAAAATTAATAAATACTATTTATAAATCAATCAAAATCATCCACCTCAATAAATATACGAATATATATCCACATAATATGTGTACTAAAGAATTCACCTTTGTGAATTCTCCGAGTTTAGCGTCTTTTTGATTTGAGATATCATTCCACCATTATAATATATATTTTTTTTTATAAAAAAATGATTTTATATACATTTTATTTTTGGGCCATTACCCGTAAATAATATATCTAACCAATTATTATTTCGGTCAGAATTTATATTGGCTGCTACTGCTAGAGGAAACAACAGATGATAATAAATGATATAACTCCTTTTTCCCTTAGTAGCAAACCACGTACAAGTTTGATTTTATTTGACACATTTGAAAGCTCAAAGATTCAATGTTATATTACATATATCAAAATGAGTGATAACTATAGCTACACTCAATCTAACACTTTCTTTTCAACCAGCTATCTTTATTTGATAAAATTTATATATGTAATGTGTAATGTCTAGAGAATTTTAGAGAACTTTGTTTTCTTGGTCTCTAATTTTGGTCTTTTCTAAGGAGACAAAATTCTTCAAATGCCTATTGTAATTTCATACGGAATAATTTCAATCTAAGTCCCTGTTTAATAAACAAGCCAACCACAAAAAAGAGCATGGATTAATTTTATTATATTATATATATATATATATATATATATATATATATATATATATATATATATATATATATCTTGTTGTCTAAAGATGTTAAATATTGAAAAATAAAATATATGATGGTGCCAAATATAATTCCTCTCTCTCTCTCTCTCATGTGATTCTTGTTGAATATATATGCATGCAGAGTCACAAGGACGACAGTATCAATGAGCAAGTGGTGAAGCAAGCAGTGTTGCAAGCTATCAAGAACACGGACGACTAATCAAATGGATTGATACATACAAAAATAATTAATAAATCCAGTACACTTTTTTGTCTTGTTTTATAAGCTTCAAATTTGTACATATATATCCAAACTCAAACAATATTTGTGATTCCATCATCATATTCAGCCAAAACTTGAGGTACCTACCATATACTTCAATGGCCCTTAGATATTGATATATATATGGCTTATCATGATCAATATCGTCTCAAAAATGAATGAATGGACACACATTTTCCAACTTGATTGATGTATATATATATAGTATATAGTAGTAACATTTTGGCTTTAAGTGTTGGTGGGGAAGATAATAAGTTTTCTTTCCCTACAAAATATTGGCCTATTGGCACAAGAGTTAATTGCTTGTAATTGTTGTAAACTTTAACCTTGTTCAAACCAACAAGAACAAAGAGTTGAGTAAATGATGATAGTAATCAACAACTAAACAGTCTAAGTACGTAACAAACATTATATTCAACCAAAGAACAAAAATCTAGCAAATTTACAATCAAACAAAGAACTATGATATAAAGCGAGTAGAAAAACAAACACATTAAAATTATTTATTCAGTATCGGCCTAAATTGATCTATACATCGGGAGGAAAGAAGCATTTCTCTGAATCTTATTATTATTAAGTCTTTATAAGAGATACAAAAGAGTTATGAGAAATTAACTTCACGAGCTCAACATGAAAAAACCATACTTTCTGCCCCTTTTGCCTCCCTTAATTCTCTCAACCTACAAGATGAACATTGCTCCGGATTGGACCAAAGCCCCACCTAGATGTTGTATTGGGTTGCCCGACCCATAAAATAACAGTGCATATCATACGATTGATTTGCCCTGATTACCTGCCACTACCGCTCAACAGGGACACATGGACATATTTTAAGGCCTGCCAAGGCACATTCTAGGTCTCTACAAGTCTAATATTATATATAAGGCATGCCGAAGGATACCTCAGGTATGAAATATTTAACCCTAAATACCTCCCGTTATAGGAAAAAGGTGAAAACGTGATTAATATCGTTTTAACCTTTATCTCGATAACAATGAAGAAATTCTCATATAATGACGTTCTGGCGACCACATCCCATAAGGGAAAGACCCAATGTTCATGGTTGGATAGGTTACAAGCAAAAATGGATTCACCCAAGTGACTAAGGTGAGAAAAATGCCACATAAGGTGGAAAGCCAGCACAAGGTCTCAAGGCATAAAGCAAAACCTGCCAGGATCAAAGCAGAAGATGGTTGATGAACTTTTTCCAACTATAGCCGCATAACTGGCAGTATCCTTGTAACGTGACAAGAATCACTAAAGGCCGGAGAAATCTAGAAAAGTTGTTTGGATCGAAGAACCCCACAAGAGAAAAAAGGGAACGCCCCCACAACCACATAAACGTCGACCTATATTTCATTTGGAGAATACTGGGATGCCCACCATCGAAACTCTCAATAAAGGTCGTCATCGCCAACCATGATGTTCATAGAATACTGGTTGACCAAGGTAGTTCCTCCCATACGACGGCTGCGACTTACGGGGCCTTAATGGTGCCATAACCAAACTGCAGGGGTCCATAAAGCTTCTAGCGGAGTAGAGGTAGAATTTATTTAATTTAGTAATATAGAATGAGAAAAATAAGGGAAAAATAAATTAATTAAGAGATAAGAGGGTTTATGCCTTTGGAGGAAGTAACCTAGTTAAACATATATATTAGTCGAAATGACGAGTCCTAAATTAAGAGTAAGATTGATTAAGTTTGTCTACGAATCGTTGTGCTATGGTTTGGTACTAATAATAGAGAGTTGGTTAGTTTAATAAATCTAACACAATATAAGGATTTATGAACGAATTAAAGCACTACAAAAAAAATTGTTATTTGCAACACATAGATAGCAACAGTTTTGTAGAACTGTTGCTAATATAAAAACAAAACAGTTTTGGTGAACCGCCGGTGTGGTTTTAGTGAACCGGCGGTTTATTTTGGTTTACCAGCGGTTCATTGGTGAAATTTTTTCTCACTTCCTAAACCCCAAAACTTGCGCAAAGAGGAAAAAAAATCCCAAATCTACTTCCCATTCAGAACAAACGAATCAGCTAAGAACACCATTCACGATCTATACGGCGAAACCGCTCTCGATCTCGCTCCGTTCACGATCTCGCTCTGGTCTTGCTCCGTTCACGATCTCGCTCTGGTCTTGCTCTGTTCACGATCTCGCTGCAATCTTACTCTCCTCGATACATTTCGCTCCAACATGGGCTCGATCCTCTCGCGGTTGTTATTCTTTGTTGGAATTTGATGTTGTCCTCTGTTTCTTCTCCGATTGCAGCGTAAGTTAAACTTCAACGCTCTAATTTAGTTCCTTTTCACTAATTATGCTTTGGATTGGATTTGAACGCTATGAATTTCGTGTTTAGGTTTTGCACAAATTGAATTCATTAGGTTTTGTAAAAATTGAATTTTGGTTACTGAATTTGTTCACCAAATTCCCTTTACTGTATGCGGTAGAATTGGATTATACTTATTGGATTGATTCTATAATTCACATTTCTAGTGGCATGTATTTAGATGATACATAGTTCTTATTCTTATAAAACTTTGTGTTCGGACAATAATCCCTGTATATTGATTGCCACAATCTTTATGTGTTCATAATGATTGCCACTCACTTTGTGTAGGTGATTTGTGATATGGTTTAGTAAGTTAACAAATGCAGCTTTTTCTCCTAGATGATTCATATAAATCTTAGCAGCTATGTCTTCCGATAAAAAATGAATTGAAAGTTAGACAAAAGTCTTACATAGCTCAGAGGTATGCACGCCTTAGTATGATTATAGTTGTGTAGTTTTGACTTATGACAGCATATATATAGCTATCCAATATATAATTTTCAGCGTTCAAAATAATACTTCTTAAGTCAAGTCTTCATTGCAAACTACTTCATAGCTATACTTCTTAATCAATTGTGTTTCATAAGTCTTATATTTATTTAGAGAAATTTGAATAAACTGATATGGTTTGAAAATATCAAATGTTGAGCCTTGAGGGACATGCATGAGCATAGTTTAATTGATTAGTTAAATTTTGTTGTTTTGATTTGTGCTGCTAAGTATGACAGACATGTAGTCTTGTTCTAAAAATCAATGGTATCTTGTCTAACTCGATCATTATTAGAAGTGCTTGAAGTGGATATCTTGACTAACTCAAAGATATATGCCCGTTTTGATCAATTTTAGGAAATTGTATTGCTTATTTGTTAGTTAGCCAAGACTTGAATTTAAATCATCACTACATAGCAAATGGAAATGAATGGTTGGTTTAACCTTTCTATTTCTTTTTCACTTTTATAGTTTTTTCTTCGTATTTTGTATTTTTTTTAGAGAGAATCCCGATACTCACTTCAAGTACATTGAAGCAGAAGCTGGTAAAGATGAACAAATTAAAGAGACATAGCATGTAATTATAATTAAAGCCAAGTTACCAGATCCACATTTTCTCTATACAATCAATATGATTTGTTATCATGAAGAATATGTTTGAAAGGTAAGTTTTTTGAGTGGTTGTATTTAAATTTGAAATATTCTATGTCATAGGTAAATTTCTTCTAATATTATATTTCTTTTTTATAGGTCAATTTCTTATATTACCTCCACACACACAAAAATCATGCTTATTAGGTGTTAAATGAATATTTCTTTTTTGGAGCAATGGCAGTTGTTAAATGAAGAATGTGAGAAGATGTATGCTAGTTTTTTTCTCTTCTCCGCATCTTCTTATCATCATATAATTATAACTTTTTAATTTAAATTCTATGTGCAGGAGTAATCATTTTCTTACTTGTTATCAGTTTATGAAGTGAACATGTTATTTCATTATGTTTGTGTCAGATATGTTGTGGAGTGCATGTCTGGGATTTGAGATTGGAAGGTAGTCGATTGATCAAGTTAAGTCCACTGCTTTGTCTGAAAGTAAGAGCACTTGATTTTCTGTAATTGGACCAATTACCTCTTTCAATGTCTGCCATAATGGAAGTTCTATATTATGGAAGGTAATCTACTCCTTTGTAATATACTAATATCATTGCTGGAACTGAAGAAAAAGAGCATGTTTGATTAGCTAAATCCAAATGGAAATAGATAGCTTTTCCCTGAAAAGTTGTGTTAAATTTCATGACTGAACATGTGGTTACTCGATGGTACCGAGCTTCATAATTGCTTTTTTTTTAAGCAATTAACATGTGTTAAATTTCATAATTGCTTCTTAGTTCTTAAGAATATACTGCATAACATTTTTGTTCGTTAGGTCAAAAGTTTCAAGCGAATGCAGAAGGTAATTCTGATTAGCTTGTAGATCCACCGAAGATGGAGGATAAGATCTGCGCTGTTCCACATGGACTTTCAACAGATTCAGACGTGGTTAAGAGGTAGCTATGAATTCTCTTATTCGATCTCTGTTTTTAAGTATTGATTTGTGATTTTTGGCGCATAAATTTGTGTGAATGAAGGGAATCGGAATCAATCTCGAAGAGATCACTTCGGAGTAACGCCGAAGAAGTTCGAGTTTCAAACGGAAGTGTTAAGACTTATGGATATTATTATCAATTCACTCTATGGTAACATAGATATTTTTCTTAGGGAACTTATTTCAAATGCTTCTGATGTAAGCTTATTCTTGTTTTTGAATTGAATAATTGTTGAATTTTGATTTTTATACATGAAATGGAACTTTGTATTAATCAGAAATGAGTTCTGTATTGTAGGCATTGGACAAGAAAATTTAGGTGAAGGTGACAACGCCAAGCTTGAAGTTCAGGTTAGCATTGTTAAATCTTTAATTTAAGCATCTATTTAGATCATTAGATTAGTTAATTTCTTTATTCTGAAGAGTTAAGAAGCAACTATGAAGCTCGAGTAACTGGTTTCACATGTGTCTCACTTTAAGAGTAACATTTTTTTTATGATTGATATAAGCTTTAGTGTTTCTGTTTAGGATACTGAAAGATGAGGAATATAAAAGGATAGTCAAACTTCATCTCCATGGGAGTTATGTATACATGGTCCTAGATTTTGACATTGATTAGGATTTCTTGTACTAATTTATATCTAAATTTGCTAATTTTGTTGCATATGAATTGTATAATTTGTAGGTTTGTACATTTAGATTGTTATGTAGTTTTTTAAATTAGGGTGGTAAAATAGTAATTGTAGATGGATTGGTTTTGGTAAAATATAGTTTGGAGTTTTAGATAGGATTTTGCTGAATACATGAATAGATAGGATTTTGGAACCATAATCAAATACATTCTCATCATCGAAGGTGGAATCTGTAATGTTCTCTTGTACGTTGCGGTGCTCACCCAAAATTATAGGAGTTGATAGGGTTGTGTTGCAGGGGTATTTTCATTATAGGTGTCCTGGTAAAGTTTCTAAGGTTATTGTGCCAATGATTTGTGTGCATTTGATGGTTTGGCTACTGAGTTGCTGTGTGAGGGGCGATATTTCATGGTTGGTAGCCAAGATTAATTTTCGCCTGTATATTTATGTGGATAGCTAGCTATTTGTGAGCCTTGGATGCAAGTGTTACTAATTACTAGTGTTACTAATTACTATATATTTGATCAAGTTTCATGCCTTTTATGCTTTCGGTTCAAATTACTAGTGTTACTAATTACTATTTCCTAGCTTGTAACACATCCTGCAACACGTCCCTGTGTTCTATTCTTTAAACAAGTTCAATGTATCAAGACTTTATTGATTTTATTGCAGGATGTAGATGAGAAGCAATGTATGATACTTCCAGTGCATTTGGAGACATTAGGTAGAATGATAACATGATATAATTGTAATTGTTTAGTGTATAAGTATATAAATTTGTAACTTTATGGTTTATATGTATGATTTATGGTTTTAGATGTATGATATTAACTCTATTGAATGACTTTAGTGTATAAGTATATTTTAGGTTTGTACTATTATGAATAAAACAGTTGAAACAATAAGTAAAATGTAAATAAAATAATTTTTTTTAAAATTTTTTTTTTCATAATTAGCGGCGGTTTCAAACCGCTGCAAAACTAGAAAAAAAAATAAAAAAATAATATAGCGGCGGTTTCAAACCGCTGCAAAACTGGCTCAAAATTTGTTTTTCATTTCATCAATAGCAACGGTTTCAAACCGCTGCTAAACTTATTGTGGCCGTTTGTGTAACGGTTTTCCAAACCGCCGCTAATTGAGCTACCAACGCTCAAATCTGCAACGGTTTGGCAACCGTTGGTAAAACTGTTGCAGCAGTTAAAAACCGTTGCTAAATTGTCCCAAAACCGTTGCTAAACACCTTTTTTCTTGTAGTGGAGGTAGTAAGCACCTTACTTCTTTTCTTGTATTTTTCTTATTTGCCCGCTTATACATCGCCTGGTGATACTTGAACTGGAAGCTCATAATTGATTTTTCTTAGCTGGTGAAGATTCGATAATTTTTAATGGAAGAAGGTGATGATGATGAGTTCTTGGATTTATGGAGAAAATCCACCTGCAAATATGTTAGCACTCCAACGCTCAAGTCAGTATTTGAAAGATGTAATAAAGAGTGTGAAATTGGAGTGGCAAATATTTCATGCATAGGGATTGATGTATGAATGCTTATATAGAAGAATATTAGGGTTTACAGTATAGTGGGGTTCCAATGTGTAGAGGATCAACCACATATAAAACCTGGATTGTCCTTTGCTTATGGGGCACGTTTGGATATTTGAGGTGTTTAACCTCTACCCGTGCTCATAGATTGTTACCGTGGTCATTTTGCCACGCGACTATCTTTATCCCATTGTGACGGGTCTCGATGTATGTTGGACTTTTAGCCGATCCAGAACAATACTTGTTATTACCCCATTATTTTTGTGAACATCATTCTTACCTCTTGTGGTGTTTTCTTTTCTAGCTTGACAATACGATGGTGAAATCATAGAGCATCGGGTTGAAGAGCATTAGCTTCCGTATGTTTAAAGGTGGCATCAGAGTCCTCTACAGTCTATTTCGATCAAGTTATTTTATTGTCGGATCTCTCTGATAGTGTAACATTGGGGAGCAAAATTAATAAATTTATGCTGTTTTTATTTGGAATTTGAGATGATATTCTATTTCTTTTCAAGTTGTTTAAATCGACGAAACTATTTGAAGACAATTTTTTTTATTTGTTTTATTCTGCTGCATGTTTTAATTTAATTGAAGTATGAATTTGTCGTTGAAATGTGTGACACCCTGTATGACACTTAATAATTATAATGATTTATTTAAAAAAATAAAATTTTGGAAAATTAGGGTGTTATATAATCACCAATTAGAATTCATGTATCAATAGAATTCATACATCAATAACACCAACCAATTTTATCATGTTATCCATAATTAGGAAACATACACCTCAAGTTGGTTTCACTAATTAATCATAACATGTTATCATAATCTTATTTATCCTCTAAGATTACTCAATTAATCACATAAGCATGTTTACAATGATTATCATATTATAAGTATATATGTCTATAACAACAATTAACATACATAATATAAGTATTATTACCGAGCAGGATGCTTCGCTAAGTGAGGGCAGCTCGCCGAGTCTCGCCAGAGCTCGCTGATGCTCACTCCAAGTCTGGGAACTCACTAACTTGTCTCACCAAGCGAGCTAGTCCGGGCAGAATTTTATCCTTTTGATGGTTAGATGATGATAGGGTATGATAACATAAGATGATTCTATTCCTATCAATTTAAATGATCTATATGTGGATGAATTATAATGATGATTTATATGTTGATGAATTATGATGACAAAATATGTTGAAGATTGGATTATGTTATCCATAATTGCTGATGAAGTTATGAGTTATAAAGTATCATGTGTTTGGTACTTGATCATTGATGCATTCATTCGTTGTGTCTAATATGTTGACTCATCTTTACGGTGGGATCTGTGTTGACTCATCTTTATAGGTTGAGAATTGTGTTGATGACATTGACTTAAGTTTGTCAATTAAATGTGTTGACTCATCTTTAGGCTGAGATTAGATGGCACCACATGCATCTAGATGTGTCTAGGTTGCATATCACAACTATATGATATTAGAATGCATTAGAAATGTCTATTTTGCCTAAATGTTACTTGTTAATTGACATGTGTGGACTATCTCCTTATAGAATGTTTTGATTCTTTATATGATTTTGATGAGTGACTATATGTCTATTACTTGAGTATTAAATGATGTATCTTGATTAGGATATGAATTATATGATGAACATTTATATCACATACTTATGTTATAGTTAATGTGTTATTTATTAAATGTATCGTAATCCTTATACTTAGTTTTTATTTTAGATTGCATTGGTTAGCTCTTTTTATTTGTTATGTGCTAAATTTTTTATTTTAGATTGCATTGGTTAGCTCACATATTTGTTATCGCTCAGGGTTAGTTGTTGTTCGTTGTTTGCTTAGCGTGGGTGAGGAGTTTAGCCTATGCTACTCCATTTGTCTTAGTATTAGTTTTAGTTTGGAGTTATAATAACATCGAGTCGGGTGTGACTTATACTTTCTAATCTTATTTACGATGATAATTTGAGACCTTGCTAATGTTTTTCTTATTGGAAGTTACATTGAAGTACAAATATTGTAAGAGATATGAAGGATGCTAGATAATTTATGTGGTTTAAATATGATGCATGTTTATGGATTGTATGATTTTTAATTTCCGCTGCTAAGTAAATGAAATAATTATGCATGCTTTATGTTTTATTAAAATGTGACGCTCTAAATACTTGTATGTTATTTATTTATGTTAATAAAAGCGTATAAGGGGTTTTAAGGTGTTACACTCAACTACACAAGATTTTAAACACATAACAACATCAAAAGTCATGGATTCAACATGATTTTTCTCATGTTAAATCATCAACTAAGCATGTATCAACATATATCAACACAAAAATGAACATAAAGATTCATACAACTCAAATTCCCAAAACCCACATAAACCACCCAAGATAAAATGAGGTGTAGAGGGTTTGAGCTAGAAAAATGTAATTTCTCACCCCTATAGGATTCACCTCTTAATTAAATTGTATTCCCCAACTCTCTTACCTTAGAGTAGATGGATTCTTTAGTCCTCTAATAGTTAGCTTTTAATCTATCTATGGATTTTCTTTCTTCCTCTTTGGTCTTTCTTCTCTCCAAACCCCTTTCCTCCCTTCTCTTTCTATCTTCTCCAAGTTTTATGACAAATGAGCTTTCTTTCTCCACTTAACCTATTTATACCTAAGTTAATTTTCTACCATTTTCCTATTCACACTCCACTTACTTGGGCTTCTAACACACACAAACTCATACCCAAGGCCCAATGCTTAAAACCCATAATTCTACTTAACTATTACTACTAACTATTTATTCTACCAACACACATAAGCAAATAATTAATTCACACATAAGTAATTAAATCAATTAACCACAAATAAATAAATAATTAAATAAAACGGGTGTTATAATTTGTATCTGATGTACTATATTGATTATTGGAAAAAACAAGTATCGTTATTTTTAGTAAAAAATAAACAAAACTGAACTACCATTATTATATTATTTTTGTACATTTTTTTTTGGTACAATTTTTCTACATATTTTAATTCAATAATAACAGAAAAATAAACAAAACTGAGCTACCATTAGTATATCATTGACATTAACATGAGAATAAGAGGTACCCACCTATTTGTCAAAAAAAGAGAGGTACCCACCTATAACTTTCAACGTTCCCATTATTATTATAATTTTAATCTCTAAAACATACACACTCTGAATGTAATTAACCTCGTGCATATAGATACACTCAAGTTATAAAATGACGTAAAGTTTTTTTTTTTGAATGGCAAATATATTATATATTAATAAGGAATAAAAAAAATACAAAAGAATATCCAGAAAAATAAAGAGGTACAAGATGTACACTCCACCAGAACCAAACATTCTTTAAGGAAGATATAAGGAAAAACAAACAGACAAATAGAACTACAAGCAATCAAGAATGGAACTCCCAACAAACAAAAACCCTCGAAGGTACTACCACGAGAAGAATAATACACCCATAGGAATAGAAAGGCAATGATCAACCACAGGTAGAACAACAACAAGAGGGCCTCCAATCCTCCTGACCCATCGAGACCCTGAAACAACACCCTAACAAATTCTATCTGTTCCAGCATAAAGTATGATGGATACCCCACTCGTAAAAGGAACAGGGGGAATCCAGGTTTTTACCTAGGAACCACTTCCAAGATAAAAGTTTCACCCTATCATCCAGACACTCGACATAAAAGGTCCCTTCCGAAAAGAAGAAGTCATTATGAGTTTTCTAGATAGTCCACACAATAGTTTGCCAAATTAATAACCACCGTAATCTATCTTTTCTACCCCTACCCATGCCCAAGAAAGCCTAAAAAAATCTTTAAACACCACGAGGAGGCACCAACTCCACACCCAACCACCGAAGAATACTATACCAAATTGGTAAGATTTGGTTACAAGAGCCGAACAAGTGATCAGCTGATTCAAGCCCTACACCATATATATAGCACACACACAGAAGCATTAGCATCCCCAATGACACCCATCTGCCAGAGATTTTGACGAGTCGGTAACTTATCCTGCAAAAGTTGTCAAAAAAAGACCGCCACTTGAAGGAGACCAAGTTTTTCACACTTTTGGAAGCAACCTTTCTTTTTCTACAGAGAAGATCACCTCATCAACTATCAAACGACTAAGCACCAGAAAAGCCGACTTAACTAAATAGCGTAAATAAAATGACGTAAAGTGTAACACATTAAGAGTAAGAAACAAGATACATGACCGTAAATAAAAATGCCACGGTGGATAATAAATATTTTGAGCTGAAACAACCCATTTCTTATTTTATTTAATTTATTATTGAAATGCATACATTATAGTGACCCCTAGTGGGGATTCAGTTACAACCGGAGAAAGTATGTCATCCTTCTTTATTCTTTCTTGTTATTACCACAAACCTCGCAAGTTGATCAATACTGTATGCTGCAATGAGTGGAAATGGAATTAATATTAGTTTTCTTTACAAATCTATAACATAAATTATTTTTTCTTAAGTTTGTTTAATTTCAGTATTATTAGTTGTGATAATCTTTTTTAAATATTGTCCTAAAAACCTAAACTTTTAAAAATAAATTTTATCAAACAAATTTTAGCTTAAAAATAACATGAAGCAAAAAAAAAAAATTACCAAACACTTTTTTTTTTTCTTTCTCATATATATATATGAAACATCAATATGATTATTAAAAAAGGAGCGATATTCGACTCCTAATCTATAATGACTAGTTTATAAAATGAATAAATTGAAAATTTATATTACCCACTTTATTTTCTAGATTAAGCTGCTCACTTTAGATGAGTCTCATCGAAAAAAGAATACTTTTTTTGTGCAGAAAAAAAATTGAGAAGTTAAATTAAGAGTTTATTATTTTTTTCAAGAATCTCAAACAATTTCTTAGTACAAACTATTATTTAAAAAAAATAAAATCTATAAACACTAAAACCATAGATAACATAAAATTGAGCGATCAATTTAGTTTCTAAGAAATGCAAACACTAATTTGAGATCCTTAAAGAATGTCAAATATTGGTCAACTAGTCTCTAATACGTGGACTAAAATATTTCCATAAATTAATTTTACTTGAAAAAATTTAAAGAATCAAATTGAAATTTTCGATTTTTAGATATGAAATTCATATTCTTTACCATGAAAATCAAATGGTGATCAGTGTGTGTAAGTGTATATTTATGTGTGTGTTCGCACATATACATATTTGTGTGTGTGTGTGTGCTCGGTCGCGTGAAATCGATGGTTTGATGGTGAGAGACATACCCGTCGCAGTTCATGTCCGGGCTAATTTTGAAGGGCAAGGGAACACCACATTTGTCCGGGAGGACAGCGACAGCATCGTAATTGATTCCAGGTATGCTGGTTATAATGGATTTGAGACAATTGCATGTATCTATACGATCAATTCTAGTTTTGGCCTCGTTATTTATATTACTAACCCCATTACAACATGGTGCAGGGACAACTGGACCTGGTAATTGCCTCACATACCCAAGGCATGGTATTAAAGTTGTTCGTATTTGATCGCATGAAAGGTTTGCATTGGCTAATGGAATGCCCAAAACCAAGCATATCATAGCCAACCAAGTTACCTTGATAAGCATTGAACTAACCATCATGAAGTGTGTTAGTGAGTGAGTGTGGAGTTGATGATTGTGTGATGAAGCCTAGCTAACGATCATTATATATTTATAGTGACGGATGTAGTAGTTGAAAATATTTAATAAATTTAATTCATTTTTATGATACATAGTAATCAAATTGATATGATTTTTTCTTTTATTTTCCAAAGATATATTTTTTATTTTTTAATTTCACCACCAATATGGCTCACTTGGACAATTAATCTGGTTCTAGGGTCAGTTCTGATATCAAGTGGTTTCAATCTCCTCCCGATCACAATTGCGGGGGATCAAATCGTGATCTTCTCTACCAAATCTAACATCATCACGTACTAAACCAACTAACGATTTGTAATATTTTTCTTATTTTTGATAAAAAAAAATTAATATGAAATCCCTCTACAAAAAAAATAAAATAAATAATAAGCAAATCCCTCTACAAAAAAAATTAAATTAATAAGCAAATCCAAATGAACTTTCAATTTAGACTATAATTAACAACAACCGCAACACTTTCAAATTCATAATCTTATTTTTCGTTTATTATACAATTAAGATAACTTAGTAAGATATGTTTATGTGTCTCCTTCATCATCATCATCACGAGTCCGTTTAAATTTGATTTATTTTTGAGATTATGAAAATAGTTTATGCAGATAAATAATTTTTTATGTTAATTTATAAGTTTTTACCGACAAAAATTGTATTTCAATAAGCTGTTTTTAAATAAACTACCTTGAAACACTTATAATAATAATAAATTATTTATTTGCATAAGTTCAAAAATAAACCAATCCAAACGGAACTTCTGTTGGATATGCCTTGAAATCTCGGTTACATGAAGTCAGAAATCAGAAATCAGGTGGAACATCTCGTGTTGACGCCGGGCGCGGAAGACATGGCGCGGGGCGCCAGGAGTGTGCTGGTTAAGGCTGTAGCCTCTGCCATATGGCGCGGGGCGCAGGTGCGTGGCGGGCAAGGCTTGGCTTTGCTGATTTGTTGGAAATATTTGTTTTGAAGGATATCTGACTTAGATTGTGTTTGTTATTTAAATATTAGATATATTTAAAAATAATAGGAGATTTGGTTTTATTTTAAAAGATTGCTTTTAAAATAATAGGCATATATTTTTCTATAAATAGAGGTTGTTTTATTCATAGAAAGAGAGAGAGGGACAAGATGTAGGGAGTTGGGGTTTGCCACCACAAAAGGCTAGAGTTTGGAATCCTAGGGCAAACTATTCTTGGGATCATCTTGTGGGAACACTTTGGGTAGACTAGGTCAAATTGAGTCTCTTGGCCACGGGAAGAGATTCGGGTTTTGGGTAGAATTAGGGTTGCTAATTCCTTGTACCCAATTGTGGGAAACTCTTGTAAAGTGGTGACTATTTGATTCTAGTAGAACGGAGAGGTGCTCTCTCTCCCCCAGATTAGGTTCATTAACACCGAACTGGGTAAAAAAATTGATCGTGTTCTTTATCTTCCGCTGTTTATTGCTTTGGATTATTGCATTATCATCTCTATCGTCCTTTATATTTGGTTGCTTGTTTCGCTTGCCCCACACATCAGTTTATTATTGGTGTGAGTTATCGTCGAATTCACAACAATTGGCGCCCACCGTGGGGCAAGGGGATCGTTTGATTCAAGTATCATGGGTTTGAAAGGGGATATTGAGAGGTTCACCGGGAGTAACGACTACGAGTTGTGGAAGGTGAAGATGTGGGCGGTTTTAATTCAAAACAAGGGTTGAGGCGTTGAAGGGAGAAGCACGATTAGAGAGGTCTTGCTTATCACAAGGGGATGGTTGGTGTACTTTGGTGGAAACTCAGTTTGAGGTGAGTCTTCCAAGAGTGGGAGGTTATCAACATTGACTCTCGGGTATCTAATTGGAGATAGGGCGGAGAGTGGTTGTGTTGAGCCAAAGGGGAACCATAGAGACCTTGTGGGAAACATTTCAATTGTGGCTGAAGAAGTGCAAGACCTTGAGAGGATCTTCAGGGAGGCAATTGAAAGCAACCTTGATCAAACTATGGAACTTGTAGGACTGCTGGAGGTAGTCGGGTGCAAGGGGAGTTTGATGTTGCAGCTTGTGGAACCACCTAAAATTCCAAGGTTGGTTTGGAGGCAAGCAAAACTTCGAGAAGGACGGAAGGCATTCCGGGGATCGAAGGGTGGTGAGGCTTGTAGGGCTGTCCTAAAATCCGTGGGATAGTCGGAGGCAAGCAATTCTTCAGGAGGACGGAAAAGGCACAATCCGGGGGCTGAAGAGGGTACGGTAGGGTTGTCCTAAAATTCCATGGGCAATTGGAGGCAAGCGTTTCTTCGAGAGGACGGAATTGATCACTCCGGGGGTCGAAGAGGGGATGGTGAAGCTTGTTAAGCTATCTAAAATCCGATGATAGTGGGGAGCAAGCGTTTCTTCAGGGGGTACGGACTTGACCAGTTCGGAGTCTGAAGAAGGATGCGGTGAATCTTGTGAGCTACCTAAAATCCTGTGGTAGTGGGACACAAGACCTTCATGAGAGCGGAAGGCATTCCGAGGATGAAGGGGAGGAGGTAATGCTTGCGGGAAGCAAGTGGAGGCTAACGCCTAGGTCATGGTCATGACCGGTGATCTTGGATAGAAGATTCAAGATGGAGAGAGCAACACGGTGGTTGATTGGATCACCATCGATTTAAAGGCAAGGTGGAGAATTGTTGGATATTCCTTTAAATCTCGGTTACATGAAGTCAGAAATCAGAAAACGGGTGGAGCATCTCGTGTTGACGCCGGGCGCGGAAGACATGGCGCGGGGCGCCAGGAGTGTGCTGGTTAAGGCTGTAGCCTCTGCCATATGGCGCAGGGCGCAGGTGCGTGGCGGGCAAGGCTTGGCTTTGCTGATTTGTTGGAAATATTTGTTTTGAAGGATATCTGACTTAGATTGTGTTTGTTTTTTAAATATTAGATATATTTAAAAATAATAGGAGATTTGGTTTTATTTTAAAAGATTGCTTTTAAAATAATAGGCATATATTTTTCTATAAATAGAGATTGTTTTATTCATCGAAAGAGAGAGAGAGGGACAAGATGTAGGGAGTTGGGGTTTGCCACCACAAAAGGCTAGGGTTTGGAATCCTAGGGAAAACTATTCTTGGGATCATCTTGTGGGAACACCTTGGGTAGACTAGGTCAAATTGAGTCTCTTGGCCACGGGAACAGATTCGGGTTTTGGGTAGAATTAGGGTTGCTAATTCCTTGTACCCAATTGTGGGAAACTCTTGTAAAGTGGTGACTATTTGATTCTAGTAGAACGGAGAGGTGCTCTCTCCCCCAGATTAGGTTCATTAACACCGAACTGGGTAAACAAATTGATTGTGTTCTTTATCTTCCGCTGTTTATTGCTTTGGATTATTGCATCATCATCTCTATCGTCCTTTATATTTGGTTGCTTATTTCGCTTGCGCCACACATCAGTTTATTATTGGTGTGAGTTATCGTCGAATTCACAACAACTTCTATATTCAATTCGAATGAAATTGTGAAATACATGCATCATTGTCAAACAGAAAGACGGAATTAAAAATTAATGGAAAACAAAATGGAGGAAGTATTTTAAATAATTAAGGAATGGTTAGTAGATGGTAATTAGTTTATTTAATACTCCACTAGTACGTGACATAAAGCTCCTACTGGTTTCAAATTAAAAATAAAGCATCCACATTGTGTTTATATATTTCATCTATCTTACTCATTTATGGAAAAAGTTGTTTAAAATTAATGATTTTTTTTTTCCTTTTTACTTAAATACACTTTTAATCTCCTATTTTCACTCTTTTATAAAATTGGTCCCTCTATATTAAAATTACACAGTTTTGGTTAGTAGATGGTAATTAGTTTATTTAATACTAAACTTTTTAATGATTCAGACCGTCACCTACAAATTTAAGCTACGTGAGATAAAGCTCCTACCGGTTCCATATTAAAAATAGGAGAATGTTAAGATGTGCTCTTAAGGTACATGTTAAGAAGATAAATGTGGAAAATATTTATTAGAACATGTATACTATTCAATTATCTAAGCATTAAATTTTTTGTATCATTAAATGCTACATTTCTATTTTTAGGTAGCTTATCATATGCCCTTAGGGCACAAGTTAACATAACCCTTAAAAATAAAGCAACCACTTTGTGTTGATGTATTTCATCTAGCTTACTCATTTATGGAAAAAGTTGTTTAAAATGAATGGTTTTTGTTCTTTTTTACTTAATTATAATTTTTGTCTTCTATTTTCATTCCTTTATAAAATTGGTCCCTTTTTTTAAAATCACACAGTTTTGGTCCTTTTATCAAATTTTTGTATTTAAAAATGGTGATTTAACATATTTTATAATATATGATATTAAACCTGATGAAAAATACTGTATATTATTAGACTATTCTAGTCCACCCACTTGAGTGAGTTTACCTTATCAACAAAGACTTAATCTTGTCAAACTGATTTTGACCTCAGTGACAACTCGTCGCCGACAAACCTTAGTCCTTAGTCCCTCAAAGATTCAAATTAAAATCGGTCTAGTGTACTATTCTTCGTTGGTTAGGTGTTAAGTGGGTGTCTCCTTGCGGATCCCTAGGGTCGTTTGAAGTTTTCTTAGGCATGGGTTTGGGTAGAAAAAATATATTAGGATGGTTGCTAATTTGGCAAACTATTGTGTGGACCATTTGGAACTCGCGAAATGGTGTTTGTTTTTAGGAGGGAACCTTTTCTGCTGAGTGTCTTGTAAATATGGTGAAACTTTTATCTTGGAAATTGTTTCTAGGTAAAAATCCTGATATCCCCTGTTCCTTTTACGAGTGGGGTATGCAACCTTTTTTTTGCTGGAACCGATAGAGTTTGGAGAGGTGTTTAGCTGGGTCCTCGTGAGATCTTGTGGGTTGGATGCCTCTTGTGTTTGACCTCCTTCGAGTTTGTTTCTTGCCTCCCTCTCTGAGGGGTTTGGATCTTCTTGTGGCGGGAGGTTAGAGGTGGTTATTTTTTTGTTGATGGTATTCCTCTTGTTTTTATCTGTTTGTGTTGTTTGAGCCTCTTAGATTCTAGTGTACTTCTGGTACCTCTTGTTTTCTTGTTTTTGTTTTTGTACTGTGTTTTTTTTATCTATTTATATATAATATATTTGGCCATTAAAAAAAATAAATTCAAACACCTCTTTGAATTACAAAGCTTTGTGTATACAAAATATATACTTCTGAGATAAGCTGATTACACAATTGAAGATCAATACCTCTATACAAATATATTTCTAAGTTGTATAGTGCTAAGATTCAAAACTCTTTTAACAAACTAACTTTTGTATATGTATAAGTAATATGTTTAGTATGTATGTTGTATGTGCTGAGCTTTTTCTTTTGTGGTATGTACTTGTTGTATTGTATGTACTTGTTGATTTCCCTCGAATTAATGCTTGATTCTCTTTATATATAGTGGATGTAAAATTCAACTTTTGAGAGGACCGTCTTGAGTTTCCTTGCATAACACAGCTGATGATCAATTTGATGTGTGAATAAACAAGTTCCGTTGTAAGCATTTCCATTTTTTTTTTGTTTTTACCACCAGTTGAATCTGGTTCAGGGGTCAGTTCTGACATTTCCATTTTTGTTTCAATAAATTTTTCCTTTTGATAAGTGTTTGACTTAGTTAGTTTTACTGCACATAAATGCATAATATTTTCTACTTGATTTCTTTGATCATTGGCTTTGTATTTGTTATGAGTTGAAGCTTGATTTGAAAATTGCAATCGGAGTTCTTTGACATTTTTTTTATAAATTATTTAAGACAGTTTTATTTTGCTCGAAAGACACTTATTTTATGACGGATTAGAGCTTCAAATATTTCTTCAACTCATATTACAATTTGATATCACTGTAAAAAATAAATAAATAAGGATTTTATAAAGAAGCTATAATAAAAGGAACTCCTCGAGTCCCTATAAAATATGTACAATCAAAACTATTTTATACAGATAAAAATAAAAATGTCAAACTGTTTTTATTAAATTATAAACTATTTATATAGGTTTCTAAAAAATTCCCACAAATAAGATTATAAATATAAGTTGAAGTAATTCAATCCAACCAAACTTTTTTCTTAGTTAAGCAACTTATATAGAAATTGCTAAATGCTAACTATTTGGATGAAACAGGCTGCTACAAGGCCAATCTACCTTGGCCCAATCTTCTACAACAGAAATACAGAGAAAAAAGGAAAGGATGCACCTCCAAAATTTACTTTGAATGTGTCCAATTCAGTATAGAGGCAACCTCATATGTCTTTGTGGCTTCAAGGGTACAATATTGAATTTTGCAAGATCATATATTGAGAGACAGTGGAGTATGCATTATGGACTTGGATTTTGACAATACTTTGGACGGTCTTCGGAATGCGATTATGAATTATGACTTAGCAATTATGCTAACAAGGACACCGTTCCCCCTAAAGCCCAACATGCATGTTTTGGCGAGTGTCCTTTTTGGTAAGGTTGTTCAGGACATAGAAGTTGATTTTAACATGACCATAAGGAAAAAATCAATTTTTGGATGTTTGAAAGCAGAACATGCTCAAGACTTTCTCCCCGCTATTCCCATTGATGGGTTAGGCGAACATATGTCACCGGTTGAGCATCGTACCATCCTTAGGTATCGCCACATAATTCTGTTGTTTTCTAAGGATGAGGTTTGCGATGTTTGTCGTAAAGCGTGTCTCGACACTTTTATGGAGCATGCAGCTCATTGTAGGGAGCTCCTAGGCTTCAAATACAGTCATGATTTGGTTAGAGATGTGCTCTTTGATATTTTTAGGCGTGCAGGGATTTCTGTAAAGAAAGAGGCATTAGTGAACTTCTTAACTGACCTACAAGAAGGAAGATCGACACTTCGCCCAGCGAATGTTATGATGTATGGATAGATAGTTGGGAAACATGCTTGTGTGGATTTGAATGGAGGTTCTCCCCTTGTGGGATTGAGGGTTGCGGATTTTATTGTGGGACGGAAAGCCCTCAAAGCTGCTTCAAGCAAAATGGCCGAACATGAGAAAACGTGCTCTGACAATCAATACGTTTTTATACCATTTGCATTCGACCCGTTTGAATTTTTAGCACCAGAGGCTGTAAATCTTTTGAAAAGGTCATGTGATGACACCTCATCATTACTACAAATCAAGGCATTTTGCTAGGTTACATTAGGTTGTTTATGCAAATAAAAGGGCTACAAGTGATGGAGAATCAAAGGTTTTCAAGAGGTATCTTGTATTACAAGCCAAGTCTACAAAGGAGGGAAAAATCAAGTATTATGGTTGAAATTCGCGCAGGCGAAGGACTGGATCGCGTGCGCGAAGTCTTGATGCCTGGATAGGCAAAAATTCTCTCTGGAAAAGTCGCGCAAGCGAAGAAGAGTTCGCGTGCGCGAAGGCTTGACACTGAGAAGGCAAAAACCCTCTGGAAAATTCGCGCACGCGAACCTGAGGCGAAGGCCGCGCGAAGGTAGGCGGAGTCCGCGCGAGTTTTTGTACTGAAATTCAGATGTTTGCGCGCGCGAAGCAGATCTGGCGCGACGCGAAACTGAGGCGAAGGGTCCTGTTCATAAGCGTATAAAAGCTTATCTGGTGCTCAATATTGGGGTTACGAAGTTTGGAAGAAAAATTGGTCATTGGAGCTCAATTGGAAGTGGATTCAAGCAAGGAACAAGGGTGGAAACACTCCAACACTTCTTGATGATGAAATCTTCTATTCTTCTTCATGTAATCTCTCTTCTCATCATGATTTGCTAGATCCTTAGATTGAATCTTTAGGGGATTTTCAATGTAATTTGGGTTGAACCATGTGAACTTGATTTTATATTAATGCACTATGATCTAGTTTTCTATCAATTGTTCTTTGCTCTTAATGCTTCATATGATTTGATGAAATTGTGTGATGATTTTATAGTTGCTTTATCATGAGAATGAAAGTTAGCTATTGACCTAGGAATGATTGAACAATTGATAATCACTTTAGAGATTTAGGTTTGTTAATTGTGAGTAAGGAATCAAAGCTTGAGAAAACCTCACTTAAACACAAATTCACCTAAGAGATTAGGGAGTTGTGATTAAGTGAGAGGATTATTTAACCATGAGAGTGGGAATAATCATTTTATTGCTTCAATCTAGAAACTAGTTGAGTAGTCCATGAGTATATAATATGTTTCACCAATCCTATTACGATGAGATGAACCAAAGAGATTCAATCGCCCGCCAACCGTTCGATAAAAGTTCAATATTAGTTTTCAATAACAATTTGTATGCAAACTCCCCCCTTTATGTCTTTAATTTTACAATTTCAAACCAAGCCAATTCACCATTGTTGAATAATCTCAATCCTTGTGGGATCAATTTTATTATTATTTGCGATACTTCGTGCACTTGCGAAAATATCCATCAAGTTTTTGCATAGTAGTTTTTCAAATATTAGGATCTGTTATACAAAAAAGGTTAACAGCACAGCTTATTGTTCGTCTACCTTTTACTAATGTGTAATTATTTTATATATATATCTATAAATGAAAGAATATGCTGGTATAAAAAAAATATTTGTGATAAAAAAAAATTGTAACATTTTTATAATTTGTCGTGATATATCTATAATATTAACTTTATTAATTAAAAGTTGATTTTTTTTACTAAATTAATTAAAAATTGATATTGCTCACTTATATTCTGAAGTGAGTCACTAATATTAGAAGAGTCGAATTCATCTAAAACATATTTGATTTTTTAGTGATGCTAGAAAAAAATTAGTCAAAGAGTAGCTATGGATTAAGCTCCATTACAACTCAATCCAATAATTGGTTAGAGGCGTTCTGGCTTGATCATGTTCTTAAATAATTCCAACCATACACAAATATTTTTCATTATCCTAAAACATGTATTTAAACAAAAGATATTATAAAAATAAATAACAGGATGAATCAACAACGAAAAAAGAAAATATAAGTGTGGAAGTGAGCTGGCTATTGAATGTAGCTACTAGCTACTCAACAAAAATGCTACACGTAATTGACTTCGCCTCAAGTAAATAATTTTAATATTCTTTTATTTTTATTTTTTTTATTTTTTTTTTGTTTTCACCACCAGTTGAATCTGGTTCGGGGGTCAGTTCTGGCATCAAGTGGTTCCAGCCCCCTCCCGATCGCAGTTGTGGGGGATCGAACCGTGGTCCTCCCTACCAAGTTCAGCGTCAATCACCACTGAACCAACTAACGATTGGTTAATATTCTTTTATTTTGGATATAAGCAAAAACGGTTTATATTTAACAGTTTTAATTTTTAAATATAGTACATTGACAAAGCCAAAAACAAAACAATATAAGAATATATATATATATATATATATATATATATATATATATATATATATATTATTTTTATTCTATTTAATAATATATTCTTAAATATACTCACTATCAAGTATCCTATTTTTATCCTATTAATTTGGCAAACTCTCCTTTAGCTAAAATATAAGGTTTGCCATTTTGTTTATATACCAACAATTTCTAAAATTGTTAATTAAACTTTAAATAAAGATAAAATTTATTTTATATTAGAAAGAAGATTTATTATAACAAAAAAAGAAGAGAAAAGATTTATTTTGATCCTTCAAATATTTTTTGACATTAATCTAATTAAATTGTTGACACACATAAAATTCAAATTAATCTCTGATATATATTTGAGACAAATTAATCATTCTATTATAAAAAATTATAAACTAATTTGTTCTTATTATAAAAATACTAGAGATTAATTTGAATTTTATTTTTATAAAAAACTAATTTAAGCTGCTAAAAAGTTATGAGAGATTAAAATAAATTGTTAGTCTTTATTTTACTATAAATGGGGGACAGAACAATTGCTCGTGATGGGTGATTTTATATTCTTGATATGTTTTTAAAATAATATGAACGCATTATTATTAGTCAAACTCAAAAAGATAGACCATTAAGCAACTTGATTAAATTATATTAACGCCATATAAGCCAAATAAGATTGTTTCTTTGACCTCTCTCGCTAGCTACTATGTTCCAAAACACATATACTTTGACTTGTTTTAAGTAAGAACATGCACTTCAAAATTTTGGAATGTTTTGATTAACAAAAATATTAGTCCTATACGGTGACTAAAATAATTATTTAATTCATATGGATTAGGGAATTACTTTTTACAATGTCGCTATTAACTAAATTATGTTTATGGGACAAAAAAAATTAGAAACTTTAAATTTTAATTGGTCATGTGAAATCTTTACATGAAAATTTACTTGAAAAATGGTGTATTCTCTTGTTTTGAGAATTTTATCCATAGAAAAAACTCTTCCATTTCTTTAGGGTTCAATTCTATATCGTGCCCGTATTCTTAAAAAAAAGAGTTCCATTAATTCATTATATTTGGATATTATTCTTCTCCTGTGTCTCACTTAGACTTTTTAAAATTTTATCATAAAATATCTTCTTGTAGTGCAAATTTTATAAAAAAATATTTTTTGTAGTATATTTTACTGTTGAAGTTAAGAACAATTATCTACTATGATATTTTCATGCAATAACACTTTCTTACTATTTTGGATAATGTTACCTAGGAGGTTGAAAGTTTTTAAATGACAAGTGGCTCTCTACTTCCATTTGTTGAAAGTTACATATCATTTACATTATTTGGCATTTTTGAAATCTTGTATTTTAATAATTTGGGAAAAAAACAAGTAATTAATTACATAAAAAATATATGACTAAACGTTTTTTTAGTTTATCATATTATAAGTACGACCAAAGGTGGATCCACATAGTAGTGAAGACGAGTTTTCAGATTTGCACCAATGGTAAAATTGACGTCGGCCCACAGTTTTTTATTAACTTTATTATTATTATTATTATCAATTTTTAAAATGTTTAGATTATCTACATTTAAAAATCCTGCGCTCATTTATATTTAGTGCATGCAAATATGTTAAGAGAGAAAATTGAGAGAGATAATATGGTAGACATGTTAAACTAAATGTAGATATATACAGAATTTTTAAATGCAGAGAATCTAAATCCTTATTTAAACTTGCATATCTAGTTAAAGTGCAGAATGTCGAACTCATGGCCAGTGTGAGTTCAACTCTTGTTGATCAATGTGAGGACCTCTTTAATTAGTATGTAATTTATAATACATTTGTCAGTGCTTTTTTAAATTTTAAGGAGTTTCTTAATCATATTGGTCCCTCAGAAATCAAAACCTACATAATTAACTTGAGTTTATCAACAAAAAAGTATTAGAATTTATATTCTGTTTCAAATTTTGTGGAAGTTTTACAAAATTTTATCCAATTATTTCTAAAAAGTTAAATTATTTTATAGGTAAAAAAATAACAAAAGAATAAATTTAGTGGTTGAAATAAACCATAAAATAAGAAGAAAAAACTTATGCACTAAAAATTGGATCCATATTTCCTTCCATGAACTGTCCACCAGAGGAGGGCTATTTAAGTCTTGACTATCCATTTTAATAAAAATAAAAAACAAAATTGTATGAATAATACAATTAAGGGGTGAAATTGAATTGTAGGAAGAAATGTACGGTAGAGAATTTGTCCTCATAAAAATTGGTATCTTAAATATTTTTATTCAGATATAATAATAATTATTAAGGAACTTAAAAATTTTGCACCCTCTAATATAGAATCTTAGATCTACCACTGAATTCGATACTTCTACCATATTTAACAATGATTATTCTCTAGAGGTTCAAATTTCTTACCACTAACCGCAATTCATGTTAATATATTTGGTTAAATTTAATGATTATGCAGATATATAACTATTAGATTCTTATTCATGTTAATATATTTGGTTAAATTTAATGATTATGCACATATATAACTATTATATCACTTTCTCCTATTCTATAATCAATCATACTAGTAGTGTTTTTAATCCCTTGTGGCTAAATAATGACAAGAGAATAAAACAAATCACTACAAGAATTTATGTCATTTGCGGCGGCCAAAAGTGGACGGAAACGTCAAAAAAGCGGCCAGAATGAAGCATTTGCGGCGGTTTTTTGGCCGCCGGATAATGGCTTGTTGCAAACTTTTGCGGCGGTTTTTTGCTTCATAAAACCGCCGGAAATTAGTGGCCATCTTTTGCGGCGGCTTTTATCCGCCAAAAATGACTTAAGATCGGTTGATGTCTAAAACATTTGCGGCGGCCAAAAACCGCCGGAATAGTCAACGCTATATATTAGCGGCGGCTTATAGCCGCCGGAAGAGAACTCATATAAAACAAAAAAAAAAAATCTGATAAGAACAAAAAGGCAAATGTATTAGCGGCGGCTTTAAGCCGCCAGAAACAATCCCATATAAAACAAAAAAATATATAAATTAATTTGTTAAATCTTTTATGTTTTTTTTTTCCAGAAAAATCGTTTCCTTTATATTTAAAATATTTATACTTTTATAATTACATTTCAAATATTTAATTTTCACAAATAAAATTAATATTATAATTAATATGACCAAATAACTTAAAAAAAAAATTTCAACAAAAAAACATTATTCTAATTAAAGTCCTTTTGCAATAAGACTAATTAAAATTAAAGTCTTTTATATAAATCTGGAGGACAATTAATAGTAATTATAATGTCATTCGCATAATCATAAATGATAATTAATAGTAATTACAATCATCCAAATTTAATTCAAAAAATCTTCAAAATAATAGTGGAGGTAGTTTGTTGATCCTTCAAAATGGTGAACTTGAAGCTATCTGCAAAAAGAAAAGAAAAACAAAAAAAAAAGAATTTAACATCCACAAATTTACTAAAAAAAAAGAGCAGATTAATAAATCATAACCTTTGTTTAAGTTAATAAATAAAGGTTGAATATACTTCTTCCAAAATTACAGTCATCCAACTTTAAATCAAAAATCTTCAAAAACTTGCTATCTGCAAAAAGAAAAGAAAAAAAATTTAACATCCACAAATTTACTAAAATAAAAAAGAGCAGAATAATAAATCATAGCCTTTGTTTAATTTAATAAATAAAGGTTGAATACACTTCTTCTTTTATCAGTACCTAAACCATGAAACAAAAAATATAGTGTTAGTAATTTTGTTAACCAAAAAATTAAAAATAGTAAACAAATATAATAAAATGTAAAAAATATCAAAAAGAAGAGTTCAACAGAAATCAAAAGAAGAAAAAAAAAAAAAAAGGAAAGCAGGGAAACCAAAAATAGCTCATCAACATAATGATAAAAAATTCATCAGAAAATCATGCTACCAATCATAAACCAAAAATAATGTTTAAAATCATCAGAATCATGTAACCAATCTATAGATCTATAACAAAAAGGAAAATAATACGAAAATAAAATCACTTGAACGAACGGGTGAAGAAGAAGAATCAACAGCAATTAAAGGAGTGAAGTTGGGGTTTGAACGGCGAAAAACGATTTCGGCGGCGGCAAGGTTGAGAGCGAGATCGGCGAGATCGAGAGGGCGAACAAAGAAAGGGAGAGGGCGAGATCGAGAGAGGGCTAACGGCAAACACGGCGGCCAAAAGGTTGATGTTAGGGTTTGAAGAATATGCACAGATCGAGAAAGGGAGAGAGTTCAGTGAACATCACTGAAAAATAAAAATAAACGTAATGTTGAGAGAGTCTTGTTAGATAATAGATATTAGGGGTTGTATTCTGCCTCTTTGGACCTTGTGTTGGATGTGGGCTTTTTTTTTTATCTATTTGGGCCATTTTTGGATGTATATAGTAATATAAATAAATAATAAATTTTTAAAATATACTATAATCATTTTTATAAAACATTAGAATATTTTATAATGTTTTTTTTATTAAATTAACATTGCTCGCAAGTTAAAATTTTATTTTCATGGGAGGGTTTTTTATTTTTAAATAATTTTATTTAGCATATTTTTAAATAAATTATAACATACCTAATTATTCATATTTATTTATTTTTTTTAAAAAAAATAGAATATGTACCGATATAAATTTACATTATCAATCCTCATGAGTTTAGCTCAGTTGGTAGGGACATATCGACATTTTATATGCAGGAGCCGGGGTTCGAACCCCGAACACTCCATTTTTATTAAAACTAGGTTTCATATGAGACTTTTATTACAATCTGTCTATACATTTGGAGTCTGATGATCAAAATTCTTTTTCTAATTTGTTTGTTAGTCCAACTAGGTGATATTGAACGGCTGGATTGATAAAATTCGAAATCTTCGCTCAAAATCGATAGTTTGAGTCAAACTTCAAGACCCTTTCATTAAAACTAGGTTTCCGATGAGACTTTTATTACGATCTGTCTATACATTTCGAGCCCGATGATCAAAATTCTTTTTCTAATTTTTTTGTTAATTCAATTAGGTGATATTGAACGGCTGGATTGAAAAAATTCGAAATCTTCGCTCAAAATCAATAGTTTTAGTCAAACTTCAAGACCATTTCATTAAAACTAGGTTTCCAATGAGACTTTTATTACGATCTGTCTATACTTTTCGAGTCCGGTGATCAAAATTCTTTTTCTAAATTGTTTGTTAGTCCAATTAGGTGATATTGAACGGTTGGATTGATAAAATTCGAAATCTTCGCTCAAAGTTGATAGTTTTAGTCAGACTTCAAGACCCTTTCATTAAAACTAGGTTTCCGATTAGATTTTTATTACAACCTGTCTATACATTTGGATTCTGGTGATCAAAATTCTTTTTCTAATTTGTTTGTTAGTCCAATTAGGTGATATTGGACGGTTGGATTGATAAAATTCGAAATCTCCGATCAAAATCGGTAGTTTTAGTCAAACTTCATGATCCTTTCAATAAAACTAGGTTTCCAATTCGACTGTTATTACGACCTGTCTATACATTAGCAGTCCGATGATCAAAATTATTTTTCTAATTTGTTTGTTAGTCCAATTAGGTGATATTGGACGGTTGGATTGATAAAATTCGAAATCTCCGGTCAAAATCGGTAGTTTTAGTCAAACTTCATGACTCTTTCATTAAAAATAGGTTTTCGATTAGACTGTTATTACGACTTGTCTATATATTCGAATTCCGATGATCAAAATTCTTTTTCTAATTTGTTTGTTAATCAAATTAGGTAATATTAAACGGTCGCATTGATAAAATTTGAAATTTCTTATCAAAATCGGTAGTTTAAGTCGTATTCTTGTAAGTTTTATATATATAATATTTAGTTTTATATAAGTTTCATTCCTATCTATATTTTGTCAAAATAAAATATTTAATTTTATTGTAATTTGATTCCTCGTTTTTTTTAAGTTTTAAATAAAATATTTAGTTTTATATAAATTTTATATTTATATAATACAAAAAACTTATATAAAAATTAAAATTTAATAATAACAAAAGAATATACTAACTAATTTAATTCATATAGTATTCTCTTGTAAAAAAAAATCATATATTATTCTCTTAAGATTAATCTAAATACAAATATTAATTTCATATTATATAAAACTTATATTATTTAGATTCATCTTATACAAATATATTACTAAATATTAGTAAATATTTGGTTTTTTTGAAAAAATTTATATAAAATATTTGGCTTTATATAATACAAAAATCTTATATAATGCTATAATAAATATTAGTTTTTTTAATGTAAGTTTTATTAAAAAAAAACAGCACAGTTGTTTTGCGGCGGTTTTTGTCCGCCACAATATTAGCGGCGGTTTTTTTGGCTTTTTCCGGCGGTTTTTTGGAATTAGAATTTCCCGCCTACGTTTTCCGGCGGTTTCAAACCGCCGCAAATATTTCTGTTCAAATTTATTTCCCGCCTAAAATTTCTGGCGGTTTTGAAACCGCCGCAAATCCTTCAGTTCAAATTTTTATTTCCCGCTTTGTTTCCGGCGGTTTAGAACCGCCGCAAAATCTACCAAAACCGCCGCAAATATATTTTTTTATTATTTAATTTCTGGATACGTTTCCGACGGAATTTTCCGCCACAAATGGCCAAAAACCGCCGGAAATGGTTCCGTGGGCTCTTGGCCGCCGCAAATTTTGGCCGGTACGAAGGGAAATTCTTGTAGTGAATTAGTCTAAGGCAACTCTCATGTATAAATACGTGACACATCTCAACACTATAATCACAAGCACTAACTATAAGCCTCTCATTTCTTTGCATTCTCTTAGTATATAATTTTTCCTTTTTAAGTATAAAGCTACAATTACCATGATCCTTCCAATTACCAAAGTTCATTTTTTATTAGTTTTTTGCTTTATTGGCACAATTTCAGCTCAATTATCCCTTAACTTTTATGTCAAAACATGTCCTCTTGTCCTTCCAACCATTAAAACAGAAATAGTTGCTGCTGTTGCCAATGAGGCTCGCATGGGAGCCTCTCTACTCCGTCTTCATTTCCATGATTGTTTTGTTCAAGTATGTCTAATTTTATTTTTGTTCTAATTTTCTCTTTGTGCAACATACATAAATTTTAAGACTTAAATCTTAATCTAACCCATTTGCACATTAATAATTTGTTTACATACACATAATATTATATTTCAGATATATATGATACACTTCATTATAACCACTGGAGTTATTTTCCTAAATGCATGCATGTGTAATGATGTACTAATATACTAATATGCTTAAATATACCACCGAAACATGCATGCATAATCAAATATCATAGAGGCTAAAATTTCACTTTTTAAAGTGAATAAGTGGGAACACTAGTTTCAAATTTCAATCATTGCATATTAGATGTAATGTCTCATCAACTAAGTTATGCTTATAGAACTATATATAATTAATTAAGTAACAAATAGTTATGAATATCAATGTTTTTACTTAGTTTTAAAGCGTAAAAAAAACTTAGTTTTAAAATTATCTATTTAATAAAAAATCTTACTTTAATGTAAGGTTTATAAAATTCAATGTTTATATGGTAGTTATTAAGTAGAATAACTCTTCTAATTCTACCTAAAAATAATATATGTATGTGTTATGTGTATATATATATATTCGGGACTGATACACATATCAAACAATGATTGAGCAATTTGAATGATATAATAGTTTATATAATATTTTAAAACAAGAATACACACGTTCCTGCATATCATTTAAGTAAAACATTTTAAAAAATATATATTCAATATTGCACTAATTAATAATGGCTAAAAGTGGACTTTTCCACAAACAAACATGTATTTGTTTCAAAGTTGATTTATGTGCTACTTGATTGAACAAAACTCGACAAATAATCATGCTTATTTAATTTATTTAGTTGAAAATATTTTTCCTTATAAAAAATGTGATGAAAACAACAACTAAAAATTATTATCTTCATTTTGCTTATATATATTGATTTTGATTTTTAGGGATGTGATGCATCAGTACTGTTGGACGATACATCAAGTTTCACGGGTGAAAAATCAGCTGGTCCAAATGGTAATTCACTCAGAGGTTTTGATATAATAGACAGAATAAAGTCTAAAGTAGAGAGTTTATGCCCCAATACTGTATCCTGTGCTGATATTCTTGCTGTGGCAGCAAGAGACTCAGTTGTTGCTGTAAGTATATATAATTTATATTAGAAGAATCATATTATTTCTATAAGGTCGTGAAGAACCGTCAAATTTATTGCTTTATAATTGAATTTACGTATAATCTATCAAATTTAGTGTTTATTCATTTTCTTTTTGCTAAACGAAATGACAAGATTGGATCCTCGGCAACCATAATCACATTAGTCTTTAATTTTGGTGTACTAGTAGTTAATGACATGATTAAGAACAAAATTATTATTAATTCTTTAATATTATAATATTTTAAGCATATTTTTTCAGCTTGGTGGACCTAGTTGGGGTGTTCCATTAGGCCGAAGAGATTCAACCACAGCTAGTTTAAGTTCAGCTAACTCAGACTTGCCAGGTCCCTCTTCTGATGTAGGTGGCCTTACTAATGCTTTCTCCAAGAAAGGTTTTACGGTTAGAGAGGTGGTTGCTCTTTCAGGTACTTAGCTAAATATATATAGATGCATAGTATTTACAAACATATCTTTTTATATTAATTTTATCATGAACTGACTATCTTGAAGGAAGTTTGTCAAAATAGTCCTAAAATTAAGAAATTGACAAAAACATATCTAAAATTTTTATAATCTCGTATTGCACTTTAGAATTTAGATAACATTTTAGGTTTTTTCTTTTTGATATAAATTGGATATCATCCATGATATTGCATATCTAAATTCAGAGTCGAACCTGAAATCTTTTGTTAAAATAGAAAATACATGTATTATTTCATCTAAATGTTTTTTTTTCTTGTAAGATGTAAGCGCTTTTCAGTAAACTGACTTTTTAGGTTTTAAGTATCAAATATAATTTAGTCAAGAAAAAAAAAACTAACAAATATAATTAAGGACTAATTTTACATTCATAAGGAAAACAAATTTTTTTAAAGCAATATGATTTTAAGATCAATTTGAAATTTTTGTTAAATGAAATTGATGAGATGAAATAATTTTGTCAATTTTCCAATTTCAAAACTGACCCTACACCTTACAATTTCAAGATAATTTAAGGATTTGCTCTTATCTTCTTCTATTATTATATTTTTAAATGTCAAAACGGTCTTTTATATAATATTTATAAAATCTAACACACTCCTTTTAAAAAAATCATCCACACTTACATCATGAACAATGCAAATGTTGGTCTATCATGTCTTTGTAATTACTAATATAATGAAAGTATTAATGATAGGTAAAAAAAAAAATCAAATTCTACCGGCACAAATAAGATTATTGAAATTTTGCTAAAAATAAATTTCAATATTAATTAAAATAATAATTTATTTGACTTTATCTATCTCATGGTAGAACTCCGAATGATCAATGTCTTCTTCGCTATAAATTAAGGAATACCCACAAAATCTCAACCGCTAGATATACATGTCCATGATCAATTGTTTCATATTTATATATGCATGCATACACTATACATGATTAATTATATAATTACCTACATGTACTCAAGTTTTTCAAATGAAAAATATTTTAGGATCACACACAATTGGTCAAGCCAGCTGTAGATTCTTCAGAAACAGGATTTACAACGAGAACAACATAGATTCAACTTTTAAAGCATCATTACAAGGAAATTGTCCTAGAACAGGTGGTGATTTTAATTTGTCACCACTTGACACCACCACTCCAAACACATTTGACAATGTTTATTACAAGAACTTGCAAAATCAAAAGGGTCTATTTCACTCTGATCAAGTGCTTTTCGATGATGGATCCACTAAAGCACAAGTTAATTCTTATGTTACCAACCCTTTAAGTTTTAGAACTGATTTTGCCAATGCAATGGTCAAAATGGCCAACCTTAGCCCACTTACTGGGTCAAGTGGTCAGATTAGAAAAATTTGTGGGAGGGTCAACTAAGATATTGGGCCTTTTAGTATTGTATAAATAAAGTACAATACAAGGTTATGGGTTACTCTATATATTGTAATCATAAATCTCTCATCAAATTCAATGTAAATTGATATATCAATATATCAATCAATAATAATGCTGGTACCTATTTAATAGTTTTTTTCAAAAAAATAAAAAAATCAAACATCTTCATTCAAATGTTAGAAGGATACAAGTTATGGTGCGTATTACTCTGTTTCATCGAAACGTTTCAACTCTTCAAAATTTTTTTTACTGTTGATTGGTTCTCTATATATGTACGTTGTTTCTCTTCGCATTGTTTCCTTACTTTGATCAAACTCTTAAGCAAAAGTTATTCATCTTTTTCGTGAAACCGCACGTAATTTCTTCGTACTGTAACCGCTTCTTTCCCTCTTTTAGCGAGATTCTCTCCACCACGTTCTCCACTACTTCAAGTGTTAACTGTCTTTCATAATCAGATATAAACCGTTTTTCCTTCTTTCATTTTCTATTTTCGACTTTGCGATCAAACTTTTTAGGGTTTCTGTCGTAATGGCGATTTTGAGAGATCTTGGTGATGCTAATGAGGGGGATCTTTCTCGTGCTCCCCCCGTGGGTACTCCTTTGCAGCGTCAAATCCGCGCCCATTATACTAGGGTTGATGGTTCCTTGAACTATAGCGGATATTTTTCTGAAATGTTAGGGTTTCCTGTTGATTCTAGCGATTTCGATAGCGCTAGTGGCGATGATAATGGAAGTAGTGGTAGTGGAAGTAGTAGTGACTGTGTAATCATTTCCCCTTCGTCTTTCACAGGAAAACGAAGTGAAGAGTCGTTCGCCATTGTTGCTGTAGGATCGGAAGTTACAACAATGGAGGTTTCTTCCATATATCAAAGTGCTGAGAGTGTAGCGCGTTTTAGGGAAAAACATGATGTCTCCGGTGAGTTTGACGAAGAAGAGGTCGTACTAGAACCAGTAGAGGCGGGCGAGTATCTAACCGCCGTGCATAACACTGAGCCGGCCTTCTTTTACATGTATACCCACTTCATCAAGGATTTCCACTTATACTTCCCCTTCACTGAATTTCAAATATCCATGCTTAGGGTCCTCAATGTCGCCCCTACCCAACTTAGTCCAAATAGTTGGTCTTTCATCAAGGCGTTTGAGTTAGTTTGCTTCGGCCTTGACATTGCGTCGCCCTCTGTTGTTGTTTTCTTTTCTTTTTATCAAATCAAAGCACTATTCCCCAACTCAGTTGTCTCCCTGAGTGGTCAGGTGCAGTATGATGAGGGCTTCATTTATGCCTTGGACCAGGTGAAAGTCCTCTTCCCTGATATTGATCGTGACCTCCTGGGCAAAGCTGACGCCATGTTGAAGATTGATGGTGACAAGCTGGTGTCTTATGCCCCTATCGAGATGACCGAGGAACCGCCAGCCAAGAAGTAGCTCTTCGCCTTCCTTCCCTTTATACTAACTTTGTTTATTGTTGCCTTGTTTTAATGATCGCCCCTGCGTGGGCTTGACATCTTCTGTAATGACAATATTTTGTGCCCTTCTGAGGCCGTTTGTATCATATGGATATTCTCTTTGCATTTATGATTTTCGTCTTGGCTTTATGTTGATGTTTCTATTTCGCCTCTTTTTCTACTTGCCTTTTCCACGTGTGATATTGTTGAGTGGCGAGATTGAGTGTCGACTCAGTTACTCTGGGCGTGAATTCCTATGTAATGGACCACTTTGACTGGTCAAACTTCGTGTGTGGTGAGTCATCCTGATTTTTTGCAACTGCCTGATAACTGATCAAAAGTTTCCTTGTGATGCGTGTAACTGCTTCGCACTTTTAATGCTTTTATGATTATCCGTATTAGGTTTTTGACTATCTTTGCCTATAAATAGTTCTTCATTCTTTCTTTGCTCTTCACACCTTCTCTCTATTCTTTTAAAGATTCGTTCTTTTCTATTTCACTTACATATCAAAGATGGATAGAAAGAATATGAAGATGAATCCTGTTGTGAGATCGAAATCCCCTAAGGGGAAGAAGAAACCTAGGGCCTCTGCCTCTAGGCCCAAGCGTACTTCTGGTCCCAAAAGGGTTAAGGCGGAGGGTATTCCAAACTCGTCGGATTCTTCCGGTTCTGTTGAAGCTGATGAAGATTACGTTGATTTTTTGAAGACTTATGATCCCCAAGAATCCTCTGATTCTGACAAAACTGACGAGGATTATGCGGAGTTCTTGAAAACTTACGTTCCTGAAGAGTCATTCCCTTATGAGTCAGGCTCCGGAGAAGAAGAAGGATCCCGTGTTACTGTGGAGTCGCCTAAGAAACCGTCCCATTCTTCAAAGGCGTAGAATTCCAAGTGAGGGGCTGTCTTCCCCGGCGAAGACGATGGATCAGCAGAATTCCTTGGCTGAGTTAGGTAGAAGTGGAAATATAATGCCAGGAATTGTGGGATCCTTTTGAATAATGCGAGTGTTGATGCTTATTGTGATAGTTGTAGGATTCTGTCGTATTAGGCATTCGCACATCCTTTTGAATTTGATGTAGTTTTCTTTGAATTTGTATCCTATCTTCAATGAATGAAACTTCAGATTCTGAATGGATTTACTATTGCTTTGCCTTTTCTGAGTGAATTTCTCTGATGATTACTTGGGTGATATCCCCACCTGTTTTTTAAAATGAATTCGTTAATAATAAAAGTAATATATTGAATTGTCTTTACTTACACTGCTTCTTCTGGGCATCTCCCCTTTTATGGGTTGCGCCTTGATCTTTGATCTGTATTTCTTTTTTCTTTTTTGGACGCCCCCCACTCAAAGGTTTAAAGGGTAACGCCTCGGAATTTCAACCTTACTTTAATTTTTTGGACGCCCCCCACTCACAGGTTTAAAGGATAACACCTCGGAATTTCAACCTTATTTTAATTTTTTGGACGCCCCCCACTCAGAGGTTTAAAGGGTAACGCCTCGGAATTTCAACCTTATTTTAATTTTTTGGACGCCCCCCACTCAAAGGTTTAAAGGGTAACGCCTCGGAATTTCAACCTTATTTTTACTTTTTTTGTCAATCTCAAGCACAAAGGCGAGGAGGCAGAGTGTTTCAACTCGTTTCCGTCGTATCCGACTCGTAAGATTTAAGGATAGCGCCGTTTCTTTTTTAGACGTTCCCTACTCGTAAGATTCACGGGTAACGCCATGGTGTTTCAACTCGTTTCCGTCGTATCCGACTCGTAAGATTTAAGGATATCGCCGTTTCTTTTTTAGACGTTCCCTACTCGTAAGATTCACGGGTAACGCCATGGTGTTTCAACTAGTTTCTGTCGTATCCGCCTCGTAAGATTTAAGGATAGCGCCGTTTCTTTTTTAGACGTTCCCTACTCGTAAGATTCACGGGTAACGCCATGGTGTTTCAACTCGTTTCCGTTGTATCCGACTCGTAAGATTTAAGGATAGCGCCATTTCTTTTTTAGACGTTTCCTACTCGTAAGATTCACGGGTAACGCCATGGTGTTTCAACTCGTTTCCGTTGTATCCAACTCGTAAGATTTAAGGATAGCGCCGTTTCTTTTTCTTACGTTTCCTACTCGTAAGATTTACGGATAACGCCATGGTGTTTCAACTCGTTTCCGTCATATCCAACTCGTAAGATTTAAGGATAGCGCCGTTTCTTTTTCTGACATTTCCTAGTCGTAAGATTTACGGATAACGCCTTGGTGTTTCAAGTCTAAATTTTTGTCTGGCCTTGGTTTTCTTCTCGCCTTTAGTTGATTTTATGCTCGCCTTACATCTGGTGGTGTTTAGTTTATTTAGGTCGCCTTTGTTGCTTTGTCTATCTATATCACATGACGCTTGGTCTTTTGTCGTTGTATCTCTAGTGTCGCTTTATCAAATGGAGCTTTATCGCCTATGTCCCGGACACTTGTCAATTTTTTGTGATCGCCTCTTAAAAGAGTGTTGTACTCAGAATATTTTGGACATGTAAGAAAGAAACAAAGAACGTTATGAGAAATGAAATTACTAAAAAAGTAAAATAGAAGTATAGCATTTGTGACAAATCAAAGTAAAGTATTAACCACTGTTCTGTAAAAATAATATTTGAATAACAGTAGTAATGGTGCATGCATAGGGAAACCACTAAATGTGTGTGATTGATTAACAATGTGATTGTTCAGGACTCCATAAGAGGATTGTTTAGTGACATTTCATAATTTGAGATAACCTCTACAAATGTGATTTTTGAAGCAGTTACACGTATACTAAATTGTTGATCCTTCAATAACCATCCAATTTATATCACAGATCACTACACCATTTTTGACTTTAGGCAACGACACAATAGGCAACGGCTGAAAAAGCGTGGCCAAAAATCTCATAGGCAACGATATTTTACGTGTTGCTAGGTTTCGACACTTTGTTTACTAATCTGCTGAAAGTCGTTGCGTATTCATATTCAGCCACGGTTTTATAGGTGTTGGCGAACTATAACCGTTGCGTTTTGTCATAAAATAGGCAGCACATGACAAACCGTGGCCTAAATCTCTTTTAGCAACGGCTTTGTGTTAGCTTAGACAACTTTTAAAACACCGTTGCCAATTATATTTTTTTAATTAAAAAATTAATAAAAAATAAAAGGCTTAAATAGTGTTTTAGTCCCTGCAATTGTCCCTCATTTTGAAAAGAGCCCCTGTTAAAAAAAATTTGATTTTAGTCCCTGCAAAATTTAAAAGTTTTGAAAAGAACCCCTGAATAGGAATCATTGATGACATGTCACCATTTTAATGACTTTTGCATGGACTAAAATCAAAACAAAAAAATTTAACAGGGTCTCTTTTCAAAACAAGGGACAATTGCAGGGACTAAAACACTATTTTTTTTGACACATGGCATCAATGATTCCTGTTCAGGGGCTCTTTTCAAAACTTTCACATTTTGCAGGGATTAAAATCAAATTTTTTTTTAACAGGGGCTCTTTTCAAAACGAGGGACAATTGCAGGGACTAAAACACTATTTAAGCCAAAATAAAATAAAAACAAGAAGACATTATCAAAAATCAAAACACAAAGAAACGCAAAAACGCAGACAAAACCAACGATTGCAACGATTCCCTCACTTCTTCAATCGAACCAACGGTTACAATGATTCCCTCACTTCTTCAATCGATTCTATCCCTTCTTCCATCTGTTCTTTCTTCTTCTTCTTCTTCTTCTTCTTCTTCCCCATCGATTCCTACTGCAGTATTGCAAACCATTCCTTCCATTGATGAACGAAACCCTAATCACCCTAAAACCCAGTAATCGAATCTCGAAACGACGATTAGGGTTGTAATTGAAACAAAGATTTAAGGATGTTTGTAATCGAAACGAAGATTCAAGCTCTAAATGACGATTGAAGCTCTCTGGTTGTGATTTCTTTGGGTTTGATTGAAGCTCTCTGGTTCTGTTTCGCAATAAACAAACCAAAACTCTCTAAGCTCAGGTTTGTAATTTTCGTTGGTTTCTGTCAATAATGAATGCTTCTCACTTGATCAATGATGTTATGAATGCTTCCATTCATCGATTAGGGTTTCAACTTTCAAATTTCGCTTTACTGTTTTTGTCATATTTGGGTTTTCATTTCTACTCTCATTTTTTTCCTCTCAGTTCCATTAGAAGAGGTTAAAGGAAAATTGAAGGATGTGGACGATAAATTGGTTTCTTCACCATCTCATCTTGACTGTGTCATTAATATGTTTCAGATGCAAAATAAGGAGGTTAAAGGTACATCTTTTTGTGATGGGTTACACTGTTAATCAACGGGAACAAACATTAAAGGTTAGAAATTGGGTTTTTTTTTGTAATTCAAATCTGCTTAGTAGTTCAAGGTTGAACTTAGCTAGATATATATCATTAGTATAGCTATATTATTGTAGATATATCTTATGTTATGCTCTTGTGAGAGAACTTGCTGAGAAGTAGGTAATTTTAACTTGTTAGAATATTACAAAATCTGAACTAGTAGTAAGTGGTGCCTTCAACCTGTTCCAATATATACCTATAAGAGGTTAATTATAAGTATTTATGCTTTGAATAAATCTAGTGTGCTTTGGGAGATTCATTACAAAACTTTTCTTATTTATGCATATAACTAGACATATAACTAAACACTGGTGAAGGGGAGAATTAAAGAAAGGATGGTGAAAACAGCAGCTCTTTGTCTCAGAGAGAGACTGAATTTTTTTGAATAGACCAAAAAAAGGTGTTGACTTTGTCTCTTCCATGTGGTAGCTTTGACACTGATGTTGCGCGGTCAACTTTTGCACAACACAAATGTTAGTGTAGAATTTTTGGATTGTGTCTATATGGCCCATTATTGTTAGTTTGGTGGAAAATTGACTATACAGTTCTACAATTCACCTATATGTTGATTTTGTTTAGTTTGCCTTGATTAATTCTTTTGACATGTGGAATTTATGAATAGAACTTTAAGTTGGTGAGTTCTATACTACAACTTCCATATCAGTATATTAACGTTATGGTTTCCCTCTTTAACTTAAAGCTACTCTACTTGATTTTTTGTGATTGGGGGATTCAGCAAAGTATTATTAAAAAGTATCTATAATTTGCTTGCAATATTCAATCAATGACAAGGTTGGTATAGTAGGTTCTTCATTTTTTACTTTGGTTCTGGTTTAAACTTTTGTTTTGTTGTTAAACTTGATTTGATTTTACATTGATGTCGCCGCTTTATAATGCGATGTTTTCTACGATGGGTTTTTGTCACCGTCGTGACTATTTGGAACTTACAGCAGGTTTCTTCATTGTTTTTTTTCCCACGCTATCAGGTTTTGGGAACAAATTCATTCCCTCTGTTTTCCAAACCTTTGAAAGATGGATATTTTCTGTTGATTGAGGTAGCCTATGTTGCTTGTGCTTTTATATTTTGAATTTGATTGAAAAGCTTTTATATTTCAGTTGACAACATCAAGAATTTGATAAATATAAGATCCTACATATAAGATGTTTTGTTAATAACTTGTATACAAAATTGTAGGGATTCAAAGTGTTTTGGATGTATATCTTTGTGCTTTATCTTGATTGTTGTGATCGTATTTTGTATGATATATTTATAAATATGATTATCCTTATACGTGTATATATTATGTGCATGTCTTTTTGGCACCATATTTGTGTGGAGACTTTACTAGATATGGTGCTTTAGTAATCAATATGAGTAAGTTTTAATTACTACTAGATTCCACTCATTTGTAAGCTAATTGCGGAAAGCTTGTCTTTAGCCCCTAAATTACCCTGCTACTAACTATGTTGAAAATGCACTCAGGATGTATGCTTTAAACAAGTTGCTGCATTGCCTCTTAAGGAGACATTGGAGAAGAAGAGTATGTTCAGCTAAGTTGCCTCATAAGAATGCATTCTTTAATCAATTTCCTATAATGGATCATGCAACAGGTTTCATTTTATGCAACTTTGAACTGTTGTGTACCTTACTTTATTTACTTTGTTGCATTCTTTAATCAAGTTCCTACAATGGCTTATGCAGCGGGTTTAGTTTTTAACTTTTAAATCCCCAGATGGATGCTATGTTATATGTTAGCTTTGAATATCTTTAGATAAATTCATGACAAAAAATGAATTATAGAGATAAAAATTCAAAATTCCAACTTCAAGTTTGAACAAATTGTTTTGTTAAAAAGAAAAAAAGTTAGAATAAATTGTAGAAACAAAATCAATTTCACACCTTTAGAATCAATTTTATTAACATTTACATATAGCTCCATATTCAAACTTTGGTGTATTGTGATGACACACAGGTTATGACAAATGGAAGATTTGTATGCGTGAGACATAGGGCCATGACAAACATGATTTAATTTGGCTAACGGAATATATATAATTTGGCTCTCATATTGGGAAAGTTTTATAGAATATAAAGCTAGTATATATGTTCCGTTAAGTAGAATCCATGTGACCATGTCTAATGCTTTAGTCAAATTCATAGAATAACAAGTGTTAATGACTACTGATTTACAATCATAACATGTGTGAAAACGATGAGAAATTCGTATGTCTGCTCGTATTCTTCTATATGCTCACATACTTCTCTTTTTGTGTCTCAGCGTCTTTACTGTGTCCAGCAACAACGGAGTGTGCAAGGTGCAATGCGGTTCATCATCACCGAGTCTAGTGAGAGTTGGACTAAACTTGAAAATGCATGCACAAGGAGCCGGCTTAAGAGCTTCATTATCCAGGGTAGTAGACTTTCTACATTCACAAGCATTTTCAACTCTAGGAATTAGAGTACAAGTTAGGAATGTTGTATATTTACCTTTGAAGAGTTTAACTTTATACTATTGTTTGTAGTTATTTTTTTGATGTAGTGGATAAAAGTGATTTTTGTATCTCAAGTAATTTAATGTATTTGTTTTAAATAAATTTGATAATCTCTGAGACACGAGTGAAACTAAATTTCCACTTAAAAATATGATAAATGCATGATATTTGTTTTACTTAAATGACATTGAATTAAAAGAATAGGCAACGTTTTTTTGTTCTTACAGTGTGTGGCAACGGTTTTTAAAGTGTGGGTAAGCGAATAGGCAACACGTTTAAATATTAGATATAAAGCTTAGACAACAGCTTTATTTTTTTTTTTTTAAGCAAAAAGGAGAGCATAGGAAACTCTCTCCCTATCCCAAATATATTAAACATAAAATAAAATATAATACAAAGAAAACTGAGGGGACATTAACCTGACTCAGTTAACCACACAATGTAGCACCTAAAGATACAACATTTAAATCTAACTACAGGTGGTTGTAGAACCAACCCTAATGGGTGAAAACCAAAACAAAACACCGACACATCGAGCACTATCCAGCGAACCCGCGTACGGGCGCGAAACCGAATAGCAAAAAAATAATGTGTGAGCATTAGTTGAGGTATGGAACGGCGAATGAACGATTGCCAGCACAGACCGAAACATGTACCGACAACTCCCTGCGAAAAAACACAGCAAGCAACAAAGACCCTTTCGAGTCAAACTATCCGAATTCAATCAAAGAATGAAACGGATTTAAAAAACAACCCCAACTCCTCATCTGCAGCGGCTGTAATCCAAAAGCTATGTGACCTGCAAATCTCAACAGACTTGAAAAGGAATCAGGAAACAAAGCCAGAAAAACAAAACACCAGACAACTGAGAGAGATGAGGCAGTCACGAACAAAACTGCGTCTTCAAAGAAGAACAGATATTGCACGCAGCAGTCAACAAAGAACACAACCCCGACGGCGGCGAGCACTCCCGGAGCACAACGAAACCACCACCGACAGCGAATCAGCACCCACCCACACGGGTTTAGAAACACAGAACAAGGGAGTATGGCATCTCCACCACCTACCTTTGGCAACTCCGAACTTACCAACGCAGGGAGGTGAGCGTGACGCACAACAACCCGCCAGAACAGATCTGGACCACCACAAGCCATCTCGACCCAAACGAACGGCCGACGAGCACAGAGGAACAGTGGCGAAGGAGGGTTAGTGAAAAGGTTCGACGGCGGCCACCGGAGTAGAACGGAGTAAGAGACGAACCCAAAGGGTGGAACGGTGATGCGGAGAAACCTCTCATCGCATCACCACCACACCATGACTACATGGAAGTGAAAGAAGCTTAGACAACAGCTTTAAAGCGTTGCTTAAACATATAAGCAACGGTTATTTCCCGTTGCATGTAGAAAGCCGTTGCCTGAACCAAGTGCAAAAACCGTTGCCTTTTCATATGTTTCAGCAACGGTTTCAAGGATCGGTTGCTAAAAAGTAAAAAGCCGTTGCCTATTTGCAAAGGCAACGGCCGTATATCCCACGCCTGGAAAACCGTTGCGTATAGGTTTCAGCAACGGTTTTAGTGCTTTAAACAACGGTTTTCTGGCGTTGCCGAAACCGTAAAATGTTGTAGTGGATTTTTATTAAGTCATTGAAATATTTAGATTAGATCCAATTATACAACAAATAATTGAGAAACCAAAGGAATTCAAATTTTACTTCAAAGCTTGAAATACAATATCAATAAAAAGGAAGATGAATAATACGTTATCAAAATTCTTGATCCCTTATTACTATAACTAATTTTGGAAAACACCAAGTACCAATTTTCTTTTTTTTTTACTCATTGATGAGATTAATTTTTATTTTTTTTTTTATGGCCAGAAAACATGATTCATGGATTATAAGTTAATAATCATGTAAAACCATTATACACACAAATAATATGATAGCAACATTTAACAGAAACAATCTATAAGCCCTTAAATGGGTAATACAAAATCTACTTTCTCATCAAATTAAAAAGGCATGGTCACTAAAAATTGCTTCCATAATCCATATTCCAATATGCATCATAAAGTTAATTATCATATTATAACGTGGATTCCATGAAGTACTAATTATCTAGATTAGAAATTAGAGTTGAACATTTAAATAGAAATGCCAAACATATATGTAGATTAAGAGTGTTTAACTCTTGAAAATATGCATCCTATGCTGCTGAGAGATAAACAATTAGTTAGACTAAATTATAATTTTGAGATTATGATTATAGACAGTTATCGAAAGCGCCATAGCAGTTATCTAAGCATGATCTTATTATTTTGTGGCTGCAACAATGTTCCTATTTCTATCATGTGGTAAAGGCCATCCACAATTCAATATCTTCAAAAGGAAACAAATAAAATGATAAGTTTCATCAAGGAGAGATTCAGAATGGTATCACCTTGATTATGACCGTTCAAGCTAACAGATGATCTGATATAGTTTTCAGTTGTGTCCTCGGATTCCCACAAAACAGTTGCATGATTTCGCCGGTGATGATGCCCATGTTTGAAACAACGATAAGCGAAGTTGCACCAACAACAGTTGGCAGCAAGACGACGATGTTGGACGGTGACAATGGTTCGGCGAGATGGGGAGTTTAGATCCGCATCATTGATCCAACAAAATTAAACATGAATGAATCAAATTAAAATGAGTTAGTCATCATGAGTCATAACATATTAACTTGTTTCTACCAATGAAGATAAATATAACGTGTTTCTATCAAAAGCACAACTCAAATATAGATTACTCAAGCATGTCATACTTTTTTACAAACGTACCACAACTTCACTCTTAACACAAAAGTTGGTCAGGTTGAAGAATAACAGGTTTGTCTTTGTGCACGACAAACCTCTATATTTCTTTATAGCTCCACAAGTAAATGTACTCATTTAATCTGACTTGCGATCTCAACACGCACGTCAAAATATGCGCAGATTGGATCATAAGGAATGGTAGGCCAATAATACATCTAATATATTCATATTCCTATTTTTGATTCACACCAAAATTTAACATATAACTTGTTAATTAGCAATTTAAAAGCCAAACCTTGCAAGCTGACATGACGTCGTGTTCTGATATAGCGGTTTCATGGATTTCGCGTTAGTGACATAGAACAATTAAATAAACTAAATAAAAGCATCAGGTACACGAAGCATGAAACTAGAAACTTGAATAGACTAGAAACATAAGACTAATAAATTAAGTAAGCATATAAATGAAAACGGTAACCGCTGGATTGGAGCCGGAAGACTTATTCACTCTGATCTTATGCTGAAAACGGTGGATGAGAGCCATGGCATGTGGATGAACTTCTCCATTGGAATATTTGAGTCGATGAACAAGATGAAACTTGAGGCATGAGAATCATTTTACCGAGGCCCCACTGTGGGCGCCAAAATGTTCAGGTGAACAAATAGGGGGGTGATAAATTACTGGATCATAGGCAAGAAATGAATAATTCCTTGTCTATTGAAAAATTGTGAACCCGTTACAATGAAGCATAAGCTCCTATTTATAGATTTTACAAATGACGGTTGTCAAGGACCACGATCATGTATATCCCATGATCGTGGTGGTTTCTTCTTTCCTCCACCGCTCCCACGTGGTGGTGGTGGACGGTTACTCGCTGGTTCAGGTGGTGATCATGGTGGTGGGGGTGGTTACCTCCATCCACGCACTCAGTCGCATGCTGAATCATTATGTTTAATCAGTTATGTCTGGGGCGAGGGCGCCATCCAAATGTCACGTCGCCGCTGAGTATCTTTGCCGTCAAGTTATCTTTTGAATTCCATGAGTTGAGTAATTGGGTCATCTTGTCATTGGGCCTATGCTATTTTATTTTTGGGCCTTAGTCCAGTCCTTTACTTCTTGAAGAACATTCTATTCTAAGCACTCGGTTCAAAGAGATGCTTAGTTGTCAAATAACACAGTGAACACGCATGCTCCATTTGCACTCTTTTTTACACATGTTTTCTCTAGTGGGTAAAAATTTTTTTGCTAACCGCGAAAAAAAAAATTTCTAGACTATGTTAGGGAGATTTACTCGGCAAATTTATTTCCACAAATTGTCTTTTATTTATATCATGAGAGTAACTAGAAAAATCTTTCCGTCTTTCATCGCCTAACTGATGATAAGTCGATGCAAGTATATGTTACTTAGTTATTATATTATGGAAGAAAAAGAGTCGAAGAAATTAATGGCGCTGAACTGAAAAGGCCTACTTTCTTTTTTCACGCGGCACAGAACAATTTTACTATTGGAGACTTCTTATTTTTTTTAGGCCTTAATTGTTTTGATATGAGGCTTTAATTGCTTTGGTAAACAGGAAAAAAAAAATATTGGGGGCCTAAGCCCTATCCTTGCTAGCTTTGCCCAATGGCCGACCTTAATTTAAAATTATTAGGGACCACAATAGAGTCCACCTTACTAAGGTAAAGTTTCTAATTAAAAAAATTAAATTACAAAAAAGTCATTTGTGTTAGAATTTTTGAATGCTAAACAGATGTTATATATTAGCATCAGAAATTGCTTCACGATATCACAACTTTCTTGTAGTCACCACCTTCCCTGCTCTTGAGAGGAACTTCTCTGTTCAACCTTTCAGTGTCTACCAAACACAACTAGCAGACTCAAATATCTAGTGTGAAAGTCAAATTGCAAACGACTTTTACTAATTTCAATTGTAAACTCTTATATTACATTGTGAAAGTCAAATTAGAAGACGATATTGATTAATTTCAATTATAAACTCTATCGTAAAAGTCAAACTAGAAATCGATCTTGACTAATCTCAATTTTAAAATTCTTATATTAGACCGCGAAAGTCAAACTAAAAGTGGCTTTTGATTAATTTCAATATTAAACTCTTTTATTAGACTGTGGAAGTCCAATTTGAAGTCGATCTTCACTAATCTCAATTTTTAAATTTGTATAGGTGTGTAAGTCAAATTAGAAGTCGATCTTGCCTAATTTCAAATTTAAATTCTTATATGATATTGTGAAAGTTAAACACTATAAGGATTTTTAAGGATTATCGGCGGCCAAAAACGGCATGAAAGTGAAATTTCCGGCGGCTTTTAGTCCGCCAGATAATCAATTGTTGCAAAGCGTAGCGGCGGCCAAAAACCGCCGGAAATGTGCGTCGGGTAATTTGCGGCAGGCAGAAGCCGCCGGAAATGAATTTCTTTTTTAACCTTTTGGAGTTTGCGGCGGCCAAAAAACCGCCGGAAATGTACGTCGAAAAATTAGCGGTGGTCTCAAGCAACTGGAAATGCTTTTTTTTGGCAAATTTGTTGTTAGCGTCGGCCAAAAACCGCCGCAAACGTCAGTTTTCTTTCTTTTTTTGTGTTTCTTTTTGTGAATATAAATTTTTTTTTATTCGTTTCCTTTTTAAATTTAAAATGTTTTATTTCCACAAATATTATTAATCAAATAAAAAAATTATCTTTTCAAAACACTTTAATACTAAATTAAATAATGATTCAATCGTAATCAAAAAATAAGGATTCAATTTAGTTTAAATAATATAAATATTAGGAAATGAGACTTTTTTAAATCAAAAGAAGAGAAGAATTATTACATATAATGTGTATCAAGAAAAGAAATGAGCATGAGATAAAAGAGAAGAGAAGTGAAGTTAGATTTATATAGGTAAAAAGAAAGTATGAGAAAGAACAAATTAAAAACAAATGAAAAAGTAGTGAAATTTAGAGAGAAGGAAGAGATAATGTGTATAGAGAGAAGAAATTTTGAGGAAATGAGTATGAGAAAGAAGAGAAGTGAAGTTTAAATGTTTACAAGTTTAAATTTAGAAGTATAGAGAAGAAAACTTGAAGAAATGAGATGAAATGTGGTTGAGAAATGAAGGAGATATATAGAAGATGGAAAAATGGTGGAGAAATTGTAGAGAAAAGGGAGAGAGAATGAGTATAGCTATAGAGCAGATATTTTGAAAGGTCTTCACACCGCTAGCAAGAGTTGAAATCATATTCTTGCATGATACGAGACAATGTCTTACCAAATTGAATCAATTTTTACTAGCTTAACAATTCAAATATTTATCACTTAGAATTTGTAAGACTAATATCATCAATCTAATATATATATATATATATATATATATATATATATATATATATATTAGCTCAATTGGTAATGTAAATGGATTGAACATGTAGTTGAATTTCATGGTACATATAGTTCGATTTCCAAAAAAGGCAACAACTATACCAGAGAGGGGGTAGAGAGAATCGTGAGGTACAACGTTGGGATTGCCTGCTAAATATGTAAAAAAGGGGTCCGGGCTGTTACAATACTATGGTGTCCAAATTTTTGGGTATCGTTGGTCCTCTTAATTTGACCTACTATCACAGGTTTCACTATTTTATTGCTCGATGGATCCTACAAAAGATGAGGAATATAAAAACATTTTTTAAAATGGAAGTGGTTGATTACATTTATGCCCTGGTAACTAATCATGTTGAGCTCTCGAAACCCCAACTCACATAATTAACTTGTGTTTATCAATAAAAAAGTATTAGAATTTATAATCTTTCTCAAAATTTCTGGAAGTCTTACAAAATTTTATGCAATTATTTTTAAAAAGTTTAATTATTTTCTTGGTAAAAATATAACAAAAATATAAATTTAGTGGTTTAAATAAACCGAAAAATAAGAAGAAAAAACTTATGCACTGAAAAATACGGTAGTTTCTTAAATATTTTTATTTCAAAATAAAAAATTATTATCATTAATGAATTTAAAATTTTTGCATCCTCTAATTCAGAATCTTGGATCCACCACTGAATACAAAACTTCTACCATATTTAACAATGATTAATGTCTATAGGTTTAAATTTCTTACCACTTGAAGCATCCACTTGGCTAAATATTGACACGAGGATAAAACAAATTATAGTCTAAGGCAACTCTCATGTATAAATACGTGACACATCTCAACACTTTAATCACAAATTGCATTCTCTTAGTATATAATTTTTCCTTTTTCTCATTTCCTTGCATTCTTTTAGTATATAATTTTTCCTTTTACGTATTAAACTACAATCACCATGATCCTTCCAATCACCAAAGTTCATTTTTTCTTACTCTTTTGCTTTATTGGCACAATTTCAGCTCAATTAGACCCTGATTTTTATGACAAAACATGTCATCATCTTTTGCTTCTCACCATTAAAACAGAAGTAAAACTTGCTGTGCACGATGAGGATCGCATGGGGGCCTCTCTACTCCGTCTTCATTTTCATGATTGTTTTGTTCAAGCAAGTCTACTTTTACTTTTGTTCTAATTTTCTCTTCTACCACAAATAAATATTAAGACCTGATCTAACACATTAATTTGCAAATTGCATATCAATTTGTTTACATACACATGTTAATTTATTGATACGATACACTTCACTATTATAAACACTTGAATAATAATTTTCCTAAACACGCATACATGCATACCCGTACAAATTATTTATTTTTTTGGTATTAACACTTTGTTTGTCTAGAAAATGGTATCCCTATACATTATTTTAACCAAATCATTTTAAACAAAATATTCAATATTGGCACTAAATAATAATAGCTAAAAGTGGACTTTTACACAAGCAAGCATATATTTGTTTGAAAACTCTACAAATAATCATGCTTACTTAATTTCTTTAGTTGAAAATATTTTTCCAAATAAAAAGTGATGAAAATGACAACTAAAAATTATTATCTTCATTTTGCTCATACATATTGATTTTAATTTTTAGGGATGTGATGCATCAGTACTATTGGACGATACAACAAATTTTATAGGTGAAAAAATGGCACGTCCAAATAATAATTCACTCAGAGGCTTTGATGTAATCGACAAAATAAAATCCAAAGTAGAGAGGTTATGCCCCAATACTGTCTCTTGTGCTGATATTCTTGCTGTGGCAGCAAGAGACTCAGTAGTTGCCGTAAGTATACATGTTCAACCTATTTTTTATTTTTTTTTTATAATTGATGATTTATATTTTATATTGCATTATTTATGTGCATAGAACCATCAATACTTTCTATTATTGTTGACTCATATGTATCCCTATAAATATTTCAAGAGACAAATTTTGATTTTAGCATATATTGAGCAAATTTTTCAGCTTGGTGGACCTAGTTGGACTGTTCCATTGGGCCGAAGAGATTCAACCACAGCTAGTTTAAGTTTAGCTAACTCAGACATTCCAGGTGGCGGTTCTGATTTAAGTGTCCTAGTTAATACTTTCTCAAACAAAGGTTTTACAGTTAGTGAAATGGTTGCTCTTTCAGGTACTTAGCTAAATATATTGATGCATAATATTTATTAAACATGGTTTTTTATATTAATTAATTTAATCATTAAAAGACTATCTCAATAGGTTTAAACTATATATGCATGACACTTTAAGTGAAACATTACTAGTTGAAGGAAGTTTCTCAACATAGTCCTAAAATTAAGAAATTGAAAAAAAACATGTCTAAAATTTTAAATATTATTAATTATAATCTCACATTGTCCTTTAGAATTTAGATAACATTTTTGGTTTTTTCTTTATTATGTAAATTAGATATCCCCAGTGTTGTTGAATGTTTAAACTCGGAATCGAACTTTAGAACTTTAGATCCTTTATATTCAAACTCGGAGTCGGACCTTAGATATCCTTGGTGTTTAAACTCGGAGTCGAACCTTAGAACCTTTATTATGTAAATTAGATATCCTTAGTGTTGTTGAATTTTATGAATGGTGCTAGAATTGGTAAATTTAGAACCTTATAACCTTAGGTGATCCTTTTTAAGGCAATAATTTCTCGAAAATAATTTCATGAAACAAAAAAAAAATTATTGATATGGATTTCGTGAAATTTTCCAATAAAATGGATCTAAAATTTCATGAATGATCGGTAAAAAAATCAAACTCAGCCATTTTATTGCGAACATTTCACAAAACCCATTTCAACAAAAAAAAAAAAAAAAGTTTAACAGCAATAGATAGTACTGCATTTCAAATGCCTCAATAAAAAAAATACAAGATATTGTATTTCAACAAAACACTATCAACTACACTTCTACAAGTTGTGAGCTCTATGTGTTGAACAAACAGATTTGCAAACATTGAACAAATGACTAGTAAAATTCACCACTGGATATACATGTCCATGATCATTTGTTTCATATTAATTAATGCATATGCATAAAAAATTATATAATTACATACATATGTACTCAAATTTTTCAGCTGGAAAATATTTTAGGATCACACACAATTGGTCAAGCCAGCTGTAGAACCTTCAGAAACAGGATTTACAACGAGACCAACATAGATTCATCTTTTGCAACATCATTGCAAGCAAATTGTCCAACAGCAGGTGGTAATTTAAATTTGTCACCACTTGACACCACCACTCCAAACAAATTTGACAATGCTTATTACAAGAACTTGCAAAATCTAAAGGGTCTCTTACATTCTGATCAAGTGCTTATCGATGGATCCACAATAGAACAAATTAATTCTTATGTTTCAAGAAATTCAAGATTTGAAAATGATTTTGCCGATGCAATGGTCAAAATGGCTAACCTTAGCCCACTTACTGGGTCTAGTGGTGAAATTAGAAAAATCTGTGGGAGAGTCAACTAAGATTTTGGGCCTTTTAGTATTGTATAAATAGGCCAATGCTACGGTGGACCACCTTTACAAGTGGTCCATTGTGGACAAGTGATCAATACTATTATAACGAATATGAATTTTACAAAATTCACCGTTGGATTGAAAGTTTATATCATATAGATCATCCATAAAAAATTTCAAAAAATTTGAAAATCATTTGATATATTATTGAGACTCATAAAGATTAACGGTTTACTAAATACTGTTAATCTTAATGAGTCCCAATAGCATATCAAATTATTTTCATATTTTCTGAAAATTTTTATGAATGATCTATATATAATATAAACTTTCAATCCAACAGTGGATTTTGTAAAATTCATATTCGTTATTGAGTTAGTCCACCATAAACCACTTGAAAGAGTGATCCATATTAAAATTTTCCTGTATAAATAAAGTACAATACAAGGTTATGAGTTATTCTTTATAAGCTTAATCATCATTTTCGTCCCTGTAAGTTCGTGATTTTTTGGTTTTAGTCCCTGTATCTTTTTTTGTTGCAAATTAGTCCCTGTATGTTCAAATCTTTTGGTTTTAGTCCCTTAAAACTAAAATTCGCAGGAAAATCCGCAGGAAACCAGCGAATTTTCCTGCAGATTTTCCTGCGGATTTTAGCTTTAGGGACTAAAATAAAAAAGATTTGCATATACAGGGACTAATTTGCAACAAAAAAAGATACAAGGACTAAAACCAAAAATTTATGAACTTACAGAGACGAAAATGATATTTAAGCCTTAATTATATTGTAATCATAAATCTCTCATCAAACTAAGTGTAAATTGATATATCAATATATCAATAAATAATAATGCTCGTATCTATTTAATAGTTTTTTTTTTTAAAATAAAACCTCTTCATTCAAATGACAGAAGAGTTACAAATTACATTAGTTAGTTGATATTTTTCCTAGTTAGATCTAATGATTTGTTATCTTAATTTAATTACTATTTTCTCTATCTTTATGCAATGAGTGGTAGAGTTTGTTACCAACTTGCTTTTATATAGTCATCAAAGTGAATGGAATAAACAATAACCAAATTCATAACAAATATATTCTTCTCTACAACTCTCATTCAATATTATACTTGCAAATCTCTCAATTGTATTGGATTATATCCAAATTATTAGAATCTCTACTTAAGACTTTGGATTTTATCGATTCATCCCTGCTCCTTCCTGCAGGCTGAGAATGAGATCATGCTACAACAATCCTTAATAACACAGTCCCACTACTGCTGATATAGCATATGTAGCACTGAATTTTGTTATTGAATTTAACCTTACTGTTCATAAGAAGTCGAAACAGAGGCAGCAACCTGCTATTGTATCTGAACCGGCTGCAACTCATCATTCTCACTTAATTCAGGTAGATGCAGGTTGCTTCCCGAATGGTTTGACATTGGTAGTGGAAGAGGTGTACCTCGAAGCGTGGATGAAAAGAAGAACCTCTATAAATTTTGTTTGTCGTTCTTATTCTCTAATCTCTCTTAACTTTGCATAGAATTTGATTAAGTTTTCGTTAATCTTGAATTTTGTACATTGATTCGGTTGAATCACAAAATTGCTTTAGAACTTGTTTTGAACTATTAATTTTGATTTTCAAAATTGTTTTGAAGTGATTCAATCATTGATTTGGCGAATTGAAAGTTTATTGAAAAAAATCTCATTTAAATTCTAGGCATAGAAATTAATTGTGTAGAATAGGTGAATTTAGATTGGTTGAGAAATTATTGAATACTTAGAAAAATCTTTGAAACAATTTTTGCACATCAAATGTTCGATAAAAATACTCATTGAAAAATTTGGTTTAAACACTTAGAAAATTCATTCTCTATCATATTAATTTCTCATAATTGTGTTTGATTGTTGTTTTATCTTGTTAAAGTAAAACAATTAAGGCTTGTTAGCATTTTATTCAATCACCAAGTGTTATACCACATCAATTATAGTGTTGCTCAATTGATATCATTCAAGTAATACACCTTGTATAGATTTGAAGTAATATTCAATTTCCGATTATTTGTGCTAAATTGATTGATAGTGTATCCATGCATTTAATTTCAAGGTTTATTTATACTAAATTCGTATAATCATTCCAACTAGTGATTTCGCAAAGATTTCCTACGCTTTTGCTACGTATTTTAAAACGCTTTCGCAAAGAATATTGTGTGATGATATGAATTTATATGACATATTTTAGTATGTATTAAGGTTTATTTTATATAATTTTGATAGTTAATGGAGCCATTCGTAAAAATACCTAAGGAAATTAAGTTACTTGAAGAAGGAGCGAGAGCTAAAGAAATGACACAAAAAGGAGCATAAAATGAAGAAAATATGCTCATGGCACATGTGCCACGATGGAGAGGAAATATAATTGAAGAAAATCTGCGCAGAAAAGTAATTTGAAGAAAATCTGCAGTCGATGGGAATTTCTGAAGGATCGTGTCACTATGGTCTATGGCACGTATTGTGGCACAATGGCTTGCAGATCCAAGCCCATGGAAAATCAATAAATAGAGTCTCTCTCCACCAAACTTTACACATCCACTAAAACATATTAAAAAAAAAAAAAAAAAACATAAATGAACAAGCACTTGGAGGAGCAACAAAGGACATCAAGGAGCTCTCAAGGGAAGGAAATCTCCCACCATAGGGAATAGCTATCTACGCAAGGCAAAAGGTTAATCTTATGTTTAATCTTCTAAACTTTTTTTATGATGATTACTATTATGAGTAGCTAAATTCCTCAAGTAGATGAACTACTAGAAATATTTGAAACATGTAATTGGTTGATTATATCATTGCAATTATATTTTTTTTTTAATTATATCTCATGTGCTTATATTCCAATAAGTAAACTTATTTATAAATTGATGTTGGTAATAATTAGGTGTCGTCGTAATAGATTCCTCAATCTGGAACTAGAATAATTAGTCTACCCGGCATTGTGAAAGGGGATATAATGTCAAATTACCAAATAGGACTAAGGGAGGTATTAAAAAAAAGTAAATAGACTTATACCCCTGTAATGTAGGCGAGTTTTGTTTTTCCCCCCTGTAATTTTTTTTTATTTACTCGCCCCTTGCAGTATTGAATTTTTTTTCTAGTTCATTTTACCCCCTGCAGGGGGGTACAGGCCAACATTGCAGGGGGGTAAAATGAACTAAAAAATATATATAAATTCAACATTGCAAGGGGCGAGTCACAAAAAAAATACAGAGAAAAAACAAAACTCACCTACATTACAGAGGGGTAAAGACTCATTTACCCTAAAAAAAACCTAACCTTCTTTCTCGGCTTGATCTCCATTACTTTTTATTTTCAATTTATCAAATTTATCTTTAAGCGAATGCAAATTTATTTTTATGTTTAATTCCTAAGTGAAACTAATATATAACATTGACACAACCCATGTGGAGACAAATCTTTTATAAATATTATTACTCGACAATAAAATTGGTACACTTGCCAGGGGGTCAGTCAGCATGTTACGCCAACCACAGTGTTTTTACATAATGTTGCGTCAAATTATTAATACATGAGATTTCCACTCAAAATTTTATTTGTGATATACAATAGGAAACATACAAACATCAAATAATACGAAGGCGACAAGTCAAACCTATTGGGAAGTCCAATAGAGGAAAACCTAACCCATATAACAAGAACGCTAAAACAAATTGGGAAGACCAATGGCAACAATACCCAAAAGAAAATCCCAAACAAATAGGGAAACACAAACGATAGCAAACCCGTGTAAAAAGCAACACGCCAGCCGCTAAGACTTTAATAGGAAAAAAGCTACAAATTTGCTAAAATGAAGCAAGGCAAAACGATGGATGCCCCTCCCTGCTAGCCTCTAAGAGGACGAACAACTTTCACTTAACTCCTTCTTTGGTCCCATGGTAATGCAAAATTGTATCAATATGCTCAACATATATGTTCATCTGGCTCTCTGGTTCTGCCGTAAGTCTCCAACTTGGGTGAACTGCTTTGGAATACGACAATCATTGATTCTTGACGATAATGGTCCCTTAGTAGTTTGGCGGGAGCGACTTTGTTTGCGTTGCTCATTGTCTTCGTGGTCATTGTTCTTGGAAAAGTGGGAGTCAGTGGAAGTTTTGTCCCTGTCCTCCGTTACCAGTTTCGTTGTTCCTATTGTTCCTTTCACAATTGTTTTCATTATTGACGGGGACATTCTCTATGGGAATTTGGGTTCCATTCTGGGTTTAATGTGATAGGATTGGGATCCAACTTCATGATGGAGTGTGATTTGTTGGCTTTGGAGTATTGGGCTCACTATCAGTTGACTTTGTGGTACCGGGATCGTTGTGTCTCTTTGTGTTATATGTTGGTTTCGTCAATGTTGGCGATCATGTTATTTTGTTGCAGGAGTAGCATGTACATGTTCAAGAGGATAGCGTTGGTTTGTGGATTAACCTGTGGAATTGGTTAGAATGGTTGCGTTGGTTGGGTGTGGTCGTCCCTGGTGGTTATGCTCCCAATGATTCCTCTGTCCATTTGTTCAATGGGTTTTGGCTTGTTGGGTTTTTCCGGTTAAGTGGGGATAACGTCTACGGTTCTATTTGTTCATAGGGAATTTTACTTTAATTGAATCATAATTTAATGAATAATGGTGTTATTGTTGTATTTGATATTGTTGTTTGTCGTTGTAATCGTTGTTGTTGTTTGTTATTTATGTGCATTTGTTGTTGATGTAAAATGTACATGCAGTCTTTCTGAGTATATCTTTAAGAAATAATTCTGACTTCCAACTTTGGTACCACATACATCTAGGGAGTCTAGAATTGCATTACATTCATTGTGTGCTTTGGAATATGAAGTTGTTGTTTATGCTTGAGTATATCTTTAGTTGCATTTTATTATATTTGAGTTGGTTTATTCCACTAATTGTTGAGTTACCCAGTTGTGTTTCATCGTCACAATGACGATACTTTCCCTTATGTTTTACTATACACCGCGTTATTATTATTCAGTATGCTTAAGTAATTTTTTTTACTTACCCCTTGTTGTTTCTTTTCTCGCTTGGCCCTACGATGTTCAATCGTAGACTTTCAGGAAGACAAATAGCTCGCGTCGTCGAGTCCTGGAGGATTTTTTATTCAGCTTCCAATAAATCATGTCGCTTTGATAACGTAACATCAGACGGGATCACATTAGTTTAATTTTCAGTCTTATTTTATTTTTGTCATAATGAGACGAAGTTCTTTTATAAGTTGATATTTTCTTTGGAATATTTTGGGAGTTAATTATTTTGAACTTTAGACAATTCCACTCCGTATTTTTAATTATTAAATGGTTGTTTTAGAAGTAGTTGTATGACACCACGTGATTTTTAAATAATCATAGTATTTTACTAAAATAAGTCTTGGGGGAAATAGGGTTTACAGAGGGCTTCAGGCACATTGGGAAAAGGTACTTGCAAAAATATCAGTATTTCGATGTCCAAGTCAGTATTTGAATGAGGGGAAATGCCAAGGAATTGGGTCGAAATTATGTACCGTAAGCGTTTGAGGTATCTACATATATATAACATTGCATGTATATGCATGCAAAGTGGCAATTCCACTATGTTAGTAGAGCAGGAAATGTTACAATTTTAGTGTTATGCGAGGTCATGTAATATAGAGGATGTGCATGTCCTTATCCTTGGAAAATGATCACATACTTGGTAACATCTATTAGAGTTATGCGCCTCATTACTTTTTAGGCCATTAGTGTATATGGGCTTTAGTCGAGTCCGAAACATAATGATTAAAGACAATCCAACAGTTCAAAATTGTTTGAGAAGTAACACCAAACTCAAGTATGGCTACGCGCGCGTGTGGCTGTACACCTACTAGCAAATGGAACATGTGGCAGTTAACTGCTTATATAAATGTCTCTTCATTTCTACCAAAGAAACATGTCAATTAAGCACTAGCCATCCAAAGGTTTTAGATAATGTTCACATAATAAAATTGAGCACAAACACAAATGAATGATAACCTCCATCTTTTGTCCTCCCAAAGGAGAAAAAATCATAACCTAAAATGTCATTCTTATAACGGATCTTGACTAATTTCAATTTTAAACTCTTATGTAAAAGTCAAATTAGAAGTCGATCTTCACTAATCTCGATTTTTAAATTCTTATATTTGGTCGTAGAAGTCAAATTAGAAGTTGAACATGCCTTACTTCAATTTCAAATTCTTACTTGATATCGTGAAAGTTAAATTAGAAGTCGATCCGGACTAAATTCAATTTTAAACTCTTATATTAAACTACTAAAGTTCAATTAGAAGATGATCCTGCCTAATTTTTAATTAGGTAAATAGGTCTTTATCCCCTTGCAAAGTAGACAAGTTTTGTTTTACTCCCCTGTTATATATTTTTTAGGATTCCCCCTTTGTAATTTGAATATTTTTGTATTTGCCACCTGGTTGCTCAACTTGGCATCTGACTGGGATAGAATGATAACATGGCACGCACAGATGGATTTTTTTTAATTATTTTTTTATTGCCACGTCAGTTAAAAATTTTAAAAATAAAAAATATTTTAATTTTTATAAAATGAAAAAAATTTAAAAAATCACTAAAAAATTTATATATTTTTTAAAAAATAAATTTAATAAATTATTTTAAGAAAATGTATAAAAAAATTAATTTTTTATTGCAATATCAATTAAAAATAGTTATTTTTTAAAAAAAAAACATTTAAGAAAAAAATTGTAAAAATTGTTTTTTTAAAAAATAAATAAAAATAAAATTAACCTTTTAAGTTTTTTTAAAAAGAAAATATAAAAAAAATTATTATTATTTTTTATTTTAATTAAATTTTTTAAAAAAATTATCTTTAGAAAAATAAACAAAAACCTTATTTAACCATTAATTTTTTTTAAAATAAATTATTATTACTTTTTTGTTTTAATAAAAAATTATTTAAGTTTTTTTTTTAAAAAAATACTTTTATTTTTAGAAAAATAAAAAATTTAACTCTTTATCTGCAATGGTAGTAAAAAATAAATCAATATTAAAAAAATTCAAGTGTGCGTGCCACGTCAAGATTCTGTCCCAGTTACCAAGTTGTGCAACCAGGGGCCAAAAGCAAAGAATCTTCACATTGTAGGGGGTAATCCTAAAAAAATAATATTACAGGGGGTAAAACAAAATCCGCCTACTTTGCAGGAGGGTAAAGACCTATTTACCCTTTTTTATTTTAAACTCTTATATTAGATTGTGATAGTTAAATTAGAATTAATTTTGACAAATCTCAATTTTCAACTCTTACATTAGTGTGTGGAAGTAAAATTAAAAGTTGACCTTCATTAATTTCAATTTTAAATTCTTATATTAGGTTATGAAAGTCAAATTAGAAGGTGATCTTGCCTAATTTCAGTTTTAAATTCCTATATTTGATCGTTAAAGTCAAATTAGAATCGATTTTCACTAATTTCAATTTTAAAATATTGTCTTAGGTCGTGAAAGTCAAATTAGATGCCGTTCTTGACTAATTTATATTTTAAACTCTCATATTAAGTCAAATTAAAAGTTAATTTTACTAATCTCAATTTTAAATTCTTATATTTTGTCGTCAAATTCAAAGTTAAATTCTTATTGTGCTAGTAATATTTTTTAGTATTGAGAACCTCTTGCTTGTATTTTGAATAGTCTCAGTTGGAATCAACTTGGTATGCCTTGGTTTTGGTTTACCTCTCATTAAGAGGGTTTTGGTTTGTTCCCTCCTCTATTTTTTTTTATAAGCGAAATTGAATCATAAGGGGTACAAGTGATACTCAACCCTTACAATTCAAGAGTAACAACCCTATATACATTGAAAACAATCTAAAGAATTGTTACACCAATGACAAAAAACTAAATTGACATTGCTTTCCTAAACGACCTATAAACCAAAACCACAAATATAAATAATTTGATCCAATAAGGAAGTAATGTTAACACGTTCTCCTCTAAACACAATATTGTTTCTCATACACCAAATACTCCACGTTGTTGCTAATAAAATAACATGCCGAAAGTGTTTACTGTTACTGCCTTTTGCTATGTCCCCCCTCTATGTGTTTTGCTTTCTTTGCTAATTAATGAATTTTGGTGTGTGTCGTGCTTTGCTACACCACTTTTAGTTATTAAAAAAAATGGTTTCCACTAATTTCAATTCTAAATTCTTATATTAGTTCGTGAAAGTCAAACTGGAATCAATTTTGAATTATTATATTAGGTCGTGAAAATCAAATTAGAAGCCAATCTTAACTAATTTTACTTTTAAGCTGTCAGATTAGATCATAAAAGTCAAATTAGAAGTCGATTGATAAGAATCACATAGCGGTAGAACCCAAACAAGAGTTGTGTAGGTGGATGTAATTGATAAGTCAAAGATTAACCCATTTTTCAATTAAGTTATTGGACAATGAATTGCCATAATTAATTGAACTTGAAAGCTCTGTGTTGAGTGAAGAGGCTGATTTCTTATACTCTCTCCGTCCCATACTATAAATAAAAATAAAAAATAAAAGAAATTACACTTATTAAAAAAAGTAAAATATGATAATTTGAAGTATGACTTCTTGTGTTTTTCTTGAAATAACTTTCATGGAAAGATGTAAAAAGAATTTTTATTTGTTATTTATTATGGAAAAAAGAAAAGAGAGAGTAAATTAAATGCAATTTGTCTTAAATTTCATGAGAATAAATAAAGGTAAATTTTAAAAATGATAAAAGTTAGTTACTTTTGCTTATAATTTGGAACAAGAAAAAAATAATTTTTTTTTATAATATGAGATGGAGGGGGTATTTTCATAAGTGTAGGTTTATAATTGATTTTCTTAATCATGACAATTAAATGTAAAATAACTACCCAATGCAAATGAAAAACTATGACTAATTAAACTTCAGCACAGATACAGACACAAATACAGGATACAACACGAACATTGACACGCCGATATCGATAATTTAAAAAATTAACACAATTCAAAGAAATTATAAATGTCAGTGCTATATTGGTGTCCGACACGAACATCTGTCCGACACTGATACACGTCTAATCCTTCAGTGCTTCGGAACTCTAGCCCAAATAAATTTTAGCAGGTGAATAACTATATTTTCTTGGACCAATAGTATTATATATTGCCAAATAATGTCAAACTTATAAAATTAAAAAGAACCAAAATATGTCAAACCTCGAATCGGATTAGGTAATTCCAGTGGACAAAATGTTGGTGTTGAAACCAAAATATCAGTACCAATAAAAAATGAACCAAAATACTTTGATCATTGTCGTATGCGGTTAAAAATGATTAAAATTATAAAATGTACTAACAAGATAATTAAACCTCGGTCGTCTCACAAGAACCTATGATTTGATAATTAGCAAAAATAAGAACGATGAATAATACAATTAAATGGGGGGTTTCAGTTTGTTCACATCGAAAGGATATTAGAAATTCAATTGATATATAAAAAGACGATCAATATATCCATTGGTTTTTAGGAAGACATTGTTATGATTCTATCATAGGTTCACATAAAATATTTGTTTCGGGTTCTTTTTATAAGGAACACTTTGAAAAAACCACGCAGACCAAGAAAGCTAATTTTTCTCATTAATGATTCTAAAATTTTATGTTATATTTCAAAACTAACTCTTGACTAGTACGAGAAATAGATCTCCATAATTAATATATTAACATTGGAATAAATTATCTAATTTAATTTAAATAATGTACAAATGAAATTATATATTTAATGAAAAATATATTTAAAGAGTGTTTCTTACAAAAAATTAATTGATTAAAAAAATTCTCACTTTTGGATATTCCCTTTCTTTTTAAAACTTGAATTTTTTTTCTTCAATCCTCTCAAAGTCATCTTTCTCAACCTCCTTTTCTCTCAATATTTTTCTTCCCCCCTACTTCTTTCTCTTTATACTTCTCTAAAAAATTCTCTTTTCTTCAACAGTAACTTCTAATTAATATTGATTAAAAAAAAAGTTTATCTTTGACATAAAGGCAAAAAATAACTTCAAGATTACAAGAAGTAAAACAAGCATATTATCAGTAGGAATTGTGGCATTTTTAGTAGCTACAAAAACGCTCTCAATTTACCAATCGTTAGTTGGTTCAGTGGTGATTGGCCACTACAAAAAAAATTGGAAATTGCAACAAATGGATAGCAACAGTTTTGTAGAACTGCCGGTAATTTTAAAACAAAATTAAAATAGCAACGGTTTTGGGGAACCGCCGGTAAAATTGCAAATTGCAACAAATGGATAGCAACAGTTTTGTAGAACTGCCGGTAATTTTAAAACAAAATTAAAATAGCAACGGTTTTGGGGAACCGCTGGTAATTTTTAAATGAACCGGCGGTTTAATTTGGTTTACCAGCGGTTTAGTTGATAAATAGAAAAAAAAACCCGCGAACCATCTCTTTTATTATTTTTTTAATTTGCTTCTCTTCAGAGAAAACAAGCGCGCGTTCCTTCTCCATCTCCAGTATTCGCGAACCCTAACGCCACCGTCCCCTTCAGCCGTCGTTCTCCAATCTCCGGCAGTCGTTCACTAGTACAAAAATACCTTTATTGAAAAGTTTTTAAGTCAGTTAACATTGCCACCTGACTTAACAACACGCATGGTGGCAGTTTTGTAAATAAGTTCAACTTTATTAAGACGGTTTTGTTATCAACCGACTTAATAGGAATTTAAAAAATACAAATGAAATTCCTTAAGTTCCTTGTTAAGTCACCTAAAACTCAACTGACTTAAGAAACCTTTTTTGTTAAGTCAGGTGTCCCTCAACTGACATATAAAACTTATTTTGTTAAGTCAGTTTTCACTTACTTAACCTAAGAAGTAGCATGCGGGAATCGAACTCAGTCCCTTGTTATAAAAAACAAATTCTAATTTTTTTAAAGAAAAACCAAATCTTTAAAAAAATCAAATCAAATCTTTTTTTTAACAAAAAAAAAGAAAAATCAAATCTTTTAAACTAAATCCAAATCTTATTATAAAAACTAAAATACGGAATTGTTTTTTAATAATTTACGGGGAAGATAAGTATAACCCTCCTTCTTCTTTTTTTATATAATCCCTTCTTTATTAAAATAAAAAAAAGATAAAGTTCCGCCTCTGAACTTCATCCTCGCGACGGAACCCTTTTCTTCTTCACCGTCACGAATCTTCTTCTTCTTCACTGCATATTCCTTTGAACTGTCTTCACTGTCACAGCTTCTTCTTCACTGAAAATCCTAACTTTCAAACCCTTCAATCCCTTCACCGTCACAACTTTTGGTGTTTTCAATTCCAGAAATCAAACTCTCAATCTTGAGTAAGTATGTAATCTACAAATCTGAGTTTTAATTTTTAGAAGTATGAACGGATTGAATGTTCTATAAGTATACATACATTGGGTAAACTAGAGGGATTTCTAGATTTTAATTTCATTATAGTTTTTTGTTCTGTATGTGATGAATTGTATTTCATCGCAAAGGAAATTAGGAATTAAGTTAGCAGTTTTATAAAAAAAAATTAGTTTTATTTCTGCAATTATGCTAATGTAATCATAATTACCTTTGAGTGATTCAATTCAAAGTATAATATTTTCTTGATAATTTTTGAACTTGTCTGCATAGATGAAATTTGCTTCATCTAATCATGTTCACTTCTTTAGAATATTATATGTAAGTTGCCTCTTCTAATCATATTCTATTTTGATAATTTGATAATAGAATGATATAACTAGATATTTAAGTGTTTCTTACTTAGATATAAGGTGCTAGAAAGGAAGGTGGTAGATCCCCTGGTATATGGTGAAGGATAATTATTATTGATCCATGTCTCAATTTAAAACAGACGCATGCATTCTAATTTATTCGGGTCACAGGAACAGGTGAATTGTTTTCAATGTTTTTCTATGCTCTGATAGAAAGTAGTGGTTTGAATTCTTAACCGAAAGTTTTCTGTATTTCTTGATGTTTTGAATGAGGTTCTTATAACTTTCAATTTAACAGCGATCTGCTTTTATACACTCTAAAGGTATGAAAATTGTTTCCTTAATAATAGACCCTAATTAAGCTAAGTTGTAATTTATGTTGATTTCGGAGGACAATGCCATTAGTCTTTCAAATGAACTTTTGTTTTAATCAAATTATTTCCTCTTTTGTTTCCTCTGATTTATATGTTTCACTATGATATTCTTTAACAGTTGTACCACTCATTAAGAATATTTTATCCATGTTATTAGAGGATATGCCTTAAATTAAAATTGAACTATCTTTAACAATCTCCTTGTGGTAACAACCTAATAACATCACATACTTACATGGTTTAATCCTCTATAAGCACAACAATGTGTCTTGTTTTCTTGTTGGAGAAGAACTTCTATCGGAAATCAAGAAGGCCTGCTTGAGCTTTTGACTTGCAACTCGGGTAATAATGTTTGTTTAGTGTCATTGGTAAAACTTTTCAATTTTTTTCATTCCCTTATATTCTAATGATTTCTATTCTTATTTCATCTCTGTTCTATTTTTTATGTTATGAGACTCATGGCATTGTCCTTTAAGTTTGTGAATTATGTTACATTTAGTGAAATCTTTATCATAGTATAATTCATTATAGGTTATGGAGAAGTTTATGGACTTGTCCATCTTTTGAATTTGGAGATAAATAAGGCATGCCTTTGTACTTGCTTTACTTGTTTTATTACACTGCCTAATCACAAGTTTGATTTTCGATTCACCTAATATTTGAGTTACATTGTGATTTCAGTTTCATTATAATTTATATATTTTTTTAATAAAATAAAAATATTGCATTTGTTTTTACTTTCTATGGATTGATACATTCAATTAAAGGCATACTTATTTAATGCAATGAAGGAACAATTTGCTCTTATTATGGCTAATATGCTAACTAAAGAAGTTGCTGAAGTTAATGAGCTTAAAGCTAAAGTTGCTGAATTTGATGCAATGAAGGAACAATTTGCTCTTATTATGGCTAATATGCAAAATCATGTAAGACAATATTTGTGTGCCTTACATATATATATATAATGTGAAGATAATGACATTGACTTGTTGTTATTGTTATATTATAGTTTTTTTAATAAGTTTTTTTTAAAATTTATTTCATGTTCAAAGTACATGATATTAATTTGAAGTGCATTTTTTATGAATGATATATATAAATATGTTGCTACTACAATACTTTTGTTTTTAACTATACTTTAAATTTTGTTTTCAGGGGTTTAACATAGGATCACCGTTTGAAGTACGACGCTCTTCTGAGTCTAGTCATAATGTTGAGGGTGATCAAGCAACTCCGGACGATTAAACTTAGATATATAAGTTTTGTTTAGGCGTGTTGAACTTTTGATGTCACGCTTTTCCATTTGTTTTAATTTTGACGTACTAGGCGCATGTGTTGTGACCTTCGTTTTTATTTTTTGTTATGTACTATTTAGGTTGCATGTGTCAATGCAAACTTTGGATGTATTGCGCATGTATTGTGACCTTTAGTTCCATATGTCGTTGCGAACACCTTATTTTTTAATCAAATGGATGATATTTTGTTTATGAATTTGTCTATATTGCATGAATTATTATAGTAGTTCAATATTTAAAAATACTACGTTTGAATATTAATCGATGAATAAAAAAACAGGGTAAAAAATTGTCCTACAAAAATGGACCTCAAAGAAACAAGAAAATAAATTAAAAAAAAAAGTAAATTATATAGCGGCGGTTTCCAACCGCTGCTAAAACTTAAAAACAAAAAAATTTAAAAACAATAGCGGCGGTTACAAACCGTTGCTAAAACTTAAATACTAAAAAATTTAAAAAAAATAGCGGCGGTTTCAAACCGTTGCTAAAACTTAAATACAAAAAATTATAAAAAAATATAGCGGCGGTTTCAAACCGCTGCAAAACTGACTGAAAATTTTGTTTTTTTGGTTCATGTATTGCAACGGTTTCAAACCGCCGCAACACATATTGTGGCCGTTTGTGTAACGGTTTTCCAAACCGCCGCTATTTGAGCTACCAACGCTCAAATCTGCAACGGTTTGGCAACCGCCGGTAAAGATGCTGCAACAGTTAAAAACTGTTGCTAAACACTGAAGGTGGAAAAACACAAGAAGGGGGGGGTTGAATTGTGTTTTTAGAATTAAAACTTTTTCGAAATAAAACCAAGTTTGCAGCGGATAAAACACAAAATAAAAGAGGATGCTGAGAGAGAGAAAGAAAGACACAGAATTTATCCTAGTTCCCCTCACAAATCGAGAGTACTCCAGTCCCCTTGTTACTAACAAGAGATTTTCACTATATTCTACTTAAGATTACAAACTGCTCAAGCACACTTGCAAGAGACTTCTCCGATACTCAAGTTTCACTAAACAAGAGACTTCTCAAATGCTCAAGTTAAATTTAACAAGAGACTTCTCAAACAAACTTAAGAATAAGAATGAATGTTAAGGAACACTTGATATACTATCAGAGGTGTTTACAAAATACAACTCAAATTGTTCTAAGACTTAGAATGACAGATTTAAATTATGATGTCAGAATGCTTCTTAGTCTTTGAACGTAGTAATAGAACAGTCGTTGGAACAGTAGTCATTTCTTCCATTTGAGTCTTCTATTTATACTTGGAGGAAGATGATGACCGTTGCAGAGAGAGAGGTGCCAGCTGGAATTTACTCGTACAATTGATAGCTGTATATTGCCTTCTTTGGTAAGGAATTCCAATTCCATTACCTAGCTATTCAATTTATCACTCATCCATTTTGAGTAATAATAGTACGATAGTACAATCCTCAAATGCGCTCCACTTATGGATAAGGTTAACGTTGTACCAACGAATATTCCTTCCTGTGGATGTGACAGAGCCTTGAAGTGGATTGTTCTTCAATCATTGGTTCTATATAGGTCAGCTCTTGAGTGACGTAAATTCCTTTTGCTTCTGATGTTCTTGTCATAGCTTCTTAAGATCTTCAGCTTCTGAACTTCATCAGAGCCTAGCTTTTGGTCTTCAGAAGTGCTATCTTCAGCACGCAAAAATTAAGCTTCTGATGAACAGCGATACTCTTTCAGAGCTTGTTTTGACTGGCTTCTCTGCTACTATTCATAGTGCTTCTGAATGAATTTTAACTTGTAGTTCTGCACACTTGAATAACCATTAGTAATTCCAATTGTAATTTTAATACTTTGTTATCATCAAAACCACTTAAAACATTAGAGGTTCATGTCAGACCCACTTTGTTCCAACAATCTCCCCCTTTTTGATGATGACAAACCAAAGCATTAAAATTCAATTGTTGTTGATTTAATTTAATTATGATGACTTCAGGTTTCAAAGGTTTGCAATCTCCCCCTGAGTCTGATAATCCATAAGGGTAGGTTTGTAAGCTCCCCCTAAGTTTTATCCATAATTAATTAAAACAGTTTAAGAGTCGATTTATTAACTTAAAATAAATTTTCATATTTAACTCTCAGAAGCATAGTTTTGCAAGCTTTGCTTCTTAGAATTTGATAATGCTCAGAAGCGGTTTGCAAGCTCTTCTGACATTGTCTATGAATTTTATTTTTGGTTCTTAAATTTTCTCCCCTTTCAATAATCGTTCAGAATGAGAAAGAATTATAAGAGATAAATATTGATTCATAATGCTTTTAACATTACAGTTTCAGATTGAGCAGTATATGAATGAATCAACATTAATTTTAACGCTACTCTTACTCCCCCTTTTGGCATCAGTCAAAAAGACACAGAAAACCAAGCAGTCAAATGCGTCATAACAAGGCAGTCAAGTCAAGAAGTGATGACAACTGAATTCATTTAATGAATTGTGTTGAAAACCTTCCTGATAAGAGAGCTTGATGACACTATAAAAAGGGATGATTCCTCTCATTTTACTCATTCAGAGTAATCAAGTAACATCAAAAGAAAACATATAATGGAAAAGCAGGTTACCAAGGATGCTTCAGGCTCAAAAGGAAAGAGCAAGAAGGAAGCAGAGCCCTGGCGCTGCGAAGAAAACAGGCTTCGTTATGAGCGAAACAAGCAAGAACTTAGATTGACAGAAGCAGAGAGAGAAGAGTTGGGCTCTGATCTGGAGGAATTCTTATGGACATACGATGATGATACTTCATACGAAGATTATAGAGCTGAGGTTCAGAAGGCTACTGAAGAATTGCTCGCAGTTCTTAGGAAGAAATATAAGAGACTGGATGCAGAGACTTCTGAGTCCAAGTCTAAATCTAAGTAGAGTTTCACTATCTTATGTAATAAAGTTCCCTCTTAATTATAATAATAAAAAAAATGTTCCTGCTATAAATTTCTTTCTTTTGGAGCATGTTTCTTTTATATACTCTTGTCAAACGTCAGAAAACCAGTTACCAGACACGCCTCATACGGTATTGTTGCCCCGCTTATAAACAGGCTATAATACTAAGAAGCTATTTCATGGGTAAACAGGAATACTGATGTGGGGGAACCTTAGGTTTTCAAAATCCTATATAAGTTTAAAAACAAGATGTTCTCCAACATCTTACACTAGGTTCAGAAACCACAAGAGTATCAGACATTGTCAGAGTATATGATTTTCATTTTGAAAAACAAAATAAAATAAACACGCCAGCACAAGCACATATATGAGGATAATAAGAAGCTTAATTAACTTAAAAGAAAATTATCCAAAAGATGTACATAAACATGATTACAAATAAGTGCACAGACATAAGGGTTAAGGTTTGGGTTGCTGTTGAGTAAGTTTCAGAAGAAGTTCCATCATTGCATCTATCTTCTTGTTAGTAGCTTCACCAGATCTGTTCATGTCTTCTCTTATATCGGCCCTGAACTCATCCATTTCATTTCTTAGTTCATCTCTTAAGTCATTCTTGATTACATCCAGTGCTTCTTGCATAACAGAAGGTATAGCAGATGAAGAAGAGCCTTGGACAAGTACAGGTGGAGATCTAGGAGGAGATGAAGCAACAATGGGAGCTTTACCTTTATCAGAATCTGGTTCACTAAGGTTCTGATCATTCATAACAATATCTTCTGCAGCTCCTTGATTTTCAATAATCTTATTAGTCTCAATGACAGCAATGTGAACAGCTCTATCAACCAATAACTTGAAAGCTTCTTGTTCAGCAAGCCTCTGACGTTCCATTTCAGCAGCTATCTTAGCCTGCTCTTCATCCAGAGATCTTTTCATACTTTCATTTACAGCAGCTAAAAATGCTAACCTCTGACATTCTTCTTCATGGTTGAAAAAAGTAAGTCTCAGAGCATGAGAGCGTTCAGCAGCATTCATAATCTGAGACAGAGCTTCCATTCCTCTTCCCTCAATCCTTCTTTTTACATAGCCTCCCAACAGCCTCAGAGACTGACTGAACTTCTCCTCTAATTCCCTGATCTTAGCATCAATATCTGAGGGAAATATCAGTACTTCTTCTTCCATGCTTTTAAAGTTCCTTAGACTAAGATTAATAGCACTTTCTAGAAGCTCAAGGTTTGGTTCAGAGTTGTAGTTGAAGAAGGGCTGGTTTTTATTGAAAGGAATGGTGGGTTCAGGCCTTTTTCTTTTGAGGGGAATTATTTTGATTCTTTTGATTTTGTCAAAGGGATCAATGGTTATGATATCATCATCAACATTAATTTCTGCTTTTAGCTGATCCTCCAGAATTGGTAGGGCAAAGTCAACGGGTAGACAGAGTTCTTCTATGGTTAAGGGTTTGTAAACTGGGTCATAGATGGGTTCTGATGAGGTTGTTTGTGGTTCTGGTGTTGGTTCAGGAGTGGAAAATTCAGGTTGTGGTGTGGGTGGTTTAGTAGTGATATGATCAGAATGAGTCATGACTTCATCATGGGCTGGTGTGAATGTGGGTGGATTTTCTTGTTCTATGTCAGCAAGAGAGGAGGGTGGAGATTGAATTTGTGGTTCTGGAAGAGGTGGATCACTAGGTAAATTAGAAGTAGTATTTACAAAGTGAAAATGGTCAGGTGATGCTGTGTTGGAGTGAGTGAAGGCATCACCAGATAGGTGAGTGGATAGATGATCAAGAATGGTGGGTGATTTTATTGTTGTTGTGTTGGTAGGTTGGTCAAGGATGGAAGTATCAATGATAGTGGGGGATTCTTCATCAGAAACGATGAGGATGGGTTTTTTAGTGATTCTTTTGGTAGGTTTATGTACAGGTTTCTCTTTCTCTAATTTGTCAAGTTCAGCAATTAACTCAGTAGAGTCAATGCTGGAGTCAGAAAGAGTTTCTTCAGATGATGATGATTTAGGAGAAGGTTGGATCATTCGAATAGGCTGTGTATAGTCTATGGGAGGTGATTGGGTAGAGGGATGAGCACTAGCAGTACTATCAATATTAGGCATAGAATGTTTACCTGAATCTGCAGCCTTTTGTTTGGATACAACTGACTTCTTTCTTTTTGTGGCTCTGACAGGTTGTTCCTCCTCAGCATCTGCAGGCCTATCCTGCCTTTTCTTTGTTCTTCTTTCTTTCTGAGCAGCCTTTCTCTGAGCAATCTTAGCTACTTGCTCCTTACTGACTTCTTATGTTTCTTCAGTGGTTATTCTTTCAGCACCATCAACCCTTTCTTCAGATTGTTCTTCCTCAACAATATCTTGTTCAATTGGTTGAGGTTTTCTTTTAGACCTTGTGATTTGCTTGGGTCCTTTGAAGATGTCCCAGTTTGGTACACCAACCACCATACTCCTGGGCACACTTACACCAGAGTCCAATCTAACCAACTCCAAGAAGTTCTTGATAACCTCATCATTATCAAATTCTGATATGGTTGGGAAACCGTCACACCAGAAGTACTTCTCATAAACTTGCTCCAGAGGGCTCTTGGCTGACTTCAGCTCCTCTTTTGTCTTCAGATGCATGTTTACCAAAACACTTGCATCATACTTAGCCGTGTTGAAAACCCTTAGTTTTTCTTTGGTACTGATAATTTGAGTAAGCTTCGTCTGTCGAATGATTTCAGAAATCAACCTTGGATGATGAATCATTGAAGGTGATTTGGATCTGCTTTTGGATATAGTAAAGCATAGGTGATCAAACAGAAGCTTTGCCAAATTTATCTTCACCTTCTTGTACAGAAACCAGATGAAGTGACGATGTGGTAGAGAAATAGTATCATATCCTCCTTCTCTAGTGATAATGGAGGCCAGAAACACTTTGAAGGCAAAACTGAAATTTTGCTTCATGAATTTAGCTTTTCCAAAGTCATTGTTGGCACAGCCAGGCAGGAATAAATCCTTCTTAATGGATTCAATGTGTTTGCTCTTCTCACCATATTCATCCACATTCTCACCTTCATTGTCCAGACCCAGAATTTTGGCAATATGTTCTTGAGTGATAAGAACATTGATACCCATGATATTTGATCTTATCTCCTTTCCTCTAAAGGGTCTTAAGCCAAGTTGAGTTCTAGTTTTACCTTTAAGAGAACCATCCTTCTCTACCATCTTTCTAAGCTCTTCATCAGCATTGAACTTGTCAAAGATGGTAGCTTTCTGCCAGAAGTATTTCACAATGTCATAATAGACAAACCCATTCAGCATCTCGAAATAATTCTTCCATTGTTGATCGTAGAATAAACTCTGAATGTCGATTCCATTCACCTTCAAACTCTCAAAATCAACAAACTTTTCCGTTATAAACTCAAAGGATTCTGGACCAGCGACGGTTTCGTTATCTTTGAATACAAGTTTTTCTTGAGACTTGAGATCAATAACGGGTGGTAAGACCGGGTTGAACGGACGTTGAACGATTTCGTTTGACGATCTAGCAGCCATGATTTCAACGCAGAGCAATTTGGGAATATCTGAGTTTTAGGTTTGTGTGGGAAGTGATTATGTGTAAAAGTTGTGCAAAGTGAGTGAAGTGACTTATAAATAGTAACTAGCACACATACTCAGAGAAAGTAAACATTGGGAGGGAGCGCGAGCAGTTTTAAAAAATTAAATAATATACTTAACTGCCATAATCATCATTAACTGTTCTCTGCCCGTCAGGATCTAGACACGTGTTGTAAAAGTTTAATCATAGCTGACGCGTGTATAGACAACTGTTGTACACTTACTCGTACTGAACGTTTCATTTCCAAAAGGTTCAGAGCCTCACTCATTTGTATCTGACACCTCATCAGAACCTGTTACTCTTCAGAGCCTAAATTATTCAGAGCTTCCCAAGGGATACTCTAAATTATAAGAGGTTCTGATAGAGCTTCAGATGCTAATTCTATTCTACTTCTCAGAGCTAATTTTCTTCAGAGATATAGTGCATGTTCAAATTCTTTTTGATAAAATCAAATCTTTCAATAGCTAAAGGTTTAGTAAATATGTCAGCCCATTGATGTTCAGTATCAATGAATTGAATATCTATTGTACCTTTCTGAACATGATCCCTTATAAAATGATGTTTTATTTCAATATGTTTAGCTCTTGAGTGTAGAATAGGGTTCTTAGACAAATGAATAGCAGCAGTATTGTCACAATATAGTGGAATACTGCTTTCAGCTATGTTATAATCTTCCAACTGATATTTCATCCAGAGAAGCTGTGTGCAGCATTTAGCAGCTGAGATGTATTCTGCTTCTGCTGTAGACAAAGCAATAGTTGTTTGTCTCTTGCTGGCCCAAGATATGAGATTCTCACCAATGAATTGGCAATTTCCACTAGTGGATTTCCTCTCAATCTTATCACCAGCATAGTCAGCATCACAGAATCCAACTAGCTTACTATCTAGGGATTTTTTATAAAGAAGTCCTAGATTAGTAGTTCCTTTCAGATATCTAAAGATCCTCTTAACAGCAGTTAAGTGAGGTTCTCTAGGATCTGACTGGAATCTAGCACACAAGCATACACTATATAGAATATCAGGTCTAGATGCTGTAAGGTAGAGTAAAGAACCAATCATACCTCGATACAGCTTCTGATCTACTTTGCTTCCTATCTCTTCCTTGCTTAAGCTGCTGGTAGGATGCATGGGTGTAGACATTATCTTGCAGTCATCAAGGTTGAACTTCTTCAGAAGCTCTTTTGTATACTTGCTTTGATGAATGTAAGTGCCATCTTTTCCTTGATTAATTTGGATTCCAAGGAAGAACTTCAATTCACCCATCATACTCATCTCGAATTCATCCTGCATCAGCTTTGAAAAACTCTTGCACAAGGAAGCATTAGTAGAACCAAAAATAATATCATCAACGTATATTTGAATGATTAAGATATCTTTCTTAGATGTCTTTCTGAATAATGTATTGTCAATTTGACCTTTTTGAAAACCATTTTCTAAAAGGAAATTACTCAGTCTTTCATACCAAGCTCTTGGAGCTTGTTTGAGACCATAGAGTGATTTCTTAAGTTTATAAACATAATTAGGATTTTTCAAATCCTCAAAACCTGGGGGTTGTTTGACATATACTTCTTCAGAAATAACACCATTAAGAAAGGCGCTCTTAACATCTATTTGGTACAATGTGATTCCATTGTTAACAGCATATGAAAGAAGTAACCTGATTGCTTCCAGTCTTGCTACTGGAGCAAATGTTTCAGTGAAGTCTATACCTTCTTGCTGACTGTAGCCTTGTGCTACCAGTCTAGCTTTATTTCTTACCACTTCACCTTGTTCATTCATCTTGTTTCTAAATACCCACTTAGTTCCAATGATGTTCTTATGTGCTGGTCTTGGCACTAAATCCCATACATCATTTCTTTGAAACTGATTGAGCTCATCTTGCATAGCTACAATCCATCCATCGTCAGTAAGTGCTTCATCAACATTCTTTGGTTCTATCATTGAGATTAGTCCCAGAAGTGAATCAAGTTGTTGATAGTCTGATCTTGTTTTTCTTGGACTTTCTTTGTTTCCAAGAATTAAATCTTCTGGATGTGATGATCTATATTTGAACTTCCTTCTTGGAGCTTCATCAACATCAGCACTTGGTTGAGTGTCTTCTTCTGAAGTGTCATCATGTTCTTGTGATGCTTCTAATTGAGATGCTTCTTCAGCATCTTCTTCCAATACAGCTTCTGAAGCTTCAACAGCTTCTGATGCTTTTTCAGGTTCTGTATTGGTGTATTGGTATGGAACACCTGCATAACTATTATCTTGCTCTGACATTTTACTGTCAGGCTCTTTATCATCAAATCTAACATGTATAGATTCTTCCACTGTGTTAGTTTCAGAATTATACACTCTGTATGCCTTTGAGCGTTCAGAGTAACCTATAAAGATTCCCTTACAAGCTTTGGCATCAAATTTTCTTTTGTAGGCCTTGTTGTTTAGAATGTAACATGTACATCCAAACTGATGAAAGTAAGAGATGTTGGGCTTTCTTCCTTTGAAGAGTTCATATGTTGTTAGATTCAGTAGAGGTCTTATATAGATCCTATATTGAATGTAACAAGCTGTGTTTACAGCTTCTGCCCAGAAGTGCTTAGCAAGTTTTGTCTCATGCATCATGGTTCTTGCCATTTCTTGTAAAGACATGTTCTTTCTCTCTACAACACCATTTTGTTGTGGTGTTCTAGGAGCAGAGAACTCATGGACAATGCCATGATCTTCACAAAAAGTTGCAAATGGTTCGTTTTCAAATTCACCACCATGATCACTTCTAACCTTTAAGATTTTGAGACCTTTCTCATTTTGCACTTGAGTGCAGAAGATGCTGAACACATCATATGCATCATCTTTCACTCTTAGAAACTTTACCCAAGTCCATCTACTGTAATCATCAACAATGACTAATCCATATTTCTTCCCATTGATTGAGGCAGTACTTACTGGACCAAACAAATCAATGTGAAGTAGTTCTAAGGGTCTTGAGGTAGAGACAATGTTTTTAGGTTTAAAAGAAGTTTTTGAAATTTTGCCAATCTGACAAGGACCACACAGAGCATCTGAATGATATTTAAGATTTGGCAGGCCTTTAACCAACTTTAGTTTGCTAAGCTTAGAGATTAATCTCCAGTTAGCATGACCTAAGCGTTGGTGCCAGACCCACTTTTCATCATTCAGAGATAGAAGACAAACTATCTTCTGCTCAGTGAGTTCTGACAGATTCACTTTATAAACATTACCTCTTCTTAATCCTCTAAACAATATGGACTTGTCAGAATCATTGATTACTGTACATGACTCTTTATCAAATTTAACAATGAATCCGCTATCACAGAATTGACTAATGCTAAGCAGATTATGTTTGAGGCCATCAACTAACCAAACATCTTTAATTGAAAGAGAAGAGTTACCAACTATACCTGTACCAATGATCTTCCCTTTTTGGTTTCCTCCAAACCCCACAGTACCTCCCTCTTTCAGAGTCAGGGTTTGGAACATATGCCTTTCTCCCGTCATATGTCGTGAGCAGCCACTGTCCAGGTACCAGCATTGCTGCTTTGGCCTTCTTGGTGTGCAAACCTAAAGCAAATATTATTTGAGATTTTGGTACCCATATCTTTATGGGTCCTTTTGTGTTAGTCTTTACAGGTCCAGGTGGTCTTTGTTTGAAAGACTTATCAGAGCCTCTAGAGTTAACCACCCTTGTTGAAAAGTTTTTGGGTTTAGTATAGCTCTTGAGCTTTGTTCTTGAATGTGTCAGAGCTTCTTTAGATTTAACATTAGCTTGAGGCTTAAAAATCTTAGGTTCTGAGGTTTTATCCTTCAGAGTCTTTGACTTTTGAGCCTCTGGCTTTGATGTTCTATTAGAGGCTGACTCATTTGGAACTTCTGATTGACTCTTTACAAAGACAACCTTAGGTTTTGATTTATCTATATTAGAGGACTTTGAAGATAATGGATTATCTTTAAAACGTGAGAATCCAAGACCTTCTCCTCTATTTCTACTTACATGATAAATCAAAGAGGCTATTTTACTTCTTTTCATTCCATTGATAAGGAATTCCTGAAGAGCAAATTCATGTTCTGGAGGAACCTTATCATCAAGAACATAATGAGTTTCCATAAATTCATTTCTTGATTTTAGAGATTCATTTTGTTCAATTATTTCATTTGCCTTTTCGGTCAGGTTGTTATAGGCCTTTTTAAGGACCTTACACTCACCTGCCTTTTTGGTTAAAAGTTTTAAGGCATCTTTTAAGGAATCTATTAATTCAGAATGAGAAAGTTTAGCAAGTACCTCATCTTCATCTTCTGAATCTGAGTCAGCTTCGTGCTCAGAGTTCTCTTGGTCAGAAGCGGTTGCCATCAAGGCTAGGTTTGCTTCTTCTTCCCCATCAGAATCTGATTCCTGATCCAAATCATCCCAAGTGGCAAGGAACCCCTTCTTGAGCTTACTTTTGTATCTTTCTTTGTTAGAGGTTCTCTTGGATGTTTTACTCAGGTTCTCTGGGCAGTCAGCAATGAAGTGTCCTGGTTTGTTGCACTTAAAGCATTTGTTTTGTTCTTCCTTTTTATCCTTAGAAGCACCAACCTTCTTGGAAGAACCTCCAAACTTACCAGCATACTTCTTGCTTCTCTTAGCCCATTGCGATACTCTTGCAGCCATCAGAACCATTTCTTCTTCTTCATCAGAGTCCATCTCGTGACCTTCTTCAGAAGCTTCTTCATCAGATACTATAACCTTCGCCTTCAGAGCCTTAGAGGAACTCTTGGTGCTCAGGGCTATCCCTTTTAGCTTCTTAGTCGATTCATCAGTCATAAGTTCCATCTCATGACTCTTTAGAGAACTAACCAAGCTTTCAAGAGACACGGTATCTAAATCCTTAGATTCCTGAAACGCTGTCACTTTTGGTCTCCACTTTGGCGGCAAGCTTCTGAGTACTTTCCTTACATGATCAGCCTCAGTATAGCTCTTATCTAAAACTTGAAGTCCAGAAACAAGAATTTGAAACCTAGAGAACATTGTCTCAATGTCCTCTCCGTCCTTCATTTTAAACAATTCATACTGATGTACTAACAAGTTGGCCTTAGCCTCCTTAACTTGTTTATTTCCTTCATATTTGGATTTAAGAGAATCCCAGATAGACTTAGCCGTTCTCTTATCTCCAATTTTCAAGTACTCATCATGAGAGATGGCATTTGTCATCATCCCTTTTACACTGTGATGCTTCTTATATTCCAGCTTTTGAGTAGGTGTAAAAGCCTTTCTGTCTTTAGAGCTAACAACACCTTCTAAGTCCATATTTTCAAAGTTCACTCCATCTTCTACCAAGTCCCACAGATCACAATCAATCGCCATGATGTGACTGTACATCTTGGTTTTCCAGAATGGATAACCAGTCTCAGTTCCATTGAAAAAGGGAATTTTGTCAGAAGACCTTCTGTCTTTAGAATTAGAATCATAGTCAAACGGAACTTCATTGAGATTCTTCTCAGCAGACATGTTTTTCCTCCCTGAATCTTAACTGTTTCACTGATAGGTGAGAGTTAGGCAACAGCCCAGCTCCTGATACCAATTGAAGGTGGAAAAACACAAGAAGGGGGGGGGGTTGAATTGTGTTTTTAGAATTAAAACTTTTTCGAAATAAAACCAAGTTTGCAGCGGATAAAACACAAAATAAAAGAGGATGCTGAGAGAGAGAAAGAAAGACACAGAATTTATCCTGGTTCCCCTCACAAATCGAGAGTACTCCAGTCCCCTTGTTACTAACAAGAGATTTTCACTATAATCTACTTAAGATTACAAACTGCTCAAGCACACTTGCAAGAGACTTCTCCGATGCTCAAGTTTCACTAAACAAGAGACTTCTCAAATGCTCAAGTTAAATTTAACAAGAGACTTCTCAAACAAACTTAAGAATAAGAATGAATGTTAAGGAACACTTGATATACTATCAGAGGTGTTTACAAAATACAACTCAAATTGTTCTAAGACTTAGAATGACAGATTTAAATTATGATGTCAGAATGCTTCTTAGTCTTTGAACGTAGTAATAGAACAGTCGTTGGAACAGTAGTCATTTCTTCCATTTGAGTCTTCTATTTATACTTGGAGGAAGATGATGACCGTTGCAGAGAGAGAGGTGCCAGCTGGAATTTACTCGTACAATTGATAGCTGTATATTGCCTTCTTTGGTAAGGAATTCCAATTCCATTACCTAGCTATTCAATTTATCACTCATCCATTTTGAGTAATAATAGTACGATAGTACAATCCTCAAATGCGCTCCACTTATGGATAAGGTTAACGTTGTACCAACGAATATTCCTTCCTGTGGATGTGACAGAGCCTTGAAGTGGATTGTTCTTCAATCATTGGTTCTATATAGGTCAGCTCTTGAGTGACGTAAATTCCTTTTGCTTCTGATGTTCTTGTCATAGCTTCTTAAGATCTTCAGCTTCTGAACTTCATCAGAGCCTAGCTTTTGGTCTTCAGAAGTGCTATCTTCAGCACGCAAAAATTAAGCTTCTGATGAACAGCGATACTCTTTCAGAGCTTGTTTTGACTGGCTTCTCTGCTACTATTCATAGTGCTTCTGAATGAATTTTAACTTGTAGTTCTGCACACTTGAATAACCATTAGTAATTCCAATTGTAATTTTAATACTTTGTTATCATCAAAACCACTTAAAACATTAGAGGTTCATGTCAGACCCACTTTGTTCCAACAAACACCTTTTTTCTTGTAGTGGGCGCTGAACTTGGTAGGGAGGAACACGATTCGATCTCCCGCAACTGTGATCGGGAGGAGGCTGGAACCACTTGATGCCAGAACTGACATCTGAACCAGATTAAACTGGTGGTGAAAACAAAAACCAAAAAAAACGCTCTCAATTTTTTTTTCAATAATTTTTTTCTTTCACCTCACTTTCATGTTTTTCTTTTTCTTTGTCGTTCTCTTATTTGTTGTAGAACTTATCCCAAAACACTTCAAAACTTGCAATATATATTTTTTTTTATTTGTTCCTCACTTTTCATATTCTTCTATTTTCTCTCTTTTTCTCTATCCATTTATTGATATCTTATACATTTTCTTTCTATCCTGTCAAACCTTTCTGCTACGAATCACCTGAAAGCCCAATATACATCAAGGCCCATTACAATGCAATAAAGATAATCGTATGGCATATCGACCACGGACTCGACCTACGAGCATGGGTAGAGGTTATCCGCCTCTAATACAAAAACGTGCCTCAAAGCAAAGGGCAATCCATGTGTCATCTGTGGCTGATCCTCTACACATGGGGACCCCACTATGTTATAAACCCTAATATTCTCCTATATAAGTATTCATACATCAATCCCTAGGTATGAGATATATGCGCCTCTAATTACATATTATTGATTACCTCTTTCAAATACTGACTTGAGTGTTGTAGTAACAATATTGTAGGTACCTTTTCCCCCATAAATTCCAAGAATTCATCTCATCATCAAAATCATCCATGACAATCATCACCAGCTAAGACAAATTATTTCTGAGCAACCAGTTCACTTTCAAGAATTTTTTCAAATTCACCACGAAGTAACTTCCTCACATGTTCAATCAAGACTTGTTTTTCTTGATCCATTTTTTTTCAATTTTTTTAACGTTTTTTTTCTTTTCAAATTTCACTTTTTTTTTGCCTTTTTTTTCTCTTTCAAACTATGAAAAAGTAATACAAATAAAATAAAATTAAGAAGAAAACTGAAAAGAGAGATAACACCTGATTTGAATTGACGCTCGTATACCAAATGATACGAATGATAGGACCAAAAAAAATGGCTATAAATTAAATCTAAATAGAAAGTATAATAAATGGCATATAACTCCTTACAAATATTTGTAATTTATTTGTTGAGTGATTGAAATGTTTTTCCATTAAAATATCCAACTAATCAAACTCGTGGAATAAAAGTGCATATTTCAATTACGTAATGAGTTTAATTGTTATGCACTGACGGTGTAAAATATTTTACACCATCAGCATATCATAACCACTCATGCCCACTACTTTATAGGTAGTTATCAAACAAGTCAAACATTTGTAAAAATCAGATGGTTATGATTCACTGTCAGTGTAAAAACTCTTTACACTGACAATGCATATAAATTAAATCCTTAAGTAAGAGTTTAATTGTTATGCACTGACGGTGTAAAATATTTTACACCATCAGCATATCATAACCACTCATGCCCACTACTTTATAGGTAGTTATCAAACAAGTCAAACATTTGTAAAAATCAGATGGTTATGATTCACTGTCAGTGTAAAAACTCTTTACACTGACAATGCATATAAATTAAATCCTTAAGTAAGAGTTTAATTGAACTTAAAAGTTTTGTCTTGAGTGCAACGGCAGGTTACTTCCATTTTCATAACCGTAGGCTTTGAATTGATATTCTTAATCATGATACTTAAATGTAAAATAACTACCCAATGGAATTGAAAAACTATGACTAATTAAACTCCAGCCCAAATAAAATTTAGCAGGTGATCAGTTTACACAATTAAAGTCATGATTCATATCCAAAATTCCTCCAAAACATGAATAACTATTTCAAGGACAACCATGCACATTTTCTTGGACCAATAAAAATAATAGGAAATACAATAAGAGCCCGTTTGGTGCGCTGTATAGAGAGACATGATAGTATAAAATTAACCTATTATGTTTAAATTATTTGTTTGGTGCACCAATATGAAAGGATAAATTTAACCTATTTTTAATACTATCATATTCACTTTTTGTTATTCTAATCCTTATTTTTGGCTGGGTTAGCAACATGGTGGTATTCTATTAACCTTTTTTTTTTGACACAATATTCTATTAACCTAACATGTATTCGCTTCCTACTTTTTTTTCTCACACCAACTACTCTCTTCTCCTAAAAATTAAAATAAATGTTATTTCATCGTGAATCCATCATCAATCTCTTTCTTCTTCAACCTTCTTCATCATCAATTCATCATCATGAACAAGGTCATCAAGAACATCATCAACAACAACAACAAACTCATCAATTTCAATTCCTAACCCATAAGTTCAAAATCCCAAAAACTCATCAATTTCACATAACTCAAAATCCAAAATAACTCATAAGCAGCACACGAAAATTTCATCATAATTAATAGACAGTTGTTTCTGGGTTTTATTCGGATTTAGATCTTAAATTGATTTTAGTTTGAGAGTTTTTTTTTTTTTTTAACAATTGGTTTGAGTTTTTTTATTATTCGGATTTAGATCTTAAATTGATTTTGGTTTGAGAGTTGTCATTACTTATTTTATTTTATGTTAATTAAAAATATAATTTTTTTTATATAAAAAAATGTATTTGTTTATAAGAATAATTTTTCATTTAAATAAACATGAATCTTATCATGTTCATATCAAGTGTGCACCAAACACAGGATATGATAAAATAATCATATCATTTTTTTATCATGTGTGCATCAAACACATGTCAGGTTATGTGTTTATCCTATTACTATACTATCATATCCTTATATAACTTCTTATACTATCCTACCTCTAATCTATCCTGGCACCAAACGGGCCCTAAAGGTTTATTATATACTGCCAAATAATGCCAAACTTATAAAATTAAAATGAACCAAAATATTATTTTTAGTACAATTTTTTATAAATTTTCTTCCACATATTTAATGAGCTCATAATCTCACCATTCTTATGATCTCATCATTCTCTCCCTCTTGAAGGGGATTTGTCATCAAATTCAAACTTGCATAACAAATTAATTGATTGAAAAAATTCTCACTTTTGGATATTCCCTTTCTTTTTAAAGGAGACTTCATAATAATTCCTAAAGTAATTAATCTTTTTTTTTTGTAAGGATAAAGTAATTAATCTTTAGGTGAACACTCTAGTATCAATTAATATATATTAAAATAAATTAAATTTTAAATGAATTTTATCTATTAGATATTGGTATCCCACGTACCATACTCTAAAGATGCCAAAGAATTTACTTAATTTTTATTATTTTTTAATAGAATTATTATTTCTCAACTTTTTATGTGTGATTTTTTTGTCCGTTTAATTTAATTTTGATAAAACTCTTTTTTTCTTTCTTTGATGGTGAGAATAATACTTAAATATCTTTTTGAAGATTTTATATTTAAATATATTTTAGATTTATATTTAAATAGATATTATTAGAATTTGTGATTTAAGATTTATTTAGAATTTTTAGGATATGTTAAGAATTAATAGGATTAGTTTGTTATTTGCGGGTTGGGCAAATAGGATTAGTTTGTTAAGAATTAATATGGTATCCTATTAGCCTTGTATTTTAACACGGGTCGGGCCTTGAAAAAAGACCTAAAAAAATTATCGGACCTTTTGGGATGGCCCCCCGGGCCTATATTTTTCATGGGCTGCTAGGTCTGGCCCCACGGGCTTTTGGGTCTGCCCACTAAAAAATTTAAAAAACATTTTTTTTGTAAAATAAAATTTTAAAAATAGTTTTTTTGGAGATTATCAATTTTATAAAAGAAAGGCAAAAATCAAGTACCCTAAACTTAAGTGACATTCTCAAATTTGACAAAAGTCTAAAAGTTTAGTATAAAAAAAAAATCCAAAAACTTTAGTGACATTTTGACAAGAGAAAAAAAGACCACGAAACTTGTACTCCAAAAATCTAATGATCAATTTAATTTTTCAGCTGTTGCCTCATCAAATTATCGTGTATTATGAATTGCAGTTATATTAGAAATAGAGGAGATATAATTGTATGCAAAATCAAGTGTTTGAGAGACTTATTAGGCCGACAAATTACTTAATTTATAATTTACTTTGTTATGTATTTTGAATTGTTAAATTGAAAATTTAGTTTGTGATGTAAGCTTGAACTTTATTAACTTTGAGGATGAGATTCAATGGACATACATATCATACAAATTAGTATCGATAAAGAAAGTGCATGTCATGATTTCATGAGCCCCGATGAAGTTTCCTTTATCATCTCTTAAACACATACCCACCCCAAAACAGTTTTGCTCCCTAAATATCGCCGCATCAACATTACATTTGAGCATACCTTGGACCGGTGGTGTCCATGTTACCGCTGTAGCTGAAACACCGGTGCTTGCACCTCTTCCTTCTCTTGTGATAGTCGACGTGGTTGCTATTCGTGAAACAGAAACAGTGTTGGTTTGTTGTTGTTGTTTAACCTCGTTAACTATTTTTCATTGATAAATGATGTCGTTTGCTAGTTGTAACGTGACCGATGGGACTATTTCAGTATCCTCCCATACAGTGGCGTCTCCAGGAACCTGGACCAGGGGGTTCAAACTATTTTCCTTTAAGAAAATTTTTGCTTCAAAATATTTTTTATATTCTAGTTAGCAATTGTTTTTCTAAATGAATTTTTTTTTATTAAAAACGGCTTAAAATTAAGAAATAGTTTACAAAAAAATAGAAAATATTTTAAAAAAAGATTATCCTAAGGTTAAATTCATCCAAAAAAATGTTCTATCAAAATTAATAATCGGGTTAGTTAACCAAGCAAATCAGAATCGGATCGATTATTGAACGGATGTACATACTGGTTCAAAGTTCAATAGGTCGGACCGGAGGTCAACAGATCGAACTATTTTTAATTAAATATATATTTTTTTTTTACATTTTTAAATACTATATAAAATAATAATAAATAAAATTAGATAATATTTATAATTTCATACTATATAAAACATAAAACATCATAAGTCAATACATCAAAACTACACTCGATAAGAATTGGTTCGATTAGAAACTAGACTTGAGTTTGACATAAACTCTTTTTTCAGCTCGAGTTCGACTCGTTTATAGTTTACGAGCAGTTCGGTTCAGCTCATTAGGTTCAATTAATTTTCAACTTGTAACTAAATCAAGAATTCGATATGAATTTTTTTTTCATTATATTTATTCTCCATTTTAAATTATATAAATTTTAAATTATTTTTGAAGTGTTATTTAAAAATATATTTTTAAGTGTTATATATATAATCAAGTCAGCTCGTGAACCAAACAAGTCGAACTATATATAGCTCAAGTTCAGTTCATTTAATTAACGAACTTAATATTTAACTTAAGTTCGACTCATTTGGTTCTTTAACCAAGTTCAAAACCAAACAAGTCGAACTATATATAGCTCAAGTTCAACTCGTTTAATTAACTAACTTAATATTTAGCTTAAGTTCGACTCATTTGGTTCATGAACCAAGTTCAAAATCAAACAAGCCGAACTATATATAGCTCAAGTTCAACTCGTTTAATTAACTAACTTAATATTTAGCTTAAGTTCGACTCATTTGGTTCATGAACCAAGTTCAAAATCAAACAAGCCGAACTATATATAGCTCAAGTTCAGCTCATTTAATTAACGAACTTAATATTTAGCTTAAGTTTGACTCATTTAGTTCATGAACCAAACAAGTTAAACGAATTAATTGTCAAATCGATCTCAAATTTTATTCGACTTATTTAGGTTCATTGTCAGCCCTAATAAAGATAGAATATAATTTGAAAATAAGTAAGTTAAAATTGTTTTGAGTTTAATTGGGTCAGTGGTTCAATATAGAAAAATGAGGGAATTCAAAATATAAATTATATAGGATTATACGTGTATTTTTTTTAAGTCCAGGGGATTCAGTTGAACCCCTCGGATGTATGTGGCGACGCCACTGCTCCATATCTTTTGGTTCCTTCTCATCCAAATACACCAAAAGGCAGCAGCAAACTATTCTAAGTCAACTCTTATGTATAAATACGTGACAAAAAATATCATATCTTGTGGCTAAATATTGACAATAGAATAAAACAAAATATTATTCTAAGTCAACTCTCATGTATAAATACGTGACAAATCTCAACACTTTAATCACAAGCACAATCTATAAGCCTCTTATTTCCTTCCATTCTCTTAGTTTATAATTTTTCCTTTTTTAAGTATAAAACTACAATCACCATGATTCTTCCAATCACCAAAGTTCAATTTTTCTTACTCTTTTGCTTTATTGGCACAATTTCAGCTCAATTGTCCCCTGACTTTTATGACAGAACATGTCATCATTTGCTTCACACCATTAAAACAGAAATAGTTCTTGCTGTGCACCATGACGCTCGCATGGGGGCCTCTCTACTCCGTCTTCATTTTCATGATTGTTTTGTTCAAGCAAGTCTACTTTTACTTTTGTTCTTCTAATTTTTTCTTTTTCTACCACAAATAAATTTTAAGAGTTGATCTAACACATTAATTTGCAATATGCATATCAATTTGTTTAAATACACATGTTAATTAATAGATATGATACACTTCAGATTCGATCTGGTCCGTACCACCACGCTCCCTGCTCCGTACCACCACGCCAGATTCGATCTGGTCTTTGAGTCCTTCGCCGTCGAGTCCTCTGCCTTTCCCGCCGGTCCACTCTGTTCGCTCTGTTTCATGCTCTAGGTGATTTGGTTGTTGGATGGTGGTGATGCGTTCTGGAGTGGTGATGGTTTCTGTTGCTGCGCCTTAGGTGTTGGTTTTGTTTAGGCTCCTCGCCGGAGCTCCTTCTTCTCCGGCGGTGGGGCTCGGTTTATGGGTGCTCTGGTTGGCTAGGGTGTTTGGGTTATGGTGATGGGTGCTGTTCTCAGTTCTCAGGAGTTTGGGTGTTATTCCTCGCCGGAGTTCCTCCCTCTCCGGTGATGGGTTGTCGTGTGGTTTGGGAGGTTGGAGTAGGAGGTGGTTTGGGTCTGTTGGCGGTGACGGGTGATGGGAGGTGGCAGTGACGGTGGCAATGAGTACTGGGGCTGGTGGAGAAGGAGAGGAGCGGGTGCCGTTCCGGAGACGAGGTGGAATGGTGGTTAACGGCCTGTTTTAATTTTTCTGTTGCTGTTTTCTTTCGTTTTTTCCCGGTTGTGGGGTGGTGTTGCTTTTGTTTAGGTGTGTTGTGGTTTGGATGGTGTCCTGGCAGTGGTGGTGGTGGAGGTGGTGGACTGTTTTTCTTGGTCTGGAGTTTTGTCCTGGCACGCTCGAAAGGGTGGAGTATGTAGACACTCCGTGTTGACGGAGTTTGTCGTTTTATCGTACTTCCGGGACGTAATGGCGATGGAGAGGTGGTAGATGGCTAATGCTGCGTGTATGTGTGGATTCTCCTGATACAAGAGTCTCTGACCATTTATCAAATCTGTTGAGATTTGCAGGACTCTTCGAGTCGCTGAGGGGTGTTCAAGTCTGCTGAGACTTGCAGGTCTCTGGTATCGGGTCGAACTCGACTGCATTAGGCGTTGACTGTCGATTCTCTGACTACCGGAGTTCCTCATCTTTTGACTTTCGGGGCTATCTTATGGGTCTGATGGGCCGAGTAATTTTAATTCGAGTTCGGAAGTTAGTACCTAGTGGTGTCTCCTAGGGTCGGGTTGGGGTTTCTCTGGTGGGTTTAGCGGATCATTATTGGTGTATGGGAGGATTGGGGTATTCATTAGGTGTCGGTAATTGTGTTATATCACGTTACCTTTTATTGTCTTTTTTCCACGACTACTCCTTACACTTCTTGTGGAGGAGTAGTCTTTTAATAAAATTTAGCCGTTCAAAAAAAAAAAAATATGATACACTTCACTATTATGAGCACTAGAGTTATTTTCCTAAACATGCATACGTAACCCTACACATTATTTTAACTAAATACTTAATAAAATATATATTCAATATTGTAACTAAATAATAATGGCTAAAAGTGGACAATTAATCATGCTTACTTAATTTCTTTAGTTGAAAATATCTTTCCATATAAAAAAGGGATGAAAATTATAACTAAGAATTATAATCTTTATTTTGCTCATACATATTGATTTTAATTTTTAGGGATGTGATGCATCAGTACTGTTGGACGATACATCAAGTTTTACAGGTGAAAAAACAGCATTTCCAAATGCTAATTCACTCAGAGGCTTTGATGTAATAGACAGAATAAAGTCTAAAGTAGAGAAATTATGCCCCAATACAGTCTCTTGTGCTGATATTCTTGCTGTGGCAGCAAGAGACTCAGTTGTTGCTGTAAGTACACATACTTCAAACAAATTATTTTTTACAATAAAAGATTTATATTAGATGAGTTGCATTATTTTTGTGAAGAGATATCCATCAACGTTATTGATTTATAATTGAATTTATGTATAAGCTATCAATTATATATGGAATTTCGGATTATAATCTAAATTACGTTCGGTATGAGCAGAAAGTTTAACCATATGTGCAGCCGTAATTTGGTCTAGCAATTTTTTAAGGTATAATTCAAACTACAAAATAAAGTCTATAATGTGAAAAAGTTGAATTACCAAAATAAATAATATTTTTACTAAAAGTCCTATATGATCTCACAATTTTCTTACAGACAAATTCAGATTTTAGTCATTATCTTAATCCTTAACAAAACTACGGCAAAGATTACATTAGTCTTTAATTTTGGTGTATTTTTAAGCTTAAGCAAAACAATTTATACAAATAAATAAATTTTTATGTATTATTATAAGTTTGTCATAGTGATTTATGCAAAAGTAGTTTATAAAAACACAGATTCGTTAGTGGAAACTTATAAATTAACATAAAACTTTTTTTTTGGTAAATAAATTAACATAAAATTTTATTTACTTGCATAAGTTATTTTAATAAGCTCAAAAACAAGCTATTTCAAACGGATTCTTAATAGTTAACTACATAATATTTTAGCTTCTTTATTCTGGGGGCTGGTGGTCTTGGTGGGTTATGGGCCTGCTTTTTGCCTTCTTTTCGTGATTTCCGATTTTTCTCTCTTTTTGCCTGTATGGTGATTTGGGACTAGTCTCGGTCTAGTAGGAGTTTTTCTCTCTTTCTTTTTATTGTGTTTTTTATTTTCTTTAAGGACTTAGTACTTTTTGTACTCTCTTCTTGAACTCTATTTAGTGTATCGTTTTTTCTCTCTTTTTATATATAATTATATTTGCCATTGAAAAAAAAAATAATACGAATATATTGAGCATATTTTTCAGCTTGATGGACCTAGTTGGAGTGTTCCATTGGGCCGAAGAGATTCAACCACAGCAAGTTTAAATTCAGCTAACTCAGACTTGCCAGCTCCCTTTTCTGATTTAAGTGCCCTAACTAATGCTTTCTCCAACAAAGGTTTTACGGTTAGTGAAATGGTTGCTCTTTCAGGTACTTAGCTAAACTTGGAGTCGAAAATACATTTGTTATTTTATTTAAACGCTCTTGAATTTACTTATAATTTTAGATTTTAACTAACAAAATATAATTTTATAGGGAAAAATTTTATTTAAGAGCAATTTGATTCGAAGAATTCAACTTTAAAGACAACTTTGAAATTTTAGTTGAAAAAAATGTTATGAGATGAAATAATTTTGTCAATTTACCAATTTCAAAACTGACCCTACACCCTACAATTTCAAGATTATTTAAGGATTTGCTCTTATATTCTTCTTTTATATATATTTTTAAATGTCGAAATGGTCTTTTATATAAATTTTTAAAATCTAACACACTCCTTTAAAACAAATCATCTACACTTTACAGCATGAACAATGCAAATGTTGGTCCATCATGTCTTTGCACTGAAATTAATTTCTTATTAATTACTAATATAAAAAAGTGTTAATGATAAAAAAAAAAAAAAATCAAACTCTACCAGGTCAAATGTAATTACTGAAATTCAGTTAAAGATAAATCTTTTGAGGGAACACGAATTTGTTATTTGACTTTACCTATTTTATTTAACAGAGCACCGAATTATAAATGATTGTTTCCCCAAAAATTAAGGAATCAAGACGAACAAAATATCTACCACTCGATATACATGTCCATGATCATTTGTTTCAAATTAATTAATGCACATGCATAAATAATTGTATAATGAGTTTAATCGAGATGCATTCACGGTTAAAATAGTTTTACATGATCAGCCAATAAAAAATCATCATTTTGCCATATCATATTAAGAATGTGGGGTGTATTGGGGTGACGTGGCGAAAAACATGGTTGGTATTGGTTGACTGTGTAAAATTATTTTACACTGTTGGTGCATATACTTTTTTCACTTGTATAATTACATACATATGTACTCAAATTTTTCAATTGAAATATTTCAGGATCACACACAATTGGTCAAGCCAGTTGTAGAACCTTCAGAAACAGGATTTACAACGAGACCAACATAGATTCATCTTTTGGAACATCATTGCAAGCAAATTGTCCAACAGCATGTGGTAATTTAAATTTGTCACCACTTGACACCACCACTCCAAACAAATTTGACAATGCTTATTACAAGAACTTGCAAAATCTAAAGGGTCTCTTACACTCTGATCAAGTGCTTTTCGATGGATCCACAAATGCACAAGTTAATTCTTATGCTACCAACCATTTAAGTTTTAGAACTGATTTTGCCAATGCAATGTTCAAAATGGCGAACCTTAGCCCACTTACTGGATCCAGTGGTCAGATTAGACAATTCTGTGGGAGAGTCAACTAAGATTTAGGATCTTTAAGTATTGTATGAATAAAGTACAAAGGTTATGGGTTATTCTATATATTGTAATCATAAATAACTCAATGTAACTTGATACATGAATATATAATCAATAAATATATCAATAAATAACTCAATGTAACTTGATACATACATCATACATGCATGATGCAATCTGTAACTATATATTGGTTAAATAAATGCAATATAATTGGATCCTCTAATGCATTCTATCACCACCAGAGCATCTAACTGGGTAAATCTTTCCTTCTTTCATTGCCTAATTGTTGATAATTTGACCGAATTGAGTACTTACCATACCTTTCTCCAAACCAAATGAATGTGTCTTCCGAAAGCATAATGGAGATAGGGATACTTACAATAAGCCTTGTTTCTAATTGATTAAAGATGGAAAAGATCAACTCTCTATTTCATAGTTTGGTGTCTTGATCAATGAGAGCACTTACCAAAGTGAAATGAGTGCAAGGGAAGGAATGTTCTTCAGGTGTGATGGAATGATTAGATATGTACTTAATTGAGTGTGATGTGATTCTTCTAGTACCAAAGGGGAAAAAAGGTACCAGCAAAAATGTTAGCACTCCAACGCTAAAGTTGATATTTGTTTAAGGTAAGAGAAAGTGCTAAATTGGGGTAGAATATGTGTACCTTGAGAGTGAGTGCATGCATGGACATAAAGTGGCATTTGAGGAATAACCTCCATGTGCAAGGGATATGTTACAAATATCTTACATGAGTGTCATTTATCCAGTGGTTAGTATTAGTGATGACTTCACGTCAATATCATGTTTTTAACAGCAAATACAAGGCATTTCAGTTGGTTTTACCATGTTTTTCGCATTCAATAAGAAGAAGTTACATTGATACAAGTTTGCTTAGAGTACAAGAAAAAGAAGGAAAAAGGAATGGATCATCAGATTCATGCGCATGGCGCAGCCTTGCTGGCGGAGGGTGCTGGGAAGAAGAAAGCCTCAACTGGTGCCTTCGCACGGCACAAGCACACAACCATAGGCTATAAATTGAATTTTCTGCTCATAATAAGGGTTACAAAATTCACGGCGAGAAAAGGCAACTTTTCCAGGCGAACTTAGAAGTGTTCAAGCAATGTTTCAAGTGTGGAAACACATCAAAATCCTTCTTGTAATGAAATCTGTAACAGCCGTAATTAGATAAATAGGATTTTCTAGTGATTATTTATTTATTTACTTATCTATTTGAATATGTGTGCTTTCATGATTTTATGAATGTTTTATGCTTTTGGTTAGTTAAAGGGTATTTTAGTAATCCACTAGGATTATTAATTTAATTAGGAAGCTTTAGTTGAGATAGAATGAATTAATTGGTTAGTTGATTGATTATGAGAGTTAATGAGATATGGGTTAGAATTAATAATTGAGATAGAGTTATGTTAGACTTATAGTGTGAATGGGCCAAGCCCAATAAAGAATAAGAGATAAGGAGGGGTATTAGAGACATTCTAATACTAATTAGGTTAAGTTAAGAAAAAGATAGAAAGAGAGAAGTCATAAGATTGAGAAAGAAAAGGAGGTAGAAAGAGAATGGAGAGAAGAACCCATTTTTGAAGAAGAGAAGAGCAAAAGGGAAAGCTAGAGGAAGAAGAAGGACTAGAGAAATCAGAATTTCTAAGGTAAGAGAGTGGTATTGGTTTCCTAGAGTGACTAAGAGAGGAGGAGAAAGTCTTACTCTCTCCAACCCAATCCTCTCTCACTCTTTTTCTTTGTGTTGGGTTTGATTCTTAAAAATGAATGATTTTTATGTTATAGATAGATTGCTCACATGTCTTGATGAAAGAAATTTACAAACTTTGGGGTTCAATTGAGGGAATTTGCTAGATGTTTGTAGTTTATGAGTTTTCATGAAGATTTGATAAAAATGATAACTTTAATGGTTGAAATGTTGTTGATTCATGAAATGAGCTGTACTTCTATGTTTAACATGATTATATATGTATAAGTTGCTACCTTTTCGAATTGGCATGTTGAAAATATGAAATTTGAGGGTTTTTCACCAAAAACCCGAGAATGAGGTTTTGCTGTCCTGAGCAACTCGCCAGGGCGAGTGATTGCGCGCCAGGGCCAGTTGTGCTATCATGGGCAACTCGCCAGGGCGAGTGATTGCGCGCCAGGGCGAGTTGGACCTGATGGGTTCTGACTTTACTCGCTCTGAACTCGCCCCGAGCTCGCCCAGCGAGCTTATCAGTGCAGAAATGTGTCTTTTTCTTGAAAATATGAATTCTATGCTTTTAACATGTCTTGATTATGATCTTTTGATTATAGAATGGCATGATAGCTTATATATGAATGCCTTATTGAAGATAATATGGTTTGGGTACTTGAGTTAGTATTGCATTATGAATAATTGATTATGATAATATTGTTATTGAATATGTATGCTTGATTACTTGTGAGATTTATTGAATATGATTTAATCAATGGGATTGTATATCTTCAATTAAGTTATTGAGATATGTTTATGTTGTGATATCCTTATGGGATAAGATGATTAAATTATGTGATTGGTAATCTTGCATACATGCATCATTTTGTATGATGAGCAGATACTTTAGAGGGCGTCCTAAAGTATGACAGATATTTTAGTAGCTGCGATTGACTAAAATATATTTGGAATAAGTTTTCCAATAACTATGAGGTACCACATGCACTTAGTAATATTACTAGGATGCATTGCATGAATGTGGCATTAGATTGCATTAGGAGATGAAGGTGAATAATTATATGAACTAAATGGTAATTGTCATTATTGTACATCCTTGATCTTTTGTGATTAATTATGTATACTTGATCCATGGTCCTTGATTTATATGTATATCTATTGCTCATGTTTATTGCCTATGTGATTATGCACCTATTATGAGAGTATTGAATGTCTCTTAATTATTTTGTATGAAGTTGTATAGTATTGCTTATACTTACGCTTATTTTGGAATGTTATACTAACTCTCTATTTTGTGTTAATTTCTGAATCTTTAGGGGTTCAGAGGTGCAGGGTGAGGACGTATCTCGTGAGGAGTAGCTTTGGTGGTTTGCTTAGCTATTAGTGGTAAGGAGTTAGCATTATGCTTCTCCTAGACTTCTTACTAGTTTTGGGTTGTAATAATTAGTGCTCTGGTACTTGTAACATCGTGTCAGGTAGTTTATTTCCGTTCTCGATGTATTGAGTATTATTACTTCTATGACCTTGCTTATAACTTATGTATGATTTTCGTGTGGGATTATTTTGAGACTACTGATCTTCGTCAAGGGATTTTTATTCATATGTGTATGAAGACTTGTGATGTCATGATACGATAATTATATCCGCTGCTATATTTCTGAATTTAAGATGATATGCTTTATTATTTAATTGTATACACCTTGATGCTTATACATGTATTTATTTTTTATTTTTTTTACGTATATGGGTTAGGATGTTACAAAATCTTTCACTCTTGTTGATGTAACTTCATATTTAATTATGTCTAGCTAAACTTCTATGATTGGATCCTAAGGGATTCTAATTGCTATATATTTATCTTGAACTATGTAGTTTAATATGATATGTTAATGAATTACGAAGTTAGTTTCAGCCAATTATTCCTGATGTTTAATTTTTTGCATGATTTGGCCAATTGTGTAATGATTCAAATTGTTTGTTTACTATGAGAATAGAAATAAATCATTGATCTACGAATAGTTGTTCAATTAACTTTAACTTAAGAGATTTCAGATTGTTAATTGAGAATTTAAGGATTAAATTAAGTTCAAATTCCTCACTTGATCATAAATCATCCTAAGAGATTAGGGATTCATGATCAAGGGAGTGGATTATGTTACCAAAAAATTGGGCATAATAACTTTTTTTAATCAAATCGTGAAACTAAAATTGTAATTTGTTAACATGTATGAACTACCGAGATAATAGTAGTTAGATGAACCGAAAAGATCCAATCGCCTCTCCTTCTTAAGTCAAATCCTATTTATTTTCAAAGTTTATTTTCCAAATTCAAAACCAAGAAAAATCCCCCTTTTTAATTATGTCAATTTAGATACGTATGCTTTCAATTAACTGCGTTTGATTCACTACAATCCCTACGAAAAACGATTTTATTTTATTACTTAATGATCTTACCTGAGATCAGAGTCGACCAACGTCCATTGAACGGTGCTCCGCCCCAAGTTCCGGTGAGTGGAAGGGGGTTGTGTACCTGTTTACACTCCGACGCTCAAGTTAGTAAGTGTGTAATGAAGGTTTTCAAAGAGAGTAGAATGTACCTGACTCCTTACAAATGAGGAGTATATATAGCCCCCAGCGCTGGGCTAAGGCCAATGATGGCAATAAATGTCCATCAATTGGCTGCCGGAAAACGGCTTTGGAAGCCATGATGAGCTTTAAATGCTCATAATCCCGGTGTCGGCCGTTACGATACGCTTGGTACCTTTGACCGTTGGAATCCTCGAGGAGGATGTATGCTCGAGAGAGATGCGTGCTCGATAGAGCGATGGATGGAAATCCTTTGTCGTTGGGCCTTAAGGCCCAGTCCAGAACAGGAGCCCCCCAAGTCGTTATGCTCGAATGTGAGCGTAATGACTTGATGGTCGCTACGTCCTAATACGAGCGAATGGTTAGACTTTATCTACTGTCTGTTAGATTTTGTCTTTGAGCACCGCATCGTCGTTTGTATATTCGAGGACACCGAAGATCCGTCGATTGATGCGAGGATCTTTGAGGATCAGCTAATACTTCTGAGCTTTTCGAGCTGTGTTCATCTCCGAAGAATCAGGACCCTGCAGATTCATTATCGAATCTGAGCATTCATTTCCGAGGGTCTTAATGATCCGTTAATATCTGCGAGCATTTATTGCGTATCCTGGTATTGATACGAGGATCGTAATTAGCGGATTATAGTTGAGCAAATCTCGAAAAGATTTTCTCGATTTTGACGAGATTTTCACGAGCAGGTGATGGGACTTTGAAAGGACAAGTCGTTCCGTCTTCTGCTGCCATGTGTAAAGGCTACTCAAGAATACTTGAGTGCCTATCTGCACAGTTGGCTTTTCGAGGTTCAAATGTGCACCGTTGGATCTACGCGCCTTTTAGGCTGCCTTATGATTTGACCTGAACCGTTAGATTTCTTTGAACCGTTGCCTTTGGATTAACGTGACGGTTCAGATTTGAGAGGTGTTGCATTGTTCCGTATGCGTGCACCTGTTGAGGATTTCTATATATATAGAGAAAGGAGGGATTTTTGAAGTTTTCACTTCATTTATCAAAGTCTCTTAACTTTCACAACTTTCAAACTTCTGTTTCTCTGAATTTTTTCAAGCATTCTAAGTTCCTGTTTCATCATCACCATCATCTTTCACCGTATTTCTTCTTTAAAACAAGTAAGAATCTTACTCTGGCCTTTGTTTATCATTATTCATTTGTTGATTATGTTTGATTTTGCTTTGGTTCTGCGATAGTAGTGATATGCTTGCTTTGATTCTGACACGGTGGTTGAGGGTTTGTAAGTGGTGGTTCACACCCTTTACCCTCCCACAAACGGTAGTTTTTAGGGAAAAACTATAGTTTTATGGCTTAGTTACCCTTTTTAGGTGGCGGTTGTTGGCGGTTTTTGCCTTTACAACTGCCTCCGTTAGTGGGTTTGAAATTGCAACTTGTCGAGGATTTATAACAATCCTTCGACCATTCATAAGTAGATGAATGTTCGTAGATTTAGGACGTGTACTTGAAATATTCCTCGAGTTTTAACTTGTTCCGTTGCGCGAGCAATTTTAGGGATTTGTTGACTCTTTAGAATTTTTAATCCAGTAACTGTCTACTCCTCGCCCTTTCACTTGATCGGCGGTGGAAGGGTGGATTTGATGTTCGAATGTCGAATTCATGTTTCCTTCCTCGGCTTTTCAGGTGTGAATGGCAGAAGAGAGATCAACCGATATTCCCGGAGAACAACCGATCGCGGGATCCTCGAATCCAGATCCCTATGATTGGGTTGCTGACGAGCCGAGGACGACACCCTCGAGGTATGCGGGTTGTCCGGATGGCGATCTTCCTCCAGGGCTTTTCACGAGGATAGAGGATCCGGGACATAGCTTTTGGGACATTGCGATCCCCGGCAAACAGAGGAGGGTTTGCCACGAGATGAAGGGATGAGGGGCCTTTTCGATGTACCAGATTGCTTTCGAAGAATTTGGTTATCAACTGCCCTTCAATGACTTCGAAGTGTTCGTCATCAATCGCCTGCGACTAGCGCCCTCGCAGCTTTAGGACGTGTACTTGAAATATTCCTCGAGTTTTAACTTGTTCCGTTGCGCGAGCAATTTTAGGGATTTGTTGACTCTTTAGAATTTTTAATCCAGTAACTGTCTACTCCTCGCCCTTTCACTTGATCGGCGGTGGAAGGGTGGATTTGATGTTCGAATGTCGAATTCATGTTTCCTTCCTCGGCTTTTCAGGTGTGAATGGCAGAAGAGAGATCAACCGATATTCCCGGAGAACAACTGATCGCGGGATCCTCGAATCCAGATCCCTATGATTGGGTTGCTGACGAGCCGAGGACGACACCCTCGAGGTATGCGGGTTGTCCGGATGGCGATCTTCCTCCAGGGCTTTTCACGAGGATAGAGGATCCGGGACATAGCTTTTGGGACATTGCGATCCCCGGCAAACAGAGGAGGGTTTGCCACGAGATGAAGGGATGAGGGGCCTTTTCGATGTACCAGATTGCTTTCGAAGAATTTGGTTATCAACTGCCCTTCAATGACTTCGAAGTGTTCGTCATCAATCGCCTGCGACTAGCGCCCTCGCAGCTTCATCCGAACTCTTTGGCGTTTCTTCGTGCCTTCGAGATAGTCGCAACTTATCTCCACATAGTGCCGACCCTCGACTTATTCTTTCACACATTCCGCTTGCAACGCTCAAAACCTAAAGGAGAGGCGGCGAACAAGCATGGATGGGTTTCGTTCACTCAGAGGCGTCGCCTCTTTGAGATGTATGAAGAGTCAGTGAGGGGTTTTAAAGACAAGTGGTATGTGGTCTTTCCCAAGGGCGAGGAAGGCCTGCAGAGCATCGTCACTAGGGCTCCGAAAATTGATGAGGATGGTAATGAGGTTTTGCGTCCTAATGGGAGCCCGGTGATTGTGGAGCATCCTCGTTTCCCCTTCAAGTGGGATCGCAAACACTATCTCTTGCCGGCGAGCAGTTTTGGATGTGGCAAGGAGCTGGACGGGACCATTTTGGCCCCGTATGCCATGCTCTGTGACTTCGTCGACGGGTTTGCCCCCTTAGTCCGGATCGATAAGGATAACAACCCTGTGGTCGACGCCGATGGTAATGTCGTGACCTCTAGGCGCTTCATCGACACTAAGGCCCTTTTGTCTTGCTCGACTCGTGTCGAAGCTGAAACTTTGCTCAGTATGTTTGGCTTTGTCTTTTTACTGCTCGTTTTATCTGCATTCGAATTTAGTTTTATCTTTGCTAATTTTACTAATCCTTGTTAATGATTTGTGCAGACATGATGAGCAATCAGGAGAAGTTCAAGAAACTGCAGGAGGTCACCAAGGCACGAAAGGCCAAAGAGGCGGGGAACTCTATGGTTTCGTTGAAGTCTTCCGGTCCTGGGGGCTCCTCGATTCCTCCAACTCCACCTCCATCTACTACAACTTCTGCTGCTGCTTCTCCTCAAGCCGAGGTGGTCGGCGAAAAGAGAGGCCAGGGAGTTCAACTCGAGGACGTGGAGAGGCCTCTTAAAAATCAGAGAGTTGGGAACTCCTCGATGATCATAGATGGTCTTCATCGCTTGGAGCGTGGGGTGCCTGCTCAAAGATTTGTCCTGCCCGCGGCCTTCTCCCATGGTGGTAATTTTATCGACAGGAGCACTGAAGTCATTGTCCCTGAAGTCGACCAGGTGATCATGACCGACATGGGCCCCGAATCACTTAGGAATGTGATTGTTGAAGCTTCGGTGGCCTCAATGAAGCTGATGGAGGTCGCGAACTTCCTTAACAATCGGGAGCGCCAATTTGTGGAGGAGAGGTCGACCATGGAGAAAAAGATGCAGAACATGGAGAAGGGTTACAAGAAGATGGACGCCGAGCTGAAGAAAGTTCACCTGAATTTCCGAGAGCTGGAAACGACCTATGAGGCTTATAAGGATAAGTACCAGCTTCAAGTGGAACTGACTCAGACTCTGGCGAACAAGGAAGCGGAGGTGGAGGTGCTGTTGAAGGAGAAGGAAAGCCTGACTGCAAGAGTGGCCGAGCTTGAGGGGCAGCTTCAAAAGTTGTTCATTCCTGACGAGGGGGAGAAGAAAGAAGACCCCTCTCGGGAGTTTGTGAATACTTCCCGAGGGTCATTAATCAAGCAACTCGTCGAGACTCAAAGCTCTGCAGTGGAGATGGCCACTTCAAGTTTTCAGAACGCAATCGCCCAACTTCAGATCCTCAATCCTGGTGTCGAGCTTAAACTGGACGGACTTGATGAATGCAAAGAAGTTCGGGATGGTTCCATTCAGTCTCCCGCGCCCGCTCCTGCCGAGGATTCCTATGTTTGATGATTTGTTCTGTAATTATCTTCTTTTCATTTGATGTTTGTGTCGGCGTTATGCTCGCCTTTTTGAAGTATTTTGGCGCTTGCTCGCCTGTTTTGTAATGACAATTATGCAGTCCTCGTGACTGTTTATAATATTTGTACTTTGTTTATAATCTGCGTTTTATCCTTTTCTTGCTTGAATGATTCTACGCTTATAAATGTTGCCTTAATGTTGTTTGACGATTTAATGCCTTTATTTGCTGAGTGTTCGTCTTTCGAGCTTTGAATACAACAATATTTGGTCGCTGCTCGGATAGCATGTATCGTTGAGCGCCGTACTCGAGGAGTTTGTGGAACTTCTACGAGTGTTTGGATTGGGACTCCAAACGCTTAATGGTAAGAGGGACCTTATAATGATCGCTTAACCACGGCGACGACTTCCCATCGCGAGCTGAGATTCGTGGCCTAACATGTACTAGGACGATGGTACTCGCTTGGAGTAATTCCTCGTCAAGCCGAGGTGAAAGCCTCTTGTCTTTGCTCTTGATATTTTAGATTTGTGCCCGTACCTAAGCACTCCTCCGTTGTCAAAGCATGTCTCCTCGTAGTTTTGAGGTTGACATAACCGCGTTAGAGATTTTCGATCTCTAACTATAATATTGCTTAAGTTTTTCTGCGTTCCACGGTCTAGGAATTTCCTCGCCGCGCAGATCTTTGAGGAAGTAAGCTCTAGTCCCCGTTTTTTCTCGGACTCGGTAAGGGCCTTCCCAATTTGGGGCGAGTTTTCCTTCGCTCGAATCTTTGAGGTTTCGTCGTAGCACTAAGCTGCCGACGTCGAATTCTCTTTTCACCACTCTCTTGTCATGTCGAGCAGCGATTTTTTGTTTGAGAGACATTTCGCGAAGAGCAGCGCCTTCGCAAAGTTCTTCGACCAAGTCTAGTTCCTCTCGAATTAAGTCATCATTTAGATCTTGATCGTTGGGTGTTTCGGTTCGCCTTTTTGGCTCTCCTATTTCCACGGGGATCACAGCCTCCGTTCCGTATGTCAGTCGGAAAGGGGTTTCCCTAGTGGTGGAGTGTGGGGTGGTTCGATAAGACCACAACACATTGTGTAGCTCTTCGGCCCACTGTCCCTTTGCCTCGCCTAATCTTCTTTTTAGGCCTCGCAGAATTACTCTGTTCGCGGCTTCGGCTTGCCCGTTAGTTTGTGGATGCTCGACGGAAGTGAAGTGTTGGGTTATTCCCAGCGCCGCGAGGAATTCCCTGAATTTTTTATCGGTGAATTGCGTGCCATTGTCCGTCACAACGGAATGTGGGATTCCGAATCTGGCGAGGATGTTTCTTTTGAAGAAACGGAGTACATTGTGCGCTGTGATTTTTGCAAGTGGTTCTGCTTCTATCCATTTGGTGAAGTAGTCCACGCCTACTATTAAGTATTTGTTTTGTCCAGCGGCGATGGGAAATGGTCCTAACAAGTCCATTCTCCACCAAGCGAATGGCCATGGGGATGACAATGACTTCAGCTCGTTTGGTGGAGCTATGTGCATGTCTCCAAGTCTTTGGCATTTATCACATTTTTTGACGTGCTCTTTAGCATCTGCTTGCATTGTCGGCCAATAGTATCCAGCCCGAAGAGCTTTCCTAGCCAAAGAGCGCCCGCCGATATGTTGACCGTTAATCCCCTCGTGAATTTCGGTAAGAACGTACTCTACTTTCTCCTCCTCGACGCACTTCAACAACGGTATGGCGAACCCTCGGCGATACAACTGATTATCAAGAGCAACGTATGGGCAAGCTCGTCTCTTGACTTTTGCCGCTTCTTTTGGGTCGTTGAGAGTTTCCCCGCTTTCCAGGAAGCGCAGTATTGGGAAAATCCAACTGTTCGTACTTATTTCGCAAACGAGCATTATATCTTGTGTTTTATCAATGCTGGGCCTGGAAAGTGTTTCTTGTATCAGGGATTGGTTTCTTCACTTTTTTCGCTTGGTGCTCGCTAGCTTGGAGAGGACATCCGCTCTGGTGTTATGTTCACGGGGAACATGTTGCACTTCAGCTACTTTGAATTGGGCTAGCATTTCCTTTATCAGGATCAGGTATTCTGATAGCCGTTCATCTTTTTCTTGATACTCCCCGGAGATTTGTGATGCTACTAACTGCGAATCTGTGACAATTTTGACTTCCTTGACGTCTATGTCTTTGGCGAGCCGTAACCCTGCCAAGAAGGCTTCGTATTCGGCTTGGTTATTTGTCGTTTGAAAGGACAATTCGAGCGAAACCTCAATTAAGGTTCCATCTTCGCTTTCTAATATAATGCCCGCACCACTACCTTTCGAATTGGAGGATCCGTCCATGAATATGGTCCATTTGTTTTTGCTTTGAGTGGTTGTTGGGGCCATTTCGGCTACGAAATCTGCTAGAACTTGAGCTTTTAAAGCTTGTCTGCTTTCATAACTTATGTCGAATTCGGATAATTCCAACGACCATTTAAGCATCCGACCAGCCATGTCGGGTCTTCCGAGGAGACTTTTAACGGGTTAATCGGTACGAACAACAATTGAATGCGCGAGGAAGTAGTGTCGCAATTTCCTTGCTGCTGTGACGATGGCTAAAGCCATTTTTTCAATTTGCAAGTATCTTAGTTCTGGTCCTTGGAGCACTTTGCTTATGAAGTACACTGGTTTTTGCCCTTGCTCGGTTTCTCTAATGAGACGGCACTGACGGCCTCATGGGCTACTGCCAAGTAAAGGAATAAAGTTTCCCCTTGCTCGGGTCGAGTAAGGACGGGAGGCTCGGATAATGCTCGTTTTAAGTGTTGAAGTGCGTTTTCGCATTCTTCTGTCCATTCGAATGCAGACTCTTTTCTTAAAAGTTTAAAGAGTGGTAAAGCATGTTGGGCAGATTTAGCAACGAATCGTGACAAAGAAGTTAACATTCCATTTAACGTTTGGATAGACTTCTTAGAGTCGGGCGTAGGATATTCGAAGAATGCTCTACATTTGTCGGGGTTGGCTTCGATTCCTCGTTCTGTTAAGTAGAATCCGAGGAATTTTCCTGCTTTTACTCCGAACGTACATTTTTCGGGGTTAAACCTCATGTTATACTTCCTTGCCTGTTCGAAAACTTTTCTTAAGTGTGTGGTATGATCGTTTTCCTCTTCGGATTTAACTATCATATCATCCAAGTATACTTCGAGCATGTCACCAATTTGATTTCGAAATACGTTGTTCATCATTCTTTGGTATGTGGCGCCCGCGTTTTTAAGCCCGAAAGGCATTACGTTATAGTAATAGTTACCTGATTCGGTCATAAAGGCTGTTTTCTTTTTATCGATTTCAGCCATTTTAATTTGATTATATCCTGAATAAGCATCCATAAACGATAGTAATTTAAATCCTGAAGAATTATCTACTAGTTTATCTATGCAAGGTAAAGGATAAGCGTCTTTAGGGCAAGCCCTATTAAGATCGGTATAATCAACACACATGCGCCATTTTCCATTAGATTTTTTGACAAGTACAACGTTGGACAACCAAGTAGTATACTTGGCTTCCGAAATGAAATTTGCCTATAGGAGGTCTTTTACAGCTTTTTCTGCAGCCTCCGCTTTTTCGGGAGACTGCTTCCTACGACGCTGTGCAACAGCTCTAGCCTTAGGATCTATAGTCAGCTGGTGACAAGCAACCTTTGGATCTATGCCGGGCATTTCAGCAGCGCTCCAAGCAAAGAGTTCAGCGTTCTCTTTCAAGCAAGCTTCTAGTTGTCTTTTGACAAAGTCGGGGAGATCAGCTCCGATCTTTATTCCTTTCGAGGGGTCTTCACCAAGTGGAATTATTTCGAACTCTCCATCAGGAATTGGACGAAATATTTCCTTCAGCTCTTTCTGCATTTCTTTCTTTTCCTCCCTGCGCTCTTTCTTTGTGGTTCGAGCGTCCAGCTCAATAGTACCTTGTCCCCCAACAGCATTGATGGCGGGCATCTTGTGTTCAGTCTTCATTTTCTTTGGAGTGGTCAAGGTGTTCATATTTTTTGCTGCAGCATCAAAACATCTTCGAGCAGCAGCTATATCTCCGTTCAATGTGGCGACCTTTCTATCTACTGTGTAGTATTTTAGTTTGAGATGAATGGTCGAAGAGACGGCGAATAAGTCAGCGAGTGCTGTTCTTCCGATGATGCAGTTGTACAGCGATGGACAGTCAACGACCAAAAACTGCACATTGATGGATTTGGTGGCTTCTTCTTCGCCAAAGGTGACGATCAACTCTGTATATCCCCAAGGTTTTGTTGTAGCTCCATTGAATCCTTGAAGATCAGCACCGACATAGGGTTTCAGGTTCTTTTCAGTGAGCTGGAGAGTTTTGAACAGTCCAGAATACATGATGTCGCAAGAGCTCCCTTGGTCAACCAGGATTCTCCGAACATCAAAGTTCGCCATCCTTGCTTTCACCAATAAAGGAATTTGATAGTTCGAGGATCCTCCGGGGATCTCTTCTTTGTAGAAGGCCAAGGGAACTGATCCTTCTTTGATTTCTGTGATGGATATGGGATTAAGCGAGCAAACGCTTTCGAACTCCTCGAACTTTCTTTTTATAGTCCCGAGGGTCGTATTGTTGAATCCACCCCCAGATATCATGAGTGCTTTTGGGAAATTTTCCCAAGTTCCATCTAAGTGGGAAGTCAAATGGGTGAGTGCTTCCCCATCTCCAGCAAAATCTTCAGGCCTTGAAATTGCATAAGCAACGGGTAAGTTTGCCCGTGCCTCTTCTTCAGCAGGCGGTTCCTCGACGTCCTGCCTTCGATCATTGTTTTCCCTTGGTCTATCTTTCTTGTATTTCCCGAGCAGTCCTTGCTGGATAAGAATTTCAATGGCGTCCTTCAGATGGACGCAATCTTCGGTCACGTGACCGTAGCTCCTGTGGAATCGACAATATTTGTCTTTGTCCACGCCTGGTTTGGTTGGAATCTGCTTTGGGAATCTGATCTCATGCTTCTTGAACTCCGCAGCTGAAACTTCAGCTAGAATTCGCTCTCGAGGAGCATTCAACGGAGTATAGTTGGTAAACTTGCTCGGTGGGGCTTTAGGTTCCCGCACCTTTTCTTTTCCATTATTCGGCCCTCGTTTAGAGGGTCCAGATTCATCTTGATGCTTTGGTTTCCTAGCATCGACATCCATCTGCCTTTCCTCGTAGGCAATATATTTCTATGCCTTTTCGAGGAAAGCATCCAACGTACGAATTTCCTCGATTCCAACAGCTTTGGCAAAATCACTATTCGGACGTAATCCTCGATCCATGAGGTATGGCTTCATCTTGTCCTCGACTCTTACTTGCACGGCAATTTTATTGAACCGGTCAATGTAATCTCGCAATGGTTCATCATCCCTTTGAACTATTGCCTCAAGGGCAGATACTGTCAGCGGATGTTTCCTTGATGCAGTGAAATGGGCCGTGAATTGACGGTAGAGCTCGGTCCATGAGTCGATGGATTGAGGTGGGAGACCTTTGTACCAGGTTAGCGCTCCTTTCCTCAAAGTAGTTGAAAATATCTTGCATTTGACAGATTCTCGAACTCTTCTCCATTCGAGCACAGCTTCAATGTTTTCCAAATGATCGTCAGGATCAGTGGAACCGTCATAAGTGTCCATTACCGGAAGCTTTTCCAAGTCTGGGGGTAATGGTACTCTCATGACTCTTTCAGATAAAGGTCCAAGGTACCTGTCCTCGTCACTCTCTGGTGTTCGGTGGCGACGGTATGTTTCAGGAGATCTTACTGGTGATTTGTGGCGACGAGGCCTTCCAGCTTCTGGCCTTAAGTGCACAGCAGTGTTCCTTCGAGGGCTCGGGGATCTTCTGTTCCTTCGGGGACTCTGACGCCTCGGGGACCTTGATCTTGTTACCGAGCGATCCCTTCTCCGTGGAGAATATTGCAGGGATCTCCTCCGATGCGATGATCGCGTAGCGCGCGATTCCTCGACAACTTCTAGCCTGCGATTCTGATCGCGAATGATTGTGCCCTGCCTGTTGATGACATTTATTAGTGTTGCCATCATTTCCTCTATTGGGGTCCCTACAGCTATTGGTGGGATATCCAATGGTTCCCCTGAGGGGTGAATGGTAGGGCCAGCAGATCCCTCCGTAGGAGTTACATCGGTGAAACGCCCATCCTCACCGGTGCTATCGTTACCGTTTCCGGCCATTGGTCGTGAAAGTTGGTGTTTTTTGGTAGTTTTGATCTTTTTCTGGTTGAAAAGATAGGGAAACTAAAGAATTCCCACAGAAGGCGCCACTAATCTTACCTGAGATCAGAGTCGACCAACGTCCGTTGAACGGTGCTCCGCCCCAAGTTCCGGTGAGTGGAAGGGGGTTGTGTACCTGTTTACACTCCGACGCTCAAGTTAGTAAGTGTGGAATGAAGGTTTTCAGAGAGAGTAGAATGTACCTGACTCCTTACAAATGAGGAGTATATATAGCCCCCAGCGCTGGGCTAAGGCCAATGATGGCAATAAATGTCCATCAATTGGCTGCCGGAAAACGGCTTTGGAAGCCATGATGAGCTTTAAATGCTCATAATCCCGGTGTCGGCCGTTACGATACGCTTGGTACCTTTGACCGTTGGAATCCTCGAGGAGGATGTATGCTCGAGAGAGATGCGTGCTCGATAGAGCGATGGATGGAAATCCTTTGTCGTTGGGCCTTAAGGCCCAGTCCAGAACACTTAACGACTATTTAGTACATTTGCTAAATTTCTATCAATTAGTAACATGTATTAGGGGTAATGCGGCCTCATATGTGCTCGTGTCTTTATCTGTGCTCGTGTCTTTAATTATCTGTGCTCGGACTTTAGCCAGCCCAAAACAGTTGCCCACCAAATTCTTGCTATGAAGATAGTAAGGATTTGAGAACTTGCAGTGAGGGCGTTCGTCCGTCATCGTTAGCACCTGCAAAATACATGTTTGGAAATATGTAAGAGAAATTTATTCTACAACTGAAAAAATAAAATATATTTAACCATTCTCTCTGAGTAGAAGTGTCTATGGCAGACTTCATTTCCCCTCTTTACAACAACCTATATAAGCGGGAATCTCAATTTGGAAAAGCTTTTCCGCTTTCTATTTGAATTTCTCATAGAACATAGGCCTCCTTTTCCCCAAATTCATCAGCTTTTCTAAAGTTCTCTTTAGGAAAATGGCAGCTTCTCGTCAGATTTCTTCTTTTGGCAGTTACAATTGGGTTGTTCATGAGCAACTCTCCTATATACGAGGTTGTTTTTGAACTGATGTTGGTTTCTCATCTCTTTAAAGATATAGAACTTTCTATTTTGAAGTGTTTGATTGTTGCTCCTTCACAGCTTTATCCTTCGGCATAGGCGTTGATGTAGTTTCGTGTTTCTTATTCTGAATGGATGGTCTTTATGGATTCATTCGTTTCGATTAAGAAGAAAAGTTCTTCGATGAGTACTATAAGAATCTTCCTTCATACTTCCTTAAAGATTTTACTCTGTAAGTCCAAATTGCTACAAATCCACCTAAATAAATAACAAATAGATTCTTTAAATTTGTAATTTGTAACATTTAAGTTTTATTTTTTAAGTAATTGGGGGACCTAAATATTACAAATTACAAATTTAAAGGACTGATTTGTTACTTAAAAAACTTAAAGGACCAATCTGTTACAAACATAAAACTTAAATGACGTATTTTACCTAATATTTATAATAAGTTTGTCATGTAACAAGATAAATAGAATTAATTTAGTAAGTAAATATAGTAAATTGGGCCCTTTTTTAGTTTGTTTGAAAAAGTAATTTGAAATTGAAATAAGATTGAGAAAATTGATTAATTTATTTCGAACTCCTCCTCTAGTTCTATTTGATAACTTGACATTATGATCCCTTGCAATTCAATTTATTATCAAAACAAATTAACTCTAAAGTAGTAATGAGTCATCGCTAGTCTTCACTATTACCTTATTCAATTAAACACACTCGTTATTCTCGTGTAAAATTATATTTATGAAAGTATTAATTTTGTGTTCGTTAATTCAGTGAAATTTAAAAATAAAAATAAAACTATTTTTTCTTTAACTTCGTCACAACCTCGAGCGCGTAAGGGTCACTGTGTTGGCATAATAATTACTAATACTATCATAAAAAAAGTTCAAAATAATTATATTTTAATGAATGAGAGCTAATCATATATGACGCGGTTTCGAAGCCACAATTTTCCACTGCAAAAATTTTAATTAATTTCAAAATAGAATTTCATATATATAATAACAAACATTTTTGAAATTTATTAAAGAAAAAAAAATCTATTCCGTTGACAAGGGTTTCCATACTAGTATCATTAATTTTACTTATTCAAATTATGTGACATGGCATACTCCTTCCATTCTTTTTTTTTATTAAACAAACTCCCTTCGTTCTTTTTTTTTTTTTTTTTGAAAAAACACAAGATATTATTTAATCAAAAGAATTGTTACAAATAGAGATATCTTTTTGGAGTATCTCTTTGATACACAAAGGGGTTTCATTGAGCCAAGTCTTATTGGGTTCAAACCGGGCCCAATTTGCTAGAGTATGGAACTCCCTTCGTTCTTAAATATGAGTACCTATTGCATATTTTTCTCTAATTAAAAAAGTTGATCCAGCCATGTATACTTTTTAAGAGATAAATTTTTCTTTCTTTCTAAATTTATCTTCAACTTTTTTTAATTAGAAGAGGGTGGTTTTGGGTCTTTTTTGACACGAAATCAGCCTTGTGCATTTTATTTTATTTTTTGCTATTTCGTCGTTTTAGTTTGGCGTTGTTTGATTTCTCATCTTCGGTATCATTTGGCCTGACTTTTTTAGGTTCTTAAAGGTTATATGAAATCTAAAAGTAAAAATAAGAGCTTATAGAAAAAATATAAAGTTATTTGGTAATTGTTTTTTGGCTTCAAAAGTCTTTTTTCTATATATTTTATTCATAAAAATTAAGCAATTTTTTCTATCAAAAATTTCTTGAAAATCTGTTTGGTCTAGCTTCTCCCTTTATTGAGTAAAAAAGTTTAAAATAAGCTATGTCAAACAGTATCTTCAAACGGTGTTCATGTGATTTTTCATCTTAATGCGGTATTTGATTGTTTTCTCGTCTTATTGCATTGTTCATTTGATTAAGATTGACATATCAACTTCGGTCAATCCGGTCACTTTGATTTTTATCAATCTAGATCAATTTTGCAGATTTATCTTTTTTGTTTTTAACAATATTTAATTTGTTTTTGCAACTGGTGTATTATACCAATTTAATTGAATGAATATCTTTTAATTTTAATTTCTTTGAACAAGAATATCTTTTTATTTTAGTCACACTAAAAAAATTAATAGTATAGTTAATGTGTCTATTTTTTTTTTGTCAAGTAGTTTAATGGCTAGAATTTTACCTTTAAAGTGAAATAGTTGGGGTATTAGGGTTCGAAATCTGATCCTTGCATATTACATGTAATGTCATTTGTAACTGATGGGGACGTTAATGCGTCTATTTTATATATAGATAATGTTTCCATTCTTAAATATAAGTATAGTTAATGTATATAGATGATTTTGATTTTTCATATTCTTTTTTATTTGGTAGATAGATGAAATGATAAGTCAAAGAAAATTCATATATAGTGGGATAGGGTTCAAACTTCAGTGGTATATGACTTAATAATTTTAGCATTTTTATCGGTTGAATTAGGATTTATCAAGTATCTAATAATTTCAGCATTCTAAAACACTTAGTGATATTAATTAGGAGTCTATTTAAAAAAGAAACAAATATATCTAATAATTTGAAAATGAATTTATATTTAAGGATAATTTTTTTGTTAAATGGGTGCCTATTTAGTAACACTCTTTCTAGAAAAGTCATTTATAATGTTCAAACGATAAGTACGAGATAAAACTTAAAAGGTTAATTGTTGCTTTTCTTGCTAGTTGTTAATCGTTGCTACTTGTTGTTAGTTGTATTTCTTGATAATTTTCTTGGTTCAAATGTGTTTTGAAAAAATATTAGATGATTGATTTATTACACGAGTGTGTTATTCAAAGGATTAATCACAAGCTTCTTGCTTCCACAGTCACTTCACATGGTAGTTGAAGCCAGCACTTGACGTTGCACAAAGTCCACTTGGTGGTAGTCATTAAGATCTTGCTTTAGCTACTAAGAGTAGAATCAATGTTACATAAGATTATAAGAATGTGAATTATTTTCCTTTGACAGCTAAGTACAACTATAATTTGCTAACTACATCATTGATTAAGGGCCTGCAAGTGTAATAAGATGATTAATATTATAGCCCAAGTTTTGGTTTTATAACTATATTATATGTAGAAAGTTTCTACCACCGTTTAGTAATGACTGTATTATATGTTGGAGAATTTATGGGTTACGTTAGGTGAATTATCTCCTTTTAATTGAATTTTTTCTATATACAAGAGTTAAAGATTGAATTCTTAAATCCTAATTACTTACTTAACGGGCTCAAAACTCTTATTTTTTAGACAAATTCATTTGCTGCAAGTTTTTTTCTTTTTTGGTAGATAGACGAAATGGCAAACCATTGGAAACTCACATACACAAAGTGGAGAGACCAAGATTCAAACTCTAATGATAACATCTGACATTAGCGATTTCGGCATTTCTGCTAATTGAACTAGGATTTGTAGATATTTGCCTGAAGTTTTAATTCATGCTATGATTTACTTTGTTGATTAATATATGTAATAAGAAGATATCATCATAACCAACATGTCGCTCTTTTGCCCAATTGCAATATTGTCAAATGCATAATTTGGCTATTATTTGATATAGCAAATGTTGACATAGTAATGACAATAACAGTTCCACTAAACTTATGTGTGTGTACAATCTATTAAAATTTTATATTTTAATATTTATGTTTTAGTTTTATATTTATGATTATAATTATTAACTAAAATCAAATATTTGCACTCCTAAAGACAAAGTCCCATCGGCAAGAAGCTTTTATACATATACAAGATAATAAATTCAAATTTAATTGTCAAATTGTAAACGAAAATTTAACTTATTTCAAGAGATAACGCACCCAAAATGACAATATATAAAAAAATCAAATAATTTTTTGTGATATATTGACCAAAGAAAATATCAAAGTAGACTACCTATATAAATGTGACAAATTTATAGATAGAATCACAAGTACATAATCATAAGCTAGCTAGCTAGCCTCTCCTAAAATTATATAGAATTCTCATTACCACAACCATGGCTAAAATTATTTCAATTTCCAAAACTTATTTGATTTTATGCTTTGTTGGTATAGTTTCAGCCCAATTGTCCTCTGATTTTTACTCAACAACATGTCCTAATGCACTTTCAACTATTAAGTCGGTTGTAGATTCTGCTGTGGAAACTGAGGCTCGTATGGGAGCATCACTCCTTCGTCTTCAATTCCATGATTGTTTTGTTCAAGCAAGTCAAATTTCTTCTTCTATCTTTTAATTTTTTGTTCATCAAAACCTACTTCTATATTTACTTTTATTTTGTTTGAGGAAATTCTATATTTATTTTTTTATAAGCACCTACTACTAACTATATATGAATTGCATAACGTACATATGTAATACTCAAACATGCATTTAATATTGTATATCTATATCACAAATTATAATTACTTTCCCGGTAAAATTCAGAAAGAAATAATAATAATAATAATAATAGAAATAATAGTTTAAAAATTTGTGTAACATGTAAATCAATATTCTTATTACAAAAGATAAACTTTCATCTGTTTTAAAATTTACTTTTATTTATTCTCATTTTTTCTCTCTCCTTTTTTCATAATCAATAACAAATAAAAATTATTTTTATATCCTTATATAAAACTTATTTGAAGAAAAACACTAAAAATAATATTTCAAATTATTATGTTTTGTTTTTATTAATAAGTGTGAAATGTTTTTTTTATATAATTTGGAACGGAAAGAATAGTATCTCAAATGACATCTATAATTTGTTATGGATATACTTACTATATAGTATCAACATTTATTTTTATATACAAAAAATATACACAAGATAACATTGGTCAAAAAAACATTGTTTGACTTGTTACTCTATTTTTTTTATAGATGATATATATGACTTGCTACTCTAGTTCATTAATAAATGAGATTGATTGTTTAGTTTTAAAATTTTAAGGGGGTTTTTAAAAGGAGTTGAATTCAAAATTTCAATATAAATTTCTTAGTCATATTAATGTGTCTCTTCGTGTAATCTTTTTTTTTTGTTAAGGTCCCTTGGTGTAATCTAATACTACTCCATAATTATACTAATTGATAATTAAACACTTTAATAAAAAAATGGGTTTGTCTGACTTGTAACATTGCACATGCTAAATTAGGCAAAAGTAATAACTTTTTATTGAAAAAACAACAATTATATTTATTAAAAAGTTATACATTTAATATGAAATGCATAAATTTTAACACAAACTTACTATTTTAAACTTCTTATCATTTGCACATGATAGAAAAACTATAAAACAATATATAATTGTCTAGTACATATGCACCTCACTTGACATTTGTAAAAGATTTTGATTTACGATATTTCACTCTTTTTGTGAGAATGGATCCTCTCCTTCCATCAATTCTATCCATTTCTCTCCTTCCACATTTTGTTGATATCTCTCACTTGATATTAATTCCCTCTCTCTCTTGATCTTTTTTTAATATTAATTCATTTTCTCTCTTAATCTTTTCTCTAAAATTTAAAGATAGACAGAAACAAAATTGGAAGGAAAGAGATGGAAAGAATGGATGGAATGAGAGAATTTAAATCCCTTTTTTGTTGGATTCCTTTAATTTAAACTCTCTGATTTTAAAAGAGAAGTTTCTTAATAAGTAGAGTTTGAATTCTCCCAAATGGTTTTTCTTATGGATCATTTGAGTTTGTTCGGTTGGTTTTTTTTTTTTTGTAAGGGATCGGTTGGTTTCAATTGGACTATAATTTCATTATCATATAATAATAAAATAATAATAATAAAAATAATAAATAATATTAATAGATATTGCTCAACCAAATAATAAATGTTAAGAGTTACGACCTTGTCGAAATAAATTCCTTTATTTATTTCCTTCAAAATAAAAATACTTTATTTGTTATTATTATTTTGTAAAAGCATTGCAATCATGCGTATATTTGTTTATATTTTGTTTGAAGAACATTTCTTTCCTTTATATTAAACAACAACATTTCTTAAACAACAAGCAATAAAATGTCAACTAATGATATTATTATGTTTTCTAGAAATTAATTATCATTTTGTTAAACAATCTTGTGTTTGATTATAGGGATGTGATGCGTCACTATTATTAGACGATACATCAAGTTTCACAGGTGAAAAAACGGCAGGCCCAAACGCTAATTCCTTAAGGGGTTTTGATGTAATTGACACCGTCAAGTCTCAACTCGAAAGCTTGTGTCCCAATGTTGTTTCATGCGCTGATATTATCGCTGTAGCTGCAAGAGACTCTGTTGTCAAAGTAAGTATATTACTCGAGGATTCATGTCCTCAAGTATTTTTTATTAGCATCGCTATCAACACTCATTCTATTATTTCTTTTAATACTCACTTTTTTATTTGATAAAATTTATCTCGGTCCTACCATTTTAAAAATTGATCCGCATAAATAGTAGAATACATATGAATCTTATCTCATAAAAAAGTGGATATTGAATTTTCATATATGTAATATATAAAGGCTTTTTTTCTTACTCTTATAAAGTTAATATAATAAATTATTTAGTTAATTTTGAAAGTTACTAATTAATGTTGGAAAAATAACATAAAAATTTCAGCTGGGTGGACCTAGTTGGGCAGTGCAATTGGGCAGAAGGGATTCAATCACAGCAAGTTTAAATTCTGCAAACACAGATTTACCTGGTCCTGATACGGATCTAAGTGGTCTTATTGATGCTTTTGATAACAAAGGTTTCACACCCAAAGAAATGGTTGCTCTATCAGGTAAATATTGTTAGATACATATCAATATATCAATATATACTTAGATAATATAATTAAATTATAGTGTATCAATTTGAATGAAACTAAATTTAAATAAATTAAAAAAACATTAGTTTTTTTTTTAAAAAAAATTAACAATTAAAGAGTACCAAAATAACATATTGTTTTTACCTTTTTTTTTCTTTTCAAAGAACTAATATAAAAGAATAAAAATAGTTATAATTAAATAAAATATTTTTAAAAAATGGGAAAGTGAAGATTATTATTAATAACAGTGAAACTAATAGTCATTTTACAACAGTCTCATATGATATTTGAATTTCGTTCATCGAAGTTACAAAGCCAGTTTCTCTACTACTGAATTGACAACTAAACAAAATACAAACATGGTAGTAAATTTAATAATTAAAATTAACGATAAAAAAAATTGAAACTTTTAAAGTGTTTTTCTTTTTTCTTTCCAGACTATTTTAGTTTTAGTAAAAGTATAAAAAATAAGACATGAAAAGAAGATTAAAGATCGAGTTAGTCGTTAATTTAGTCCTTGTGAATGATTTTGATTTCTAAAAAATTCTCAATAACATTAAATTATGTAAGATAATTGTAGGGACTAAATTAACCCAGTCAATAATTAGTATGATTTTTTATATAAAAAAATGAAAAAATAAATAAATAAATAAATTTGGTACGATCAAATCACATTTACCATACATTTTGACTCTTGATTATTTGTTAAAAAAAAAAATATAGGAGCTCACACAATTGGTCAAGCAAGGTGTTTATTCTTCAGAAACAGGATTAACAATGAAGACAACATAGATCCAACCTTTGCAACATCATTGCAAGCAAATTGTCCTACAACAGGTGGTGATGACAATTTGTCACCACTTGACACAACAACTCCAAACACATTTGACAATGCTTATTACCAGAATTTGCAAAATCAAAAGGGACTCTTTCATTCTGATCAAGAACTATTCAATGGAGGATCTACTGATTCTGATGTTGATGAATATAGTAGTGACCCTTCAAGTTTTGCTAATGATTTTGCTAATGCTATGATTAAAATGGGAAATCTTAATCCACTTACTGGGACCGATGGTCAGATTAGGATTAATTGCAGGGCTATCAATTAAGGTTTTGGGCAATTTGGGCATAATGCAAGTTATTGTGTACTTTTATTGTTGCAATTGTGTATTACGGTGAAAGAAAATCATTATTAATAATGGTGGTATTAATGGTCATTTTACTACCATCTCAAACGGAATTTGAATCATCTATTTGATGTTATAACGTCAAGCTCTTACTATTTAGCTGACACTTCTTGAAAAATTGTGTATTGCATTGGAAAAGTAATGTTTAACAAATGTAATGTTGTTTGATCAATTTCAATGTTTGCACTTGTTTAATTTCTTTAATTATATGATATACTCCCTTTGCTCTTTTTCATACTGTTATTTTAAATATTATTTACACATTAAAAAAATCTAATAATTATTTCGAGTGTGTTTTACTTCAATTTGAGCTCTAGTAGTCTCTAACTCACATTAATCAAAAGTTTGTTATAGTGTTTCTTTGTTTTCTTAGATAGAAACGGTACTTGCCATGGGAAAATTCTCAAAATCGCCATTTAGGCCAAACACGTCTAACGCCATTATCATATGGGTCGTGTGTGCCTATTCGAGGAATATGGTCTCGTTTCGCCCAATGAAGACGGGGCCCAACATTTCCATGAGGTTAGGCCAAAATACTTCATTAACAGCTAGTATTAGAGGATAGAGTAGGACTTGGTCATAAGATAACGTACCGGACTACAAAATAGGCCACATGGGATATCTCCCCTATAGGCCACATGGGATATCTCCCCCATTTCTGGCTGGATAAACCGCTCTCTCACCCCTTTGAGTTATTCTCGTTAGGTTAGGTACGAGGGGCTCATATATAGGAAACGCTAGTATTATGCGAAGATGATTACATTTCTACATACTCACTTATCCTAAGCTTTAGGCTCATAGTATTTTCAAACTAAGTATCACTATTAACTTTTTATGTAAGAATAGAAACTTTTTATTCTCTTGCGCCAAAAAAGCTCTAAAGATAATGAATAGATAGATTCTTTAAGTAAAATACAATTAAAAATGCAATGATAAATTTAATGTGAACACTCTAATACACACGCATCTTATTCACATTTGTGTCGGTACACCTTGTGAGTTTGTTCATAGACTTATCTTTTTATTTTTAATGATTTTAAATTTATATTGCATCGATATATATTCTATCAATTTAAATGAATAAATATCATTATTTAATAAAAAAATAAAATTATAGGTAATAATAAATGTGCTTTTGAAACAAAAAAAAAAAAAAGTAATAACATGTGCTTTTCTATTATAGTTCCCACACGCCACACAATCTTTTATATTGGAAACAAAATATTGCTTTTTTTTGGGTTTTTTATAAGCGTATTGCTTTTTTATTTATTTTGATAAATAAACATAAAGTTGAGCTTTATCCATTAAATCCGAAAGAAGACAAAAATGCTAGTAAGTAGTAAGTTCAAAATATGAATGTGATAAAGAATACACGTTATATTACTAATGTTTCTAACAATATCAACAATCCGACCTTAGCTCAGTTGGTAGAGCGGAGGACTGTAGTTGGTAACAAGCCAAATAGCGATCCTTAGGTCACTGGTTCGAATCCGGTAGGTCGGACTTTTTTTTCACTCCTTAAAATTATACGACTATTTTTTAATATAGTAGTCTCTCTCGGCCAAATAAATCCAGAATCAGTCTGAAAAATTTTCTTCAACGCATATAGTAACAAATTGGCATATTCTATTTTCATTATTTGTAATTTTATACAAAAGCATATATTTAGAAAATCCAACTAGCTCGACCAATTCAATCACCAACCAGTCTACAGTATTTATCTTCAAATTGCAAAGTTGCAACTAGCATATGATTCAAAAGAAATGGAGTATCTCAGTGTGATGTGTGATAATTTAAGTCAAAGCTCTAAATCAGAAAAATTAAATTAAATAATTTACTCAACGCTACTTTTTTTTTTGGACAAATGACAATTTTACTAATAATACCTATTAATTAGGCTTTAACGTGTATCATAATTCTTTTATAAAAAAGAAGTATCATAAATTAGGAAGAAACTTTCATCGCACTTCAACATAACTTTATAAACACTTAAAAAACCAAATCTTTGTACCTTTTCAAAAATGACAAGAGGACATTTATAATTACAATAATTGTCATGTTCATAAAGCTCTTAAAAGTCAAATATAAAACAATTATTTTAATATTATAAAATAATTAGATTTTTAACAAGTAACACAATTAGTAAGGGAATCTGACACTGATATCTACTGGTGCAGAGTACATGACCAATTCAAGGTACATTTCAAATGTGCCATTTTTAAAATAGAAATTCTGGGTGTCTATAAAATATACATTAACTTATTTCAACACCTTTTCGAGGATCTTTTCCATTAATTTGTTAACATTGTTAAGCAGGACTTGGCCAAATCAGAGCCACTTGGTGTAAATTGTGAACAAATATAATAAAACAGGCAGAAACACAAGAATCATGTTAGTATAAGTTTATTTTTCATTAAGTTGTCATAATTGAAGATAGTGACAGGGGAGGGAATGTGAACTTTCCATTCTCCAAAGAACAATTTCATATCAAAAAGGGGACACCTCTGTTACCTGCCTTAGAAAAGCCATGCACGACGTGCATGTAATCCTATCGATGCTATAACATTAAGTAAACATCGATCTTCCTTCATAAACAAGAAAGGAAGATACAATGCTTCCAGTATTCTAGACTCCCCCGGCCCCAAAAAAATGGAATTGGCCTTAAGAACAGTTTAGTTTATAAAGTCCCCCTTACCCTGTCACTACCATCTTTCTAATCAGATGACCAAAATGGATGTACATCTGATGTTGGATATTGCGGACTACCATTATGGGGCCTTGACACAGATGAATTCCCTATGCTTGCGACAGAACCATGTACAAACCATTCATTTCTGCAAAGAAACAGATACCACAAGCTGTTAATCAACCAGTGAGAACATGAGTAAACCGTTTTTATCAACACTAAAAATGGATATCTTGAAATAAGAACACATCCGGGTCAATGTCCATACAAGCATTAAGTTAAAAGAAATCAATAGTGTCACAAAAAAACAGAAGACCTTGCATGTTGCAAGACATTGTGATTAAAATGTTTCTTTTGTTTATCTGGTTCAACAAGTCAGCAGCTTATGACAATTTTCTTGATGGGTGTTTATCTACAAAGCTATACTTAGGAAGCACGATAAAACTGCCTACAACTAGGATTTACCAATTACGTAGTTCTATAGTTCTATACCACATACATGACTCAACCAATGGCAAAACATTAAAAGAGACCAAAAACACAGCCCCGCCCCAGATGCTGTAGATACCCCCACCCCCAGTCACTTCATTTCATGATTAAATCAGCATATGATCGTAGAGATATGTCCACACAATCATTTAATTTGCAATTAATTTTGTTAAGAGTTCCACAATGGATGAGATAAGGCTTTGAATATAAGTTTATAAGTGGGAATAGTCCTCAACTTACAAGCCAGTTTTGTAAGTTTATAGGCCCAACCCATATCCAAAGATGGTGTCAGAGCCTATCCAAAATTTGTTGGTTCATCTACTATTAGGTAATCTCTACCGGGTGAATTGGGTAATGCTCCAGAAGTTCAATCACGGAGGGAGGGCCGGGGGTGTGTTAATTGTCCCACATTGGATGTGAGATAAGACCTAAATATAAGTTTATAAGTGGGGCAGTCCTCATCTTACAACCCGGTATTGTAAGGGTTGAGTTAAACTAAACAAAATTTCTAAGATATCCAATTTTACTAAACAAAACAGCATAAAGCAGGTCACTAGCAGCTGAATTATATAATTTTTTTGCCTATATTTTACAAGGATGTCAGAATCGCGAGTTTGCTTTAAATCGAAAGAGGATAGTAAGATCGAAAAATCATAAATCGCAACCGAAATCGATGGATTCTACTCAATTGATTTTGTTGAATCGAAAGGGGAAAGCAAGATTGCGAAAGCGAAAATCGCAACCAAAATCGATGGATTCTACTCATATAATAATAGTAAATATATATTATAAAGTGCAAGTACCCAAAAAAATACCAGAACCGGTAGAATCCATACAAAATCGCGGATTTTATTGGGATTTTGCTCTGATTTAGGATTCTACTCAGGATTAAGATCGTTTAGGGTGAGCAAAATCGCAAAATCCAAGGATTTCACGATTCTACTCGCTATTCTGACAACAATTTTATGCATTTAATTAATATCCTAAATAACAAGACATGTTTTTTCAATTACACTAGTTAAATTACCTTTCATATGTATCAACAATGTGTATGGACAACACAAAAATACGGAGAGCTTAATATACGCTGTGATTCTATAAGCCCACGTAGCTATGCAGCATGGATACAGGACACGACACGTCGACACCGGTCATAATTTGAGAAAATGATATAATTCAATGTAATCATGTGGGCCAGTGTCGTGTCAGACACCGACAAGGGTCCGACACCGGGACACGCCTAATCCGAGGAGTATCTGTGCTTCATAGCCCGCATAGAATATTTCAATTTACTTGAACTCCAATCGTTGCTCAATTTGTTACTCCCGATTTTTCTTTCATAAAACTCAGGCTGCTAATTTAACACATAAAATGCTATATTTTGTTTTACTCTTAGACAATAAGTCTTCCTCCTCACATTATTATTAGAGTAAGCAAGTAGTCAAACAGTAAACAATTCCTAATGCACATCAAAGGCAGTTCATTCATATTCAAAACATGAAATGAATATAAATTTGTTTAATAGATTTCCTACTTTGCCTACATTCACTGTATCTCACTTTGCCTTTTAAGCCTGAATTCTATAAGGAAATATTAAAATGATTTAATCAGTCTGTTCATATATGGCCCAGAGCAATATGCACTGCTCTGGATAGTGAGATATAACTCTCCTAAAATTATATTTTGATCGCCTGAGTTTGATTGACTAAGTTCAACATAACCAATAACTCGAGAAACAGCATAATAAGGTTAAAGTTTAAACAATAACATAAACAGTAACAGTATAAAAATTATAATAGCATGGTAGATCCATAAACAACAGACAAATTAAATTAGCCAATAACAAGAAACATTAGGCAAAACAATGATTTACTCACTTGGACCAACCGTTAGCTGGAGAACACTCGAGCACATTGCTGCTAGAAGATCCACTTGGACTCCCGTATATCCTTTCATTCTGAGCAGTCTCGTGAGTTTTAAGGCCAGAAGATAAAGGTGGAAAGAGACCTTTTTGTAACCAAGGATCATAACCAGTTGAAACTGCAACGGGGCTGAAGGTCCCACCACTGTTACCATTAGGAAGGAAAACATTCGGCGCAGAATAGCTACTGGAAATTATATTATCGTCTTTGTTAAAAACAGTAGCTGTAGTCTTCTGACATGATGGGAGCATAAAGTTACCATTGGTTGGTATGTTCCTTTGAGAGGACAAAAGCCAACTTTCTGGGCCACCAACAAAACCTAAAGCTTCCGGACCAAGGGGTGAACTACTCCACATCTGCCATGTTCCCTTCTCAATTGCAGCTCCATCATCCAAAGGAAATGGATGTATGTCTTGGGCCTGGGGGATACTAGTAAATCTATTAGAACCGTTATTCTTTTCTCGGGTCAATGGGGACTCAATTGGAGATGGCTTGTTGACGTCAGTGCCAGATGTGTTTCTTAACGAGCGAGGTTTTATTACTTCTGTGTCTTTCATAAAGCCACTTCCGAAATCCAACTGAAAATTATCAAGTGACTCAGAAACAGGTCCAAGCAAGGATAATGGATTTGGATCATAACAAGGGTCTTCAAAAAGCTCTTGCTCTTCATGCCTAAAGTCATGTGATGTATTTACAACAGGGGATAATACGGGTTCAATTGCAGGAGAGAAACCTAGACTACTACTAGTAGAACCATTAAGATGAGTAGAAATATTAAATGGCGATGGAAGACCAAACTGAATTGGATTGTTAAATGATTGTGTGATAGGTTGTGTGATAGGTTGTGTGATTGGTGCCTGGCCAGATAACGGAGGGCTTTTGGCTTCAACTTGACTTTTGGAATTTGGTCTACATATTACATTTGAATTCGAGGGTTTAGGAACAGATGAGGAACGAGTAAATAATTGATGCCATGACATTTTAGGTACAGTCCATGGCTGTGGTTCCGGGAGACCCTGCAGAGAACAATCATAATGTCATGTAATTTTCTTTCTAAGAAATTGCTTATCATAGGTAACAAGAAATTAAAACTAGATAGAGCACCATTTAGTTTTCACTTTACACAAATATTAAAGATTGAATGTTCAAAATGTTACATGAAATTGATAAATTTAAAAGTAGCAATACAAGTCTATAAAATGCATTTAAGTTTAAGAAATTGCTTTGAATAGAAAGTTAGTGATCCAATACCAATCAACCTTCAGAAAATCCAGAAAACAGTATTATAAAAAGGCAAAGAAAAGGAGACAGTAAGCATGATAACTTACAGAACGATTGATATTCTTATCATCTCCATTCAAATTGGATTTAGTAGTAGGACGTTCAGGAGGAAATATATCTCTCTTGCTGGAAGCAGTATGAGCATGATCTACAAAATTGTTAGACTTGCTTTGTTTCACCACAGTGGCAGGAATATTCGCACCCTTTCCAAAACCAAGTGCTTTTGAAGAAGACAAAATTGTACCACGCATGCGATCAAGGTACCTTGTCCCAGTACTTCCTCGGTTATAACTGTTTGCAACAAAACCTTTACTATGTGCAGTATCTGTACTCTGTCCTTTGCCACTCTCTAATCCAGATTTCTGATGCTCTCTACGATCAGTTTCACTCTTTTTGTCGAAGTCCCGCTTTCGCTCACTTTCTTTGGTAGCTCTTTTTTCAATATCTTCTACATCAGAATTGCTCTTACTAGACCCTTTATCTTTCTCTTTTCTTCTTTCCTGTCGCTTCTTTTCAGCTTCCTTCCTTCGGTCTTTCTCTTTACTGGTATGTGATAATTTGCTCTTATCTTTTTCAGATTCCATTGTCTCATCTCTAAGCCTCCTACGCTCCTCCACTAACTTTGCAACCTCTTCCCTCTGTTTCCTCTCTTCCTCCTCCAAAAGTTCTCTCTCTAGCCTAGCCTGTCTTTTCTCCTCGGCTTTCCTGCGTGCTCTTTCTCCTCTACTTTCGTTCAGATTTTCCCCATTCTCATCCCTTTTTGCCAAGAGTGCCCTGCGTTCAGCATCAGACAAACATTCTTCCCTAGAGCGAATTCTAAATATCTTTCTCCAAAGCCACCTAATGGTCAAGAAAAAAGATGCCAAAAGCCTGCAAACAAAAACAAGAATTCCAGAATAGGACCTAGATGTCAAACAATGCTCATCTCTTCCAAAAAGACTGCCATTCCCATTCATCTTCCAGTTGATAGGATTACCTAAAACAGAACCACCAGCCCAATTTCCATTCTCCAACCAGTCCTGACTGCACATCCACCCATTTTCAGACCAAACCTTGCCATTCAATATCTTACCACTTTTTCCAACTAAATACTTAACAATACCAGTATTCGAAATCTGCAACTCTTGCAACCCAGGCAAGTCCAAAACTGGTCTCTTCGAAAGATGCCCACAATAGGAACACATAAACCTACTCCCACCAGGGTTCTGATCCCTATAAGGATTCAAGCAGTTACGACACCTCCTAGTAGCTGTCTTCCTCAGTTTCTGCATTTCTATAGCTTCAAACCTCTTCCTCTCCCTAAGCCTAGCATTCCTCCTCACCCTCCAAGCCGACAACTGAGGCATCAAAATCTCATACCAAAACAGAGTAACCAACAACACAAAAACACAAGCCAGTCTAGGAGAAGTAATCTCGAACCTAAAAGCCGGTGGCAGAAGCTGAGAAAGTGCCCACAAACCAATCAAAGGAATAACCAACCAAGGTAGCATTGTAGCAACCCGGCGAGAACACTTCTGAATTACACACAGTATACACATTATCCTCTAACCCACACCAATCTTCCCCTCTCAATCAAAACCCTAACAACAATCAATTCCCAATATACCCTCAATCCAGAAACCAATACTCTATAGAAAAATCCTAACCCTATATTTTTTTACTTCCTTCTCCAATTCAAAATCAAACAAGACAGTTCAAAACTTCAAAACCCTAAAATATCAAAACAAAAATGAAAAATAATAATAATAATAATCAGAAACCCTAATAAGCTTCAACTATTGGCGATAAAAGCATGAATAGAAAGCGAAATGGAATAGGAATCGAAAACTTACAGATTCATCGTTCATTTGAGGTAGCTAAACGGGTTTGGAGCTGAACTTGACTCGTTAAATTTTCGGGTCGGTGTATTTGTAGGTGGGTCGGTGTTCGATAGAGAAAGTATATGTGAAAAACGAGATAAGAAGAGAAAGATGAAGAACAAGAAAAAAAAAATGTGAAAGACAAAAAGGCCGAATAACCAGAAAATGAACCGGGGGTTTTGGGGTAAGTTGGACCGGTCAAGGTGAACCGGGTCTTAATTTTGTCTACCTTAACCCCTCAAAGTGAACATACTCCAAGCTTGAATAAGTAAATAATATAAAAAATAAATAAAAAAACGTTATTAGTGGATTGTTGTCCAAGTTAAATGTAAAATATGCAAAAGCTATAAATAAATATATATTATTACCTTAAAAAAGGTTCACATAATTTAGAAAGCATTAAGTTTGTTTGATTAAAAAAAAGTTCACATAATTTAGAAATGGACTAAAAAGTAATTAGAAATTAACCAAAACCGTTGAAGACGTTTAATAATTGTTGTTGTGAATGCCAACTATTTTATGGTCGTCAACATTATACCTGAGGTACTTCAAAAATAAATTACTGTAACTTAGTATAAACCAAAACATACCATATAGTTATTTTTTTAACAGAAGTGCTAAATGGAACGACATGTTTCCACCGACGAATGGCACGATTGCACCTGAGTTTCCTTTTTGTGATTTTTTTTTGTTTTTGAGTTGATTGCAAAAGAAAATGTCGCATAGGTATTCATTATCAAAATATTTTGTTCAAGAATAGAAACTACCTTCTTATTTTACCGCGCCAAAAGCATTATAGCCACCGCCATTTTGTTGATCTCACCGCAACAGTTGCCGCCACTGCATAATATATGTGCGTCATACAAACAAATTATCGTCATGGTTGCCGTCTCCATTGTAGCCTTCATCATTGTTGTTTTCTCGTTGTATCGGCTTTACCGTCGATGTCGTTGTTGTATTCACCACCGCAGTTCTCGTTACACAACTATATTCGGATGTAATTTTTGCAACTCCAGCCCCCCAACCATCAATTTAAATTGATTCCCAAGAGTGAGAATAATTTATCTAATTTGAAACCTTTTTTTTTACTCGTTGGATGAAATCATGTTGCTTTGTCTTACTAATTTTGTTGATTAATTTAAGTTTTTGTTTTAAAAAAATTGGTGCATCAGTGGAGAAAAGATTTACTTCTTATGATCAAGAGGAGAGTGATAATATAAATAGAAATTGTGATGATATGCAAGAAGCAAATATTGCTCATGAAGAACCGGGATGATATTTAGTTCTGAAGAAGTTACCAAATATTACAAGAATTATGCTCAATGTATGGGTTTTGGAATTAGCAAAATCAATTCAAAAAATGCAGATGATGGGAAAAAAATACTTTACTCTAGCATGTAGTCGTGCAAGAAAGCATGAGAGCAAATCAAAGAATCTTTTGAAGCCAAATCCTATCACAAGAACACAATGTAAGGCTAGAGTAAGTGTGGATGTATCTTTAGATGGAACAATTAGAGTTTCAAGAGTTGCACTTGAGCATAATCATGAATTAAGCCCAACCAAATCAAGATATTTTAGATGCAACAAAAATTTGGACCCTGATATCAAAAGGAGGTTAGAGCTTTATGATAATGCTGGAATTAATGTAAGTAGGAATTTTTGATCTATGGTTGTAGAAGCGAATGGGTATGATAATCTTACATTTGGGAAAAAAGATTGTAGAAATTATATCGACAAAGTAAGGCGGCTTCGACTTGGCACAGGTGATGCTGATGCTATTCAAAAGTATGTCGATAGAATGCAAAAAAACAACGATCAATTTTTTGTAACTTTTAAGGAAAGAAAAATATACATTTAAAAAATTAAAGTATGATAAAGATCATTCACAAAATTAAATTTCGTATTAAAACTTAATATTGCATCATCTACCACTAGATCAAAAGTAGATCAAGTTGTTGCGCTTTCATCTCCGTAAATAAAAGTGCTTTTTAAAATTGGACTTTCTATAGGTTTTTAGACACATTATATGATCGTAAGACCTTCACTACTTCAAAGATTGGTTTATTCAAAACATCAATTGATTTTATCTTCAACAATGGAAGGTCTAGGTATTCTTCCATTTCAAGATTGTTTGTTACTTAACCACGATTACTTATTGCTTAATCAACCATGACTTACTTTTTTATTCAATTGATGCAGGGTTACAGTCTAAACTTCGTAGCAAAAAAAAGGGATAAAGAGTGTCCAACTTTGTAAATGAAGAGTGGATTATCCATTAAAAATAGCAATGTAATGGGTAGTGGACAAGTTTATCTTTGAAAAAATATGGGGTTACACTAGGAAAACACAAAACCGTAGCTCGTTGGTACTTTGGTTCCTTGTCTTTATACAAATTATAATGCAAATGCAATGAAGAACTTATTATTTTAAGTAATTGTTTATGTAAATGCTTATTTTAAGTAAGTGTATGTAAATACAACATTGTAAATTAAAAGTGGACTTTTTACGGGTTTCAAGACACACTATATGATCATAAGGCCTTCACTACTTCAAAGATTGGTTTATTCAAATGGTTGATTTTGTCTTCGGCAACGGGAGGTCCCTTTATGAGGTATTCTTTCATCTCAAGATTGCTTGTTGCTTATCCATGATTACTTATTGCTTGATCAACCATGACTTATTGTTTTATTCAACTGATGCAGGGTTACACTCTAAACTCTATAGCAAAAAATGTGATAAAGAGCGTCCAACTTTGTAAATGAAGAGTGGATTATCCACTAGAAATAGCAATGTAATAGGTAAGGTATTCTTTCATCTCAAGATTGCTTGTTGCTTAACCATGATTACTTATTGCTTGATCAACCATGACTTATTGTTTTATTCAACTGATGCAGGGTTACACTCTAAACTCTATAGCAAAAAATGTGATAAAGAGCGTCCAACTTTGTAAATGAAGAGTGGATTATCCACTAGAAATAGCAATGTAATAGGTAGTGGACAAGTTTATCTTAGAAAAATATGGGGAAAATATTCAAGGATCATTTTCTCATATACTTTCAAGAATTGAATTGTTCTCACCAAAGGATGGGATGATACTAAGAAAACACAAAATCGCAGTTTGTTGGTACTTTGATTCCTTGTCTTTATACAAATTATAATGCAAACACTACTAGAAAACATGTGTTTAGCAACCGATTTAGCGACCGATTTTCATCAAAATCGGTTGCTAATTCAATTAGCGACCGATTTAGCAACCAATTAAAAACAGTAGCAAAAACCTTGGTCGCTGATTTGTAGTGACCAAATTAGCAACCGATTTTGTAGCGACCGATTAGCAACTGAATTTTGAGACCGAATTAACGACCAATATCAGCAACCAATTAAGAGACCGAATTCAAATAACAGTTTAGAGACAGATTGTTCGACGCATTGTCAACGCTATTAGCAACTAATTTAGTTACTACTTTATTTAATTTTAAAACAAATCGGTCGCTAATTCGGTTGCTAATTTTGATTTTTTTAAATAAAAAAAAATTGTAGCCATGTAGTATATTGATCAGTGCATTTTGATGCACATTCTTCTACTATTGTACTTAGGCATTTCTCTAGTTTGTTTTATTATTTTTACTATTTTATTGTGTTTTTAGATTTAATTTTATTTTTGCATTTATTTTATTTTCGTAGTTAATTTTCAGCATTAGTGGCTTTTTAATACATGTTCGCTGTGCAGATCATAACTTGAGCTCCGGGTATCGGATTGAGGGGCGGGAATATGCGTTGGAAAGCTAAGAGACAGAGCTACAAGTTTAATGTTGAGTGGAAGAGCTGTTTCGGAATGCATCAGTCCTTAATAATTCGTGGAAAGTGGCAGACTTAATTCTACTTAGTGGAAACTTAATTTTGGCTTATGACCTTTGGATTTAATTTTTACTCTTTACTTAAACTCAAAATCAGAACATATGAGGAGACTCTCGGCAGTATTCACGAAATTAGAAAGAAAAAAACACTCACAATCCCTATGGAGAGCTAATTTCTCAAGGATTAATCTGCTGTAACCGTTTCTCCGTTAACTTTGAGGTTATTATAATTTCCAAGCAATTTCAATTCCTTTTCAATTCTATCTATAATTCTGATTGCTTTAATCAGTTGCTATTGTTTGCTTAATTCAATTGCATATTTTATAGATTAGGATTGATTTATTTCGATTGGTGTATGTTCTGTTAATCGTAACCGTGTTTGCTTAATTCGTGTTTGCGTAATCTGTTTGCTTAATCCGGATTTGGGAACATATATCATATATTAGTTTCAATCACGCTTGCTGTTGTTACTATAATCGAAAGGGAATGGAATTCGTTTAGGAACTTGGGAATTATGTGACCGAATGATAAGTTGGAGAACGAAACAGTAGATTAATCGTTTTAAGTTTATTTGATAATCACTTATTTTAATTTCTTTTTGCATTTCGAACTCAAAACTGAACCCCCTTTTTTCTACTGATCCTAATATTGCTAAACTAATCGTGAGTCCTTGTGAGACGATACTCGAGTGTCGCTTTTCCTAAACTACATTTTTAAAACTCATTTTTGACCCGTGTGCGACAGCGGGATCAAATTGGCGCCGTTGCCGGGGACTCTCAATTTATTTTAGCCAATATTAGACTCAGTTTCCGTGCTCTTGCGTTCTGGCCTTGCTTTACTGTGTTCTTTGGCCTTTACGCGCTCTAATAATCAATTTTCGTAGAAAATCAGTTTTCTGAAACATTGTCTCTGAATTGAGTGCTTACTGTCTTATTTCATCAGAAAAAAATCACATTTCCAAATCCCTTATTTTGTGACAAAATAGGTGACAGCAGCCTCAAAACCTCAAAATCATCGTTTTTCTATTTTTTATGAATTATTTACTGTTTTCATAGTTTCAGAAAATTCCAAAAAAATTCTCAAAAATTTTATTTGACTTAATTAGATTAAATTTCGTGTTTTTGTGTTTTTCTGAATTTAGTTTAATCGTATTCCTTCTTCCACTTTGTTTCTGTCTAATAGGGACATTGTTGGCGTTTTCTCAATTCTGGCTACTAGGTCTGGTCATCATAGTCTTTTTGCTTTTGATCCTGAGATAGAGAGAACTTTGCACGCACGCCGTAGAGCAAATCAGGCTAGCACTAGTTCACCACCTGTTATCGATCCTATTTCTTTGTGCAATTTATTTGATTGTGATTCTGAAGTTGTTTTTAATAACATGGCTGAACAAAGAACACTAAGGCAGCTTGCTGCTCCTGATGTGAATTACAATGGTTTATGTATCGAATATGCTGATGTTGCTACTCCATTTGAATTGAAATCTGGTTTGATACACTTGTTGCCAAAGTTTAGTGGTCTTGCAGGTGAGGATCCGCATAAGCATTTGAAAGAATTTCAGGTTGTTTGTTCCACACCATTGAGGCCTGAAGGAATAACAGAAGATCATATCAAGCTCAGAGCCTTTCCATTTTCGCTCCAGGGTGCTGCCAAAGATTGGTTATACTATCTTGAGCCGAATTCTGTCGCAACTTGGAATGATTTGAAGAAAGTCTTTCTAGAGAGATATTTTCCCGCCTCCAGAGCTGCATCAATCAGAAAAGAAATCTGCGGCATTAGACAGGGAAATGAATCATTGACTGAATATTGGGAAAGGTTCAAACAATTGATCTCCAGCTGCCCTCAACACCAGATTACCGAACAGTTGCTTATTCAGTATTTCTATGAGGGATTGCTACCAATGGATAGAAACATTTTGGATGCTGCCAGCGGTGGAGCACTTGTTGATAAAACTCCAGCTGCTGCAAAGGCCTTGATTGAAAATATGTCACTCAACTCTCAACAATTCACAACCAGAACTAATTCTGTGTCCCAAACAAAAGGTGTGAATGAGATTCAGGCTTCCTCTTTCAATAAGGCTCTAGAGACCAGGATTGATGAACTTACTTCTTTGGTGAAACAGTTAGCAGTGAGTAAAGTTCAAACATCTAAGTTGTGTGGTATTTGTACTTCTACTGAACATCCAACCGATACTTGTCCAATTCTTCAAGATGAGTCAGTGACTGAGTTGCCCCCAGCTTATGCAGCAGCCCTTTATAACCGAGGCAACAATCAGAACAGGTACAACATTCCTGATCTTTCCACAAACAAGTATCATCCCAGTTGGGCAAATCATCCACTTTTGCGGTATGGGAACCCAACAGCGCAACAAAACACGCCACCACCAGTTGCTGCCTCCGGACCATCATTGGAGGATCTCATGAAGCAAATGATTGCAAGCAATACACAATACCAGCAGCGAACAGATTCTGCTATGCAGAATATGCAGACACAGATTGGACAGCTTGCTACTTCAATGAATGTCATGCAGCAAGCTCAAGGGACAAACCAACTACCTGCCCAAACAGTAGTGAATCCTAATGTCCCTAATCCTAATGTGAGTGTAATTACCTTGAGATCAGGAAAAGTTGCAAAACCAGCCCCTGAAAAAAATAAACAAAATATTGAGGTAACACCTGAACTTGAACCCGAACCCTCTAGTGTGGTTGAATCTGAAAAAGAAAAAGAGAGTGAGTATGTACCACCAATTCCCTTTCCACAAAGAGTAGCTAAAACAAAGAAGATTGATGAGGGAGACAAAGAGAGAGAGATTTTGGATGTATTCAAAAAAGTGGCGGTAAACATTCCGCTTCTTGATGTGATCAAGCAGGTTCCGAAATATGCAAAGTTTCTGAAAGATTTATGCACCCGCAAGAGAAGGTTGAAGGGAAATGAGAGAGTTAATTTAGGGAGAAATGTTTCAGCCCTTATTCAGCCTAAGCTTTCACCTGAGCCCTCACCTGAGAGGGCTACGGTTTCAACTCTTAATCAGGCTATGCCACAAAAATGCAAGGATCCAGGAACTTTTGCTATTCCATGTACCATTGGGGATAGTAAATTCGAAAATTGCATGTTAGATTTAGGAGCTTCTATTAATGTTATGCCTACTTCTATTTTTAATAATCTTGATCTTGGTCCCTTGCAGCCTACAGGTCTCACTATTCAGCTAGCAAACAGGAGCAATGCTCGCCCTGTTGGAGTAGTGGAAGATGTTCTTGTTCAGGTTAATGACTTGATTTTTCCTGCAGATTTTTACATTCTTGACATGGCTGGAGAAACAGAATCAAGCAGATCACCAATCATTTTGGGCAGACCATTCATGAAAACAGCAAAGACGAAAATTGATGTTGACGATGGAACCATGTCCATGGAATTTGGTGACATTGTCGCGAAGTTTAACATTTTCGATGCTATGAAACATCCCTCCGAAGAGCACTCAGTTTTTCAAATGGAGTTGCTTTCTGAAATTGTTGATGAATTTAATTTAGACTTGTTCTCTGGTGATCCATCTTTATCTGGTTTTGATGATGATTATTCATGTGATGATTGTACCGACACTAACCTTTGTGTTGCTTGTGCTGAAATTGATGCTTTCTTGTTAGATGACAATTATCCTACAGGTGAAGTTGTTGATTATGCAGTTAAAGCCCTTGACATCACGGCTGCCCCCGCCAAACCATCCATTGAACAGCCACCTTCCCTTGAGCTTAAGCCACTCCTTGAAAATCTGAAATATGCTTATTTGGAGTGTGATAAAAAACTCCCGGTTATAATTTCTTCTAACCTTAATTTTGATCAAGAAAATAAGCTTTTGCAGATTTTGAAGAAGCATAAGAAGGCTATTGGGTGGACTTTGGCTGACATTCCAGGTATTAGCCCATCCATGTGTATGCACAGAATTTTACTTGAGGATGGGGCGAAAACGGTAAGGCAGCCCCAAAGGAGGCTTAATCCTTTGATCCTTGATGTTGTGAAGAAAGAGGTAACCAAACTTTTGCAAGCAGGTATCATATATCCTATCTCTGACAGTAAATGGGTAAGCCCAGTGCAGGTTGTACCTAAGAAATCTGGTCTCACAGTGGTAAAAAATGAAAAGAATGAACTTGTTCCCACTAGAGTTCAGAATAGCTGGAGAGTTTGTATTGATTATAGGAGGTTGAACCAGGCTACGAGAAAGGATCACTTTCCTTTGCCGTTCATTGATCAAATGCTTGAACGGCTAGCTGGTAAATCACATTATTGCTTTCTTGATGGTTTTTCAGGTTACTTTCAGATTCATATTGCACCTGAAGATCAGGACAAAACCACTTTCACATGTCCATTCGGCACATTTGCTTACAGGAGAATGCCATTTGGTCTATGCAATGCTCCTGGCACGTTCCAGCGTTGCATGATTAGTATTTTTTCTGAATTTATTGAAAATTGCATGGAAGTGTTTATGGATGATTTCACTGTTTATGGTTCTTCTTTTGATGCATGTTTGAATAGTTTGAATAGGGTTTTAGAAAGATGCATTGAAACCAACCTTGTTTTAAATTATGAGAAATGTCATTTTATGGTTGAGCAGGGAATTGTTTTGGGTCACATAATTTCTGAAAAAGGGATTTCTGTTGACCCTGCTAAGATTGATGTGATTTCTACACTGCCTTACCCATCTTGCATTCGCGAGATTCGTTCTTTTCTTGGTCATGCAGGTTTTTACAGGCGCTTCATAAAGGACTTCAGCAAGATAGCTCTTCCGTTGTCAAATTTGTTAAAAAATGATGTTGCTTTTGATTTTGGTGAAAAGTGCAAAAAAGCGTTTGACTTCTTGAAGAAGGCATTAACCTCCGCCCCCATCATCCAGCCCCCTGATTGGACCCTTCCTTTTGAAATTATGTGTGATGCTTCAAACTATGCTGTTGGGGCGGTCCTTGCACAAAGAGTTGACAAGGCTGCCCATGTTATTTATTATGCTTCTAGAACTTTAGATTCTGCACAGTCTAATTATACCACTACTGAAAAGGAACTTCTAGCTATTGTTTTTGCTCTTGATAAATTCAGATCATATTTGCTAGGTTCCAAGGTTATTGTTTTTACTGACCATGCAGCTTTAAAGTATTTGTTAAAGAAGCCAGAAGCAAAGCCGAGACTGATTCGGTGGATGTTGTTGCTCCAAGAGTTTAACGTCGAGATCAAAGACATAAGTGGAGCTGAGAATTTAGTCGCTGATCACTTAAGCAGAATAGAGCGCGATGAAGATCCTTCCCCCATTCAAGATAACTTTCCTGACGAGCAGCTTTTACTATTACATGGGGTGACTCCTTGGTTTGCTGATATTGTTAATTATCTTGTTGCTGGTGTTTTTCCTACAGGTGCATCTAGGACACAAATTCACAAACTCAAGAGTGATGCAAAATATTATGTTTGGGATGATCCATATCTTTGGAAATTTGGTAGTGATCAGGTAATTAGGAGATGTGTCCCCGACTATGAGATTGAATCTATTTTGCATCATTCGCATGCTTCTCAAGTAGGGGGACACTTTGGTCCTCAAAGGACTGCAAGAAAAATCCTAGACTCAGGTTTCTATTGGCCCACTATTTTCAGGGATGCTTATGAGACTTACCGCACTTGTAAAGAGTGCCAGTTCGCAGGTACAGCCATCACTCGTAAGAGTGAAATGCCTCAGCAACCTATGCTTTTCTGTGAGGTATTTGATGTGTGGGGAATTGACTTTATGGGTCCTTTTCCTGTATCATTTGGTTTTCTCTACATTTTACTTGCTGTTGATTATGTTTCAAAGTGGGTGGAAGCTATCCCCACTAGGACTAATGATTCTAGAGTTGTTGCAGATTTTGTCAGGTCCAATATTTTTTGCAGGTTTGGAATACCTCGAGCTATCATAAGTGACCAAGGCACACATTTCTGTAACCGCACTATGGAAGGTTTACTCCGAAAGTATGGAGTTGTGCACAAAGTTTCTACTGCATATCATCCCCAAACTAATGGACAAGCTGAGATCTCAAATAGAGAGATTAAGCAAATTTTAGAGAAAATGGTGCAGCCAAATAGGAAGGATTGGAGCCGCCGTCTAGAAGACGCACTTTGGGCTCAAAGAACAGCTTTCAAGACACCAATTGGGATGTCTCCCTATAGACTTGTGTTTGGTAAGGCATGTCACCTCCCTGTTGAAATTGAACACCGTGCTTATTGGGCGGTCAAAAGTTGTAACATGGAAATGCAGAAGGCAGGTATGGAAAGAAAACTCCAATTACAGCAGCTTGAAGAGATTAGACTAGAAGCCTATGAAAGCTCTAGAATTTATAAAGAGAAAACTAAGCACTTTCATGATAAAATGATTTCTAGAAAGGAATTCTCTGTGGGCCAACAGGTTTTATTGTTTAACTCCCGCCTAAAAGTGATGGCTGGGAAACTTCGATCCAAATGGATTGGCCCCTTTGTTGTTACTAATGTCTTTCCTCATGGTGCCGTAGAAATTAAAAGTGCAGGTACTAACAAGGTGTTCAAAGTAAACGGACAGCGGCTGAAGCTGTTCCATGAAAGCTCGATGCCTGAAGAAGAAACTGTTGAAGAGCTCTCTTTGGAGAAGCCGTCCTACCCACCAGCAGCTACACCTTAAACCCTCGGGTGTGTTCCTTCCTTTTTTTCTCACTGTATACTTATTTGTTTTACATTGCGGACAATGTCTGATTTTAAGTGTGGGGGGAACATTTTATATTTAGTTGTTTTTAATTTAGTTTTTCTTTCAAATTAAAAAATAAAAAATACAAAAAAAAAATGAAAAACGAAAAAATAAATAAAAAAAAAGTTTTTGGCATGTATGCAACTGTTATTAGTAGTTTCATTATTCTAGGCCTAGAGTGATATGTCATGATATGGATAACATTTTTGCTTTTGTAGTGTGATAAGGTAACTTGATACTAGATTGTGCATCACTTGTGATAGAACATGAAACTTTGTGAGATTTTGAGCCTCCAACAATTCCTTGTTTCTTGTGTGGTTTCACTCATACTGTTAGTTACTTCTAGAACTTGACTTGACTCTTGAAGCACTTGTTCACATGCATGTATATGAAATGATCTAGGCATTTGTTTCTTTTATAAGCTACTTTTAGCCAAATAAGCCTACCTTGATATTTCATCCCTTTGTTAAGCCCCTTTGAGCCTATTCTTCCCATTCTTTGTTTATAAACTCATTACAAGCCTGAAAGTGAAAAACAATGATATGTCCCAAATCAAGAGGTTGAAAGAGCTTGGATTGTAATTTTGGATACATGTAGGGGGTCTCATTACGTTTTTAATGTTGATCTGATATGGGGAAGGGAATCATTTTGCTTATGTTATACCATGTTGTGATGCTCAGTTTGTTTGGCAAGAAAGAAAGAAAAAAAAAAGAGAAAAAAGAAAATGAAAAAAAAATAAATAGCAAAGAAGAAAAAAAAATCAAAAAAGAAGAAAAATATTCAAAAAAAAGAAAAGAAGAGAAAAAGTGTTGTCAAAAGTTGTACTATGGGCAATTTTGATGTGAAGAACTGATTTTGTGGGATTCAATGTCTCAGATTTAATTGCAATATCTTGTTGAGATCTATGACTTGTTGAGCTAAACTGTCTAGTATCCAAATGATTTTCATGCTTCTTTATCCTCTTGATTTTATAGCCTAGTTCCTTAGGTTTATCCCACCTTTGTCTTGGCCCCGTTACAACCCGAATAAAGACCTTTTGATCTTTGCATGCATGTGCTTCATTGTGTGGATGTCCTCCATCTTTGGGGACGGAAGAGGCTTGTCAAGCCTATGGCAGTGCTAACTTTGATGATGTGCTTTGAGCGTAAACACTTTCCCTGACACTCCATTTTTGAGTGATTGAGTGATTGAGTGCACTTTATACAAATATTCCGTGAGGTTCTATCATTTTTGAAGCACTTTTTAGTCTAAAAGCCACCTTGTTCAATGCACATGTTTTAAGATGTTGTTCATAATTGTTATACTCCTTGAATCTTGGAATGTGTTGATTGCTTGTGACTTTGCATTGTGCCTTGTTCTCTTTTTCTTCCATCGTTTTGAAGTCTTTAATCTTGATTTTGCTCAGGAGTGCAAAAGTTCAAGTGTGGGGGAATTTGATCAGTGCATTTTGATGCACATTCTTCTACTATTGTACTTAGGCATTTCTCTAGTTTGTTTTATTATTTTTACTATTTTATTGTGTTTTTAGATTTAATTTTATTTTTGCATTTATTTTATTTTCGTAGTTAATTTTCAGCATTAGTGGCTTTTTAATACATGTTCGCTGTGCAGATCATAACTTGAGCTCCGGGTATCGGATTGAGGCGCGGGAATATGCGTTGGAAAGCTAAGAGACAGAGCTACAAGTTTAATGTTGAGTGGAAGAGCTGTTTCGGAATGCATCAGTCCTTAATAATTCGTGGAAAGTGGCAGACTTAATTCTACTTAGTGGAAACTTAATTTTGGCTTATGACCTTTGGATTTAATTTTTACTCTTTACTTAAACTCAAAATCAGAACATATGAGGATACTCTCGGCAGTATTCACGAAATTAGAAAGAAAAAAACACTCACAATCCCTATGGAGAGCTAATTTCTCAAGGATTAATCTGCTGTAACCGTTTCTCCGTTAACTTTGAGGTTATTATAATTTCCAAGCAATTTCAATTCCTTTTCAATTCTATCTATAATTCTGATTGCTTTAATCAGTTGCTATTGTTTGCTTAATTCAATTGCATATTTTATAGATTAGGATTGATTTATTTCGATTGGTGTATGTTCTGTTAATCGTAACCGCGTTTGCTTAATTCGTGTTTGCGTAATCTGTTTGCTTAATCCGGATTTGGGAACATATATCATATATTAGTTTCAATCACGCTTGCTGTTGTTACTATAATCGAAAGGGAATGGAATTCGTTTAGGAACTTGGGAATTATGTGACCGAATGATAAGTTGGAGAACGAAACAGTAGATTAATCGTTTTAAGTTTATTTGATAATCACTTATTTTAATTTCTTTTTGCATTTCGAACTCAAAACTGAACCCCCTTTTTTCTACTGATCCTAATATTGCTAAACTAATCGTGAGTCCTTGTGAGACGATACTCGAGTGTCGCTTTTCCTAAACTACATTTTTAAAACTCGTTTTTGACCCGTGTGCGACAGCGGGATCATATATATATATATATATACACACACACACAAAAACATAAATATAACAAAATACATTAGTAAATTATATTCTTATAATGATATGCTTAATCAAAGATTATATGGAAAATCAATCTCCTATAGAAAATAAATTAAAACTTTAAGTATCGGCTATTACATTAAATCTATACCCAGACTAACTTAGCATAGTATTAAACAAAGCTTTAACTAATGCTTTTTTCTTCAAAGTCAATATTACAAAATAAATCTTCTCTAGAAAATAAATTAAAGCTTCGGTTCATCAAGGTTTTACATCATGTATCATACTAGAAGCCTCTAATCCAAATGCTCCATGATATACACTCCTGGTACTATGACTACACTTACCTGCACAAAAGTTGAAGCATTCAATAGTTAATTTTTAATCAATAGTCTATAAAAAAAAGAGCCCCAAAATTCAAGCAAAAAAGCGAGAAAAAAAAAATCATATCGAAGATGCAAATGGAAGAAAACGGAGCAAACTAGCAAATAGTAAATAATTACCTTGCCAAGAGATAATCCAATATTGACTATATGCATCAAGTGGAATTTTACCTTTACATAGAGAATTTTAAGTGATTTCCCTCTTAGTAAAAACCCATACTGAGTATTTATTCAAACCAGACAAAAAAGTATATGAGTGTAGCAGCAAAGTGAAGAAAGAGAACATACAAAATCCTTAAAATCTTAACTCATTGAATTGAATAAGAAAATAATATATAAGTAACTTCTAATTTCAACCGCCCAAGTAAGATGAAATGCTCGATATACATATTTTCAACTATAATAAGGTAGTGCTCTCATTTCACTTGATAAAAATGGGTGAGAAGAAGAAATACCTTCATCGATAATTACATGATGTGTGAGAAGTTCCAGGAAAACATATAAGCTACTTTCATGACTACGCTACCTTGATTTTCATTTTCATTCGTAGGAGGTTCTTCTCCTTTCTTATGTCATCATTTACATCTCATTAATAAAATCACTTTCCTTGCACACTGCAATCTCCCAAATATCTGCAATCATTTTACTTGTTGACAATCTACAACTCAAATATCTAACATAATCAGCTAAAAGGTCATTTTGATTCCAAAACCATATAATCAATCCAAGCTTGTAAACTAGCAAGAAGAATTTAGTTAAACGAATTTGTGTGGGTTCACGTGCATTAGCTTGACAGTGTTCAAAAACAATGTAACACATTTTTCATAAACTCAAACGAGAGTTTTAAAAATAAGTCTGTTGGGGCATGAAAAGAAAGCCATAGAAAACAATTTCAACATAGAGATACGATAGAGCAATAGAAATAAAATGGGTAGCTGAGCACATGTAAGCAACCAATGGCTATAATTTAAGACACAAGATATGAAACTATCATACCCATGAGAGAACTAAAGGAGCTTACCTTCGTTGTTTTCCTTGCACACTCAAATATCTACATTGTCAATTAAAAATGAATTTGAATTGGTACTCGTAGCCTTTTCTTCAATGAAACTCCCTTGCGATTGTGTGTATAAGAATAATATAATTCACGATAATTCAAGAATCAAGATTAAACTAATAAATATAAAAACTATGAGATTCAAAAACAAAATCAGTGGACACATGGGTTCCAAGCAACACAATGACCCCAAAAGTAAAACTACCTACACAAAACCTAATCACCTTAAAATTGGTGAATAGATGGAATTCAAATAATAATGACTAAAATTACCGGCATAAACTGAGTTTCTAAGCTTTTCAGTTTTGGGGCTTTTTAGTTTCGAAGCATAAATTGAGCAAAGCAAGATAATCTAACTCACCCCTCGAAGAAGTTACCGCGACGGTTGGAGGAGATACAAGGCGGTGGTTTCTTAAACTAGTAATGGAAAGCGACGGAGGAAACATGATGTCCGACCAAAGTTGTTCCGTTCAAAAGAGGGAGGTCGATGAGTATGGGAATGGTGCTAGGGATTGGGTTGAAGCAGAAAGGACTTCACTTGATTTTGAGTGAGAGATCATGAAGTGAGATGAAAATTGGGATTCAGTTCCGATTTGTTTGGGAACAAATTGATAAAAGTGAGAACTTATCTTCATTTACTAAAAAGGTTGAGCAAATATATTCCAAATATTTTGAAAAGTTGTTCCCTAAAATAAAAAGGCGAGGATTTTAAAACAAAATATATAAAATAATTCAACAAACTATAAATATAAAAAATTAAACTAAATTTTAGTAAAGAAAAATAGTAATAATATTTGATTAATTTTTTTAGTGATTTGTAAAAAAAAAACATTTGCGTCGGATTTTTTATCGCTATTTATCGGTCTCCAATTCAGTCTCTATACCGACCGATTTAGCAACCGAAATGTTTATGGATTTGACTTCAAAATATCAGTCTCTAAATCAGTCTCTATAGCAACTATAATATTGGTTGCTAATTATCGGTCTCTATTTCGGGCTCTATAATACAACAGCGACCGATATAGAGACTGGTTTTTTTTTAGTTTGACGATCAAAATATCAGTCTCTAAATCGGTCGCTAAAGCGACCGAAAAATTTCGGTTACTAAATCGGTTGCTAAACGCATGTTTTCTAGTAGTGAAATGGAATGAATAACTTATTATTTTAAGTAATTGTTTATGTAAATGCAAGACAATATACTATAGAGAGTACAAGTCCATTAGGTCTGAATCCAACTTTGTTGGAAGCGGCCCATGGACACAAAGACTAACGGATTAAGAAGTCTAACCATTTATTGGAATCCATTTCTTTCAAGGGCTTACTTGGCACATTAGCTCTTCATTGAGAAATTGCACAAAGGTATATAAAAGAACCTATAACAGAGGATTTAAAATTATTTAGATATTGGAATCAATTTATACAGTGCATGCATGCGTGCGTGCGTGCATGTTTGTTATAAAAAATATTAAGTAAGGGTACAACTTCATACTTTACTATAACACTAGGGATTCAACTTGATTCCTCCGTTCAGCTATAAACCTAGAGAAGTAGTAACTTTTTCTTCTGTTTTCAAATTTGTTACCAAGAATGTTGTTAAGTTTTTTTTTAACCTAGAATAAGTTAGACGATATATATATATATATATATATATATATATATATATATATATATTGTTGTAAATAGTTTTATTATGGACCAAAAAATAAACCCACAGATAGCAATTGAAGTCTTTCTGTCAAATCGTATTCAGATTGAGTGTAATTTAAAGGGTAGTAAAATGAAAGAAAAAAAAATTAAAATCATACCTTCATTAGGTAATATTTTATTTCATTAGCTAAGTATATTGGTTTTAATGCGGATGTTTATTGGTTTTTACATTATCTGCTCCTAGTCTATCAATGAAGATGGTGATGATGAGTACAATCATGATAACAGCAATCATATTAACTAGGATTTATTTTATGGTTTTGAGTTTCGTGTGCAATGAATTACTCCTTCCGTTCCAAAATATAAGTCGTTTTGGAAAAACAAATTTGTTCCAAATATCAATAAAATAAATCAAAATGATTTTTGTATGTTGAAATCTAAAAAAGATTATTATTGCAAAAAAAATTCTAGGGAAAGTTCAAGCGGATTTATCTGCGGAAATACGTTTCATGTGGGATTTTTGGCGGATTTATCTGCGAAAACGCGTTTCTTAGGGAAGTTTATGCATATTTGTTCTCATTTTCAGCATAAAATTCCGCAGAAAAGTTTCTTGAGGATTCCAAAAACTGTAGGAAACTATTACATGGGGACATAAAGTGGGTTCCAATTAGAATTGTGCAATTTTGGATTATCAAAAAACATATCCATTAACCAATTGTTACTATCAGTTTTGTTCATAACTAATTTAATTTTATAACCAGTTGTACGTTTTTAAAACCGATTTTGGATTTTAAAATCGGTTTGTAGTTTATTAACTAGTTTTAGTTTTTTAAAAACTGCTTTTTTTGGAGAAATTTTTTTTGATTTTTACAAAGAGTTTTCGGAAAAAGTCCCCATTGTTTTTTCTGGAAAAATTTCCGATGTTTTTTCCGAAAAAAATGTTTTTGGTCTTTTTTTGGAGAAAATTTCGATTTCAGGAAAAGAAATTGCAGTATTTTTTGGAAAAAAAGTTCTCAATCTTTTTTTCGGAAAAAGATTTTTGATGTTGTTTCTAGAAAAAAAAATGTTCCCGATCTTTTCTCAGGGAAAAAATTTGATTTCGCTAAAAAAATTCGGAGTTTTCTTCGGTAAAAAGTTCTCGATTTTGGGCGGGAAAAACATTTTTGAAGTTTTTCAGGAAAAAAATTTCAATAAAGTTTCGATTTTAGAAAAAATAATTTTGAAGTTTTTTCAAAAAAAAGTGTCTAATCTTTTTTTGACGAATAATGTTCCCCTTCTTTTGCAGGAAATTTATTTTTCAAAATTTCTCCATAACAACATTATTGAAATTTGTTCCCAAAAAACAAATTATTACATTTTTTTATGAAAAAAAACTTATTTCTCTAACAAATTCGATTTTTCCTATCGGATATATAGATATCCAATATGTTGGATCAAGTTATCCAAACAAATCTAAATATGAATTTGTCTATATATATAACATTCACAAACTTCACAAGATATGCATTATTTACCTTCACCTCAAGCTTATATAGACTTAGGCGTCGAAGCGTTATCTGCAGGTACCTTCCCTTTTGCATCGTCAGTCATCTCCATTTTCGAATTCCAACCTCCAAATTAAAACATTTTTTCCACTATCCATCAATGTGAGTTCTTTACCTTTTTTTATATCTTAAGATAAAACTTGAGTTTTGTTAGAAACATTTACCATTTAATTCATTTGGTAAATTCTTGTAGATATATTGATTTACTATATCAAATTAGTATAATTATTTTGTTTCTATGTATATGTATCACACACATAGATAGAGTGACCCATATGCACGTGGGTGGGTGAAGCTAAAGTTTTTCTTTGCCGACATTATATATAAATAAGATCAAACAAGTGTTTGGTTGTTGGGGTATCCTTCAATCTCTTTTCCTGGAATGGGGATCTCTTATGCTTCTTTTGCATTTACATACTATTATAATGTAAGCAAAGAGACACACAGAATATCAACAAGTATTTTATCCATAATACATTGTATAAGGTGGTTATACCTTACCATTTAGATCCTTCCTTTACAGTATCTTAATATTAGGTATTAAGTGTCTCTTTGAAAAATATAAAAATTATCATATGGAAATTTCAATCACTATAAACTTTAATAAATTTATGTTTGGATTTACTAATTAAACTATCACAATTTTTTAAAAGCTACGCTGTGAATAAGCTTTAATAAATTTATGATTTCATTTAATGTTGTCAAATTCACCACTCATCTAAATATTTAGACTCTATTTGAAAAACATTTATATAATAGATAACCGGTAAATTAACTTATAGCGGATTAATGAGTTTATAGTAAATAATTTTTAAATTAGCTTATAATTTACAACGAATAATTTAATTATATTGATTAAATTTGTAGTGTTTAATAAAAACTAGCAGTTAAATATAAATGCCATAATTAAATTGTTCGACTAATTATATTTATTTTTAATAAGATAAAAGGTCAAAAACTAAAAGATTTTTAAATTGTTCGACTAATTATATTCACATGAGTTTTTTTCTTTTCTTTGACGAGAAACAAATAATCATGAGTTCATAAACTCAAAAAGATGTCTCACGAAACATACCCTTAAATATCTAAAAAAATGGTGGTATGTTTTTAAATTTATAGCCAATCCTTTATGTAAAATGGTACTACTTGCTCTAGATATATTTAAAGGCAAAAATTTATTTTTTAAATTCATTAAATAACTGATGTATTCAGTCTATAATATGTACATCGGCCAAAGGTAGTACAACAATAATTTAACGTTGGCTAAAGAATTTAGTTATGTGGCATTAATTAATGGTAAAGTTTGTCACAAACTCACAAGACATCAACCAACCAGCCAATATTTTTGAAGGTATACTATCGAGTATATTTGATTTGATTAACAACGTTATAAGTGGTTGAAAAATTACATTGTTCGAACAACATATTAAGGGATATTCCTAGTATTATTTATTGCAATGTCCTCTTATGACTAAGGGATATTCATTTTGTACTCCTACATGAATCCGTGACACACGAGAAATGTCAAATGTGGAAATGGAAGGTAACCCTTAAAAGTTTGTATGGTTACTTTTCCTACACTACACGACATAAGAACAACTTATTAAGTCACTATAAACAAAACAACAATTCGTCATCTTTAAGACCAAATTAATAGTATGGGAGAAACTTTTACCAATTTTTTGCTTTTGCAATAAGTGATGGTGTAGAGAATGTGACAAAAAAAATAGGACACTAAAATTGGCCTTATTATGGAAAAATACAGTAATATGTCAAATATGTTGAAGTGAGAATTTTGTTCTGTCTCTTCAATTATGTAAAGGGGCGGCTAGGAGTGAAATAGTGGCAATGATCTATAGGAAAATTTCAACGGTTGAATTGTTCTATAATGTTACATAATGTATCAATATTGAGAGTTACATATCAAACACTAACATAAATATGAACACTGACATGTTAATTCTGATAATAATTTGAGAAAATTAATTAAATGAATCTAATCACGTGTGTTAGTGTCAGACACTAAACATTTGATCAGAAGTGTTGGTGCTACTCAGATAAAAAGATAGAGAAAAAAACAAAGATAATAAAAAATGTATAGTACGTACAAATTAAATCTTATGCTTAATATAGTTTTGAGATAGATGAATTTGTTTTGGATTGAAAAATTTATTGCAAACTTTATAGGATTATATAGTTCTCAAATGTAAATTAGTTTAGTTTAAACTAATTCTAAATAAAATCAACTAAAATTGGGAAAAATTCAAAACCATGTACCACCGACAATTTAAGTTGAAGGTTGACTAGTGTCAACATCGACACTAACATATAGTTACATTCGATCATATTTATTCATTAAATTATTACTTACACTGATAGGTTAGTCTCAATATCATCGTATTTGGTTTCTATCATGTATGATAATTCAAAACCAAGCTTTACAAATATTGGTCTAACTAAGCACAATAAGTTATAGAAAAAGAAAAGCTGAAAAATTCATTTACAATTACTAATGAACATTATCCTTTTTTTACTACTAATTTTTAAACTAATGTGTAATGTGTTCTTAATTAATATCAACTAATTATGATTCTAGTCACAACAATAAAACTCAAAATAAAAAACCAAAAGAAGATATAGAACACGATCTTGCTTGAAATTAAGGTCCATGGATTCAATAGACCCAATTGAGTTTAGCACAAAAATTCAAAGATCCATAAACTATATATGATAGCTTAAACATCACATAATATGTTTAAGACATTAAAATACACCTTATAATTAAGCATACCCATTATTTAAGAAGAAACAACTCACTATCCTAGAAAATTTGTTTGTTCTTTAAACATGAAAAGCAAATCAAAGATTAATTACACATAAACTCTAATTAAAATTGACAACAATTTTGTAGAACCACGGTGTGCTACGTAATTTTGACAAAAACTATTTTTGAAAGCTTCAAAAGAGTACGTCACACTGACACTGATATTGTGACTTCGTCAAACTCACTGTAATTTCAAACATCCACAAATTTAGCATAACAACCTTGTCCATGGTAGAATTAGAATCCACTATTAAGATTACCTTTTGGAGAATCCTAGGAATCCACTATTAGCCATAGTGCTAGTTGAACGAGTAAGACCAAAGCATAGTGTTGAAGTAGGTGAAGTAGCATCTTCTTCTTCTCCTCTTAAATCAAAAGATGAACCATAACTTAAGAAACGTCTCCTTCTAGGAACAACTTTGGTTGATGACGACGAAGACGACGGTGATGATGTTGTTGATGAGTCAGAGTAAGAAGAATAATAAGGTGAATTAGAAGGTGATGAAGATGATGATGATGATGAAGATTTAATGTTTTTTTTAAGATTTAGTTTTGGAAAAAGTGCAAGAAAAAGATTGGATCTTGAATTTTTCTTAGTTGGTATTTTTTTGCATGAATAATAAGAAGGTGGAGGAGTAAGAGGAGGTAGAATTTTCTCAGAGAATGTGTATTTGGGTGTGCCAGGTTGAGATTCCCAAACAAAGGGTACAGTAATAGCTACTCTAAAAGATGGATTGGATATGGAACTTTCTTTTGTTAGAAGTCTGCAGAAGAACTTGTCATCTTGCTTGATTTGGAGGATAGTTTTTTGTTGTTGCTCAGATTTGGAACTAAACATCTTTGAATAAGAATTTTTGTAACTTTGAGATGGGTTTGAAGTACTTTGTGTCAAAGAGAAAAGATGTGATATAGAGATTTTGAGTTTGTCTTTATTTATATTTAAATAATTTAAATAATAGTGTTAAATGCCAGATAAGGATTACACGCAATTACAGCAGGACGGTGTAATTGCTCTCAATCGTACGATCATAAATCAATGATCGAGATCATTTTAGATAAAAAAGACATAGTTTTTATTTAGATCGTCTGATCTCTGATTGACAATTTAGATTTGAATAGTGCGAAACTATATGTAGTAATTACCGCGGTCGATCTTTATCCTGAAGTGTCACATTGAAATGAAGTCATCTTGCATATATATCTTTTACTAATATTTAACTTGGAACAGATGCAATGCAACTCGATTATTGAGAGCTATTGGTATTTTAGTTTACTGTTTTAAGATCTTAAAATACATCTTAAAAAATGCATTTTTTTTTATAAGCACCTCAAAAATGCAATTAATTTCAATTGAATCTCATATAACAACATTACTATGTTAATGTTGAGTTTATCTCAAAATCTTTAATAAGGTTTCAGGTTCGAATCTTTTGAATAAAAAGATGTGTTTAACGATGACAAATTTCTCTAAAGATATATAATTAATTTTTTTTTAGATATTAATCATTGATAAAATTAGGGGATACTTATTAAATTAGAGTAAATAAGGCTTCTTAAAATCACTTGGCACCATATAAGTTAAGAACATAAATTGAATCCCTTATTAGAGTTAACTATAGGCTTCTTAAAATAACTAACTGAACCAATCGTTAGTTGGTTCAGTGATAATTGGCGCTGAACTTGGTAGGGAGGACCACGGTTCGATCCCCCGCAACTGCGATCGGGAGGGGGCTGGAACCACTTGATGCCAGAACTGTCCCCCGAATCAGATTAAACTGGTGGTGAAAACCAAAAAAATAATAATTCGATATATGTAAGACTTTTACGGTATCCCACATGAGTTGCTTGATCTAGCAGCATGATACTACTCCCAAAGAACATGCTAAATTTAAGGCTACATATGAGTCAAACTTAGAAAATAGTACTAGAAAATTCTCTCCATAGTCCCTCCATAAGGTAGTTAACATAATTTGGATTCACTACATATGATTTATATGTGATCATTCTAATTGGATCGTCCAATTAAAAGCAAACGGTTTAGATTTTAAGTTTATTTTGCCTTTAAACTGTCAATATTAGTTGTTAGTTTTGTTTGATTAATTTTTATTTTTTTTGTATTTAACATCTCTAGCTCTTAATTTTGATTTTAGTTGTTTCTAAATCCAAAATTCGAATTAAAAATATAAACGATCGATCAAAATCAAACGATCCAAACATGACCGACTACAATGCAACCCATCCTTTTGACTCCATACATACCTAATCCGCAGCTAACATGGGGTATGCCTGCCACATTAAGGGGCAATCTTTAATTCCTATGGTATTGTAAATAAATAAATAAATTACGAATTTTCTCGTGTTACGGGCCTTTCACATGCAGCTTCCACGAATTTACGCCATTTATGATGAAGACTGAAGAAACTGAAATTGGCCATATGGGTTTATTAATTTAATAATATTAATTAGAAAGACTTAGATATAGTATTATTAGCTAGGCCCTTTTTTTTTATAAATAGTTAGTCCATTTTTTTTTTTTTCACCACCAGTTTAAATTGGTTCGAGAGTCAGTTTTGGCATTAAGTGGTTTCAGTCCCCTTCCGATCGTAGTTGCGGGGATCGAACCATGATCCTCCCTACCAAGTTTAGCATCAATCACCACTGAATCAACTAATAATTGGTTAACTAGTCGATTCTTAATTAATTAGTAATTGATTGATTATTAGTAGGTTTATGAATGAAATTGAACTAATTAAATGAATTGAAAAGAAGATCACCTAACTATCAACATTGTGTATGGTCCATCTCCATCATTTATGATGATATGAACATTGAGTGGATTGTAGTCTGTATCTGTGAGTGCTACTTAAGGTAAGGGTGTGGCAGTTAGTGTTTGGACATGATACCATATTAATAATATCTATATATGCTTTCACAGGTGTACATTTTTTGTTGAATATCACAACTAACAAAGCTATAAAGTTGAAGATTACATAATTAAGGCAAAAATTTTGAAGTTCACAAAATTACATGCCTTTTACAGCATCTCTAATAAGATATTTTAGTGTGTTTGATAAAAGAATAAATTTATTCTTTATTTCTTCTTCCGAAAGAGGAATTTGATGAGATAAAGTGATTATCATTAAATTTGCCAAAGTAGTTTAAATAAAGTATTGATATCATCATTAAAATTTTGTTTGCAATAAAGTATTTTATCATCTCTACCAAAAAAAAGTATTGTATCATCATTATATATATATGGGGAGAATTAATGAGAAAGTATTTTATCAACAATAAAGTATTTTACTATTGAAGCAAAATTTATATAAGAGTTGCAAAATTGTATTGAAAGGACCATTTATTAATAGTATAACTCAAAGAAGATTTTATGAGAAAGATCATTGGTGTTCAGAAATTTCTGGGTCTTAGGCAAAAAATTTAAAGAAAATTGATATTTTATAAATTATTAATTTTTTATATTAAACATTTAGTTTTTCACAAAAATTTAATGGCCAATTTTTTGGTGGACTTTAAAGCCGATGCAAATTAATTTTCTTAATAATTTTTTATATAAGTGATAAGACCTTTTAAATTATTCATCATTTCATTCATAATAAAATGCAAATTTTTCGAGCTCATAAGTATCGAGCTTTGTGTATAAAATTGATAAACAATTCACTTTTTTATAATTTCCAAATCCTTCCTAATTAGTATCGAAATTGTGCACCAATATAATTAATTACTAGTTTGTCAACCTTTAAGTTAAATCAATTTTTTGCTTCAAAAAAAAAAAGATTTTTTGAAGAAATAAAAAAAAAGAAAGTTAAATCAATTTTTCATTATTTAATATTTATGGAAAAAGTTTTCTTATGTATGGATTGGTCATATTTTTCCAACAAAAAAAATATATGAAGAGAATGATATTATACTTGTTAATAGGTTTAAATTTTTTATTTGCATCGTGCAATCAAAATCTCATAAAAACACACTAACTTGTCATCGTACAATCAAAATCTCATAAAATGAATACATTGATAAAAAAAAAAAACTTGGTGAGAAAAATTAATTGCATTCTAGTATTGATTGAACATGAGGTAAAATGATTTTGTGACCATGACATATGGATGTAAGTGATGTAATTTGAAAGGTGAAGGTTGCTTTAGAAATATATAGGTCAGAACCTTGTATTCACTATTGAGTTTTGTGATATTTTACTGTAATTAAACTTAAATGGGGTGCACCAACTTAAGTTTGAATGGGAGAAGGAGCTAGAGGAGTCCTATATAATATAGTGAATCGATATGTTCATATTTGACATCTCCCACTCTGAATTATATCCTGAATGGAGAGAACCTATGAAGAAGTAAATAAAAATAACGTAAATAGGGTGCGTCTAGCAATAGATAGGAGGTTCACAAAGGTAAAAACTAAACCAAATACAAACCTAGCAATGGGCCCCTATCCATGGATTGATCGAATTCACCCTTGGTCTAATGTTTTGGGCTTTTGTATAATCACTAAGTTTCAATAATACACTAATTAAAGAGAATATATTTACACCTCCCGTGCTTCTCGTGCGCCGTGTTATTTTCTAATTATGCTATTTAAGTAGTGAATTTATAAAAATTAGAAATTTTAAAACCACCATCCACTACCTGCATAGCGGACTCGTCGATGGTCAAATCTTCTGCACCAATCAAAGACCTGCAAAATGATCAATTTTGATTGGCCACTTGTGCAACCATAAAATGGCACTAGCCAATCAAGAGGCTTTAAAAAATATATAAAAAAACTCCTTCTTGTCTCTCATTCACCGCTCCTCTTCTCTTTTATTCTATTTTTTTGTTCAATTTTAGTTAGGTTTAGGTTGTTCTATTTGTGTTAGTTTTTATTATTTTGTGTGTAAATGGCTGCATAGTTCATCATCATTTATTTACAAAGTTCCCATCGATTTTATTTAAAGATGACAATTGGAAACGTTATGGTAATCGACGAGAGATTTTTTGTGATTCAATTGGGAAAGTTATGACTAACCGAAATGAGTGTCACACAAATGGGGTTTTTCCATGCATAAATGGGATTGTCCTGTAGTAGCTAAGTGACCGCCTGAAGGATCGAAAACAGAAGTTTGGCCTTCTACGTGCAAACATGCAGCACCCAAAACGGACGCCAAATCTGCCCTGTTCTTCTCCTAGAAGTTTAGATGCTAGATGTGGACAAACATTGAAAAGAGAACCTGCCCCTCTAATTAACTAGCAGACGGTACCTGAATTGAACTTAAAAAGTATTAAATAATTATGATAAAGAAATATTCTATAAAAATAACAACATATTACATTGAGATAAAGATCATAAATTAAAAACATTAATTTAACACAAACGAGACTTAGGATCTAATAAAATAGCTGCTTCATCTTGTTCGTCCTCGGGTTTAATCATGCAAGCCACGATTTCATCTAAGGTCCTCGAACGGTTCAAACTTGAACATATATCTTGAAAGGATCTCATCAATGTTGTGTATAGCTCGATTAGTCCCTTCGTACTGTATTGAGAAAAAATAGAGAACATGGTTCTCACATCGCCGTCGTTTTGAAGTTTCTTGTTGGTGAACAAGACGTTTCCGTCTGAGCAGACCGACGAACGAAGATACTCAACACCGGTCACCCTGCTTGCATTGTGGCAGTTAAGACGACCGCTGAGTTGACTTAGTTGGTGCTTCAAATCAATCAATGTAACATAAACATGGATCCTGAAAAGATTTGGCTTCTCGTTGTTGTAGCAGACTACAACTATCTCCATTTTTTGAATTGTAAATAAATGAAAAAAAGAAACAAAACACACTTATTTATATAGGTTTTGGTGCCTTTTTGGACCACATAATCATGTACTAGTTTAGTTCGCTAGTTTGCTACTAAACTAGCATATTTTTGCCCCGGTGTAGATCGTTACATAAATAGTGAACCTGGACAGTTGTCTATTTTATTTGTCTTTGGTAACAACCATTGGTCAAGGGTGGTGGGGTGGCCAACTTTGATTGGTCACTGAAGCGACTGTTGCCTTGCTTCAACCAATCACATGCAGTAAAAAATTCTACAATTTGAAATTTTTATTTCCCCTCATTCTCATTCTCATTGTCATCTCTCATTTCTCTTGGTTGAGCATTTTTGTATTTTTCTTATTTTAGGCGTAAACGGCTGCAAAGTCCGTCGCCGTCATAATGATTTCATTCATGTTCTATGATGATGGTGATCGTTATGCTAATCGCTGAGAGACTTTTTGGGGTATATTGGGAGTGGCGGAATCATAAATAAATATTCGGGTGGGCCACTAAAAAATTATAATATATAAATTAAATAGAAAAATTATATTCATATTCACATAAAAAGAAACTTTTGAATTTATCTTTACATGACCATCTCCAATTGTGGTACCTATTTTTTTAAGTACAAGTACCTAATAGGTAGGGGTCGGTAAGAACCATCAACTAATAAGGCGGGAGCTTTCGACTTGGACTAAAGGGCAAAGCTCCCCCTCTGCTCCCATTGGAGCAAAACAAAAAAATAATTACCTAATAGGTACTGCTTCTTAAATAAGCATTGGTACCTATTTTACTTTTGTGGGACCCTCTTATAATAATGTAGACTTATTGGTGAGATGTGTTATTTGTAGGACCCATTTAGAACTTTTTAAGAAGTGTTGAGTTGGAGGGATTGAGTGCTTATTAGGTACTATTATTAAAAAATTATAAATGAATGATGTGTACACACAGGCCCCGGTTAAGTGCTCAAAAATGAGTAGCTCCATTGTGGATGTTCAAGTCTTTAAATTAAGGGTCATGCTAACTAGTGCCCGGGGGCACTAGTTAAGGATACCAAAACAAGTAACTTTTGCATTGAAAATGGTGTTCTTTATATTTCTAAAAGATCAATTACACAAGTTCCAAGAATATTTTATCACATTTGGTTTCTTAACTAGTGGGACACTAGTTAGCATTTTCCTTAAATTAATAGATAAATCAGTATTCTTTGAAACAAATTACTTTTTCAATCATTTAAAAAATTATAATAACTAACTATTAATTTAAAACCTATCAAGAAAAAAAAAATTATTTTTTAAAATTTTTTATCACACGTAATAATGAATATTGATTTTTTTTAATGTAATGTAAAAAATTAGTATAATATTTTTAAATAATGAATTGTGGTTTTTTTTATGAAATTATATTCTTTTAAGTAAAATAGTTGGCAAATGACTTTTTAATTCGTAAATATAATGTTTATTAATTTAAAGATCAAACGTAAGGTACATTCAAATTTTCAAATGTAATAATTTAAAGGTATATATTGTCCCAAAAAAAATTAATGGTATATCTTAATATAATAAAACGAGAGTAACTAGAGGCATCCTAAACCCTAACCATAACCCTAATATGAACGATCTAGATTTTGACACGTTGAAAAAAATATTATATTAACGGCTACGATAAAATCTTGAATACTATGCTGCCACATCAATTAATGAATGTGACACGTCATGTGTTTAAAAACACAATAGATGATGTGTCAATATATGATTGGATGTGTGCATCTTTCACATTAATTATAGCCTTAAATTATGCATTTTTTTTACGTTTTCACAACTATTTACATTTTTTTTTATTTGATACAAATTTGACTTTGGGATTCTAGAAATGTATGGATTGTTATAAATATTTTAGGTGTTTAAATTCTGATTATAGTTTGTAGTGTTCCATATTAATTCTCTATTCTTTTTGAATTTGATTTTTATTCCAATAGGTATGGATTCCTAAAGGTATGAATTCCATCTTTTTTTTTGTTGTTTATAGTGTTTGATATTAATTCTGATTCTTCCATTTAAGAAAAAAAATTGGATTTTATTTTTCTTAAGTTTCATATATTTTATATTGGATGCAGGTTTTGTTTTGGGATTCTATAAAGGTATGTAGTCATATGAATATTTTTAGGTGTTTGAATTCTGATTTTTTTTTGTTTGTTTGTTATGTTCTGTATCAATTTGGTTATTATTTCAAGTTTTTTCTTTTGTTGCTTTCATATTTTCAATTTAATTTTATGGTCAAAATTTAAGATTTATAAGTATTCAATTTAATTTCATGTTCTTTTCTATTTTTTATGTTTTGTATTTTTTTTATCTTTACAGGTAAAATTAAATTCAAGCGCATAAGATTGGAAAAATTATTAAAATAGACGAGGATGAATTAGGATTTTTAGTTGTAGTTTCTTTTAATATATTGTTATTTATTTTATGCGTGTATTTATCTTTTTTGTATAATTTTTTATTGGTTTTCTTTTGTTCCTATTTTTATGCATATATTCATATATAATATTTTTATTTTTATTATTTTTTTCTTTCTATACTCTTTCTTAATTTTTTAGTGAAATTGCAATGAAGGATACAAAATTTAGAATATTATCCTTTTTTTATGAATAAATTCATCTATAATATTTTTTTTTTTCTTATAGTTTATGCATAGATTCATATATAGTAATTGTTTTATTGTATTAATCATATTTTTTTTTTTAAATTTTTTTAGTGAAATTATAAAGATGGATACAAAATTTGGAATATTATCTTATTTTTATGCATAAATTCATCTACAATCTTTAACTTTTTTTTTCATTAAAAAAATATTTAACTTTTTTTGTTCCTATTTTTATGCATAGATTTGTATATAATTTTTTTTTGTATTTATCTTATTCTTTTTATGTAGTATATTTTTCATTTTTTTGTATATTTTATCTGGTGAAATTACAATGAAGATATAAAACTTGGAATATTATTAATAGTGATAAGGACAAATTAGTAAATTTGGTAGTAATCAACTTTATTATATTAAATTAAATAAATAAATAACTTTATCATATTAAAAGTAGATGAAATCAAATGAGTAAAAATAGGTGTCATTTGTTGTGACATACACTTATATCAATCATTATTATTTTTCTTTAAAATAGGATTTAACCTTGAGAAAATAAAATCTATACTTGAAAATATATCTTAAAAACACTCATAAATAACACTTTTTTTAACAAAACAATAAGGATATACTGGAAAAATATATAACATTTAAATTTGTGCTCTCCTTATTTTACAAGATGTGCGCTCATTCAAAAAATAAAGGCTGGCTTAAAAATAGGTACCATTTGTTGTGGATTAAATTAATAATCATGAAGGATTTATTTTAATTAAAAATTGGTACAAATAATTAGTAATTGATATATATTTCCTTACTAATAGGGTTTGAAAATCAGCAACATGGATATACTTTTTTTTTAATGTAAACAATAAGGATATACTTGAAAAATATATAACAACTGAATTTGTGAATTTTTTTTACAAGATATGCGTCCAATAAAATAAAATAAAATAAGTAAATATGTATTATTAAGTAGAAACATTTTTTTAAAATATCTTTGACTGTGCATCGCACGGGTCAAAGTCTAGTAAATATAAAAAACAATGTTTTCCAAAGACATGTATTTAGTATATTTCACTATTATACTCAGGCCAGCCGTTCAAATCCTAATGGTTTTTATTAAAATTCTTTTTTTTTTTTATATAAATAAAGCAGGACCAAATACAAAAACATAGGGTTTTAGGGATTGAAAACACAACCTCCCACACCATAGGCACATCTCTATCTACATGCAATCTATTAAAGTCAATAACCTTACACACAAACTAATAATTATAGTATAAACTTGTAATTGTTTTAAAGTACCAAGAGTATTATTGTAATTTCCAATTATTTTGGGTTGGGTCATGGTCCAACCTGGTCACTTCTGGCTCCGCCACTGATTGAGATCATTACGAGTAACTGAGAGGCATCCACCACAATTTCTTTTTTGTAATTATAGGGTAAAACCGAAGAGGAGAGGGGAGTTGGGTTGCGGGGGGTGTGAATTAGGTAACAAGACCTTTTCGGTTATTTTAGAGATGTTAATATGTTATGGTTCTTTTTATTGGTGGGGATGGAAGAGACATTTTTATTCTCACAAAAATAGAAAGTACACCACTTTCTATTTACACAAACTTATCACCACACACACTTTGGTGATTAAGTCACAATATACTTTGAACAATTTCAATAAGAATAATACTTGAAGTGATTCCAAGATGAAGTAACTCAACGTGGATCCTAAAGACTCTGGGGCTGATGAAGTGGTAGAAGAAACAATAGAAACCCTAGTAAGTGAGGAAAAGTACAAGAAAATGATGATAAATCCTCACAAGCCAAGTCAGAGACGGATGCAAGAGATTTAAAGAGGTTTATAGAAACAATAAAGAAGCTAGAAATAAGTTCACCACAAGAGAATCAACAACTGGATGAATACATACCCATACCCGAAGAAATCGCCGCAATACTCAGAGTCAGAAGGAAGCCTCAAACAAAATAGAACGACCCAATAAGTCTCCCAATAAACAACTAATTGAAGGTTTTAAAAAAAATCAGTACGCTATGCACATGTTAGGATTTGTGTAGGCTAAACATCATGTTCAAAATGAGTTCATAACCATAAAAAAAAAGATTTAGAACCATCACATGTCTTTCCATTTTTAAAAATAAACTATCATCTAGAAGGGATTAGCATGCTGGTCTATTCATTTTGTCGATAAAAATATTTATATATATATATATATATATATACACGTAAAATAGTTATACTTGAATGGAAGGTAAACGAGCAACAAGTTGCGTCGTTAACCCTTTTTGAATGACAAAATCAATCATCTTAAATACTATATCTAGAAAAAGAAATATTATTTTTTGCAACAACTTTTTTTGTTAAAAGTTGTTACAAGTCGTTGGCAAAACTATCAAAAACAACTTGTAACAAAAAAAGTTGTTGCAAAAAATAATATTTCTTGTAGTGAGACCTAAGAGACACCACATTGCTATGCATGACTCTTTGAACTCTTTTCAAAATATTCACAGCATCTGGTGCTAGGAACCAAACATGTCAAATACAAATGGTATAAATATATGTTGATTGTTAGAACACGCACTCTCATGTTTAGCTACTTTACTTGAAGCAGCTTTGAAAGCCGTCTGTCATACAGTAAAATCCTAAGTTGTCAATCTCACAAGTGGGGATACTCTAGTTAAGTCCACACATGCATATTTTCCTCTTACCCACATGTACACCAAAATATCGGCTGACCTCAGTGTAGATCTTCCCTCCAATGGGCCAGTCAAAAATTTCACAAGTGTTTCTTTCTTCAATGTAAAAATAATTGAAATTATTAAATTTTATTTCATTAATTAAAAATTCAGCTATTTACTTTGTAAAGACGAATAAAAGTGTAAAAATTGATTTAAGTAAATTGAAAGAAAAACAAGCTACACCCAAAGTTTTAAATTTTTTATTAAGAAAAAAGTTTATATTATTTGTTATTTAAAACTATAGATATTTCTACAAATTTATTATTTAATTAAATAAAGAAAAATTAAATTATAAATAAAATAGTGTCATAAAGAAATTATATTATTTTGGTCAAAAGTTTTTTTGACTAATAATTAATGGTCAAAAGTATTTTTTTGACTTAATAATAAAATAAAGTTATATATTGGTATAATGATCCTTTGGTAAAATTATTTTTTGACTAATAATAAAATAAAATCATATTCTATATATATATATATATTGGTATTCCCTCTTGTGACTATTATAAGCAAAAAATTATTTTTTAGGTTCATTAAAAAACAGATGTATTTGACTGTATTATGGACCAGATACATCAATTTTTCAATGAACCTAAAAAGTAATTTTTTATTTATAATAGTGACCGAAAAGAGTATATAGATATAGCAAAAATTGGTTATTCCAATAGTATATAAATAAATACACTTGAACCTCCCTGCCACCATATCACTATCATTTTCCTTTCTTAGACTCACTCATTCTAACTCCACTATATTTTCAAGCAGTCCAACACGATCCCACCCATTCTGCGTGATTTTAGTTCACCCTGTAAAATGAGGAAAATGGTATCAGCGACTTCCTATACCGTTTAATTTGTTCGTGTTTTCTACTTGTCAATAATGTTGCAATTGAACTAATTTCAAAGCAATCACTGACCTGAAACCTTGGTAACCGCGAGATTAAATAACCACCATCACTAGAGTGGACAAGGATGGTGAACTATGGATAAAAGTTTCCAAAAATTGTTCAAGTCTTTGATCAGTAAAATGAGATATATGGTACATGAGAGCTAGAGCAGCTAAGGCATTGTCATTGCAGATGGAGGAAACAATTAGTAAAAATTTGAATTAAGGCTATTGATTGTTTCCCTATTCTGTAGTGGCAATACCCTGGCTGCTCTAACTCACATGTACCAATGTATCATATTTCTCTTTTTACATCTCAAAGACATGAACAATTTTTGGAAATATGCGTCCATAGCTGACCAAGGATGTTTATTCAATCCCACATCAACCAAGGATTCAGATCAGTGGTTGCTTCAAAATTAGTTTAATTGCAATATTACTGATAAGTAGAAAACCTGATTTGTCAGTTGGTTGATTTTGAATATCAAATGGTTGATTAAGATCTTGAAATTCGATTACGATGCTAGGATTCCAGCAACTGAAGCTAGTAGGTTGTTGATTATGTTTGTGGTGAATGCTTCCAATGAAGCAACGGAACGAAAGACCTAGACGAAAGAATAGTGGTAGCAGTTTGAAGCAAAGAAGCAAGGATAGAATACTAGAAAACAAGAAAGAAAGGACAAAGGAACAAGATGCAACCCGAAGAAAGACACCAACGCCAAAAGGGGTTAAATCTAGTAAAAAAATATAGGAAAAATTTGTTACAGTATTATTTAAAGTTTTATGTTAAATATACTATGTCAAAAAAAATAAAATTGAGGTCAAATTTACACTATGGAATAATAAATGATAAACTACCAATTGAAGGTTTTAAAAAAAACGGTATGCTACACACATGTTAGGATTTGTGTAGACTAAACATCATGCATGTTTTTTTTTTTTAACAAGCCAAAATGGAATATATATATATATAACAAAAAAGTAAAGTAGTCTCCTTAGTACAAGATGTACCAAGAAGAACTACAACAGTATTACAACGGTCTCAATTCAAAAGTCGAAAATAGAATACATACAAAAACATTAGTCGATGCCCAAGCAAAGCAAAGGGTTCGACCACCAGGTATGATAATTAGAAGCAAAAATTACATGTGTAACTTTCAACCACCTAAAAGAGAACATCTTGACTTTCTCCAACAGATGAGTAGCATGACATGCCGCGTTTCTGAACAAACGATGGTTTCGTTCATTCCACAGGACCCAAACGCAGGCTAGCCAAATGAGCTGCAAGAAAGACCGACGAGCACGAAGGCCTCCAACTGAGTACGTGAACTGGACAAAGTGAGCAGGGAGAGTGTGCGCATCGACCGTCGAGAAACCAATCCAAGAGCGAACTAATGCCCACAAGGAACCGAAGGTGCTACAAGACAGAAAAAGATGCTGAGCTGAATCGACGCCACCACACCCGAACACGCAGAACTGATCCTCTGGAGATATAATGCCGCGAGCTACCAAGTTTGACTTCGTGGGTAGCCTATCGCGCAGGAGACGCCACGCAAAGATAGAGATCTTCAGATGAACCTGTTTGTGCCACACAAGATCTTCAGCCGCCCCTAATGTAAATGAATCCTGGGAAGTCAGGAGCTGATAGGCGCCACGAACAGTATAGCCTGTACGTAACAGGGTCAGGCTGCCACAACCAGACATCAGGGGACTGCTCCTGCACAGTAATAGAAATAAGTAAAGACTGACACTCTCCCAACATCTCCTCCTCCCACACCCACAACTGTCTCCGCCACACCCACGCCTCCCCGCCAACCTCCCACCCGGCAGAGAACATCTCGGCTACAGTGCACGATTTGGTCTCTGCTAAGTCGAACAACCGCCCAAAATGAGTTCATAAGTCATAACCTTAAAAAAAATAGATTTAAGGCGTTTGGATTAGCTTATTTTTGAGCTTATGCAATTTTTATGTATTATTATAAGTTTGTCAAGGTAGTTTATGATAAAATAGCTTATAAAAATACAATTTTCATTAGTGTGAACTTATAAAATAACATAAAACATAATTTATATTGCATAAGCTGTTTGCATAAATTTAAAAATAAACTAATCCAAACGGGCCCTTAAAACCATTTACTTGTATTCGTCTTTCAATTTTCTTTCTTTTATAAATATATATATTTTTCTAAATGGTAAATTTTATAAATATATATTGGTATCTACAAGGGATTAGTATGCCGGTCTTTTAAAAATTTCAACTATTTAATCAATAAAAACGAATAAAAGTGTAAAAATTGAATTAATTAAGTACATTGAAAAAAAAGAATGCTGCACCCATAGTAGGTAAAAAAAATTATTAAGAAAAAAGTTTGTGTTTTTTTATATATAAAACTATTGATATTTGTACAAATGTATTATTTAATTGAATAAAGAAAAATTAAATTATAGTAAATAAAATAGTGTCATAAAAAAATATATTCCTTTAGTCAAAATTATTTGTTTGACTAATAATAAGAAGTCAAAAGTTTCTTGGCCTAGTCACCCTTCTTTTTTTTAATATCTCTTGTCACTTTTGGAAATCTTTATATTAGGGGTGAGTAAAAATATCATAATCGACCGAACCCATTCTAACCGAGGTTAAGTTGGGTGTATCGGGCGGGTTTATACGGGTTGTCGAGTTTACGGGTGACAAACAATGGGTACAAACGGTTTAATACGGTCGGGTTCGGTTTTAAAAATTTAAATATGTCGTTAACCGAACCCGACCGAGGTTGTAAAATCATGAGTCTTTTTTCGTCTTATCGTATGTATTGAAGTTGCATTTCTTTTATAAAAAAAATACATTACAAGTTATTTACACACAAAACTCAAACTAGACTGTATTATTGCAAAGTTAAATTATATATTTGTCATATTGTTGATCTATCATTTAGATGGTATTCACTAACAAGTTATTTTATTACGGTATTCTATATGTGTGTGTCTTTTTTTATCAATGTGCTAACCCGAATAAACCGAACCGACCAACCCGTAACCCATTTAAACTGACACCCGACAAAACCGAAACTTGAAATGGTCGGTAATGGGCCAAGATTTTACACTCTCGGTTTTTTCCGAGTGAACCATTTTGGGTCCGAATCCGACCGAACCCGCCCAATGCTCACCCCTACTTTATATATATATTTTGAGGCAGTAGTTCTTTGCTACTCCTCTTTCTTTTATAAAAGAAAAATCAAAAGTATTTTTTTTTTACTAATAATAAATTAAGTTATTTTCATTTATATATTGGTATAATCCTTTGGTCAAATTGTTTTCTTTTTTTACTAATAATAAAATATAATCATATTCCTTTATATATATTTTGTTATAAATATGGTAAAAATTGATTATTCCAATATTTTGGAATTGGATTTGACTCAAGTAACATATTTTCCTTCTCACTCTCCCATTCTGACTACACACTATTTTCAAGCACTTGAACACGACACCACAGCATACTACACCGTTTTATGTTGTACTAACAAGTAACAAAACAACAACTTTTGATTCTTGTCGTTTTCTATTTGTCTTCATTCTCTATATTTTCAAATTATCTTTATTATTATAACCATAGGTTTCTTCTTTGTGTAGCAATAAACATGGAAGCGCAAGTGATGAAAACGACGACGTATCAAACTGAACCGGGTTCATCGAAGAACAGTTTCAGAACCGAGATTGATACTTCTGCTCCATTTGAATCGGTTAAAGAAGCTGTTAACCGTTTTGGTGGTCTTGGTTATTGGAAACCCTTTCTCAATAATACTAATCATTTTTCATCTTTCATTCCTCATCATTCTAAGGTATTTTTTCTCTCCCGATTTTGTTTCCATGTACATTGTTTTTGTGCTTAATTGTGATTTAATTTGTTGCATTTTATAGACCCTTTTCAAACTATTTTTGCTTAACAACATATTTGGTCTCTTTTATTTTAGGTTTTAATTTCTTCTCATACGTTTAAAAAGTATCAATTTGCTCTTTCATGTTTCCACCATTTGTTTTAGTTAGTCCTTTCCGTTAGTTTTATCACTAACACCGTTTCAATTGTACATGTGTCCAAGTGTCTATATGTCTGTCCACATATGCAAACCGTTTGTCACATGTGACAAAACTAATGAGAATGATTAACTAATGCAAACGGTTGAAACGTAAGAACCAAATTGATATTTTTAAAACGTAAGAGACCAAATGGAAACATAAAATAAACGTACGGGACCAAATATGTAGTTAAACCAACTATTTTTTATTTTTAGTAGTCTGAGTAAACCACCAAATTAGTCCTGACTTCTCTCAAATAGGTCAGGTTGGTGACTCTGTCAAATTTTACTTATATTTATTTTTCTTGGAGTATGCTAGGGACTAAATTGATAACGGTAAAAATAGATAAATTTAAGGACAAAATTGACAACAGTTTGTTAAAATATAAGGACTTAATTGATAGTAATCGATAGCAGCTGCTTTAAGGATTTTGCGATTTTGGCTGTTGTGGATGGATGCTGCGTTACAGATTGCGGTCTTTGTGGTGTAAATTAATCACAAAATTGTAGAGATCTTATTAAAATTTTTTGTACTATCATATTTGTATAGTAGCTTAAATTAGAGATAGATTTGAAGTTCTGAACTTGGAAAAGAGCTAAAAGGAAATAGAATTACTTTGTAATTTATGTTCAAATTTGTACTAAAAATGTGATTTTTATCCAAATATGCAACGGCGTGAATTTTGTTCACTTTGTAAAAACAGCGGAAAATGGTATCGGCGGTTTCCTATACCATTTTGTCACGACCATTTTTTAAAACCTTGGTAAGTGGTTAAATATAAGGACCAACTTGATATGGGACTTTTTTGAAATATTCATAATCTCATAACCTATTTGAGAGTGTTCTACAAGGTCAAAGACTAATTTGATGATTTACTCATTGTTTCTCCATGTTTAGCTCATGCATTATGAATTTATGATATATAAATTTTGTTTATGGTATTAGAGTTAGGGTTCTTTGGATCTGATGAAATGCAATTAATAGAAAAATATGGGAAGTAGTTAAATAATATTTTCCTTATTTATATTAGTCAATATTCTTTTTAATTTTTTTTCTTTTTTTGGAGGATTCTTCCTTAGTCTATATATGAAAATATTGCAGCGTATCAGTATTGGATGTGGATACGAGTACAGCATCGTTACTTTATCAATTTTGGAGTACCTCATAGTACATTCTTCTTATGGAGGATTCACATGAAGGAATGAAATTAGTCTATAATTTTCCATTACCGAGCTACATTGTCATTCTACACCTCCCATATTCTGTGTGCGAATTAACTTTTACGAAAATATTCTCATTGAGCTATATAGTAAGTTCTCATTTTCTCTTTTTGTTGGCAGTACCATGTAGAAGACCGTGATAGAGAGAAACTGGAGGAGCAGGCAAGAGTGCTGGAGCAAGAACTGATCCTGAAAGAAAGGGAAACTCTTGATGTGTTGAAAGAATTGGAAAAGACCAAAGGGCTTGTTGAAGATTTGAAATCAAAGCTGCGGAAGGAAGAATCTAAAGCAAATCTGCATCTAGGGATGAATGTGTGTGATCAAAGATCGATTGTAGATGAGAAAGAAATGAAGGAATACGGATTGAGTCCGTCTGAGGTTCTTCAACCTACGATACCTTCCCATGTATCTTCTCCAAACTTAATATTAATGGAATTGAAGCAGGCCAAGTTGAACCTAACCAAAACTACTCATGATATTGCCGATGTACGAGCTACTGTTGAATTTCTTAATAAGAAATTAGAGAATGAAAGGATCTCACTTGAGAAAACTCGTGAAAGGTTAACTCAAAATTGTTCAAAAGTGTCTTCTCTTGAAGATGAGCTAAACCAAACCAGATTAAGATTGCGAGTTGTTAAAGGTGATCCTTCAGATGTTACAATAGAGCTCCAACAATTGAGTTCTGAGGTCGATCGTTTTAGAAAAATGAGAGAATCTGCAGAATCAGAAGTTTTGGAAACAATGTCTGAGATTGAGCTGACAAAAGCTATGATAAAAACTGCAGAAATCAGGTTGGTTGCGGCAAGGAAAATGAATGAAGCTTCTAGAGCTGCAGAAGCTGCTACACTTGCAGATATTAACGCGTTGTCTAACCATGATGGTTCACTAGGAGAATGTATGCAAAAGTGCGAGGAAATTACTCTTTCATTGGAAGAGTTTACTACTCTAATCCGTAAAGCTCAAGAAGCAGAGAAACAATCAAAGAATAGAGTAGCAGAAGCTATGCTTGAAGTTGATGAAGCAAATTCATCGCAAATGGATATTTTGAAAAGGGTAGAGGAAGCAGCAGAAGAAGTTAAAACCCGCAAGAAAGCCCTTGAAGAAGCTTTACAAAGAGTAGAAGATGCAGATAGAGGAAAGCTAGAAGTTGAAGAGGCTTTAAGGAAGTGGCGATCTGACGGTCACAAAAGGCGTTCTTTGACGAATAGCTGTATGAAGTTTAAAAACTCTGGTCCATCCGATCATCGGAGAGATATTAGGTTACTTGATGTAAATGGATTGAATTTGGTAAACGATGAAGCCAAGCCGGTTTTAAAGTCATCTTTATCAATAGGACAAATACTGAGCCAGAAGCTGCTTGCACCAGAAGAGTTCGAAGAGGGGATAGTTGAAGGCGAAAGAATCCCGGTGAAACGGTCGGAGTCATTAGGTCAGATGCTTGGCAAAGACAATGATGGTACGTTGTTTGATGAGCAAGTCGAGAAAGAAAATGGTCAGAAGCAGTTTTCTACTAAGAGAAAGAAATTCGGGTTTGCAAGATTCTCTCGTCTTTTGTCAAAACAGCATAAAAAGAAGAATAACACAATGCTGAATTTGAGGTGAATATATTCTTTGATCAATTCTATGTTCTATCTAGCATATCCTCTGAGCCTTATCATATTCCTTAGGTAAGTCTTTTATTTTATTCTACAGCGGAACCAAAACGTGCGCTCTTTAGTTTTAATGTACTAAATATTCAATATAATTTATATGTTCAGTTATGTCATTCTCCGCATTTTACGGTACATTTTTATGGTTCTTTTCCACAATGTCATTCCCATAATAACATTAAGTAGGTCATTGAAAAGGAAATGAACTGAAAGAAGGCAAAAAGTAATGACTGTTCTATTTTAGAAAACAGATAGCTTCTATGTGGGTTTTATATTCCTCGAAATCATATGCGACGCACGGCTCATTGCACAACTTGTGCTGTAGCATAGATTTCTACTATTATTCCTCGAAATCTTATGACTTTTAAGATTTGAGCTGAACTTTACAGATTGATTTTTCATTAAAAAGGCCTAAAAAAGGCTCTTCAAAGTTTCAAACTAACAGAAAGGTAGAAGAAGTTTTTTATTTGAAGTAAAAGGTTTTTCTCAAACATTTGTTTTAAGTCTAACCTTTTGTTGGTCAGGTCAAGATGGTCTCCATTTCTCAAAAGAAATTCAAGGGTCAATTTGTAATAGATTCACATTTGAGATTGGTGGATTCTATTTGTAAAATTATTCTCAAAAACAAGTCCTACCAATCTCATCTTTTGTGTCTTTCTCTCATAAATTGAGTCTTCTATTTTTCTTTTTCCTCCTTCTTAGAAATAGAGAGGAATCAAATGCTGTTACAAAAAATAAATTAAATAAATAAATATGCCCATGCAATAAGATTTTGTAGACAATCAAAATAAAAATTGGACGGACTATTATTGACATTAGGGGTGACAAAACGGGTTAGACTTGTTGCACCGGCCCATTTAAACCGCAACTTTTGGTGGGCCGAGTCTAGATTTTTTATTTGGTGTCTTAAGTTGGCCCGCCCCACTTAATCCACTAAAAAAATAGAACGGGCCGAGTTGATCTAGAACTATTTTTCTTTTTCATACTTTTTTCTAGGATTTGAGATGAAAAATGAAGGAAAAGGTTATGGATGAATTCAATCCAATTTTTTTTTCTCATCTATTCCGGTCCTTTTAATAAAATATTTACCAAAACAAAAAAAATCATGTGTTTGGTAATACTAACTACTTACATATATTATTTATTTAATAAAATTTTGGAGGGACTATTACTAGTATTATGAAATGTTTTATTTAATTATTTTTTTTGTGAACAATGTTTTATTTAATTACTATTACTACCTCCTTCGTTTTTTAATAAAAAATAATTAATGTATCATATACATTAGTGATTATATGTGTCATTTATTTAATAAATTGAATTATTTATTATAAAAATAAGTCTGGTGGTATGGACTTGGAATCCGAGAATGTGCTCCTTTTAAGGTCTCAGGTTCGAGCCAATTTAGGTGGGCTAATTTAGCTTACTCAAAAAAAAATTATTATAAAAATAAAATAAAATAAATTGGACAGACTATATTGGGAGACAATCAGTGTCCAAAGTCCACAAACAAGCTGTTCCCTACATTTGTCTGAACGGTCGAACGAAGTTTCCTGCTCATTCTTGATCGAGAAGTACGATAATATTGCTGTGAAAAGAAGAAAAAAAAAGTGCAACTCATTCTTCACCAATCGATTTTTTTATTTTGTTTTGTTCATGAGAAAATGAACCACTGATAGATAAAAAAGACACCAACTAACTGTCAAAAACATAATATAAACCTAATTATAGCCTTCATTTCTCAAGAACTTTTTCTCCTTTTTATAGAACCATTTTTCAAAATTTTAATTGTATTCATTTTTTATGCAAGTATATTTTGTTGGTGGAAAAAAGGGGAATCACAAGAAAACACAAAAGGCTACATTTGCCTAAGGAAAGAAACACATATCAAATGTTTGTAAGATTTGGCTTATAAAGTTATAAGTATCGATATTATTAAGTTGAATATCTTTATTCGAATTTGAAACTGGGACCTCATAGTAATGTGTGTGTCTGTGGTAATAGTCACTTCGTCTACAAACAAAAAAAGAAAAAACATCTCTCAAATCAACCAACAATACATTAGACGCAAAAATAGAATAAATGTCAAAACAAATACTCCATCTAGGATTGGATAATCCAACCACATCATATATTCCCTCCATCTCAAAATAATTGATTATTTTTCTTAAAACAATTAACCTTTTTCAATTTCCAATACAATATTAATTTTTTGTCTTTCAAAAGAGTCGGACAAGTCTGAAATTTCATAAAACATTGACAAAGGTACTAAGAGATCATCCATCAACAAGATGTTTACATTGACATCGAGAGTTGAACGCACACCACTGTGAAATTGTGGAGTCAGTTGATAGCTCTAGTTGGCTCTCAACAGTGATTCTCTTTTCTTCTTGCGATTACGGTGTGTAAAACTTTCGATTCCTAAAAAAACTATTTTTGAACTCGATTATTAGTGCGGTTAGTGTGTAAAACTTCCCATTCCTAAAAAAATAGTAACATTCTTAAAGGTAAAGTAATACTCCTTGATAAAAGGAGTACACATTTAGAATTAGCGAAAATATAAAAGAAGAAATTCTAGTAGTGCTGGAGCAATTTTTTCTTTTTCCTGGTAGTGCTGTGCTACATAAAAAAAGAAACTTTTCACGAAGTTAACCTTTTTTTTTTTGTTGACAAATTCACAAAGTTAAACTTGTGATTATGAAAAATGTGCCTTCCTTAATCCCTTGACCCACCTTCTTGGTTGCTTAAAAGTTAAGACTAATGAGTTGTCTCTTCACTTTCCTCTTTTAATTTTTCTCATATAGGGAGATGCTTTTCTCATATCAATGTCTATGATAGATTCTCATTCAATCACATGGTTTTCATTCTGATCATCAAAACTAGCCTCTCTTGAATCAATATATTAAACTCAAGTGGTTAATGAGTTTTCTTTAAAACTGATCGTTTAAGAGAATTGAGTTCAATTTCTGATGAAAACAATTTTTAGCCAAATTTTCCTAATTTTGCGGTCGAACTCTGGATTACCAGAGTCTCTTTCCTTAATAACCGGAGGCTAATGGCATAAAAAAAATGGCCTCCTTCCTTGAGACAAAAGAAGTGTTATATGATAATAATTTTCACTTACCTTAAAAAAAATTGATAATAATTTTCAATTGAAAATGAATCGTTCAGAAAAATATATATTTGATTTTTGAATAAAATAATTCTTGTTTAAACTTTATTTACCTTCGGCCCAAACTCAAGATTATTAGGATCTATTCTTCTAAAAATCTAATGGTTAAAAAAATGGAGTGAGCACAATAACTTTCATGGTCCACCCAACACTGAATAGTATCTCAATCTCCATGAAAATTGAAAAAAACATTGAATGTTAGTTAAGTGAAGTTAACAAACCAAGTACCAACCATTCTTTGTTCTCAACATCCCAACCTACACGCCACTCTAAGTCCTATACAAAGGAAGGAATAACACTAACCTTTTCTCTTCCTTCACTTCCATTTCCTTTCTCATTCTTTTTAATCACAAAAAAAAAGGTAATCTTTCTTCTTCTTTTTCTTGCCATGCAACTTTGAAATTGTTTAAGGTATGTTTTTGTAGTTTGAAAAACAAGAAGAAAAAAAATAGTCTTAATATCTCTTGTAGCTTGCTGCATTTCTATGGTTATTTGTGATCATACCCTTGTTTAGGATTGAACTTGAACATTTTATATTGTGATAGATTGTTTAATTTAACTTAGTTACTAGGAATAATAACATGCAACTATGTTATTCATACTTTACTTTATCTTAGTTTCTCTTTTAAATTGTCACATTAGTATATAGATTAGACTTTTTCCACAAAAACCTTGTACACATTTTTTATAATAATTTAATAAATAAATAGTATTTGATTGATAATGTTGTTGTATCTAAAGGGCACATCATAATTTTTCTATAGTATTTTTTTCCCAATTTTTTTGTTTGTTTGTAAAATCAGGCCTCTGTCTAAATATTTTCCTTTATAATAGCCCTGATTTTTTTTTATTATTAATGTCTATTTTTTTTTTAATGTTATAGGAACCATGGGAGGAAGAATTGGACTGTTGTTTGTTGTGGTATTAGGTGTTGCCTTGGCTTGTGATGCAAGAGGGCTTCTGGAAAACCCTTATAAATGGGGCATTATTGCTGCAAACTCTGCCTCTTTTGGTAACATTTTTTACTCAAATAATTTTTATTTTATTTTAATTATTCTACTTAGGCAGGAAGATATAATGGAGACATGTCCAAATATTGTGAAGGGAAAAAGTCCAAATATTGTTAGATTATTCATAGATTTTACACATTAACAATGAAAATAAAATGCTGGCAATTGACATTTAAAGCCAGTAAATTGTCAAAAGTGTTAGAGCAACAAACATAAATAAGCGCATTATAACCAAGTTGATTGGGCTCAAGTGGCAAGGAGCTCCTTCCAAGGACGTATCCGGGGAATACCGGGTTCGATTCCCAGGGGGAACAACGCTTGGCCAGTGCGCATGCCTCTACGCACGAGCCGGATTAGTCGCCCACCTTTGGTGGGTCGGAACCGGTGCGAAAGCAAAAAAAAAAAAAAAAAAAGCGCATTATGCTATGCTCGAGCGCCTGCATACTTATGAGACATTCTAAACAAAAAGTATGCTTAGGTTTGATCAAAGAGTGGTTAGGAAAGTTTATTGATTGTAGTAATTCATTCATAACAATTACTAAAATGATATAAATGCCAAAAGAATGGGATTGAATATGGAAAACTAATAAGCCTCGGTAACATGTTATCTAATTGTCCCATCCCATAAGATTCGTACTGTGGTTGGGTCCATGGAAGATTCAGGTCCAATTTAAATCTATTATTGGTAGTCTTGCCTTGCATTTGTAGGAACCAGAAACATATTTTAACCCTATAACCTATATAAGCACCCATTTTCATCAAACATTTTTCATTGAATTGCTTGGACAAATTTGCGCAGTCTCTTTTCATAGGGATGCTACACTTTGTGTGACATTGTTCTGATATTTTTCCACAAGATTGACTAATGAATTATAATTTTATCAATGACCTTTTTACTATAGTTTTTTTCGGTTGAAATTCTATAGTATAGGTGAAAGATTCATAACAAGTACTCTATTCTTAAATTTAGGCGTGTTTGGGTTAATACCCTAATTAAGTGCTTATTCATAAGTGATTTCTGAGACCTTATTAAAACAAGTTGAAAACAACTTATTGACATAACACAAGATCATTGAAGCAAATGTGGATGACTGTCACGTGCAAATCTTTAATAAGTTCAAGAACTTTCGTTGTAAATGTGGCATGAGTAAGTCGTTTTGTTAACCTATCTTCATACTGCAGAATTAGGAGGAATACCAGATGTGTGTGCACTTTGTGAGGAATATACTTCCAAGGCACTTGATTATATAAATGAAAACAAGACTCAGAGTGAGGTCATTGATATTCTTCATAATACTTGTCACCAGTTTCACACTTTTGAGAAGAAGGTTAGTCACATTTTGAATCTTGTGTTTTGGTTTTGGCAGTATTTGTTAAATAGCAGCGCTATAGCGCTTTAGTGTAGCGGAATTCGAACAATCACAATTCTTCAACGTTATGCTATTTAGTGCACCATATTTGCATAGTGGAATTTGAACAAACTACTATTTTCCACGATCTGCGACCAACAACATTGTTCTTAGTTGTTGTGATTTCCAACTTTTAAGTGTACATATTTTAGGATTTTAAAGAGTATATAAGTTAATTAATCGCAACTTATTAGAACCTATATGAATTCATGTGTGTTTCTTAATTTCACAGTGCATCAATTTGGTGGACTACTATTTGCCACTTTTCTTCTTAGAAATGACATCAGTTCAACCTGGAGATTTCTGCAATAAGGTCAACCTCTGCCAAAACATTGCTAATTTTTCCTTACAATTTCAAGAAAATAGCTGCGAGTTTTGCAAAGATACTATTTCATCACTATTGGATAAGATACAAGATCCTGACACAGAGGTAAGTTTTTCATCTTTATGTAGAAAGTCTATGATTTGCATCCAAATGAAAAGAAATTTGATAGTAACTAACTGATATAACATCAAAGTTGTTGGGTTTCAATTGTGAGTGGTTAAGTCCAACATCACTGACCAATCGGTTAACAGCAGACCGCTCTACCACTGAGCCACTGAGGAACAATGGCAAATTCTATCTCATAGAGTTCAATTCCTATGCTAAACACATTAGCAATAGGAGACTACACATGAGTAAAATGTTGGATGTATAAGAGAGGTGACCCATATACCTATTGTCTTAAGGTTTTGGGTGAAAATATGGTGTTTTCCTCTCCTGTGGTCTTGTAGTATTGGCCCGTTGTTTCTCTCAATGCTCCCCCGAACTCACCAACAAGTGGTATCTTAACCCTGGTTTGGCTTGGTAGGGGAGCGGGAGTGAATCCTCGTATTGGATCAAATATAGGAGATGGCATCAGAGCCCTGATTCGGCTTGTTAGGGGAGTGGGAATAGATCCTAGTGTTGGATCCTGTTGGATATATAAGAAACTGACCTGTATACCTAGTGCCTTAAAATTTTGGCTGGAGATGTGGTGTCTCCTCTCATGTGGTCCTGGAGCATTGACCTGTTGTTTCTCCTGACGCTCCCCCGAACTCCTCAACAAAAGTATATATGCACAATATTTTAGTCAGAATGAAAATATGTATCAAGCGGTAAAGGGAAAGATATTGGTACATGGATTGTGGCCATCCTTGTTTTGACCCTTTCATTGTCTTAATCCTACTTAATTCTAACCCTGCATGATCGAAGTTATATTTTGTGGAATAAAATGCTAACCTTTTATTTTAAAATGTCAGTTAGAGATAATTGAGACACTACTGAAGGTGTGCAGTTCAGTGGACAAGTTTTCAAGCAAGGTAAGAAAAATCTAAAAACATTCCCCACTTTTCTTATATTTTTATGCTAACTGCACCTCCAAGAGAAACAAACTCTGCTGCTGTTTTTCACATACTGATTTAGTTTTACGTAACTCTTGGAAAATGTTTGCAGTGCAAGAGGATTGTTCTAGAGTATGGTCCCTTAGTTTTTGAAAATGCAGAGAAATTCTTAGAGAAGACAGATATATGCACTGCATTACATGCTTGCAAGGATTCAACAGTACTTAACAAATCCTTTCTTTCTGGCCTCTTAAGTCTTTTTTATGGAAACAATGTTTTTATCAGAATAATGCACATCCTGAAGATTGCTCTATTTTGAGAGAAAGAGAGAGTAATTATAATTTGACACACACTACTAATGTAAAGTATTGGCACATCATAAAAAATGTTAGTTCCTAAGAAGTGCTTGTGAGATGATATACCTTGTGTAATACATTATTGAAGTCAACCTAAGTTAAAATTTTCAATGATTTTATCTATATGGTGCTTATGCTGTATAATATCTTCTCTCATTAATGATCAATGTTAATGTTTGTTCATTGTTCATTTTTAAAGCATGCTATCTTCTCTCAAAGTTCAAATATTTTTCTCTTTATTTCTAAGTCTTTTGTAATTCCAATGCTTTACTCATGTTGTGTCCTGCAGCTTGTTTAATTCATGTGATTTCCTGCAATTCTTTTTGTCATAAATTTAAAGAAGAAAATATTTTTAATGGCCGGGTTGGCTCGCGGGCATTTTAAAGAACTTTTTTTTTCCGGTTTTTCTTGGCCTTGAGATGAAAAATGGAGGAAATGGTTAAACTTTTTTTTTCTCTTTACATTTTGGACCGAAAGAAAGGGTTAAACTAAACTTCCATTGTGTTGTTTCAATTTCATCTTCAATTAAATTTGACACTTATTTAGATGATTGAACTTATTTTGAGATTTGTTTAATGTTGGTGCTTGGTTTTATGTTGAGACTTGTTTCATGTTCTTGGGTTTTTATTGATACTTTATTTTATTAAGACTTTTATATTTTGAAGAATGGCATTGATATTGCGAGAGTTTAGCGAATTGAAACAAAACTAAATAGTATAGTTTACATGAAGCAACTTGGTTCCATGTTAAATTATTAGTCATTACTATTTACTATATGATTTGAGATAGTTAATCTTTTGAGTTATTTTCAATTATGCATTTTTGAAAAATATTCCTCTTTTCATAAAAAAAAAAATTGTAAATCATGTAGTAAATTTATAAGTAGAAAATAAAAAAGTTGTTTGGCGGGGTCGGCCTGCCAACCCGCTAATTAACTCGTTAATAAACTAGACGGGCATGACTTTTGAGCTCGGACGCCTAAATGGGTTGAGCCTAAACAGGGCGGGCCACCCGCTTTGCCATCCCTACTTATAACTTTAAATTTCAATCTTGTTTTTCTTTCAAACTGTTGACTATTTGGATCACTTTAATTAATAACAACAATTTACTCGTACTTTAAAGTAACTTATACAACCTCAACTCTAGGCGTATCATAGGAATTAGATTGAATGCAGTCAGCAATTCAAAATTGTCGAATTAAGATCAGACGGTTCAGATCTTAAAACAGTTTTTTATTTTTCTTTTAAATATAAAATACTGATATGACATCTAGACCATTCGATCAAGATTGGACGGACTGAAACCTACTGGCTGCACGACTACAACGTTTTTCGACCGCATAGAATCCAGGTCCGCGTATCATAGCCTATCGATCACGTCATCCACCACTTATATTCATACATATATGTTCAATAGTATTTGACGTTAGGGGGTGTATTGAGAAAAAAAAAAAAAAACTCTCATAAAAAAGATACAAGGTCCAGCAAGAATTTATAATGAAAATCACTTCTTACCTTACATACCAATTAAATTATTCCTTATCAAATTTTAATGTTATGAGGGTCTATCCAACATCTATTAAATTATTCCTTATCAAATTTTTATTATCGAATCGCTTGAGTCATACTCAAAATTACCATATATTTATAAGTGGGTACAATTCAGAACTTAAAAAAACTCATATTTATAAGGTTGATGCGTTAGACCCAACCCAAATCGTCCTATTTTTAAAGATTTCCAGGTCATGGTTTCATATGTCTTGGCTATTCTGTCCACATTATTAATAGATACAGAACTTTGTTAAGAAACATTCATGAGTATTATTTTGAAGTGTTTCTTATTTCCTTAAATAAAATAAAAAGTTTGGTGCCACAAACTTCAAAATCAACCATCATAATACATTTACAAGTGTCACACAATTAACTGGAAACAAAGGATCTTGATAGTGATAGCATGCTACATTAATTTCCTTCCTACTATACCACTAGTTTTTCTTGACATATATGGATTGGATAACAACATTACATATACGTCTCCTTCCTTAATCTCTAGGGACCAACTACATACATGTACAATTGTATCAACATTAATTGTAAGTTATGAACAGAGAAAAATATATGGCCATGCATAACTTATGTGTGGGGTATTTGTGCCATGTGTAGCTTTGTGGGAGAGGGACAATTAGTCTTGTTGGTAATTTTAACCTTGTGGACTATACATTGGTGTCACTTTAGCTACTCTTTCAAGCTACATTCTAAACCTATTACTTGTAAGATAGTCCTTCTGTTCTTAAATAACTAATTCATTGTTCTAAAATAACTAATTCAGTTGATCAATTTAAAGAAAAGGTCAATTATATTTAGATATTTTTAAAATTTTGCGTATGTAATAGTTAAGTTTTTTAAGTTTTTTAGGTAATTAACAGTCAAGTTGTTTATGTACCAAATAAGTTATTTACGCTTATAATTCATGTTGCATTACTACTCTTTCAATTATATATCATCTGTTATCCTGTTGCACCATGTCTGTTAACGTTAAGAGAAATGATATTTGTACAACCAAAAAGTGGACAACTTTGGACAACTCTCATACTCTTTTACTCTCTATTTCCTCCTCTCACTTTTTTTCTGTTGCAAAAGGAAAAAGAGAGTTGTCCCAAAAGTTGCCAACTTTTGGGTGTACAAATAACACCACTCTAACGTTAACTTCCACTATTATAATTATTTTGATGAAAAAGACACACATGTTGAAAGAGATTAACTGAAAGGATAACAACACAATAAGTTTTTGTGACGAAGGATAGCTGAAAAGGTACATTGCAACGAGTTAAAAACTTAAAGGACATAATATTTACAAACATGAAACTTAAAAGACTATTATTAGATACATTTGGTCCGACAAAAAAAAGAGAAAGAAGAGTACTTCTGTTAAAATACACTTATAATGTATTGACATATTCGTCTTAATTTATTTGCATAAATATAATGTAAATTGAAAATTATTGAATTAAAAGTGATGCAACTAATATTAATTAGAGAGTATATATAATTGAAAAGGATAATTATAATAGAAACAGAAATTGATCGGTCATTTTAGGATAATTTTAAAATAAATGAAAAATAGATCAATTATTTTATGACTTAAATAAAGAAAATTAAAGTGACAAAATTACATGTGAATGCTTTATGGGTGTTAATGACATTCTCTCCATCTCACATCATGTGTCTATTCATTTTAACTTCAAAGTGAAGTTTATAGAGCTTCAAATGAATATGATTGTTAGATTTTTATTAGGGCGTCCGGTTTTTAGGTTAGTCATCGTTGAATCAGTAATTTTGACAAAATTGATTATGGTCAAAATTAATTTTAAGTTAAAGTGGTTTATGTTTGGATAGATTCATGTAAAAGTAGTTGAACAAAAAATTTGAGTGTACAAATAAATTCTAGAATCAGAAGCTACGATTTCTAGTTTCAAGTAGAATCAATTATGTAGGCAGAATCAATTCTACTTTTAAGAAACCAAATAAGTCATAATTAATTCTACACGTCCAGAATCAATTCTGGCTGCTTCAAAATTGAAATCAAACATACACTAAGAAGTTTTGTGTTGAGACTTATTTGATTAATAAAATAAATTAAGTGAGTTTATGTTAAAAAAAAATCATGTATCTTATATATTTTTTTTCCAATAAGCATCATGTGCTTATATATATTGGACCTATCACGTGTTCTTATTAAAGGTGGATTAAAATATTATATTTTGTATATTAATGATTGTATTTTTTACTGTTGGGTTTATCTTATAAAAAGTTTTTATCCTATCCTGTTTATTTGTTTGGGCAACGATTAACTGTATTTTTTTTTTAGTTTCTCCGACTGTCGGTTGTTGTAAACTCTTGTTGCCCTTTAAGCACACCTTGCGCTTGAGGAAACTATTTGATTGATTATAATACATCTCATTTCTACTTATTCAGAAAAGAAATGTTGAAAGAAAATTAAAACTTCATTGAGCAAAATTTATAATTACAATTTCAGTTGACCGTGTCCCACTAAATGGGATTGTGGATAAAGACTAGCTAGCCAAAGCCACCTATTGGTCTTTCTAAAGTGATATTTCTTGAAGTTAATCTTTTTTATTTTTAGTAGACAAAATGATAATAAATATTAGAAACTCATACACATAAATTGATGAGTTGGAATTTGAACTTTTGTCACAATGTATAATATGATAATTTTAACATTTTTATCAATTGAATTTAATTTGTGTATGTTAATCTCTTTTATCCTTTTTTGATCAATTAGTCTAATGATAAAAAATTTATTTCTTGAAATAAATAAATGAAGAATATCATCTTCAAAACTTAAATTCATATATATATATATATATATATATATATATATATATATATATATTGTTTCGACATTTTTTTTATTTATAAATAAATGAAATGATAAGTTATTGGATCTCGACATATAATTTAATCTTTCTTTTATCTATCTAAATATTATATTATATTTATTAGTTTAGATAGCATGCGATTAAATTTGACAGATTAATAATCGTCCTAATGATATCATGATGTGAAAGATACGATTTTTTTTTGCAGAACATTCCAAATCTGGTAATGTTGAGATAAGATTGATAATTTTGTCTTTTAAGAAACAAATATTCTTGATAAGCGATAAGCTCGTGATTTACTTTGCATTGCTGTCATTATTATAATAAATCCCATTCAATTGGTGATAAGATTGAGATCTTACCGTTGAGCTTGCCCTCGTAGCATGAATTTTTGAACCGCAAGGATTGAGGATCTGTTTGGATTCAGCTTATTTTTAAATTTATGAAAAAAGTTTATGTAATTAAATAAATTTTAATGTTAATTTATAAGTTTTTACAGACAAAAATAGTATTTTTATAAGCTATTTTTTTCATATACTACTTTAAAAAGCTTACGATAATACAACCTACCAATGAGCGTTGACTCCCATTTTCGGCGAACCAGATATGAAACACACTAACACAAGCAAACGAACCGACCCATATGTAGGAAGAACCAAAAACGGTTTTAGAAGAACCAACTCCCTCCATGAAATCCAACCTATATGTGAAAAATGGCCGCGAACGGAGAAGGTAGAGAACCAATGCGGCGGCGGCGCGCTGGCGGTTAGCTTGGAGGGTTTACGATCCTTAAAGGGGTTGAAAGTTGAAACAGAAGATGGAGATAAGCACACCTTGTCGCTTCAACAGTTGCCGGAGTTTACCTCCTGAAAGAAAAGGCTTTGGATGTGATTGGGAGGGTAGTGGTGGTGGCTGCGGTGGTTGAATATAGCAAAAACAGAAGGACGGATAATACAACGTTACAAAGCAAGCATTTCTTATTTATTTGCATAAGATGTTTCACATAAATTCAAAAGTAAATTAATTCAAACGGGAGCTTAGCTCAGTTGGTAGAATATTGAATCATATAAAGGTGAAATTTCTAAACATTAAACTACTTAACAAAAAAAAAATAAAAAAAAATATCTTACCTTTGAACCGATCGATTGAGGCATTATGGATAAGTAGAAAATAATTTGTGCATGAGTATTATAAAATATAAAAGGTTAATGGCAAAAAAAGATTTTAAATTTAAATAAGTAATCAATTAGTAATTTTATAAGAATAATGATTAAATAGATAATCAATTATATATGTAAATTATCAGGAATAATTTATTATATTTTGTTGTCTCACCAAACATAGGTTTGAGACAGGATATGAAATAATTATCATATAATGTTTTTTATCCTGTGCACCAAACGATCCATTAACTAGTGTTTGAGGTGATTAAAAGTTCGGTCTCTGATTCTTATGTATGATTTTTTTGAATTATCATATTATTGGTACGAAGTTTCTACCACTGTTTAGTGAGTGGTTAACCTCTATTGAAAAACTTGTAGGATACACATGGTGATGAATTCTTTCATTCCAATAAAAAAAATTCATACGCAAGAGTTAGAAATCAAACTCCTAACTATCTACTTAAAAGTTTAAGATTATTACCACTTAGATCAATTCATCATTGTTTCTCGTAATCTAATTTTGCTATATTAAAAAAGATGCTATATGTCCCACAAGCTTAAGCTCAGTTGATAGAACATTGCATTATATATGCAGGGGGCTGAGATTCGAACTCCGGTCATCCCACTTATCAACCTTATGAGTGGAATTTCTAGCCACTAAATTACATGAAGAAAAAAAAGAAAAAAAAAAAGCAGCTATATATACTTCACAATGGTTCAATGATCGTTACATGGCTCCATATAAGTTGGCAAATTAGGTGAATAGTTCGTCCTTGGATATACAACTTTGCTTCTAAGAATACAATAAAAAATTTGCTATCTATAAAGAAAAGAATAGGAAGAATACTTTAAAACTTTACTTGATGGAATCATTCGAAGATTGTTGATATGCTTCCACTTTTGGCAATTTTATATAGTTTTGATGCTAAATATCTTTGAGCACTAGAATATTTTAAGATCAACAAGGTACTTAACAGCTTATGTTCTTACTATATATATTTTAATTTATTGAATTTTAAAAAAGAACTCGTTCTCATCTTTTCAACCTCATCTTATTTTAACTTTTACATAATGTGCTATTTGAGTTTTAATTTAGTGCATGTAGATCAATTGTCTAATCTCATTTTTTTGCAATTTTAAAGTGCTACTTGTGCTACCTTTATTATGAAAGTTATCTCTACAGGCTCCAACTTGATTTCACGTCCGGTTTATATATAATTTTGTGTTTCCTGCTGATCTAGACATCTGCTTAAGAATTCAAATAAATATTAATTTATTTTTTCTTAAAACTCGATATCCAATCTAATAATTAATTAATCCAAAAAAATAGCGGAGGTCTAATATTTGAAGCCAAATTTTTGTTCTTTATCGACTGACCCAAAATAATATCAACTTAAATAGCTGAACTTGGTAGGAAGGACCACAGTTCGATCCCCCGCAACTGCGATCGGGAAGAGGCTGAAACCACTTGATGGCAGAACTGACTTAACCAGATTAAACTGGTGGTGAAAACAAAAAAAAATATAGATTTATAATAAATCGTTAAAAAAAATTGTTAAAAAATTATGCTCTTAGAAATGGATTTTTAATTTGTACATAAAGAAAATGATTTTTGGACTAGAAGCTTTTCTTTTCATTTTATACAACATTATCTATGTTTTTTTCTTTCAAATAGTCTAACAGTTAAACTCACATATAAGTATATGTATTAAATGTTAGTGCAACCGTTTTGTCATTTGAAATGTTTTAACGCGACAATGTCAGTATGTTACAATAAAATTATTTTTAGTGTATAAAACATGAAAATCCAATGTCTATTATTTCAAATTAAAAATGAACTCTTTTAGAAATTTGTTCTAATAAAATCATAGCAATGTTGTACCAAAAAAAATCATAGCAATGTTATTCATAAATAAAAAAAAAATAGCAATGTTGTGTGTTAAAATTTGTAATTTTTTTTTTACCTTACAGATCCCTACAACTGTGAAGTTTATTACAGTAATTTAATAAGAGAACCGATATATAGTACGACAGTTTATTCGACGAAATTCGACGACAGACGCACATACCATTTCGCTCTCTGAATTTCAAATACAAGTTAGACATTATGGTCTACTTTACACGGCATATTCTTCCTGTGATATCCCTGAGACCAATGAAACTTACCAATGATCCACTTTTTGCATTTCACCACACCGACCCAAAATTAGTAGCTCAATTTGATGTTCACCTCAAAGACTTACACTTGTTCAATTATTATTTTTTATCTTTGGCTTTGTTTGTTTATAAATTCAAGATTTTTTTTTTAAATAATTTAATGACTAAAAATTCACTTTTTAAAGTAAATAAATGAAAATACTGAGATTCGAACCTCGGTACTGCATATTTCATGTACAGTTCCAATTTTGTTCGTCTCTAATAGTTCAGAGACGAGAAAATTACCGATAGCATCAAATTCGTCTCTAACATGCTTAGTGGCAGAATATTTGCATTTTAGAGACAGATTTTGTTCATTGATATTTAAAATTATTTTAGTAGTGTCATGCGTCAATCTAACACAAAAATTAAACTAGTTGGTTCATAAAAAATAAGGTAATAATTAACTAGTAATAGGAATTAAGGTTTTTTTAAAAAGTTTATACTTAATATAATAAACGGTGTATAATAATAAAAAAAAATTAAAAGCTATATACATAGAGTTTTAGCGACTTCGTCGAATTTCGTCATGAAGAATGTCGTACCACTAAGCATTTTGCATTTAATAATTGGGTAGGATATCAAAATCTTTGGCAGTAAAATGAACTAATGAAGTATGTTATTCATGAGAAAATCCTAATTAAAGAAAACATAACAATTTCTATAAACATTGATTAAAAAAATCTCAAATATTAATATGCAATCAATTTCGGTACACATTGTACCGTTTTTCTTCTCTTTTTTTTTTCAAAAAAAAAAATAATTTTGTTTTACTTTTTCAAAAAAAAGAGACTCATTTTCACCTTACATTACACCAAATAATTTCAATAAAATGTAATTAATGTTGATCTTTGCTTTAACTTTTTGATTCGTGGATCCGTTACCGTGTTTCTAGTTAGGTATTGATTCTCCAAATTTTGTAATCTTGATTTACGAAGCATTGACACGTCTTGGAGGCATCTCTTGGTGTCGGACATGTGTCCGTATCAGACATCGACACGACACCGAAACTTATAATTACATTGAATTGTGTCTATTGTGTCTTTTTTAAATTATTATTATTATTATTATCGACGTATCAGTGTCCTTATCGTGTGTATTTCATTGATCTCGATTAATATATTAATGATTGATTCGTCTCATCTCTAAATTTGTTCACCCAATTATGCACATAAAACACATTTCTACAATTTTGTTTCGCGCCTGCACGCGGATTCAATAGATTGTGGTTTTGGTTTGTTGTATAGATTGAATCCTACATTTTGTGGTTTAACAGTGTTAGGATATACACAAGCTAGACTAGTCTAAGTGTTACGTGTGCTGTAAGTCTTGTTTTGTGTATTGTTGGCTACCTATATATAAGGAGCTAGCTTGTATGTTTTGTTAATCAATGAAATCACATTTACCATTTTACAACAATTGGTATCTAGAGCCTTAGGGGCGCGTGAGAAAAGTTAGTTAGAAATTTGTTTTTTCTGTTACAACGGTGCAACCGTTTCATCGTGTTGATTGCGATTGATTCTTTGAGACGAAGCTTCAGCCATGGCAGAATCTTCTTCGTTCATGCCACCATCAATTCCGAAATTTGATGGTTTCTATGATCATTGGGCAGAATTAATGGAAAACTTGCTGAGATCCAAAGAATATTGGAGCTTGATAGAGAATGGTGTAACTGTAGCGCCGGAGAATGCTACACAAGAACAACGGAAAGCAGCTGAAGATAGCAAGTTGAAGGATTTAAAGGTGAAGAACTATCTTTACCAATCCATTGATCGTTCAATTCTTGAGACGATTCTTGAACGCAGCACCTCAAGAGACATTTGGGAATCCATGAGAAGGAAGTATCAAGGCTCAAACAAGGTCAAACGGGCTCAGTTACAATCTTTGAGGCGTGATTTTGAGGTACTTTGCATGAAAGATAATGAATCTGTGGATGAGTTCTTTACTAGAACACTTGCTATAGCCAACAAGATGACATCACATGGTGAAAGATTGACTGAAGGACAAATTGTTGAGAAGATCTTGAGGTCGATGACTTCAAGATTTGAGTATGTTGTCTGTTCTATAGAAGAGTCTCATGATGTAACCACCATGTCTATTGATGAGCTTCAGAGTAGCTTGCTTGTTCATGAAGGGATGATGAAGATTCATAAGGCTAAAGATGAGGAACAAGCTCTCAAGATTTCAAATCTTGGTAGAGGTAATAATGCTGGCAATAGCAACAGAGGTAGAGGACGAGGTACTAGAGGCCGTGGTAGAGGAAGGTCCAGTCTCTCTAAAGAGTATGTAGAATGCTACAGATGTCATAAGCTTGGTCACTACCAGAATGAATGTCCAACATGGGAAGAAAATGCTAACTTTGCTAAGGAGTTCAATGAGCATGAAGAAATGTTGATGATGGCTCAGAACAAAACATACAAGCTAGCTCCTTATATATAGGTAGCCAACAATACACAAAACAGGACTTACAGCACACGTAACACTTAGACTAGTCTAGCTTGTGTATATCCTAACATACACTCCCCTAAACTGAACTTTCTACAAGACAGTTTACACAAAACACATAAGGCAATTATTCTAAAGTATGAACATTACAAACTCCCAGCAAGACAGTTTACACAAAACACATAAGGCAATTATTCTAAAGTATGAACATTACAAACTCCCAGCTTGTCTCTAAGATGACAGAAGCTTTCAAGCTTTAAAGTTTTGGTCATTATATCAGCCACCTGCTCTTGTGAGCTGCAATGAATGAGCTCCACAATTCCTTCTTTGGTCAAATCTCTAAGAAAGTGATATCTCACATCAATATGCTTGCACCTGCCATGCATAACAGGATTTTTTGAAAGCTTAATGGAGGAACTGTTATCACAATGGATAGTTGTACATGCCTGTACTTGATCGAGTTGTTCAAGTACTCTTCTTAACCATATAGCCTGACATGCACAAGAGGCTGCAGCAACAAATTCTGCCTCTGTAGTGGATAGAGTCACTATAGCTTGTTTTTTAGAAGACCAAGACACAGATCCTGATCCCACCATAAACACATACCCTGAAGTACTCTTTCTATCATCTAAGTCTCCTGCATAATCACTATCAGACCAACCCTTCAAAGTTAAATCACAATTTCTCCTATACATTAGACCAAGATCAGTGGTTCCTTTGAGATATCTCATAATTCTCTTTGCAGCAGCATAGTGAATCTCAGTAGGCCTCTCCATATATCTAGCAATTAAGCATACTGAGAAAGTAAGATCTGGTCTTGTGGCCAGCAAATACATCAGACAACCAATCATTTGCCTATAGTTAGTAGCATCCACAACCCTTCCATTCTCATCTCTGGTTAACTTGTTTCCAGGCACTATTGGACTACATACCTTGTTACTCTGATCCATCTTAAACCTTACAAGTAATTCTTTAGCATATTTTTGTTGGTGAATGAAAATTCCACAGTCAAGCTGTTTTACTTCCACACCAAGAAAGAACCTTATTTTGCCTAGATCAGACATAGAGAATTTGCTTTTCATGGAATTTTTGAAGTCAGCAAACATTTTCTCATTATTACCAGTAAAGATGAGATCATCAACATAAAGACTTACAATTAACACATTTCCACCATTGTCTTTCTTCACAAACAAGGTATGTTCATGGGGGCATTTCTCAAACTTTGCTTGACTGAAGTAAGATTCTATTTTGCTGTACCAAGCTCTGGGGGCTTGCTTAAGACCATACAATGCTTTCTTTAACTTGTACACCTTTCCTTCTTCTTTGTGATAGCCTGGAGGTTGCTCTACATACACATTCTCCATCAGATCTCCATGAAGAAAAGCACTCTTAACATCAAGTTGGTACACACTCCATCCCTTTGAGGCTGCTATTGCAAGAATTACTCTGATTGTATCCCATCTAGCAACTGGAGCAAAAACTTCATTGAAGTCAATTCCGTGTTGTTGAGTATAGCCCTTTGCCACCAACCTAGCCTTATACTTATCAACTTTTCCTTGTTCATTGTATTTAGTCTTATACACCCATTTGACACCAATCTTTTTCACACCTGGTGGAAGATCAATCAATTCCCAAGTTTGATTTTTCTCAATAGCCTCCATCTCTTGATCCATGGCTTGTCTCCACACCACAGATTTAACTGCATCTTCATAACAACTTGGATCTTCATTTGTGCTAAACATGGCCAGATATTGATGTGAGATATCACTTTCTTAGAGATTTGACCAAAGAAGGAATTGTGGAGCTCATTCATTGCAGGTGGCTGATATAATGACCAAAGCTTTAAAGCTTGAAAGCTTCTGTCATCTTAGAGACAAGCTGGGAGTTTGTAATGTTCATACTTTAGAATAATTGCCTTATGTGTTTTGTGTAAACTGTCTTGTAGAAAGTTCAGTTTAGGGGAGTGTATGTTAGGATATACACAAGCTAGACTAGTCTAAGTGTTACGTGTGCTGTAAGTCTTGTTTTGTGTATTGTTGGCTACCTATATATAAGGAGCTAGCTTGTATGTTTTGTTAATCAATGAAATCACATTTACCATTTTACAACAATCAGTATCAGTATATGCCCCCAGTATTTTGCAACCTTTTATTTATTTGACTAAAAAAAAAATCTCAATAAAATAATAATTGTAAATTTTACGTTGACCAAAAAATACAAATAAGTAACTTTTTAAATTTTTACTAGTTTTGAGACCCGTGCATTCGCACGGGTCTATTGACTTTTATTTATAAATTATTGTTAAATTATAAATGACATCATTCTGTTATTTTTTGTAAAATATATTAAATTAAGTCATTTTTTTATTAAATTAATTGTCCCGTGTATGATTTTTGTGTAATAAATTATAATTAATAATAAAAAATATTTACTATTCAATTTTTTTTATTAAAGCAATTGTTCCGTGTATGATTAATTTTTTTTATTAAAACAATTGTCCCGTGTATGATTAAAATTTTTTTATTAAAGTAATTATCCCGTGTATGATTAATTTTTTTTATTAAAGCAGTTGTCCCGTGTATGATTAAATTTTTTTTATTAAAGCAATTGTCCCGTGTATGATTAATTTTTTTTATTAAAGCAATTGTCCCGTGTATGATTAAATTTTTTTTTAGTAAAGCAATTGTCCCGTATATGATTAAATTTTTTTTATTAAAGCAATTGTCCCTTATATGATTAAATTTTTTTTATTAGGACAATTTTCCCGTGTTTGATTTTTTATATATTAGTGATCAACACTTTCGTTTTTTTTCACAAAATTATTGATCGACATTTGTCCTGTGATGTTTTAAGTATAATGACAAATATTCACCCCGTAATTATTTTAATATATATTCATCAATAATGCACTTCTTTTGTATTTTTTTATATAAGAGTAAACAAAAATAGAGTAGATTTTTTTATAATAAAAATAGAGTAGAATTTAATTATTATATAATAATATATTAAATTAAAAAAAAAAATTTACAAAATAGTAGATTTGAAATATTTTTAAGAATTGATGAGGACAAATTAGAATTTTTAGTAGTAATACCTTTTAATATATTGGGCTTGTTTGAATTTGGCTTATTTTTAAGCTTATGAAAATAGTTTATGGTTATAATTTATAAATAAACTTTTATGTTGATTCATAAGTTTTTTTTACGCATGTTAATTCATAAGTTTTCATTAATAAAAATTATATCGTTATAAATTGTTTTCATGAACTACCTTAAAAAAGTTATAATAATACATAAAAACTTATTTATTTGCATAAGTTATTTCCCATAAACTCATAAATAAGTCAATCCAAACGGGTCAAATGTGTTTTTGTTTCTATTTTTCTGTTCTTTTATTTTTAAGCTCATAATTAAGTATATTATTTTATTAGATTATTCTATTTTTATTTTATATATATAAGTTTTTATATGTTAAATCGAGTTACTATTTTTTCATTAAAAAAAAATTACTATTTTTGAAGCGTATCTTTTATAGTGATTTTTGTTCATATTTTTATGTGTAGATTTATTTTAATTAAACTTTTATGGGAAGATTTATTTGATACTTATCTTCTTTTGTTTCTATTTTTGTTTTGTGTTTTTTTTGTTTGTTAAAGATGTGGTTTATGATGCTATTTATATGGGAATGTTTCTTTTATGCTTATCTTCTTTTTTTCCTTTTTTTTTTAATTTTTTTTTTAGTTTAGAGTTAAAATTACATTTAAGGGCATAAATTCTGAAATATTATAAACTTGATATGGACAAATTTGGTTTTTTAATAGTAGTTTTTTTTAATATATTGTAAGTAGATAAAATGAGAATTAAATTAAAAAAAAAAAAGGAATAAAACGTCAGTATCATTGGCAAGATGCGACAGCCCAAGGTTATAAGAAGCAACTCAAACGCGTCCCTTGTTTTCTCGTAACAAACTTTAAAACGACAAAACTTTTTCTCTCTTTTCTTGCGTTTTGTTTCTCTCTTCTTCTTGTTGCAGCCACAATTTAATCAAACCCTTCAACAATTACATTGAGAACAAGACACACACTAATCGCTTTTCTTCTTCTTTGTTCTTCAGATCTTTACTCTCTATGGTATCTACAAGGTGATTTTCACTATTTTGCTTTGTTATTGCTGTTTCTAATTTTCATTTGTAGGATTGTTTTATTTATTTTAGTTTATTTTTATATTCTTTTGTTGTTAAAGTTTGTTTGTTTGATTGATTGATTGATTTTTTCTTACTGATGTTGATACTGTTATCTGGTCACTTTAGTCACACTCTGAGTAGTAGGAGTAGGTTTAATATAAACTTTTCTAAGAACTACTATTTGACTTATTTTTATACATTAAATTATGCATGTTTGGATTTACGATGAGTTTGTCGGAATAATGGGATGTGACACTACGATTTTGTTAAAAGCTGTGTTTTTAGCTTCAACAAAAATTATAGTGTCACACTGTCGCGTGATTTTGTCAAACTCGCTGTGATTTTGATGAGTTACCCTAATTCTGATTTGGCACAATTGTCATGCCAATTAAAAAGATTTTTTTTTTTTACTTGTTCATCAAAATCCTTCAAAACATGTTAGGTTTAGGACTGCAATTCAATAAACAAAAAATAATAATAATAATAAAAAAAGATTATGAAAGTTAGGTTATAATATGATGGAAAGTGGAAACACATGAATATAGAAGCTTGCAGTTTGTGTATATCTTCAACCCTATTATGTTTTCCTTTCTCACTATGTATGTATCGAAAATATTTTTCATAAGTACTCGATTTTAATACATGTGGATACTGTTTCGATACGCACCGGTATTGATCTGCAATTCAATAAACAAAAAATATTGTTGTTTAGTAAAAGGTAAAAAAAAGGAAGGAAGGGAAAAGAAAAAAAAGTTTTCGTCGTTCTTTTTGTTGTTTATGTTGATATTTGATACTTTCCCTATTGTCTTTCTCTATTTTGAATGTATTTTGTTATATAAATCCCCTTTCATAATTTTTTTATATCTTTTTTTATTCGATCTTGATTTGTATTTTAGTAAATTATTATAAAAGAGTCTAGGAAGTAATTAGCTAATTAATCAATATAATTGATTCATTTATTTTGCAGTGTGTAATCGATCAAGCAATTACATTAACGTATCCGTATCTTAAATTTTTGAGAAGTTTCGTATCCATATCCGTGCAATTTTGTATTCTGGCGTGATGCTTACGTAATCAGCTGACTTTTTATTTGATTTGCTTCGCATTAGCATAGTAGCACCCTAATCTTAAATTTTGACAACTTATACTCTGTAGTTGTTCAAACTTATTTTCTTGTCGCCTCTTTTGAATCATCATCTGTTCCTAATACTGTTCTTGTATTTGATATAAAAATCGAGGTATCAATATTGATATAAAAATGTTAAAATTTACCTTTATTATTAGAAAATTAATCACATCCTTGATACTTCAGTGTTTTATGCATCTTATAAGTATATGTATAGAATATTTTTTATATAATTCATTTAGCTTGATTGGATTGTTTAAGATTTCCAACTAAATTTTCTATCTTTCTTTCAGGCGTGCCTTTCATTACATGTTTTGCTTTTGAGAAATTGAAAGTTAACCAGGGCTGCTTTATTCATTCCTCGACTATTCTCCAAGTTTCGTACGACTCTACTTCAGTATTTTTCTTTAGTGTCATTACCAAAACCAGGGGATGCTGAAAGATGTGGTTCAAAGCAAAGAGTTCCTTGTATGAGGTTAATGAGGTTGTACCTCCATCCAAGCTTACCTTTTTAATACTTGATGAGATTGGATATTTAGTTTCTTGTCAATATCTATTTTGTACTCATGTGGCTGAGTTAGCTGTAAATCTCGATAGTTGTATAACGTCAAAACCTGATGTTTGTGATGATGGTTGAGCTTTGAGCAGTAAATAATCGATAGTAGTATTGGTTGTACGCAAAAAGTGTTACTGAAATGGAACAAAAGGGAAGTGTGTTAATGAAAAAATATGAGCTGGGGAGATTATTAGGCCAAGGAACGTTTGCGAAGGTTTACCATGCTAGGAACCTTGTAACTGGCGTGAATGTGGCCATCAAGGTAGTTGATAAAGAAAAGGTTTTGAAAGTCGGGATGGTGGATCAGATTAAGCGTGAAATTTCAGTGATGAGATTAGTAAGACACCCAAATGTGGTCGAGCTTTATGAGGTAATGGCGACTAAAACCAAAATTTTCATTGTCATGGAGTATGCAAAAGGTGGCGAGCTCTTCAACAAGATAGCTAAAGGAAAGCTCAAGGTCGACGTTGCTAGGAGATATTTTCAGCAGCTGATTAGTGCAGTCGACTTCTGCCACAGCAGGGGTGTGTATCATCGAGATTTGAAACCTGAAAATCTACTATTGGATGAAAATGATAATTTGAAGGTTTCGGATTTTGGTTTGAGTACCCTTTCTGAATCTAAGTGCCGGGATGGATTGCTTCACACTACATGTGGTACGCCTGCGTATGTTGCTCCTGAAGTGATAAACCGAAAAGGCTATGAGGGATGCAAAGCTGATATTTGGTCGTGTGGCGTAATCTTGTTTGTTCTATTGGCTGGTTATCTTCCATTCCATGATCAAAATCTGATGGAGATGTACAGGAAAATCGGTAAAGGGGAAGTCAAATTTCCTAAATGGTTTGCACTAGAGGTTCGCCGGTTGTTGTCCAGAATATTGGATCCAAATCTAAAGACTCGGATATCAATGGCCAAAATCATGGAAAATTCGTGGTTTAAAAAGGGGTTAGAGAAGCCGATTGTTATCGATATTGGAAAAAATGAACTAGCTTCTCTGCACACTGATGGAGTGTTCGAAGTGTCCAAGAACAGCAGTGATTCTAATACGGAGTCAATACAACAACAGACCAAACCCTGCAACAACTTAAATGCCTTTGATATCATCTCCTTCTCATCTGGTTTTGATTTATCGAGCTTGTTCGAAGACACAATTCAAAAGAAAGAGATGCGGTTTACATCTAACAAGCCGGCTTCAATTATAATCTCTAAGTTCGAAGAAATTTGCAAGTGTCTTCGCTTGAAAATTACGAAAAAAGATGGAGGTTTGTTGAAGCTGGAAAGTTCAAAGGAAGGAAGGAAAGGGACTCTGAATATTGATGCCGAAATTTTCGAGATTACACCTCTCTTCCATCTCGTGGAACTTAAGAAGTCCGATGGCGATACAGTGGAGTATCAGAAGCTTTTGCAACAGGAGATTAGACCAGCACTTAAGGACATTGTGTGGAATTGGCAAGGAGAACAACCTCATGAACTCCAACATGAAGCAATGCTGGAGGAGCAACAACCATCTCTTACTGATCAAATTTGAGGATGTTTTGTAGTGAATTGCAGAATCAATGTTGTTTCACTAGGTTGTTGTATGTTTTGTGCTATTTTTTATGATGATTTTGGTCAAGTTCTAAATTTAACAGTACTCATAGAATAAGGTTCTTAGTTTAGACTTTGTCATGTGTTTATCAAGATATACTTACAAAGACTTATATGGCTAAAGTTAGAATTGAACCATTTGGGTCTTTTGTTTCATCCCTCATTATTATTCTTTATGTTTTGTTTGCATTTTATTATTGCTCATGTATTAGGTTATTCCTAGTACTTTTGCTGATTCAATCTATGTGATTAACTTAATGCTAAGTTATTTTTAGTGTACTCAAGAATCAGTTTGGTTGATTCAATTTGGTGGATTCGTGATAGAACTCGAGGGATGTTCCAATGTGCAATCAGAATGTTCTGATGGAGGAAAACATTCTCCGAGAGAAACATTACCAACACTTCATTCCAAAAACTTGTATTACCTCCATTCCCCACCCTCCTTGCCAATGCGAGAGAGAACCAATTTGGAATAACCGCAGACTCCAGAGCACAAACATCCTTCCACCAGGTCGATGCAAAATATAGTAACATTGCCTCGCCCCAATTAACTCTAGATAGAACTCTCTCCGCATACTTAGCGGCTAACACTTCCTTCCACCCCAATTAACTCTATTTAGAACTTCCTCTGCATACTTAGCGTCTAACACTTCCTTCCATAAAGGCCTGTCGTTTTGAAGTAGTCTTCATCTCCACTTTGCTAACAATTCAAGTTTACCGCTCTTACATCCCTCGGACTTAATATAATTATGCGAAATTACTATGTGTCTCGGATCAGCTACTTATGAATAGAAGTAGAAATTGGAAAGAAATCCATTGTATGTCAAAAACCAAAACTGAAAATCTGGCAGCAATAATTGGAAACATTCCCTTGTGTGTAATTTTTCAAAAGTCAAAACACAATATTTGATATAACTCTGTTAAACCAACAATAATTGGAAACATTCCCTTGTGTGTAATTTTTCTACATGGAAAATGTATGTAGATTATAATGAAGTATTGGTTATCAGTTACCACTAGAAATTGTTAACTCAACAAGAAAACAACTCTGCTAGAATATTTATGAGAATTGAAAATAACATAACAATTGATCAAATAGAGACCATCAAGTCAATCAACTACTCTCAAATATCATGTAACAACAATAGTGCTCTAATATTTTATAAGTGCTTATAGAGTAACATCCTGAGACCATTTGTCAAAGTAGAAGTTGTTGTCAATGAAGCTTTGAAAATCCTTAGACCCTGCATCATCATGCAATCAAATAGTATTGTGAGCTGAGAAACTGGTACAACTAATATTAATAAGATGCAAGTGTGTCCGAAACTCCAAAGTGAAGTTTCGAGCACTGGCATACCTCCTTCCGACCGATCCTTCATTCTTTCTAATTACGAAACAATAGAAATAGATGACTGTGGAGTCACAACCACGTCGACAGTCACCATGAATGTGATTTGGTTCTTGGACTGATACTACCGAGCAAGACGGGGACTAGTTATGTTATCTTTGAGCTCCTGTGAATTTAAACATCATGCTCCTTTATAAATTATCAATGCAGCTTAAAAAAGAGAACCCTTGTAATACACCCCCCAAGGGAAAGGTCAGAAAACTAAATACCGAATCCTGGTTAAAATCCGATGTCCAAGAATATAAGTGAAGAATACCGGAAGAAAGACTCCATGATCCTACCGCCAATACTCTTCTAAGGTCTTCAAATGAAAATGAAAAAACAAAGAAACTCTTGCCAATCAGTGTGAGAGACCATTTTTCTAGAATGTTCCAAAGAACACTTAACTTTTTACTAAAATCAAGTCTATTAAAATCAGTTGTGATAAAAATAAAATCAATTATTGTCACCGTAGAAGCAAACATAAAAAAATGTTGATGATGTCTTTTTGAAGTTATCAATGCTAATCGAGAAAATGAGTTTTGTATTACATTAGCTTTACACCGATGTGCAATTAAAATGCAACATTTTATAGTTATCTTAAATTTCACTTACAAAGTGGATTCACGAGAAAATATTGCAATTTATCATTAGATGTTAATGTAAAATTGTTTTATGTGTGAATACACTAAGTCATCTCCATACAAGCAAGAAATGAATAAGATATTCTCAAATCCTAGCTCAACTACTAAACATATCGAAATTGTTAGTTTGACATCATGACTGGAGTTCGAATCCTGACTCTTCCACTTATGTGTGTGAGTTTCCACTAACTATTGCATTTGGTCTATCTCTAAAAGATATGGAAATATAATTCTTTGTTACATAAAATTATTAAAGAGAATTGTTTTCATGACAAAAAAATAAAATCATTTTATGTGGGTTTTTTGTGTCAATTTTTTAAGTTTTTTTCTTATAATTTTGTATGGTTTAAAATTTTAATTATGTTATCGAAATTCTTTTAATTAATATGCATATCTTTCGTTAACTACTTCATCTCGACATAAAAGATCATTTGAATGAGATTTTAAGACCATTCACAATAAAGAACCTCATATTTAAATATTTAAATAGGTCCACATATTATACACATAATTCATTTATAATTTTTTAATAATAGTAATCGATACAAACTCTATTACTCTAAATCAAATAAAGTTACTAAATGAGTCTTAATAATTATAAATCATATATCAAGAACTTTATATCATTACATTTTAATATTAAAGTAATGTAGAATTTATAGACAAAGATGATGCTTAATGTATAGCCCCTCTTCTCTATAAGCCACCCTTTTCTTTTCTCTTAGGTTTTGTTTGCGAGTTTGGAGGGGAGGGGAGAGAATAGTTTTGAAAAAAATGAAGAAACAAGTGGAAGGAATATAGAAGTTTGAGAGGGAAGGAGTTTGGAGGGTTATTTTTTCTTCATAATACAAAAATCCTCCAATTTGGGGGAACTCAAAAATTGTATTGGATGAGGGTTTCGAGGGGGTTTAGAGGGTTTATATGAATTCTTCAAATTTAATTAATGTTGTTATAATGTTCTTAAATTCATAATATATTAATCATAAGTATTTATTTGTCATTCTCTATAAAAAATACTTTCTCAAAAAATGTAAAAGATTTTTCTAATTTTCTCTCTATTTCTCTCCCTCCAAAGCCCTCCCCTTTCTTCCCCTCCAAACTCGCAAACAAAGCCTTAGATGAAGGTACTTTTCATTGGTGATGTCTTAAGTTATCTCTAAGATTTTTAGATACAGTCAATATTAACTGATAGTTTGTCAGATTAATAGTTTTTTCTCCTTTGTTTGGAGTTGAATATGATGAGACTTCAAACACCTATTTAGCCCTTAACTCAAAGTATTTGACTTACCCATCCTACTTCCGATCTCTTTCAGCTTAATTAGAGATTTTGTGGCCAGCTTACTCCCTGTTATTTTTCCATCCGTTTTAACTTTTACGAAGATAACATCTACAATTACGTGCAAAGATACCTATTCATATTCATGCGAAAAGATATCTATGAAGCACAAACACATACACGGACACCGAACACGACACAGACACGTCAACACGGATAATAATTTGAAAAGATAACAAAATTCAATGTAATCATAAGTATCGGTGTCATGACACGTGTCCAACACGAACATGTCTTTTCCGAAAAGTGTTCGTGCTTGATAGAAAGCTACCGCTTGCAAATAGATATTGTCATATTGATTTGACCAAACGACGAGTAACATTGCCGTTTTTAACATCCATCTATACACAAATACATTTCCCATTATACCCCCTATAAATAGAGCCACTTTTTCAACACAAAGGGGCAAAACAGTCACATAGAAATAAGCAGCTGGCAAATCAACCCCAACCAACCACTTTTTAACATTCTCTCTCTTCAAATTCTTATCTCTGCATAAGCTACCAGATCCCATCATTTGTTCCCAATCGCATTCACAAACTCTTTCTTACATAAACTCTCTCCCTTTTTAAACCCTCAATTACAAATTCTCACATCAATTTCTTCCCGCTTTCTTCACTCTCTCACTCTCTTCTTCAATTCCTGAAAATTCAACTTCAATTTCTCTTAGATCTGTCAAAAAAATCACACAAAAAACATTCAAAATTAACAAACCCTAGTTCTTACTTTTAATCTTCATCAATTTCCCACAAATCAAACATAAATAAGGTCTGATTTGCATAACAAAACTAGATCTAATTTGTTATACCTAGATTTTGACTAATTACCCTTTTCCCCCAAAAATGGGTCGGATTGTGCCAAAAATTTGTCTTATTTTCTTAAAGAATTTTTTTACAACCTAATTTGTTTTAAAATTTTCATGTTTATTACACAATTAGAGATCTGGGTTTTATTTTTATTTTTTTAAATTGAGTTGAAGGTTTTGGTACTTATTAATGTGGAAAATGGTGGTTATTGTTGATGTTGTGTTAATTGGTTTTATTTTTTAAATTTTTTTATGGTTTTGTCATTTGTGTGTTTTTTTGAGGAAAAGTGAAGGTTTTGATACTGATTATGGTGGTTATTGTTGATGGGCAGATTTTAAGACTTAATAGGATACACATTAAGACTTAATAAGGAGCCATGGCTGACCAAGGATTGGAAGGAAGCCAACCTGTGGATCTATCAAAGCACCCTTCTGGAATTGTGCCTACTCTTCAGTGAGTATCTTTGAATTGAATGTTTTCTGACTGGTTACGTGTCGATCGTAATTGTAAGCATGAGAAGATGAGTAAATGTGCTGTCCGCTGCGTGTTTTGATCGATTCAAACGAGTGATATATGAGAGTTTGAGCTGTGGTGTGTCATGTGGGTGTGCTCATTTCCAAATTATAGTTAGACCTCATGTATGATATTGAGAATACTACCTGCATATAATAATAATAACAAAAGTAACTAGTCTCTGATGCAGTTTACTGCTACCAAAATTCAGCTCGTGTCTTAACTATGAGTATGAGTTTTATCGATATTTGGGCTAAACAACAAACTATCTTACATGAGACTTACCTATACATGGTTACTCCTGATTCCGGTATTTATCAATTGTCAGAGCATACTGTTTGATTAGTTTTACTGATACTGTTCTTTTTCAGGGCTGTGTTTAGCCCAATAAAAATTTATGCCATTGAAGCTTAGTGGATGAGATTTGGTAAAATAAAAATGTTCATAATGGAGGGTAATTATATTCCAATTGGAATTACTTGTTTCTTTTATGATAAACTCAAAATATATGCACAATATGCTTGATGCAAAAATATTAAGATAGTTTTATGATTGCATATATGTACATTATAATTTTATAATATCTAAAAATGTGCTATTTGTATATGCCAGAAATATTGTGTCAACTGTCAATTTGGACTGTAAGTTGGAGCTGAAATCAATTGCCCTTCAAGCTCGTAATGCAGAGTACAATCCCAAGGCAAGTTATGTTTCTCAACTGAGTTTCACCTACATATATATTTGTCCATCACATATTGTGTTGTTGCACCAAAATCTCCAAGAAGGTTGACCTGGTTTTTGTTTAGTTGTTGAGTTTGGTTTTCTATCTGGTCCAGAGAGGCTTGGTTGATCTATAAGATATTCGACCAATATTACTATTGAAGTTGAAGCCAACCACTTATGCACTACATTTTGTTATCTGAGATCAATAATCAATAACAAAATAATTAATATTACTATAGTTGGTCCTTTTTCCGTGGTGCTGATGTTTGTCATTTGAACCTTTGCAGCGTTTTGCTGCTGTGATTATGAGGATCCGAGAACCAAAGACAACTGCACTTATTTTTGCATCTGGCAAGATGGTATGTTCCTATTGTTGCATGCGGTACTTTTATCTAGCTTAGTTGCTGTAGCTTCATAGGATTTCACAGCCAACTGGTACTTGATTGATGTTTTGTTTTGGTGCCTGAATCAAGGCCTGTATCGCCAGAGCTGTCCTAGACTTTAGGATCCATTTAGCCACTGTGGTGTAACTAACTGAGGAGATTATGTGATGGCTGGTGTGGTTGGAATTTCATTTTGATGAGGACTGTAATGATTTTGGCCAGAGATGGGTTCAGATGAGCTGACCCCAAATGGTGATATGTTGTAGACCTGTGATTGGGCACATGCAACTGTGTTGCTCAAGTGAGGCGACCCTCATTGTGCTAGATAGGTAATGAGGGTGGTCAGTTGCTAGGAGGTGAATGCACCTCGGATCTGTATATATGTGATGGACAGTTGCAAAGGGGAGAGAAACAGAATGGACGGAAGAAAAAGGGTTTCTCTTGCTAGACATAGAAACCATGTTAAGAGGGTATAATGGAAAAACCCCAATATTTATTGTGCATAAAAATGAGGAAGCTATTCTATTTATATTTGGCTGGACCACATTCTTTACTGCCTTTTCTGAGGGCATCTATCGCTTGTGCAATAACAAATTATTTTAGCATGTTGCTTATTGTGGGTTTCTTTTTTTAATGCATTTTTAAATTTAATTGCTATGGTTAGGTCTGTACTGGAGCTAAGAGTGAGGTACAATCGAAATTGGCAGCAAGGAAGGTAAATTAATGTTATTTTTTCTCTAAGCTCATTCGTCCTTTGTATTATTGAAGTTTCTCAAGTTGAGGATCTTTCTCAAGTTGAGGATTATTAGACTGGAGAACCTTGCCATTAATCTTAGATTCTTTTTGAGCATATTGCCTTTTTAGTTTTTAAAAAAGAAGCTCCTTAATCCAATTGAGGAGGATCGGTGGTTTTATTAATCTATTGTTCTCCTATCTGGCTAAACATGATGCACACATATTTTTGAAATTTTATACTAACTTTTGTTTTTTCCTTCTTCAGTATGCTAGAATTATCCAGAAACTGGGCTTCCCAGCTAAGTTTAAGGTACTACTTCATACAAAATTATTTTCATTTTTCCATCCAGCACTACATGAGTTGTGCTTAATAATAATTGATTTATTCCTTTTCTATTGTAATTTAGGATTTTAAGATTCAGAACATTGTTGGCTCTTGTGATGTCAAATTCCCCATACGGCTCGAGGGTCTTGCATATTCCCATGGTGCTTTTTCAAGCGTAAGTATGACATGAAGCTATTATTTTCTGTTTCCCCTGGTGGATTTGATGGAAAAATGTCTCACTAGTATCATCTTACATGATTCATATCATATGCTGTTTCCTTGAATTATATTCTTGAATTCTAGTACTCTTCTGAAGACCGCACCTTCACTAGAGGCACCAGTATCAGAAGTGTAAAATATGGAAAACAAATATTTGAATAATACAGATGCAAAAAATCCCAATTTCCGTGACAGCAAAATGATCACAAATCCAATTCTATTTTATATTTTATCAAGTAGAAGCTCCTTTATTCTTAACAGGTCCACTGCAAAATGCATTTTGTAGATATTTTATAATTTTTTTTACGCTTGAAGTTTAGTGAATGATAAATGTATGTTGAACTTGCTTGTTCCTGGTGATAGTATGAACCAGAGTTGTTTCCAGGACTAATCTATCGAATGAAGCAACCCAAGATAGTATTGCTTATATTCGTATCTGGGAAAATTGTTCTGACAGGAGCCAAGGTATTGGTCTTGTGATATTCTTATTTAATTTTATATTTTTGCCATTTTCCTGCTACATTGGACTAATGTTTTAATTTCATTTGTTTAGGTGAGAGATGAGACTTACACAGCCTTTGAGAACATATATCCAGTGCTTACTGAGTTCAGGAAAAACCAACAATGGTATGCACGTGACTCTATATCCACTACCTTTTCAATTGGCATTGGATATACATGTCATAATCACTGGACTAGGGTTATCATCAAATATATACTTCTGTGTTTTGTTTTTCTTTCTTCCATCAGCTATCCGATTTTAATTGCATGTCAGACGCAGACCTCAAATTTTAAATTGAAATACATCATATAGATTTTGTTTTGGCTTTGCATATCTGCGCGTAATTTTAGTGCTGATGAATCTACAAAATAAACTGAAATCAATATTACTGAGCGTTTTCTTGGTATTATATTGTGGAGGCTTCCTTGCAGCTCAGTCCAATCTAGTGATGGCAGTTGGATTAATCCAATGGTTGTGAGAATAACTCTCATTCCTAGATTAGTCCAACCGCTGTCATTTGGCTAAACTGAGCTGTTGGGCTTCAAAAGATCCATTCTGGTGTGACTGAGTGTTTCCTGAAGATTTTTGCTAATGTCATGGGATATACTTGCTATTAATGGCAGATTATCGTCATGAGCAAGAGCAAGGTTTTCCGACAGAGAAGAACGTGGATTGTGGGCTTGATTGAGCTGTAAATATTGAGATAGAAGATATTTCGAATGAGAAAAACTAAGCTGTTTTTGTTCTAGTTGTGATGGATCTTTGATGTAGTATAGTTAACAATCTATGTATTGAGTTTTACATTTCAAAAGAAAAAATATTTTAGAGGCTGAAAAAGGAAAAAAAGAAGTGGAAGAGCTTAATGGTGGTAATTAGTTGAGTCCTTTTAGTGTTATTGGCTACCTTGATTATAAGTAGGTAACTTAATTTCATATATAGTATCAATAAATTTGCTGATATGACTGCTTAATGTTTTGTACAATGATCAACACCATAACTCAAGTTGTTTTGGTGGGACATCAGAAGAAGTATGAGAAAAAGGTTTAGAATTCAAACTAGCTAATATTTGTTTATGAAATACACCTTGAGCTATCAAAATTTCTGAAGTTTAGAATCATGTTGACCCATACCAGCTTATTTGAATGAAAGATAGTAAATGAAAATGTGATAAACCAACTTATTAGAATGAAAGGTAGTGTAGCTGAAAACGTTCCACTTAAGCTATAGTCTTGGAAGGTATGCAGGTTTAATCACATTAGTTGAAGAAAACCATACTGCATTAATGTTCGTGTTAATCTCCTGCACCAAGCACAAGGTGCTTGTTTTAGGTTGTATGGAGGTGTAACATTTTGAATTGGTTTTTTCAGTAAAAAAAAAAATTGTTGAACCGATGAAATTTACATTGGTTTGGTTTAGTATTTTTCAATAGTGGAAATGAACCAAACTACATTGGTTTTATTCAGTTTGGTTTGATTTGACGGTTAATCGGTTACTTGAAAATTACAAGTATAAAAATAAATCAATATTTCGCTTCTAGCATACTCAAGTTATAGGCTGTTTCAAGTAATTTCATATGCAATTTTCAGCATTGTATTAACAAACTATTTTATGCTTTGTTTCAAACAACTTCATAATTATAGGCCTATGTATAAAATAGGTTAATTACAATCTAAAATTGCAATCACAACAATCTCAACTTAGATATTGCATATCAAATTATAAACCATAGCATACACAATTTAAAATTAAAATTCCAATTCATTTCCAACTTAACTGAGTGCCTCTATTGGGTTTGACCTTAAACTAGAATAGTGTTAGTAAGAGGTTCGGCTCATCTATTTTTAAATTCGAAAACTGAATCAGTTCAATTTTCTTCGGTTTAGTTCGAGTTTTTTTATTAAAACCAAACAAGATCGATTATTTTTTGATTTAGTTTAGCTTATAAATTTGACCAGTTTTGTCTGAACTGCTTACACCGCTAAGTGTAGGTTAATAATACACATGACATGGTAAACAAAATTGATAGGGAAGAGATAGATTCATGAATCATAGGAGACATATTAGAAACATGAATAATAGAGGAACATGAAAAAATACATGGAGGGAGTTGTGGAAGGTGTAACATTGTAATCCCACGTGGAAAATGATATGCAAGAATGTCGCATGTGCAAGATGGCCAAACTGGGTAACTCTTTTTTTTTATTATTTATCTTTATTTTCATTCAAATGAAATTTTTTATTATCATGCATTATGGATGAAACAAAGATCTTTTAAGAAATTCAGTGAAAGTTTTGAATTCATCATTCAAATCAAAATATATAGCAGAAAAAAAAAAACTAATTTGGATGATGAATTCAAAACTTTCACTGAATTTCTCAAATATCTTAGTTTCATCCATATGCACACATGTTAATAAATTTTTTCAGTTTTCTTTCGCGATAACAACAGTTGATATGTTAGAACACATTCAAATCCAACCCTCTTCTCCACGCTTGTGTGAATTTCACCGTTAAACTCTTTGACCAAAAAAATTAATTACTAACAGTCATCCAATCAAATCACATCATTATATCATTTTGTATCATTTACTAAAATATCTCAATAAATATAAATTCAAAGTACACATTCTTCAAATACACTCTTCTAAATCAAATTTACATGAAATCATTTTTTTTTGTAGGGCTCATTTTCAAAATAGTAAGATCTATTTTAATTTCAAACAATAAGAGAGAACGATGAGAAAATGTGTTAAGAGTGCTTTGAAAAAGTGTCAAGGGTACATTACTATTTTTTTTTTCCATTGACAAATATCTACATTGTATGATATGATTGGATGACAAGTAAAAATCTTTTATACTATTAGTGCACAGCCATTAAACTCCAACAAAAATGAAGGGAAAAAACACTGGCTGTGTTTTAAAACCCAGGTAGGATGACAGCCAACTTTGCGCATCTTGTGATCAAAGATGCAGCTCGATTTTTAAAATTACGAGACATACAGAAACACGACTATTTTCATGTCATGTTGGTTAATTTTCCATACAAGGCTTCAATTGCGGCTGCATATTTGAAGATCACGACAACAGGGAATGCAAAGGCACCATTCTCCAAAGACAAATTTACTTCAAAATGGGGGCGCCTCTCTTTGTTGCCATGCATCCAACATTGTATTCCTATCAATGCTAATGTCATGTAAACATCAATCTCCCCTCATAAAAGAAGGAAGATACAAATTGTAAACTCTTCCCCCAAAAGAGGCTACACTATAGCCTCAACAACATTTGTGTCTACATAGACCCTCTTACCCTGTCACTACTATCACCTATTTTTAATCAAATGACCAAAATGACTGTACATCAGAGGTTGGCTGTAGACCTCCATTATGGGAACGCGAAACAGATGATTTCCCTGCGCTTTCCGCTGAACCATGTATAGGCCATTCCTTTCTGCAAGGTAAACAAAAATCATGAGAAAAGGAAGGAGGACAAAACATCAACTTCAATCACATAGCAAAATAAGTTAATATCAGGGGAGGACACCATGTTACATAATCAAGAAGAACACGCCCAAGACCATATCAGTACAAGCATCACAAAAAGCATCACATGTTACAGAATCAGAGAAAAAGAGCATATCCAAGACAAAGTCAGCACAAGCAGTCTAAAGAGTCACCCTATGCTCAAAATGCTTTAAAAGACATGCATATTGCGCCAATATTTCAGATGCAATAAGAGATTCCTTTCACTTTCACTTTTATTATGATCAATTGTTTCTTTATTCCCCAGTCAACAAGGCAGCAGTTTACTCTTTACACAACTTTAGCTGCAAGTTCATCTACAAAGCTCTATCTAGAAAGTTCTATCAAATTGATTAGAAGTTTACGACAAAGACTTATCAATTAACATGATTGTGCAGTTAAAAGCATAAGAGACAAAAAAAAGAACACACTATACAGTACAACACCACCAACTAAATCATTTTTTGTCCATTCCAATATAAAACCAATAATTTCACAAGTAAAACAGCATAACATACAGATAAATTCACTTAATCATTCGACTTTTAACTTGCAACTAAATCCATTTTTACTTAATGACAATATAAATCAAAATTAGAGAAAATAGAATGCAAGCAATATACTCCTTTTGACACACTCTGCAACACATTGTGGTTGGTTAATTTTCAAAAAACTCAATGTATTAATTAAAAAATCAATCCATTTACAATGTATTAGCATAACTTTTGATAATCAGCTGATCATAAGAAATTAGTTGAAAAGAGTGTACAAATCACATTAATTGTTAGGGAAATATGTAAAAAGCTGTTATTCTATAACACGACATTGAGACCATCTATTTCAATTTACATTATCTAGTATCCCTATAAATTGACAATTCCTTATTCTTCTTTGAAGAAATATAGGCTGGACATGACAACATAACAGTGTAAAAGTATATACCTCTATTTTAGTGAGTGGTAGTCTAACAGTCAAGATATTACTAACAAGCAACAAGAGAGGTTCATTGTCGTTTAAGACATGAAGTTAATTCTAATTTAGAAGCCTGTTTTCTATAAGGAAGAATTATAATTTGATGCAATCAATCTGTTCAAAAATACCCTAACTCCCTCAACAATATGCACTTGAGTTCCAGAAACAGCTTAAGACCACACTTATAATAAACACAGCACATAAATACTTAGAGATATGCATTCATGTTGAACTATTTTTGGTCTTGTCATATACAGAGAAATATTGCAAGTCAACAAAGCATGATAAACCTCGCTAGAAATAGAAATATACAAAATATCCCCACCAATCAATCTTTACAGCTCTATAATTCATTTGGGAAAACAAAATAAGGGAATTGGTTTACTCATTTATTTGACAAAACAAGTTTCATAAATTTAAAATGTTCATATATAGCAGGGACTCCGCATTAGGTAAATGATGGAGAAAAAGAAAAATAAGCGAAATAGTAATTACTCACTTGGACCAACTGTTAGCCGAAGAACCCTCAAGTACATGGTTACTAGCTGATCCATTGGGACTTCCATACATAATTTCATTCTGTGTAGCTCCCTCATGGCCATTAAAGCCACTTGAAAATGGTGGGAATAAAGTACTTTGCGACCATGGATCATAACTACTTGAACTTGTAACAGGGCTTATGTTCCCGCCACTATGACCATTAGGAACAAAAACATTTTGAGGGGAATGAGTATTGGAAATCATGTTATTGTCGTTGTTGAAAAGGGAAACCATAGTTTTCTGAGCTGATGGAAGCATAAAATCATCCTTGTTTGGCACATTCATTTGTGAAGATAAAAGCCAACTTCCTGGGCCACCTACCAAGCCTAAACCTTCTTGACCAAGTGGTGAAGTACTCCACATCTGCCATGTTCCCTTATCACTTGCAGCTGCATCATCTGCAGGAGAAGCATGCTTTTCCCGGGACAATGGAGACTCAATTGGAGATAGCTTATTGAAATCGGAACCAGCAGATATGTTTTTTAAAGAGTGAGGCTTTGCTAATTCCATGTCTGCCCCAAAGCCAGTTCCCAAGTCCAACTGAAAATTTTCAAGGGACTCTGAAACAGGCCCAAGCAAGGAAGCTGGATCTGGATCATAACATGGGTCTTCAAAAAGCTCTTGCTCATCATGTCTAAAATCATGTGATGTATTTCTCACGGGAGAGAATAATTGTTCAATTGCAGGAGAAAAACCTAAACTACTACTAGTTGATCCACCATTTGGATGGGTGGAAATATTAAATGGTGATGGAAGACCAAAGTGAATTGGATTATTAAAAGATTGAGTAACTGGTGACTGGCCAGATGACTGAGGGCTTTTGGATTCTGCTTGAGTTTTGGAATTTGGTCTACATATGACATTTGTATTTGTATTTGAGGATTGAGGAACAGGAGAAGATCGAGTAAACAATTGGTGCCATGCCATTTTAGGCGCCGTCCATGGCTTCGGTTCTGTGAGTACCTGCAGAGAACAATCAAGCAATTTATATTAAATAAAGGATCATCTAAATTTGTTCACAAATCTCAGAGACCGAAAGTTTAGAATGTCAACAAGCACATTGAAAGTTAGTAAAAAAGAGACATTTGAATATGGTGCTAATTTGTAAAATCCGCATAAGCATAACATTTTATAAAATAATTTCTTAATGTTCCAACCCAATTGACCTTCAACAATAGCAGTATTGTGAAAAGACAGAAAATAAAACAGACAGCAAGGCAGCTTACAGCATGATTGATATTCTTATCATCTCCGTTCGAATTGGTTTTTGCAGTTGAACGTTCGGGAGGACAAACATCTCTCTTGCTGGTAGCAGTATGAACATGATCTACAGAACTGTTGAACTTGGTTTCTTTCACCATTGTGGCAGGACTACTAGTTCCTCTTCCAAAACCAAATGCTTTTGAAGAGGACAAAAATGTACCCCGCATGCGATCAAGGTACCTGGTTCCAGTATTTCCTCGATTATAATTGTTTGCAGTCACATTTTTACTATGTGCATTGTCTGTACTCTGTCCCTTGCCACTCTCTGACCCAGATTTCTGATGCTCTCTACGATCAAATTCACTTTTTTTCTCAACATCACGCTTCCGTTCACTTTCCTTTCCGGCTCTTCTTTCCAATTCTTCCACATCAGAGTTACTCTTACTAGACCCTTTATCTTTATCTTTTCTTTTTTCCTGACGCTTCTTTTCAGTTTCCTTCCTGCTATTTTTCTCCTTACTTAGATTTAATGATCTCGTGCGATCCTTTTCAGCTTCCGCTTTTTCATCTCTCAATCTCCTACGCTCCTCCACTAACCTTGCAACCTCCTCCCTCTGTTTTCTTTCTTCCTCTTCCAAAAGTTCTTTCTCCAGCCTCGCCTGCCTTTTCTCTTCAGCTTTCCTGCGTGCTTTTTCCCCTCTACTCTCACTGAGACTTTCTCCATTCTCACCCCGTTTTGCTAAGAGTGCTCTATGTTCGGCATCCGATGAACATTCTTCCCTTGAACTAATTCTAAAAATCTTTCTCCAGAGCCATCTAATGCTCAAGAAAAAAGATGTTAAAAGCTTACAAATAAAAAACAAAATACCGGAATACGATTTCTCTGTTAAACAATGCTCGTCTCCTCCAAAAAGACCAGCATTCTCATTTGTCCTCCAGTTACTAGGATTACCTGGAATAGGACCCCCAATCCAATTTCCATTATCCAGCCAGTCCTGACTACACATCCAACCACTTTTACCAACCAACTCTTTAACTATGCCAGAATTAGAAATCGCAAACCCCGGCGGCAAGTCTAAAGCCGGTCTCTTTGAAACATGCCCGCAATACGAACACATGAACCTACCCCCACCAGGGTTTTGATCCCTATAGGGATTATAACAGTTGCGACATCTCCTCGTAGCTGTTTTCCGCAGCTTCTGCATCTCTAAAGCCTCAAACCTTTTTCTCTCCCTAAGCCTAGCATTCCTCCTTACCCGCCAAGCCGACAACTGAGGCATCAAAATCTCATACCAAAATAAAGTAACCAACAACACAAACACACAAGCCAGACGAGGTGAAGTAATCTCAAACCGAAAAGCCGGCGGAAGGAGCTGAGAAAGTGCCCATAAACCGATTAATGGAATAACCAACCACGGTAGCACTGTAGCAACCCGGCGAGACAACTTCTGAATCACACACAGTATACACATTATCCTCTAACCCTAACCTTCTTTCTTTTCTTAACTATAACCTCTCTTTTTCCCCAACAAAAATCAATGCTTTTCAAGAAAACCCTAATCCTCTTAACCTTTCCTTTTCCAAATTAATATCCAACAGAGTTTCAGAACCAGAAACTTTAGAACCCTAAAATTTCAAACCTAAAAATCAAAAATTTAAAAAATAGAAATGAATAAAATTAGAATCTGTTACCACAAATGGAAAAATAGAAATGAAATTAACCTATTGTAGAAGCTAATGCCTAAATAGTTTAACAAGAAAATCTAATATTTAAGGTTCAGCAATGGAACGAATTTGAGGTTCAGCAATGGAGATTGTGGCATGAATCGAAAGGAAAAGAGAATGGGAATCGAAAGCTTACGGATTCGGTAGCGACGGTGAAAATGAGAAGAAGAAAATGGGAGCGAAATGCGATTGAGGGAGAAGCACCTGAACGTGTTCGGAGCTGGACTCAACTCGGACGATTCGGGTCGGAGCCTCCGTCGTGGTGTTTGGGTTCCGCAAAAGAAGAGAGAGAGAGAGAGAGAAACTATGCGCGGAGAGAAGAGAGAGAAAGAAGATAAGAAGAGAGAGAAATAAGGGGGAAAAAAAAAGAAATTAATTTTTTTTAAAGGAATAAATATATTTTTCTTGCTGAAAAATGTAAGTATTTAGATTTTAGGGTCCGTTTGGTATGATGGAAAGAAAGTGAGAGGAAAGAAAATTACGGAAATCGATAAATAAATTTGGATGATAAAGTAAACCAAATTCATTTATTGGTTTGCGTAATTTTCCTTCCTTCCACTTTCTCTCCATAGAAACAAACGAGGCCTTAGTTTCTATTAAATTTTTTCTTCTTTTGTTTTATCTTCTTATTTGTATTTTAAAATTTTCATAATTTTTATTTTTTTTCATAAAGTGGGATTTTGGTCTTTATGTAAAGTGTTTTTCTTCAGTTTGGTTTCATCTCTCTAAAATTGTTTATTCATTTTAGGATTCACAAAGAAAATGTAAGGAGTCAAAGCATTTTTTCAAGTACCTACAATTTAACATATCATCACAAAAACATATTCAATTCAAAGTAATTTTTCTAGAAAAAAAAAGAATTTTTTTATGAACAAAAATAAAATTCGACTACTATAAAATATTTTAGTGAATTTTTGTGTTGATGTATTCAATCATAGACACTCTAACAAGTCAAACTTTAATAGTTAATATAGTTTCAAAGATTTCATTTTCCTTGTTCCACACATTATTTTAACCATTATTTTTTTTTATAAGAAATAATTTTAACCATTCTAAATTATACTCGTAGTAGAGTTTATGTTGTTTTAATGAATAAATTTGACTTTTCAGAAAATTATCTACCTATGACATGCCATCTGATTAAATTGAAGAATTAACCCAATTTATCTACCAAAAAATTAGAACGAAAAAAAAAGAATGGTAAATGGATAGTTGTAGACTTCATTATTAATGTTATGTTATAACTTTGACTAATTTTAACATGGACCAATGCAACAAATGTTTGATGATGGAGAAAGATTAGTCACCTTTTAGTTGATCCTTTATACAATGCACTCTTTCCATTTTTTTTAGGGTTAAATTAATATGTTTTTAGTCTCTATAAATTTATGTTATTTTAAGTTTAGTCTATGTTAAATTTTAGTGATAATTTTAGTCCTCCTTAATATTATTGTTTTTAAGAATAGTCTCTATTTCTAAAACATTTTACAAATAGTAAATATTTTTGATCCCTCAAAATAGTCCCTATAAAATACAAATAAGGACTAAAGTGAACAAAATTTAATAAAAACTTAATTAATTTATTTATAATAATACTAAAAACTATGCATATTTGGATGCTATCACTTAATAAGAGTAATTGTAAAATAATTAATACATTTTTTCACTTCTTTAATTTGTGTGATATAAACAAATGTGGCACTAGTAAGACATATACATAGTATAAAGAGGAAAAATTAAAAAGCATTGATCACTAATATAATATTTTAAAAATTTGCAAAATGTACACATTTTTATCTACTATTGCATATTTAATAATCCCCTTAATTTATTTATAAGCAAAAATTAATATAATTTTTCGCTACCGTTTGATCTGACTTTTTTACGTTTTAAAAGCTATTTGAAAGTTAAAAGTGAAAATAAGAGCTTTTAAAAAAGAGTTAAAGTTGTTTGGTAATTGTTGTTTTTAAATTTAAAGTTATTTTTAAGCTAAAAGTTGTTTGGTAGAATATATTTTTAAAAGCTAAGGTTTTTAGGACAATCAATCATATAAATAAATGATTATTTTAAAAATAAAAGACAAATATGAATAAAAATTCATAAATTATATTATAAAAAAGTTCATAAAATATCATATAAAAAGGATTTCTCAAAATATTTTATCAAAGAGAAATTATCTAAAGAGAGTTTACCAATATTAAAATAACATTAAAAAAAACTTTAGCAAATCATTCATGTTCTTGCTCATGTTTCTGAGACTTGGTCGGTGATGTTTCTATTATGACCCGACAAGGAAGACACTGGTCCTATGTATCCCTAAGCAACTAGGGAATCAGATCCACATAGATCTCTTGGTGGCGCCGGCGGTATGGATGTATTCTAAGAGTATAAGCTAGCAGGGTGCTAGGCACTGATATTATGTTTCATCAGTAATTTGGTGAAAGAAGATCCTCATCTTTGCTTAATGATGGTAGGCCTATATACATAGAAGAGTCTTATAGGAGTAGTAGGCAGGATAGTTGAGAGAGTCATGAAGAGAATGTAGGGGAAGGTGGAGATAATGCAGGAAGAAGTAGTCTCATGTGCTCTTATATATTGGTGTTGTCAGCCTAGGTGTGACTTAGTCCACCCTCATTCAGTGGAATATTGGGGCTTTCGTCATATGGGGCGGGTTGAGCCCAAATTGGGTACTCGCCCAGTACAATTCCCAATTAGAAAGATAAATTATCACAAATTCGTATGATTTCTATTTTCAATCAACCCGATATCTATTTGATTTCGAACTATGTCCATGTAACCTCCATCTTGTACTCTTCTTGGATTATATGAAGTCATATTTTCATTGACATTTCTTTCTTCTCTATTGCCAATCATATACCCTAAAATATGGTCACATTTGTTAAATTTCTCATCTTCAATATCACATATTCGGATAAAGTTATGAAGTGTTGTTGCTGCAACTGCAATCTTTTGTTGTTTGATTAGTGGAAATGGTCTCATATCACATGTTAATACTTTATCTATTGCAAATAAATAAGATAAAAGGCTTATAATGTAAATAAATAGTTAAAAAATATTTAAATATTAGTTATAACATGTATGATGGCTGCATAAAAAATATAGGGCAGTATAGTAACATATTTGTTTGAAAAAATAAATAAAAACAATCGGTAAAAATAAATAAATAAAACATGATTGCCACTTGAAACTTGTGGCACCATCTAATAATATAAGTGCATAAATAAAGCCAGGAGTTTTGTTCAATAAAATAATCAGGAGTTTAAAAAGTAACTTTCAACAGTTTGTATAAAAGCTCTACTATGTGTCTATTTGGTTTGGCTTTTGAAAGCCTCAAACGCGAGTTTACCCTTAGAAACGCGATTCCGTCAAATTTTGGGATGTTTGGCAAAAGGCAAAAGCAATTCTCTACGACACAATTCTCTCCTCAGACGTGAGTTTTCTTGAAGATGGAAATCATAGCTTTCACGGCAAAAATGCGATTCACAACTTTTCAGCGGCAGGTATTTCTTCATTAATAACCATAAATTCTTCTTCTATTTTCTAACACAAACAATTACCACACATCAACTCATTCTCCTTCTTCATACCATCTTCTTCATTTTCATTACTACACATCAACTCAACTTCAATTTTTTTTCTGTGAAAGGATTTCTTTGCTGCTGTTTTCAGATTTTGTAAATCCTGCATATCTCCTTTTATTTATTTCTGCCAACTAATTGTCATTACTCATGTTAGATTGATGTTAGATTGATGTTTGTTGGATGAATTTATTGCATATCCTTCCTTCTCTCTCTCTCTCTCTCTCTCTCTCTCTATATATATATATATATATATATATATATATATATATATATATGTGTGTGTGTGTGTGTGTGAATTATTTGTGACATACTTTCATTGCTCATCCAAGTCTCATCCAAGTTTGAAGGTGAGTAGAAGTTTTATTGATTTTGTTTGTTGTTGTGATGGCTTGATGCAGTAGTAGTGTTTCTTCTTCTCTATTAAAGTTCTTACCAATATACCATGTTTTATTCTTATCTTAAATCAATGCATAGCATGTGTTTTATAAAAAGCCTCTAAGAAGAAAACAATTTTGTGGCCTTGCTTTGTTTTATGTTGCTGAGTTCGGTTATTATTGGACTCAAATATAGATGCATTTATGTTTTTAAAATCTCTATAAGATGTTGATATTTAGTGTTGGAGATTGGTATAGTGCATTAGGCATAAGTTAAAAAAAATGTAGTATGAATTATTGTTTTATATACATGCAATATTTGGTCTTTGAGCTTTGGTTTAATATGAAACTAGTGTATAGAATAAGTATTATGACAATATTATGGAAACATGTTCAGCTAGACAAAGTCTTGTACTTGTTTGAAATTTTAGTATGCCATATGTACATGTATTTTGCTTATATATGCTTTATATGAAACTAGTGTATAAAATAAGTATTATGACAATATTATTGAAACATGTTCAGCTTGACAATGTCTTGTACTTGTTAGAAATTTTAGTATGTCATATGTACATGTATTTGGCTTATATATGCTTTATATCAAACTAGTGTATAAAATAAGTATTATGACATTATTATGGAAATATGTTCAGCTTGACAAAGTCTTGCACTACAAGAATATATCCATTTCTTGACGGATTTAATATCAACTTACTGGCCGTTCTTGCAGCCGGTAAGTTTGTGGTCGCCTAAACCGCCGCAAAATGAAAAAAAGGCCACTAAATTAAAAAATATTATTTTTAAAACGCGTCAACCACTTAGCGGCGGCCTAAGCCGCCACAAAATATAGGCATACAGGCCTTGAAAATCGTTCCAGCACTTAGCGGCGGCCTAGGCCGTCGGTAAGTTGAGGCAAATTAAAAAAAATAATTTAATCAACAACAACATAACAAACTTCTTCCAACAACTTTCTCTCTTTCTTTCTCGGTTACTCTCTCTCTCTCTGAAATAAATGATATTTTTGCAATATTAGTCAAATATATTGAAAAAAGTAAGTTGATTGAAAAGATAACTCAAATGGTTTTTTTTCTTTTCTTCTTCACCCATCAATCCAACCAATTTGAGTTTATAAATAAATTAGAAAAAAAAACATTTCATCATCCTCCTAATCATCTTCAGCATCATCAACAACAAAACAATTCTTAACAAATTTTGTGTTGAAACGTTTGTCAAATCCCTACCTCCATTATTCTTTCGTCTGTTTGCCAAATCTCAGATCTATTGATTTTTGCCAGATCAAGGAAGGGAATGTGATGGTTGTTAAGGTTCTCGCCGGATCTGAGATTTGATTGGGGATTCATGTTGTTCAGCAGATGAAGTTGTTGGTGAAAAAAAGAGGATCGATTTTCAACAATAAATTTAACAGAGTTTTTTTTTCTTCAATACAATGTTTATGGATTGTTGTTGGGTACTGGATGTTGATTTAAAATTTGATATTATGTTCCATCTAATTTTAGTAGGATAATATTGGTATGCAATTTTCTGAATTTGTTAAAAAAATCAAAAGATGATAAGAACAAAGATTGACGGAGATGGTTGAGTTTTTCTTTTCACGTTTTTTCCTTTTTTTTTTAATTCACCAACAAAGATTGCGGCGGTCCAAAACCAGCCGATAATTTTGTGTCAGAACTTGTCTTTATTTTGCGGCCGGCTAAGCCGCCGGTAAGTGTTACCGGCCACGAATTTTGTGGCCAATCATGACTGCCGGTAAATTGGCCATATTTTCAACTTTGTGGCCGTTTTTCCCACTTTGTGGCTGCCAAATGCGGCACTAAATAGGCATTTTCTTGTAGTGTTGTACTTGTTAGAAATTTTAGTATGCCATATGTACATGTATTTGGCTTATATATGCTTTTAAAAAAAATCATGTTATTATTGTTGCAGTATAAGTTTATATATATGCAATATTTGGTCTCAGAGCTTTGGTCTAGTATTTTGCATTGTTTTAAGTATAAGTTTTTTTATTTTTCATTCTACTATGTGTATATAGTATGAATACACATAAGAAGAAAGTTTTGGCGGATCCCCCTTCAACTAATGATGAAGCTCAAAGAACCAAAGCTAGTTGGAGGGATCTTAATGTCACTTAAAGCTTCATCAAAACATGTATGGATCAAGTTACCAAGGGTGAACGTATTGGTACTAGTTTTACTAAGAAATGATGAAAAGACATTGTTTCGCAATTTAATGCCTTAATCGGAAGGAATTATGATAAGACAAAGTTGAAGAATAGGTATGATAGCTTGGGAAAAGAATGGAGAATATGGTATAACTTATTTGAAAAAGTTACCGAACTAGGGTGGAATCATGAGAAGAACACATTTTTGATGCTACAAATGAGTGGTGGGAGAGCAAACAATTGGTATGTGTATCACAAATATATTGTTTAATACAATTTGCAGTTGTAATCATATCTTTTTATATTATGATGGTTATGAATATGCAGGAAAACCCTCAATAAGGAAAGTTTAGAGACAAGGGACTTCCATTTGCTCACCAACTAACCACACTTTTCAAGGATGTAGTGGCTAATAGAGAGTTTGTTTGGGCACCATCAAGTGACATGTTACCACCTAATGGTTACTCCGATAATGATGACGATAATGATGTGTATCGTCCATGCCTAAAGAACTTTGGCTTGGGTGTGGAAGAAGGCTCGGGTGATAGTGAAGATGCAAGTGTTGGAACAACAACTGAATTTGCAAAAGTTAACTTGAATGTTTCACAAGGAGTTGTTAGCCAAACTAGTGGACAAAATAGAAAGAAAAAAAATTGGTGCTGAAAAGAAAGGCAAGAAAAAAGAAACTCCTTCATTAGCAATAGCAGAGACAACTAATGAAATTGCGGAGACTTGCAAGTCACAAAATGAGGCCATAACTAATGCTTCTGTTGGTGAAGTGATGGCTGAGATCTCTCTCATGGATGAAGTTACTTGCAATTTAGAATTTCACACATTGTGCTGTCAACTAATGATGTTTAAGCCAGCGAGGGAGATGTTTGTATTGCTGCAGGATTTTAAGGATGGATGGTTAATTTGGCTTAAGTTTGCAGCATACAACCATATGCCATTTATGAAGATGTAGCTGAATTGGCTTAAGAATTAACTTGTCTCTTGGACTTAGCTTATGTATTAGGACTTTCTTATGTGTTAGGACTTGCTTATGTCTAGCTACTTGTGTATTAGGAGTTGCTTATGTCTAGCTTAAGTCTTACTTGTGTGTTAGGACTTACTAATGTGTTAGGATTTGCTTATCCCTAGATTAAGTCTTGTGTATTAGGACTTACTAATATGTTAGAATTTGCTAATCTCTAGTTCAAGTGTTATTTATGTGTCAGATGCAGCTATTAAGAACTTGTTTATTTTGTATTTTGGTTAAGAATTTGAATGAAGTAGATTTCCTATGTTATAATTATTATGTCTGCTGTCATATAGAGCTAATATCTATTGTTTTTGTTGTGATACAAAGCTGATAATTTCTCTAGATTTCCTATATTATTATTATTATTATTATTATTATTATTATTATTTCTTCTGCTGTCATTATCTAAGTGCATTGTGTTTTTAACAATGTCAATTTATATAATGACAAAGTTCTTGTGTATTCAGCTGACATGTTGCTTTTCTATGTACATTGTGCTTTGCATTTATTTATGTACATTGTGCAATTTATATCTCATGTACTCTTCTCAACAGGTTGCATTTATTTAAGGGTTAGTGTACACAAGAAATTCATAGTACCCACATTGCTCTCCTGTTTCATTTATCTTTGAGTTTCTCAACTGAATTTTGCTCTCTTGTAACAGGTTACTCTCTATTGAAATGAATGGTTGGAATGAACCGTTGGAACAAAATACACAAGACGACGATGATATTTTTGAAAAGCTTCTCTTTTGGCTGCACGTTGGTGAGTATGCAGTAAATAATTTATGCAAAGAGCCGTGTAGAACTAGTGAACTAATAGGTCATTCATGGGTTCAAGAAATATTACAAGGGAATCCCACTCGTTGTTATGAGATGTTTCGAATGGAAAAACATATTTTTAACAAATCACGTACTGAATTAGTGGAATATGGTTTAAAGTCTTATATCGTATGATAGTTGAAGAAATGGTTGCAATGTTTCTAGTCATCGTAGGCCATGGGGTAGGAAATAGAATGATTCAAGAAAGGTTTCAACACTCGGGTGAAACAGTAAGTAGACATTTTCACCGAGTTCTTCATGGGGTAGGCAATAGAATGATTCGAGAAAGGTTTCAACACTCGGGGTGAAACGGTAAGTAGACATTTTCACCGAGTTCTTCATGCCTGCCTTAAGTTGTCCTTCAAATATATCAAACCCGAAGATCCTATGTTTTGTGATTGTCATGCCAAATTAAAAAATGACCAACGTTATTGGCCTTTTTTTAAGAATGCTATATGAGCGATTGTGGTACACATGTGTCATGTGTAGTTAGTGCCAGTGACCAAACCAGGTTTATTGGAAGAAAAGGACATCCAACACAAAATGTCATGGTTGTATGTGATTGGAATATGTGTTTCACTTTTGTAAGCTTTAAGCACATGATATATTCTCTTTTGTTGTGGTAGGGACCTATTCTTGGTCACATGGATAATTTTTTCAAAATGTTTGTTGTTTAGTGTTGTGTGTAGTGGGTATTGTGTGTAGGGTACCCATGTTTGTATGTGTGGGGATTTATAGGGGATAGTGACATGTGTCTCATGGCTAAAAAATTCATTTGTTTGATTTACAGGAATTCCAATTTCTTCACTGTAGTTTTTCACCATGGAGGTGAATTTGTGAAGGAAAACAATATAATCTTTTACAGAGGTGGGCGACAAACAGTTGTCAATGGTGAAAAATTAAATGATTGGAGTAAATCTCATATGAACAATTTAATTAGGGGGTGGGGTTATGAAGAGGATAGTTTTAGGATTTTGAGTAGATTTGTTGAGTATGAAGACAAATATTTTCAATTTATTTTCAACTTTTGTTATGAATACATTATGTGCAATTGGAAATACTTGTAATCATTTAAAGTCAACAATACTTTTGGAAATAACTGTCACGACCTAAACTCACATCGTGACCGGCGCACGAACTAACACTAGTCCGGCAAGCCTAATAACCAAACTTAACAATCAATAAATATAAAATTTCCAAAATGACCACTCACTTCAAAATAATATTCATAGTGTCCTCTGTAATTGCAACGTTTATAAAATCAAGATAAATCTTGTTTCCAGACTTGCATGATTGGCCAGAACTTTAAAAACGACTTTAAAGAGAATATAAAAAAAAAAATCAGTAAAATGAGTTAAATAATTAGATAAAACATTGCGAGAGAATCGAGAGATGGCTCCATCTCGTTGATAGCCCTTTCCTCCTAAGAGCGGCCTCTCACTTAGTGGCGGCTCCATCTAACGGATAGCCCTTTTCTCGTCGATTCGAAAAACACGTCATCAAATTATATCGATCATTACAATTCTAAAACCGGGAGCTAGCTCCATCTCGTTGATAGCTCTTTCCTCCTAAGAGTGGCCTCCCTTAGGGGTAGCTCCATCTTACGGATAGCTCTTTTCTCTCGACTAATGAAACATCAAATCTATCGATTAGGAAGTCTACATCTCGTTGATAGCCCTCTTCTCCTAATGGCGGCCTTTCCATATGGGTGGCTCCATCTAACGGATAATTCTCCCTAACCGAAATTTTATTACTAGGTGCACCTAGGTTGCCGTCATTATAATTGTGGTTCTCAAAATATATCTTTTAAAACCATGTTTCAACACATTTTCAAAACCTTTGTCGAAATACCTAAAATCAATTTCAACATATATCAACCATAAGTAAAAATCAATTTCAAACAGAGAATATCAACATTTTTCCAAAAACATATATCTCAAAACCATATTTCTCAATACATCAAATGTATTCCAAAGTATATAACTCAAAACTCAAATTTCACATCTTATACTAAATAGCTCATAAGTAATATAAATAGAAACTGAAATTAGAGCTCGACAGGGTGGATCCCTGGTCCTACGTATCCCTAAATAATTAGGGAATCAGAGCCACGTAGTTCTCTAAGTTTCGTCAAACAGCCTTTAAACTAAACTGACCGTACTTTGAAAACTTATACCAAAAATAATCTTTACAACAACGAAGGAAACCATATATGATAAAATATTCATCCTAAATCAATTGTTAGTCATACACGGAGCTCTACACGCACATCTACAACTGAAAATAATAGTAGAATATTCATATCTCATTTCGCGTATCATTTCCCAATATATTCACATATACTACATTATCTCTTTAAGGTTCTAAATCTAATCAAGGAAAATGATTAAATTTCTTCTAGCCAATCAAACTATTCCCAGTGTTTAGATTTCAAGACCAAGGGACTAAACCTCCAAAATCCTACACACAACTAACAACATTCAGATCATGTGTTCTAGTATGTTCAAGCTAATACATAGCAACTCCGTTTTTAAACGTACACAAGATTCTATTTAGCACATGACTTGCAATGATAGAGTTGAAAGTCTAACTTATAGCAGCAACTTCTCAACTAGCTTTCCAAGAATTGATCTTTTCTAACATTTTAATTGTATAACTAACAATTTCATATCGGTCCAAAATTTCTAATATATAAAGAAGACTATTTAACTCATGAATTGAGATTAACAAAATTCTAGCCCATAACATTTCAAAGTTGAGTACTTACTTTTCCTACTATACTTCTCAATGAGATTGATATTAAAATCCCTAAATCTTTTTACATGCACATCATTCACATAACACTAACATTTAGGTTTTACTATACTAACTATAAATCAATCATAATAAGAACTCACCTTATCTTTTTGAAGGTGATTCTTGATAGAAAAGTGGAGATGGTGAAGAAAAGATAAATCTCTAGCACTTATAACCTTTATTAACCCTCTTCTTCTTTACTAACTTGAATTTATAGCTCTAATTAGACGCAGGATCAATAATCTTCATGAATCTATCACATAAAAAAATCTTATTTTTATGAGAATGGAAGAAAGCAAAAGAAATGGAGGTTCTGGGAGTTCACCGAGAGAGAGACCCAAAAGGGAAAGTTTTTTCTTTTTTTTTTTAAATGGACCTAAGTACTTTTTCTTATATTGACAAGCACCCTTAAACTTCCACTTTATTACTCTTGTGCCATTAATGTCTTTCACTAAAAAAATTCTATCTTAATTACTAATTGAGATTAATAAAGCAAATTATCATAAGTTATTAATTAATTATATAGGATATTACATTCTACCCCCCTTATAAAAATTTCGTCCTCGAAATTTCGCACTATTTGACAATCTAAGCTTCCGCTGCGTACTCTGATCAACTAATAGTTCTACTTGCTATTTTAAGCGTTAACATTTTCCTCCCTAATCTTTGCACACACATTCACAAATGGGATTACGACTGTTTATATACACAAAAATGCTATCTAACCGACTAACAAACTATGCCGGTTGTAACAACTAACTAACCGCTAACGTCTAACTAACAAATGCAGAAAAACATAACAGAACCAAGTTCAGAACCTACATTGACTTCAGAGGCTATGAGGGTTAGAGGCTACTACGTTAGAATGCCCCTGCATCTGAGACTGAAAACATGAGAAGCTGAGAACGTTCCACAGGTTGAACACGTTCAGGGCTTGAATCACCAAACTTACGGTATCTATGTACCACATGGGAATAACATTTACTCCATATATTGATACATCCTGTTATCACTTAATTTCATACTCTTAAAATATCTACAACTTAAAAAAATAGTAGAATATTCATATCTCATTTCGCGTATCATTTCCCAATATATTCACATATACTACATTATCTCTTTAAGGTTCTAAATCTAATCAAGGAAAATGATTAAATTTCTTCTAGCCAATCAAACTATTCCCAGTGTTTAGATTTCAAGACCAAGGGACTAAACCTCCAAAATCCTACACACAACTAACAACATTCGGATCATGTGTTCTAGTATGTTCAAGCTAATACATAGCAACTCCGTTTTTAAACGTACACAAGATTCTATTTAGCACATGACTTGCAATGATAGAGTTGAAAGTCTAACTTATAGCAGCAACTTCTCAACTAGCTTTCCAAGAATTGATCTTTTCTAACATTTTAATTGTATAACTAACAATTTCATATCGGTCCAAAATTTCTAATATATAAAGAAGACTATTTAACTCATGAATTGAGATTAACGAAATTCTAGCCCATAACATTTCAAAGTTGAGTACTTACTTTTCCTACTATACTTCTCAATGAGATTGATATTAAAATCCCTAAATCTTTTTACATGCACATCATTCACATAACACTAACATTTAGGTTTTACTATACTAACTATAAATCAATCATAATAAGAACTCACCTTATCTTTTTGAAGGTGATTCTTGATAGAAAAGTGGAGATGGTGAAGAAAAGATAAATCTCTAGCACTTATAACCTTTATTAACCCTCTTCTTCTTTACTAACTTGAATTTATAGCTCTAATTAGACGCAGGATCAATAATCTTCATGAATCTATCACATAAAAAAATCTTATTTTTATGAGAATGGAAGAAAGCAAAAGAAATGGAGGTTCTGGGAGTTCACCGAGAGAGAGACCCAAAAGGGAAAGTTTTTTCTTTTTTTTTTTAAATGGACCTAAGTACTTTTTCTTATATTGACAAGCACCCTTAAACTTCCACTTTATTACTCTTGTGCCATTAATGTCTTTCACTAAAAAAATTCTATCTTAATTACTAATTGAGATTAATAAAGCAAATTATCATAAGTTATTAATTAATTATATAGGATATTACAATAACTACAACCATTTCATTAGATGATAAAGTTGTGATACAACAATTAGAACATAACATTTCACCTTAACACTTAATTACATGATAGTAGATTCATGATCTAAGAAACTAAATTCATGAACTTTTAATAAAACTATTACATTGATTTGTGTACCATAGCAAATAAGATCACACCCATCATGATCACAACTATTACAAATTTACTAAACTTCTTCCCAATTTCCTTTCCAATTTCCCTACCAAATTCCCTGCCAAATTGAATCTCAAACTCCTTCATGAATTCAAAGTTTGTGCTATTTGTTGCAGACCTTTGTTTACCATTCACATCATCCACTTCATCATCCCATACCAACAAATCACAACTATCAAACTGAAAAGAAAAACATTAATCAACAATTTAGTTTTTCAAATTTATGAGCAATAAAATCACAACTATCAAACTAAATTCGTATAACTTACCCCCATTATTTCGACATTTCCCAAAATTTTCTCTTTGAGTTTTGGACTATGAAGACCACATCCACATCTGGGTAAATTGACACCACTTGCATTTGCAATGGATGAATACTTACTACCTTCCATTTTCGAAAACCATAATCCCCAAAACAATGAAATTGATTAATCAGGAAGTTAAAATTGATGAACACGATGGAAAAGAAGCAACAAAAAAGAGGAATGGAAGAATAGATGGGAAGAATCGATGGAGTACCAAAAATTTGGGGTGTTAGAAGAATTGATTATGTTTCAGTAAAATAAAATAATAATAATTAAGTGATGTGGCATTAAAATTTAATTTAAAATTAAAAAATCCACCTCGACAAGGAGGTTGTGACACGTGGAGATTCCTTCCTAGTCAGCTGACATGGTGTGCACTAGGGATGGCAGCCAGACCCAAACCCGCGGGGCCCACCCGCACCCGCACCCGAGTCAACGGGTGAAAACCCGAGTTGACTGAGTTTGGGTTCGGGTGCGGGTGTGGGATTACTCAAACCCGCACCCGAAACCACACCCGTTTATACATGAAATTACATAAATACCCCTAAGTATATATAAGTGTAAAATTAGGGTTTCACTCATTCCTTCACTTCACACTTCACAGATAACTCAGTATTCAGTAACGGCAGCTTCTCTCATTCCTTCACTTCACGCACGGCCGCTTCTCTCTTTCACTCGACCTCACTCCTCCTCCTCCTCTGTCGTCGATCTTCATTCACTCCTCCGCCTCCTTCACTGACGGCGGCCGCCTCTACTCCTCCGTCTCCTTCACTCAAGGCGGCCACTTCTCACTCCTCTGTCTCCTTCACTCTTCGTTTCCTTCACCTACCAGGTATTACAATATATTCTTCTATCTTTTCTATACTAATTTGTTACATAATCAGATTTTTGTTAAGTTTTCATTTTGTTACCTAATTTGATTTTTTTATTTTGTTACTTAATCTGATTTTTTTTAATTTTGTTTCCTAATATGATTGTGATTGATAAATCCATTTTCCTAATCTTCTTGTGATTGCTGATTTTTTATTTAATTTTGATTTTCCTAATCTTGATTTGGTTTCCTAATTTGATTTTGATAACATTCAGTATACCCAACGCCATTATCCTAGGACTATATTTTTCTTCTTTATTTGTTGTTCGTTGCTGTTACTCCTCCTGTTTTCATGTGTTTTTGCTTGGTGGGGCTTGTTCATTTTATCATGCGTTTGTAGTTTCTATCAATTGGTTTGTGTTTGTAGTGATACTTTGTATCCTTTGTATTAATTATCTTTTAGGCCACTGTGTACATCCTGTACCAAGTTGAGCAATTAATAAATTTTTACAGTTAAAAAAAAATAGTAAGGGTATAAAGTTTGAATCTTTGATCATAGACCATATGAGATACCCTTATTCTGATTTGCTTGTTTATAACTACATGCTTTCATAATTTCTAAATTTATTTTTGCTTGTTTGTAATAGGTCAAATGGATCAAGTGAACACAACCCCGGAAGGAACATCTAATCCTACACAAGAAAGTTCATGTCAACCAACTCAAGTGAACACAACCCCGGAGGTATCTTCTAATCCGAGTCCGACACCTGATGTTGGGAAACAAGAAGAAATTGATACAAGCTTAGAACCTGCTTGTTTATAGGAACTTCTAAAGTTGCAGACAATGTTGTGAAAACCAGACCGGACCGGCCGGTTCAACCGGTTGGACCGGAAACCGGACACAGCACCGGTCCGGATAAGAGGACAGAACCGTTAGTCTGCAGAACCGCCGAAAAAAGCGTAAAAACCGGTATGAACCGGTGCGAACCGGTGAACCGGTCCCGGTTCTGGAAGACCGGCCGGTTTCAGCTTAGCTTCGAAAAACAGCAAAATTCATTTATTTTTTCTTCAGTTTTTCACTTTTTCTTTTTTATTTTGCTTCCTTTTTCAATTTTTTGAAACAAAAAACTCATTATTTCATTCCATGGTGATTTGAAGTTAATATTCATCTTTGTAACCATGAAAGGAAGAAAATAGTTGAAGAATTTTTTCAATAAAAGTGGTAAAAGTAAATATAGATAAAAGAGGAAGGAAGAACATTGGTTCACAATCTATAATACTTTTCTTCATGTTTTGTGTTGAGTGAAAAATCAAACTAGTATGAAAGTGGGAAGAAGAGATAAACATGAAGAACATGATAGAGAGAAATTGTAAAAAAAAAAAAAAAAGGAAAGAAAAAAGAAGAGGGTGGGGCGGCTGTGTTTGAGAGAGAAATGAGATAATCTTTTGATATTAGGGTTATAATACAAAACTTATGTGGGCTTGGGCCAAGTAAATTTAATAACATAAAAACTAACTTTTTGTATATTAATCAATATTTTTTCTTTCTTTTTTATTTATCAAATAAAAATTAATTTTTGTTATTTTTTTATGGCTGTTTTTGTTACTTGTATAGATTTAAAATATTTGTCATAATATTTTTGTTTATTTGATATGAATTTATGCATTTTATGTGAATGAATTTGTTAATGTTACTTTGTTAATTTATTTATTAGCTATGAAATAGGAAAATTGGACGAACGGTTCAATGTAAACGGTTCAATAACGGTTGAACCGGTCCGACCGATTAAACCGTGAACCAGTGACCAAACCGGTTCGAGCTCCGGTCCGGTTCTTAAAACATTGGTTGCAGAAGATTTTGCTACTGTGTTGAATGAAATGGAGTCTGACGATGAAGGTATTTTACACTATATTTGTTTAAAAGTTTTAAGCTATATTGATGGCTTATTTTAACTTCAATTTACTTATTAATACAGCTGAATTGGTGGAAAGTTCTTCGGGTTACCATTTTGAAGATTAGAAATCATTTTTTCTATGCTTTAACATGGTGAGTATTGAGGTTAGCTACTTAGCTTTGATTAACACTACTTGTTTCAATATTGCTTTAACATGGTGAGTATTGAGGTTAGCTATTTAGCTTTGATTAACACTATAGATTATGAACTTGTGCTTTGTGAATATGGAATATGTTTAGATAATCACAAGTAAACTAAAGTATATGATGAGAAGCTATCTTGTGCTTAATGTTAAAAAATGGAAATGTTCAAACTGTGAATCAATAAGTGCTTTAAATATAAGTTAATACTTGCTGTTATTTTTATAAGCCGTGTGCACTACACACATTCTAAATGTGTTGTTTTACATGAGAAACTTGTAAATAATTTTGGTACTTGTTTATCTGATAAGAAAACATTCATTGCTTATTGACTCACAGCATGTTAGAGTGTTGTAGTTGTAGAATTTTGATAAGTTATTTGTATTCCCTCTTTGTATTCCCTGTGTCCTTTAATTGATTCACCAGATTGTTAGTCACTATTTTTTTTAATCCGATGTTGTGTCATGCAGGCTTATATTGAGAAAGAGGACAGTAAGAAGTTGAAGCAAAAGTTGAAACACCACTTGTGTTTGAATTTCTTTGGAAGAATTAAAGATTATGTTACCATGTTGCTTTTGGAAAGTTGTAATTTAATTGTAGTATTGTAGAACTTAATTTAAATTCTAATGTTACCATGTTGAAGACCTTAATTTTAATTGTGATGTTACCAAACTTGATGGAAAGTTGTAATTTAATTTCTTTGAGAGACCTTGATGGAATGCTTGTGGAAATTAGTGTTTCAATATTAATTAATGTTGTTGAATTTTGTGTGTTCATGCTTTGGGTGAAAAAACCTGAACCCAACGGGTGTGGGTCTGGGTGTTAATTATGCTGAATTTTGTGTTTTTGTTGCGGGTTCGGGTGTGGGTGGAAAAACCCGAACCTAACGGGTGTGGGCGTGGGTGTTAATTTGCCACCCAAATAGACTATGGGTTCGGGTGCGGGTGACACCCGATATTTCAGGTGTGGGTTTGGGGAGTGTCAAACCCGCACCCGTGGGCACCCGTTGCCATCCCTAGTGTGCACCCAGGGGGAATCTAAAAAATTTGACTTTGCAAGGGGGAACCCTAAAGAAATATTTTGCAGGGGGTTAAAACAAAACACGCTCACTTTGTTGGGGGGTAAAGACCTATTTACCCTTCAAATTATCCAAACAACATCAAATTTTGAGAATCATTTTTACATCAATATATCCAAACATAAATCAATTCTATTCAACTGACTTTTAACTAAAATCAATTCTGTCAAACTCAATTCTGTCAAAATCAATTCTACCCACCGCAGAACCAAACACATACTATGTGTAGTTTTCCTTTAAAATTAAAAAGTTGCTTATTCAATCAAAAATAATGTTTGGCCTAACTTCTCATTTTAAGGAGAGAAAAAAGCAAAAATAAGTCAGGTCAAACGGTACCTATACATTAAATATAAGCAAATGTCAACTCATCTATCTATATTTAGGGTATGTTTGGATTAGCTTATTTTCAATTTGGTCGAACTTATGCAAATTTGGTCAAACGGTGTTAATGACAAAATTGACGGAAAGGACCAACTTATGCAAACGGTGGAAACATAAGGGACTAAATTGAAACTTTTAAAACATAAGGGACCAAGTTGAAACCTAAAATAAACATAAGGGACCAAATGTTGAATTAAGCCTACTTTTTTTTGACAAAAACTTATAAATAATACATAAAAACTTATTTATTTGTATAAGTTATTTTGCATAAACTCGAAAATAAGCTCAACTCATTTAATTTTATTATTAGTCAGACTCAGAGATGCAATACAAGGAGGAACACTATATAAAAGTCGGTGACTATTTCAATAGTCGTCCTTGCAAGCGTGTGAACAAGCATATTTGTTAGTTGCTTTAAGTTGGACAAACTAGATAAGCTATCTCTTTTTTTTTGGTAGGTAGCCTAGTGGCTTGAAATTCTACCTTAAAGGTGGATAAGTGGAGTGTCTGAGGTTCGAACCCCGGCTCCTGCAGATATAGTGCGATGTCCCAATCAATTGAGCTAAGCTCATGGAGACACTAGTTAAGCTATCTCTAATACTAAAAATAAGAGAAAAATCATAACTTTTTTTTAGAATACTTAACTATTATTTTTAATAAGTGTGAAAATTATTTTTATATTTTATAATTAAAGTCGGTGGAAGTATTCTGCAACATTTAACGATCAATAATCTAGAAAAGTACCTATACTGTAACAACTACAAATAAGTACTCTCATCATTTTTTCTTACCTTACCGCATTTGTAGGAAATATTTTGTTTCTATTTACTTGTTGTTTTCAAAGTTCACTTCAATATTTATTATTTGTTTGTCGTTAATATCTGACTACGGTCTGACAAGTGTACTAGTTTGTCGTCGAGTAATAATTCACACTCTAGGTGTCTAGAATGAGTTCGTATCCACAAGGATCGTGCCAAAGCTTCGTTAGCGTTATTTAAGTTGTTGGTTTTGCATTCGCTTTGGTTTTGGAAAAAGGTTTTTATAAAAGTAACGATATGCTTGCAGAAAATAAAGATAAATGATTCAATAAATATAGAGGCTAGGTATGGTGGTTGGACTCACTCCCTTCTTCTTACTTGGCATGAAGGGTGTATAACATAGTTATTCAGATTATTATTCGGCGGTGACTTTTCCTTCATTGTAGTAACACCTTACTGTTACACTATGTATATTGAAGTTTCTCAACGCTAACAACTAAGGTACCTACGAGAGCCTAACCTCAATGTGTCACATACCCTAATTACTAGGTGAGTTATTCATTACACATGCATTATTATCTTCACCAATTGCCTCTAGGTCCTAGTATCGGGCTGTTCAGCTTCTAAGTGCTTAGTTCACACCTAGTGCATGATTCCTCCTCTAACCGCTCAGTTCACGACAAGTTCAGGATGTTACCGTCTCTATACACCTAGCATTATTTAATACTAGTTCCGGACCATATTAAGTTAATACCTAATATCTATGGGCGCTCCCGCTTATCCGGCCAGATTACGAGAAACGTTATTAAAGTGCAAGAAAGTAAATAACAAACATAATACTGAATAACATTTATTATAACTTTGACTCAATCACAGACTCCAAATATTCATAGGGGAGGTCATCTTCTTCACCACAACCTAAGGCATATAATATAAAGACTACATATTTAAATTACAAAAGAAATTATAACCTAAATACAAAAGCCTAAAGAAAACATATCTTGCTAAGTTAGTTTTCCCGTAAGGGGAGAAAACTATCCCCTTAGAGCTATTTCTGAATGATTTAAACAATGGGAGGAGAGCTCTATTTATAGTTTTCGTAATGGGCCTCAGCACGCCATCGTACTGCGATAGGTCCATCGCAGTACGATGGGAAGATTCAGTTCAATTTTATAACTGATCATGTGCATTTCATCAGCTTGGTCGCCAAGTAATGTCATCGTGCTGCGATGAGTGCCATCGTGCTGCGATGAACAAATATTTTCCAGATTTATTTCTTCTGTTTTCTTGGCCAACAAGCAGCTCCCATCGTGGCACGATGGGAGCCATCGTGCTACGATGATCAGCACATTTTCTTCACTTTTTGGGCTTTTTCTTGTCTTTTTGCATTCTTGACTCTGTCTTGATGCTTTTCTTGGATTCTGTAGGTTTTCCTTCGTATTTGGGTCTGTCTTGGTTATTTTACTACTAAAACTAATACTAAAAATACTGACTACGGTCTGGCAAGTGCACCAGTCTGTCGTCGAGTAATAATTCACACTCTAGGTGTCTAGAATGAGTTCGTATCCACAGGGATCGTGCCGAAGCTTCACTAGTGTTATTTAAGTTTGGATAGTTTGCATTCGCTTTGGGTTTTGAAAAAGGTTTTTAATAAAAGAGCGTAATGCTTGCATAAATAAATAATAGATTCAGAAACATAGAGGATATGTATGGTGGTTGGACTCTCTCCCTTCTTCATATTTGGCATGACCGGTGTATAACATAGTTATTTAGATTAATGTTCGGCGGTGACTTTTGCTTGTTGTAGTAACACCTTATTGTTACACTATGCCTATTAAAGTTTCCCTACGTTCATAACTAAGGTACCTACGAGAGCCTAACCTCGATGTGTCACATACCCTAATTACTAAGTGAGTTGTTTATAAACATGCATTATTATCTTCACCAATTAACCTCTAGATCCTAGTATCGGGCTATTCATCATCTAAGTGCTCAATTCACACATAGTTCATGATTACTCCTCTAACTGCTCATTCACGACTAGTTCAGGACGTTACCGTCTTTATACACCTAGCGTTATTTACTACTAGTTCCGGACCATATTAAGTTAGAAACCTAATATCAATTTTATGGGCGCTCCCGCTTATCCGGCCAGATTACGAGAAACGTTATTAAAGTGCATGAAAGTAAATAACAAACATAATACTTAAATATCATTTATTATAACTTAGACTCAGTCACAGACTCCAAACATTCATTGGGGAGTTCATCTTCTCCACCACAACCTAAGGCATCTATTACAAAAGACTACATATTTAAATTACAATAAAGAAATTATAACCTAAACATAAAAGCCTAAAGAAAACATACCTTGCTGAGTTAGTTTTCCCGTAAGGGGAGAAAATTATGCCCAATAGAGCTCCTCTGAACCTCTCCTTATAGTAGAGAGTGTTCTACTATTTCTGAATGATTTTAACAATGAATGGGAGGCTCTATTTATAGTTTTCGTAATGGGCCTCAACAAGGCATCGCACCACGATGAAGCCATTGTACTGCGATGTGAAGATTCAGTTCAATTTTATAACTGATCCTGTGCATTTCATCAGCTTGGGCGCCAAGTTATGTCATCGTGCTGCGATGTGCTATATCGTGCTGCGATGGACAAATTTTCTTCAGATTTATTCTTCTGTTTTCTTGGAGAACAAGCAGCTTCCATCGTGGCACGATGGAAGTTATCGTGCTGCGATGGAATGCTCATTTTCTTCACTTTTTGGGCTTTTTCTTGTCTTTTGGCATCTTGGACCTTGTCTTGATGCTTTTTCCTGCTTTTGTAGGTTTTCCTTCGTATTTGGGCATGTCTTGGTCATTTTACTACTAATAATAATACTAAAAATACCATAGAAATTCCTGTCATCACAACCCCAAACTTAAATTGTTGCTTGTCCTCAAGTAACATGCTGTCAGACAAGATCGTTAGAGAAATAAGAGATAAATAAAGATGATAGGAATTTCACAACCTTGCTTGTATTTCAGCAATGGTACCGCTGATTTCTTACCGCTACGATCATGCTCAGTCCTGCTAGGCTCAGGAGACGTCAATAGTAGCAAATCAGACAAATGCCCGCAAGAGTCTATGTTCAACTTTTTCTCTCTCTCACATTTGTGTTCTTCGCTCATAATTGAAAGGGTTATCTCTCAATCATCGTACAACCTGCCATTTTACCATAGGCTTGCAAGAATTCTAAGCAACCAGTCAAAATTCAATATTCATGCATTATTGGAGGTCTTTTAAGGGTTATAACGTGGCTTAGGTCAAGGTAGGACATTTTTGGGAATAGTAGGCTAAACATTGGAGTTAAGTTCTACTTTGTTGTTCCTTTTTGTGTACGCAACCTTTGTTCCTTAGGGTGCCTTTTTGTGTTGGTATTGGAGATTAAGAACCGGATGTGTCTTTGTATGGTTCTTTTCTATCACTTTCTTTGCCCTTTGGCTCTTTCTTTTGCCCTTTGGCTCTTTCTTTTTCATTCAATTTTTTGAAGAGACTATTTTTTTTAGGGAATTTTTTATGTTTTCCCATCCCTTTTTCATTTATTTTTTTTCTTTTTGTAGTGATAGTTCTCCGTATACCCACCCCAAACTTAAACATTGCTAGTTCCATGAGCAACCCCAAACTTATTTTGTTGCAAAGACTTTGAGAACTATTACCTTAACTTCAAAGAGGGTAATTTCATTGTTTCTCTGGTCTATAGGCTTGTAATGTGGTTTGTCACCGAAACAAAAGGGATAATTATTTTTTACGGCTCAAAATTGGCTAGCAAAGGATAATATAATAAAGGGTGGCTTGAAAAGGCTCTGGGTTATAACAAACAATTGCCTCAATGCATATAATATCAAATCAACTAGTCAGCAGAGAATTAGAGCAAGTTCTAGAAAATAAACAAGTGCACGGTACTCTCATAGTAATTCGAAAGAAAGTGGTAATACCGTTTGGAAATATTTGGCTCAAATCCTCACATGGCTTAGGTATCTGAAAGTTGAACACTTGTCTCACAGACACCAGCTTCATCACTCGTTTCTTTGTCTCCCGAACTTCGCACTTCGGAGCAATCACCCTTGGTTTCTGTATGAAGGCGTGAAATTCGGCTCATCAGAATTTATAACTCACTTCGCCGCAATCTTACCTATAACAGTTTATCATGCACTAGATAATAAACAGCAAACAGTTATTTAATTTTTTGTAAGTTTGAATAAGGGCTGTTTACAGATGAAGATGACATGCAGAATTCTAGGCATACAACTCATCACAACTCACATCTGATTCTATTCTATGTATCTATATCAAATTCAGTTCAAGAATGAATCAAGAATGTGGAGAGAAACTGAAGCTTATGTAGAAAAATTAAGCAAGCTGTATTGGATCAAGTACAACGGCTAGTTTTTACTCTCTAAGGGATATATCTTCAAGCCAAAACCTACACTTAAGCTGCATCTATAAATAGCATTAAGATCAATGCTCATAAGCACGAGTTCTTTCAAGCAATCCAAGCTATTAAAAAAAAGCATTTCAATCTCTCAGCTCATAACTCTTTTAGTTACTCTCGTTCTCTGTTGTTCATTAAAAAGATCTTAGATCTTATCATCTAGAATAGAGTATTGTCACTCTAAGCTTCTCATTTTGTATTGTGGTTAAATTTAAGCTTAGAACCAAATCTATTATCATTGTAAAAAGGCTCAAGTCAATACGTGACTATTGATTGAGTGATTAGTCAGATTTGACTAAAGAAAGATCAAGTTGTAAGTGCTTGGGATTTGATCTTAGGACTAGATCAAGGAAGTATTGTAATCTTGGATTTGTAAGATCAGAAGATTATAGTGGATAAACTCATATGAGGTGAGGAGTGGACGTAACCGGAAGTTTAGGGGTGAACCAATATAACTTTTGGTGTTGATTTCTTCAATTCCCTTATCTTTTATTTTATCACAAATATTGTTCACACACTACACATGCTTTCAAGATCATTCTTAGAACGATCTTGATCTCTGTTTATTAAGTTAAAATTTTTAAATGTACACAATTCAAACCTCCTTTTCTTGTGTAAAATTGTGCTACTTCGGATAAAACAGAGAAAATGTAGTAAGAAAGCACTAATAACTTGACTTATAAGCAAACTTTATTTAATAAAAATACTATTAGAAAATATGCATATTTTAAAGCTATCAGTCATGAACAATATTTTTTTGTTTTGTGATTTTCCCTTTTCTATCATGAAAGGTTATAAAATAATAAAAATTGGTAAAAAAAATATAGAATGAATTCTTACGATTTCTAAATTGTATGTGACCTTCTTACTAAATGTGCTATAGGGGCGTATTAACGCATTGTAGTACGTAAAAAACATTTAATAATTATTTCAATTTTAGGAAAGTCTTATTAGAACTCTATAAGTGTTAAAAACTAATTAAATGATGTAAGTAGAACTTGATACATGTGGAACACTTGGAAAATATGACTAAAATGGAAAAGTTTGTTTGTATTATGATTATTGTTCTTTTCCTATTTCTTGTATCAACAAGCTCTCAATGTAAGCATTTTTATATCCTTTGCAAATTTTCTTCTTTACTTTGTACACAATATTTTATTCCATTTTAGTAACATTAATTTTTTTTTTCTCTTTTTAGATATTTCATGTGTTGATAAAGGTGGTTGTCCAAACTTATTTTGCCCATATCCTAGGAAAATTAAGTGTGTCAACAAGTTTTGTACTTGTGGTTAATTAATTATAAAGCTCCATAGAATATCTGCCAGAATATCTCATGAGTTGTTATTATGTAGTTACTATAATGGCAATTAATAATTTATTTTTCTTTTAGCTGTTTAAATTCGATCCACGAATCTTGTAATCTTGTACTTTAATATGATGCAATTGAAATGAAATAAAGCATCAAAGAATATTATTTATATTTTCGTGTCCATCTTGCCATTTTTTATTATGCTTACTTGACGTTTAATTGAATTTGAATTTTTTCTCCTTTCCATTGAAATCCACCCTCTGTGACATCCTAAATCCAAAGACATAAACATTGAATGACTAAATTATTTTATTGAAAAAACTCTTTGAGATGCATTTCATAGTGGCGAAAAACATATAAAAAAATAAAATAATAAAAAAATTTATTACCACAACGAGTTTAAGGTACCATATTTGGACTAAGACCTCACAATTAAATATAACTAAATTGAATAGTTCTTATAACAATAAAATAGGATATGACTTCTATTTTTCTTCAAAAATACATTATAGTCATTATAATTAAAATAAGATAGTAAATACATGATTGTATAACTGATAACCTCGAAAACGTACGAGATTATCGTTGTAATAAAAAGAGTATCAATACATGAAGACTAATAAAGAAAAGAAGAGTGTGCGTGCGTATTAAACTGGTTGCTTAGAAATGATAGTCTAAGCTGGAGTTGATTCGGTTATTTATCATGGATGGTTCTGACGATGAGATGAATTCTTGGAATTTATGGGGGAAAAGGTACCTATAAGATTGTTAGCAGTCCAACGCTCAAGTCAGTATTTAAAAGAGGTAATGAAGAGAATGAAATTGGCGGCGAGATATGTCATAACTAGGAATTGATGTATGAATGCTTATATAAGAGAATAATTGGGTTTACAGCAAGGTGGGGTCCCCTATGTGTAGAGGATCAGCCACACATGACACTTGAATTGTCCTTTACTTTTGAGACACGTTTTGGTATGGGAGACAGTTGGCCTGTACTCGTGCTCGTATGTTGAACCTGTGGTCATTGTGCCAAATGGTTGTCCTTATCGCATTGTAATGGGCTTTGATGTATGTTGGATTTTTGGCCGATCAGGAACAATACAATGCTTGTATAAGCACGTGCATACTCATAGTAAGATAGCAATAACAACTACACAATAGCATTACTCAAAAAATAACTAATAGAATATGTCTAAAATACCCCTTCTAGAATGACTAGAAGATTCATTATTTTCTTATCCTCAAGATCCTATCATAGTACTTATCCTTATATATACCCGCAACTTGATAAAATACTTATACCCATTTTCATATCCGCATGGGTAATCACTTTTGTATTCGTGTTTATATACTATGAGTACTTAAGTACTCATAGCTGTAGTTATTACCCGCATTTTTTTCAAAAATAAATCGATTCAATTATAAAATATCAAATCATTTTAATATGATTAAATATTTTTGAAAAACTCTAATGTTGAATTATGATAATTATAAAAAAAAATCAAAATGCGGATAATTGTTCGGCCGCAAGATAAGTAAAATCTTACTAAAAATTTGCGAATAATTCAAACAATTTTCAAAATCATTTGCGGATAATTTTCTATACATGTACTCGTATTCAAAATACAAATTTTTACTCTAATTATAAATTTATTTTTTGTGGATACCAATGGAATGCGGGTTAAATTGTCATCCCAAATTATATAAGATGTGTACAAAATATGAAGACAGTTCAGAATTGAAGTGAAAGTGTTAATAAAAGTGATTATTGTAAATGAATCTTGCTAACTAGTGCATCCGGTGCACTAGTTAAGAAATCTAAAAGTAGTAAATTTTATATTGAAGAAAATATAACTTTTACTTTAAAAAAATTGGCTACACAAATTTCAAGACAATTTTATCATTTTAAATTCTTTAATTAATGCAAAAGGTGCGATGTTTAGCATTTGTCATTGTATATTACTGTTCTTTCATCCTTGGTAGGACGAGAAGTACAAACAATTATTGGTGTGCTGGCCTATTGTAACTGTTTATGCTTTGGAATGTTAACGAAAAAGGGAACTATAATTAAATTATCATTCATATGTTTTTTTTAAGGATCTTTTTATCATGTGAATACTCGCTGATGTGGAGCCACTTGAAATTTTAGAACTACAAAAATTTTAGAACTTGGATTAGTGTATTAATGTATATTTCAGTGTTATTTTATTTCTTTTTATATTTCACCACATTTATTTCTTTCTATATCACCCACCATATATATTGCTCGCTATATTATCCATCTTATATATCTAACTAACGATGTATATAATTCAATTTTTGCTTATAAAAAAAATTAATGATGTATATAGAAAGTTGAGAGATTGGTATAAGGACTTTTGAAAGAGAGAATTCATATTTGACTATAGATATAAAGAATTCGTATTCGACTGAATAAGACATAAAGATTAAGAAAAATGTTTGTTCTAACGCATTGACACTTCTTAATTAAGCTTATTTCATTACATAAGGATACACATGTATGATATTTGTATGACGTATGTCAAACAATTCATAGTGTTGTAATCCCTTATTTTATTTTATCTTTACTTGTACATCCTCGGATACATCATAGATTATTAGATTCTTCTTAGATAATAATGTACACATGTTTTAATTTGTTTAAAAGCCAAGAAATTTGATTGATTGATTCTTTACAACCATTACCCATGTGATTTCTGTCAAAGGAGGGAAAAGTATTCACAAATTGATTTACTATTATAATTTTAAGGGTCTTGCTAACGAGTGTTTCCGGAGCACTTTTTAGGTATTCTATTTAAAGAAATTATGTATCCAAAAAGTAAAACATTCAAATTATGAATATATTGACTTCACATATTTTCATAATTTTTTTACAAAAGATTACTATTTAAGGTGCTTTCCTATTTTTAAACACAGTTATACATTATACATTAGTACAATTCGTGGGAGAAAATTGTAGTCACATATAACCTCTAAATTTGGTTTAATAGTAAGGTATTTAAGTATTAGTAGGTTTTTTAAGTTTAAATTTTATTGACTTTAATGTAACAAAACAAATTATTAATAGGATAAAACAGTGTATAAAATTTGAATATGAATATGGATTAATGAGTGTGGAATCCCTGAGCATATGGAATCCAAATTCATGAAATAACACTAAGGTAAAATGGTGATTATGAATGTAGCATTGCTCTATCCATATATGTCCCACACATTTTTCCCAACTTGTTGGTGGTGATACAAAGAGAATATATAGATTTCAATTATCATAATACCAAATTAAAAGTTTGATTTGGAATGCAAGTTACTTTATTTTCAATCCATGTAACCCTACCAAGAATGTAATGGAGAAGTTCAAGAATGTAATGGAGAAGTTTTAAGGAAATATTTCCTCTGATTATTAATATAAGAGATATTTTACTTTTTAGATTTATTGAAAATCTAATATATCTAGTCTATATTATTGACTAAATATACTATGTTTTTAATAAATTTAAAAAGTAAAATTTCTCTTATATTAAAAATCGCTGTAGTAGTTATAATCACCGGACATACTGTGGACCCAATAACACATGGGTTTTTTTGTCAGACTAGAAATATAACACATGCTTAGGGAATGGCCCAATTGCCTGAGAACCTCATTTGGGTTTATCTGTAGGCCCAAATTTTGTGATCCAGTTTCACAAAGGCAACAAGACAACAGGATATTTCGGTTTGCGAAAATGAGATACACGTACTACATAAAGGGGGAAACAGTGCACTGGATTAGTCCCGACTATTTAGAAGCCCTATTCAAATATTAAGAATAAATCTCTAATAAAAAATACAAAATTTGTTAAAAAAATCATTTTTATTTAAATTATAAATAACATAAAAAAAAATATAAAAAAATTATCATTGTACATAATATCAAAAGAGACATCTTAATCAATGAATATTAAATTTAATGCGAAGAGTGAAATGACCCAATGGTTAAGGTTGTGAATAGGTTCTATATGTAATAATTTCAATTCCTAGAACTTTCAATGATTATACCTAAAATTATAAAAAAAAATGGCAATATAAATATTTGAATCAAGGACTTTACTTCCACATACATCATAGTCCAACACATGTGTGGTACCGAACTTGATAGTACATGTATATATACTAGGTTTAATTATCCAAAAATCACTTTGAATTAAAAAACATATATTATATGCATCTTCTTATTTAATCACTACATAGTTTCTTTTCTTTTGAACTTTGACACTCCTGTATTTTAAAATTAAGTGTATTTGAGTTTTTAACAAGACAATATATATGATTTGCAATTAGGTGCTTGAATTTTATTAATTAAAAAATAATAGGATCCCAAACTTTTAAAAAATTGCACATTATTTAAAAGTTCTGGTTTGTTTTATAAATATAGTTCAAACAATTTTAAAAAATTGTAAGAATATTTGATATGCTTTAAATTCACAATTATTTATTTTTCAACACTTAGTATTAGAGTTTCCATACAAGACTCTTTGAAAAAAGTAAAAAAAATTAAAATCCAACATCAATTTTTTAATTCATCATCAACCTATTTAAATGGTTTTGAAAAATTAAACAAAAAATAATTAAACCTCTACTTCCCTCTTCCTTCTTTCTCATATAATGGAAATGAGTGATGTTAGCTATTTGTTGCCCCCGGAATCACCTTATATAAGTGGTTTAATTTCCTCATGATGCTCATTGTTTGTCATATTACGTACTCCTTTAATTTATATTATATTTACCGATTAACTTGGATCCATTCAAATGGAATTAATCATTTGAGTGTCAACGTGACATATTTAAAGAGATCTATATTTTTTAGTCACTTTAATTTTGTCACATTAATTTTTTAATATTTAATCATTTTATTTTGGTAAAATGGTATTTTATCATTTTATGTTGTTGATTTAGATGTTGTATGTTTGTTTACAAATTCATTGATCATTTTCGGTTTAACAACATTTAAATTTGTGTTGTTTTCTGTGTACTCAACTAAATTTGAATGATTAATTTTTTCATAAAAACAAAATAAAATCAAGAATAACTAAATTTAGATCATAGAGATTTTTCTTATGCAATGATACAAGTTCAAATATGCAATTTTTCACTTCTTAATATTTTTAATGTGTGTGTGAATTTTGCCGCTAGTTTGTTGTGGCAAGTGTGGTGAGAAGTCGCACATTGCTTAGAAGTGGAGGTTAAACACTTTATTAGTTAGAGTACCCATAAACCTAACACCTTAAGATTTTTGGTAAGAGTGTGGTGTCCAACGCACTTATAGAGTTGTTCTTAAGCCCAATATGAATGATCTATGGCTGCCTCTCGTGATCCAACAGTGATATCAGAGCCGATGGTTCGACGAAGGGTTTGACTGATTCCTTGTATTGGAAGTCTTCATGACAAAGGTGGTCAGACAGTGAGTTCCGTTGAATAGCAGCAACGACGGTGCAAGTGTATGTGGTGGACAAAGTTTCCGCTAGAGGGGGAGCATGATGAATTTTTGGATGACTCACGTTTGAGGGGGAGATTGATGTGACAAGTGTGAGGTGAGAAGTCTCACATTGTTTAGAAAAGTGGAGGTTGGACACTTTGTAAGTGAGATAACTCATAAACCTAACGGCTTAAGGTTTTGAGTAAGAATATGGTGTCTAACACACTTATAGAATTGTTCTTAAGCTCAATATAGATGATCTATGGCTGCCCCCTCGAGATCCAACATAGTTCGGCCGTTCACATTAATATATTTTTTTATTTAATAGGTATAAAAACTCTCAAAAAGCAAAATATTAGAACACTCTTAGATCCAAGCTGCATGTTCTAACTATAAGTTGATTTTAAGTGTGGTTGTGGATGGAAATGGTGGGTCATCCTTCATTTTCCCTTCAATTATATTATCATTTCAGTTAGGCTTCATTTTCTCATTCAAATATACGTATGACAAGTGTTCAAATAATTGTAGTCTTTCCATTTTTGCATGCATTATTGTGTATGTGACAATGAGTTTTCAACTAAAAATAACCACAATATTAATTAATTTAAATAATTCATTATTATACGGATAAATGAAAAGATAATTCACAATTACGGATAAATTAAAACATCGAAAAGACGTCATAGGACATGCATTATTGTGAATGTGAGAGTGATGCTGAATATATGATGACAATGCTTAAAACACGCCACATTTCGCTTTCTTTTTTCCTTTCTACAATTTCTTTGGGAGTAGTTCAATCTTTTTTATAGTTAACCGTTAACTATGCTTAAAACACGCCACATTATGCATGATAACAACATATACAAAGACTGTGTTATACTGTTATTCAACATGTTTGCTAATTCCATTTTAAAAAAATTCAATTAATATAGCATATTCCATTTTAAAATATTAAATTATTATAACTCACAACACTCTACAAAATACGTAAATGAGTAATGTGTCCATTTTTATCATTGTAAAGAGTAATGAAATTTCGACATTCATTTTATGATAATTTTTGGGACAACTCTCTTATACATTCATTATCTTTTTACTCTTTCCCATTCTCTTTCTTACTTTAATATTTTATTTTATTAAATAAAATATTGTATTTTTTATTATTAACCTTTTAATGGTTTTTAGGGATAAGGTTCTTTCGAATAATTCATATTAAATAGCTTATAAGCCATTTAAATCTAACGTTTTAGATAAATATTATTCCCTCTGATCTTTTTTATAAGAGACAATTCACCTTTTAGGTTCATTCAATAATTGATGTATTTAGTCTATTTTATAGGTTAAATACATTCATTATTGAATGAATCTAAAAAGTCACCTGTCTCTTATAAAAAGGACCGGATGAAGTATAATTTATTATTTAACTTGAAAATCACACACCTCGTATTTATTTTTCTCCAATGAAACATAGAAAAGGAAAAACAACCATTTTTGTCCCTCAATGTCCATCTTGTTGTCATTACGGTCCCTCACTGACGAAAAACTATAAAATAATCTCTGAATCTGCATTCTGTTAGTCAGTTTAGTCTCTATGTTAAGTTTGACCGTTAACTCAACAAAAAAGCTAACGTGACACTTTTTTGGACACACATCAGCTTGCTGAGTTGGCAGGAGAGACATGAAAACACCATTTTGGTTCCTAAATGTGCAACTTGTTGTCATTATGGTCTCTGACTCAAGAGAAAATACAAAATAGTCATTGACCCTACAATCCGTTAGTCACTTTGGTCCCTGCATTCAAAATGACTGTTAACTTTATAATTTTGTTGACCCCTTTCGCGTTCTTCTTTCAAATTTTGTTGTTATGCAAATTCAATAGGGAAAATTAGATACTAATTTATAGATGATTTTTAGATGAATGAATAGGTGCCAATGATTTTTTCTTTAAAAAATGAGTTTAAAATTATGGGTTTTATTCATAAATGTATGAAGAAGATGAAGAATAATGGGAGGAAGAAGATAAGGAAATGAAGAGAGAAAAAAAAGTAATGTCATTCTAGTCGCTTGTCACATCATCCATCCCCTTGTCCCACAAAATATGTTAACTATGTGTGTCGCATGTCCCTAAAAAATGTCACGTATGCTTTTTTATAAAGTTAATGATCATTTTTAATATTAGGAACCTAAGTGACTAACGGATTCCAGGGTCAAAGACTATTTTGTATTTTTTCTTGAGTAAAAGACCATAATGACAGCAAGTTACACATTAAAGGACCAAAATGGTTGTTTCCTCATCCCTCCTACCAACTCAACAAGCTGATGTGTGTAAAAAAATATCACATCAGCTTTTTTGTTTAGTTAACGACAAAACTTAACAGCAGGGACTAAACTGACTAACGGAGTACAGATTCAGGAATTATTTTGTAGTTTTTCTTCAGTGAGAAATCAAAATAATAGCGAGATGCATATTGAGGAACCAAAATAACTGTAGGAATCTAATGCATTAAACATTGAAATTAAACCATAAAAGTTTAACCACACCGGAGGGAATTTGTTCTCCAAATGACAACAATCATAATTAAAATTAAACCCATGCATTTTGAAGTAAGCCACCACCATTAAGAGATAGTAAATAGTAATGACTTTGTCGAAAATATCATCTATGGAGATAACTTTTAACCAAAATAAACCGTTTTTTTTTTCTTTTCAAACTGACCAAGAGCATGATATATAAGTATAACCAAGTAGTATTAAAAATGCCCTTCTCAAACTTGACATTATTAGCTAAACCACAAAATTATCGAACATAATCAATGAAAGAATTTGATAAAGTGCTACAAACTACCAACCAAAATAGAATATGACCCAAACTTTAGCAAAAAGTTTAAATAACAATTGTATAAAATAGAGGGAGTAACAAGTTGTATAATATGCAAGTGTGTACATTCTTACTTCTAAGTGTACATTCAAACAAGATTCAATTGATTGTGATATTAAACGCCCCACGTGCATTAATTGCTTATAATGACAATGATAAGCACCATATAGCTGTCTTAGTATCTTATATGATACATGCATCCCCATTTCATGTGTTTGAACATATACTAAGAGTTGTCACTATTGATATATCTTGTAAACGCCAGCCAAAAAAGAATATATAATTCCCAAAGTCATTTTGGGTAAACTTACAAATGAAGTTGGAGAACATTTTTTTTGTCAAGTTGGATTATGCTTTTATTTGACGGCTAGGAAGTAGGAATTACGAAACGATGAATTTGAAAATTGACCGTATATATTCAGAAAGGAAAATGCGGCAATATTATTAGTATTTATGCAACTTGATGCAATTACTGACCGCATAAACAAAAGTAGTATTGATCAGTTCTATTCAGTTGGATCGGTGTCTAGTGGCCTGGAATCTGAGAGTGTCTTTTTGATTATGGAATTAGGAGAGGATCTCGTTTAGGTGTAGTTTTTGTTCTGATTATAGAATTGAGAAGAAAACTTCGATTTTTGTTTTTTGTGCTTATTTTCAGTGTCCGCATATATGACGCCGATGTTATGTAATTTCTTCTTTACCAGTTTTTATTCGTCTTGTGCGGAGCCGGTTATTAATATATTTGCTATTTAAAAAAAAGTAATGTTTATTTTTTTATTTTTTGACAATAAGAAGATGTAACTTTCTCTTAGGAAATGTTAAATAAAAATTCCATGTAGGTAATATATTAAAAAAAATTGATAAAATTGTTGGAATTGTAACAAATATTATTGTTAAGCATCTTATTGTTTTATCTTTCATTGCACACAACTAATCCATCATATGATGAATTGCATAAAGAAAATAAAATCAACGCAATAATACATAATAAGACTATGGTGAATTAATTATGAGCCACAAACGTTGTTTGCCACTACGATAATGATTGATGTCTAACATTTCAATCATATATCCACATTTGTCTTCACCCTTTTGTGTGAATGGAAAAGCTCAACCGTGATCTAAACTTTGTTCTACTGTCTACTTTGGTTTGCGCAGGATCTGGGCGTATATACTATATGGTATCTCATGTTTTCAAATTTGTCTGTTTGGAAAGCAATTTAAATATTCTTATTTTACTATTTGATACTTTTTTTTTTCTTTTCTTAATTAGCATCTACTAGTTGATACTTTTTTTTTCTTTCTTAGCATGTGATTCTTGGGGAAAGAAAAAAGAATTCCTACTAAATACTTCATTTCAAATTCAGTCACACTAAATGTATTTTCTCAGCCTTATATATATATATATATATATATATATATATATATATATATATATATATATATATATATAATACACTAACAATTTTGACTCTCCTATTTTCAACATTTTACAAGTTTGATCTGTTTTTTAAATTTTGACAGTTTTGAACCTTTTAATACATATTTTGTCTGGCGTATGGTGATGCAACGTAACATGTTTTAAATTAACTTTATAAAAAATTTCTTACAATTTTATTGGTATTTTTTTGTCATCTGATGATCATATGTCACCGTCCTTTAAAATATATCATATCGTCAATTTATAATTAGAAATTATGATAGAATAATCAAAATTGTCATATTTTAAAATAAAAGATCAAATCTACAGTATGATAAAAATAAAGTGATTAAAACTGCAATTAAATTAAACAAAAATAATTAACTTTTTGATACATTAAATAAATGATATATATAAGCTGGAGTGGTATCTTCTAAGTTTGGTTAAATACTTATTCAACCTCTTTCTTTTTCTGAAAGGTACTTATTCCTCTGTTTAGATTTGGTCCTTTCTACTTGATTTTTAAGCAAACATCCAAAATGGATTTCACTTATCACATGGACATTGTCTTCTTTTTTTACAGCATGAAAAAATGGCACCATATAGTAATAAGCATTTAAATCAATTTAAAATTGAATTCATACCGGAAATAAATTTCAATGGATTATTATTTTATTTTTTTACGGAAATTATCAACACAAAGATGTTGGTACTTGGTACCTGGTACCGTATACCAAAAAACAATAGTAGATACCAAATGATAATCCAGTATAATATAAAAAAATTAAATTAATTAATAAACTAAACAAGAAGTCACCGAGAAACCGGTAATTCCTGTTTCTGAGCCAACTCAACAAGCAAAGGTTTCAATTTATTTTTCCACAATTGCGCGCTATATTCTTCCCCTTTTCCACGCTTCTTCATTTCAACTACAACCAACTCATCCGTTAACCGGTAAAACACAACAAGAGCGATCAAATTACCTTCTTGCCCTTCCAACTTTGCTCCACCACAATTCTCCATCCCTTTGACCACCACTTTTGTCCCCTTCACCACCTCCGCCACTCTCTCCAAAATCCTCCCTGGCACCTCCGCCGAAACGACCCGTTCAGCTAAACCCGACCTGTCATTTTCCTCGAACATACCCGACATATCCAACCCGGTTGAAAAAGATATCAAATCAAACGCGTTCATTGGTTTAAACCCGGTTCGATTCTCCTCCTCCACCTCACACTTGACTAAAACCCGGTCCAACTTAAACCCACCCGAGTTGAACCACGGGTCTTCAAGAATCTCATCAACGGTTATCCTTGTTTTAGGATTGGTATCCAATAAACGTGATAAGAGATTCTTCAGATCACAAGATATCCATTTCGGTAAACGAAATTGACCGCGGTAAATTTTTCTATAAAGCACGGTAACATTATAATCATTGAACGGTAAATATCCTGTAGTAAGAGCAAATAAAACGACGCCGCATGACCATATATCTGCTTTTGCACCGTCATAGCCTTTCTTCGCGAGAATCTCCGGTGCCACGTAGGATGGTGTACCACAAACGGTGTGAAGTAAACCGTCAGGTCGGATCTGGTTTTTAACGGCGCTTAAACCGAAATCCGTTACTTTGAGATTATCATTCTCGTCAAGTAAGAGATTATCGAGTTTAAGATCGCGATGGAAAACGCCGCGAGAGTGACAGTGTTTCACGGCGGAGATGAGTTGCCGGAAGTATCTTCTAGCATGGTCTTCAGTGAGCTTTTCTTTACCGGCTACTTCTTCGAAGAGTTCGCCGGCGGCGGCGAATTCAACGATGAAGTAAATTTTGTTCTTAGATGCAAGGACTTCGAACAGGTCGATGATGTTAGGGTGGTGGAGACGGCGGAGAATTGAGATCTCGCGTTCAATGTTCGCGGCGAAGCTTCCATTGCTGAGTTTTTTCTTGCTTATGACTTTCACCGCCACGCTCTTCCCGTTTTCAACGTTCGTCGCGTGGTACACCTTCGCAGATGCACCAACGCCCAATAATCTTCCAACTTCATATTTACCGAACAAAACGACGCGTTTTGACTCGTTTTGTGTTTGAATTGGTGATTCTTCCGCCATAACGGTGTCGTTTTGTACCTAATATCTAACTGATTTGAGATAGATAAGGATTTGTTTGGGTTTAGAGTTGCCGTGGTTAATTAATGATTAATGGTGCTGGAGATTTTCTAACGTGCTTTTGGAGATTAATGAATAATCTTTAAAGCAACTGAACCTCAAGAGCCACGTACTATTAAAATAATGGCTGTTTTAAAGTGTATTTGGGGGAAAGGAAAGGAAAGGAAAGGAAAGGAAAAGAAGAGTAAGCTATTGTGGTGTAGTGAAGAGTGGAATACGGAAGCTATTTAAAGATAATCACTTCGAGGTTGGATGTTGCCTTTGAACGTAGGACAATACTTTAGTACAGTACAATTTTTTTTTTTTAATGTAAACAAACAGGTGTAGTATTGATGTTGGTACTGGTACAATAATAATCACTTTCATATACAGTAACACAAGTACAAGAGTTGTGGCCTCTAGGATTTGACCGAGATTCCCCGGAGTCAATAGTTGTAGAACGTCTGATTTTAATCGGACGGTTATATTTTAAATTTTGTATTTCTACTTATTTTATTTAAGGAAAAAAATTATTTTACAATTTGATTTAAGAAATGATGTATCTAGCCTAAGATATATATCAGATACATGAGTTATCTAATAAACTTAAAAATTAATATTTTTTATAAGATTTTTTTTACTTTTTAGATTAATTGAATATTATTCATGTATGTGAATTATAATATAGGTCAAATACATTATCTATTCAATGAATCTAAAAAAGTATTCTTTTAGAAGAAAAAATTCAATTATATAGATTCATTGAAAATGTAATGTATTTGAATTATAATATAGACCAAATACATATGTTATTCAATGAACTTAAAAAGTAAATTTTTGTCTTATAATATGGATGAGAGGAAATAATGTGTTTGAGATCAAAATCAGACGACTATGTAGCAACGATGGAAGTGGATCCAATTTTGTGTAGAAATATGAATCAGACTTCAGGTATAATTTTACATGCATGATAGAGATTGATTGATGGATATTGAACAACCTCAATTGAGAAGGAGATTGGAGGATTATACATGTAAACACTTTGATGCTTAAGTTAATAAAAGAGCAAAGAACGTGAGATTTTAAGTGGAAAATCTTATGTACATATATCATTGGCGAGGAGGGTATATATACGGTATTGCAATGAATTTGTTGGAGAGTAACCAACAAAAGTGTTACAGATTAAAGGAATTTGAAGTCATGTGCATAAGATTTTTGGATTGATCAGTTGACGAGGAGATTGGTTGTGTTGTAAAGAAGGATTGAGCTTTGAACCGGTCCAGCACAAGATTTGTTTGATTATTCTATTTGAGATTATCCATCGGTATTCTCGTAAACATAAGTACTCCCACTTTGCTTGAAAATTGAGGACAAGAGTTTGTTTTGAGAAATTAAGTTATATTTGTTTATTGCTAATATCTGAAAAAATGGCTAGCTACGCAACTACTTGGGGTGCTGACAACTTCGGTGTATCAGATTATTTTGTATTGAATTTGTTTTTTTGTTCCGCTAGCACATGATTATGAGTCCTCTGCAAGCCTTCATAAAAGTTGGGTATAGTTTTTTCACTTTGATGGTGGGCTTGGACTTTCATTACTAAAATTCTTATTTGTAAAAATAAATTAGTCTAATAAGCTTTCAGCTAATTTATTTGTGTTATCAAGCAGACAATAAGAATAGTTTCTAGGCTTAAAGGACATATTTTAAACGGAATCTGACGGCAAGGACGAAAATCAAATTTTTATACACATTCAGGGACTAATTTGCATGAAAAAAACATACAGGGACTTATCTCAAAAAAATTGAAACGTACAGGGACGAATATGTCCTTTAAGCCTAATTTCTAAATAACATTCACAATTCTCAACCTAGTGGGTTTTACAAAGAGAAAAAATCTGTGAAGCCTCATACAAGTCTCAACGCAGACTTTGATAAATGCTTGATGGTGAAAGTCGACTTTGACAAAACATACTATTAATAAAAACTATTTAGAGTATATGATGATTCATATGGGGTTTGCGGTTGGTTGAAATGGATCAGAGCTTGTGTGTTTAATAGTTCCATTCTATGTCAGTTTATTTTTCTTGTAATTGGTTCATATATGCGTGTAGGGATTAATTTCCCTTTTTGTTTTCCTGATTGTAGTAATATTTTAGCTTGCCTCAATAGTATTTAAAGTGCTATATAAATTGAATTGTAAGAGTTATGTGTTATTTTTTACCATTTATAATTCAATTTTTGCTTATAAAGAAAAGTCTTAATGCAGACAAAACCTCAAAAATGTAAAATCATGAAGTTGAAACAACTGATATAAGTGAAGCTTATGAATTACAACTAGGATGTAGGAACCGCGTTGGTAAAGAAGTAGTAATATGGAAGAAAACACGTTGAAATGAATAAGTGTCGTGCACAGTTTGTTTTGGATATAAAAGTAGGTTCTTATGGATAATGGTTGTAGTAGACTAACATTAATTATAGTGATGTAAAGGGTGTATTTGAGACAGGATAATGGTTGTAGTAGCCTAACATTCACTGTAGTGATGTAAAGGGTGTGTCTGAGACAGAGTGGTGACCACCTGACGAATGACGATTAATGGTAAAAATGTACATGGGTACATAAGTTCTAAAGTTCATACTATTGTAACCAGTTTTTGTCTATAAGCCTTGTACCAACGTGAGGATATCCTAATATTATCCTATAGGCCCATACATTTTCATTTAGCACTTATCAAATACTCCACAATTTATCTATGGCATAAATGCAATTTTAACATTCTATTTCGACTGAATTTATATTTTAATTTTCTATTTTAAAATTCAGAATTTTAACCTTCTATTTTTATTTTTTAATGATTTTTCCCACTCCATTGTATTTGTGCTCATTTTTCATGCACTTTAACTCCGTTTGGATTGACTTATTTTTGAGCTTATACGAAACAATTTATGTAAATAAATAATTTTTTCATGTATTATTATAAATTTTTTAAGGTAGTTTATGAGAAAAAAATTTATAAAGATACAAATTTTATTACTGAAAACTTATAAATTAACATAAAAATTTATTTATTTGCATAAATTAAAAAGAAAATGCAAATTCAAACAAGCCCTTATTTAAAGATGTGGCATTGTTGATGCGGATTTAATTATCCACCTAATTATTTATCATTACCTTTTTTTAGAAAAATTAAAATGTTTGCAGTAAAACAATAAATACAATAAAACTATGCAAAAAGATAAATACAAAAAATTTAGAAAATATACCATAATGCAAATAAAGAATATCAAAAAATCCTTAAAAAATAAAAAACATCAGTTACTATACTTGTAATAAAGTTATAAAACAAAAAAAAAAAATACAAGTAAAAAGTCAATAAAAAAATAAAAAAGGAGGCTAAAACTCAGGATTTTAAAATAGAGGAGTTGAAATTCAAATTTAGTCTTATGCTATCTACATTGTCGGGACCGGCCTTGTCTATAAGTATGTTTATTCACATAAGCAAGGTAAACTATATTTCCTCCTAAAAATCTCTCACTCTTGTGTTATCTTACCAACTTTAGTGTCGGATTATAAATATCTCGACAGCTTCGATTCGACTAACTAAATATCTTGACCAATGGCGACTAACAACAACTCTTCAAGCAGTATTGGAACAACATTGTATCGCAGTCGTCTCCCTTCGTCCCATTCGCTACAGACTGACACGAACGTGGTTGGAGGTTGATGGACAGTCGCCACTCCTTTTTGCAGATGTAACCACTACTGCGTTCTCAAAATTGCAAAGACAAGAATAAATTATGGGCATCAATTTTGGGGATGCGGGAATTATATGGTATTTTCTTACATGAAAGTGGTTGTTATTTTTTTTCAATGTTTTTGCAAATTTTTTTTTTTTTTGAACTGCAATAATTTTATTAACCCACACCCTTAAAACACAAGAAGTATTAAAAGGGGGGAAAAGAGATCCACTCAAAAGGGGGACCAATACAAACAACCAGCTAACAACAACAAACCAAGAACAATAAAAGAAAAACACCAGCCACCACTAGACAACAGGGGCTAAAAAACTAACAGAGGGAAAGAAATAAACAAAGAGCTAAAACCTCCCCCCCACAAGAACAACTCGGCCAGCAAACAAAACAGAGGCAACAGAAACGCAGCACCAACAACAGAACACACCAAAGCAAGCCACACCGATCACCGCAAGAAACAGTCAATCGGACTCCAATTCCACTCATAAAGCAAACATGGAAATTTTGCCACTCTCCCAATAAACCAATTCCATGATTGAAATTTAACTTGATCAATTATATCCCCAATAACAGCCTCCTTGTTATTGAAGAACCGTTCATTTCTACTCCTCCAAATTGCCCAAAAAAAGGAACACCAAATAATAGCCAAACATTTTCTACCTCTCTTTCCTCTCCCATAATCCACAAGAGAACCAAAAGATGAAGCCAACGAGGGAGGAGGGATAATTACAAAGCCTAGCCATCTCATAACTCCAAACCAAACCTTAGAGGAAAATACACAATGGAAAAATAAATGAGCTGTCGTTTCGACCTCTAACCCGCAAAACACACAGTTTGTTTGTTGTTGTTGTAGGACACGCCTCTTCCAAAGATTTTCTTTAGTTTGTATGCGACCCAAAAGCGCTTGCCAAGCGAAAGCACATACCTTTGAAGGGGCACCACACTTCCAAATATTCTCAAACGCAAAAGCATCACACGCATCCATCCCACCATGCTCCCTAAAATTTCTGAATAGAAGGTTGTAACAATCATGAACCGAGAAACCGTCTTCGACATTCAAACGCCACACCCATTTATCTTCATCCACCGAGGGCACAAACTGTTGTAATAGCCCCATAAAATCCTCGTAGATAGGTACCTCCCACGAGAAGAAGTTCCTACGCCAAATAAAACTCCAACTCCACACACCATCAACCCATCTTCCCATTGAAAAAATAGTATTTGTTTTTTGATTAGAAATACCATAAATTCTAGGAAATTGAGCAAGAAGGGGTTGATTCCCAATCCAAACATCCTTCCAAAACATAGTATGGCTACCATCCCCGACTTGCTTCACCACCGAATCCGCAAACCAATTAGAACCCTTATCCGAAGTACAAATATCAGCCCACCATTTTGAGGCAACTCTTGATATTCGACTCTCCCCAAGGTTCCCTATACCAACACAATCCGGGCCATATTTCGCAATCACTACATCTTTCCACACCTCTTTTTCATGAGACAAGAGTTTCCACCTCCATTTCGCCAATAAACTAACATTTACCAACCGAAGATCCCTAATTCCCAAACCACCATCCTTTTTTGGCTTACAAATGTCATCCCACTTGACCCAACAAATTCCACTTCTCTTCGAGAGACCCCGCCAAAGAAAATTCCTTTGAATCTTTACTAGCTCTTTCCAAACCCTCCTCGGCATTTTCATAAAAGACAAAAAGAATACCGGGATAGCGCTTAAGACCGCATTAATCAACACAATTCGGCCTCCCAAACTAACATATTTGTTTCTCCACACTCCAAGTTTTCCTCGAATAGCATTCAACAAAGGCTCCCAAGTTTCAAATTTCCGAGGATTAGCCCCCACCGGTAACCCAAGATATTTAAAAGGGAGGGAACCTCTCCGACAATTAAGGAACTCCGACGCCATGTGTAGGAAATCATCATCCACATTTACACCCACAAGACAACTTTTCCAAAAATTGACCTTAAGGCCCGAAACCATTTCAAAACCCCGTAAAATCGCCTTCAAAGTCCACAAATTCTCAACATTAGCCTCACCAATACAAAGTGTATCGTCGGCATATTGTAGAATGGATACCGGGACCTCATCCGGACCAACAAGGAAAGGCTTAAACCGATTTACCTCCACCGCCTTCCTCATAAGCATACCCAAACCCTCCGCCACTAAAAGAAAAAGAAGCGGAGCCAAGGGGCCACCTTGCTTAAGCCCACGTTTGATATTTATTTCTCCCGTAGGACTACCATTTACCAATACCGACATGTTCCCGGCACACACACAAGCCCGCATCCAAGCTCTCCACTTACACCCAAACCCAAATTTTTGTAACATAAAATCAAGGAAACCCCAATCAACCGAATCGTACGCCTTTTCAAAGTCAACCTTCAAAATCAAACACTTTTTCCCCCATCTTCTTGGCCATATCTATCACCTCATTTACCACCACAACCCCTTCCACAAGTTGACGCCCTTTCAAGAATGCCGTTTGAGTATTTGCGATCAAATTTCCAATAACCTTAGCAAGGCGTGAGGCCAACACCTTGGCAAGAAGCTTATAAACACACCCAAGAAGGGAGATAGGACGGAAATCTCCCAAGCATTGAGGCGAATTAACCTTTGGAACAAGTGTAAGGAAATATGACATAAGGCAAATCGGAATACTTTCATTAGCATGAAATTGATCAAAGAAAATTCGAAAATCAAATTTGAGCAATCCCCAAAATTCTTTGATAAAGGCGAAATTAAAACCATCCAGCCCCGGGCATTTTGTCCCGTCACTAGCTTTTACCACCACTTCAATCTCTTCCAATGAGAAGTTAGCTTCCAACAACAAATTATTATCAACCGAAAGAGATGGAAAAACCAAATCCTCCAACATGGGCCGAGCCCAACTTACACTATCAAAATGATTTTTGAAGAAAGTCGTCACCGCCTCCCTCACTCCAACCGGACCTTCCACCCAACCTTGAGGCGTACGGAGGCCAAGGATACCATTGCTACGACTTCTCGCATTAATACAAGAATGGAAATACCGGGAGTTGGCATCTCCATCCTTCATCCATTTAACTCGGGACCGTTGAAAGATTGAGGCATCAATACTTTTAAGAAGGACCCATAATTCATCAAAGAGAAGTTTACGAGTTGCCACCTCCTCACACGAAATACCCGAACCTTCACTTCTCAAATCCAATTCCAAGATCTTCCCTATTAACTCTTTCTTTTTCTCCTCCGGTTTGCCAAACATAGCTTTATTCCATTCTTTGATACAAGCTTTAAGACCTTTGAGACGATCTTTAAGCACGAACCCCATCCACCCTACATAGGCTTGGCCGACCCAAGCTTGCTTCACCAAATCCTTGAAACTTTTATGTTGGAGCCAAAAGTTATTAAAACGGAAAGGTTTCGGACCCCAATCCAAAGAGTTATACCGAATCACAAGAGGGCAATGATCGGATACATCTCTAGGAAGGACCCTAACGCTGGGGGTTACCCACTTACTCAACCACTCCGCCGACAACAACACCCTATCCAACCTACTCATCGAAAGCCCATTGGGGTGAAACCAAGTGAACCTTCTCCCCACAAGCGGCATATCAATCAACCCCAACTCCTCCATAAAGCCATCAAACTCACCCATCTCCCTTGAGTATATTGTGCTCATGTCATAACGGATACCCCTTCTCTCGTCACCATTTCTAACCGAGTTAAAATCCCCCACTATGCACCACAACCCCCCACCAAACCCCCGTTTAGACATCAAGAGCTCACTCCACATTTGCCTCTTTTCCGGTAAATTACATTTAGCATATATATTTACTACAAAACACCTCATATGATCTACAATACCATCAAGACATACACCAACAAAACCACAGCCAGAAAAGGAAAAAACAAGATAGAAGAGAGATTTTCTCCAGATAGAGATGATACCTCCACTATTTCCGACCGCTGGAACAAACACCCAATCGCAATCAGTACTATTCCAAAGGCAGTGAATCAAAGAGTCTGAGACCGACTCAAGCTTCGATTCTTGAAGAGCCAAGAAGTCAAGCTTTTCAGAGATAATTAATTCCCGGATCTTCCTCCTCTTCACCCGAGACCCCAAACCACGCACATTTAAAGTTCCAACAATCATTGGCAACCACTCCTACTCTCCCTGCCCAGCTTCTCATTACGATCCCTGGCCTCCATCAACACCATTCTTTCAACCTCCTCATTAGCATCGTTGAGAAATTTCACCCCCAATTCCTCATTAATTGCAATCAATTTACGTGCCTCAAACACCTCCCTAGTTGGGGACGGCTCTTCACTACTTTGATAATCTTCCCCACCATCACTACAACTATCTGGATTAAGAAAACCACCTCCCTCCATCAGATGTTTGATACCTGAAGTACCAACATCATTCACCTGCGCACCATTCCTACTTCCTTCCATATCGAAAGGCAGAACAATTTCCAACCCAAGCCCTGAAGCTTCCACAACTGGCGTAGCTGATTGTTGATTCTCCTCTGACAATGAATTTTGGATCGAGTCTGACCCGCCATCTTCTTCAACCTCGCGACGACGCCCGCTCTCAATATGGCCCTCCTTCCTAGTTTTACTTCTCTTAACACCATTGAAGGGGCTTGGCAATTTTCTCAGCATATTATAAGGAAGCTTCGGAAGATTCCTTCTTTTTGGATGTTTTTTTGAAGAAACTTTAGGAGCTGGGTTTGAGATCGTAGTAGCCAACTGATTACAAGCAGCTTTGTTAACACAGATAATACTACCCACACCCCCCCAACTTCTGCCTCCAAGCCTTCATTGTTACTCCCGTCTTCAAGATGGGTAGGCCCATTAGTGCCCGGCCCACATAAAGGCAAGTCACCTTTATTAGTTCTCAGAAACTTAGGCACACCCCGCCCCCCCCTTTCTGCAGAGACACCTCCTTACCACACCCATTCAAACCAACAGGACTTAACACCACTTCATTAAACTGATGGGCCGGCCCAATTTCACAAATTAATGGGGCACCAGGAAAAGATCTTGCCCCCACAACCTCCAACCCTACAGACTCATTGTTAGATAAAGACCTACCACTTGTCATTTCCAGAACCCCTTCTGACCCACCTGAACCTACGACAGCATAGCCTCCCCAATTGTCTCCATCATCGTTGACCCTTTTTCCACCCAACATCCCAGGAATTCCTAAAATATGGGTGCTAGTTCCTGACATACATTTTGCTTTATCCTCTTTCCTTCCTAAACTTTCGACCAACTCCTTTCTCCCTTCACGAAAACCCACCTCTAACAACGCCGGACATCTCTCAGAAACGTCAGCCTCACTGCCTGTTTCCGATAAACCGACCACCATCGCCGCTGCCGCAACACCACCGTCCGAGGATGCTCTAGAGGAAACATCCTCATCTCCACCCCTCTTCCTACCGCCAACACAGCCGCCCTCCTCCCAACAACCAAGTTCCTCCACAACTCTAATATCGAAACGTTGCCCAAGAACTTTCACTGCCATTGTTGCATCAATTAGTTTTCTCTCCCCAGTTAAAATTCTAACTCTAGCAGCGTCACATCTCGCCATAGTCTTCGTCTTCTCATCCACCTCTAGAAACCTTCCAAACTTAAATGCCAGAGCTCTGAATAGATCAAACCCCCAGGCGTGTAGAGGGACTCCGAAACAACGGAGCCATGTCACTCTCTGATTAGAGACAAGCAACGGAGACCAGGGAACTAATCTCTCAAACATAGAACACCACCACCCCACAGACTCCACCACTTCTTTCACTTCACCAGCCTTATCACTCCAAAGTAAAATCTTCGAATACTCGAGAGAGCATATCTTGAGATTATGGTAGCCATCCATCCTAAAATGATTTTGAATCGACATAGCTTCCTGATCTTCAACAAGGTAACCAACATAAGCACCACCAAGCTTTGCCAGCACTTCATCTTCCACCTCCACTTCCCACACCACCTCATGCTTCTCTTCCGGCAAAATCAAAGCTCTACCCCCCTGCTTCTCTTCTGACGGAATCAAAGCTCTACCTCCTTTCCCACCTCCAACCCTGCCATCATCGAACAAAGCTCCTTTGAATGATTTCTCACTCTGAACAAAGTTATGTTCCCGCCGTTGCACCATCGCTTGAGGTTCCTTTGCTGGAGGTTGTTCGTTTTTGCTAAACTTGGAGCGGTTAACTCTAAGTTTAAATGATCCAATCCAAATATCAGAGATACTCCTTAACAATTCTGTAGCATCAGAAACCTCTCTGTACTTCACAAAACCAAAGCGACGTCCTTGCTTATCCACCTTCTTGGGAATGTATACATCCCCCACCCTACCGTAACGACCAAAACGTTGCCACAAATCCAGTTCCTTAATGTCCTCCGGGAAATTTGAAAAGAAGAAGGTAGTTGCTTCTTGTTCTAGGCGGTGCAGGTAGCCTCTTGGCCGGTAACTGCCCTCACCCGCACCACCTTTTCCCACACCCTCTCTCTCTACTTTCTCTCTCCACATTTTTTTTAATAAAAAAAATAATTGTGTTACTTTCTTTCAATTGTGTTTTCTGAATTTGTTTTTCTTCATCTATAAATTTAAGGACCTCATGATGTTGGTTGTAACTATTTTGATTGGTTTGACAAGATTGAGTCGAATCAAAATGATGTTGGGCCACAAATTGGAGAATTTGAAAAGTTGGTTGATGAGAAAAATTTGAAGATCAAAGAATGTGAATTCAAATTGATAGAGAATATTTAGCGATTTTTTTATACAATATATTAATACAACACTAATTCAAAGTTTGCTAAAAATAAAAAGAATATGTGAACAAATTCATAGCATATAAGTTAGTAGCATAAAATAACAAAATTGCATAAGTATATGAGTATAACTATATTGAAGTGTCTTTCTTTCCCAAAAAAAAAAAGATGATATTCAAGTGTCTGGAATATTCATGTTTTCATATTTGTAACATTTTTTTTTGGAGAAGCAAAACAAATATATTTAAAATAGGTTAAAGATGTGCCTTGCACTATCGATGACGTCAAAGTTTTTGATCGGATATATGCACTGAATTGAAACTCGTTTTTTCTAATCTAAAAGAAAATGTACGAAAGAAAATATAATGTATAAAGAGGGAAAATACAAAAAATAATGTTGTACTAAGACGATGAAATTATAAAAAAAACTACATAAAAAAATAAATATATGTAAAAAAATACATTTTTTAACTAAAAGAAAAATTGAAAAAAAAATGACTTACAAAGATTATTTTGGGCTAAAATTGACTTCATTTTTGTCTTCTTCTATTAATGAAAGCCAAAAACCCAGAATAAAGAACTGCAAAACAATTAAACCAGAGTTAAAATCCCAAACGAATTATCTACTAATAACAAACTTATTTGAGCCGAACAAGACTCATTTAACATAAAAAAATACCCTTAATCATAACATGTTTCCTAACTCATGCATATTTGTTAACTTCACAATAAATATGATGATTTATAATTTTTCCATTCTTTGGATAGATCAACAAGAGAAAAATTTGCACACAGAACATATAACTAATATATTCATGTAAGTATTATGGTTCTCTTTAATTCTAGATTTCAATATAAAATTTAGAAAAATAGTTGTTAAGGATAATTTTATCTATAATTTTTTTTTTTTAGAAAACCTATTATTGATATAGTTTCTCAATAAAAGAGAAGCTCTCTCCCGTCATTTTATTAAAGTCAATGTTGTTGGTTGTGGCAAGAATAATTCAGATAATTCCTTTCATTTTTATATTATGAAATTGATTAATTGTTTAATTAAGTCAAAAGAAAATATTAATTACTCCAAACCAAACAATGGAACCACCCTATTTCCACTCTTTTTTCTTTCTCTGACTTTATTCTCTCTCACTTTATTATAAACCACACATAATGTAAGATACGTACATACCCAGAATGTCAAATGAATTCATATCGTGGTACAAAAGTACGGGTGCTTTGTCCCCATGAGCTTAGCTCAATTGGTTGGGACATCGCACTATATGTGCAGAAGCCGGGGTTCGAACCCCAGACACTCCACTTATCCATCTTTAAGGTGGAATTTCAAAGTCACTAGGCTATCTACCAAAAAAAAAAAGTATGGGTGCTTTTTTCAATATAAGGAGAGATGTACGGATATTTCAGATGAACAAATAAAACCAGCTGGGCTTAGCTAGATATTTATTTTATATTGTATTTTATGAAGTGTATGTTTGGTATTACGATGAGTATGATTTTGCAAAAGCTCCAAAATATAGCTTTTAAAAAATTACATTTGATGATATATCTACCGTGATACTAAACACAAGTGGAGAAAATTTAACTATTATTATTCTTGAAGTGTTATTTTGCTTCATAGCTATCTACTTTTATCCCATAGGAGCTGAGATGGATTAATAAATTGCTATAGCAACCACACAATTGAAATTTTACATCATATTTTCATTTAAAATCAAAATGTGATGGTATTAGAGTCATAAGTATCTTATTTTTCAACCTCAACTCTTTTATTTAATGTGAAATATATCACAATATATTTCCTTCAAGTATAAAACTCTTAGGGCCCATTTGGTACGCAGGATATGATAGTGACAAGATATGATATAAAACAGGATAATGATATGATATGATATGAGTTGAATAACAGTTATATTCAGTTATCCTATCATCTGTTTGGTGCACCCAGGATAACAAACATGATAACTATCATATTATGTTTTTAATACATGCATTGCTCATAATAATATGATAAGATATATATCATATTTAAATGACAAAATTAACCTTATAAAATAATTATATTCTAAATAAATTATTTTATAATACTTTGAATTTTATAAATAAAAAAATTAAATAAGCAATCAAATAATATCATGAGTAAGTAAACACGACAAACTCATTATATGAAACATGATCAAATAAAAAATTTATTTATATATGTTAGATAAGCTAAATAAATATATATGATATAACTTTTATATAAATAATAAAATTACCATTGCAAGAGAATTATATTTAATTTATTATAAAATTTAGATTAATATCCCTAATTTTCAATTTTTAATAATTATTTTATTTTAAAAATATTGTAACTTTAGTAGAATTTTGATTTTTAAGATTGTATAAATTACAAAATCACCCATGTGGGAAAATCGTGTATATATTTAAAAATTAATTATTTTATTATTTATATTTTATTAATTTTCATTTTTTATTTAAAATATATTTTATAAAATAAATCAGTAAATTATTTTCTTATTCTATCCTGTTGGTAACCCAGCTCAAATTCAGGATAATAATTTTAACTAGAGAGACATGATATGATAAGATTCAGGATTAACTTATCATATTCTGCTGCTACACCAAACACTAGATTAATTAAGACATGATATGATATTGTTATCCTATCATATCTCTTATCCTGCACACCAAACAGACCCTTAGAGTCTGCAATCCAACACTAAATTCTCTCCTACTGTACACCTCTATCAAATTATCCGGGACTTTGATACCATTATTAAATGAGTTTGAATCACATTCCAAAATTTCAAAGCAATTACTTGATATAGTAACACATCAAAATAAATTTCGTATTCTTTATGATGTTTTTTATAACTTGAGTACCATGAAAGACTTCATCAAGTCTTCTATGAATTGAGATTTAGATTCTCTACATTAAAAAATTATACATTTATGTACATTTAGTTTTTTTTCAAGGACAATTTTGTCATTACAATCTACTATACTATCTCTCTCACTTTTCTTTCCTATCATTTTTATACTAGATACAAGTGAATGTAAAAAATTTGAATGTAGATAATCCAAATCTGTTTAAACTCATATATATAAATATATTAGATGAGTTATCATTTCAATTGAACACATATAGCCAAAAGTTTACGCGTTATATTGAGGATTACAATTTCATTTTTGCCAGATTTTTCTTTGATTAATCAGAGTTTGAAATGAAGGGAAAAAAAAAGAGAAAAAAGGAAAAAACAAAACTTAATACAGATATGATTAATTATGTTAATGATTATCATTATACAAGAAAAGAGTTCCTAATCGTAAGAGGCTGGTATAATTTTTCAATTTAAAAATTAAATAAAAGGGTTCATATAACATGCAATTGGATTATCAATTTATTTTATTTAAAACATTTGGAATTTACATTAATTTTGTGGTTCTTACTCTTAGAAGCCATTATATATCATATATATGTAATGCAGCAGTGGTCCTGTATTATGACTCATCGAAGTTTCGTGGAAGAGAGAGACCTTGAGAAAATGACAAATTAGTGTTCATCAGTCTCCATATGACAAGTCATTATCAATGCATATATATATCCAAACAAATTAATTATTAATTAAGGACGTACCATTCGGCAATACATAGATGATAGAACTACTTATTTTGCATGTGAATCATAAATTAATTATATTGATTAATTGGTTACCAAAAAAGGTAATGCAAAATACAATAATATTGAGAAGATAATTTTGACATTTCTAAAATACTAAATGCATAAGGTACAAAATAAAATCTCCTTTTTAAGATATTTGTAAGACCCAAGTTTTCATTGTATAGTTGGTTTAAGGAATATTAGGGTTTCGATGTGTTCGTGTGACGAAACATCGTGTAATTATTAGGTTTTGCTGTAATTGAGTCTGTTTTGTGCTCGTGCACTGTAAATGGACAGACTTTTGTCTTGTGATCCTGTTTCTTGTATAAGAAGTTATTTGTGGTTTTAGAATAACGAGTTTTAGATTATTCTTGTTTTTGGAAAAACGAGTAGGATTTTACCCGCGGATGGAAAATCTTACTGCGTCTGTTTTAAGTGAGGTTTCGGATGGAAGTTTTATATATCTGCGCGAGTTAGGATATATTCTGAGATTAATTTTCTAAGGTATGGAAGAAAATTACAGTCGCGGAAAAAGATTCGGCGATAAGTTGTGGAAATGTTAAACGTTAGACGTTCTTTCCGTAGGTTTTATGTTTTTGTGATTTACGTTCGTCGCGTCGCGCGAGAGCTGAGTACGTGACTTGTTTTGGAAGATTTGATTAAATCTTGTGACTTATTCATAAAGCAAATTGATCCAATGGCTAGGGTTTAAGCTTGGACTTTTGACTTTGATCCAATGGTGGTTTGGCTATCAAGAGCTTTGTAATAGTAAGGAGGTTTATGACTTGTGGACTTAAGAAAATCATAAACTTCACTCCTTTCTTTCTCTCTTCCACGTGAAACTCCATTTCATTTTCTAACCTTCACTAAATTTTTCATTCTTCACCATTCCACTCCATTTCAAGCTTGGAAGCTTTGAGGAACATTGTAGAGAATCACTTTCTTAAGGTAACCACTCTTTTCCTTTTCATTTTGGTTGGTTATAACTCTTGGAGTTAGGATTTTATGATTATGTTCTTGGGAGAAATTTCATAAGAATAGGTTAGGAATTGATTCTTGTTTCATGAAAGTTGTTCATGAGAGTTTAGTAAGCATGCTAGGCTTTGTTATTGCAATTTTTCCATGAGTTTGGGAAAATTTCATGAGAAAAGTTAGGGTTTTGGTTTGGTTATGTATTGATCAATAACATGTGGTTAGGTTGTAAGGTTTTGAAAAGAAAAGTTGTCTTTGAACCTTTGGGAAAAAGGGAAATGCGTTGTATGGTTTTGTTTTAGAAAATCCGATGAAAAATATTTTGGGGTTTATGAAAATATTTCCTAAGTGTTTTGAGTAGTGTTTTGGGGTCAAAGTGGTTTAAAACTCTTGTGACATGTGGTGTCGCTTTTTACCTTGAAAACATGTTTGAAAATGATTACCGGACGGTTGAGGCCCGTAATAAAACTTGTGCTTGGATTTGGTTTTGATTTTGGAAATGAAAATCAAATAACTTGCACTCGAAGCAACCAACATACTTTCGGAAATGTAATGCTTTGTTGTGAAAACGGTTGTTGGGAACCAATACTATGCGTATGTGGTGTGTTGCGGGAAAAGTTGTTTTGGGTGAAAATTGAGAAAACAAGTTTTGCTGTTGCTGTCATGAAGAAAACCAGTTCTGTCCTGGTGTGGTCGCCCAGCGACCAGATGGTAGCTCAGCGACCAGTTGGTCGCCAGCCTTCGCCCTGGGCGTGGAAGTTCTGACTTGCCATCGCCAGGTGGTCGCCCAGCGACCTCTAGCGACCCCTGGGACCTAAATTTTTGGATTCTGATGTCCTAACTTGGTTTTTAGCTTTCTAATCCCTTTTTACTAATTTATGGAAGTGGTGGGGATTGGAAACGAGTTTTTCGGGTACTCGGAAAGTACGTAGCTTATAACGCAAGAAAATGGCCATTTTGCATTTCAAATTATTTAAGACTTTTGACAATTGTTTTGGGTCCTAAAAATAGTACAAATAACTCATGGTGGTTGATCAATACGGTAGTTTTTGGTATAGTATCCGAAAGAGTAGTTTTACCTTGGAAAACCTTTGGTTTTTGGGGTTTTGGAGTCCAATTCATTGGGGAATGATTGGAAATGGTTTTGATTGTGTACTTTGCTTGTTTTAGGAAGCAAGTAAGTGTGGTGAGATCGGTTGATTGTTTGAGTGCTTGCCGAGGTAAGGGCTCCACTTTATTTCTGTCTTTAAATGGATACGACATGCTTTGTTTTGCTGTGTATGCAATTGCTGTGTGCTTTGGCATGTTTGTATTTATGTATTCTCGTTGATGAGAACGTGGTTATAAATGCGTGTGCAATTTACATATGATGGAGAAAATGTATGTATGTTGTGAAGCTTTGTACATAGGCTTTAGGCTATGTGATTGTTTGCATGAGCATATATGAATGCGTGCGTCAGATAGGACTACGCGAGGATTTTGTCTTGTGTGACTATCCCGTATATGCCGAAGAGAATATATGCCATGCATTTCATAGTTGCGTGCCTAGGTGTATGTCTTGTGTGACTTGCCTTCGTACCGGGCGTTTGTCTGTGCGACTTCGCCAAATCCTACTGGATTTTATTGAGTTGGTGGTTGTCTTGTGTGACTCACCCGGTGTTATCCCACCGTGATTGTTTTGGTACTGTCTTGTGTGACACTACCCGGTGTTATCCCACCAATAGTAGGAGGTGTTATCCCACCAGAGACCTACGCCTTCTATAGAGAGGTTGAATTCCGGAATTAAATTCATGCATGTGGCAGCCAGTGATTGGTGTCACGATCATGTAGAGTCTGCATTGGTAGGCTATGTGTGCATTACATATATAAGCCCGTTGGTGGGAATTGCTTTTGTGTTAAAGAGCTTTCTCTTGTGTATGTGGAATTATTGTTATGTGTACAATCTTTCGCACCGGTTATATATATATATACCTTTTATTTTGTGGTGACCCTTTCTTTCATTTGCGGGCTCATCCCACCCCAGATGACGATGTAGGTCGAGAGGATGGTGTTGGCAGCTCTAGGCCGTAGTGAGCTTGTGTTGAAGCTTAGAGTAGTTAGACTATGCGCCGGTGTGTTTTGTGCACCGTGCTTTTGGGTTAGCATAGAGTTTTCTAACTTGTTTTGAATACTTAGACTTGGACTGTAATTATTCAGGAATACACTTTGCTTGTCGAAGCACCTTTTGGTAATGAGTTCTTTTGTATATTTGAATGCCGGCTCATTTAAAATCTTTTATGCGTAACTCTGATTGTGTACAAAAAAAAAAAATATAGTGCCTTTTCTGGCCTTTGAAAAACGGGTTGTTACAATTGGTATCAGAGCACGGCTTTAAATCTTCAAAGGGAAAGTGTATACTTGAGTCGTTAGTCCAGAGTCGGTTAGAACGTAACTAGTGTTGAGTTAGTTCTAGAGTGTTTGTCCTGTGTCGGGTTATGTGTTTGTAACCGTTGGATGAGATTTTCTGTTGAGACTCAGAAATGTTTGGATAAGGAATCTAATCAGAATTGGTATTGTGCAGAGATAGAATGCCGCCAAGAAGGGCGAATCCAGCTCCTATGGTACCGGAGGTTGATATAAATCAGATGGCTTATGCCATGCATACGATGGCAGCGGCTGTGACTGCTCAGAGCCATGCTAAGGCGCAGAGGGATCTGGAAAAGCGCGAAAGAGAAATACTCGCTGTTGGATCTAGACTTCTCTCAAACTTCAACCACCAAACTCCTCCAAAGTTTAATGGGGAGGGAGGTCCGAAAACTACTGACTTGTGGCTCCAATCTGTGGAGAGAATTTTCGGGGCAATTCATTGTCCGGAAGGGGAGAAGGTAGTCTTAGCTACCTATCAGTTATTGGGAGGTTCTGAGTATTGGTGGAGGAACACCCGTATTATCATGGAGAACGGCCATGAAGAATTGAATTGGGAGAACTTCAAGAGGAGGTTTTTAGCCAAGTACTTTCCCGAGACTGCAAGGGAAAGGTATGTGGAGGAATTTCTGAGGTTGCGTCAGGGGGGCATGAATGTTGAAACATATGCCAAGAAATTTGAATCACTATCCCGTTTCTTCCGCTTCTTTAGGGATGGGATAGATGAGGATTATATGTGCCGTCGGTTTCAGGATGGGCTGAGGTACGAGCTGCAGGATGCGGTTGTGCCGTTGGGTATTCGACAATTCCAGGTCTTGGTTGAAAAGTGCCAAGAGGTGGAAGACATGAGGAATAAGCGGGTGAACCGCCAAGGAGGGTCTAGTGCCGGAGGACCAAGTCGCACCAATGATCGTGGTTCGACTCAGAATAGTGGGAGGCAAGGGAGTAAGCCGTATAACCGTCCTCAGCATAGTAAAGGACCGGGCCGATCGGTGAATCAGGGAACCCGGGGAAAATCTGATGGTGGTAAGGGGACTTGCTACAACTGTGGAGAAGCGGGACATTTTTCTAATGAGTGCACGCAACCGAAGGGGGGAAGCGCTTGCTTCAATTGCAAGAAGCCGGGACACTTTGCTAGAGATTGCAGAGCCCCGAAGGCTGGGCCGTCGGCGAATGTGGCACAAGGCTCACAGGGTGTCAGACCTGCGGCAAAGGCACGTGCTTACTGTATGGGCACTGAGTTGAGTGGGCAGGCTAGCAACGCCATCCATGAGAGCTGTCACATCGCAGGTAATTCCTTAACTGCTTTGATTGACACGGGGGCAACCCACTCATTCATATCTTTGGCATGTGCAAATCGTTTGAGTTTGAATGTTTTGACTCCTGCTAAGGATTTGGTAGTGAATACTGCATGTTTGCATTGTTTGGTAGTAATCCAGAATAGGGATTTCCTGGTCAATTTGGTTTGTCTACCACTGTTATCTCTCGAGATCATCCCCGGGATGGATTGGTTGTCCTTTCATTATGTGATTCTTGACTGTGCTCGGAAATTGGTTTTCTTTCCCGAGCCAGGTGTGCGAAGGTACTTGTCTGCAAATCGACTTTCTGTGGTTATGTGTAATGGAGAACCGGAGATAGTTTCACTTGCTAGTTTAGGAGTGACGTCGGAGATCCGAATTGAAGAGATTCGTGTGGTTCAGGATTTCCAAGATGTGTTTCCATCGGAGATTCCAGCTTTTCCTCCGTGTAGAGAGGTGGAATTCTTTATTGATTTGCAACCGGGTACGGGTCCGATTTCGGAATCAGCTTATCGGATGGCTCCAGCTGAGTTGGTAGAGTTGAAAAGTCAGATTGAGGACTTGTTAGATAAAGGTTTCATAAGGCCTAGTGTGTCGCCTTGGGGAGCACCGGCCTTATTGGTTAAAAAGAAAGATGGTAAGTCTCGTTTGTGTGTGGATTATCGGAAGCTTAACAAGGTGACTATCAAGAACCGATATCCACTGCCGCGTATTGATGATTTGATGGATCAGTTGAGGGGAGCCTCAGTGTTTTCCAAGATCGACTTGAAATCTGGATATCACCAGATAAGAGTACGAGATGAGGATATTCAGAAAACGGCGTTTAGGACGCGATATGGGCATTATGAGTTCTTGGTGATGCCATTTGGAGTGACGAATGCACCGGCTATCTTTATGGCCTACATGAATCGGATATTCCATTCATTCTTGGACAAGTTTGTGGTGGTGTTCATTGATGACATCTTGGTGTATTCGAAGAGTGAAGAGGAGCATGTAGAGCATCTTCGTCTAGTATTGCAAGTTTTGCGGGAATGTAAGTTGTATGCTAATCCGTCAAAGTGTGATTTTTGGTTGGAAGAGGTGAATTTCCTTGGCCATGTTATATCAAAAGAGGGAATAGCCGTGGATCCAGCCAAGATTGATACGGTACTTTCATGGAAGCAACCTCAAACAGTGACTGATGTGAGAAGTTTTGTGGGTTTGGCCGGTTATTACCGAAGGTTTATAGAAGGATTTGCTAAGATTGTGGCGCCTATGACACAACTTACGCGAAAAGATCAACCTTTTGCTTGGACTGAGAAGTGTGAGTTGAGTTTTCAGTTGTTGAAGGAGCGATTGACGACTTCACCGGTTTTGATGTTACCACAGTCGGAGGAACCGTATGAGGTGTATTGTGATGCTTCTCATCAAGGGTTGGGTTGTGTGTTGATGCAACACAAGAGAGCAGTGGCTTATGCGTCAAGGCAGTTGAAAGTGCATGAAAAGAATTATCCTACGCACGATTTAGAACTTGCGGCCGTTGTTTTTGCATTGAAGATTTGGAGACATCATCTTTATGGTTGCACTTTTGTCGTGTTTAGTGACCATAAAAGTCTTAAGTACTTGTTTGATCAGAAAGAGCTTAATATGCGACAGAGGAGGTGGATGGAAACTTTGAAAGACTTCGACTTTACTTTAGAATACCATCCTGGAAAGGCTAATGTGGTAGCCGATGCTTTGAGTAGAAAGAGTGTGTCGGCATGTTCGGCGCAAATGGCTAGTCAACAAGAGTTGTTGAGAGAGTTTCGTGACTTGCACTTGGAGGTAGAGTTTTCTCTAGGGAATATGAGACTGGGTATGATTACCATCTCGAACGGTTTGTTGGAGGATATTGCTAATTGTCAAGATGACCAGTTTCTCATGGAGAAAAGAGCTTTGATTGTTCGAGGAACCAACCGGGATTTCAAGGTGGGATCGGACAACATCTTGAGGTGTCAAGGTAGAGTGTGTGTACCCGATGCTAGGAACTTGAGAACCACCATTCTAGGGGAGGCACACAAGAGTAAACTTAGTATACATCCCGGAGCAACCAAGATGTATCAAGACCTGAGGCATGATTTCTGGTGGCCAGGTATGAAAAAGGATGTGGCTGAGTATGTGGCATCGTGTCTGACTTGTCAGAAGGCGAAAATTGAGCATCAGAGACCAGCAGGGATGCTGCAGTCATTAGATATCCCCGAGTGGAAGTGGGATAGCATTTCTATGGATTTCATCACTGGTTTACCTAAGACCAGGAGGAAGCATGATTCCATTTGGGTGATAGTGGATCGTTTGACGAAGTCCGCTCATTTTCTACCGGTAAGGACTACGGATACAGCGGCAAGGTTGACCGATATTTACATTGCTGAGATTGTGAGGTTACATGGGATTCCGTCAAGTATAGTGTCGGATCGAGATCCAAAGTTTACTTCACACTTTTGGAAGACTTTGCATAAGGCGTTGGGAACGAAACTGAGATTGAGTTCCGCCTATCATCCTCAGACAGATGGGCAGACCGAGAGAACAAATCAGTCTTTAGAGGATTTGTTGAGGGCTTGTGTATTGGATGATCGTGGAAGTTGGGATGATGTATTACCATTGATAGAATTCACATACAACAACAGTTTCCACGCGAGTATTGGAATGGCACCATACGAAGCTTTGTATGGGAGAAGATGTCAGACTCCTTTGTGTTGGTATCAAGATGGGGAAAGTATGATAGTAGGACCGGAAATGGTACAACAGACGACGGACAAGGTCCGAAAGATAAGGGCAATGATGAAAGTTGCTCAAGATCGCCAGAAAAGTTATGCGGATAAGCGTCGGAGGCCTTTAGAGTTTGAGGAGGGAGATCACGTATTTCTCCGAGTTACACCAACGACTGGCGTTGGACGGGCTTTGAAAGCGAAGAAGTTGACTCCGAAGTTTATAGGGCCTTATCAGATTTTGGAACGGATTGGGAAGGTAGCATACCGGATCGCGTTGCCACCGGTACTATCTTTGATTCATGATGTGTTCCATGTATCGCAATTGCGGAAATATACACCGGATCCGTCACATGTGATCACACCAGACGACATCCAGTTGAGGGATAACTTGTCATTTGAAGTTCCGCCGATCAAGATTGCGGATAGGAAGATGAAGCGTTTGAGAACGAAAGAGATACCTTTGGTGAAGGTGATATGGAATGAAGCTACGGGAGATACCACCTGGGAGCTCGAGAGTAAGATGAAAGAATTATACCCCAGTTTGTTCGACGATGTCTAAGTTTCGAGGACGAAACTTCTTTTAGGGGGGTAGTATTGTAAGACCCAAGTTTTCATTGTATAGTTGGTTTAAGGAATATTAGGGTTTCGATGTGTTCGTGTGACGAAACATCGTGTAATTATTAGGTTTTGCTGTAATTGAGTCTGTTTTGTGCTCGTGCACTGTAAATGGACAGACTTTTGTCTTGTGATCCTGTTTCTTGTATAAGAAGTTATTTGTGGTTTTAGAATAACGAGTTTTGGATTATTCTTGTTTTTGGAAAAACGAGTAGGATTTTACCCGCGGATGGAAAATCTTACTGCGTCTGTTTTAAGTGAGGTTTCGGATGGAAGTTTTATATATCTGCGCGAGTTAGGATATATTCTGAGATTAATTTTCTAAGGTATGGAAGAAAATTACAGTCGCGGAAAAAGATTCGGCGATAAGTTGTGGAAATGTTAAACGTTAGACGTTCTTTCCGTAGGTTTTATGTTTTTGTGATTTACGTTCGTCGCGTCGCGCGAGAGCTGAGTACGTGACTTGTTTTGGAAGATTTGATTAAATCTTGTGACTTATTCATAAAGCAAATTGATCCAATGGCTAGGGTTTAAGCTTGGACTTTTGACTTTGATCCAATGGTGGTTTGGCTATCAAGAGCTTTGTAATAGTAAGGAGGTTTATGACTTGTGGACTTAAGAAAATCATAAACTTCACTCCTTTCTTTCTCTCTTCCACGTGAAACTCCATTTCATTTTCTAACCTTCACTAAATTTTCCATTCTTCACCATTCCACTCCATTTCAAGCTTGGAAGCTTTGAGGAACATTGTAGAGAATCACTTTCTTAAGGTAACCACTCTTTTCCTTTTCATTTTGGTTGGTTATAACTCTTGGAGTTAGGATTTTATGATTATGTTCTTGGGAGAAATTTCATAAGAATAGGTTAGGAATTGATTCTTGTTTCATGAAAGTTGTTCATGAGAGTTTAGTAAGCATGCTAGGCTTTGTTATTGCAATTTTTCCATGAGTTTGGGAAAATTTCATGAGAAAAGTTAGGGTTTTGGTTTGGTTATGTATTGATCAATAACATGTGGTTAGGTTGTAAGGTTTTGAAAAGAAAAGTTGTTTTTGAACCTTTGGGAAAAAGGGAAATGCGTTGTATGGTTTTGTTTTAGAAAATCCGATGAAAAATATTTTGGGGTTTATGAAAATATTTCCTAAGTATTTTGAGTAGTGTTTTGGGGTCAAAGTGGTTTAAAACTCTTGTGACATGTGGTGTCGCTTTTTACCTTGAAAACATGTTTGAAAATGATTACCGGACGGTTGATGCCCGTAATAAAACTTGTGCTTGGATTTGGTTTTGATTTTGGAAATGAAAATCAAATAACTTGCACTCGAAGCAACCAACATACTTTCGGAAATGTAATGCTTTGTTGTGAAAACGGTTGTTGGGAACCAATACTATGCGTATGTGGTGTGTTGCGGGAAAAGTTGTTTTGGGTGAAAATTGAGAAAACAAGTTTTGTTGTTGCTGTCATGAAGAAAACCAGTTCTGTCCTGGTGTGGTCGCCCAGCGACCAGATGGTAGCTCAGCGACCAGTTGGTCGCCAGCCTTCGCCCTGGGCGTGGAAGTTCTGACTTGCCATCGCCAGGTGGTCGCCCAGCGACCTCTAGCGACCCCTGGGACCTAAATTTTTGGATTCTGATGTCCTAACTTGGTTTTTAGCTTTCTAATCCCTTTTTACTAATTTATGGAAGTGGTGGGGATTGGAAACGAGTTTTTCGGGTACTCGGAAAGTACGTAGCTTATAACGCAAGAAAACGGCCATTTTGCATTTCAAATTATTTAAGACTTTTGACAATTGTTTTGGGTCCTAAAAATAGTACAAATAACTCATGGTGGTTGATCAATACGGTAGTTTTTGGTATAGTATCCGAAAGAGTAGTTTTACCTTGGAAAACCTTTGGTTTTTGGGGTTTTGGAGTCCAATTCATTGGGGAATGATTGGAAATGGTTTTGATTATGTACTTTGCTTGTTTTAGGAAGCAAGTAAGTGTGGTGAGATCGGTTGATTGTTTGAGTGCTTGCCGAGGTAAGGGCTCCACTTTATTTCTGTCTTTAAATGGATACGACATGCTTTGTTTTGCTGTGTATGCAATTGCTGTGTGCTTTGGCATGTTTGTATTTATGTATTCTCGTTGATGAGAACGTGGTTATAAATGCGTGTGCAATTTACATATGATGGAGAAAATGTATGTATGTTGTGAAGCTTTGTACATAGGCTTTAGGCTATGTGATTGTTTGCATGAGCATATATGAATGCGTGCGTCAGATAGGACTACGCGAGGATTTTGTCTTGTGTGACTATCCCGTATATGCCGAAGAGAATATATGCCATGCATTTCATAGTTGCGTGCCTAGGTGTATGTCTTGTGTGACTTGCCTTCGTACCGGGCGTTTGTCTGTGCGACTTCGCCAAATCCTACTGGATTTTATTGAGTTGGTGGTTGTCTCGTGTGACTCACCCGGTGTTATCCCACCGTGATTATTTTGGTACTGTCTTGTGTGACACTACCCGGTGTTATCCCACCAATAGTAGGAGGTGTTATCCCACCAGAGACCTACGCCTTCTATAGAGAGGTTGAATTCCGGAATTAAATTCATGCATGTGGCAGCCAGTGATTGGTGTCACGATCATGTAGAGTCTGCATTGGTAGGCTATGTGTGCATTACATATATAAGCCCGTTGGTGGGAATTGCTTTTGTGTTAAAGAGCTTTCTCTTGTGTATGTGGAATTATTGTTATGTGTACAATCTTTCGCACCGGTTATATATATATATATATACCTTTTATTTTGTGGTGACCCTTTCTTTCATTTGCGGGCTCATCCCACCCCAGATGACGATGTAGGTCGAGAGGATGGTGTTGGCAGCTCTAGGCCGTAGTGAGCTTGTGTTGAAGCTTAGAGTAGTTAGACTATGCGCCGGTGTGTTTTGTGCACCGTGCTTTTGGGTTAGCATAGAGTTTTCTAACTTGTTTTGAATACTTAGACTTGGACTGTAATTATTCAGGAATACACTTTGCTTGTCGAAGCACCTTTTGGTAATGAGTTCTTTTGTATATTTGAATGCCGACTCATTTAAAATATTTTATGCGTAACTCTGATTGTGTACAAAAAAAAAAAAATATAGTGCCTTTTCTGGCCTTTGAAAAACGGGTTGTTACAATATTTAATTACTATTCGGAAGTATTGTTTAGCATTTTTCAAAAATTAAATATTAAGATGATTAAGATGATAAAACTAGTGATCCTAGGCACTAGTTAAGTAATTTATTATAATAATGAGTTTTTTCAAACATGTGTAAATTTGTACATTTTAAAAAGTTTAAAAAGGAAACAACTATTTTAGTCCTTCAATGTGCAACTTGCTATCACTCTGGTCATTGGATTAAGAAAAAATACAGAATAGTCTGTGACTCTCCGTTAATTATTTTGGTCTCTGACGTTAAAATTGGCCAATAACTTTACAAAATAGTTAATGTGGTGTTTTTTTGGAAATACGTGGAACTAGGGATGTACGTGGGCTGGATTGGGTTGTATTTGGCCAAAACTAAAACCCGAACCACATAGGGTATTTCAGATTGGGTTCAATAAAATAACTACCCGTTACAACATAGGGACAAGTTGGATAATCCCACAATTTTCCAGGTTGGGTTGGATAGTGGATTGTCCAAATTATTTTTTTGTTTTTAAAAATTAAATAATTAAATGACAAATTATCATATTTTTCTTAAAAATAACTCAACCATTATATATTTTTAAAAAATAGTGTAACTTTTCTGTCAAAAAAAAAAAATAGTGTAACTTATTTGCACTATGCAAAATAACTATCCATTTTGTTTGGATAAACCCACTACTTTCCAGATTGGATGGTGAGTTACCCGAATAATTTTTCAATTTTTATATTTGTTTCATAAAAATTACTTAATTTTTTATTTTCTTAATAGATGGTGTAACCTGTTTTCACTATGAAAAATATTTAACTATCAAACCACAAAATCTTTATTATTTGTATAAAAAATATTTCAAAAAACTATGACATTTGTGGGTTAGTGGGTTTTTTGGGTTGGGTCCAGTTTTGCCTGAAACCCGATTTTTTTGTGTGGATTTTTCAAACTCATATCCACCCAATTATCCGACCCAACCCACTTTTTTGGGTTGGATTGGATGGATTTGGCCGGGTCGACCGGATTTGCCCAATCCATATACACCCCTATATGAAACGCTGTGTAGGCATTAGTTGGACAAATGACTTGATGACATGGGCAGGGATCAAATTAAAATAACAATTTTTGTTTTTGTTTTTTTCAATTTCTTCATCTTCTTTCTCGAGATCAACAAGAACAACAATAAAGTTACATGCTCCATGGAATTGAAATGTCTTCATCCTGTATCTTGTATATAGAACGAAGAAAAATCAAACTGTCATGAAATTGAAATGTCATCAGACTACTTATTCCGTTAGTCATTTTAGTCCATGGCCATATCATCAGACCATTTGTCCAACTAATGTCTACTCAGCGTGCCATGTGTCTTCAAAAAAATGTCATATTAGCTTTTTTGTGAAGTTAACGGACAATTTTAATGTTAGAGACCAAAATGTCATATTATCTTGTATACAGAACGGAGAAAAATCAAACTTTTATAAAATTGAAATGTCATCAGGCTACTTAGCGTGTCATGTATCTTAAAAAAATGCCATATTAGCTTTTTTGTGAAGTTAACGGCCAATTTTAATGTCAAGGACCAAAATGACTACATATTACACAGTCAGCGACTATTTTGTATTTTTTTTCATTATTCAAAGTTCAGAGTGACAACGAGTTGCATATTGAGGGACTAAAATAGTTGTTTCCCCAAATTTAAAATAGTAATTTTGTATTGAAACTTGTATTTTTTATATTAAATATATAATTTTTTAATAAATAATTGTTGTTTGTCAAATTTTATTTTACTATTTTAGGATACTTTAACATGTACATTGTTGTATATATAGTATATATTTTCAAAATATAAGATATATATACTCTTTTCAATACAAAAACATTTTATAATGAATAGAAACACTCTCCATTTTTGCCATTACTAAAGTTTTGGAAATATAAATTTAATGATGTGACATTTTATGAGTCCAATAATTTAATATATATTATAAAACTCTTCAAAACTATAGTAATGAAAAGAGAAAATGGAGAGAAAAATTGGAAAAAATTCTAACACTAAAAAATTATTTGTGAAAATGTTACTTTAAAACTTGTTTCAATTTTTATTTTATTACATAGTCAAGCGTCGTCTCAATATTATCCAATGCGTTTAGTGTAGGACAAAAAAAGAGTAATTTATTCATATTTTTTTTTAACAAGCCAAAATGAGATATATATATATATATATATATAGGGTTTGGATCAAATGACACCAAGGTGTCAGTTTTTATGCATCTCATTGACATACCAAATGATTTCCGATTGATGTTAAATTTTATAGACATGATCTATATAACAATAGCTTTGAATCCAACGGTGGATTTTGTAATACAATTATCCGGTAAAGAATTATCGGAGGTGTCATGGTACAAAGTTTGACACCTTGGTGTCATTTGATCCTAACCCATATATATATATATATATATATATATATAATCATAGTCACCCGAGCACAAGGTGTGCCAAGGTAGACTATCAACGTCTACAAAAAGTCACAAAAATACAAAAGTACAAAAAGAGACATCCAACAAACAGTTCAAATAAGACCCAAGCACAACAAAGGACTAGACCACCATCTATGATAGTTAGAAGCTAAATTAACATTTGCCGCCTTCAACCATCTGAAAGAAAAGAGTTTGATCTTGTCCAACAACTGATAAGGAGAGCTTGCCGAGCCTCGAAATAATCTGTGGTTTCTCTCCGTCCATACAACCCAAACACAAGCGAGCCAAGTGAGCTGCAGAAAGGAGCGACGCGGCCGTGAACCACCTGTTGAAAAAGTAAACTGAACGAAGTGATCACGAAGGGAAGTGTACTCCACCACCGGAATGTCAATCCACGAGTGCACTAACGCCCAGAGGGAGCCAAAGGTCCCACATGAGATGAATAAGTGATGAGCTGACTCCGCCTCTCCACAACCAAAAACACATTGATGAGCTGCAGTAGATAAGATGCCTCGGGCGACCAGGTTGGTTTTTGTGGGCAACCTGTCACGCAATACACGCCACGCGAAGATGAAGACCTTCAACGGAACCTGAGGGTGCCAAATGAGTTTTCCTGCGTCATCCAGGGAGGCCGAAGTCTGAGAAGTCAAAAGCTGATATACTCCCCAAACAGTGTAGCCGTTGTCAACGTCAGGCTGCCACTGCCATCTGTCAGGAAACTGGGCCTGCAAAGTAATGGTAAGTAATAAGGACTGACACTCCCTCAACTCCTCCTCCTCCCACCCCCTCAGCTGCCGCGGCCACACCCAGGCTTCCCCATCGACTCCCCACCCGAGCGAGTACATCTCTGCCACCGTACGCCGTTTGGTCTCCGCCAAATCAAACAGACGACCAAACCGCTCGCGCAAGGAACTCTCATCCACCCAAGGATCGGTCCAGAAGAAAGTATATGTCCCGTCTCCCATCCTCCGCGATACATGCTCCTCAAACCATCAGCCCCCTAGCTCACCTCCCTCCCTAATACGCAATATCTCCCTCCACCACGACGACCCTCTCCGCCCTCCATCTCGAAGCCTACCGCTCTCCACCCCGTATCTGGCGGCCAACACTCTGAATCACAACCCCTCTCTGTCCACTAGCATCCTCCAACACCATTTTCCAAAAAGAGCCAAGTTAAACTCCCTCAACTACCTGACCCCCAAGCCTCCATACTCCTTTCGCAAGCAAATAGATCTCCAAGTAACCCAAGGAATTTTCCTAGAATCCTCACACCCCCCCCAAAAAAATTTAATTAAAAGTGATTCAATAGAGGAAATGATACCTGAGGGAGCTTTGAAGGAGGAAAGAGCATAGACAGGAAGAGAGGTCAAGACAGACTTAAGCAGAACCAGACGACCACCAAAAGAAAGGAAGCGACTCTTCCACCCAGACAATCTACTCTTCAACTGAGCCACCACCGGTTCCCAGAAAACCAAACGACGCGGATCACCCCCAATAGGGAGTCCCAGATAAAGGAAAAGAATCTTTCCCACTCTACAGCGCAGAACAGATGCAGCTTCACCTAACCAGGATTCAGGAATATTAACCCCAACCAACATACTCTTATTGAAGTTAACCTTCAGGCCCGACATAGTCTCAAAAAGCACAAGAACAGCTCGAATGGCATGGACATTCGCACAACTTTTGACCCCCAACAGGAGCGTATCATCAGCAAACTGGAGGTGAGACAACATTACAGTATCCTGCTCACCAATACTATAACCCGTGAACAGGTTTTGCGCTACCACAACCTCCATCAACACATCCAGACCCTCGGCTGCTAAAAGAAAGAGAAAAGGGGATAACGGGTCCCCTTGTATAAGACCCCGCTCGAGGGGAAATTCCTCCGTCGGACTACCATTGACTAGAACTGAGGCGGTAGCCATACTCACACACTCTTTGATCCACTTTCTCCACAAAACCGGGAAGAAGAACATCTTCCCTATAACAGCGTCCAAGTAACCCCAATCCACCGAATCGTAGGCTTTCTCAAAATCAACCTTAAAAAGCATGAGTTCCTTCTTAGACCGCTGTGCCGTGTCAACCACCTCGTTCGCAATGAGAACCCCATAAAGGATCTGCCTGTCCTTCACGAACGCAGTTTGTGACTCCGAAATCACGCTCCCGATCACTAGGCGCAACCTGTTCGCTAAAACTTTCGTCGGGATTTTATAAAGGCTACCCACAAGCGAAATAGGCCAGAAATCATTTATTCGTTGGGGACTGTCTATCTTAGGAATCAGGGCAATGAAGGTGGCATTCAAACCCTTAGACAGTTTACCGTTTCGATGAAACTCAGAGATGAAGCACATGATATCGCCCCTAAGGTAGTCCCAAAAGTCTATAGAATCCAAAATTAATCCCGTTCGGACCTGGGCTTTTGTAACTGTCACAATCCCACACCGCTGCCTTCACTTCCGCCTCAGTAAAGGGTTTAGTTAAACTACCGCACTCTAGCTGGCTCAACTGCTTAAAGTGGAGATTGTCGACCTCGGGCCTCTCCATATCCAAGGCCTTAAAGTGAGATGCGAAATGCGAGTAGACAGCCTGCCGAATGGGGATGACACCCTCAAGAGTGACCCCATCCACTTGGATGGAAGAAATAGTATTCCCACGCCGACGACTCGCAAGGACTGAATGGAAATACTTAGAGTTTTCATCTCCCTCCTTGAGCCACAACGAGCGAGACTGTTGCCAACTGATACTGGCGTGCAACCGGGAAAGAGAATGAATGTCGGATGTAATCCCATGAAACTCAACTAACTCGGCCTCTGACAAAACCTCATCCTCCCCCTTTTGGTCAAGAGCCGCTAACCGGACTTTCTTAGATTCAATACGACTAGGCAAATTCTGGGCATGAGTCTTATGCCAATCTTTCATAAATCTTAACTAGAATAAATGTCAAAATGTTAATGAATTTTAACTCAATTAGTAGAAATATCGAAATTGTTAGTTTAGACATCATGATTGGAGTTCGAACTCCAGTCAATATGTGAGTTTTGATGGCTTACCATTTTGTCTATGTATTTAAAAAAATGTCAAAATTGTGGAGTCAAACACAATAACTAAAATTCGAACTCCGATCTTTTTAATTTGTGTGTGTATAACGTTATTTTTGTTTTGTTTTGAACAACATGCTTACTACTTTAACCTAACTTTCATTTTTTTATACTCCATTCGTTCCATATTTTAATTTTTTTTTGTATGTCCCAAATTACAAACCAAAACATTTAATTTTTATTATTTTCAAGATTTACTTTTATTTATTCTCATGAAATTTAATACAAATTGCATTTAATTTATTCTCTCTTCTTCATAATCAATAACTAATACAAATTCTTTTTATATTTTTCCATGGAACTTATTTTAAGAAAAACATAAAAAGTTATCATTCAAATTATTCTATTTTATTTTCTTTATAAGTGTGATTTTTTTTTTGTGCTTATAATATGAGACGGAGAAAATATCTATTTTACACATATCATTCAATAATCAATAATAAAATAAATATGTGGAGATCATTATTAAAAGTATATATTTACTTTCAGTTTTTCCTACTTATATATGTGGAGAATGGAGATCATTATTTTATAAACTCGTCCCTACTTTTTTTGGGGTCGACACAGTTCAATTTGTCGTACTCATCATATAATAACATAGATATTTATACTTGTTCACACTTAATTAATTGAATACCTACACATAATGCCTTCAATATTTGATAGGTTTTCCTGGGAATGAATTTTCTTTAAGTGGGCTTTTGACTGTTTTGGGCGGACCACTGGTATTGGGCTGTCTTTGGGCAAATCAAGCTTTAGGCGGATTGGGCCTTAGGCGAATGAGCCTATATTTTTACGTCCGTTACACTAGTCATTTGAACGACAAACCGATGTTAAAATGTGAGCTTAGAATTTTAATTTAACATATTTTCTCCACATTGTACATTAGTTACACCTGTAGCAGATTGTAATGAATCATCTAGACAACTAATTGACTGAAAAATGTTGTAATTATTTTAAAATTGATTTTACTTTTAATGGCACACTTATTTTAAAATCACTTGATTTCCAACCAATTTAAAAATCTGTTACGCAAAACCAATTTTCAGCAATAGTGTAAATTTTGTTTGCATTGTCTATTTATTATAAAATATTTCATGACGAAGGACGCACTAAGTCTAATTTGATAAAGTATTTGAAATGATATCAGATACATATATTGAATAAGACACGGATTACTTAAGCAACATAGTCTAATTTTGAGATGCAAACTTTGTTACCATATGAGACAAACGACCTAATTTGAGATATTTATGTTGTTTATGTATTTAATAATATTTACATATCTAAAGCATGTATTTTAACATGAAAATAATAAAAAAATATTGTTGTGATATATATAGAAAAGTTAAAGAAATTGTATTGTTTGTGATCGATGTGTCATTACACACTATAGTGTCGCCACCAAGAGATTTTTATTTTTTATAATAATAGTTTGACTTACTATTTAAAGTTCAATTATTTTATGATCAAGAATTCATTAATCTTTGTATAATTGTTCTAGTTAATTGCTATACAATTTTGTTTTTTGTTTTGAAAGATACAATTTTGTTTTTATGTTTGACTATTTAACTTTTCGTTGCTAAACACGAAAGCCAAAAAAATACAAAATAAACAATAATTTTTAATGAAAGATAATTAGTTAGTTAGTTATACTTTGGACTTCATGAGGTCGTGGCATGCAGCATGCATGCGAAAGATCTGAAATGATGTATACAGCCAGCATAAAAAAACAGGAAGGAAAAAACATCTAAATTGAGTAGTAACTTACACAAGTTTAATTTAATAAAGTTTATTAGAATGAAGTCATACTTTATAAAATGTCCCAATCTTTAACTGAAGAGACTCTTCTAAAGGATCGATGGATTTGCTGCTTCAAGCTTTTCTGTGGTTTCTTTCCATGGTGTGCTTGCTCCGGTGGTTCTCTCACCCTCCTTTCCGGCGAGATCAAGTTCTGGTTTTTTTCTCATCTCAGCGCTGGAGGGATGGGTTGTTTATGCTGCTGTTGTTGTTTTCTGCCTCTTTTCTAGCACTGTTTGTTTGCTCTTTGGATTTTGGTTTTCTGGTTTGTTTTCAGATCTGTTGAGATTTGCAGGGACCAAACTTTCAATCTGCTTCTGCGATGCTAGAGAATTTGGGAAGGACAATAACTCTCGTTATGGCTAGAATTGGCCTTGTACTCGTTGTTGCTTTAGCGAGTTGTCGGTGGGTGTCTCTGTCTCCGTGTTGGCGGTCAGATTCATTTACCGTGCCCTAAGAGTTAGATTTTTTAGTCTGCCTCTATTGGTTGTTGTAATGGTCGGATCTTTTACACATCGTTTTTTTGCAGTTTGGTTTCGGGTCCCACGTTGGACCTGCTGAATTGTGTTTGATGTGTCTTTGATTGCTTCGCATTCGGATCTTTCACTGGATTTAGTCCGGTTGGATTTACTTTACCCTCTTTGGGTTGTATATACGTTTTTTTATGTGGTTGCTGGGTTAGGTTCTTGCCCCCCCAGCTCTCTTTGTTCTTCCCTTTTTAATTTATGAACTGATGTTTGCTTAAAAAAAAAAAAAGAGACTCTTCTAAAGGGTCGTATTTTGTTTAGAGACAACATAGAGTTACATTTGTGTTGAGCAGTAAATATGACGTTTGGAGTCCAAAATGAACATTGAATAACATATAAGCATGAGGAAGAATTCAACTGTGTGGTCGCTTTTGGTCCAAGAGTTGATGGTTCAGCGAGGGTTCAACCGACTCTTTGTGTTGAAATCATTTTTTAAAATGGCGGAGATGTATCTTATTGAGACTAGCAGCGATGGTGGTGCAAGTGTATGTGTGATGGTACCCTGTCATATGATGTTTTTAGGGTCATTTAAGTGTCGTTTTTAATTAATTTTGAGTCTAATTGAGTCATTTAAGTATGGTTTTAGTCAAATTTTCAAGAAGTTGAAGATTTCGATGCATAGCTCAGAAATTAGGTGTTTCAGGCCAATAGTATTAAGAATTTTGAAAGCTTCTCAACATTGCTGTCTGCGCCTCGTGCAGGGTGTGCTGCGTCTTGTGCGGCTTGATGGAGAAACAAAGATTCCAGGTCTTGTGGCATGCGCCTCGCGCAGGAGGGTTGCGCCTCAGGCAGCTCTGTTGTATTCCCTTGAAATAGGGATGACAACGGGTGCCCACGGGTGCGGGTTTCACACTACCCAAACCCGCACCCGAAATCACCACCCGAACCCAAACAATATTCGGGTGGTAAAATAACACCCGCACCCACACCCGTTGGGTTCGGGTTTTTTCACCCAAACCCGAACCCGTAGCAAGAACATATAAAAATACAATAGCAACATCGTTTGGTAACAAATATAGTTCAAATTTTCGAGAAAATACAACAATAAAATTGAGTAATGTTAAATTGCAAGTAATTACATTAAAATACAACAATAACATAGTTTGGTAACATAGTATTCAACATATAATTTTAAAAAATTAAATTACAATTATATATACATAAGAATAATTAGGTAATTTAATATTTAAGCGGGTGTAATTTCGGGTTTCGGGTGCGGGTTTGAGTGATCTCAAACCCGCACCCGAAATATCGGGTGCCACCCGAACCCAAACCCAGTCAACTCGGGTTTCACCCGTTGACTCGGGTGCGGGTGCGGGTGGGCCCCACGGGTTTGGGTATACTTGCCATCCCTACCTTGAAATTAGGCCATTGTGCTGCAATGCAACATAACAGAATCAACACACTTTGCTTCATGACATCAGTCCAGTGTTTTAAGCATATGATCTAAAGTTTTGTAACTCGGAATGAGGTGAGACTTGTGGTAAATGAAAGCTAAAATCCCGAGCTACAATTATCAATAAAGAAAATCAAAGAGATTCAGATATGTGGCTTGCGCCTCGCGCAGCTCCATAGCACCAGATTAGGATTTTGCATGATTGTATTGCTTTGAATCGGGCTACAAGTTCGTCCTCAGCTCTAATTTATTGTACCCTTTCATTAAGATACTATTAGGAAAAGAGCTCATAACTAAAATTGGAATTCGTTCACTTGAGAAGAACATGCGACAAAAGAGACATTCAACAAATTTTTCATGACTAGGCTAAGAATATGCGGGCTTCAAAATTGTTGTAATTTTGGGCTTATTGTGTTTGAAAATTCAACTCATGTTAAAGAGATTTACTTTTCGCACCTCCCGGGGTTCCTCTCTCATCCCATGAAATGACCATATTACCCCCTCTCGCTATCTATAAAGCGAGCACTTTTCACACTCTCTAAGTAGCGAGGGAGCGAGCATTGTTCGCATCCTAGGGAGCGAACTCTTTTTTTTCATGATTTTTTCATCCATAGGGGGTGCCGACGCTCAGTTTTAGTATAAAATATTGACACTTGCTACTTAGAGTGCGAACTAAAATATAGTTCTCTATTTAGAGAGCGAACTCAGTTTACACTTTAAAAAGGGTGAAGAGGACAAACAAATTTTGACTTTTATAAGGTTCGCATCCTAGGATGCGAACTGCGGTGTTCCCGTTTTTGCAATTTTACACACTCGCTTCCTAAGTAGCGAGTGGGGTAAAAACGGAACATCAGAAGGTACTTGTGAGACTCGGGGGTGCGAAAAGTAATTCTCCATGTTAAATACATCAACGGCAAACTTGATTCTTGAGAAAAGTAGAAATTAAGTTTTTAAAGAGAGACATAAGTCATATAGGTCAAAACAACAAAAAGAAAAGAGATGTACTTTTTGCAACCTCCAAGTCTCACACGCATCCTCTGACATATCTAATTTACCCCCTTTCTATTTAAGATGCGAGTGTGTAAATAGCGAAAATTGGGTTAAAAGAGTTCGCTTTCTAGATTGCAAACTGAAAATTGAGTTCGCTTTCTAGAATGCGAACCTTATAAGAATCAATTTTTTTTGTCCTCTACACCTTTCTCTCATCTCCCGTCAAATAACTCTGAATGAAACACAGTTCGAAAGTTAACGAGTGAACCATTCATTCACCCAATTTCCTATTTTCTGTCAAATTTATTAACTTTTGTAGCCTTAATGCACGTCTATTGTAAGTAAAAATGTAAACTTTGTCATATAATATAAAGTAACAATTCAGTATAGGTTTTTTTTACGATGTGTGTGATTGGTCGATAATGTCAAAATCACTCCTAATGGCAAATTAAAATATGATATAAGATAATGACCATATTATTATAAGGTTCACTAGTTAAGTTTGCTCCGTAAGTAACGAATTATATTTCAGTTCGCATTCTAAGTAGCGAGTGTCAATATTTTATACTCAAATTAAACGTCAGCACCCCACGGATGAAAAATCATGACAAAATTACATCTCAAAACAAAACTTCTTTTTGGTTTGAAGACATAATACACATTAAATCCGTTTAAATAATAAAGGAGAAAAATAATTTTCGTTTTCTAAACAACCAAAACTCTCTTTTTTTTACAATTAAAACTCTCTCATTCTTTCTATCATCTAATATGTTTCATCATATGCTTTAAAACTCAAATATCAAAGAATATTTATTTGGCAAAAAATTAAGCATAGTAAGAACATTGACCCAATGACCTGACTATCTCAAAGAGTAGTGACAAATATAAAATAAAATTAGAGAGCTTCTTTTCGCACCCCCGAGTCTCACACGTACCCTCTGATATACCCAATTTGCGAGTGTGTAAATAACGAAAAATACGGGCACCACGGTTCGCTCCCTAAGTAGCGAGTAATATACTGATTTCACTTTCTAGAATGGGAACCTTATAAAAATCAATTTTTTTTGTCCTCTACATTCCTCTCTCATATGCCGTCAAATAACTTTGAATGAAATATAGTTCGCAAGTTAAAGTGTGAGCCATTCATTCACCTAATTTCCCCTTTTCTGTCAAACTTATCAACTCTTGTAGTCTGGTTACATGTTTATTGTAAGTATAAATGTAAACTTAGTCATATGAAACATAGTAACAATTCAGTATAGCTATCTTTACGGTGTGTGTGATTGGTCGATAATGTCACAACCGCTCCAGTGGCAAATTTAAATATCATATAAGATAGTGGCCACATTTTTATATGGTTCATTAGTTAAAGTGTAAAAATGTAATCGAAGTTCGCACTCTACATCTCATAAAATTAGACCATCATATCTAAACATGGCCCAAACATTTCTTTTTATGAATTTATATAGAGTTTTATTTTTTTCACCCTACTCAATTTCTCGCGCACCCTAAATTTTTTTCAAAATACCCCTGTTTATTATTTAAGTAGCGAATTTTACATTTGAAATCTAAAAAATTCATGTTAGAAAGGTGTTTTTTTTTTCTCAAAATTCTCATTTTTATAACATCCTCTACTTTAGTAGCTGACTTAATCTGCTACTTAAATAACAGATGTTATAAAAATGAGAATTTTTATGTAAGGATGTTTTTTGTCTTTCTTAAATTTCGTATTTTATAACTTCCGCTACTTAAATAATTGACATAAATTTAATGTAGAATGTTTTTTTCAAAAATTACTTACTTTTACACAATCTGCTACTTGAATAACTGGGAGATTAAATGGAAAAGGTGTAAGACGCGTGAGTAATTGATAGATGACAAAAAGAAACATTTTAATATAAACAAATAGGCCACTTCGCCGATTAATCCAAAACATTAAAAGTCTTTGAAATAGAATCCAATATGCGTTTAGTCCTATAAATTTATAAAGTTATAGTTTTTGTCCTATAACAAAAATAAATTTTTTGCAGTTCCTATAAATTATTCTGCATACAATTTAAATCAGTTTTAAAGTACTTTTTTTTTAATAAAACTAGTATGATATTAGTGCTAGCACATGGGTCGCGCGTTCCGCGCCATTTTGTTTGGATATACGATGATAAGGTGTTTTTTTTTTAATTAAAAACTAATATCCATCTTTTAACACTTGTTTTTTCTTTCTTTTAAAAAAAATCTATTATTTATAAAGCTACTCTTAGACAATGACAGAGCTAGCTTAAAATACCGGGTTGGGCATTACAAAGCTTGAATAAAATTATAGAAAGAAAAATAAATAAATTCCATCCATAAGTTCATAAACCAATACATTAAGATTCAATTGAAATTCATGAATAATTTATGTAAAATTATAAGGAATTCTAAAATAATTTAATATGTTAGTATATATTAAGACACATTAAAATTAATGTTGTTCAACAAAAATGAATAAATTATTAATTTTGGTGAGTCTCAATGACATATCAAATAATTTTAGGTTTCTATAATTTTTTTTTATAAATTGTCTAAGGTGATATAAATTTTCAACCGTAAGTTTTGTAAAATTTATACTTGTTAAAATATAATATGTGTAATTTAATCCACCAATATATATATATATATATATATATATATATATATATATATATTGATGATTTCTATAAAAAATAAATGACAACTACATTCTTGTGATGTGTATTACTGTAGTGGTTGTAGCCTTTACTTTTTAATAATAGATAATTAAATATATTACTGATTAAAGTTATGTATTGACATGTGTACAATAGTTAAAAACGATATTTTGAAAGAAACAAAGAGAGTAATATATTTTAAAATTAGTTAAAATTTCTTATAAAAAGGATGAAAAATATTATCACTTTTATTTCTTATAAAAATTATCGGAGAAAATAATAGATTTTGTTCTAAACTTGACAAAAAGTCTAACATATTATGGGCAAGTTTATTTCGTCAAAGAGATTAAAACGTGTGTTTTTAAAGAGAGTAAATATAGTTTTGGATTATTAGTTGGAGACAAGAGTTATAGTTTACATTTTTTAAGAATGTACTCATACATAAACCTTCATAAGATTAATTAAGTTCTGAATAAGCTTTGTGTAAACGTAACGAAGTCATTCAAATTCAAAATAGTCTCAATGTACGTAAGAGCACTAGATGGAAATTCAAAATCATTTAGGTGCTAACTATCATTATGGTGTCTTATTGCTTTATGTCACACTGTTATAATTGCAAAATTTCTTCTCTTATTTAATCTCAGTCGAAGAATTGAGGGACACGCAAAGTGAAAGTGAGTAAAAAAAAAAACCAAAAAACTAAATCAGTTGTAAATCGAATTGAACCACATAAAAAATAAACCAAATTGTGACTTGTGAGTACAGTGAGTAACAATTTGTGATGGCAAATTATTGGTTGTAATTTTGGATAACCAACTTCTTAATTCTTAGCTCAATTATCTTAATCAGTTGAGCTACCCAACCCATCCGTTTGCGAATTGAACTTAATCAGTTTGGTTTAGTTCTATATATTAATTAATGAATTTCCAGTTCGTTTAGGTTTTGGGTTTATAAAATAGTTCTAATATTACCAACAATGAATTGATCAAAGTGGTAAGGGACTTGGTCCCCTTAAACATATAGTCAGGGGTTCGATTTCTGGCTCATGTGTATGGAGAAAATTCGGTACATGTTTCCCGACGAATATCATAGTAACCCAAAAAAATATCTTATATTTGACTTGATTTAGTTTTTCATTTGAATCCGAATACATCATTAATGATTTTTATGAACTACTATGTAAATATTTCAGTTCGGTTTAATTTGATTTTTGCTCGAACTGAACCATGAATACTCTTATTCTTATTACCTTCCAATCATATTTTCTATAGATACAAGAGTTAGAGATCAAATACTTGAATACTTGATTAAGGGGTAAAAAATTCACATTTATTGGTTTCTTATCGTTTTTCTGTGTGCCTGATATTGACTAGACTAGACCATGCTTACGCTGCAATCAACTTTTATTATTTTTCTTTGGTCCATCGTCTTGCACAATCATTCATGACCTAAATTTTTTTTGGGCCTACAAAGTGATACAAAATACAATAAAATAAACGGGCCAAATAGAAGGAAATGATTTTTTTTCCCTATATAATTGCTCTTTAGGCTCTCCCTGTTGTTCTCCTGACCTCTCAAACCGACGAAATTATCTCTATGATATTTTGGAATATAAAATCCAAAATTAGTTAACTTTGGAACGTAGGTTCCAAAAACACCTCTGCATACTACGGTATATTTGGTTGGACATAAGCCTAAATATTATATATTTTAGTATACATACAATTTTTTTTTAAAATAATATAGAAAAGAAAATTAAATACTATTAAATAATGTGACCAATAATTTTATATTTAAATTTTTTCAATTGTACGTGTATCCAGATATTTTTTATTTGATCATGCGAGTATATAACAATTTCTCTACCTATACAACCATCAAAATTAAAATTAAGTAACATCACATTCCCATCAATCAAAATAAACAACACACAAATGAAACTATTATATGAACAGCCTTAACATTGAATTAGGGTATAAACCTTTCACTTCATGTTACTAAAAAGAGATATAAAACAATGTGGATAAAATTTCACAAGGTACATGCTATCCTCCCTAAAAATAAAAACAATCTGATCAATATTTTTCACACCATGATAGAAACACTCTTTGGTCCCCATCCCTTAAATAAAACCCATCTTTCTCATTTTGATTTAAATCCAGTTTAGACACCTCATATTACTCATACCGTTAGGGTGGCATATGGTCTTGTACCTTTCTACGGTCACTTAGTAGGGGGACCAATTGACCAGCTTCAACCATTAGCCAAAGTAGCAAAGGCTCATTTTCTAACCATATGATTTTTTTAGGAAGAAAGAAAGAAAGAAATAACTTTGTTACAATTATGTTCCCAATGCAAATTTACAAGATTGGTAATCAACATTAATTTCCCTCTATGATTGTTGTACAATGTGTACCAATATATCATTGATTCATTGATGATTCAAGGCATTATGATTTATGGATATGAATTTGTCAATTAATTTCAAATTCTAGACTTGGTCATTAGTTCAGCTAGACCTAGCAATCTAATCATATGCCTTAAATAGTTAAAAATGTCTTTTGTCCAGCAGATATCTCGATGTCTAATTTTAGACCTTGTAAAAATGAATTTTTGTAAAAGTATTTTATTTTGTTTCTCTTTATTTAACTACTACTAGTATTTAGTTTATCTCAAATGATTTTCGGTCATCTTATCCCCTTTTTCCCAAATTATATAACATTTTAACAATTTCGAACAAATTAAAAAATATTATATAAAAAGAAAAATTATGAGTTAATTTATAAAACTACTCAATTTTATTGATGATTTGGGAAAAGTTAATTAAAATAAAAATGCACTAACTTTTGTCCTATGTAACATTAGCGAATTCTATGCACCTATTTGTACCATTGATGACCCGATAAGTTTAGTTGGGTGTTTTTATTTTACAGATAAATTAAGAGTATTAAGACATTAAAGTGACTGTATAAGAAGAATATCTATTAGCATTAATCCTACGCCTCTTTACATATATATAATACTATAAGTAAAAAGGAAAACTATATAAAGTGGGAGGCCAAACCTTACACAGAGAAAAAGAAATAGAAAGAAAAAAAACAAGAATACCAAAAAAAAAAAACCAAAAATTAGAATTGTCATCCCTCAAAGGTTCCAAAAGAAAATCTTCATAAGGAATGAGGAGGGGGTGGACCCTTAGAGCGGGTGTTGTAATTTTAAATGCTTCTTGCAAGCCGTTGTTGTTTCTTAGCTTTTATCTTTTTATATATATATGTCGTGAAATAATGTTTTAAAAATCGGATCGGATCGATGTTGAACTAGTGTGACCTCCGGTTCATGATTCAATCGGTTAGATCAGTTCAACCGCTATTAATTAAACTAGGTAAACTGGATACTAATAAATAAATAATATAATATAAGTAATTTGTGCTAATTTTGATAGCTAAATCATATAAAATCAGAACTAATAAATTAAAAATATATTAATCCATACTAAATGCACAATATATACACCTTAGAAGATTTTGAGGTTTACAACTTACAATATTTGATACATGTTTTCCATGCCATGCATTTTTATAAGACCTTTGTATTAGTATGTGTTTGAAATTAACAATGAATGGATGTTTATATAAGAGAAAAGTGAAAGACGTGTTTTCATATACAAATAATCAGGAACTAAGTTTATAAAATGGTTGATTGATTTGTCCCATACAAAGCCAGCAGCGTAAATCCATTCCCTTGATATGCTTGCTGTACATATGTGATTTCATGTATGTATAATATGATTTCAGACCAATGCTACGGTAGACTACCTTTAAGATAATAGAAAGTTAGATTAATAATTAATTAAATAATTTAGGTATTAAGTTAGAGGTAGAATTTATCAATAGTTGAACTAAATAAATTCAGTATTTTAATTAGACTTGTTTAGTTAAATTTTATTTGGGCTTATTTTGGCCTTTAGGCCCATTTAAGATATTATTTAAGAAAATCACTTTTGCAACTATTTTGTTTCGGGGGTGCGTCCTATAAAATGACCCTGTCCGTGACTCGTGCTATGAACACCCCTCAAAATACCCTACAATTATAACATCTGTTAAGTCACAAATGTTATTTTTCAAAATTACTCATTTTTCCTACATTCGTCCGTGACTTAAGCCACGTAAGGGTATTTTGATCATTTTGTAGGGCGCGCAAGTAACTAATAGAGTGACAAAAAGAAAAGTCTTATTTAATAGTAGTAGTATAAATGCCGTGTCTTTGACACATTTTACCCTAATCAATGAAATAAAAAATTTATTTTATCTTTATTTTCTTGGTCTTGCATTTACTTTCTTTATGCTTTTCTTTATCGTTCCAGCAAATTAGTTTAAACTCGGCCTCCCACTTCAAAGAAACGAAGAATTCCCGCCTTGAATGCCACATTTTCTGGACAACCAAGAGCATTGTCTGTTTTTCTTGTTTCTAGTTTATTTCAAGTTCATTCGTTCCTCATGTTCTTACTAAAATGCCTAAGAATGCCACATTTTATTGGTAATGTATTTTGTGTAAGGGACTTATGGCGCCTATCAACAACTTAAAAATCTTCTCAACAACTTATAGCATCTGAATGAATGAGGCTTATTTTACAGTAATTTTTTTTTTATTAGTATTATGCTAGAAGTATGGATCAAATCATCAACTTTCTTATCACTCTTTCTAGCTCATTCACCTCAACCACTAAATCATTCATATATTGCCTTGCTTTTAGCCTACAAAATTTGGCGTAAATATTATTTTTCAAAATCTAATCCGATATTAATTAAATATTACCAAGACCTAAACAAAAATAACGAGAAGAAAAAAAATATTATTTTATTTTTTATGGACTAATTTTGTAGAGCTTAAAATCAAAAGGAAACATAGGGCCGTTGTTTTATTTTAAAACCAATATATCCCCTACCTATAACTTGTTGAGACTAATCTCTTAGATGCTTGAGATCTAAATAAAGGGACTAACCTCTTTCAATATTATTTTTTCTTTTTGCATACAAGTCATTTGGTGATCGAATCGAAGCCCTATCTAATAGCTAAAATTTGTATATCAATCAACTGAAATACACCATATTGTTTGCGGCCCATTGGTTAATTAAAGATAAATTAAGTGTTAGATAAGTTTCTAATTCATATAAATATCTTAAATTTTGTTTTTTGTTCATATAAAAATTTCGGTCACTTTTGATCTACAAATATTTTCTGTCGTCACTTTTGATCCCTACTTTTAATTAAACTCTTGTGTATTTTTACATTTTTTAATAATTTTTAGTATTCATGTTTATAATATTATAAGAATATCTTCCACAAAAATTTATAATTTTTTAACATAAGATGAATTATTTATGAATTTTTATTTAAAAAAAAAACATATTTAATTCATTCTTTGTTAAATTTTTACAAGAGAGATTCCTATAATGTACTAAGCATTACAACAAAATTATATTTTTTAAATTTTGAATAATATACACGAGTTGACTGAAAATCAAGGATTAAAAATCATGACAGAAATATTTGAGGGATCAAAACTTGCTAAAAAATTTATAGGAACTAAAAATGAAATTTAAAATATTTATAAAAATCAAAAACATATTTAACCCATAAATTAATCTCTTTTTTTGAGATTTTTAAATTTTGTGTAAATGAATTTGTATTTAATTACAAAGATTTTTTTTAAAAAAAAGTCTTCTCTTCTATTCACCCTACTGATTACAATCATATTGTTCCTGCCATTAAAAAAAAAAAAATCATATTGTTCCTTAAAATTTACTAAAGGTAACTTCTCATAAACAAAATAAAATCCTTAAAAATACTTTTTTTTGGGTTAAATGGTTATCTTTTATCAACAAACTAATTTCTGACAAATGTACTATTATATGCACACTAAAAACATATACAAACATTTTTTTTTTCTCATTTGCTCTGCAATATAGGAATCTATACTGTATTTCTTCTGGTTGAAATATTGATTCCTTTTTCTTACTAAATAGTCATGATAGGTCAAGAGTTTTCCAAGAAAATGATGATGTATAAATAGAGTGATAGTGCCAAACCAAGACACCTTCACTATATAACAACAAAGCCATGTTCTAATTTCCATAAGCATGTAACAGAAACAATGATAAGAAAAGAATATAACAAAAAAAGTATAGTAATCCAAATTTATACAATCTTTACTATTAGATGGGCCACTGAAAATTTTCCAAAAATTGAATGCATGTATTAAAAATCTTTCTGACCCACATAACAAGGTTCCAATCCTAAAAGCTTCTATGTGTGTTCCTTTTCTCCTTTATCATAAGAACAATTTCTTAACTAAAATAATATTGCTAGCTGAATACAATAATCCAATGAACTTTCAACAAAATAGTATTTCTACCACTTATAAAAGTATACTGCTTTTTACTTTGCATCTGAGCACTTAACCAATTGGTCTATCTGTGTCAGTTTTTCTTTGTTAGTGTTAGTGTCTGTGTTTATGTCACAACCACTAGCAAGGAAAACACTCAAAATATTGCAAAGGGCACATACAAAATTTTAGGGTATTTGTTGCTCTACTTTTAGGCTATAATTTTATATAATAAACCTTGTTTGATAAGCCCATATGCCCCGTAAGGACCGAAACAGATTTCCTGCGGTTACAATAGGATGTTGTAATCAATCTCAACCGTCTAATTTAAAATTGACGGCTAAAACTGATTTGATATAAAAACACAGCTTTCAATCTTATATGTCCGATCTAATACCAACGGTCCATATTGAAAATTGTATGTAATTGTGTGAAAAAGTTACAACAGGGAATTTGGGTCCCATATAAGAACTACAAATTTAGCTAGGGGATAAAATATTATATCAAGAGCTATTTCATCTTTAAACCACTTTTGTCATTTGTAGTGTAAATAATTGTTTTTGGTGTCTAAAATTAGGTAAGACCTGTATCTGAAATCAAAATTACGAATATATTTTTAAATGTTTCTTTTTTGTTTGTTAGTAATTTTATAAACAAAATTTAAAGAAAAATGTATTTTAAATTAAAATAACCAACTAAAGATATATTTAAAATCTAAAATGATTAATAGAAGACACATTAATAATTTTTTGGTAAAGGGAATATTTAGGTGAGTTGAGAGAGTCAGGATCAAGGTCAAAATAGATTTAAAATATCACATATCGCCTACATAAATAACTAACAATTATCCACTAATAAGGTCTTTATATTTAGACATGTTTTTGTATTTTTTTTTGTAGATAGATGAAATAAAAAATTCATTTATAAACTTATACATAAATGAAGAAGTTGCGGTTCGAATTCCAATGTCTGGCCTCACAATTTCGATATTTTATTAAATGAATTAGAATTTGTGAACATGTATTTGTAATTTTAATTGCTCAAATATTATTATCACAATGCCTCGTACATTTTAAGAACCAAAATCAATATTTACCCTACTTTGTTAGTAGTAGTAAATGAACTTTTATTTTTAAATTTTTTGGGGATTAGGTAATTAATTAGGTAATTAATATATTGTCATTACTAATAAAGTCATTAACCACCTCAACCAAGTTGATTGGGCTCAAGTGGCAAGGAGCTCCTTTCAAGGACGTATCCGGGGAATACCGGGTTCGATTCCCAGGAGAAACAACGCTTGACCAGTGCGCATGCCTCTACGCACGAGCCGGATTAGTCGCCCACCTTTAGTGGGTCGGAACCGGTGCGAAAGAAAGAAAAAAAAAGTCATTAACCACCTCAACCTCACTTATTTTCTTTCTTTTCTCCCAACCTTTTTCTTCTCTTGTGGACCCATATTAACCCCTACCACCAATTCCAAAAGTCTCCTCTGTCTCTCTTTTCTATTTATCTCACAATACCAAAGATTGCAAAATAAATACTAACACTCATGGAGTTACCATGATCACATCCTTCACTCATCACATAGAGAATTAGAAAAGCACACAACAACTATTGAGAGAGAGAGAGAGAGAGAGAGAGAGAGAGAGAGACTAGAGAGAGAGAGACTAGCTAGTTATAGTGAGTGAGAGGTGATGGGAAATTACAGGTTCAAATTGTCAGATATGATGCCTAATGCTTGGTTTTACAAGCTTAGAGACATGGGAAGAACAAGAAATCAAACACAACAACAAAGGAAGAAAAAGAAATCTTCAAGTTCAACAACCTCAAACACATCAAAATCAAAGCAACCCTACCAAACAAATCCAAGAAAATCTTACTATTTTACAAGAGAACTTAACCAAACAAACAACAAAGATTTTTCACATGAACTACCTAGAAAATCTTCATCAAAACAACAAAGACCAAAAAGAAAAACACCAAAATCTTCATCTTCAACATCATCTCCACTTTATAGTTCTGCAGAATCAGAGTCCCCTGATCCAGAAATCAGAACTGACCGTGTTCTTCTTCCAACAAATGACATCATAATAGATGTTGATAACAATTCTCTCATTGCAACAAGAAAAGATGATAAGCTAAATGGGTATGATTCATTATCAGAACTCATGAAACTTCCACCAATTGTAACAAAACCAGAAAACTTCAATTACTTGCTCAACTATGCAAAGAAGAAACAAACAAAACCCAGAAACAAAATCTCATCAAATGATGAACATAACGTTAAAGGGTCACTAAAAGTTAAGATTTTGAAGGAAGAACAGAGGAACATCAACACAAACACACCAAGTAGAAGATTCTCTATGAGTTCACCAGGTGTGAAACTTAGAATCAATTCACCAAGACTTTCAAGCAAGAAAATTCAATCAAATGGCCGGAAAAGCGTGTCGTCGACCACCACTAGTTCAGCCGGTAACCGGAGAAGTCTTTCGGATAGTTTCGCAATTGTGAAGTCATCAATGAATCCACAGAGAGATTTCAGAGAATCAATGGTGGAGATGATTGTTCAGAATAACATTAGAACATCAAAGGATTTAGAAGATCTTCTTGCTTGTTACCTTTCTTTGAATTCAGATGAGTATCATGAAGTTATCATCAAAGTTTTCAAGCAAATTTGGTTTGATTTGACTGATAATCAGTAGAAGAAGTTTATTAAGTTTCTATTTTACACAAAAAATTTAATGTTCATATGTTAGTGCTTAAATTTATTATGTTGATATTTATTATGTTTATATATGTTAGTTAGTGTAGACAAATATGATTGATGCTGTCACAATAACCATGGCAGAGGTTTCAAATCTTGCTCAAGGGGATGATTTCTAATTTAATTTTTATCATCAAGTTTAATGTTGAACTCAATTTTATGTGAATATGTACATAATGAAAATTTTAACATGGAAATCCGGTGTTATTTAGAAGTATAAGTTAGTGTATGTTTGGTTCTGCGGTGACGAAAATTGATTTTGATAGAATTGATTCTGTAAAATTGATTCTGGCCAAAATTGATTTTAAGTTAAAGTGGTTTATGTTTGGATATATTCATGTAAAAATGAGTTGAACAAAAATTTTGAGTGTAAAAATCAATTCTAGAATCAGAAACTACGATTTCTAGCTTCAAGTAGAATCAATTCTGGAGGCAAAATCAATTCTACTTTTGAGAAACCAAACAAGGCAGAATCAATTCTACACGTCCAGAATCAATTCTGGTTGCTCCATAAGTGGAACCAAACATACACTTAGTCTATAGTTATTTTCATTTTTGCGATTGAAATAATGATTTAATCGAAATTGATTTGATTAAAATAAAAAAATAAAAAAGTAACTCATTGAAATAACATCAAATCTTATTTTTGAGACAACTTATATAAATAAATACATTTTTATGTATTATTATAAGTTTGTCAAGATACTTTATGATAAAATAACTTAAAAAAAATACATTTTTCATTAGTAAAAACTTATAAATTAACAAAAAATCTTATTAATTTGCATAAGCTATTTTGCATAAGTTCAAAAATAAATTAATCCAAACGAACCTATAGTATTATTATAATTTCTAATAATTTTAGGTATTGTTCGACAGTAAACCACTTTTAAAAGTGGCACGTTCATCATATCATTTGCCTTATAAACTACTTAGCATTTAATCTACTTTTTAACTAAAATTAATTAGTCAAAAAAAAAAACTAAATTTAATTTTTTACAAAATTAATCGGTTCGAAATTAGACCTACACTATTCTTTAATAACTTGAGGTATTTATTTAACAACAAATTAGAAATAACATAAATAAATTTATATATAGTACTCACAATTAACTTTTAGCTAACTTTTGCTTTACATGTATATAACTCGTGATTATTATTTGTTGGATAAATAATTATAAGGATAGTGTAGAAAAAAATTACATAAATAAGACAACTGTGGTTGTTGACCTTTATTTGAAACATTTGTAAGAATTTATTGACTTGGATTTTAAGTTTAACTTATTTATCAAGGAAAAGGGGCATATTTCTTAACGTAAGATTCTTTCATACCAATAAGAACATGAATCAACACATCGAAAAAAGAACACCCATAAGAAAATGTGGGCACACGCTACACTTATATGGTAAAATTAACTCAAAATTATTATGGGTTTTTCTATCATGTGCAAATTTGTACTCCCTCCGTTCCATTTTAAATGATATTTTTTTGATTTAGTGTACTATTCATTTGACCTGCTTCGACCTTATTTTTCTACTAATATATACATGCAAATATTAGCATATGAGATGTTTGATTTGTCTCGACGAGTACTTTCAAAATATACCATTTTTATAATTTTTAATAATAGATAATTAGAGATATTAACGATTAAAGTTGTGCATTGGCAAACGTGTCAGTGGTCAAACAGGTCATTTATTTTGGGACAGAGGGAGTATATGTTAAGAAGTTTAAAATAGTAAGTTAAATTGGAACTTGTGCATTTTGTATTACATATATAACTTTTTAATAAATAAATAATTATTGTTTTTTATTAAAAAAATTTCCACTTTTAACTACTTTAACATGTACAATGTTGCACATGTTAGACAAACCCAATTATCAATAATCAATAATAAGTGATAAAGGGACTTTTTTTTGTTGAGATAAGTGATAAAGGGACTTAAGTCTCTTAGGTGTGGTTAAAAATATAAGGGTGGAAATTTTGTATGTATAATATGATAATCAAATTTGTTTCAAAATTTTAATTTATTTTTAAAAAATTAAACAAGAAAAATTAACTTGTCAAAAGATTGGATGTTAGACATTTTACCAAATAAAATTCTAGGATTATGAGAAATTGAGAATTATCACCTAAAAAACCTCATGTTTAATTTATTTTAGCATTTTAATGATTAAAAATAAAAGACAAAATTTATCAAAATTGGTTCTTAATTCTTACTACTACTTCTAGTACTATAGCAGAATAGCTTTGAGGAAATGAGTGGGGAACATCATTCATATTCATTGAAGAGTTGTAGAGTTCAGATTGCATGTCACTATTGTCACTGACAAATAAACGTGTAAATGGATTGTAAGGCTTATTTTGGATCATTTCATGTGTGTTTATAAAGGCTAAAAAAAGATTGCCACTATCATCAACCATTGTTTTCTTTCCATTGTCTTCTTCCATAACAAATACTTGGAGCACAAAACTTGCTTCTGATTTTCAGTACCCTTTTCCAGTCTCTCATGGACCCATATAGTGCTTTCAAAATAGGACATAACTGCCACAAAATTGTATATATTGTTATTTGTTTATATTTTAAGGGACACAATCCACTCAATCACTGACAATTTCTTCCATTTTAAGTTTTTTGTCTTTCAACATTTTAATTATATTTCTCTCTCGTTAAATCACAAAATTATATTTTTATAAGGTGTCGAAATACAAGTATTAATTTTTAGTTGTTCAAATAATACATTTGAATGACATTATAATATTGAGGAAAACTTAAGTCCCGAATCGGACAAAAAAATGTCCGATAACTTAAAAGAAAAGCAGGCATTAAAGAATTTTTGGACATACAAACTAGTTTGACACCTCCATAGATTCTTCTTTTCTACCATATTCTCATAATAATAATAATAATAATAATAATAATAATAATAATAATAATAATAATAATAATAATAATAATAATAATAATATAGAAAAGAAAAAAAGTACAAGAGAATTAAAAATTTGGTAGCATAAAACTTAACCTAGAAAAATCACACAAAAACCTCTTGTTAATTAAGCTAATTAGAGATATAAAAACTGGCGAATGAATCTCAATCGTCAACACAGAACGGATCAAAAACCAACAACTCCCTGCAACAGCGGCAACAAGTAGAACGACTCGTTCGAGTCAAACAATCCAACATCAAACTAAGAGAATGATGAGGGATATCAATCCAAATCTAGTCTGAAATCATTCACAATAACTAATATGGAATTTTAAGCCCCTAATTCTGCAAATTTCAACAAATCTAAAAACAATTAATGATCCAAATAGCGAAACAAGAATCGGTACCAACAAGTCACTCTAACAAACAATAAGCGGCCATAACCATCAAACAACTTAAAAAACAATAAAGCATCCAAATTGTAAAGCCAAAGCCCTCGAGCAAATCAAATAAAAACAAACTGTACAACCACCGCGCGGTGAGAACACGACAAGGCAGAACATATCTAAGAAAACCCAACTCGAAAATAAGTCCTAAGAAACCAACACATAGGCGGGAGAGAGGGAGAGAGAGAGAGAGAGAGAGAGAGAGAGAGAGAGAGATGAGACGACATCGAACAACGTACCAACATGGACCACCCCTACGTACCAGAGAACAACCTAGGAGCCACAAACTCCCACGGGTTCACATAACACTCCAAACAACCGGCGCGGTAAAAAATCAAATAAAAGCATCCAAAATCGTAGGATAATTTGGTTAGAAACCACCCCAACAAGGTGATGCTGAGACTGATCTCGTCACATCACCGCCTACTCAGGCTACATGGTGGATGGAGGAGACGAGGCTCTGCAAGATCCGCTCTTTTATCTTTTTGAATAGGAGAAAAATAAACATGAACTTTTTTATAAAAAGTTAACACCCCTAACAAATATTGTAAAACTATTTTTTTGTTTTGGTTTATTTTTGTAAGATGAACTATGATTAATATAAAAACATAATCCATTAGTTTTAACGTGAAAACCTAATATATCATATTATCATTTATTACATTATTATTATTATTTTATTATACCCCTAAAAGAAATATCCCTTTTAAGTTTTAAGTACACAAGCCCTTGATTTTGCGTCTTTCATTCAATAATGTAAAGGGATTCTTTACTAAGCCAGAGCATGCAGCTTTAAGTTCTTGTATATCTACCTCACAAATAATTACACAGGAGAAAGCTATATATTCACTAGAAAATTTATTATACTTACATGTACTTTTTTGTCTTTATAATAAACTTCCTTTTTCAGAGGAAAATTAAATATATAATCCCCTGTTTTAATGAAAAATAATAATATACAAGTGTATTAAAGGGACTAAAATAAAAGTTCTCTTAGTATAACACAATTAATATGGATATTATAATACAAAATAATCAAAGTTTAAATTCGAATTTTTCCGCCACATTCACTTTAAGAAATGAAATTTTGTCTATTAAGTTACTTGGCAAAAAAAATTAAAACAAAATAGTAATAAGTAAAATAAAAATATTAGACAGATTATATCAATATTTGAAACAAAAATATATATCATAAGGCTAAGGCTATATTTGAATGGAGAATTTTGAAGGGGATGAATATTTTTTCTTCTCTATATTAAGAAAATGAAGAATTTTTTTTTTAAAAGAAAATGAAATGTGACTTAAATATTATACTCATCTATTTATATTATACATTCTTCCAACAACAACAAAAATTGACGGAAATATACACATTAAAATATCAGAGCTGCTATATCCCTTGAAAACATTTCATCCAAACAATACCTAAAAAAATATTAATAAACAATTAAACCACAACATCACAGGTCAGAAGGTTATATAACCCCTTAACAACATCACAGGTCAGAAGGTTAATTAACTCCAATGAATTTCTTGACTGATAAGAAAAGATTTCGATACTTCACCCAATGAATTCTGGTGCTTGGATGGGTAGGGGAAACACATTGTTTGGATTTTATAGGAGTTTCTCCGCTTGTGCGACTGAGTATTAAAGATTTTATTGTGGGGCGAGCAGCTTTAAAAGCAAAATAATTAAACATGAGAAAATGTGTTTTGACAACCGACATGCTTTTTATTCCAATTTGACACTTTTGTCTTTCTTGCACGAGAGGTTGTGGACCTTCTAAAAAGGGTTCATAACGTTATGCATAACAATATTGTGTTCACCAGGTCTATGAATGTAGTTTTTCGAAGAATTGATTTTGATGTATAGACAGCTTTAACGGCACAAGTTATTATCCAACAACTTTTCGTTCATGTGCAATTATATATATAGCCCCAAAGTAAACATAAAATAAAAAGAACTCATAGATAGAAAACTCCTAAGGCGTCCTTGATTGGATTAAGAGCCACCAATCTCCAAAACATCCGATGATCAAGAAGAGAAAAATAAGATATCAAGAAGAGAAAGCAAAAAGAAAGTCGGCACCCCTCCAAGATCACCAAGCGTCCAAGCCTTGGAACACCACCACACATGACTCTAACGGTTCCAACACAAAATAAGTGGCACATCTTACTCTGGGGCGGATTTGCACTTGAATTATCAGTGGGGCTAATAAATTTAAGCATTACCGAAGAAAAAATTTATTAATCCTAATATTTAAATAAAAAAACAAATAATATATGAAATTACTACTAATACATCATGTATATTCAAAAGAAGAACAATAACAAACCAACAAATTACTAGCTTATTGTTTATTTTGATAAGATAATTCAATTAGTTTATAACTTATTAATTTTTATTCTAATTTTATCCATATTATCTTTCTTGAAAAAATTAAATATTAATTAAACATTTTTTTTATGTCATTTCATATTAATATGCTAGTTCAATTGCTTATTTTACCCAATCAATTTGTTACCCACTATTTCTTGACAAGTTAAAATTGATTGTTATAAAATTAAACTATATAACTTAAAATAATATTGTACGTACAACGAAAGACTTGAAATCATCAATAATAGACTACAAACTAATATTTACACTGATACCTAAATTAATACGTGTACGAGAGACTTACTGTTGTCAATAATAAACTCAAAACTAATATTTACATTAATATTTATACGAATAATTATAAAGAATAACTTAAAATTATTTATAAATTATATATTTATATATTTTCAAAAAATTATAGGCTAGGCTAGTGTACACCATGCCTTATTAAGATCCGCCCCCTACTCGCACTAATAAAGCGAGCAAGAGTTTTTTACTATATACCACTTTCAAAAAAGACATTTCACACCATATCAACCAAATCCCCAGTAAAGATCAAGTAGATTAATCAAATATTAACACAACATATCAAATTAACAATTACCTTAATCAAACTCTCCTACCAATACCCATCCCTTATCTATAATAATTAAGAACTTAAACAAACCTATTATCCCCGGCAAACAATACCCATCCCTAGTAAAACACGTTCATATGATAACTTTCGATACCACAGTAAAGTAATTATTAACTGCATGGGTGAAACGAACTTCAGCGCTCTACCTTCTCTCTTGAACCAGAAAAACAAACCCCATCTTTTTTTCCCCAAATCCAAAAGTTTCTTCACCATGTAGACATACACGGCGGTGGTGCACTTGCCCCTCACGGCCGCACCACCTCTTTTCCTGTCCGGAGTAGTTTTCATCGTTTTGGGTCTTGAACTGCCGCCGTCGGCGCCGCCGCGGTGGTCGGAGCTGGTGTTTTGGCTATGGTGTTTTCGTTTGCCTCCACTCGTTTTCAGTGTTCTTCTGCTCTGAGTTCACGCCGTTTCAGCTCGGCCGCTTCCCCGGCGGTGGTTGTTGGTTTGGATTTGCGTTGCTACACACTGTTTCTTTCGGTGGTTCGGTAACCTCGTCTCCTTTGCTTCAGTTTCGGTTTTTGGCTCAGATTTGGTTTCCACTGCTACGACGGTTTGGTGTTTTGTTTTGTCTGTTCGTTAATGTTTGTTTGTTCGTGATGTTCCGTGCTCGTCACCGTGTTGTTCGTCGGATCTGAGTTCAATTGCGTCGTTCTCGTGGTGGTGGCTGGAGGTTTTTGTGTTGTGGTGGTGAATTGGAGGACTTGCAGTTAGAGGTGGGAATAGGCTAGGCCGAGCTAGGCTTTGCCAAGCCTGAGCCTGGCCTGTCATAAAAATCGAAGGCCTAAGTCTGGCTTGTGGCCTATCATAGGCTTATCTTTTAGGCCTGAGCTTGGCCTTTTGAAAGCCTATTGTGGCCTATTAGCCTGTTTAAAAGTCTATTTTTCATGAACATATTTAAATAAAAAATTATATTTATTTTTAAAATTACTTATGAACTAATAAACCAACGTCCTTTTTTTATTTAACATGATATTTTACAGAATTTGATTATATATGTCATTATATTTCAATTCTAGTTTATAATAATACATTTATATATTTGAAAAACTAATGTAGATTAATAAATTTAAATTATTGAAAAAGTTAATAAATATATAATTTAATCAAAGTACAAATTTTAATATATAAATAATAATAGTATTAAAAATATTATTCATATTAATTTAAATAGGTCGGCCTAGTAGGCTTAAAAGACTTTTTTAATAGCCCGCAGCCTGGCCTATTTAACTAAATAGGCTTATGAAAAAGCCTTGGCCTGCCCTATTTAAAGAAATAGGCTGGTCTGGCCTGAGCCTATATAGGCTAGGCCTTAAGGCCTCGTAGGCCGGCCTGGCCTATTCCCACCTCTACTTGTAGTGATTTTTGGCGGTGGTGAGAGTTGAGGTGGTGATGGTGGTTTTTCGGATTTGGCGTTACCGGGTCTGGTTTCAGTGATGATTAGTGGTGATGTGGTGAGGTGGTGGTGGTTGGTGGTGATGAGGTTGCGGTTGATGTCGCGTGATTGGTTTTCTGTGATTCTAGATTCTCTGACCTCTTTTCAAATCTGTTGAGATTTGCAGAATTTTTTTTGAGTTGCTGAAGGTTTCCAAATCTGTTGAGATTTGCAGGTCTCTATGTATCTGTGTTGACCTCTTCCGCGTCGGCTGTTTTCCTCAGTGGTGTTTTGTTTCTTTGGTGTCTTTTTCGCCACTACCGGCCTCATGGCGGTGCCTCTGTTGTTGCCGAGACTTGTCTGCTTGGGTTCGTGTTCTACCTTTGTTTGGTCAGCGATTCGCCTGATGAAGCTGGTTCTGGATTCTGATGGGCCGAGCGCTTTTGATTCGAGTTCGGGAGTTAGCATCTAGTTGTGGCAACTTTCTGGGCTGGATTGGTGACTGCTCTGGTAGTCTGGAATCTGTGGGGTGCCTTTCTGATTTGGAATTAGGAGATGAATCTTGATTAGGTGGTGTTAGTTTAGGAGTTTTTTTTCTCTAGGTGTTCCGCTTATATACGGCACCTACGTTATGTAGTTCTCTTACTGGTCTTTGTTCGTCTTGTGCAGAGACCAGGTTAATAATAAATTTTGCCATTTCAAAAAAAAAACTGCATGGGTGAAACTTTTTATTAAACTTTTTTTTACGCTATTTATTTATTTATTAAAACTCTTTTATGACATTGTACTGAAACATAAAATCATAAATAACAATACAAAAGATTTATAGTACTCTTTATTATATTATTCTTTTTTCTCATGGTTAAATATATAGTTTTAAAGTTGTACCCAAAAAAATATATATAGTTTTAAAGTTTTTAAAAAAAGTTTCAACGTTTGTCTTCACCTTAAAATCCAAAAAAAATAAAAAATAAATTATAGCTTCTCTCCTATCCCTATATCAAAAGTAAAATTATATTTTGGTCATAAAGGTGTAATTTTTTATTTTTGTTGAGCAGATAAAGGTGTAATTTGACACTTGAAAGGAAAGCCCCAATTGATTTTGTTATCTCTTTATAGGATAAAGAAGAGGTTCTAGCTTGACAACCCGACCAAAAGATTATCAAGAGATCCAATTATAGAATAACTTACATAGTTATTTACTATTTTTTTCCTCAAAATTTCCAATTTAGTGATTTGGGTAGGGGTGTGTAACGGGTTGGGTAGGGCGGATTTGGGCCAAAAAATACCATTCATTTCAACCCGCGGTTGCAATAATGAGGTCCAATCAGACTCTTTTTAAAAGTTCGGTTTGTGCGGGTTCGGTTTATGTGGATTGACGGTTTGACGGATCGGTTAATTCGGTTTTGAACTAACAAATAAAAAATTATCTATAAAATAAAATAAAAAACTCAATTGTATGGTGTGAAGAGAACATTAGTGCAAGTGAAATAGAATAAAATATAACGTATAATAAAATAGGAACAATAAATGTATCGTGATATTAGTATTTGAGTGAGAGAAAGCTAGTAGTTTTCAACTACTAGTTAGTGGTATCTTGTTTCCACTTTCCGAGGAAACAAACAATAACAAGTTTTGAGTTTGTGTGTTTCGAGATATGTTCAACCACTCATCATATTTTATATATTAAATAAATAAAAAAACTTACAATTTATGTAACTCGGGCGGGTTCGGGTACCGTTGGGTTGATTTTAGAAAACCGAACTTGTTCATTTCAACCCGTCTACAACCGAAAATGTTTGACTAACAACCCGACGATCCGCAGCAACCCGCCCGCTTAACCATTTTTCGGTTTGGATTATTCGGTTTGAATCGGTTTGCGGATTTTTACCCACCCCTAATTCTGGGCGGTGCCTACCCAGCTTTAAGATCTCCCTTTGTTGCAGTAAAAAAGTCTTGGATAGTACAAATATATTGAAAATTTTAATATAGATTATCTCTACAAGTAGTCAATTTAAAATTTCAATGAGGATATATGTTGTAGTTTGAATATATAAATTAATGATTATATTTATTTTTATAATTTTAATAATAATTAAATTAATATCAATTTGATTAAAATAAAATGCAATTCATATTAAAAATTACTAATGCAATGTCATTTATTTTTTGTTGTAAGATTACGAGAGTCGTAATTTTTTTGCCTTAAAAAACTATTATCAACAATGGTTTAAATTTCTCATAAATTTATAATTGGTCCACCATAACACCAACCACAAATATATTATATACAGACAACACAAAGAATCAATATTGTTCTATCATTAATTACCTATTAAGTGTGTATTTGATTTTGACATATTTAATTTTGATTAAAACTGAGTTGAAAATAAATTGATATATGTTTAAATACATTTACATAAAGTGAGTTAAAAATTGATTCATGTTGTTCAGATAGTTTGGGTTATAATTGCTATTAGATGTAATAAAGGAAAGATTTATGTGTAACCCACAACTAATTTCCACAATTGATATTGAGTCACTTAAGTTTGAATGTTAAAATTGATTCATTTTTATTTTAATTTTAAAGAGGATTTCCAATGATGATACTACTTTGAGTATCATACATTGCTAATAAGTAGTCCCTACAATGCCATGTAATATTTATGTAACTCGTACATATTTTGCTTCAGTGGTGATACCACTTTGAGTATCATATATTATTAACAAGTGGTCTTTCTATATTATTTTTTAAACTTTGTCTAAATAAAAATAAATTTTTATTTAATTTAATAAATTTGTAGATAAATAGATTAATAATTAAATATAATGAGAAATACAAGACAATAAATAAAAAAAAATGGTGAAAAATACATAAATATGACGGGAAATATATAATAAAAAATATAATAATTAATTTTGATTATTCTCTTGTCTGAAATGCTCTCAAATGTGTTCTCTTGTGGCGAGAAAGGAACACGGCTTTTTTTCTGAGAAGTATGTGCTTCTTCGTCAAACCTATTAATATTTTCTAGACCACTTTTAGTTGATAATTGTGGTACTTGAGGAGTTTCAACCAAAGGGATATTGGGTGGTGGTGATGTATAAATAAAATAAGGATGATTTTGGAAGTTTTATCGATAGGAGATTGGTTTTGGAACAAATTCATGTAAGCTTGAATATTTTTACTATACATATTAGGATCCATTGGATAGAAAACAAATAAAATATGACTTGAGAACAAAATAAATAGAAATTGTGTAATATAAAAAAATATGAAATATGATTAAATATTCGTCAAAAAAATAATAATCAAATGGCCATTTAATGATCAAACAAAAAAAAATGTAACATTAAATTGATGATACGGTAACTTATTTAAGGTACCGGTATCATCAATTTTGATACCGGTGACACGTCATGGAACTGCAAAGATAAAAAAAGATAAGGTACCGTATCATTAACCTATGAAACCCTCTTAGATACCCTTATTGGAAATGCTCACCAATTTTGTTGACCAGACCACGTTTGACCAATATGAATTGATTGTAGCAACAACTTATCGGGTTTGGATTTAACGCAGTTATTGCGTCTGCTTTGGACTGTCCGATCAAAAAGTAAGGGTTGAAATTGATTAAAGTTTTAAAGTATATAATCTGTTTTGTATCGTTCGATCAAAAATCAAAGACCGATATTAATTACTGCATGAAAATGTATGGAATTGGAATCGCTACAACAACCAATCCAGATCCCAACTCATGGCTGTGAAACCAAACAACTATACTAAATATGTTTGATTGTTCCAAAATAATTTTGTGTGAACACAAATATTTGATCACTTGATATTTATTTGCATCTTTGCATGTAAGTGGATTTCAAAGCACTATGTGCTCTGACGACAAAATAAGCGATTTTTTTCACTGTTCACTCCAACTTTTCTAATCCTCTGTTTGGCCGTCATCCACCAACACAACCGCCATGGAGGCTTTCTCCATCCCATGGTCGTGCCTTGCTCCACCTTCTTCTTCTCTGAAACCTCTTACTACCACAACGATCCCTCCCAAGAAACCTCAACGTTCTTTTGCTGAATCCCTAAACTCCGTTTGCGATATTCCGGCGAGTCACTTTCCTCAACCGGTGGTGAAAGGGGATCGTCTATCTATTGCGATTCCTGAAGATGAATACGACGTGGGAATCGAAACCTGCAAACATAACTTGCACGACAGAATGATTTGGCCAAAGGGCTCACCACCCCTTAGGGTCGATGCCTTGCGTGATAAGCTAAAAATGGTATGGAAAGATATTGGTAAGTGGGGTATCACTTCTCTTGGCAAAGGATTCTATGAATTTGTGTTTTCCAGTCTTGAAGATGCACAAAAAGTTAGATCGACCGGGACATGGAACTTAAACCCGGGTCTGTTAAAGCTTTTTGCGTCGTGTAGGGATTTCAATCCTAATGTTCAGCAGCAAACCTCAGCTCAAGTCTGGCTCAGGATACATGGTCTTGCCCAGGAATATTGGAGGCCAAAGATTTTGTTTGCTATCGCAAGTAGTGTCGGTACACCGATCTGCACGGATGCTGCTACAAGCAAACTTGCTTTTGAACGTCCTTTCGGCCATTTCGCAAGAGTCTTGGTCGATTTAGACCTTAAGACAGACCTTAGGTACAAAGTTTTGGTTGAAAGAACAGGTTTTGTATTTTTTGTTGAATTTGAGTATGAAAACCTGCCATCATTCTGTGAGAAATGTTCAATGATTGGTTATGATACAAGCTTTTGTAAGAGATACCCTCCTGCTGAAGGGTTGCAGAAAAAAAAATACTAGAGAAAAAGTCTTATGTTATCTCAAAAAATAAGAAGGGGACTGAGGTAATTGATTTGGAGAAAAACAAGCAGCCATTAGTGGTGCCAGATGATGCCAATGTGGGATACAGCAAACCCCAGAACATTGAAATCACTACAGTTAAGGTTGTAAGTGCACCTTGTGTAGAAGTGTTAGCTCCTATTTTGCAGCCAATACTAGAAGCTCCAGGTGGAGATGCAGTTAATAATATTATCATGGATGATGACTCTTCGGAAGACTCTGAGTTTGTGCAGGAAACACAAGTGATTTTTGAAAAAAACCAACAACTTGTCACTAATGCTCTCACTACTGATTCTGTTCTTGAAATTGTGCAGAGGGATATTGATTTTTTGAAGGAATATTGGGCCAATATGGCTGATTTAGAAGATGGTAATGTAATCAAGTAGGTAGAAGCTCCATTTCAACCTGTCTTATCCAAGTCACAAAAGAAAGCTATTAGAAAGAAAGCAGCGCAGCCAGTTCAAGTCCCTATAGTACTAGAGCTAAGGGTGGAAATTCTAAAGGTGCACAATGAAGTGCATCTTCTGGAATATTAGAGGGTTAGCCAATTCCCCTTCAAAATTGGCCCTTAAAAGGCTTATTCTTAAAAACAAGCCTAGTTTTGTCTTTATAGCTGAGCCTTGTCATTCCCTCAAACTTGGCTTAGAAGGTTAAATCTCAAAGTTTTTGCTGTCAATAATAGAGGTAATCTCCTGCCCAACCTTTGGTGTTTGTGTTTGGATCATTTGAACCCTGAGGTTATTGACTTGGATGATCAACAAATGTCTTTTTTCTTTGATGATAATGGTCAAGTTTTTGGTTTATCTGCTATATATGCTTCCACCAATTACATTAAGAGGAAAAATGTTTGGCATAAGTTAAGTTTGATTCAAAATGATAATGCTGCTCCCTGGTGTTTCATTGGTGACTTCAACTCTATTTTAGGGTCACATGAACATAGAGGTATTCATTCTCCAGCTACAGCCCCTATGAATGATTTTCATGACTGGACTGATTCTAATAGTCTGGTGCATCTTCCTACTCGTGGTATGGACTTCACTTGGAACAATGGTAGGAGAGGCTCTAATCATACTGAAAGAAGGTTGGATAGAAGTATTTGCAATTTGAGTTTCATTAACACTTGTTCCACTATTACCTGCTCAACTCTCACAAAAACTAGATCGGATCACTTTCCTATTCTGCTAGATTTTCTTTCATCCGAGGCAAAACATGTATCTCAATTCAAATTCATGGCTATGTGGCTTCTCCATCCTGATTGCATGAATGTTGTTAAAGACTGCTGGAACACTACTGTCATTGGCTGCCCTATGTTTGTGCTTAATAAGAAATTAAAAATCTTGAAAGAGAAATTGAAGATTTGGAACAAGGATGTGTTTGGTAATGTTCATAATCATCTCAAGTTAGCCGAGGATAAAGTTAATTCAATTCAGTCTACTATTAACATTAATGGCCATAGTGATAGCTTAATGGAGTTGGAAAAACAAGCTCAAATTGAGCTTGAGCTCGCTTTAACTATGGAAGAGGCGTTCTGGAAAGAGAAATCCAAAGTGAAGTGGTGCTTAGAGGGTGATAGAAACACAAAGTATTTCCATAGAGTCACTAAGATCAAAACTGCTACAAAGTTGTTGACTGCTTTAAGAAATGGAGATAATTTGCTTACTAATTCTGATGACATTGCTGGTTTCGTGGTGCAGCACTACACTAACCTTTTTGAATCCTCAAATGTCTTGCTGGATGATGGTCTCATTGAGGAGGTAATCCCAAACTTGATTTCTGATGATACTAATAAAATGCTTTCCTTGTTGCCTTCCCATGCAGAAATCAAGAACGTTGTGTTTAATTTAAGTAAAACCGGCACTCCAGGACCGGATGGTTTTGGAGGGATTTTCTTTCAAACTTTCTGGGAGATAATTAAAGAGGATGTCATAAATGCTATCTTGGAATTTTTTTCGTCTAGCTGGTTGCTTCCTAATTTCAACTCAAATTCTATGATTCTCATCCCCAAAACTATCAATGCAATCTCAATAGAAAACTACAGACCCATTGCTCTAGCAAATTTCAAATTCAAAATTATCTCCAAAATTATGGCAGATAGATTGGCTACCATCATGCCCGACATTGTCTCAAAAGAGCAAAGAGGTTTCATTCATGGTAGACTCATTAGAGACTGCATCTGTTTGACATCGGAAGCTACTAATCTTTTGCACCAAAAGTGTTATGGCGGTAACCTCGCTCTCAAAATTGATATATCTAAAGCTTTTGACACCTTAGATTGGAATTTCCTCCTCAAAGTTTTACGTAACTTCGGCTTTTGCGAGAAATTTTGCACATGGATTGAAGTCATTCTAAATTCTGCTAAGCTATCTATTTCTATTAATGGCAAGAATCATGGCTTTTTCTCTTGTTCTAGAGGTGTTAGACAGGGTGATCCCCTCTCTCCGCTTCTCTTTTGCTTAGCTGAGGATGTTCTCAGCAGGGGTATTACCATGCTTGTTGAGACTGGCAAACTGGAGCTAATGAAAGGTTCTAGAAATATCTGTATCCCTTCCCATACCATGTATGCTGACGACATTATGATATTTTGTAAAGGGAAAATGTCTAATATTGAAGCCTTGCAGATTTTGTTTCAAAGATATGCTTCTAATTCTGGTCAATATGTTAGCCACTCCAAATCAACTATTTTTGCGGGCTCTATCTCTCCAGTCAGATTAAATCTCATCGCCAACAAGTTGGGGTTTCTCATTGGCTCTCTTCCTTTTATCTACCTTGGTGTCCCCATTTCTAGAGGCAGGCCAAAGTCTTGTCATCTCAGCCCCATTGCAGACAAAGTGAAGCTTAAGTTATCTGCCTGGAAAGCTTCTTTGCTTTCCATAGCCGGAAGAGTACAACTTGTGAAAAGTGTGATTTATGGCATGCTCATGCACACCATGCTTATTTACTCTTGGCCAGTTAGCCTGCTTAAAGAAATGGAGAGGTGGATAAGGAATTTTATCTGGAGTGGTGACGTCAATAAAAGGAAACTTGTTACAGTCTCTTGGGCTAATGTCTGCAAACCTGTCCTTGAGGGTGGATTAGGCCTTAGAAATTTGTCTATTTTAAATAAAGCCTCAAACCTGAAGCTTTGTTGGGACCTTCTTCATTATAAAGAGCAATGGTCTTTAGTTTTGAGAAGTAGAGTGCAGAGGAATAATAGAATCATCAAACACCATATTCCATCTTCAATTTGGAATGGTATAAAAGACAATTATTCTGAAATTATGTTTAATTCTTCTTGGCTTCTTGGAACGGGTGAAAACATTAATTTTTGGCTGGACCACTGGTGTGGCTCTCCTCTTGCCTCTGTGCTTCAAATCCCGGAGAATTTGCATCATCTCCTCTCTGCTAATGTAAACATGTTTGTTGTCAATGGTTGTTGGGAGCTTCCAATTATTCTGCAGACTCAATATCCTCAACTGAAGCAAATCATTAATCATGTAACCATCCCTTTTGAAGCTAAGGATGATGAACTCGTCTGGAATCACTCATTCTCGGGTTCTTTATCCCTCAAGGAAGCTTACCTTCATATGTCTCCCCAGGGCCAACATCTTTTTTGGTCTAAGCTTGTTTGGCAGCCATCTATTCCTCCAGCTAGATCCTTATTGGTTTGGAGATTAATGCATCATAAGCTTCCATCTGATGACAAGCTAATGATGAGAGGCTGTCTTTTGCCTTATGTCTGCTCTCTTTGCTTTTGCTGCTCTGAGACCATTGAGCATTTGTTTTTCGACTGTCGCTTTGCTTCAAGCATATGGAACTGGTTCAGCAGCTTAATCAACCTTCATTTCACAATTACTTCTACTGATGATCTTTGGAACCTTTGTAATCGAGGTTGGGGACTCCAATGCAAGCTTGTCATCACTGCAGCAATCATCAACATAATCAATGCTATTTGGTTTAACAGAAATCAATGTAGGTTCAACAATGCTAAGCCTAATCTCAGATCTACCATGTCAATGATTGTGGCTAGCACTTCCATATCTGGTAATGCTACTAGTCTCTCTACTTCTTCTGCAATGTCTGATTTCTGTGTTCTTAAGGCTTTCAAGGTTGACAATCACCCTCCTAAAGCTCCAAAAATCATTGAAGTTTTTTGGATGCCTCCCTCTTTCTCTTGGACAAAGTGCAATACTGATGGTGCAGAGGCATGGCAATGGGGCAGGGCGGGGACGGATTTTGCCTTCCCCAACCCAAACCCATATAGTTCGGGTTTTCCCCAAACCCATCCCAATTCCAAGCGGGGATAAAAAGTATAACCCCAAACCCAAATCCAACGGGGATCGAGTATCCCGACGGGGTTCGGATATCCCCGTTATACCTCTTCCAACATAAATTTGGATTGCATTTTAATATTTTTTTATTAAAAAAAAGTTAAAGGCTCCAAAATTATTTTGTTTCAACGATATTTTTTTAAATAAAGAAAAGAAATAGAGAAAATAGTTTGTTTAATACTCAAATTAAGGATAAAAATAAACATATTAATGTAATTTAAGAGATTGTTTAAGGGTTTCTAATTTAAAAGAGGTAAAATATAATTTTAATATAAGCGGGGCGGGTTCGGGGACGGGTTCGAGGTGGGTATCAATGTCCCCATTACCCGCCCCAACCCCGTCTTTTGAAATCGGGGAAAACCCAAACCCGTACCCAAACCCAGTCAACTCGGGTTTTCCCCATCAAAACGGGTATGGTTTGGGCGGGTACCCGCGGGTATGGGTTTTATTGCCATGCCTAATTTCAAGCTTCTTGTGCTGGGGTGTTTAGAGATAACAACGCAACTTTCTTGGGGTGCTTCACGGTTAACTTAGGTATTTATTCTGCTTTCCATGCTGAATTAATTGGTGTTATGTATGCTATTGAGATTGCTTTTGAGAAAGGTTGGTGGAACTTGTGGGTTGAAACTGATTCTATGTTAGTCACTTTGGCTTTCAAGTCTCCTTCCATGGTTCCATGGTTTTTAAGAAACAGATGGCTTAATTGTTTACATCTCTCAAGTAACATGAATTTTATCTTATCCCACATTTTTAGAGAAGGTAATAGTTTAGCTGATAGTTTAGCTTCCCTAGCTTTAACTCTTAATGGCTTCATGTGGCATAGTCTTCTCCCCAGTGAAGCTCTGACAGCTTATAATCATAATAGATTTGGCTTTCCTCTTTTTAGATTTTGTTTTTCTTGAAGGGTTTGGTTTGGCCCCCCCTTCCTTTGTACTCTTTTTGTTGTTATATCAATTTACGGGTGCTGCCATGTGCACACCTTTGCTTTATAAAAAAAAAAAAAAATTGATCACTTTATTTGGTCAGTAATACATATTGTCGTGAGATTAATAATTTAGACACTTCTTTTTGAGTAAATTGTGAGTTGTGACATATGGTTGAAAGATCACAATATTTATTTATTTTTTGAGTGTCTTTTTTTCTCTCTTTTTCACACGTTGTGGTTTGATGTTTTCCTCTAGTTTTTTTTTTTTTTTGACAGAATGTTTTCCTCTAGTTTGGTATGTGTAATGTATGCTAATAATAACTTGGTACATTCATGTCATTTAACTTCAACCGGTTTGGTGGTCCATGGTAAAGCAATATGTGAATCCTTTCACACGATATGATTGGTCTGTATTTGTTCAATATGAAATTTCCATTAGTTTTTTCGTTTAACAAGAGTGTATCACATGTCCTATATATTAGTGATATGGATTAGTTATTGACATGGTCATGAATTAATAAAGCAAAATTCTAAATTTTTCTTTTGATAGAGTTGGTGGCGGATCCATAAATTTCCTTTCGTGGGGGCTAAAAAATATTTCAACCAATGAAAATATTTTTTAATGGATAATAATTGATACCATGTTATAGAATATAGATATGAACCCGTTTAATAATAATTAATCTTCAAATTTGTTGGCATATAATGTGATTTCTCATCTTTCATCTAAATATTCTCTATACACAAGAGTTGAGAATTAAACCTCAAACAATTTATTTTGATGATGCTTTATTTATTTCGTTAACAACATTAAATAAATATCTAATATATTTTTTATAAAATATAACAAAAAATCTTTGCTACAAAAAATAGAAGACAAAAGTAAAATTGGTTAAAATAAAAAAATTTAACCTTTAATTATTGCTTGAGATATAATGCAAAAATAATTTGATGTTGATCAGTAAAATTTTAAACTGAAAATTTGGAAGCAGAGTAATAACAAAAACAAGAAGGTGAAAAATAATTTGTGTTGCTCTGTAATTAAAAAAGACATTATGTAAAACATTTAATTGGAGAGTACAAATATTTTATTGACATTCAAAAAATACTAAGTATTGGCCTAAGTTATTATGCATAAGGCAATTTTTATGCACCGTGCATAAGTCAATATCCACCCTCAGATCCAAACAATACGTGTAATAATCCATGACTGAATAACTTTGTATTTTTGCTTGCTCAATTTCGGCCACATTTTATATGTGATTCGATCACCGATTTCGAAAACTAATACCTAAAACATTCATAAAATCGAACGACGATCAAAACGGTATAAAGAACGTCGAGTTTCGTTGATTATTGAGGGAGAACGAACCGGGTCGACGAACCGGGTCGTCGCGACCCGTTTCTGCAGAAAATGGGTGAGGAAGATGATGAACAGTGACGCGCCTCCACGCCCACTCTCGCTGGTGGCGCGTGGGGGCGCGTGCGGTGCCAAGGAGACTCCAAATTTTTTTATTGTTTTTACAAAAAAATAGGAAATAATTTTCTGGGAATTTTGGGACCAGTTAGGTATTTTTCTGAGACCTGGAACTATTTTTAGTTAATTAAATGAGGTAAATATACTTTTATAAATATCAGGTATTAATAATATTTTCTCAAAATTTTATTTAGGGTATTTTGAATTATTTGGAACGGTTGGGGATACCTCACTCTCTCTGGTTTTATATCGTCTTAAGAATTTAAATATATGACCATTATTATAGTTAAATGAGCATTAGTGCCTATATGTTATACACTGAAACCATTTGTCTAGTTAAATGGTTTCATAGAGTTATACACTGAAACCATTAGTCTAGTTAAAAGGTTTCATAGCGTTATACACTGAAACTAGTTAAATGGTTTCATAGCGTTATACACTGAAACCATTAGTCTTTTTATTTGGTTTCAAGATGTTATATACTGAAACCATTAGTCTAGGTAAATGGTTTCATAGCGTTATACACTGAAATCATTATTCTAGTTAAATGGTTTCATAGTGTTATACACTGAAACCATTAGTCTTGTTATTTGGTTTCAAGATGTTATACACTGAAATTATTAGTCTAGTTAAATAGTTTCATAGCGTTATACACTGAAACCATTATTTTGGATAAATGGTTTCATGTGGGCATTAGTGCCAAGATGTTATATACTGAAACCATTGTTATTAAGTAAAACATCACATAACCATTTTACAAAACCATGCTACATAAAACAAAAAATCATATAAAGCAATTAAGGTTAGTTTAGTTGAGAAAAATTGGGATAGTATGCATGAGATATTGGATTCGATTATTTTTTTAGCATAGAAATATGGAGGGGACAAAAAAAAAATTGGGGGGGCAAAAGTCATATGGGGGTGTGCGAGAAATTTGGGGGGTGTATGAGAATTTTGGGGGGTGTATGAGAAAATTGGGGGTGCGCGAGAAATTTGGGGGTGCACAAGTAATTTGGGGGTGCACAAGTAATTTGAGGGTATACAAGTAATTTTGGGGTACACGAGTAATTTGGGGGGTGCACTGAGTAAACTTATGCATGGTGCATAAGGATGGCTTATGCATAATAACCAATCCCCTAAGTATTATGATAATTATAAAACATAGTATTCTTGTGTCCTTATGCACCATAACTCTTCCCTTCTTGTGGGGGCTAAGCCCCCAATTCCCTTAACCTGTGCATCTCTGGTGGTTAGAGCATTCAACCACCGATATGCTCAATTATTAGATTTAGGTTCTGGTTCGTATTGTTTGCCCCATATTTTGTTTTTTAGTGGCAAATATATTATATATAAATAAAAAAATGAAAAAATATAATAGAAAATTCAGAAAAATAAAGAGGTCTAAAAGTATACTACACTTCACCGGAATTTAACATTCTCTAAATATCCGTTTGATTTGAAAAATATAAATATTAGAGAGGATAATACAAGACAGAACAATACAGATAAATATTTAAGGTATTGAACAAATTTTATTTTGTACGATATTTGGTGGATAAAATGTTATTTTGATAGGACAAAGCAACAAGAGGACCTCCAATCCTCATGACCCATCGAGACCCGACACCCCAATAAACTCTATCAGTTCCAACATAAAGTAGAATGGATAGTCCATTCATAAAAATTACAAGGAGAGCTAGAATTTTTACCAAGAAACCACTTACTAGATAAAAGTTTCACCCTATCTACCAGACACTCGATAGAAAAGGCCCCTTAAAAAAAAGACATCATTTCAAGATTTCCAGATAAGCCACAAAATAGTATGTCAAATTAACAACCACCTAAGTCAATCTTTTCTACCCATTCTCATGCCCAAGAAAGCGTCAAAAAACTCTAAAGCACCATGAGAAGGCACCAGCTCTACACCCAACCATCGAAGAATACTATACCAAACTAGTGAGATTTGGTTGCAAAAACAAAATAAATGATCAGCTAATTCAGGCCCTATCCACATAGCACACACGTAGAAGCACTAGCTACCAGATATTTTGACGAGTCGGCAACCTATCCTGCAAAAGTTGCCAAGAAAAGATCGCCACTTTTGAAAGGACCCAAGTTTTCCAACAGTTTTTCTTCCTCAATAGAGAAGATCACCTTATCAGATATGAAATGACTAAGCGCCAAAAAAGTTGACTTAACTAAATAGTAGCCACTTGGTTATGCTTCCAAACCAAGAATCATCTGCTGTAGAGATTGTTGGGCGTTTCAGAATTTCATTGAGACTTTCCAAGAGAAACAAAAACATGTTTAAAAGGTCGTGGTAGAATGAACTTTACACTGAGAATCAAATAGTTAATACAAAAAAACAAATATAAGAGAGTTCACTTTACACTTAAAAGCTTATGAAATTATAAATTTGAGAAATAAAAACATATTTTTAAAGGGTCGTGGTAGAATGTACTTCAAGTGATTATTACTTTTGTCCTAAACTATAAGTTGTTTATTTTGACTATTTCACACTAACTAATTAGAAATGTTATTAATTTTGTTTGGAAAAGAGTATTTGAGCGATTTTATAAAGTTATTTTTATAAATCATACAAAAAAATATAAATTAAAGAATTCAAAGAAAAGAATAATAAATCGTTAAGAGTATAATAGAAAAATAACATGTGATATTTCAATAGTATTGTCAAATAAATTATTTTTTTGAACAATTTCTTTTTTTTCAAAACAACTTATAATTTAATACAGAGGGCATAGTCAAGGGTGGTTCATTGCAAAAGAAATGTAGACTTATGGGTTAAACATCTTTTGAATAATATTTTCCTTTCTAACATGCAAAAAAGAACCCAAAAAAAAGAGAAGAAAGAAAATTAAAATAAAAGAAATTAAACCTAATAAAGGAAGCTTCCCCCTATAGAGTACCAATTAATGATGAGTAGGGTGGATTCGAAACATGGCAGTGGCCATGAACCGTAATCTAAAGAAATATATTACGAATTTATATATATATATATATATAGTGATTAAAAAAATTCAAAATACATAAAAATTTATGTAAATTACAATTGTCTACGAAGTTTCATCTTCTAAAAATGTTCGATAATATTTTTACTACCATCAAATTCTAGTGAAATTACGAACAAGGAAGTTTCATCTTCTAAAAATGGTTGGAAGAGAAGAAATTGATGCTACAATAATGAATTGAAAGAGAGAGAGAGAGAGAGAAGTTAAGAAGAAAGTGTGTGAAAATTCACAAAGTGAAGTAGTAAAAAGTTGAAAACTAAGAAGATAAATTTGTAGTGTGTTATATATAAATTTAGTTATAGGGGCTTAAAATTAATAATAATAATAATAATTTTAAATTAATTTTTTTTGTCTGGGGCTCAAGCTCCCAATCAGTAGTAACTGCATTAGCCCCTGCCTTCCAATATAGTTAAGGTTATCTGCATGTTGATTCTTGTAATATAATCTTTTCTTTTTGTCAAGAGAATTTTCATATGAGATAATCTAACTTGGGGTCCATATTCAAATTCGTAATATATTTTTTCTCCACATTTATTTAATTAATAGGCAAATCACCATTAGAGTTTTTAAAAGTGTAATTCGTTGTCATATTGGTTTCTGAATATATCAAAATTTCAAATACACCTCTAATATTATATTTGAATAATTTCTTATACTAAATTGATCAACAAAGAATAAATTTTAGAACAAAATTAACACTGAATCAAAAATCAAAATAACTAATAAATGAGACATTGTGACCTGTTTGCATTTGTATACATTCAAGAGCTAATGTGAAAACGAATTACACATTTAAAAACTAAAATGATGAAATTAATATGTTTGAATTTAGAATTCATCCTCTCATGCTTTGTTAAGTTTGTTTGATGGATGAAAATTCATAGCGGACCCATATAAATTTAGAATTCATTTCTATGTAGTATGTACTAGTCCTTGGGCTATAGCCTATAGGGGAGACCAGTTGACATAAATTGTTGAATTTTATCAACCACAACTGTGTTGATCAATTTCGGTATATGTATACAATCACCATAAAGGAACAAATTAAGCTAACAGATATGACAAAATATTAATTCGTATCTTTAATTGTTTTTGTACCTACTGGTGGTCCAGTTTTATTTATCTCTTTGGGTTTCAATTATGACTTTTTATGTCGCAAATGATTTTTATTTGCATGGAACGTACAATTAAAATTTGTTAAAGTCACTAGGTTAGATTTAAAGTTCGAGTAGAACTAATATAGTACATGAGGTTTTAGTTTTAAAGTTGACTGTGTAACCAATTTTTTTTATTAATATAATACTGTATGTTTTTCTTTTTGACTCAATAAAGTATAATTTTTTTACAAAATAAGGTATATATTTAAGAAATAAGAAAAAAAAATATAAAAATTGTTTTTATATGTAGTAAAAAAAAAATTTATGGTCCCGGGAGCATAACTCAGTTGACTGGTAAATTACATTATAAGCAGGAGATTGATGTTCGAATTCTGGTCATCTCATTTATCCACTTTACACTACTAAATTTTTTCTAATTTTTCAGTAGATTTTCCTGCAGATTTAGACTAAAAATCCGCATGAAAATCAGTAGAAAATTTCGCAGAAAACATGTTTCCACAGATAAAACCGCGTGAAATTCCGCAGGAACTTCCACTTTTTTTTTTGGTAGTACTGAATGCTTTTGCTAAATGAATATTAAAAAAAATCCCAAAATTAATATTAAAATGTCTCAAAATGTTCATGTCATATCATATCTATTTTAAGACACAATTTTATAATAAAAAAATTAGTGTCCGAATATAAAAACTCAATCAATAGTAAGTAGGTCGATCTTACATTTATAAGTTCATCAAATACCCCTGCAACACAATTACATCTTTAACTTAGGTTAAATTTCAAAGCTTTACTCTTTAGCTCCTTCAAACAAAATGTCAGATACAATGCAGTAGCATTTTCATGCAAGCAAAGTTACATTTTGAAGCAGGAAAATTCATAAAACAACAATGAAATAAAACAGTTCCGTTTACATAGCTTTCATCTATCAATGTATGATAGGGAGTTCCCTTCGATCCTTCACGGTACATAATGTGGAATTCCTCGTTATCCTCTTTTACCTATTGAAAGAAGAAAGATTATAAAAATTGCATTAAAAATTTAATTGGAAAAAACCCACAACAAACAAATCAACAATTTTACAAATTGACCGAACAATCCAAATAGCTAACAAAAAAGTTACTACATTAAAAAGATTGTCCACATGAGTTCTAATTATAATATTTATTGGTGACATTGATAAAAAATTATTTATTGGTGACAATGATTTGTGTCGAACTTGTATTCCAACTAGAGTTCGCCTTAACTAAAAAGATGTTAATTGCTCTGATTTGTATGAGTATGAGTATGTAACAAATTTGTTTAGGACAGTACACATCTTTTTTCTATTGCAGGATTAGAAATCAAATTTTACAGAAGTGTGAGTTATATGGCAGCAGAAATTTTTTCACTCTTCTCAGTTGTTCTTTCGGAGTATTTGGTAGCATATGAACAATAAATTGTGGAGAAATGAAGTAGAATCAGTCAATGTTGTGTGTGATCGTGGCATTAATATCTTAACAGATTGGAACCATGCACAAGAAATGAAACAAAAGAAAGGCAGTAAGCAACCAACTATAACATGTACTAGGTGGTCCAAATCATCTGATGGAAGGTACAATTGCAAGATAATGCATCCTTCTCCACTATTCTTAACATAGTGGGTAAAGAAATATGTATTAGAGATGATCAACCAAGTTTTGAACTTATTAAGACCGAATGATTCTCACCAATTAATTATGAAGTGGACATTTTCGAGGTGTTGGGATGTTGGTAGCTAGAAATAGCACTTTTAAGATGGATAAGTAAAATGATCAGAATTTAAACCTCAACCCTTATCATATATAATGTATGTCTCTACCCCAAAGTTATAACTTTCTCTTAAGTCAATTGATTGATATAGGGCGAGCCTTAAGCAACTTTTTATAAAAGGTGAACTAGACTATATGAATTATACTATTAAATAGAGGGAGAGTGCTATGGTGCAATAGTTGATTTAGTCTTTCACGGTATGTAAGTTGTGAATACAACTATAACAAATACAAATTTTACAAAATTTATCGATAGATTCAAAGTTTATATCGTATAGATCATCAATAATTTTTTTAAAATAAATTGAAAATCATTTAATATGCTATTGAGACTCATTAAGATTAATAGTATCAATAGAAACTCATTGATAAGTCTCAATAACATATTAAATGATTTTCAATTTCTTTAAAAGAAATTATTGATGATCTATACTATATAAATTTTAAATCTAACAATGAATTTTGGAAAATTTGTATTTCTTATAAAAGTATTTATGACTTGTGCATCATGAAAGAGTTAGAGAAATCTTTCGTATTAAACAAAGCCTCAATGTCAATAGAGTGTATTCATATTCTGATGCTAAATTAATAAAATTATAATTACTACATGCAGTTTTATATATTAAAGTAAGTTTAATTTTTAGATTTATTATAAATTGATGGATATAGACAATAATTATATCTAGGTACATCAATTCTACAATGAAAGTAAAAAATAATTTTTTTATGCGTCAGAATCAAATGATACCAACTAGTTTGACACCAAATGTTACACCACTAGCTTAATAACGCTTTAACGAATTCAAATTTCACAAAATTCACCGTTAGATTGGAATATTATATCATATAGATCATCTATGTTAAGTTTTATAAAAATCGAAAATCGTTTGATATGTTATATATTGAGACTCGTAAAGATTAACGTGATTCAATAAAAACACATAAACTGTTAATCTTAATGAGTCTCAATAACATATTAAACGGTTTTAAATTTTTATAAAATTTAATATGTATGATCTATATGATATAATCTTCCAATCCAACCGTGAATTTTGTAAAATTTGAATTCGTTAATGGATTATTGAGCGGTGTAACATTTTGTGTCAAACTAGTTAGTGTCATTTGATCTGACCCTTTATATATATATATATGGAATAAAAGAAAAAAAAAATTGGTGCCTACAAACAACTTTAAAATGACAAGTAAAAAATAATACGAGATAGCATACACGACCAATGAACCACGAACACAGACATCAGATACGACATTGACACATCAACATCGATAATAATTTGAAATAATGGCACAATTCAATATACTCCCTCCGTCCCAAAATAAATGACTTGTTTAACTTCGTTTACGTTTATCAATGTACAACTTTAATCGCTAATATCTTTAATTATCCATTATTAAAAATTATAAAAATTTTATATTTTGAAAATACTTGTCGAGACAAATCAAATAACATCTCATGTGTTAATATTTGCATGTATATAGAAGTAAGAAAATATGGTCAAAATATCTCAAATAAATAATATACTAAATCAAAATTAGATCATTTATTTTAAAATAAAGGAAGTAATTATAAATATCGGTGTCCAATAACGACACATGTCCGACACTCGGAACACTCCTAATTAAAAAAGTGTCGGTACTTCATAATATACTATACGACTATGACAAGATTATAAGGCTTTGCTTAAATTTCGGAATAGGATATTGTCACGTCGCTCTTTAGGTCCTGTTTCAGAATTTTGTTGTTACTTCAATGGTAAAAATGAACACCACCAAATAGCATGAATTCATGAAAATATAGTAAGTTGAAAGCAATCACAAGAAACAAAAATAGAAAGAAGAAATAGAAAAGGAACCGACGTATGTGGCTACTATAGCAAGATTGTAGATTCTTCATGGCTATAAAGTATGTTTTTCAATTATTGCTTTTTTTTTTTTTTTTTTTGACTTAAATGTTTTTCAATTATTGCTAATTGCTAAAGATACCAAACCTTTTATTTTTGTTGCACGCTTCACATTCCTGGCAGGGGTTTGGCCACATCAAGACAAAATTAAAGTTTATTTTATTTTGGTAAAAAACCAAAATCGAAGATCTTTTTATTGGGTACAATACAAAATCAAAGATTTTACTTTGTGCTTGTTTTTTTCTTAAATACAGTTTTGGTTCTTTTATTTGTAGTTTTTATTTTTAAATTTTTTTTGAATGACAAATATATAATATATAAAAAAATAGAAAAAGTATAATTGTTAAGTCAAAAAATGAAAACGTATCGGAAGTACACTCAACCAGAACTCAAAATGAACTCTAAGATAAAATAAGAAAATAGATAAAAGCCTACAACAAAATAAGAAGACATACAAACAACAAACTAAAACATCTATCACCACCACCACCACCACCACAATATGTAACCCCAGAGAGAGATAAGATAAAGCAACATGAGGACTTCCAATTCACCATATCTACCGAGACACAAGACCACATCCAACCAAACTCTACCGATTTCAGCAGAAAGTAGGATGAATGCCCCACACATAAAAGGACCAAGGGTACCAGGATTTTTACCTAAAAACTACTTCTAGGATAAAAATTTCACCATATCAACAAAACACTTGACAGAGAAGGTTCCACCCAAAAAATAAGACGTCATTTCGGGAGTTCCAGATAGTCCACACAATAGTATGCTAAATTAACAACCATCCATTTTATTTTTCTTACTCTTACCCATGTCTAAGAAACCCTAAAACAACTCTAAAAAACCACTAGAAGGCACCAACTCAATACCTAACCACTGGAGAATATCATACCAGACAGGTGAGATTTGGCTACAAGAAGCGAATAAGTATTCAGTTGATTCATACCTTACTCCACATAAAACACACGTAGAAGCACTATCATCCCCAATAACTCCCTGTTGCCAGATATTATGACAAGTCTCGGCAACCTATCTTGAAGAAGTTGTCAAGAAAGACTTCCACTTTTGAAGGGGCCCATGTTTTCATACTTTTGGAAGTAATCGTGTTACCTCTTTAGAGAAGGTTACTTCCTCAGCCGTGGAGCGACAAGGAATTAAATAAGGAGGACCAAAAAACTGTATTTTAAAATAAGGGGACTAAAACTTTAAAAAACTAAAAAGAGAGGGAATAAAACTACATTTATATCTTTTTTTAGATATATAAAATGACAAAGTCATTACAAACTCAAACACAAGTGAGCAAGTTGGGATTCGAACTCCGATCTTGACATCCAACATCAACATTTTTTGTCATTTGAGTTAAGACTTGTGGACTCTTTTCTTCTAATTTCATGGTTTATTTTAGTAAATTACATTAGTGAAGATTTATTTTAGTTGCTCATAATTTTCTAACGGTTCAACTTAACTTCTGAAAGATAAAAGAATCAAATTAGTTAATATATAAAATTTTCATACTTACAACAACTTAAGGCACTGTTTGGCAACACCTTAAAATTAACTTATAGCTTATGTCTTATAGCTTATAAGCTAAAAGAACTGTTTGGTAACAGTCTTTTCATCATGAGCTTATAGCTTATTTTACTAACTTATAGCTTATATTCTAGAAGCTATTTCAAGTAGCTTATGAGCTTATAGTTTATAGCTTATCATTTTTTTTCCATTTTTGTCCCTTATTATTTTAACTAACGTCCACTTTTATCCTTTATAATTTGTTTTAATTTAAAATATAATTGTGTTGAAAATAGAAAAACATTTCATATATCATATAATTATTATTTTTAAGCAAGCACAGTTAATATTATCTTAATTTTTATTAATAGTTTATTAAATTGTTATTTTACATAATTGATATAAATTTTGTTATAAATTAAGAATTGTCTTTTTATATTATTCTATGTACGCAATTTTGTGTTACTAGAGCATAGAGTTCATTTTCAAATATCACAAATTAACTAGTGTATATGTACATTTTGACATGAAATATATATATATATATATATATATATATATATATATATATATATATATATATTGTAGCAACGACGTGAAATATATACACCATTAAATTTTTGTTAAAAAACATATTACATTAAAGTAAAATAAATTTAAATTTTAGCATAAAAAATTTAATTTAATAATAATATATAAAAGATATAAAAGATATATATGTCCCGTGAGCTTAGCTCAATTGGCGGACATTGCATTATATATGTAGGGGGTCGGGGTTCGAATCCCGGTCATCTCACTTATCCACATTAAGGGTAGAATTTCAAGTCACAGAGCTACTTGACCAAAAAAAAAAAAGATATACTCCCTCTGGTCCTTTTTATAAAGAACAATTTAGAAAAAACACACAGACCAAGAAACCTTATATTTCTTATTAAAAATTCTAAAATTTTATAATCTATTTCAAAACTAACCTTTGGTGTATAGTGAATATATAACTATAATTAATGCATAACATTGGAATAAATTACATTTGATACAATTTAATAAGGGTAAAAATGGAATTGTTTAATTAATAAAGAGTAAATTTAAATATTGTTTCTTATAAAAAGGACCAATTTTTTTTCTTCAAATTGTTCCTTATAAAAAGGACCGGAGGGAGTATTACATTAATAAATTTAAATTACTATTTTAAATATAAATTTTATTATTATCTAAGAATGTACTTTTATATATGTCATTTTACATTTATCAGCTAGTTGAACCGCTAATTTTACCAAACACTTCAATTAGCTTATCAGCTATAAGCTATCAGCCATCAGCCACCAGCCATAAGCTATAAGCTAGCTTATCAGCCATACGCTATTTTTGCCAAACAGAGCCTTAGTTTTTAAAATGCTGTAATAGAAAATTTAATTTATCCACAATAACAAAGAGGTTAATTATCTAAAATATAAAAATATCAGAGACTAATTTAATAATTTAAGTTTATTTTTATTGAGAATTGAATTGGACCGTAAGAAAATTGCGGAGGGCCAACAGAGACTAATAGTTATTCCATCTGTTCTAAAATGTAAGTCAATTTGGAAAAAAATTTGTACCAAAATGTAAGTCGTTTTACAATATCAATTAGGTATGATTATTGTTGATCTTCCTAAATTACCCTTTTTATTCTCTTTTTTTAATGAGAAGTTATTAAGTCATTTTTTTTACAAAGCTTTAAATGTTATGTGAAGGATAAAAGAGGAAAAATATTATAATTTTTTGTAACATTCACAAAAATCAGCAATTTCTTAATATACGTAAAAATGTCAAAGTAACTTATACTCCATTTTAGAACAGATTGAGTAACTATTAGAGCTACTTTTCTTACTACTGATACTACTTAGTAATTTTTATTGAAGGTTCTTGTAATAATGGATGATGATGGGAATACAAGATAGCGAAAGAAAGTATTGAAAGGCAAACTGCACGTGCAGGAGACCAAATTCTTTCAAAATAATGAGGGTATTATTATTCAGCTTATTATGTAGCCTATGTTTGACATTATAGCGAGGAGAAAGTCTTACATAGGCATAATCATTTCAGCACAAAATTTAGGCACACTCATATAAATCAAAAAAATTAAAAATAAAATAAAATTGTCACATCAATTTACATCACTTTAATTCATTTATCTTTAATTTTTTGTACTTGTTATGAGTGTGCCTAACACCTTTTATTTATAGTTGTGCCTATACAAGTATTTTTCTATAGTGAGTGGGCTAGAATCATGATAATTCACCATAATTTTATAGAAGTTATGAATAATTTTTGAAAAATCATAATGAATTGTCCTGATTCTGACATATTCCAATCCACTGAAATACCAAACGTTAGGGGTGGACAAGATTTCCCGAGTCGATCCGAATCCGATAAAACCGATCAAAAAATTGAATATTGGGTGGTAGTGGGTCGGGCCACGGGTTAATCGGTTGAATAAAATTGGGTTTGAATGGATTGAGACGGACGGGCTCGGATTTGAAATTTTCATCCATTGAAATCCAAAACCGACCGAAAGTTTAACAATATATTTTTATCGGTATAAACTGGTGCACATGGTCATAGAAGGGAAGAGATTAGCAGCATGAATATTTGTTTTTTCTACTGCTATTTTCATGTTATCAAAGCAATTTACGACATGTCATTCACAAGTCTCATAATTCTTTACTTTTTTTTCTCAAGAATACTATTGTTCTACAATTAATTACTCCATTTTTCTACTCCTACTTGAAAGTACAGTAGTATTTGTTTAATTTAATATTTGCTAGATTTTATTTTGCTGGGTCAAAATTGTGGAAAAATTTGAGACTTTTGTTCTCTTTTGTGCCTAGAAAGTGTAAATTTTTTTATTTTTTGTATTGAATGTTCAACCGATTCAACTCATCCGACCCACCCGGCGAACCGTCGAAACCGAATCCGATCAAACCGAAAGCACCAAATGGACGAAAGTAGACGTGATATTGTCATCCGTGGATTTCTTCGGATCAAGGTTTTTCAAACCGAATCCGACCGTTGTCCACCCCTACCAAACGTAATGGTAATCAAATAAAAAAAGGGAGTAAGTTGATCGACTTGGTACTATTATGGAGTATCCAATCCACCGTATTACCAAACGTAATGGTAATCAAATAAAAAAGGGAGTAAGTTGACTTGGTACTATTTTTTTTTTTTTGACAGATTGACTTGGTACCACCTTATGTTAGACAATTATTAACCACAATAGTACTCCCAGCCTTCCAAAATAATGAATGTTACTATTTGATACCGTATATTATTCATATAATCTACTTTGATTATATTTAATTGTTATTAAAATATATTAGAATATAACATGTCGTTAGATTTATCTCGATAAGTACTTTCAATATATTATTTTTTCGTAATATTTAATAATATATAACCAGAGATATTAATAATCAAAGTTATAAATTACTATACAATTGCATTTTAGTAGTTAAAAAGACACTCATTTTAGGAGGAAGAGAGTAATAATCAACATATTGTGAAGTTTTCATTTAAGAGTCTCTAGTCTAGTTTTCCTTTCCTTCTTTCCTTTCTAGAGGCCCAACTCTTAAAAGTCCACTTTAACACTCTAAATTAGCTAAAACTAATATATAAATACACAAATACTCAATTACACTTACACAATAAAATACACACAATTACATAAATAAATAATTAATGAATAAAATAGGATGTTATACAGTTCAATTCATGAAACCAATTTTAAAAAAGCAGGTTTATTTTTATAAATCAGCTCGGTTCAGTTCAGAACCAATTTGAAACCGGTTCATAAATTACAAATGGGTTTTAATTAATGTATTCTCAATTAGATTTTCTTAAAAAAATATAAATTTTCCTGATATTTTTGTAATTTCTATAAGAGGTGGTGGACTGGTGGCATGGTAGCCGCCGGTGGTGGTGGACGACGGATCCACGACATTCATAGGCAAATACTAAACATTGCACCCATTGCACTAGTTAAGAAACTAAAAATGGTAAAATTGTCTTAAAACTTAAGTAGTCAACTTTTTTAAAGTACTCCCTCTAGTCTCATATATAAGAAAAAGTTGACTTTTTAGATTCATTGTAAAGTTAATGTATCTAGACTATATTATTGTCTAGATACATCAACTTTACAATGAATCTAAAAAGTAAATGTTTTCTTATATATAGGACCGGAGGGAGTATAATTTATGCTTTTTTCAATGTAAAATTTATTACCTTTGGACTCCTTAACTAACAAGACCCCAATTTAAAATATGGTTTAATACGGTTCAATTCATAATTTGATCAAATTATTTTTGAACATTCCTAGTGTAAATGAGATTAAGGTATCCGTAATAGGCAGAGCCTTTCTGCATGCTTTGTTGTATGGATAAAAACGGTTCTTGTTTTACATTGTCATCATCACATGCATGCTTAACATGTTTATAGTACTAGTAGTGTACTAGTACTACACTTCTTCTATGAGTACTACTACTAGCATCAATTTATTCACACTTTGTTGATCATGAAATCGTTAAGTAACCAAAACCCACTGCCAAGATCTTTGCCTTGTGTCGATGTCAAATCCAGCTCACTAGCTAAGCTAGATATCTAGCTGATCCTTACCCTATGATATAGCTTTCCTTGTCATTATCAACTACGTTTGTAGTATGAAAATGAATGAATGAATGTGAATGGTCCATGTTTCTATACGCATATATATACTTACTCTTTCACGCCAACAAATAAATTACTAAAAAAAAGAAAATTACACATCAAAATTTGTCATTCCACACATTAAATAATTTTAACAAGGAAAATCCAAAGGCATCAGTGCATATAAACAAGAATTATCCAGCCAGCTAATTTTGTAAAGTTCTTTCAACGACTATGACTTTGGAGTTCTTAAAATACTAGTATTATTAAATTATAATTAAATCTCAAATCACTAAATAATGCTAGTATTATTAAATTTTCTTTATAAATTATAATTAACATATAAAAACACAATGCAAGTAGTTTAATCTATATATAATTATTAAGATTCACAAATGCAGGTGGCAAGTGCATTAAAAGCATAAATTTTACAAAATGCGACTCACATGTGATGTTATCATCCCGTAAAAAAATAGCTAACAATTGATGCTAGAATTGACTTCCAAATCAGATAAAACAAGTGCTAAAAAAAATATATATATTTTTGCTTCTTTAATATGTGCACTTAGGCCACACATTAACATTCTCCATAAATAAAATAAGGGTCATGCTAAATAATGCTTTTTAAATTTTCAATGTATTGAATACACTAGTTTCAAGACAGAATTTCTTTATTTATGTGCTTAACTAATGCACCGAGTGCACTATTCAACATTTTCCATAAAATAAAGAACTCCTTACTTTCTCCGTCCCAATATATAAGACCTACTTTGACTAAATGTACTATTCATTTATCTTGTTTTGATCGTATTTTTTTAAACAATATATAGATGTAAATATTAATATATAAAATCTTGTTTAATTTGTTTTGATGAGTATTTTCAAAATATTTAAGTTTTTATAATTTTTCTTAATAGATAATTAAAAATAGGGTAATGCTAAACAGTGCACCTGGTGCATTTGTTAAACATACTAAAAGTAGAAATAAAACTTAAAGTTAATGTTGATAAAGACAACATTTTACACTTTCAATGTATTGAATGCACGAATTTCAAGATAGAATTTTCTTATTTATGTGTTTAACTAGTGCACTGGATGCATTATTTAGCATCTTCTTTAAAAATATTAGCTATTAAAATTTTGATTTGATATAGTATTAGGAGTATTTACCTCTCTAAATCACGACCTTTACATTTACATTTTGTCTGATGTGATCCTTTGCTGAGCTATCATTGATTAGGCAATAATCAAAATGTTCCTATCGTAATCTTTCTGTAAGATTATGTTGGGATTTTCTAATATGACCGACCGGCCCGTAATACAAGATATATTTTGGAAGAATTAAGAAAAACTTGAGTTACCTTCAAATTAGAATTAGATTCTCACGCACGGGTCTCTCTCTCTCTCTCTTACTAATACGACATCATAACCGCCACAGAACCCATTTTTTATTTGCACGATTAACGAAACTTCACCTTCCTCCCATATTGTGATCGATTAGTACGTTACGTAACGAACATTTTCTTAAAAGTGTGTCACTTGATCACGCCACACAAAACAAAATTATTTTATTTCAAGTGAAACCTGAAAGGATCTTGCATGGACTATCAATCAGGTTAGCACCAAAACCTACATACTCCTGTTCCAAAGTATAAACAAAAATGGGTCAACAAAAGTTAATGTATCTGGACTAAGTTTTGCATCAAATACATTAACTTTTGTTGACCATTTTTTACTTACATTTTGGGACGGAGGGAGTACTACTATTAAGGTCTAGTATCTACTCACTCACTCAAAAAAAATTTGCATGTGTTTAAAGACATATATTAAAATATTTAAAAGTAGAAATTTGTATTTAATATTATAGTTGTTAAAATGGATTAATTTGAAGGACCGAGTGTTTTTCGAGCTTTTAGCCCAGTCCATTTATGTCCGCTTATAATATGGGCTAACCCGAATGAGTCACACATAACTTGAAGTCCGAATAAAGGAGTCTATATACAATAAGATAACAAAATAAAGGACTCTATATACAATAAATAAAGGAGTCTATATACAATAAAGGCGGAGCTTCACCAAGTACTCAAACCTCGACGAACACATAACATAAGGATATGGATCCCAAATCCAACACATACACAAAGCAGATGGTTAGATAATATAATCATAATCAGTGACCAAATATATCGAATATCAGGTACTGAATAAATAAAATGCAGTTGAATGAATTTAACTCAAACAACTCGTATAATAAGCATACTCAAACATGTATCAAAAATTAACATATTGCATGTATTCGCCATATAACAACATTTTATATAACATCATCTTATTATTATTTGAATATATATTTCAAACAAATAACTATCCACATTAACAATTCATCACGTTAAATAATGATGATTCTCATAATGCCAATTACCAAGTAAATGTCACATTTATTCTAATGCACACTAATGTCACATAATCATGTATGTTATCCTGAAATGCACTAAATGCATGTGGTGTCCATCACCGCTTTTATTGGAAAATTTATTACAATTGTATTCAATCCACTCAGCAAAAGAATACCTTCATCACCACTTGGTCTTACGACCTGAATGCATGCATGAATGTACATTTACTAATCATATGGTTACATTCTCATCATACCATGGATAACATAATTCAATCATATATTCTATCCACACACAGCTATAGAATATAACAATTCATCATCATCATCATCATCATCATCATCATCATCATGTTATCATAACATAATCCAATCATATATTCTATATATCCACACAACTATAGAATATAACAATTCATCACCATCATGTTATCACAAATCATCATCATATAAGTCATCATAATTCATCAACATATAAGTCATCATATTCAATTTAAAGACATTACATGTCACACACCGACAATGGTTCATTAATCTCAACTAAATAAACACACAAAGTTACTTTCAAAATACTAAAGTATTGTCAAATTATACACAACAACATTATCCAAACATAATTTCAGAAAACTAATCCCGGAATTGGAATCTACGCGAAAATCTGTAAAAAGTAGGTTCCGGATGCATAAGTCAACAAAAAGTCAATGCTGGTCAATGGTCAACGCTGACTGGTCAACAGTCGAACTCGCTGAGCTAAGTCCAGGCGAAATCTCACTGAGCGGGGACTCTTCTCGCTGAGCGAGAAGACCAGAAAACAAAATTTCAATTCTCGAGTTTTCATTTAGAAAACCCAAAAATGACCAATTTCCACTCATTTAAACATAAAAAATCACAACTTTAAGCATATAGAGTTATAACAAACATAGAAACACAACAACAAACATGAATTAACATCAAAACATATAACATTCATGAGATTCTTCCATTTTTTCATAGAAATTCATAAAACAACTGTTGGTGGTATTATATAGATGGTATGTGATAAATTATATTATTGTAGAATTTATAGTAAGGAAATATATTTTTGGGGCTGAATATTCTTATGTTTTTCTTATATAAAATGTATCTCATACACAGAGTATATATAGCATGAGTAACGATGGTTACTACTATCAAATAGTCACCACTACTAGGTGCTTAATTCATAATTAAACACTCCACTAAGCCCAGGGCCGGCCCAAGCCCAGTGCAGACTGGTCTGTATAACTGGGCCTTCAAATTGGAGGGGCCTCAAATTTTTTTTTATGCAGCAGTAGACACTATAGCCTTCCTTTAATTCTGTTGAACAAAAAATGCTCAAACCAAATATATACACTGCTTTTGTTAAAAAAAAGAAACAGGTCCACATAAAGAAGTGGTCTTGTATCCACTATATTCTCACAATCTCACACCCTAGTAAAAAACAAAGGAAAAGTGGAAAACATTAATATAAAAAAAAAACGTGTTGCACCAATAGAATAATAGGAGAAGAAGAAAAATAACTCTTGATTATTGATTAGTTATGAATCTTTTTTATGTTAGTTACAATGATGACTTATATATATATAGAGTCAGGATCCGTTGACACCAAATAGTTTGACACCAAATCTTACACCTCTTAATAACGTCTTAACCGATATAAATTTTATAAAATTCACCGTTGGATTGAAAGTTTATATCATATAGATCATTTATGTAAAGTTTCAGAAAAATCTAAAATCATTTGATATGCTATTGAGACATATAAAGATCAATGGCATTTAAAATATGACGAAAACTGTTAACTTTGATGTACCTCAATAACATATCAAATGATTTTGGATTTTTCTGAAACTTTACATAAATGATCTATATGATATAAACTTTCAATCTAACGGTGGGTTTTATAAAATTTATATCGGTTAAGACGTTATTAAGAGGTGTAAGATTTGGTGTCAAACTATTTGGTGTCAACGGATCCTGACTCATATATATATATATATATATATATATATATATATATATATATATATATTATTGATGTTATTTACAATTTAAATAAAGATTATTTTTTTATTTTTTTTTTAACATTTTTTACCAAGGGCCCACTTTTAATATTTAAGCCGGGACTCCGAACAGTCAGGACCGGCCTGACTAAGCCTAAGTGCTTCCACTAACAACAATGACAATTTACTCATGTAACTCTTCACTTGCACTAGATAATTTCCACTTAATATAATCAGCACATTAATTAACATACTCCCCCTTAATGTAGTGCTCTTTAACTCTCATTGCTTCTCTAAGTTGCTGAAATCTTCCTCTTGGTAGTGCTTTAGTAAAAATGTCTGCAAGTTGTTCTTATGAACTGCAGAAAATCAACCGCATATCTCCTTCTTCAATCACACTTCGAATGAAGTGATGCTTTATGTTAATGTGTCTGGTCCGGCTATGAATAACAGGATTCTTTGCCATGGCAATAGCTGATTTGCTTTGTTTTTTAAAATTTTCCATTAATTTTCTAACTTTCTGATAAATTTTGAGTTAATTTTGTCTAAATTTTTCACATAACACCCTCTTAAACTGTCCAATATGAAAATTTGTTAGTTATATGGACGATTTAAATCAAAATTTGGTTAAAAGGATCAACTTGAAATTTTTTGAACTTAAAAGATCAAATTAAAATCTAAAATAAACATAAAGGACCAAATATGTAATTAAACATGATTTTAATTATATTTTTAAGATTTTGTTAATGTTCTGTATTAACCTGCACTTTTGAGTGTATTCAATTTCAAACACGTTTTCATCATTAATTCGTGCAAAGGCTTTTTGATCAAAAAGAAAATCAAATTGTTTTTGAACATTTCATGCGTTGATTACGTTCTCATGTTTAAAATCACCACTTTTATCTAAGACATTAATTCCACCACATAAATGAAAAATAATCACTTTTGTGGAGGAATATAATAATTTCAGGTTGTGAAATAATTTAGTATGTCATTTATTGATGAAGATGATTGGAGAATATTTTAAGAGAACGCTCTCATACATATTAACAAACAAAATGTCCAGGTTTTGTTGAGAACATCTCTTCCTAAAAAGGTTACCTTACTACAAAGTTATTACTATAAGATAAAGATAGTCCAAAAAAAAACGAAAGATCAACAACATTGGAGAGGATTTGTCCTCAAATCTAGGGTTGGGAACAGGCCAGGCCAGGCTTTGACAAGCCTGAGTCTGGCCTATGATTTTTTTTTAAGCCTAAGCCTGGCCTACGGCCTATCAAATACAATTTTTTTGGCCTGGTCTGGGCCTGCTAAAAGTCTGGTCTGGCGTTATAGCATGTTTATGAGTCTGTTACATAAAACTCTCTATATAGTCTTTTTAAATATATAGGCTAATTAAACATGCCTTAAAGCCTATTTCACATTTAAATTTTTATAATTTCTACAACATTAAGAAAAAGCTAATAAAATGATTAGCACAAGAATTAAAAGCTAATAAAATAACAAATACGATTACGACAAAATCTATTAAGTATGTCATAATACAATTTTTTTGTTAAACACTAATGTTAATCGGTGTAGTTAGCAACAACCAAAATATACACTATAATTTGTCTTTGTAAAAAAAAACAAATATATTTTGTCTAATAAATATTTTATATTTATATAAATAATATTTATTTTTTATACAAACAAGATGATATAAATAATAATATTATATAAATAATAATTATTAAATATAAACAGGCCGGCCTATCAGGCTTCACAGGCTTTTTTAAAGGCCTAAGCCTGACCTATTTATATAAACAGACTTTTTTCAAGGCCTGAGCCTGACATTTTTAATAAACAGACCAGGCCAGGCCATGCCTAAGACAGGCCAGGCCGAAGGCCCCTGGAGGCCGCCTGGCCTATTCCCAACCGTACTCAAATCGAAATTAAAACCAATACATTTTGACTTTAAGCATCCACAAAGTACTAATAATGACTCTATCAAAAATATGAAAATAAGTAAATAACCTTTTGCCGAAATTATCAGCCATTCCTCTCTTTCAAAATTGACCAAGTGCACACCAATCAAATAAAATCAAAAATGCCCTTTGCATGCTTCACATTATTAGCTATGTCACTGAATTATCGAACATGATCAAATGAGATATTAGATAAAGTGTTATGAACACCTAACCAATAGAGAATACAACCCCAAAATTTACCAGAAATCGAACAATCAAGTAGATGATTAAAACTTTCCACACAAGAGCAACCCAAAATAAATAGTGTGTGATTCTCATTAGCAACTTGTTCAGACTTGTATATTAAGGGAAACATATTTGCACAATATGAAATTTACAACTAGGGTCCAAAACACTAGCAATGGCCATCAAAATATTACATTTCTTCCCATATTTATCAAAACCATATATTCATTATCGCTTCCATTAATCTCATAAAGATATTTGTATCCTGTCACATTATCTTTTACTTATATTACCCTCCAAACTTCTGCAAGATACAAATTAGCAGAAATCCAATAATATAGCTAAACTAAAATACCTCTAATGGCTTACAAACTTTCTCAATCTTAAGTTCTTAACCAAATATATCTCATTCGGATATTACAATAATAACAATACAAATTATGACCCGCATGTTTAAACTGCCAAAATATGCAAATTTCTGCTTTCTGTGTTTTTGTCAAGCTCAACATTGTAAGCATTATACATCAATTTTGCTAAATTCACCTCAGAAAATCATGTCAATATCTCATAACTGGTATGTTTTAAACTAAAACCCACAACCTTTACACTCAAATCAAACTGTACATCAAAATGGCCTTTGTAAATAAAGTAGGGAAAAAATTACGTAACTCGGTACCGCAACATCATGACCACACAAAAGGCATCCAAAGAAAAGAAAATGATGCAAAACCATGTTCTGAGGATCAGGAGAAGATGTAGTATAGAAATTTGTATAAAAATACAAGACAAAATACAATAAGGATTTGATCGTTTAAGGATATTATCTTGTCAAAATTGTTTGTTATTTGATTTAGATTTGAAGAGACCAAGCATGTAAGCTCTACCGAGAAGGAGGCATTGCTATTCTGTAAACTCGGCATGAAGATCATTTCCCCAGGAACACATTTAAATGCACCGTGGCTCCATTCCTATACATTTCATAAATTCAAATTCTTTATTAGTGTTTGCTCGATCAAATAAAAGAACCTCTGATTCTAGACCTAAAAAAAGATACTTCTCTTGTAATTGGATCTTTAAGTTTGTACGTATTACTTTGATTTATTTCCTCCAATCTCTTTCCTTTAGCAATCTATTGGTACAGATTTTTTAGGCATAAGTAGGAAACCAATTTGCCATGTAACAAGTACATGAAGTTAAATTTCAGTAACTCTTCGAAAAATACCAATCTATCATATATAGAAAAATAAACCGCAAATAACCTTCTCACGACTTGTTGCTATGACAGAAAGTTATTTTCAGCTGGTTTTCTTCAGTTAGTTTTTTAAATATACAAATGTTAGTAGTTAGTTTGATCGGGGAAGGAGGGTATCTTAGTAGTTAGTTTGTTCGGGGGAGGAGGGTATCTTAGTTAGTTTTTTAAATTGATATAAAATTTTGATCAATCTAAAGCTGTAATATATGGTGGTCCAGCTGTAAATATTAATAAGAATGTGTAAATGTTAATGATAGGACCCTCTACTCTAATACTCTTTTGTTTCAATTCTCTTACATTGTGTAAAATTCATCTCTTTTACTATATTTAGAGGCACTCATTTTAAAAGTGGCGAGAACCACATGAATCTTACCTAAGTCTAAAAAATACCCAACAATACAATACTAAATACTAAACTTGCAAAAAAAAGATAATAATTACCTCTAATTGCTTGCCAACGGTGACAACTATGTGCTCTGGACCTGCATCAAATGACAGAGGACCTCTTTCAGTTTGAATGTAAAATATGCAATGCTCCAACGGAAGGTAGAAGCGCAAAGCATGTTCACATAATATGCCCTTTGTGTTATCCGAGACGCATTCATTTTGTTTGGGGGTATTATCGTGGGGATACCTGCAAAGGCAAATCACAGATTCTGTCTCTTGAATCCTCTCCTTAAAATCATGAGATATGTCCTGTTGTAGAGCTAGTGTGACTTGCTCCACTATATTATCCAAACAACTTGCTACTTTTCCCATATGAACCCTGCTTGTGTTACATAAAAACAGGTTAGCACTTTGTTTTGTCTCCATTAGGGATGAATGACAATGTAGTTGACCAATTGTCTATTTCTGTTATCAGCTATATACATGTTAAACAGGAAAATTAATACCTCAAACAAACCACTAAGTGCATGTATGGTTCGAGTAAGTTTGTAAGAATCATGGTGTTTCACTTTGATTTTGACAAAATTTATACTTTAAATGAGTGTTTGGAAAAATGCAAAGTCATGTTCACAAAATGCATTGTCTAAACTCTCTAATTACAATAGTTTTTCTAAAACCACCGCAAAATGTGCTTGGGGATGCAATATACGAAGGAGTGCAATATACAAATTATGACTTCGACAATATTGGTGGCAAGAGTGACAATTTTGCAGACCTAAAAACTTCAAAAAACACATGGTGCCACCACAATTATGTCAAACTCACCGTCATTCCAAAAATGCACTGTGCGGCCAATAATCCAATTACATCATCAAACAATATATTTCGGTTTTTATTGAAAACTATGGGCCTTTTCTTGTAAGATAATTTATTTATTTTTGTATTAAAAAAATATATTTTTTTGTAAGATAATGAAAATATATTACACGGTTATTTAATTATTTGTAGTTATATTTATATAATATAAAGTAAAATATTTTTGATGATTTATTATAAATCATTTGTTTCAATTCTTCCATGTAGAGCAATATGCATAAAAATTAAAAATAATTAGTTTTCATTAATAGCACCAAAGAAAAATATTACCTAGACTAAAATTCTCCACCATATTCTATTGAAAAAAATTCTTCACCATAATTAGTTTAAGATTTAGAAGATTAATTCTGTTTTGGAATAGGATTTTTTATATGCTTGTTTGATTATTTCTTTTTTGCTTGTTTGATTATTTCTTTTTTATAGTTTTTACACAAAACAACTAGTATGCATCAAATAATCAAATAGTGAGTGACAATCAAGTAAAAAAGTGCTTAGATGCGATTTGTGTAACATTAGTGCCGATCCTTAAACTTGACAAGAACAGGGTACGTTTGGTTCACCTTTTGGATGAGCTAAAATTAATTTATTCTAAAATGGTAGTAGAATTATTGATTTTCATTCCAATAATGATTCTACTTAGAAGTAAGAAATATATTGTTCAACTCACTTTTACTCCAATGTATCTGAACATTAATTACTTTAACTTCAACTAAATTTTGGTCAAAGTGTATGTTTAGTCGGTGAATATATCAGAATCATGGTAAGAGTGTAGCTTTCGAAGAATCAGAGTGGATATTAAATGTGATACCATACATAGATAAAATCAAATTTACCCAATCAATTCACTCAAAATAATTTTTTCTCATGGCAGAACCAAAATAGCAAATATACCATTTCTTAAGCATAGAAATTTCAATATAAAAAAGGAAAGTGATTTGCATGCAATAGGTACTGCATTGATTCAAAATAAAAAATATGAGTAACACGAAACTAAAAAAGTGAAAATTCAATACCAAAATTTCCGATGCGTTTGATTGTGAGCGGTGAATTCCAGTGCTCCATTGTTGGATCGAACACAGGGAATCATCCCACCGCACCGTCCGTTACGCTCAACGTAGACCTTTTTGGAGTCTTTGAAAACACACTCAACTTCCTCCGTTATAGCTTCCAGTTCGTAGTTGGAGATTCCATGGCATCGTATTCGGAACGCACCGAACTCTTTAGCGGAGCGAAGAAGCAAACCAGCGGATGCATGTGGAAGAAACCGGAGGTCAATTTCCGCCGGTGCAGGCTGAATGTGAATTTCCGGCAGTATAAGTTCCGGTAACTGGAGTTGCTTTTCAAGAAACTGGCTGAAGATCTCGTCAGCGGCGGAGCGCGATCCTCTTGCGGTAGGAATCGGAGACGGAAGCGGCATCGGAATCTGGCTGTTACATCGTGTGATCGGCATTGCGACGAAAACGACGTCGTTATAACGTCTTTGTTTTCGTTGCAAATGTTACCGTAACACGAGAATCACCGATTCAAATTTTTCAAAAGCGATTTGAACAGCGACGACGTCGTTTTATCGTCGATGATGATTTTGGAAAGCGGTTATTAAAGGAGGAGGAAATGTTGATGATAAGGATGAAGGGATACGACGTCGTTGGAAGAAAGAAAAAATTGCAATGGTTGGTGATGATGATTGTTGTTGGAGGAGTCAGAAAGAAGCTTTTTTGGAAGGCTGAACAATGGGAAGGAGAGGGACCCTATACACCATTTCGCGTGGGGTGGGGCGCATGACTTTTGAATTATTACGTGCTTCCCTGCTCTCATGGACATTCATTCTTCTCTTGCCACCTGTCTTTTGATTGAAAAATATTAATCTACAAGATTTTTATATTTTTTGAAGATTCTTCAGAAATATTATCACCTCTAATGTGATTTTTCTTGGGAAAAACATAATAATAACTTTCACGATCAAGAGTGTATACCCATAGGGATGTCAATGGATATCCATGGACGTGCAGGGGCGGTGCTACATATGCACGAGGGGGTGCATATGCACACCCTAACTTGTAGTAACTACTCCTACTATACAATTGAAAACAAAGCTTGCACACTCTGACTTTTTGGTGTTGCACCCTACAACCACGATTTGGCTCTTGCTCAACTTTTATCATTTCATACTTATTATGTCTTCTTGTTCACTTAAGTTATTTGATTACTTTTTTTTATTTGATTTAAGTGGATTCATTACTTACTCCAACAGTAGTCCTATAATTCTATCTTGCCATGATACCAAGTACATTAATAAATTTATTACTTTTAATAATTATTTATCATTTTTTATAATACCATTAGTTATTCATTTTTATATTTCATATTTTCTTAATCTCTTCAATAAGTAACTACAAATTATATTGACAAAACAATAATAATACTTTAAAAATTATAATTTAGAAGATAAAAAAATCTTAAAAACCGCACATAAAAAAAAAACAATTGGGAGTAATTATTAATGAATAACTCATCAATTTAGTCCCTCAATTTGAGGACCATTTATTATATTTCTATAGTTTATTGACTAAATTGAAGAGAGATTGATAATTCAGGGACTAAATTGAAAGTTTATTCAACTATTAATTTTAGTTAAAAAATTTGCACCCCCTGAACCAGGGTCCAAGACCCGCCACTGTGGACGCGGATAGTGTGATATCCGTGTCCGCTCCATTGGAAAAATATAATATCCGTGTCCGCTTCATATCCGTGCGGATATCCGCTAAGCGGGTAATCCACGGATATTGAGGTATCCACGGATATTAACAGATATCCATGAATGACATTTGTTTTTTTAAAAAACTAATTATTGAAAGAAAAATAAAAAGCAAATTTTTTTTAAAGGCAAAATATTAACACATAATATTCATACATTTTACTCTTTATTTTTAAACTGCAAAAGAAAATTTTATAAAAAAGAAAAGAAGGAATATGTAAGAAGCTGAAAAGTTTTCCCTCAAAAATGAAAAAGGAATATGAAAAGTTTTCTTTATGAAAAGAAAACATAAAATATAAAAATACTATTTTTTTTATACAAGAAAAATAGTAGAATTTATTTAAGTAGGAATATTTAAATAATTTTACTAATTATTTAGCGGGTATGGATATCTGCAGGGGCGGATAGTATTAAACCCGCATCCGTATCCATTAAATGCGGATAATTGAAATATCCACTTATTTTATCCGTGGATATCCATTAAGTTATCCGCTCCGTATCCATGGCGGATTTTATCCACAGATATTTGCGGGTACGGATTTTTTTGCCATCCCTAATCACCCATCTGGATTAGTATTTTTAAAATTTATCCGAAAAAGCTCATCCACTTTTACAAGCCTAACCATAGCAAGAACTGCAAGTTGAGACGGTTCTCTTTTCTTCATCATAATTTTGTGTTGGTGTATTCACTAACATACATTCCTTCATAGTTAGATTACTAAGACCATGAACATGACTTGATATTTCATGAATGTTTGCTGGATTTTCAAGTTAATTGTTTATTAAAAATCCCTGTATATAAGTAACAACGTGCTCAAACATAGGTCAGTATATTTTTCTCTCCATGAAACTCTTAAGAAGGTTGAAAATATTTTCACACCGAAAGTAAAAATCAATTTTTTCACACATATTTATAAATGGATTTTCACTTTTGGTGTGAGAAAATTTCCGAACTTCTTACAAGTTTCATGGAGAGAAAAATATTTCGACCTATTTTTTAGCATACTCTTAATTCTATACAAGGAATTTTAAAAAACAATGAACTTTAAGATCCACCAATGGTTCATGAAAGATCAAGTCATTTCCACGCTCTTAGTAATTCCTAACTATGAGGGAAGGTATGTTATTGAATAGACCAACACAAAATTATGATGATGAAAAGAAAATGATGTCTCAACTTGCAAGTCTTGCTATGCAAGAATTGGTTAGGCTTGTAAGAGTGAATGAGCCGTTTTGGATAAACTTTTCAAATACTTATCAAGATGGAAGATACAATCTTGAACGTGAAAGTTATAATCAATTTTCTCCCATGAACAGTCACATCAAAGGTGATTATGTTTCTGAGGAATCTTCAAAGTATTCAGGAATAGTTGGGCTTGATGGCATGAAATTGGTTGAATTGTTTTTCGACTCGTTAAGCATTCAATTGTTTCTCGATCGACTAATCCAAAAACATTTAAACCACTTTCATGTCATCAATCCCAATTATTATGTAATACATTGAAGTTTCTTCAGAAATATTATCATCTCTAATGTGGTTGTTCTTGGGAAAAACATGATAATAACTTTCATGATCAAGAGTGTATCTCCCATCCTGATTAGTATTTGAAAAGTTGATCCAAAAAGGTTCATTCACTCTTACAAGCCAACCAATTCTTGCATAGCAGGAATTGCAAGTTGAGACACGATTCTCTTTTCTTCATCATAATTTTGTGTTGGTGTATTCACTAACATACATTTCATCATAGTTAGATTACCAAGACCATGACTTGATATTTCACAAACCATTGGTATATTTTCAAGTTCATTATTTTTTTAAAATCCATGTATAGAAGTAACAGCGAGCTTAAACTTATGTCAATATATTTTTCTCTCCATGAAACTCTTAAGAAGGTTGGAAATTATTTCACACTTACAGTGAAAATCAATTTATTCACACATATTACTAAATTGATTTTCAATTTCAGTATGAGAAAATTTACAAACTTCTTAAAAACTTCATGGAGAGAAAAATATCTCAACCTATGTTTGAGCATGCTCTTGATTTTATACAAGGATTTCCAAAAAACAATGAACTTGAAAATCCACCAATGGTTCATGAAAGATCAAGTCATGTTCATGATCTTAGAAATTCCTAACTATGAGGGAAGATATGTTAGTGAATAGCCCAAAACTAAATTATGATGTAAAAAAAAAATGATGTCGCAACTTGCACGTCTTGCTATGCAAGAATTGGTTAGGCTTGTAAGAGTGAATGAGCCTTTTTGGATCAACTTTTCAAATAGTTATCAAGCTGAGAGATACAATCTTGATCGTAAAAGTTATAATCAATTTATTTCCAAGAACAGTCACATTAGAGGTGATTATGTTTCTGAGGAATCTTCAAAGTATTCAGGAAGAGTTGGGCTTGATGGAACGGAATTGCCTGAATTGTTTCTCGACTCGCTAAGCATGCAATTGTTTCTCGATCGACTAATCCTAAAACATTTCAACCAATTTCATGCCATCAATCCCAACTATTATGTAATACTTTGAAGATTCTTCAGAAACATTATCAACTCTAATTAATTTGTTCTTAGGAAAAACATGATAATAACTTTCATGATCAAATGTGTATCTCCCATCTTGATTAGTATTTGAAAAATTGATCCAAAAAAGCTCATTCACTCTTACAAGCCTAACCAATTCTTGCCTAGCAGGAATTGCAAGTTGATACACGATTCTCTTTTGTTCATCATAATTTTGTGTTGGTGTATTCACTAACATACATTTCTTCATAGTTAGATAACCAAGACCATGAACATGACTTGATATTTCATGAACCTTTAGTAGATTTTTAAGTTCATTGTTTTTTAAAAATATTGTATAGAAGTAACAGCGTGCTCAAATATATGTCAATATATATTTCTCTCCATGAAACTCTTAAGAAAGTTGGAAATTTTTTCACACTAGAAGTGAAAATCAATTTTTTCACACATATTTATAAATTGATTTTCACTTTCAGTGTGACAAAATTTCCAAACTTCTTACAAGTTTCATGGAGGGAAAAATATATATTTTTCGATCCATGAAACTCTTACAAGTTTCATGCAGAGAAAAATATCTAGACCTATGTTTGACCATGCTCTTAATTCTGTACAAGGATTGTCAAAAAACAATGCACTTGAAAATTCACCAATGGTTCATGAAAGATAAAGTCAAGTTCATGATCTTAGTAATTCCTAACTATGAGGGAAGGTAAGTTGGTGAATAATCCAACATAAAACTATGATGAAGAAAAGAAAATGATGTCTGAACTTGCAAGTCTTGTTATGTAAGAATTGGTTAGGCTTGTAGGAGTAAATGAATCTTTTTGGATCAACTTTTCAAATACTCATCAAGATGGGAGATACACTCTTGATCATGAAAGTTATTATCAAATTTTTCCCGAGAACAGTTACATTAGAGGTGATATTGTTTCTAAAGAATCTTCAATTGATTCAGGAATAGTTGGGCTTGATGGCATGAAATTGGTTGAAATGTTTCTTTAGTTGACCTTCTTCGTGATCTCCATTAACTTTTTATCTTCGAGGCACCGGGTAACAACACTCTATGATTTATCCATCATCTCGAACATTAAAATTGCTTCCATTTTCACTTTCAACAATTTGAAATATTCTCCGGATAATCCCTCAATCTCCCACTTGGAACCCATGGTGCTCACTTCAAATTGTTCAGATTTTCCCTCGGTGGGCGTCAATTGTTGTGAATTTGTCTAAACTCGCACCAATGAAAACTTGATGTGTGGAGCAAAAGGAGCGACATCCAATAATAATCAAAGCGATAAAAACGATAAAGGGAGAACGAACACGATATTTGTTTACCCAGTTCAGTCCAACAATGACCTACTTTAGGGGAGAGAGCAGCTCTCCATTCCACTGGAATCAAACAAGTAACTTTAAAATGAGATTCCAATTGGCTTACAAGCATTAGCCTCAACCCTTACTCTACCCAAGTCCCGAATATGTATAAATCAACCTCTATTTATATAAAATTATATGCCTATTAAATTAAAACAAATCTGTTTTAATATGAAACTGTATCTCACATTGTTTTTAAATATATCTAATTTCAAAACAAAAACAATCCAAGATATCCTTCAAAACTAATTTTTCCACAAAATCAGAATAACATGTTGAACAAGATGTCCCAACATGGTGTAGGTCATCTTGACCCAGAGTTACAGGGAGAAGATCAAGCTTATCCAGAAACGCGCGTATCTCTCCAAGTTTGTTCTAGATCGGGAATATTTGATTTTTTCGTGATTTAAAGGTTAGTTATCATGTTTGTTATCAAACCTATGTGTTAGATATGATTGGAAATCATAACCAACTTTTAAAATGATTTAAATTAAACTTTATCTTATAAAGTTTGTTTAAAAAACAAGTTTGTTTTAAAATTAAATCCTATCACAATGCAACTCAAACTCAAACATATCTCAGGAGCTGCATCACTATATATGAAGACCCAACTCAACTTTTTCAAGTACGAACAATATTTGAATATCTCTAGATTATAGCTAGATTGGGAGTCAACCACTTGTGTTGATTTTCCATAAGTTTGTATTGACTCTGAAGCTTAGGTGCAAAGGATTAGTGTTAGGATTTCTCTGTTGGATAGTTGTTCAACATACCAATGTGTTATTGAAAGGTGTTAGTTAATCACTTGGAACTAGTGATTTGGGGAAAGTGAGAGGTGTCTCATTTTTAGAGGGAGTAGGCCCTTAGGTAGAAGATACATTAGGATTAAGAAAAGGCATAAAAAACAATGAGTTTTGTTGTTCGTTGTAAGACTAAGTATTAATTCGGTGTAGTGGTCTTCCTTTCCTGGATTGGTATCTCCCAGAGTAGGTGTGGTTTTCACCGAACTGGGTAAACAACTCATTGTGTCTTTTATTGCTTTCCTTTACTGTTCTGCCATACATACTCCTGCATCGCGTTGTCTTACAAGTTCTCTTAGACATCTTGTAAAATACACAGTTGTCCCAGACATCCTGTAAGACATCTATCCTCTATAAAACAAAATTTCAATAAACCTAAAATAAATGTTCAATTGAGATTTTAAAATCTAATTTTTGAATCAGAAAACATTTTATCTCAAAAACAAGGCGCGCTCGAGATACTTGTATTTTAAAAGTATAAATGTTAACATAAAGATTTCAAGTAAAATCTAATACAAGATTTCAAAGTCATCATTATTATTTATAAGATTTTAAAATAGATTTATGTTGCATGATTATTCAAAAGATTTTAAAATAGATTTTGATTTCATTTTCTTAAGATTTTCACCAGACCATATCTTATCACAAACAAACAAATTTAATAAATGAAAATTCAAGTAAAATACTCAAAATATAAATCAATCATCGACTTGTGAATTAGAAGATAACATAAGATGCAGTAATGATTAAACCTCATCGTTGGAAGATCTAGTGCGAAGGAATTGGTTAATTGAACTATCGATGAAGAAAATGGAACCAGAAGCTTCTCCTTGTAGAAATCAAATAAAAGGAAAATCGTTAGATCCAGATCGCAATCAAATGCAAAATGGATTGAATATTAGATCAAAAATGAACCTTAACGGCAATGATTTAGTGTAACCAATTCGTGATATGGTATGTGACTTTGAAACTGTAACACCCAAAACCCAATATTCAAAATATTCTAATTTAAGAATGCTTTTTCAAATCTCACAATTAACTGGACCACCGATACACAACAACATGGAAAATTAGACTCCCAAGAGCCCAGCACATAGCACATTACAAATAACGTAGTAAGTTTATATTTATGAGTAATAACAAGGCAAATAAACAAAGTACAACTTACATCATTTAAATATACACATCTCACATGTTAATTCACCAACAATCAATTATACACATATTGCTCATATTTATTCACCAACAATAATCTACATACCCACAGAAAATTTAATTGCGTAATCTACAACACATATTGAATCTCAATTAAGTATGCAATAATTCCCTAATGCAACTATAATGCATGTGGTACCATTTCACGCCACCAAAATAGGATATCAACAACTTTAACTGAGGGATCGACATCGCCACCAATACATGTTATGACTCGATAATAATGCAAGTACATGTATTTAAAAAGTGCGAAAAAAAAAATCTTTAGGGACTAAAATCAAAGTTCTGAAAAATTATATAAACCATTTACTTATTTAACCATTTCCAAAATCCCAAGTTAAATCCCTTCAAGCCCAAAATCTTTGTTATCAAACTCTTATAATTTTAGAACATCAATCTAACTATTAAAACCAATAATCAACACCAAACTTACACCCATTCACCATTTCATGAAAATTATTCAAAAACTAATTTTCTCAAATTCACAACAACAACAATCACCACTACTACAAAATATACTTTTGGTTTAGGCTTTTTACATCAGGTATTGATATATTATATGTAAAAGGGGACACGGTGGCAATCCTGTAATTAACAGGAAAATAGATTATAAGGATTTTACATATGTCTAAGGTTTCACCGATGTAAAATCCTTCTTTCCCAAATATCCTCTTTCCCTAACATACATGAATGATATTACCGAGTCACTCTTGCGCAAAATCACTCAGTCACTCTTTCTCTCTCACACGAAGAACCCTAAACGCATCTCCTTGTGCTTTCTCACTCAGTCACTCTTTCTCTCTCAATCCTCACCGGCCCTCTCTTGTTTCTCTCAATCCTCACCAAACCCTCACCGATTTCACGAAATTGAGTCTCTCAATCTCTCAATCGTCGCTCAATCGTCTCTCTCATTCACGAAATTGAGTCTCTCAATCTCTCTTGCTTTAGGTTCGTGAGGTTGATTCAACAGCAACGACAGATTCGTGTTCATCTGGATGAGGTACGCAGAAACCCTAGGTGAGTTGCTTCTGGATTGTAGTGTTGTTTCTAATTTTAGTTTTAATCTTAAATTTTTCTGATTTTTGTTTTGTAAGTTGCTTCTGGTTTTGGTTTTGATTCGTGTTCATCTGGTTTTGGTTTTGGTTTTGTGAGTTGATGTTCCTGCGTTTCTTCTTACAGTTTTTCTGTTTTGGCTGGGTGTTTTTAGCTTCTGGTTATGTTGTCTCTGGTTATGGTGTTTTTAGCTTCTGGTTATGGTTTGTTTTGTGTTCTTAGCTTCTGATTTGGTGCCTCTGGTTATGGTGTTGAGTTTGGACATTTGTTTTAACATGTACTATTTTATATCAATTGACTAGACTAATATATGTTCAAGAAGTTTAAGAAATTAATACAAGTACTCTTATTAATAAAAAATACTCCATGTTTATTTATTTGAAATCAATCTAGTAGATAGCAAAAGTTCAATAAGTTGTTGATAACTGACTACAACTAAATGAGACGATATGTTGTCATGTTTATTTATTTGAAATCAATCTATCTAGACATCCGAATTGCTTCTCCTAGATGTGGGTGTTAGTTATGAACATGTGCCCACACTTGAAGAAAAAAATCGAAAAAGAGAATGATATTGAGTAGCATATGACCCCAAGTTATGACAAGTACAACAACTTGCCACATGGAAGAGGACCTAATTCAAAATATGTGGTACATGGTGGGGTTGTAAACTGACCTAGTATGTTTCTATAATAATGCATTCAAATGTATTATTAGTTTGTGTTAGCCTGTATTTTCGACAGGCAGTAATGAGTTGGAGTGAGATGATGAAATCTCATTTATTGTATATCATTACCTTTTAATATTCTCTTGGGAATTGATCTTAGTCATAAATCAAGAGAAGATCAAGGTATTTGACATCAAAAGCTTTTGATGCATAAAGCTGTTTCGTCGAATCCTGGTTGAACCTGTCGAATTCGACAGAACGTTTGTTGTCTGAATAAGCCTGTCGAGTTCGACAAGGGATTATTTGTAAAGATAACATATTTTCGACAGTTACTGGTAATGGTCGAAAACTATATGTATATATGTATGTTTGTTTGTCTAACGTACTGTGCAGAACGAAAGAAGCGTACTCTGGACTTAGCAAAATATTCAAAATGAGTAACGTTTGAAGGGTTCGCCAGGTGTCAAAGGGAATTCAAATTGTCAAGACACGTGGAGCATAGTTAGGCAAATTATAGGTTTATAGCAGTTATGTTAGTTTGTCTATAAATACAAGTTTCTGATAGAAGAAACGGGTCCACAATTCAATACACATGCAAATTCCTAAAATATTCAGAGTACCCATGTCAACGAGCGAAATGAATGACAGGAACATGTACGAATCTGTGTACCATCCTTTGTAAACACTTTTACAATTGTCAATGCAATTTACATTCTGCAAGTCTTGATTACTTGTTTGTCATTTAAGTTTCATGCAATTTAAAGTTTTCTGCAACTTTATCATTCTGCAATTTATTTCATTGCATGTTTTACTTTTCAAAGTCTTTTCTTTAAACTTTATTTGCAATTCATTTACAAGTTTTCTGCAAATTTAACTTTGAAGCATTTTACTTTAAACAAATCATTTGACTGTGTCGAATGCTTTTGCTGTTTTTTATCAAATTATCCGATTTAACCCAAAAAGATATGAATATGTTTTCATCATCTTCCACACAATCCATATGTCCCGAGATTTACTAGTTGATCTCTCTTGTAATCATTAAACTAGCGGTTGTTTACTAAAAATCGGGGTAAACAAATTGGCACGCCCAGTGGGACTTCTGGATTGTGTAATTTTTACTTAGTGAATTTTTGAAAATTTTTCATACAAAATTTGTTGTTTGGTGTTTGTACTTTGATTGTGTGTATATTTGTATATGCATTTGAGGAGTGGTAAGTCCCTTCCAGTTTTTTCAAATATACCAAAGCGTCCTCGTTCCAGAATGGTGAGACCACCAAACAATCCTAACCCTAACAATAATAATAATAATAACAATAATGGGACAGAAACCAATCCTGTTCCAAATTCGACAGGGCAACCAAATCAACCAGTATCTGGCAATCCTGGCGCCAATCCTACTGGTGGGTCAACAAATCCTGCCCTGAATCCTACAACTTCTGAAAGTATCCCAAGCAATAATCCTAATGGTGGGGGTACAAACCCTATGATAAATTCTGGAACCGTTGGTGCAAGCGCCAGTGGATCAACAATGTCTGCCACTACTTCAAGTATGGCAGTAGGGTTTGTTCCTCCAAATACGAATGGTGCAATGATGACACAAATGAATGTATCATCCATGCCAACGAATGTATCACACATGTATGGGTACACAGACGGTAGTCAAGTTGGTGGAACACCGTCAAGACCCCCATGGTTGCCCAGAAACCCACAATTTGGAATGCCAACAACGACGATGGCAAGCCTGTATAATTGGCCTTCGATAGAAAGTTCTCCCTCATCTTCTGCGATGGGAAATAGGGGAAATTCTCTGAACTTGACGAATAATTCTATGAATGTACTTAGGCAACAAATGGACGAAAGTAACCATGACATGGTGAACGCGTTGACCCAACAGATTGGCACAATCTTCAATCCTGTGTTACAAACAGCCAATGACAATTATTTATTGTTAGCCAATCAAATGGGAAGGATGGCAGACTTTTTTGGTGCCCCTGATGCTCCAAATAATCAAAGAATTCCCCGTGTAAACCCGGAGATTCAAACAGGAGTCCAAGCCCAACCAGTGCGCATCGAGAGAGAACAACAAGAACCAGAAGTAGTTTTGGTTAATAGAAACCAAGATGCTGATAATGTTCTTAGGCAAGTTCGACAAGAAAATGTTGCAGGGCAAAATAACTTGGCCAATTTAGTAGAAAATATTTTGGCCCAAAATGGTTTGAATACAGGGTTGCATAGACCAAATTTTGTGTCACCCTTGTCTGAATATGTATTACAGGCAGAATTGCCAAGGGGATGGAAGATTCCCAAATTCACAAAATTTGCTGGTGATACTAATGAATCTACTGTCGAACATATTGCCAGATATTTGGCAGAGGCAGGGAATTTGGCAAATAATGAAGATTTAAAGATGAAATTCTTTCCCAATTCCCTCACTAAAAATGCCTTTACGTGGTTTACCACACTTCCCCCTCATTCAATTCATACTTGGACTCAATTGGAAAGGCTATTTCATGAACAATTCTATATGGGACAATCTAGGATTAGTCTCAAAGAATTAGCCAGTATGAAGCGCAAAACCTCAGAAGCCATTGATGACTATCTAAACAGGTTTCGCCTCCTTATGGCAAGGTGCTTTACCCAAGTGCCTGAACATGAATTGGTTGAGATGGCTGCTGGTGGCCTCGACTATTCCATTAGGAAAAAGTTAGATACTCAACATTTGAGAGACATGGCCCAATTAGCAGATCGTGTTCGACAGGTTGAACGCCTCAGGGCTGAAAAAGTCAGAAATTCTAAGTTTCACAAAAAAGAAAAAGTGGCATACATAGACACTTATGAAAGTGAAAATGAGTTCGACGATGGTCAGGATTACATAGAAAATAATGAGGTTAACGTGGCTGAGTTAAAACCAGGCCCTCCCTATACTTGTAAAATGTTAAGACCATCAAATGGGAAAAATCCCGTCGAACCAAAAAATGATAGATTTGTTTCTAAGACATACACTTTTGACATTACTAAGTGTGATGAAATTTTTGACTTATTGGTTGCTGATGGCCAAATAATTGTACCAAAGGGTTTGAAAATTCCACCTTTGGAACAACGTAATAAAAGAGGTTTTTGTAAATACCATAATTTCTTGGGTCATAAAACCTCACAATGTGTTCTTTTCAGGGATCTGGTCCAGAAAGCCCTACAGGAGGGAAGACTCAAATTTGGCGAAAAGCCAAAATCCAAACAGCAGGTGGACGAGAATCCATTGCAGATTGCTGATGCTGCTTACACAGAGCCTTTTGAGTGCCTGATGATAGAAGCATTGAACCTCACTGAAGGGGGGCAATTAATCTCCATTCCTGAGGAGGAGTACGAAAACAAAGTGGAAGAGGTGTATCCACAAGCAGGGGAGACTTTATTGGATTTCCTTCAACGCTGCAAAGAAAATGATGGCGAAGCTACATTATGTCCTCATTGTAGTGCCATGTTCGACAAGAAGGCTGCTGCAGGCCTCAACAAGTTTCTGCCTCATAGTCAGAACAGAAACAATTGGCCAAATCAAAAGCCAACTTATTCCAATACTCTGAATAGCCAGCAGGCACCTGTACACCAGAGGTTGGGACCACAAAAATCATTTGTCCCCTCAAACAGGACACCTGTCAACCAATGGGTTCATGGAAGAAGCATGGACTATGGTCAAAGGAACATGGAGAGAGGGAACTCCAGTAACAGCAATCCCAAAAAGGATCCTGAGTCAAGGAAATATGATTACAGGAATAATTACAAAGGGAAAAATCCCATGACAAGGTCCCAATGGCGTAGATATCAACGCCAGAAAAAAGTGGCTGCTCAACAATCCCCATTAACTACTGATGGTAATGGAAGAAGGCCTTTGGAATTGGCAAAAAAGCCAATGAAAGAAAGGTTAGGCGAATCGAAAAAAGAGTCTTCAGTTGCTGGTAATGTCGAAGATGACCACATGGAAGCAGATGACTTTTTGGATTCTGAGCCTGATCTCGACATAATCGTCAATGTTGTGTCAATCTTACCAAGGGAATTCGACGTTTGCTCTGAAGTGACAGATGACGAAGAGGAATCTGGAATGCAAATGGCCCTTCATAGGCCAGTATGTTACTATGTGACGAGCAATGGTGCTCTAGAAGATCAAATGGCTACATTTGAAAGGCCAGATGAAGGCATGAAGAGTCACTTGAAGCCTCTCTTCATACAGGCTAAAGTGAACAATGTGGGGATCAACAAAGTGCTAATTGATGGTGGTGCTGCTGTTAATCTCATGCCAGAATTTTTGCTCAGAAAAATTGGCAAATCTTTGGTGGATCTTCATCCTCACAACATAGTTCTTTCAAACTATGAAGGTGAAACTGGTTTCTCTTTGGGAGCAATCCAGTTAGAAGTGGTTGTTGGAAGCACTGTAAGGCCAACCTTGTTCTTGGTTGTGGCCTCTAAGGCAAATTACAATCTACTTCTAGGTCGAGAGTGGATTCATGGAGTAGGGGCAGTTCCTTCTACCCTGCACCAACGCCTCATTATCTGGCGGGAGGATGGAATAGTGGAAAATATTGAAGCAGATCAAAGCTACTTCAAAACTGAAGTCCATCATTTGACAAAGCATTCCTTCGACAAGAAATTGGCAACAATTTCACCATGCACTGAGAAAGACTTTGCATATCGTCTAGCAAGAAATGGTCACCATGCAATCAAACTGGATCCCACACATGGTTTCTTGTGGGAGAGAGAGGATGGAAACAGCGAGGATGGCGAGTATGAAAGCCACAAATGCCCAACTGGTTGGGATGTCAAAGAAAACTACTATGTCTGAGTCCCAAACTTGGGCAAGGATTACGGCCTACATGGCTGAAAACAGAATCAAGATGGCTTTGGAAGCCAATTCAGTTTCAGAAAATATGGCTGATATAGCCAATGGTGAAAAGATTGGCAAACAAGAGCCAGAATTGCAAAAACTGGACTGCATCTATGACGACGAACCCTTAGGATTTGAAAAAGATCCAATTAGTCAAAGTCATAAGATGCAAGCACAGGATCCTTTGCAAGAAATTGACCTTGGAGATGGTCTGATGAAAAGACCAACATATATTAGTGCAAACATTCCTCCAGATCTGAAGGCGAAAGTAGTGCAACTTCTAGTGGAATACAAAGATTGTTTTGCTTGGGATTACAATGAAATGCCAGGTTTGAGCAGAAAATTGGTGGAACATGAACTTCCAGTTCGACCAGACAAAAAACCAGTAAAACAATTGCCTAGAAGGTTTGCACCAGAAATTATGTCAAAGATCAAGGAAGAAATTGAGAGGCTGCTGAGGAGCAAATTCATCAGAACAGCAAGGAGATTTCCTTGGGTTCGTTGTGCACAAAAAGGGCATTGAAATAAATCAAAACAAAACGAAGGCTATCATGGAGACAAAATCTCCAACTACTAAAAAGCAACTTCAGTCCCTACTTGGGAAGATCAATTTCTTGAGGAGATTCATCTCAAATTTAAGTGGTAAAGCTCAGCCTTTCTCGCCACTACTTCGTCTCAAGAAAGAAGATATTTTCACTTGGGGGCAAGATCAACAACGAGCTTTTGACGAAATCAAGAGTTATTTGTCGAAGCCACCAATGTTGATGCCTCCAATAAGGAACAAGTTCATGAAGTTGTATATATCAGCATCAGATTCGACACTGGGTAGTATGCTTGCCCAGGAAGATGAAAATGGTGAAGAAAAAGCCATCTATTACTTAAGTAGGGTATTAAATGATGCTGAAACTAGATATAGTAGTATTGAAAAACTATGCTTATGTTTGTATTTCTCTTGTATAAAACTCAAGCATTATATAAAGCCTGTTGATGTTTTTGTTTATTCTCACTGTGATATCATTAAGCATATGTTGTCTAAACCAATTTTGCATAGTCGAATTGGAAAATGGGCCTTAGCCTTAACAGAGTATTCATTAACATATAAACCTCTAAAGGCAGTCAAAGGCCAAATTGTGGCTGATTTTATAGCAGATCATTCTGTAATAGAAACTCCACAAACTTATGTAGAATCACAACCCTGGAAATTGTATTTTGATGGTTCTAAACATAAACATGGAGTTGGAATTGGGATTCTAATTATTTCCCCTTCCAAAATACCCACTAAGTTCAAATATAAAATTAATGGATTCTGCTCAAATAATGAAGCAGAGTATGAAGCTTTAATAGCAGGCTTAGAAATTTTATTGGACTTGGGGGCAAAAAATATCCTGATCAGAGGTGATTCAGAACTGGTTTTGAAACAATTGACAAAAGAATACAAGTGTATAAAAGAACACTTGATGAAATATTTTGTCATAGCAATTTCTTTGTTAAAACGTTTCGACCAAGTTATCATTGAACATGTACCTCGAGTAGAAAATCAAGAAGCCAATGATTTGGCTCAAATAGCTTCTGGCTATAAAATTTCTAGTGAGAAACTAGAAGAGTTGATTGAGATTAAAGATAAACTCATTGTTGATCAACCTCCTTCTATGGAATTGTCAATGCCAAAACTTGTGGGGGCAGATGTACCACAAGACAATGGTCAAGATACCATTTATGATGGTGATGAAAATTCAGAAATTGGCAAAGGTGACAATCTTCAAAACTGCCATTTCTCCCTTGCATATTCGACATGCAGTCGAAATTGGCATTTTTGAGGGGGCAATTTGTTAGCCTGTATTTTCGACAGGCAGTAATGAGTTGGAGTGAGATGATGAAATCTCATTTATTGTATATCATTACCTTTTAATATTCTCTTGGGAATTGATCTTAGTCATAAATCAAGAGAAGATCAAGGTATTTGACATCAAAAGCTTTTGATGCATAAAGCTGTTTCGTCGAATCCTGGTTGAACCTGTCGAATTCGACAGAACGTTTGTTGTCTGAATAAGCCTGTCGAGTTCGACAAGGGATTATTTGTAAAGATAACATATTTTCGACAGTTACTGGTAATGGTCGAAAACTATATGTATATATGTATGTTTGTTTGTCTAACGTACTGTGCAGAACGAAAGAAGCGTACTCTGGACTTAGCAAAATATTCAAAATGAGTAACGTTTGAAGGGTTCGCCAGGTGTCAAAGGGAATTCAAATTGTCAAGACACGTGGAGCATAGTTAGGCAAATTATAGGTTTATAGCAGTTATGTTAGTTTGTCTATAAATACAAGTTTCTGATAGAAGAAACGGGTCCACAATTCAATACACATGCAAATTCCTAAAATATTCAGAGTACCCATGTCAACGAGCGAAATGAATGACAGGAACATGTACGAATCTGTGTACCATCCTTTGTAAACACTTTTACAATTGTCAATGCAATTTACATTCTGCAAGTCTTGATTACTTGTTTGTCATTTAAGTTTCATGCAATTTAAAGTTTTCTGCAACTTTATCATTCTGCAATTTATTTCATTGCATGTTTTACTTTTCAAAGTCTTTTCTTTAAACTTTATTTGCAATTCATTTACAAGTTTTCTGCAAATTTAACTTTGAAGCATTTTACTTTAAACAAATCATTTGACTGTGTCGAATGCTTTTGCTGTTTTTTATCAAATTATCCGATTTAACCCAAAAAGATATGAATATGTTTTCATCATCTTCCACACAATCCATATGTCCCGAGATTTACTAGTTGATCTCTCTTGTAATCATTAAACTAGCGGTTGTTTACTAAAAATCGGGGTAAACAGTTTGTTATTTCTTTTATTGAGTATTGTTAATGCATTTGTGAGAATCATGAGAATCATATTTATATGGAATTGGTTATTGTGCTTTAACTCTTGAATAAAACAATGTAAGTTTATTGTGTTTTGTAGGTTTTGAGCTGGAAGCCACGAGCTCTGTATTTTCCTAATTTTGCAACTGCTGAACAATGTGAAAGCATAGTTTCTGTAGCAAAGGCAGGCCTCAAACCATCATCATTGGCTTTGCGCAAGGGAGAAACTGCAGAGAATACCAAGGGAATTAGAACAAGGTATTGTGTGGGTGAGTTATGAACTGGACTATGTAGAATGATTAACTATATGACTTCATTACAGACCCAACAAAATTAAATGATTAACTTGATTTCTTAATCACAAACTTCACAAAAAAGTTTGTGTGATTTGTCCAACTTAAAAGTTACTAGAAAGGATTTGCTATTGGAATTTGGAATGAAAAAGTAACAAACTTATATAAAATGTGAGGTGTCATTATATAGGCTAACTAAGTTGAAACTTAATGAATCTGACGCATATTTTTAGCATTTCAGAAATCAAGGTCCAATCAATTTGATTCCCTTGTACAGCTTGCCTGAAATAGACATTGTGTTACATTTCCTTCATTTCATATTAACTTTGTGTTATCTTTTGTTTAAAAAGCTCTGGTGTGTTTATTAGTGCTTCTGAGGATAAAACAGGGACTTTAGATGTCATTGAGGAGAAAATTGCGAGAGCAACAATGATTCCTAGGAGTCATGGAGAGGTAACATCTTTATTCAGCTCGCCCTCTCTCTACAGAAAATGAATTTTATATGACCTTGACAATCTAATGTGCTCATGATATGTATGACTCTTATGTTTTATTATTTTTTTTGTTTTTTATATCTATCTATGATTCCTAGGAAGTAGTGGAGTACTCGATATTGATTCTCATGTCATGGGAAGCTCAAGGTGTGGAAAATCTATAGATGTAAGAAAAGAAGGAGGGCTAGAGGAGAATTAGTTTTCATCTTTTCTAGTGTTGAGTTGGCAACTTTATTAGAAGAAGTAAGCTAATTATCAGGAGAGGGAATAAAGTGAGGCATTTAGCCACTTGGGTAGTTTTTCTTGCAGATAATTACTTTTCTTAGAGGAGCTGAGAATCTGGTTGTAGCCATTGTAAGAGCTTAGACTCTCACTTTAAGTAATCTCATTAATCATCTTACTGTGCTTCTGACTTTCTCTTAGATGACTTCCATCAATTTACAATGGATCTGACCCTTCTATGGGACTTGCTATGACAGAAGTTTTATAGCACCATGTTGCCCTTTAAGTAAAATCTAAATTTTTATCTAGGCTAAAAGTATTGTTTGGTGCTGTTATCTTTTTAATAAGCCATAGTCATGTATTTTTAAACAGAAGAAGAAAGCAAGTCTAATCACATCTAAGGCCATGTGTTGTAAACTTAAACTATTGAGTATATTAGGCTCCCCGAAGTTTTATGTAATAAGTCATTTCGGTCTAATTAATAAGTAGTACTAAAATAAAAAGAATTTACCCATAAACCAAATTAAAAGGCCATGACACAAACCAAGTATAGTAGAGGAGAGGCTAGACATTCAACGCCATAGAGAACTTTGATCGTCCAAATTTGGGTGAAAATATGATAATGAAAAATAATTTATTCTCTACTTTAGAAAACTATATATACCAATGACATTAATCATGATTTAAACTATATTACAATATGGTAGATTCATTTTCATATGTTTGTGACAGACACTAGCCACAGGTGCTACTTTTAGTGTTGAGGAGGTTGCTTCAACAAGACCTGCTATTCGTTTCCTACAACTCTATGTCAGTATATATATTGCTCTCTCATTTCATCTTTTCATGATTAAATCAATGCAATATTCATGGAAGACTGAAATATTCATCGTCATATAGCTCAGGCGGTTTCTGTTTATGAATTTTCTTGTCTCAGGTGTTTGTAGAAATGTTATAACCTTGCTAGCTATTAATTGGTTGCAATGAAATTAATTTGAGTTTTAAATAATTTGATTAGAGCTATATATATATATATATATATATATATATATATATATATATATGTTTGTGGTATGTGTGATGAGGAAATAATTTTTAGGTACCAAATGGCTACTTGAATGTAGTCTGTGTGATGCTGCAGGTACCAAAAAAAAATAGGGATTTCACATCAGGGCCACAAATACAAAGATGTGATATATTGACTTTTCACATCGGCTTAAACGCGTACCCGAAGTAAAATATACATTTGTTTTTAATATAATAAAATTAAACTTCACATTTCACATCGGTGGAAAATTAAAACCCGAAGTTATATAGTAGTTTTCACATCGGATGTCCAACCGATGTGAAATGTGTCAGACTTATTACATCAACTGTGTTTACATCGGGCCTGAAACCGATGTAAAATGTCATTTTCGCCCGATGTTAAATCCCCTTTCTGTGGTAGTGCACATTTATCAAACATATGTGCAATTTATGGTTCTTACAGAACAACAACATTCACATTTATCAAACATATGAGAGATTCATGATTCATACACAACAAGAAGTTTATCATTTTACTTATTATTTCAATCATTTATTAAAAACACAACAACCACAACAATAACAAGGAATTTCATGAAATCACAACAACAACAACAACAACAAGAAGTATAAAATCATGCTTTGAATTTAACAACAAATAAACAACAATTCCACACCCAAGGGTTTTATCACAAAACCCAAACCTATGAAAGAGATGAAGGATCTTGGGAGAGAGAGAGATAAAATCACTCTCAACCATCATCAACCTAATCTACCCATAAACAAAACTCCCCTTACCTCTAGAGATTGGAGAAATGATGGTTAATCTTCAACACTAAAGCTCTTCCTTTCCTCTTTGTTCTTCTTTGTTCCCTTCTTCTCTTCTTTTCCAAAACCCTCTTTTTCTCTCTGCCTCTTTTCTTGTTCACAAAAAATGACACTTCTCTCTCTATCTGTGTCTTATATACCTAGGGTTACTTAAATTGCAAAATTCCAATTTTACCCCCAACTCAAGTGGGCTTAATATTCACACTCCCTCACTAATGGGCCACACCTCCTACACATAGCCCAATTTAATTAAAAACCTAATTAACACCAAAACACACAAATAAACACATACCACATAATTAATAAAAATAAAATAGTACCAAAAATAACACTTATGAGAAAATTGGGGTGTTACAGGAACCATAGACACATGTTGGCTAAATAAAATTAGCTTGAAAAAATCAAAAGCACAAAACTTTTGGTATGATTTAGAACCCAAAAACAAAACCCCAAATAGTGAGAAAGAAAGAGTATAACCTGAAGAGGAGAAAGAGGGTTGTGAGATTGAAGCAATTGGGTTTAGAATAATTAAAGAAATAAAAAAAACAATGAGAAAATCACTTATGTCATTCTTTTTTTGTTTTCCCTTTTTTGTGACTATTCTAAAAATGTCACAAAACCACTAACCACTAACTAGCATCTATAATAGCCCTAAAATTAACATATCATAATTCACAATGTAGCTAAGAACAATTCACATCTCAGATCAAAAACCTATCCATTTTTTGGAACATATATCTCTTTTTCTTTAGTCCTCATATTTTCATTCATTATATTTTCACATTGAGTTCCACGTCTCTATATTATTTAATTTGTTATTTTCCATTACCAAATTATTTATATAAAAAAAAGATATATAAAATATTTAGAATATAATATTTTACACAACTTAGCCGAATAGAAAAAGCGGATGTGCAATTGTTTTTCCAGAAAGTTTGAAATCATCATTGTTCTTTGGTTTGAATAAAACACAGTTTTAAACTTAAAAGCGCTTCGACGCATTCGAAGTTGAATGTTTAAATTGCAGAAAATTATTAAAAGACTTGAATGTTAAAATGCTGAGAATTTAACAAAGTAAACGCAAAGAAATGCACTGAAGTAAACAACTTGAAATTAAATTACAATTGTGTAATGTAAAAGAAAAGGGTTCATAAATCATACATTTTCTGTCGAGCACTCGTTTCTCTCGTTGACATTGGAAAATACTCCAAAGTGATAGAAAAATATCCTAAGTACACAATGCTTGTCGAAGTACACAGAGAGAGTCTGAAACAATATTATTGGATGGGGAATTCGACACTTTGACTTCTTGTTGACTCTGTCGAACCCAACACCTTCATTACTTCTTTTTGCTATTCTTCTTGATGATCAACCTTGATATGATCAAACTGATCAGATATCAGCTTTAGACTTATGAATATTCTCCATTTAGATTTGTGAATAATCTCCATTAGAAGTTCCACACAAATTCTTCATTAAATACATCCAAATGCTTCATTACATGCATCCTGTGAAATTACAGGATAACACACATGTGGTAAGACTTTTCTATCTTTCTCATCTTCTACTACTACTACTTTTTTCATACCGAGGGTAGCAATTTAGATTGATTTAAGCACATAGATATTTTCAATTGTCCTACACTATAATATACAACAAGAATATACCCCACTCTCCTTTTATCGTTTTTCTTATGTTTATTTCACCATTTTATGTATTTACCTACCAAGAATCAGGATAAAATTGGAAAAATGAAATTAAAATGCAAGATTAAAATAACCTATCAATAACTTTGTCTCCATCTAAATAAAAATGCCAAACCAAAATAGGCTATTTGTACACTAATTTATTTAATTTAGGCATTTATCTATTTTCCATAAATACACTATACTCACCAAAATTGCCAAATCGTAAAGGTAGGCAAATAACTTTTTAGGCAGATGTAAACAAACCTCGATCCTCTTTGTTCCAAAACATACAAAATTTATAAAATAAAGATTTTAATTCCATTGGTCCAATTTTATAGTGAGTAGATTAGGTTACACATAATTAGATCAATAAATTCAATTTCACAAAGATATTTTAACAACTAATTTAAATCTACAAACATGACTGTAACATGTCGTCACCAGATACGACACATACATTAACACTCTGACACTAAACATGACACGAACATTGATAGTTCGACACCGATAATAAACTAAAAAAATGATTTTTATTTAATATAATCATAAGTACAGGCACTGTGTTGGTGTTGTGCACCAACACATGTCACGTGCTTAATCCAAAAAGTATTCATGTTTCTTATATTTAAATGATATTTGCACACACCATATACAATTTCTATTGATTCATGATGATGTATTGTCATTACAAATAAGAAGCACAAAAGTTACCATCATTAAGACCCAAATTTCCCCCGTTCCATGTGATATCATTGCCATGATTTCATCGTGACATATTCTTCTCTTTTACCCTATGATTGGATACACAATAAAATTAAATTAATAAAATTCCACCAATACAGGCTTTATCCCTCTTCAATTTTAAAATAAAAAATAAAAATGCCACCAGTATAGGAACAAATCAAAATTGAGAGGAAAGCATTAGTAACTTCATATATCCAATTGGTTTACTAAATCTTTTAATGTTGTCGACTAAAATGTCACTATAAAGTAAAGTAGTAGAATATGAAACAAGTAGTAATAGTGGTGGCATGTGAATGACTGAAAAATTTAGTGTAACTGCGCATATATATGTTGCGGTGCCATTGATGCCAATATATAGTATTTGATGTATCAAACATGTTAATTTATTAAAGGTTTAATGATGAGATTCTTGCTTTTTATTGTGGTGTTAAAATGATTATTCTCATACTTTGGACATGCCCAACAAATGTCGTCTCAAATCATGATCAATTGTGTTAAAATGTTTCATGGAAGGGTTTTTTTTTTCTTTCTTGTAGTTGTAACCATATTATGCAGTTGAAAGTTTCATTATATTTAGTTTGAAGGGTAAGTTGTCATTATAAAATTTCCTGCCCAAAAAATTTTCTTGTAGTTATATCAATTTGTATATAAAATTCATGTGGAAATTTTTTTTTCCCGAATTGGATTAATGCTTTAATGCTCAACAAGAGCCTAAGTACTTTAAATTTAGTCTAAATTTACTCTATTTTGGTTGCTTCATATGTAGCTATAGGTCACGATCAAGAACACCATTGTTCACGTGTTTCTATGCAGCGAAATTGCAATGCCATTAGACCATCAAATTCATCTCAACGACTCTCCTATGCTAGCTTTTGTAAGTTGTAACTGACGGTCATAACCATATGCAACTATATAAGGACAAAACCTTGGCGTCAAGGTACACAATTCAATCACTTTTCACTTCACTTCTTCTTGATCATATACTAACTTGAGTGTTTGAACGCTAGTCTATTTTGTAGGTACCTTTCCCCACTGCAAACTATCGTACCTAAATAGCGCCACCGTAACCGTTTCGTGCCTCACCGCTAGAGTCATCTAATTATGATTCGTTCAGAGCAAATTTTATCGTCCATTATAATTCGGTCGAGTTGAAAGATTAGTATATACATACAATTTAGAATTATAAAAAAAAAGTATATACATACAATAAGTTTAAAGGACACATACATGTAAATTAAATTTACACAACAACTAACAAGAATGACTCAATCTTCAATGCCATATTAAGAAAATGAAGCGAAGTGGAGTTACATGATGAATAATATAGTTATTTTTAGGTGATAATTTACAATTATTTTTCTTACATCATGAGTGCATGTTTCTTTTTCTCACATTTGAGTTGGGCATTCCCAACAGGTAATGTTTGGAGAGTCATTGCATTTCAATTGATGCGTTCGATTCATCTCGTCAAAAGATTTAAAGGATATCAATTAGTGGAAAATAGTTTTACACATATATCTAGAGCTGTCAAAATGGGCCGGCACGAATGGGCCGGCCCGAATGGGCCAGCCCGACTAGCCCGATTTTTTTCCGGGCTTGGGCCTTAAAAATCTAGCCCGAATTAGCATCCGGGCTTTATAGCCCGGCCCGATAAAGCCCGCAAAAAATATGGGCTGGCCCGAATGGGCCGCGGGCCGCCCGAAAGCCCGATTACATTATAATAAAAAAATAAAAATAAAAAATATGAGTAAATAAAGAAGGATATTTATAATATTTTTACTTGGGCCACCAATCTAAAAGTCCACACAAACATAATAAGTTAACAACACGGAATCAACACAACACACACGTCACACACACCTTCCAATTCCATCAAACGCGCATTTAAGAGAATAAATATGCCTAGTAACGCAAATTATATACATGCACTAGTAACGCAAATTATATACATAACGAAATGAAAATAAACTAAAAGTAAAAATAATTTATCGTGTCATTAAAATAAATAAGCTAAAAATATAAAACCACGGTCGTGAATTATTTCTCTACATAATTACTCGTAAACTGTAACTAGCTTAAATAACTTTACATTAATTCTAACAAATTTCAACTTATTTGTAATTAATTAATGTTGTGATCTCTTTGTCAAATTTATTGGGCACTTAAATTTCATCTTTTTTCATTACCCTTCATCTATTACTTTAAAAATGTTTTTTTTTTTAAAAACCGGGCCGGCCCGAAAGCCCGAGAGCCCGTACCGGGCCGGGCTCGGACCTTGTTATTACAGCCCGTTTTTTTATCCGGGCTTTTAAGCCCGGCCCGACGGAGTCCGAAGCCCGAATGGGCCGGCCCGAAACGGGCCGGGCCGCCCGTTTTGACAGCTCTACATATATCTAATGAAAATTCACTAATTTGGCATATCATTCCACTCTTGTATGGTTATTTTGAAATTACTTGTATGACATGGAAGAATGATGATTTCTTATTAGATGTTAGAGTAAAACTATTTTACACTAACGATGTATATCTATTAAACTCTCCATCAAATGGTTAAAATGCTTAATTTTATTACTCATTTATTTTTATTTTTATATTCTTAGAGTAATTTTTTTTAATTAATTTTGGTACATAGTATTTTTATTTAATTAATAAATATACTTTCACACATCAAACATTACAAAGCAAAAGCATTTCTTTTTCTTGGTTACTAAAAGCAAAAGCATTTCAAGGCAACAACAAACACATAAAACAGGAAAAAAAAATTAAAAATTTCAATTTTATATAAATCTTCAATGAGTACGACGTCCATCTGGATATTGAAACCCAATTCCCTCCATGGTGGCAATTGTGTTGAACATCTGTCTCCGGTACACCTCCTCCAATAATTGCGATCGTTGAAGTTGCAAGCTTCTATGGTCATCTATGTTTAAACGATTCTTTGTTTTTCTCGACAATTTGTGGTGGCTCGACCCATGGCCACCACCACATCTACAACCACCACAGGAGTCCATTTTCGGGTGCAAAAATTGTTTGGTGAAATTATATGTTTCTCCCTCTTCTATTTGACATGATCTTGTGCATTTTAGATTGTTATGCTTGGCTCTGGCTTCTTCTAATATTGTTGGACAATGCTCATCTTCATGATATTGGATATTTGAACACTTGTAGGAGTTCATTGAGCTTGGAGAGCTTCCATCATCATTAATAAATGAATCTGAAAATACATATAGTTCATAGATCAAAGACAATATAGTTGTGTAAAAAAATATCAGACAATATATAGTATGAGCAAGAGGAAAATATTTTTAGATCATAGTACTAAAATTGGTATTTTGATCCTTGTTTATTGTTTTATAAAGATTTTCTCAAATTTAAGACTTGAAGAGTGTAGATGCGGAGACATCTCATAAAATCAGGTTATTTTGTGTGTAATTTTGTTTGTTTTTAAATTGAATATATTTTAGAATAAAGTGAAATTCTGTTTAATTTAAACTGGATATATTTCAAGACAAATGTTTATATTTTATATAAATATAGGGTGATGCGTTCCACAAAGAAGTGATATTTTAGTTTTGAAAAAAGGATGTTAATTGATTAGTGGAACAAATATATTGCACTGAGGGGTGGACATGTGTGAGGCATGGTGTGGCTATAGCCACACCAGCCCAGCTCATATTTTTTTAAAATAATAATAATAATAATTTTATAAATAATTTTAATTATGTTATTTATATATATATTCGTACAAATATTAATATAAATATTAATTAGTTTAGAGTGTAAACGTACCTTGATTCCATTCTTGAAGAAACATGCCATGCTTCCCACAGAAGTTGGTCTTAGAGATAGACTTGGTGAGAGAATCATGAGGTGAAGAAGGACAAGATGTTGAAAAGACAAAAGGATTATGGTTATTAACATCCTCATCATCATCTTCTTCATAGTTAAAGCTATGTTGTAGTTGATGCTCACACTTACCGTGAGTACCCATCCAAGTTGGAAATAATGTTGATATCTCATTATCTATCATTGTAGCTATCTCTAATGGATCCAAGTGACTAATTTCAAGTTCTTCTACCATCTCCATTGCAACCTTAATAGCAGTGTCATTTGTTGTGTCAAATGGAAAGAATATATGCCTTGTTTGCCCTGTATTAAAAAATCACTTCTAATTTTAGGGTTTTATTGTAAGAAAAATTAAGGCATTTAAATTCGAATTTGGCTTCTCGTAGTCACAATTTTCACGCACTCACTAGTCAGTAAATAGATTACTATTGGATCGAGATCAGGCAGTCTAAAAACCAATGCATAAAAACAAAAATATTGAGCCTGAAATTTAGATTGTTCAATCTCGATCCAACGGTCACTATTGCACGAGCTTCGGTAATTCGTCAAAATTATGAAATGAGGAACTCATATTCTTTAAATTTTGGGTATAAAAGGCTATAAGCGGAATCTAAGTTGCGAAATCAAGTTTCTAATATCTGAGAGACCACGATCGAGGTTGCATTAGGAAAGGAATTTTGCACACCTGTTTCATCAGATATCCGCACTTTAAGAAAAATTGTGTTATCCTCTTCATTTATGGACCCAATGATTGTCATATTTCTACTTGTTTGATTTGTAGATAATATTGTGTTTGGCAATGACAATTCAAGTTGTTCTGTGGCTAAAAATGGGTCCAATAATAGTTCTTTTGCTGATGGTCTCTTTGAGACATGTGCTAAACATCTTCCGACAAACCTTTGTGCTTCTAAATCTTTGATTCTGAAAAATGCATTTGGTAGCTTCCCCTAATACATCAAATTAGACAAAGTATGTGAATCAACTTGGATCAAATTAATGCTTTTGAACATATAGTTAACCAAAGTGTTCTTTGTGAAATTAGGCTTACCGCGGTTACTTTCTTGTATATTTGAGCTGGATTTGAGCACTCGCTATATGGAAACTCAAGTGTAAACATCTCTATCATACACATCCCAAAAGAATATATATCTACAAGTTCGTTGTATTTCTCTTCGTACAGTTCAGGTGCCATGAACTCCGGAGTACCTGATTATTGGTCACATCAAACATAATTTTTTAATTTATAAATCATAATGTCTAGGTTTTCTTTGGTGAAAATATCTCACGGTCACTAGTCATTGTAATTGGTACATTTTGACCATAAGGTTTAGATCTAACCGGCAAAACTTTGCCTTCATCATATTGAATTTCCAACACAAATTGTTTGATCTCAAACCTATGATCAAGATGTCTTGAATGCGGTGACAAAAAGGTATTTTGATTGATGCAATCCATATTTATAGATTGAAACTGGATCACCCTTTACTAATTGCATAAATACAAAAAATAAAAGAGCAAGAGGCTTTGCCTATGACACTTTGAGCAACTTGTGATCTACAAAGTATAGCTGCAAGACCCAAGTCACCAATCTTGATCTCTCCTTTATGGCCATTGACAAATATATTATCACATTTGAGGTCTCTATGTATTACAGGAGGATTATTGTTGTGTAAATACTCCAAACCACTTAGAATCTGGCGTGTCCAATTCTTCAATGCTCGAATATCTACTTTCTTATACTTTTGCCTATACCTATAAAAGTGAAAATGTTATGTAAAATATAGATGACTAATTAAGTGTATGTTTGATATTACAGTAGGCTTGTCAAAATTGCAGTGGTTCATCGTGATTCTGACAAACACAACTGTTATATACGAAATATACAATAACATATAAGATGGATCAACAAATAATGAGTAGTTGGTTAATTGATTACTCTCTAAGGGTGCCGGAGGTGAACAACTCAGTGATGAAGTTGAAGGTTTTGCCATTGATATCGATCCAAGAACCATAGAAGATCATCATGGAATTATGGTTGAGGTTCTTAAGGAGATGAACTTCCGAATAAAGACGTTGAAGTTGATCCGGTGAATGAGAAACATCACCAAGTTTGACTTGGTTCCAAGCAACTTCAATCCCAAGGAACTCATCAAATGCTCTGTATACAGTTTTCATAGCTCCTCTGCCAAGAATGTCTTTGAACTACAAGCACCAAAAGCATACTAATATTGAATGTCGGACACGCTTTTAATCTAAACTAGCGGTGTTAGAAAGCTAGTGTATCAAATTACATAATTATAGTAAAGTCCTTCTATTATGTCCCAACCTCCCAAGCCTATGGACCAAACTCAAATGAGAATCAAACAAATTTTATTTAACTGCTCAAATTAGCTAGTAGAAGAAATCAAGGTTTTAAAATGCGGTCGCAGTTATGCGATCTCAATTGCGATCGGTTTAAAGTTATAGAAACATAAAAAACCTTAATAAAACCGTCCAAGTTACAGTCACAAACATATATTTTAAAACTTTTGTAATACAACTACGATAAATATAGTAATATACTACATACATAAAAAAAAGTAATATAGTACTATTTTTCTTTAAATTAACTATTGTATGTTCTTTAATAACAACTAACTAAAAAGATCCACTAATTCAATTCTTAATTCAAATTGAACACATTAATTAACTAGAAAGATCTACTAATTCATTCCGAATTTATTTTCCAACAATTATTTTAGATAAAAAACAATAAATGCAAACAATGAACACACAAATGTTTGTGACGAAGATTGACTAATTTTGATTACTAGTTAATAGCGGCTGCAGTTCATTTGTATTACTATTATTAGAGAAATATTAAGTTTACGGTATACAATTTGTATTTATATACCACAAAAATTACTCTTGAACCGTACTAACTTTTCGTACTCAACAAATTCAGTTACCTTTTTGCATAGCACATCAAATAGTAAAAAAAAATCATAATTATATATATAAAAATGAGTATGATGAGAGAACTTACTCGACCATATCGACCCGATGGATCAGTTTCAACATATCCAAGGGGGGCCTTAATCCCACCAGAAGTACAAAATCTCCCCTTGTACATAGCTTTAGTGATTGTATCAAACAATTATGATTGTAGAATAATGTAGATAAGAGAACTAAGAGTTTTAGGAACAAAATAATATAGTTATATATAATTTCATGAGAGAAGACACAAAGTAATAATAGCTTTGAGTAGACAACACTAACACTAAACATTATCATTATGATCATTTCAACAACTCCACGTGAAAATTTGCAGGGGAGAAAAAGAGAGGCAGAGAGAGATAACACATATATGGGAGGACAAAGAAATTGTTTTGTATAAATCATACATGTGAGTAATTAAAGTTATAAAACAAATAATGTTTTATGAGTTATTATGATTTAGAATGTGACCACACCACATAATGTGAATTATGAATTAGAGGGTTTAATTAGGTGGTGCATGGTGTAATATATATGATTGTAGACAAAGTGTGTTTGAAGAGGGTGAAGAGTCTCTTCAGAAAATGAAAAGACTATTATAAAGGCATAGGAAAGTAACATGGCTTCTAAACTTGAAGAAAAGATGGACATGGTTTGATGAAATTATTTGTGGATTAGAGCAAGGTTTTGATGATTGTAGGACAAAAGAGAGAGAATCCTAAGATAGAAGGATTGAACATATACTTTTCATGGTGGTAGGGAAAAAAGAAAGGAAATGATGGACTTTATGTGAGTTGTTGATTGTGAAATAAAGTTGGTGGGTGACTTGGAGAAAGATACTAATCTATATCTATGGTTATTAAGAGAGTGTGAATGATCATCACATTGAACTTTGACAAACAACACAAGTAGATTAATTCAAAATTTTAAGGCTCCATTTGTTGATAGAATTCCCTCAGCTCATTTTTATTTATCGTTTGGAAATCGTGCACACTATTTATATAATCTACTTTGATCGTAATTTTCTACTAATATTTAAAAATAAATATTAGTATATAAGATGTTGTTCAATTTGTCTCGACGAGTATTTTCAAAATATAAAATTTTCATAATTTTCTATAAAAGATAATTAAAGATATTAATGATCAAAGTTGTATATTGGCATATGTGCAAAAATTTAAAACGACAAAGAAAAAGGAATTGAAGGAATATTTTGTTATAATCAGTCATAATTATATATATGTATACATTCTATCATTTTGTATGAGGTGGAAATGGAGGTCTTTGGGGGAGAGGAAGTGAGTAAAAGAGAGTATTTTTAATTTTTAATCTTGTGAACTCCTCATTCAATACAATTTTTTTGAGTTCCATCTTTTAAATTTCACTATTTTTAAAAAAGGTATATATGGTTTACCATGTATCTTAAAAGATTAGTTTATTTTTTTGACAATTTAAAAAGTTAGTTTCTAAAATGTATTTTTTTGTATTTTGTTCTCCTCTATCTTTTTTTTTGGATATAGCTCTATCTTTTTTTCTTCATGTGTATGGGTTAATTACCTTATATTTTTCTATAGATTCAATTTCTATTTTAAGTATAGAAAAAATTTGGTTTGGAGATTCACCTAACAGATTCTCTAACAGATAAGTCACTTAATGTGAATATATTTTTTTGGTTTTCACCACCAGTTTAATCTAGTTCGGGATCAGTTCTAGCATCAAGTGATTCTAGCCCCCTCCTGATCACAGTTGTGGGGGATCGAACTATGGTCATCCCTACAAGTTCAGCGTCAATCACCACTAAACCAACTAACGATTGGTTAATGTGAAAATTTTATACATACGGTAACAAAAAGATTATGTAGTAGATTAGTCTCTACAAAAAATAATATTATATTTTTTTTAATTAAAAAAGAAAAGAAAAAGATGTTGTCTCTAATTTAGATGATGCGGCAAAATGTGACCTTGTTGACATAATATGTTATGTTAAATTAAAAATAAAAATAATTTTGTTTTAAGTATTTTATATAACTTATTCTTTCTATATCAAAAAATATAACTTATTCTCTTTTTGCTAAAAGTATATAATTTATTCTTAATTTGTTTTTTGTCGGTAAAGATGATAAAGACTTAAGATGTGATTTCTATTATAATAAGATAATAACACCTGAATAAAAGGTAGACGGAGAGCAAACTATATCGTTAAATCTTTCTGTATAGGTAAACGACACAATATTATTATACATGACTCTTTGAACTTTTTTCAAAAGTACAGCTTCTAGTGCTTGAAAACCAAAAATGTCAAATGCTCACAAATGAAAACAAAAAAAAAACACAAAAAGATCCAACATATTTGATGGCAGAGACTCCCATTGCCATATAAAAAGTTTCGCAAGAGAAGATCCTGCGTTTTTTTTTCGCTTTTCATCACCAGTTTAATCTGGTTTGGGAGTCAGTTCTGCAATCAAGTGGTTCCAGCCCCCTTCCGATCACAGTTGTGGGAGATCGAACCCTGGTCCTTCCTATCATGTTTAACGTCAATCACCACTAAATCAACTAACGATCGGTAGAGAATATCCTGATTTTAGTACTTAATTTGTGTGAAATAATTAAGTGTGATATTTATAAATTGTGTAATTTCCTTGTTGTTTTTCATGTTGTAATAACTAAGTGGAAATTCTAACTTCTACAATCATGTAGTAACTATTTCTGTTAATAGAGTCCTCCATATTTTTTTAAAAAGATAAAGAGAACTTGAAAGGGAATATATGATTGTCATAGTCATTATTGAATTGTGGGACTTCTATCTCCCAAGTGGTGTATGTTTTTCTGCTTCGCTCACTTTGTGTTGTGGCAATAATGAAGTTAATGATGATGCCTTTGTCGACATATTGCAATGACAACAATTAATGAGCAATTGTACATGCATAACCTTTGCTTTGTAGTTGTCAATGTACTATCAACACCAAGGATGAATTGCTCTTGGCTATTGCTTCTAAAAGCGGAGACAACGGTTACTGTTCTATGGTAGATTTGGAGAAGTGTTTATATCATCGCAAAGACTCTAGACTACACACTGCAGGTAGAGAAACACAGAAATAGAGCAGCCAAAACTCTAACCAATCATTCAAAAAAAATTATTTCACATTATACACTTTGAATGAAAATGGGAGGAAGAGCATAGAATATCAGAAAAAAAAATCAAAATGCAAGAATTTTTTAGTTGTGTAACTAAATTTGAATCTCTTAATTAAGTTATCGAGTTCGAGTCTTGTGATGAAAAAAAAAATAATTAAAAGAGAAGACTCTACTAAAGGTGATCGATCACTAATCAATCAGAATCTTTGATAGAGATTTTTTTTATAAGGCAAAAGGAAATAGTTTAATAAGAAAAGTAAATACATTCCAATTATGTTTGCACCCTTTTATTCACCTCATAAACAAGTTAACTCTCAAATTGATTAAAAGGAGAACAAAAAATAAAAAGAGATACATGAGAATTTGAGGGGATTATTAGACCAATACCAAAGTAGTAGCGAACAAATACAATTGCCTTATTAAAAACTTTATTTGTAAAACCCGTAGGAAAGACTAGGTTAAGTGAAAAAAAGTGCAGTGCTCTTAAAAGGATTAACAAAATCTATATTCAGGAAAGCCAAATCTATTTTAGGTGAAAGTGTGATTTATACAATTAGGAATCGTATCCCACCATTAAAATTCTTGAATTTGCAATTCAAGAGCAGCAATACCATTAACTAGGGGTGTGCATGGTCGGTTATTTTGCCAAACCAAATTATATCCAAACCAAAACCAAATATATGGATTTGGATACATGACCATAACCATTATTTTTTATAAACCGGTTTTATAACCAGTTATAAATTTGGATACGGATACATAACCGGATATTTTTATAAAACCGGTTTAAAAGCGGTTAATTTTTAAATCCAGTTTTAAACTGGTTATTTTTAAAATTGGAGTAATAAACGGTTAATTTTGTCTGATTTTTTTTACGCAGACGAAAAACATATTAAAAACCGTAAAAAAAATACACTTCTTTTTTTACTCTTTGCTGTAATAATCAACTTCAAGTCAAATTGCTTCTGATATGTGTTTGAAAGAGATGGAAAAAAAAACATGTGAAGAAGATTATTCACATTTCTTCTTCTAGATTTTTTTTTTCCAATTCCAACGAGATAAGGGTATACAAATTATTAGTGTAAAAATACGGGGCTGTTTATTTTCTAAAATTATTTTCTGGTTTTTCTTTTTCTTTTTAAACTACATTTTCATTTTAACTTGCTAATAGAGAAACATCATGGTAATTGTAAACTGGTTCTTTAACTAATCCATATATTGATTTCATTCACATAAAGATAATCTTGGTAATTGACACTTTTGGTTAACCTTTGTCAAAATATATATAATTTATAATAAAGAGTACTAGTATCATCATTTTCACAAAATGTTCCTACATAAGCCAAGCAGATTACCAAATGTAACCTACACCCTCATTGTCTTCTAATGTAATCTTAGATAAATATTTGCATAATAACTAATAGACTAATACGAAATAAATAAAAAATTGTCAATCTTCATCAAGAGCAACCAAGACAAAACAAGCATCACCTCGTCAATCTTCATCAAGAGAAACTGAGGCTGAACAAGCATCACCAACTTTCATAGCAGCTATTTCTATAAAAAAAAAAGAAATAAAACTTATTAATAACCAACTTATAATCTATAAATCATAACTTTAATGCAGCTTTAAGTGATATCATCATACCTTGCTCTAATTTCTCAAGTTCCTTGTAATCCTCAATTATAAGTGACTCAATTATTGAGGATTTACGCGATCCTTTAATGCAGCTATAACTACAAACAAGAGCTTCCACCATTTTAGGTGTGAGGCAACTGCGATGCTCATCAATCACCCGTCCTCCAAGACTAAACGTAGACTCAGATGGTACCGTGGAGATTGGTATGGCAAACAAGTCTTTTGCCATCTTTGCAAGGATTGGAAGACGGGTGGAGTTTTCCTTCCACCATCTTAAAATATCAAAGTCATCTGAAAACTGACTTTCTAGAGATTCATCGAGGTACTTTTGCAAATCAGTTTGAGCAGAGGACGAACCAATGGACTGTAAAAAACGATTGTAACTATAACGATCTTCCATACCACCTAAACTCAACTGTGAACCACTTTGGAAACCTTACCCCACACCACTATACTCCGCGAAGAGTTGATACAAATTAGTTTCTAACAATTCTTTTAACTCTTTTGCCTCCGGTGGTTTAAAATTATCATCTATCGACCAATTGACATACTTTAATTTGTACCTAGGGTCTAAGACTGTAGAAATCATCAATAACATGTTCAAGTGTTCAATTTTTCCCCAATAGTTCTCATATTTCTTTCTCATCTTTAGAGCCATACTCTTTAAGAATACATCATCAGAATTACACATCTTATTTATTTGAGACCCAATATCAAAAACCTCTAACATATACATATTAGAGGCCACATAAGAGGAACCCGAAATCCGAAGTGTAGCATCATAAAATATTTTTAGAAACGGCAGAATCGCTTGTGCTTCCTCCCAATCCATATATGTGGGCACACCCTTCCCCTTTTCAACTAGTTCCTCACTATATTTGGGATCCTGGATTTCAAGTACTTCAAAAGCCTTTTGATGCTTCAAAGCTGAGTCTAACATTAAATAAGTCGAATTCCACCTTGTTTCTACATCAAGGCACACAAGACCTTTGTACTCGGTGTTGGAACGTTCTACAGATGTTTTGAATTTTGAAAACCTGTGAGGAGAAGACCTAGCATATTTTACTGAACCTCGAATTCTCAAAACAGAGTCGTCAACATCTTTCAAACCCTCCTTCACAATGAGGTTTAACACATGCGCACAACAACGCAAATGTAAGTATTCCCCCTTCAAAAGTAAGCTGTTACAAGATAGTAGCTTCTTCTTCAAATGTTTAATTCCAAGATCATTTGAGGACGCATTATCAAGTGTGATAGTCAAGACACGATTAAGTCCCCAATCAGTCAAACAATTGTCAATAGTGTTTGCAATTACATCTCCCGAGTGGCTTGTGACTTGGCAAAAACTTAAAACCCTACTCTGCAAGGTCCAATTATTGTCAATAAAGTGAGCAGTGATACACATATAACAAAGATTTTGGATAGATGTCCATGTATCAGCAGTGAGGGAAACTCTGTGGCAGTGTTGGGCTAGAAAATTTTTCAGTTTCGCCTTTTCAGCATCCCATAATAACAAAGTATCACGTGCAAGTGTAGTACGTGATATAAGATTGAATTTTGGATTCAAGCTATTTACAAATTCTTCGAAATCGGGATGCTCTACTTTATCGAAAGGAAGTTCCATGCCTACAAACATCTTCACAAGTAAATACCGCAATTTCTCTTGATCAAAACTAGGCACTAAAGGGGAAGAAATCACTTGCCCTTCAACATTTATCGAGGATGGATTATTTCTTTGCCTCTTGTTGGCTTCACTATTCGGATTATTCTTGCAACCCTTAAGATGTGCTGTCATCGAACTCGTCCCATTATACTTGAGCTTCTTACCGCAATGGTCGCATATAACTATTTTTTCTGATTCTGGATCTAACGTGAAGTCATTCCAAACAGCAGGTCTGTTTTTACGGGTTTTTGGTGTTCCCATGGTAGTCATGTTTTGTCCAGCTGTTGGAGAAGAAAACACATTTGTTGCGTCAGATAGATCACCCATTTGTTAATAAACTCCAAAACAATCAACAAAACACGTCATATTTTGATTATACTCCTTTAATTAAAATTTTTTAACATCATATTTTTTATTCAATTGAAGCAGAACACATCATCACATTTTAATTCAAATATTATGAATACAAGTCTAGATTCAACATTTAGCCATAGCACATCATATTTCAATTGAAACATACATTAATACTTAAATATATGTTAGCTAATAATTAGTATGATTTATGGCTTTATTTTCATGCTACATGATAACAATAGCTAGTGGATACCAATATACACCTATTCTGCTTCAAACATAGAGAAAACATGTCCTCTGTGATGTTACTAAATTCATAGAGAAGCATTTTAACACACATATTTGGATTAACATTGCAGAAGCATGACTGCTTGATATTAGATCATATTAAAGCATATCAATTATCATATTAATTTTGGATTCCATACTAGTTGATCGATTAATAATCCATGTCATGTTATAAACTTTAACTAGATTTTTCAGTCTAAAAGCATTCAAACTTCAAAGACAATTTTTTTAGGCAATACTGATATAATACCAATTCAGTTTCCTTTACATCACAATTATCTTTTTAAACTTCTCTTCCATAATATATCTCTCAATTGAGGTCTCAAAACAATTTATAAACTGTGACAATCTAAGAACATGCTCAAATAATATAGCTTCACATACTAACATATCATATTTTGTTTTTGTGTTTTATTATAAAACAATCCGTAATTGTGTGGAATTGTGAGTAAACTAAAGAGTACTGTATTGACTAAAGAAAGGCAACAACAAATTATCTTAGAGTGTGTTTTACTCACACGTTTGTGACTAAAGAAAGGCATCAACAATCCATAATTGAAAACAACTAGGATATTATTTTGAAAACTAGGATACTATTTTTAATGTTATTTATCTGCCAATTATAGTCTAGCATATATTGCTACATGATTCTAGAATTGTGTCTTACCATACACTGCTGTATATATTTGTATGTTATGCACTGGATAATAATCAATTAAGTAATACAAATTACAAAGTTTTTTTTTGCAACTTCACATTACTGAAATAATAATAAAGAGGAGAAAAATTGCTTCCGCATTGAATTAACTAATTGTGAAGAATAGAGAAAGGAAGAATACCTGATTAGAGCGGTTGGAATCAATTGAAGAGAATGAGTGTGGTTCGATTGGAAGGGAATATCGTCGATTGGAATGAGATGAGAATGAGTGTGGTTCGATTCGAAGAGAATATCGTCGATTGGAATGAGATCACACGCTAGTCAGTGGTGGGTGAATTGATTTTAATAAAAGGATCTTTGTTTGTTTTTTTTTTGTTACAAAAACAAATTTGAAAAAGATATTTGTTTGTTTTTTTTTTTAATAAAAACAAATTTGAAAAGGATATAATAACCAAAATTAAACCAAATCCGAAAATTTAATTTGGATGGATAACCGACCAGATGAAAATGGTTTGGTTAATAACCATATACCAAAATCCGGATTTTTTAAAACGAATTTGGATTCGGTTATGAATTTGGGCCTTCTAACCGGATATTTTGCACATCCCTACCATTAACATACTGAGTTCCTTATCTATAAATATGTAAGATAATGAAAAATACATGCTTGTAAGTTCAACACAATTTAACCAGCGATTACGATGGATCCAAGGAATCATAGACGTATTTCTAAAAGCAAGAGTAACTAGAGTAGAATCAGTCTCAATTCAAAGTAAATCCCAACCATTTCTATTAACAATCTCTATAGCTAACATCACCCCAACAATCTCAACCTGAATAGCATAAGTAACACCAAAATTCTTAACAAAACAATCAAGAGTAGCTGCAAAACTATCTCGAAAAATACCCTCGCATGTAGCCTTGTCTGAACACCCGAGCGTAGCCCCATTAGTGTTGCATTTGATTCAGTTGGCCTTTGGTGGATACCAATACACTTCTTTGATTTTAGGAGCATTAGGGGATGCACCTTAATCGAAAAAGCTTTAAGAATTTGAAATTCGTGACTACACGAAGAATCGGTCGACTTTGAAATATTTCCAGTAATATTGACGCTAACATAAATACAATTCACCATAGTATGAAAATTAACAATTTTGTTATGAAAACGAGCTTGATTGTGACAATACCATATAGTATCAACAATGTTGATAATACTTGCAAGCACAACCTCGCTACGTTGTTTAGACCAACCTCGATCACATAAATTAGCCAAAGTATCAATAGACTTAAGTGCTCGCATATGTAAAAGAGAGCTAAACCAATTCCAAAGTGATCCAGCCAACCTAATCAATAAAACGGTGTTGATTAGTATATGTGCTTGAACCACATAGGTTACATCTCGAAGCGATAATGCAACCTCTAGTCATGAGAATATTATGGGTCTGTTTGGTAAACCCAAAAAAATGACTTATTGCTTATGTCTTATAGCTTATAAGCTAAAAGATCCGTTTGGTAACAGTTTTTCACAGTGCTGTTCCTGACATTTCATGGGCCTTAGGCCAAATATAAAGATTAGGACTAATATAAAGAAGAAAAAAAAATTCATTACCGGATAAATGTCTCATTTGATTGATTCAAATTTTCATTGCTGCTATTAATCAATTTTTCTTGTGTATCTACTTTGAAAACAAATTTTTCAAGAGCTCTTTGCTGTGATTTTATTAGCTCTTCAATTCGTTTTTTTTTTTTTTTTTTTTTTTTTTCGTTTTTATTACCGGATAAATGTTTCTTAGGCAACATCTTCTAGCTTCAAATAGAAACAAAAAAAAACTCAAATAGAGAACAATAGCACCTGTGAAGTAGAATGCTGACTTTAAGGACGAATCGAGAATTTGTAAGATCCAAATGGTTGAAATTGGATGCAAAAAATAACCTATTAAGTATTAACAATTTGTAGAAAATAAGTTAAATAATTCTTTAATAAAATTAGGAACACAAAAACTAAAACAAAAAAAAGCTATTAAAGTATAATTATCAATTTATCATACGAGTATATATTATATAAACAATACCAAAATCTAAACAAGAAAAAACCATAGCATCCATACATACCTTGCAAGAAAGCAAAATTTAGGAAATTAACCACAACCGTCGTTTTGTTTTTTGTTCTACGGAATTCAATTTTGGCAATCCTACCAATTATGCCCTAATTATGTTTTCTACCAATTGGGCCTCAATCACTTATTTATTTAGTACGTAAAAAAAAAAATTGGACCTTATTCATAACACTTATTTCTTAGGCCTAATCACATTTTCCTTTTTTAAGCATAATTAATATTGATTTTTTTAATAGTAGGTAGGTATAAAAAAAAATTTGGGCCCCTTAAAATCATGGGCCTTAGGCCGTCGCACCCATTGCCTTAACTCAGGGCCGGGCCTGGTTTTTTAGAAAGAGCTTATAGCTTATTTTACTAACTTATAGCTTATTTTTCATAAGCTAATTCAAGAAGATTATGAGCTTATAGCTTATCATTTTTTCTTCCCATTTTACCCTTATGATTTTATCTTAAATCCATTTTTATCCTTTACTATAATTTAAAACAAAATAGGTATGTTGTGCCTACTTTTTTTTTTACGTTTGCACCTATCTATTTTTCTTTTACTGTGTTGTATACCAATTTTTTTTTTACGTTTTTGAATTTTTTTTTTAAACGTTGATGTACCTAGTTTTTGGTACAACGTTACTATAGCCTGTACCTATTATCACCTCTTTAATATGATTAATTTTTTTTTTTTGGTACATTATGTTTAATCTTTTTAATAAAGTATAAAAATTGAAATGAAGATATATTTAAAATGAAATTTCAAAGAATAAAATTTAACCTCTATAAAAAAAGATTAAAATTTAATTTAATATTATAATAATAATAATATAAAAGATAAATTAAATTATAAATTCAAATCACTAAATTTTAAGTATTTTAAATATTAAGTAATTACCACTTGAATCAATTTATTATTGTTTCGTTCAATTATTTTTATAAAATATAAAAATTGAAATGAAAATAATTTGAAAGTAAAATTTTAGTGAATAAATTTCATTCTATATTAAAATATAAAAGATATATTAAATAAAAAAATTAAATTACTAAATTATAAATATCTTAAATAAAAAATTTATTATTAATTATGAATGCCCTTTTATGTCATTTCACATTTATCTATGATTGAACCGCTAATTTTACCAAACACTTTAATTAGCTTATCAGCTATAAGTCATCAGCCATAAGCTATCAGTTATAAGCTATCAGCCATTAGCCATAAGCTAGCTTATCAGTCATCCCCTATTTTTGTCAAACAGAGCCTATCTGCAAGAGATTAAGAAGGAGAAATGTATTGATTCCAAATTGAATATTGCAACACAAAAGTAAACAAAAAGATCAATAGAAAAATAAGAGATTTATCAATTTTCTAGACTTAAAAAATGAGATTTCTCATCAAAGCTAATTATTTATCTCCCTCGCATTGTTATGAATCCCCCATTCAAATTTTACAGGAAGATAATAGAAGATGGAGAAGAGCAATCCTGATCAAAACTGAAAGAGCTTTTTTTGGCAGCTTATTATCTTCTCACGCATCTTATTTGTTTCCTATTTTACTCTTACGTTTTTTAAGTAACGGATGTGTAATGTAAGGTTTATTTTTTCTTTTCAAATTTCTCATTTTTATAACGTCCACTACTTAAATAGCAGACAAAAATATTTTGATAATTTTATAAAGTGAGTGATAAAATTGATAGGGTGGCAAAAGAAATACGTCGGTCATAGCTCGGCCCAATTCAAAGGCCCAACAAACATAGACAACATCACACTCCAAAACGACGCAAAATAACAAGAATACGACACAGAACTCAACTTCGCAACCGAAGCTTCTGAGTTCATAGTTCAATTGGTAGCTTCTATTAGCTAGCCATGGCTACAACCACCGTGAAACCGCTTCTCTCGCCACCGTCGCTACTGCTACTATTTCTATTTTCGTCACTACTTTCGATTTCTCTCGCTTACAAATCCGGTGACATCGTCCCTATGAGCCGCATGGGTCAATACCACTCCGTTCGTCTCTTCAATTATTCTTTTCACTATTCAACAATACTCTCTCTTTTCTTTCATTCTCATACGACACCGTTTCATCTCTTTTTTCTTTCAAATTGCAGTCGAGAACCGTGTGGCAGGATCTCATTGGTCGCCATTGTCCCATTTTCGCAGTGAATCGTGAGGTGCGCGTCTTCTAGCTTTGTCAAATTAGGGTTCTAATTTTATTGTGATTTGTAATTATTTTTTCTGTGAATTTAATTTTGCAGGTTTTGATACCTATACCTAAGCCAACTGGTTACACTGGAGCTGATCCGTATAAAATGTGAGAAATTTGTTTCAATGCAATGTTTGAATTTGCTTGATTTATATTAATTTTCCTTTTAATTAAACTGAAAATTGTTTTAGTCCAAAATGCACTATGCAAGAAGTAGTAGTTAAAACTCTAAGTAGTAGTTTGAGTAAAAGGTATTTGATTAAGATGCATCAACTTGAGATTCTAATTAAGGATCTATATACTATGGATAGGTACTAGGTCTAGGACTGTGTTTTCTGTGGTTCTATATAAATGAATGTTTCGTTAGTTCTTAACTTATGAATGTCGATTGACTGTTTGGGTTTTTATTGGACTGTAATTGGGATGGAAAAATAGATAAAATAAAATATGGGGAAAATGTGTGTCAAATCAGAGGCTGTAGAGTTTCTTAATTAATTATTTTAGTGATTTGCTAGCAAGAGATAATGATTTCCTTTATGGTGTGGATTGGTGAGAGACATGTTGGTAAAAATGGAATGCTCGTAGTAGGAAATTGAAGGAATAACTAATCGATGAAATGAAATTTTCTGTTGTGTTCCGATTTTTTGTGACTTTCTTGTCTCCTCTCTTAGATTGAAGAAGAAATTTTGGTTATGATTTTTACTTTAAAATTTATCTGCAGATCATTTCAAGTTGGAAGGGAGAAGTTTTATATTACATGGCTCCTAGTTGTAAATCGGAAAAGTACAGAGGTTCCAATGATTGATATAGAACTGGTATTGACGTGTTAATGATTGGTCATTTACATCTAATAGTGCAATTCAGCCAATTATTGATCTGGATTATGGTAGTAAGTGTTAAACAATAAAATAGACATTAGAAAATGGATTAACTGAAATTTTAATGTCGTGCAGAAATATTCAGGAAGTGATTTGCTTGGTGTTACTGCAAAAGTTGTCGATATGCCACATCACTGTACGTTGTTCCTCTCAATTTGTTAAAATGTAATTAAGTTCTTTATGTACTCTTTATTGGTTAATGACATGCTGCAACAGTATTATTCTTAGCTTTTGCATGTGAGTGCTGGGACATTGACCTATGTTTATAGGAGAGGAATTAAACAAAATGTTGTGCCTATTAGGGGAAAAGACCTGTTACGGTATTAGTGGGAGGATACATGGTATGAGCTGAGAGGGGAAGGGACATTGCAGGATCAGATGAAGAGTAGGAGACCTTTGGCGGGGAAAGGGGTTAGGACAGTGTTTGCGTTGTTAAGCCCTGTTTTTTGTTCTATGTTGTTAATCTCAGATAGCGGCCGGACTTCGAAACAGCTATAGAGGTATAGCAGATAGTGGGATAGCCGCTGTTGCAAAGACTAAATGCAGAATACAAACAAAACTCAAATATAGCAAAATACAAAAAATAAAAGGGGTAATCTTACTTTGTCATTAACATTAAAAATCAAAACCCAATATAACTTAACTACTAATTAAAGTTCTAAAAGTAATCAAAATGACAAATGAATAGAGCAGAACAGAAGTAAAGGAAACCAATAGAACAGAGAAGAACAGTGGGCTTGACATGCAGAAGTAGAAACATAGGGCTTGTCTGTTGGCACGCAGAAGAAAAAGGAAAAACAGAGATTTGCAGAAGAACAGTAGCAGAATAGGTTCACACTCATGAAGAAGAATTAAATAGGTCATTTAAAATAGTACAAATTAACCAATACACCTTTAAAAAATAAACATAACAGTTAAAAAAAGTATATATGAGAGATTTTGCAAGCAAACTTTAAAGGCAGATGCGAACTTGCAATTTTTACCCAATGCCCGGCCGTGACCTGCACCTTTTGAACGCAAATTCTCCAGCCGAATGTGTTGCAATGGGACTTCCCATTTTGGCCCTAGAAAAGCTAGCTTTATTTTTCCTTTGCAAAATGTATAAGCCAAGTCTTGTTCTGGTTAATAATAAGAGCCCCTTAGCCAATGAAAACAAACAAAAACAGACATTTTGATTATTATAGAAAAGCTAGCTTTATTTTTCCTTTGCAAAATGTATAAGCCAAGTCTTGTTCTGGTTAATAATAAGAGCCCCTTAGCCGATGAAAACAATCAAGAACAGACATTTTGATTATTATAGTGGGGTTTTTCAATTCAACCGAAACTCCGAAGTCAGATTCCTGGATGCCCCACCAGGGGAAATCCCGGCACCTCGCCATCGATTCATGGTCGTGTGTGAAAGATGTGGGATTTTTTTTTAAACGGCCAATGTTAATAACTATTTGTTAGGTTAGCATTTTTTTCTCCTTTGTCCGGGTTTGAACCCAGGACCTCCAACTCCTTAAAACCTTAACTCAAACCAGATGAGCTATCCACCCCACTCCGTGAAAGCTGCACAATTGACAACATTGGTTAATATTCAGTAAAACATTTTTGGCGTGTGGAACTGAACTACATTATCTTTAAGTAAATTTCTGTTGAAATTTAGATTCTATCTTCAATGACCTTCTGCCGATGTTCTCCTAATATGTGCTGGAAATGTCAAAATCTGTGCTTGTATACTGCTTGTGGATCTTAAAGCTTCATTATTTAATGTTCCTAAGGTTTATTTGAAATTTATCAGCATTTTATTTTTATTGTTCATTTTCTCCTAAATTTGTCTTCATTCAATAATCACAAATAAATCTATACCTTACACTTTGGTAAATACCAATATACCATTAGTCATCTACATTTAAGAGAAACTTTAGGCAGTATTTACTTAAGCTATGCTATTATAAAATATTTTGAAGCTTTTATTGTTCTAAAACATTTGTGTTGGATTTACAGATGTTGAAGTTCATCCAGAGATCCGTAAGCACTTCTGGGATGCTCAGCATTGGCCAAAACATATACTTGCACGATACACATGGTTGGTGTTATTTGATTATATTTATTTTGTACTCAAGTTATTGCTATGAAGCATCTACCATTTGGTGGGGTTTATAATGCCCACACTTTTGATTATATTTGTAATCTTGTTTTGCTGATAGTGTTATTCAACTGGATATTTATTTGAGTTGTGTTACACTAGTACATGACCGAAATGTTGCAGTTGATATGTGAATATGCAAGGCAAGATAAAATTAATAATATAGGAGTGAAATTATTTGAGTGGTAGAGTCTCCTTAGATGGTTTGGATAATAGATGAAAGATGTTTCACTAGTTAAATATAATGAGACCAAAGAAACCTAATAGGAAAATCATTAAAAATATTTAGATATAATTTGTTTGTCCTTAGACGTGATTTATGATAGAACAATAACACTGTCAATTGTCGTTCATTTATTTACATGTAGGCTCTTGATGCATCTAAATTTTCAACAACACTTTTCCTGAAGACCTTATTAGCATTCTCTGTTCTTAAAATTGGAATGCTTTTTAAACATCAGAATTATCACACACTCAAATGTTTTGGATCAGTTAGTGATGGATGTATGAAATTTCTGTAATTATTAGCATTTTAACTTTGAATGATACGCTGTAGATATCAGCATTCTCATCTAAACTTTGTATATTATAGCTTGTAGAAAAAAAATTGCTAAGTAGGCATTCTGAAATATTTCAGGAAGGAACATTCCGAGATAGATGTAACTTCAGGATTTTTTGTTCTGTTTGGTTCAGGTAAATAAATATCATTCTTACTCTTATTGATATATTTATAAAGATAGGGTACTTCGTACTAGTTAGCTTTCATTTTGTTCTATGTTAGCTTTTATTTTTAGCTTTCATGGACGAGTGGGTATTTTGGTAACTCATTTGTTTTATGTTTCACAAGGGCACTTCTAAAGCAGATCAAGATAAATTATCACTCACTCACCACCATTCGAGATATTATTGTTTTAAATAAACAGTTTAAATTTTAATATATTCAACGTGTGGCCCAGACAAATCAGTTTGGTGACGACAGATATACCTACAGCACAACTTTGTTTTTACTATTAATTTGACTGATGATTTTAAGGTTGTTTAGATGTTGATTGAAATGACTTGAAACATTCTATTTCAAAGCAAGGGGGCTTGATCATATTGTAAATGAACAAGTTGCATTTTACCTGTAGAATACATTTTTGTTGCTACTGTTTATAATAATGTCCATTGGATATATCCAGGGCTTTTGCTGTCTTTCATCCTCTCGATCTACACGTTGCAATCTTCGCGTGACAAATTGGAAAGGTATTTTTTTCTTTGTTCAAAGTTGTAGAAAACAACTTTTTTGTTGTCTATTAACAATCATAATTTCTTGGTCTTGGATTTCCAGATTCGTAAGGGAAACGGTTGTAGAAAGCAGCATCCCTGTTGGAGAGATAGCAAAAGTTGAATGATGCTTACCTAATGTCATTAACATGGTCAGTTGGAAGTTGTTCTTGTATACACAACTATGAAGCAGTCGTTTCTTTTCTTGATGGAGGCGGGTGCGAAATGGAGTGGGTTGATTTTATCAAGGACAGGGATGTGTTGTAAGTAACAGAAAATGTTGATATTGAATATATATTACAATTCATATGGAAGGCTGGATTTGTAACATTGTATTAGGTTAAAATGCTGGAAAGGCTATACAGAAACAAATCAAAACGTAGTCAAAGTTTAAACTCTTTTATCATTGAACTTAATTTCATCATTGAATTTTGCTCAGCTTGAGATATTTACTATCTTCTGTGGACTAGCCTAAGTGATTCTAATGGTCAAGAATCGTAGCTCCAAGATTAGTATGTGAGTTCTCGATTGCTGTGTTTACCAATTTTTATTCCAAAAAAATAACTGCAAGAGCAAGAGCCCCAAAACAGTCTCTTGCTAATAACAAAATAAATATTAGAAATTGTGATAGACAAGAAAGGAGTTGATTATGTGAAATGCATTTGAATACAGATGAAAGAAGAGTTGAAACTTGAAATCAGTTGCAAAGAATTCATATCCAATGATAATGACAAATGTGCTTTTATACTTGTGCAGCCATTTCAATAATCTTTTGGTCCGCCAAGGGAAAATAGAGCTAGCTAGGGGATCATTAGCACGGTTTGATTTGCCAACATAACTGCAAATTCATTACTGAAAGGTCTTACAATGGGAATGGAACTAATTTGTAGCCAAGCATATGGAGCAAAATGAATGTCAATTCTAAGCCAATTCTAAACGTAGTAGGTCTGCCTTGTCGTGCACATTTGAGTACAAAACACATAATTTCGTCTCGTAGTTACCGAAAAATTCATTTTTTGAAATTTTGTCACTTAGAAGACGAAATTGTGTTTTGTCACCTAGAAGACAAAATTTTGGTTTTTTGCGATTTTGTTTCCTAGAAACCAAAGTATCCTAGGTGTAAAAGTGGAGGTATTTTGGGATTTTTTGGGGGCCTGAGGTCAACATGGGGGGCCTAGATAGCAATTTTTTAAATGTTTTGGCAAAGGCATGTTTGGGAAGTCTTCCCATTATGGGTTTATAGCTTATACTTCGAACCTTCTACTTTCACTCCTACCCGGCAACCGGTGTCCGTAAGGGAGAGGCCAAGCTCTCGAATCTTGGTGTATTTGTTTCTTGTTATCCAATACTATTTTCTATAATTATTGTAATGTGTCTATGTGTAATATTCTGGTTTAGAATCATTCTCCATAATTATTAACAATAAAGTATTCGTATTGTGTAATTTGTTTCTCTTTAGTGCTGGTTCTACAATATAATTTACATATTTGATTTATAAATTATAGGTGAGTGCTAATGTGTACCACCTTCATAAGTGGTTAATTGCATAAAGTGTTTAAAATTGTTAAAAATTCTAACGACAATCGATAATACTTTTAAGAAGTAAAATAATTCATGACTTTTATTGTCTTTACCACTACAATAGTAACATGATCAGTGTCAGTTCAATATGAGTTACATATTAATTTTTTTAGCATTTTAATTGAATTTGTATCAATTAAGTTATTATCTCAATTTTCATTATGAAAATGACTATTAATTTTTACTTCCAAGCGACGACGTATGGTGGCGTTAGATTTTTACATATTTTCTAATTACTGATCCATGACGGACCACTGTTAGAGGTGGACTATCTTCATAAATGATCCATCGCATACCAATCTTTAAAATTATCATAAATTCCACCGACTATCAATAATACTATTTAAAAATAAAATATCAAGACTCTCTTCATCTTTATCTGATAGGGTTAATAGGTCTTTACCCCCCTGCAAAGTAGGTGAATTTTGCGTTACCCCCTTGGAATATTTTTCTTTGAGATTACCCCCCTGCAAAATTTATTTTTTTTATTTACCCCCTTGAATGCACTTTTTAAATCGGTTATTTTGTTCAACCGATTTAAAAAGTGTTGTTTTTAAATCGGTTATTATGTTTTTTTTTTCCTGCCACGTCAGCAAAAGGGGGGGGGGGGGGGGTAAATCAAAAAAATAAATTTTGCAAGGGGGTAATCTCAAAGAAAAAGATTCCACAGGGGTAACGCAAAATTCGCCTACTTTGCAGGGGGGTAAAAGCCTATTAACCCTATCTGATAATATGATATGATTGATGTAGTACAATACTTACAACATATTTCTTCTTTTATGTTTTGAACTCGTTTAAAAATCACACCAATAAACTTGGTGTGTGAGGCAAACATAACAAGCAACCAATATCAAACGAAATTGAGATAATAGTAATAATAACCAAAATAATAAAAACCAAGCAAACAAGGAGAAAGAACACACAAGAGTTTGTTTACCCAGTTCTGTTGGTAGAAAAATATATGCCTATTAAATTAAAACAAATGTGGTTTAAAATAAAACCAAATTCAAATCTGATATTCTACGAATCTAATTTTTCTATAAAATTAGCAAAATAAATCTACCCAGCTCGCGTTTTCGCATAGTGCAAAATACCCTTTCGCCTCATGCGAAAAAAAACGAAGCCTCCCCTACCCTTTGCGTGCTTTCGCCTGACACAAAACGTCCTCTGCCTCCGGCGAAAAAGGCAGACAACCATAGTACTTATGCCTTTAACACCCCGTGCTAATAACGACTTTTTACCTATCTTCCAAACTTGAGATGTATCAAGTAGTTAGAATTTAATACTAATTTAACAATGTACATACTATTTGTCACGAGGCAAAATAGAGAGAAGAGAGAGAGAAAACGGTGATACATGTCCGTACATAGTGCCCCAAAATCAAATCATACATATCCAAAAAACATCAACCAAACAAAAACCCCAACCCCAATATCTGAGGCTGCCGCGTCCGCCAAAAACCTTCTCTTTTCTTTTTCCAATGTTCTCCACGTGTCTTCTTTTCATTCGCTTTCACTTTCTTTTTTTCTTTCTTTTTCTTTTTTTCCCCCTCACGCACATTACCATTATTAGTCCACACGCACGCACCCATAACATAAAGAACATTATATTATACTCCATACAATAAATAATCTTCTTTTTCTCTTCTCTTCATTCTTCTCCATCCAATTTTATTCTTCATATTTCATCTCTTTTTATGTTGCAAATTCATCATCACCTTCAACAAACACTCTTTTATGGTATTGGTTTGTATTTATTTTTTTGTTTCATTTTTCATCTGCCAATTTTCTAGGAATTTTTTTTTTAATTTTTTTATATTTATTAATTAATTAATCTTCTTTATTAAGTTACTTTTTATTTTATTTATTTATTTATAATGTTATTTTTTTGTTTCTTTAGATGAACTGCACCGAAAGGTCTTGTGCTTGTAACTGAAGAGTTTGAAACAAGGGGCATATGCTAGCTACTTTTCAGGGTAGGGGAAAGAAGAAATTTATTATGGATTATTTTAATGTTTATCTATGATTATTATTATGTAATAATATTAATTAATATTAATAATAATAAAGTTTGCGTTTTTATTTCATTTATTTATTATTATTGTCTTTGGTTGGTAAAGTTTGAATTTTGAACAAGTTATAGCTCTAAGATGCTTTTGGGGTTTCATTTGTAGAAAACAAGTTTGGTTTTTGTTTTGTTGAAATTTTTTGTGTGTAACAATTGAAATGAGGAATTGGGGTATAGTTTAAGGTTGTTGCAGAATGAGTTTCAGAGACAGGAACATTAAAGTGGAAGAAAAGAAATGTGAAAAATCAGTGTTGGGGACAAATGGGTCATTAACAAGTAGTACTACACAGTTTACAATTGATGAGAATCTTCTAGTTGACCCTAAATTGCTCTTTATTGGTTCCAAAATTGGTGAAGGAGCTCATGGAAAAGTTTATAAAGGAAGGTTAGTGGTAAAGCCTTTGATGTATATGATATCATATTTTGTATTTTTTTTTTTTTTATGTAAATATTTTTCTATAATATAGTTTTCATAGTGATGTTAATATTTGCCTCATTAGTTAGAGAAATTTAGCTATTTTGGTGTTGTGGATGAATGCTAAATAAGAAGTCAATGTTTGTTATTATGGTTAATATTTAGACAAAAAATTGGTTTTGTTTTGTTGTTGGGCAATGACTGTGTTAGTGAGTGTTTGTTTGTTAGTTCAAGAAGTGAATAACTAGATGTCACAAATTTCAACCAAAGGGGTATGAGTTTAAGTGGTTAATTAGCTCTAGCTAAGGACAAATAGTTCGAGAGAACCCCGAGTTTGAATCTTAGCTGGAACAATCCTTGGCCAAACTTTTCTTTTTTGGCGTTAACCCTCTGGTTCCTAGAGGAAAAGGGCCCTGGTAATCCAGAGTTCGGCCACGAGGTAAGATAAGTCTGGTGAAGAATTGTTTTCACTAGGAATCGAACTCGGGTTCTCCCGAACGATTCGTCCTAGGGGGGCTTATCAACCACTCAGCTGGTCAGACTTTACTCACCTCACTAGGGCCCTTTTCGCCTGAGATCCGAAGGGTTGAAAAAAAGAAAAGATTTCACAAGTTTCAGAAACTGAGTCTGGCAGGGGTTTTCGTTTTCTACTGATTTGACATGTCTTGGTTCTACAATACTAAGGTCATTTATATGGTGTTGGTCGATTATATTATACTTATGAATAACTGACTTAATGATTTACCAGATATGTAGATCAAATTGTTGCAATCAAAGTTCTGCATCGTGGGAGCACCTCAGAAGAAAGAGCTTCACTTGAAAATCGTTTTGCAAGGGAAGTTAATATGATGTCTCGTGTCCACCATGACAATCTTGTGAAGGTAAATGCCATTGCAGTTGCATTCTTGCAGCGATTATCTCTAATGTTTTTATGCAGTTTTATTTTACTGAAGCCTGTGTATCTACGTTAAGTATGCTACGGATACGATTATTGGATTCCTCTAATTGAAGATAATGATCTCACTAAGTTGATTTTTGTTTTCTTCTGATTATTTTTTTGCAGTTTATTGGAGCATGTAAGGATCCTCTAATGGTGATAGTTACAGAGCTATTACCAGGGATGTCACTGCGAAAATACTTAACGAGTATCCGTCCTAAACCATTAGACCTTCATTTGGCTATAAATTTTGCCCTTGATATCGCTCGAGCCTTGGATTGGCTTCATGCTAACGGGATCATCCATAGAGATCTAAAACCTGGTATTATTATGAATATGTAGTTAGAAATTAATTATGAATACTTGATAAATTGTATGTAGATGTTTCATTATGGATTTCATGACAGTAGCTTTTTGCATTAATCATAGAATGTTAAATCGAGGTATATACCGATGAGTTCTAAACTTAATAACTAATAAGTGTTATGTTTTTGAAACTGTCACAATGCAGACAATCTGTTGCTTACAGCAAATCAGAAGTCTGTAAAACTTGCAGATTTTGGTCTTGCAAGAGAAGAATCGGTAACCGAAATGATGACTGCAGAAACAGGAACTTACCGATGGATGGCACCAGAGGTATGCCGTCTTTTTGGAATGCGGTTTTAATTTTTCATCGACAATGATCCAACAATGTACACCGGAGGGTTCAATCATGATGTCACTTTTTGGTGCTTATAAATTTATAATGTATCATTATTAAATTCTTGTATCCTGTAATTTATGCAATACACATTTAGGACCTTCTAGGTCACTGAATTCTTCACATTTAAAACGAAATATACATTTCTTGACAAAACTTTATATCCATAGAATTTCTATTGATAGTTCATGTTTTTGCAGTTGTACAGTACTGTAACGTTGCGACAGGGAGAGAAAAAGCACTATAACAACAAGGTCGATGTGTATAGCTTCGGAATTGTTTTGTGGGAGCTGCTAACAAATCGCATGCCTTTTGAAGGAATGTCCAATTTACAGGCTGCTTATGCTGCTGCCTTCAAGGTATTCAATTCAAAATTACCGACTGTTTATTCATAAGTCAGCTCACTCAGCTGATTATATTTTTGCCTAAAGTTCGAAATGCTGATACAAATTTCTCTACCATGATCTAAGGTGTTGTTTTTTGGAAGTGATTTAGAATTGTTTCTATTTGTTAATCATGAAATGGTTTGCATTTGATATTGCAGCAAGAGAGGCCGAAAATTCCCGATGATATATCACCTGATCTTGCTTTTATCATACAATCATGCTGGGTTGAAGATCCGAACTTGAGACCGAGCTTTAGTCAGATAATCCGGATGCTCAACGAGTTTCTCTTCACACTCTCACCACTATCTCCTCCCTTGCCAGAACCCGACAATGAACCTGAGGCGGCAACAACGAGTAATGGTACCATTACCGAGTTTTCTGCCCGGAACAAAGGAAAGTTTGCTTTTCTTCGCCAGTTATTTACTTCGAAAAGGCTAAAAAACTAACAGTAAGTGCTAAACCTTTTACCATTCCATTTTGCTACGGTATATAAATTTTAGTACATTCATTGCGTAACCTCTAAGAAGAAAGTTGTAACAATTTCCACAAAAGAATAGAATGTTGTTTATAGACTTTTTGAAAGAGTAGTAAGGTAAAACAAAAAGGATTGTTTACATTACACTATCTAATTGAACTTGTTGTAAAGGAACACATTGGTTTAGACATTTTCATGTGTCATGAATTAAACGTTATTTTTAGTGTGTTGAGTAATTCATCGTAAAGTTGATGTATGCAAAGGGTATTGAAAGGTTAGCTTATGCTTGATTGGTTTTCAATAGTTAAAAAATGATAGCAATGTATATTGCGCTACTGCTGTGTACGGTGGATTTGGCGCACTCGGCGACGCCATAAGCAAAACAATACGGTTGTCTTAGGTTTGTTCATAACTATTCTTCTTAACTATATATAAAGTAAAGAATGTTGTTAATTTGCAAAATTATTCTTCTTAACTATTGATTGTTAGTCATTGTTATAAATAAATGTATCGTGTGGGAGGGAGCTGAAACTGTTTGATGCCATTTATTTCCATAATTTTTTTTGAACAAGCCAAAAGAGATAATATATATAAATGGTGAAACAAAAGTCTCCTCAGCACAAGGAGTGCCAAGAAGAGCTACAGTCAGGTCACAAAAGAATCAATACAAGAGAGATATGTCCAAGTACAGTGCAAAAAACATTAGTCAATACCCAAACAAAGCAATGAGTTCGACCACCAGCTATGATAATTCGTAACAAGAGTAACAGTCGTCGGCTGCAGCCACCGATAAGAGAACATCTTTATTTTGTCCAACAGAAGCGTCATGGGGCTTGCTATGTTGTTAAACAAGCGTTGGTTTCGTTCATTCCATATGACCCAAACGCAGGCAAGCCATACAAGCTGCAGAAAAGACCGGCGAGCTCAAAGACCCCCAGCTGAGTACGTGAACTGAACGAAATGGTCAGGAATAGTGTGGGTGTCCACCGCCGAAAAGCCAATCCAAGAGCGAACTAGAGCCCACAGAGAACCAAAAGTACCGCAAGAGAGGAATAAGTGTTGAGCCGATTCAATGTCGCCGCATCCTGACACGCAGAAGTGGACCTCAGGAGAAATGATACCACAAGCGACCAAGTTTGTCTTCGTAGGCAGTCGGTCGCGCAGGAGGCGCCAGACAAAGATGGAGACCTTCATAGGAACCTGTTTGTGCCACACAAGATCTTCAGCCTCCCCAGATATAAGTGAATCCTGAGAGGTTAGGACTTAGGAGCTGATATGCACCTCGAACAGAGTAGCCCGTATCAGGGTCTGGCTGCCACCTCCACACATCTAGGGTCTGCATCTGCTGTTATCGGTCAATTGCTAATAGAATGTTAGCATATTCCTTTAGCAATTAAAAGAAATATTGACATTAAGATCATTAAACAAAACATGGGATGACTAAACAATTTAATACTTCTTTCTTGGCTTCTATTCATTTTTTAAAGTTGTGGCTTCTAATTATCCACGTTATCTTTTGAAAAAAATAATGAAGACAAAGAAAAGAAACATCAAGACAAAATATGCATCTTTTTTGGACAATAGTGCGGTCTTATTACCTTAAGGTCAGATTTAACCTTTTGTTCTCTCAGATTTCACTCTTTTTGTTGTTGCAAATAGCCACCCTCCAAATTTATATAACTATGTCTACTACTTTTCATTTCTAATCTTATCTTATATTTTGTCCTTTAGTGGCAACTTGACCACTTATTCTTCATATTTTAGTGTGTTTATTTTATTAAGTGCTATATTTGAGTTCTCGGGACATTTTATCGAAATGATATTTTGACACTTTTTTACACAATATATACACATGGGCAGTTATGTAATATTTTTCCTCTTTTATCGCTTCTTTTTTATTTGGTTTCTCTCTCATGTATATGTATTGTGTAAGGAAAAGTGTGTTAAAATATCACTTTTCAACAATATTAATATTGGATACCTGATTTCTATGGCCGAAGGATTATATTGTAAATTGATTTCCAATCTGTTTAAAGAGTTGAATCCATACTCCCCTAGTAGTGCAAACATGCCATTTTTAAGTACAAAGACAAAGATGTTTAACTTTTTTATTAATTTTTTGGTTTTTAGAGGAAGATGACCCTAATAATTCAGAATTCACTGAAGGATGAAAAAAATGTAGAGTGAAATAACGAGAGAAAGGCATTGACAAAAAAAACTTGAAAATAAGCCAAAAGGTATTATAAAAAAAGACTATTTTTGTTGCGAACAAAGTCATCAAAGATGAAAGTTGGAACAAAATTCTACCATACCACACCAAAGATTTCGAAACTATGATGAACCAATTTGTTTGGTCAACTATTGCCTTGTCTAAAGATATGAAGGACTAAAATGAAATCCTTGATTATAGCTGATTGATTAATTCTCATATTTGATGATTATAATTAAATACGTAGGTAGATTTTATAAATCTTCGATGCATCTTATATGTTATCCTTTAAAAAAGCCACATTTAGATTGATTGTTAAACATTAAACCAACTTAAAACATGCTTAATCAATGGACTTAAAATTCCTCATTTAATCCGGTGTTATAAACATACACGATCTAACGTTGTAGATTTTTACTTTATATATTGTTATAATATAAAATTCAATGATTTGATTAGTTAGAAAATAATAAAATTATAAATAAAATAGTTTACATACAAGATAAAATTAAATAAAAAGTTACATCAAAACTTAGTATTCTCTTTATATAGATTTTTGAAATAGTCTTATTGTATGACAGCTCTATGGTTAATTTGGGATACTACATAATGGATGCATCATCTCTAGTATATTTGTCACACCTCCAAAATAGATATTGGTGGTTAATATTATTAACCACCAATATCTATGGTTTAGCGATTTTCATGAACCAAAACAACAACTACAAAAGACATCAAAATCTCTTCAAAATTTCCAAAACATCTTAATTAATTGATTCATTGCAAACCAATTTTCAATTAAATAATTTGCTAGCCATCATCATCCCTTCAAAATCTATATAATTTTTAATTATACATGATGGCTAGCTCAAAGGTTGCACTCATAATATGCATAGCATTAATGTGTGCACCATTGCTATCTATGGCTACACTTACTTGTTGTGATTTGAAACCTGCTTTTGATGCATGCAGAGATTATGTATTACATGGTGGATGTGTACCACAAGATTGTTGTTTTGAAGCTATGAATGTTAGAAACAGGATCATGAGTAATCATAAAGATACCGTTGATGCTTGCCATTGTATTCTTGATGCTGCTGACAAACTCCCTAATATCAATGGTACCGCTTTCGCAACTCTTCCTGATGGTTGCGGAATTCGTTTGCCCTTCAATTTCCACATCGGTATGAATTGCGAAAGGTACGATATCTTACCTAATTCTTACATGATTAGTTGTCGAATTCATTAGTAAACATTAATAAAGTGCATCGCATAATCAAATTAACATAATTTTGACACGAGTTTTGATCTGATAAAAATTAGTTGACAACAAATAAATTAGCTGATAGTGGATAAATTTAGTTTCGGTAATAATTAAATAAACTGGTTGACAATATCCAAAGTTTTAGATAAACTTAACGGTTATATTAGGTGATAAATAAAAATTAATATAAAAGCGATTGAAATTGCAATGGCGAGCCTCCTTTGTGGCTCAGGGTGGCAACGGACAACAAGACGCTATTTGAAACAGCGGGTCAGAGAAAAACGGGAGGATTGGAACCGTTCTTGCTCGATGAGAAAAACTTTAAGAAAAGGAGAATGTTAAAAAGAAGATCAAGTTATGTTCATAGTTCCAACACAAACACAACACAAAGTTCAAGCAGCCGGATGAATGGCCCTTCATTCTTAATGGTTCATACATGTCTTGTAGCAATTGTGGAAGCTCTCCTCATAGCTTTTCACAATGCTTAAATATCTTTGCATTATGGTCTATTTTGCAATTTCAATTAAATCTATACTACTAGGTATCCAATTATTAATTATATTATTTTAGCTAATAGCTAAAATTTATATGGTGACCACCCCTATAAATTAATAAAATTGCACTAAATGAACTAATTTTTAATAAATATAAAAAAAAAGAAACAATACTTCATTAAATTCATTGTAAGCTAGCCAAATATGCTAAAAGTTTTCCTAATTCAACATGTATTCACTTTTATTTTTCTTATTTCCTTTATGTTCTTATGGATACATGTTTAAATATAAATTAGAAATCAAAGATTGTTAATCTCACATTCATTTGTTGATTTTTATTTGTGTTGCAGCTTGTATTAGCAACTTGATCCCTTCAAGTTGTATATGATGCTCCGGTGCTTACAAAAAAAAGAATATTATTATTTAAATAAATTGAAAAGGGTTATGATATGCCTCATGGTGAGGACTGAGGACTTTGGTTTTTGAATGTATAGTATACCTATTATTATTGTATCAACATTTCATCAATGGAATATATAGCTAATTTGGTTTTGACCAATTTCTTCCAAAAGGGTTTGTTACTCATTTCAAATCCAGATATTGTGTTTAGATTAGAATCACATGCTTCATCCGTCACGCACACGAATTCAATATATTGAATACACAAATTCGAAGAATTTTCTTACTTCTTAACATATGGTTTATGCCAATTTTTCGTATATCACTTTGGCTTTTTCTAAAAATCTAAATAAAAACTAATGTGGGAGATATAAAGTATAGCATTTAAGCAAGTGGATGAAAATGGACAAATGCTTTTTATGTAATTTAAAATTGAAAGGTGAGACTACTCATATGTTTGTTAAAATTAAAATTGAAATGCTGAACCTTACTTCAGAATCTGATCTCGTGATTCACGCATTTTCTTTGGAAGTTCTCTTCAATATTCTATGAAATGATGTGGCTGCAACTTTCTTCCTTAAAAAATAGTTCTTGTTTCTTTTTCTTTTTTGTCTTCTGTGGTTTTGATTAGCCTTGTAACAAAAAAAAATTATGTTTGTTAAAATGCGTGTTACACATCAAATTGTCTTTTTTATTTTTTTAAGTATGAAAATTGAGTTAAACTAGTGGTAAAATTGGTAAAATTGAGGTAAAATGTTTATATCTGAACCAATCCAAAAGTAAAACCGCAAATCGAACAAATCCAAATCGAAAATCGCAAAAAACCACATTTAGTTTGAATCGAACGGAACATTTTTCTTCTAAACTGCGCGGTTTGGTTACAATTTTCATTTCAGAAAACGAACCAAACCGCAATATTTAACTTAACTCTATCAACTAATAGTAATCAACCTATTACCTAGTCAAACTTAACAAGCCAACCCAAATTAAGTCCATAAAACCGTAGGCTGTCAAAACATAGTATCATTTTACGCAATTCATAACTATACTGTTGATATTAAAAATAAGTCAAAATGGTGTTAGGAGTGTAGCTGATTGGACTAAAACTACTCCTGAACGTCAAGATACATGCAAGTGCCTCAAAACAACTATGTCATATATACCTGAACTCAATCTTCCTGCCGTTGCTGCTCTTCCAGGAAATTGTGGTGTCAATTTGCCCTGTGAGATTAGCCCTTCCATGGACTGCGCGATAAGTACGTCTCACCATCAATCATCATCAAACTTTTCAATTTTTTTTATTTTTGTTTTACAATAAAGCTAAGGATCGAACTAACGACCTGGATCATATATACTATTAATTTTTTAATAATAATTTTTAGAAATAGTTTGATCCCTACATTCGGGACTAATTAATTAATTGACCAATATTTGACATTCTTTATAATCTCAAATTGGTATTTGCATTACTTAATTAAAGACTAAATTCATATCGCTCAATATTTTGTGCTGGCACCAAATATTTGATTATGTACTCTATTTTGTTATTATCAATTTAAATATATTTTTAGTCGTTTCTTGAACTTAGTTCAGTTGATTGAGACATTGGATTATATGCAGGGAGTCAGAGTACAAACCTCAGTTATTTCACTTATCCACTTTAAGAGTGAAATTTTTGACCACTAGCCTATTTGATAAAAAAAATAAATTGTATAAGAAATTAATGTCAAATTCACTTTATTCATTGCAGGATACAATAGATTGCTCTTGATGAATACAAAATCGTACTTGGTTTGTGGTAATAATCGAAACAGAATAAAAAAGTGATGGCTTAATTTCGCTGGTTGTAACAGAATCCCCACTAGGGATCAATATAATATACATTTCTATAATAAGTTTAATAAAATCTGAAATGTTCATGCTCAAATTAAAATATTCAATGTCATCTCATTTTATACATACTTTTTTTTTCACCCTCTTGTTACTAGGTGAAGGGGGCCCTAGTAGTCCAGAGTTCGGGGCGAGTTCTGGCATCAAATGGTTCCAGTCCTCTTCCAAATGCAGTTGCGGGAGATCGAACCGTTATCCTTCCTACTAAGTCCAGTACCAATTACCACTGGACCAACTAACATTTGGTTATTTTATACATACTTTTATGGCAAATGCTAAATTGTGCCCTCAAGGCACTCTTTAAACCTTTAAATAGTAAGGTTTTATAAAAAAATTATGAAAATGTGTGAAGTCAACGCATCGGGAATTGAAATGTTCTACTTTTTTAAAAAAATATTTCCTTAAATGAAATTCTTAAAGAGTGCCTCGGGGATACTGTTTAGCAAGACCCTACTTTTATTTAGTTACACGTAACAATAATTATCACTACAATGATTTATGCTTTGGGAATAAGGAATTTTTCGGAGCAAATTTAATGAGCAATTCTATAATATCCTTAAATTCATGGGAATATGATTAAATAAAGAGTAAACTATTAAATTAATTATTGATTTTGTTGGATACTCTCAAATACAATTTCTGATTTTCACAATATTTTTTTAAAAAAAATCTCTGATTTTATTAAATTGTCAAGTTGGATCTTATATTTAACCACTTACTATCAATTAAGTTATTTTATTTATCCACTTACTATAAATTTAGTGTCTAAATTTATCGACTTATTCCAATTTATACTTAACATGCTCTTTCAAGGACTAATATGAATAAAATTTAATAGAATTAATGACCTTTTTAAAATATATATTCATAAGTCAGGAACTTATTTAAGGATATCTTACATCAGAGAGTGTGGCTTTATGGTTTGCTAAAAAAAATAGTAGATCGATAAACTATACTCCCTATGTCATATATATAGTAAGTGTCAATTAATGTTGCGCATACTTCAATATTTGAGTTGAGCTTCCATTGAGGACCCACAACACTAATTTCAAATTAAGAAAGTATAATTTTTCATATTCACGACCAATTCATGGAACATTTAAGTAGTATATACTCTTCTTCATCTATTAGTTCATTCTATGTTTCTCTCAATCGCGTTAAATAAAAACGTAACTTCATATAATTTCTTAGGCGTAATTCTCTATCTCAACCACAACTCCCTCTCTCTTAGTTTCTATCAGTCGTATTTCGTCTCGTTCTCTTCGGCATTCACTCTCACTTCGGTGTTCCATCTCACTCTGCAGTGTAGATTTGCACGTTATTATTTGTTGTTATTAAATTGGCATGAGAGAACTTATATTCTATGTTTAAGTGAAATTTAGAGAACAATTGAGGGTAAGTCTTAGTGAAAAATAATATCAACAGTGCAATATATGACTTTTATTCTAATAATCTATGAAGCACCGACACAATATCGTTAAATTGAACTGTATTATTTTTCAAATCATTATCGATGTCAACGTGTCACTTTCTGTGTCGTGTCCAGTGTCCGTGTGTGTAACAACCCGTTTTTCAAAGGCCTGAAAAGGCAGTATATTTTTTTTTTTTTCAACTAACACTCAGAGTGCGCATAGAATATTTTTCAATGAGCCGGCATTCAAATATACAAAAGAACTCATTACCATAAGGTGCTTCGACAAGTAAAGTGTATTCCTGAATAATTACAATCCAAGTCTAAGTATTCAAATACTTACAACAAAACAAGTTAGAAAACCCTATGTTAATCAAAAAGCACGGTGCACAAAACACACCGGCGCATAGTCTAACTATACTAAGCTTCACCACGTGCTCAGTATGGCCTATAACTGCCACCATCGTCACCACGACCAAACCCATCATCTGGGTGGGATGAGCCCGCAAATGAAAGAAATGGTCACCACAAAATAAAAGTATATATATATATAACCGGTGCGAAAGATGTACACATAACAAATTTCCACATACACAAGGGAAAACTCTTTAACACAAAAGCGATTCCCACCAACGGGCTTATATATATAATGCACACATAGCCTACCAATGCAGACTCTACATGATCGTGACACCAATCACTGGCTGCCACATGCATGAATTCCGGAATTTAACCTCTCCGCAGAGAGTCGTAGGTCCAACCCACTAAAGCCACGAGGGCAGGTGATGCCACACAGACGCTATCACCGGGTGAAAATAGCCACACAGATGCTACCAGCCACACAGATGCTATCAGCCACACAGATGTTGTCACCCCCTCTAAAGAAAAGCCACAAGGATCAGGTGATGCCACACAGATGCTATCACCGGGTGAAAATAGCCACACAGATGCTACCAGCCACACAGATGCTGTCAGCCACACAGATGCTGTCACCCCCTCGAAGTGTAGCCACACAGATGCTAACACCAGGCGAACATAGCCACACAGATGCTATCGCCAACTAAGAAACGCATACACATAGGGCAGTCACACAGACACAGCCCCGGCGGAGTCACACAGACACCTCCGCCCGTGCAGTGCCAACTGACATACACGTTCCATCCATGCTCATGCAACAATTACATATCACACAGATATATGTAAATCAAACACAACGACATACATACATTTCCAACCATATGTATTCCAACAACCTGTTCATACATACATTCTCATAATCATATGTAAACAGCGTAAGTATTTTAAACACTTTCTCATCACGAGAATACATAACACATACATGCCAAACACACAAACACGCATCACCGAAAATAACCAACAAACATGTTATAACTCAGTGAAAAGACAGAAATAAAGTGATGCCCTTACCTCGGCAAGCTTCCGTTACTCTTTTTCGCGAAAATCTACAATTCACGCTACCTAAAATATAAGCAGCGTACAATCAATAAAATATTCCTCGTTTATTCTATCGAAACGAAACTTGCTCTCAAAAGTCTAGGGGGGTTTTAGGTACTTTCTAACTCTCTCACCTAGCGATTCCAAGTTCTTCCCAATCCGATAAAAATTCACGAAGTTAAAGACATTATTTTTCGCTACAAGAAATTCACTTTTGTTTTCAAAGCATACCAAGAACCACTATTGTTTTCAACCTCAAGGAACCCATTTTCACACTACAAAAACATTTTAAAACAAGCCATAACTCTTCAAAATAAATCAACAAAATTAGAGTTTTCTTGCGTCGCAAGTTTCAAGTTTTTCTTACCAAGTAAAAACTCTATACTCATTCTTTTAAAACCTATGATCACTCACCAATGTCATGATCATTTTCTTATCATTGTGGACTTAGAAAATTTTGAAAGCTCATGGTCCCTTACTACACATAGGCCACGGCCAAGAAAATGAAAATGACACCAACACTCAAAATTTTCCACTTCCAAAGGCATGGTAATATCCTATAATACCCTAAAATCATTTATTCGAACAATCCAAATCATTTTAAATCAAACTACACTTTTTGACAATTTTGAATGGATTTTCCTTAAGACAAAATCAACACATTTTATTCTCCAAACAAACCATATCACAATCATTTCTTTAAAACCATGATTAAGTCCTCCTAAAATGACTTAACAAAATTTGAAAACTCTTCCTCCCTAGCAAAGGGGTGCCACGGCCAAACCAACAAAACAAGGCCAACACCTAAAATTTTTTTTCCATTACAAAACCCTAGTAATCATCTATTAGTTTGCAAAGGCATCTAATTGCTCAATCAACTACTTTGAGAATCGAAACGAAATTTCTTAAAATATGTTCATCGAATCGCTCAAGAACACCAAAATAAATTTTTTTCTTATTTTTCAAAACAAAGTTTAAAATCAAGAATCCATTTTGCCACAAAGCTCAAAACTAACATCAAAAATCAAATCACAAAACAAAATCCAAGTTTATGATCTTTTCAAAAAATTTCTTCAAAACCTAACTTAAAAATTTGTGAAAACTTTAAATCAACCATGGAAATCATCTCATACTTCACTCATATGTACTAATTAACTCTCATGAACACTTCTATGGAACCAAAAACTAATTAAAACTAGATTCTAGAATTTTTCTCTCAAGAACATAATCCTCAAAATCCTAAAATCTAGGAAGTTCATGGCTAGATAAGGAAGAGAAGAGGTTAGTTACCTTAAGTGAAGAAGATTCTTGGCAAGTTAATGATCCAAGCTTGAGAAAATGAGAAATGAAATTTTGAATGGATGAATGAGTGAGAGAGAGATCAGCCGAGAGAGTGAGGAGAGGAGGGAGTAGTTTTTGTGATTTTTCTTCTAAGTCCACAAAGCTAAACCTCCTTACTATGCAAAGGGTCTTGATCAATCTAAGCCCTTGGATCAAAAGCAAAGTTACAAGACTAATCCCTAGCCATTGGATCATTTCAAGTCTATCCCCTTTAGATATTTCTTTCTCATGAGAAACTTACGCCTCACAGACGAGTCGCGCCTCGCTAACGGACGGAAATCGCAAAAATATAAAATCTACCAAATAAACGTCCGTCGTAAACCGTTTCCAAATATTATCGCTAAATCTTTTTCCTCGACTGTAATTTTCTTCCTCACCCTCGAAAATGATTCTCGGGACATATCCTAACTCGCGCAGATATATAAAACCTCCATCTAAATTTCTACGGAATTCAGAAGTCGTAAAATTTTACATCAGCGGGTAAAATTCCTACTCGTTTTTCCAAAAACCAGAATAATCCAAAACTCGTTATTCTGACTACACATAAACCCTCTTATACTCAAAAGAAGACTACGACCCAAAAGTCTGTGCCTTTCCAGCGCACGAGCACAAAACAGGCTCCATTTCAGCAAACAGCCGTTATGGCGACAATACTCACAAAACCACTTAACAAAACCCTAATATTCTTAGTCATTACTTATTTTATTCACACAAAAGGTACAGTGGAATTACGGGTCTTACAGTGTGTGTGTTCCATAGCTAATAATTAGTAAACTTGTAATGATTAGATTTGATAAGTAAAGAAAATGAGCCCTTTAAACAACTTTGTTGTGCCTATAAAGCCAGAGAAAATAGTTATCTCATTAATTAAATAGTATGATGACTGATTTCAAAGGAAAATCTTGAGTAGAAAGTAGAAATTCCAAAAAATATGTTTGTTTATTAATACATGAGTAGAAATTAATATAGACTACAAAATAAATTACAAAAAAAGACTTTCGTATTAATATATGAATAGAAATAAAGGTTCTCATAGAATTTTTTTAAGAAAATCTTTGTATTAATATATGAATAAAAAACACAAAAAGAAAGTCACTCTCGTATTAATATATGAGTAGAAATAAAGTTCTCGTAGAATTTTTTTAAAAAAATCTTTGTATTAATATATGAATAGAAACCACAAAAAGAAATTCACTCTCGTATTAATATATGAGTAGAATATAGATTCCGCAGATATTATAATTTATAAACAAACATTAATTCTTGTTATTAATATATGTGTGTGTAATATATGAGTAGAAATATATATCCCGTAGATATTATAAATAAACAATTCTACGTATTTGTTTGTAGGTGAAGAAATATAAACTAGCTACAGTCCCCGAGAGCTTGGCTCAATTGGTAGGGACAATAACATTTTATATGCAGGAGCAAGGGTTCGATCCCTGTACACTCCACTTATTCACCTTATGGGTGGATTTTCAAGCCACTAGGCTACCTCACAAAAAAATAAAAAACAAAATAAACTAGCTTCAATATGAATAACAAAAATAAAGTTGACTCCGTATTAATATATGAGTAGAAATATATGTCTCTGACTCTCTGTAGACATTTAAAAATAGGCTTAATTACATGTTTGGTCAATTTGGTCCCTTAAGTTTTAAAAATTTCAAGTTAATCAATTTAGTCAAATTTCTGCTTAACTCATCCATATAGCTCACAAATTTGTATATGTGGACAACTTAGGAGAGTGTCACGTGAAAATTTTGAACACAATTAACTCTAAATTTAAAGAAAAATTAGGCGAAATTAACTCAAACTTTTTAACAGAAAGGAAAAAACTTTATTGACATCAATGACTAACTTGAAACTTTTAAAATATATAGATGACTAACTTGAAACAAAAATAAACGTAAGCGACCAAATATGCAATTAAACCTAAAAAATGAAATATTCCTAATATTAATATGAGTAAAAGTATTGATTCAGTAGAAATTAAATAAAAAAATAAAAGTACTCTGTATCAATATACTATATGATTATAAATATATGTTCTCAGAGATATTACAATAAAAAAATAGATCTGTATTGATGAATTAATAAAAATATAAATCTTGTAAATATTAGAAAAAGTAGACCATAATAATATAGGCATTCATTATATAGTTAATTAAATAATGGTTGTGCACATATACCAATTACGTACAAATTTAAAAGATAAAGACAAATAATAGGAATGAATTATTAAATACAATAGAAAATCATTTGCATATATTTTATAAAAGATTAATCCTCCCAGGCATAGACATTTTAGTTTTGACCGCAATTGAACAAATTTGTGAAAATGTGATGAATTTTTTCATATCTTTCGTGCTCTTTCCGGTCAATAATATAAAAAGAAAAACTTAAATTCAAATGAATGAATGTTAAAATAATAATAATAATAATAATAATGGAAGAAAGATTTTGATTCAATAAAAAATAAATCTTGACTACCATTTACTTTTTTATTGAAGGACCTAACTGAAAGGATATACAGTAATAATTCATATATATACTTGATTACAACTTTTTTTTATACATATTTTAAAGATCGTTTTAAAAATAGGAATGAATTATTTACATTTTTATTGCTGTCTACTTGATCAAGATATTCGGCTCTCATCTGATAGACCTGACGTGTTTTTTTTTTGGTCATGTAGTCCACCGGTTAGAAATTCCACCAATAAGATGGATAATTGGGATAACTGGGGTTCGAACCCCAATTCCCTGCATATATAATGTAATATATTCTACCATCTGAGCTAAGCTTAAGGGACAGACCTGACGTATTCTAATCCCAAAACCTAAACTACTAAAAAATAAATAAATCAAAACACAATGAAATTAACAGTATTACCGGCCACAATTATTACATGCAAATTTCACCATTTAAGCAAAAGAATGAAGACATCCACGCACAGCTTCAACTTCATTTTATATCAAATTAAATAAAATGAAAATACATAAATTAAACAAATAATAAAAGGGTTAATAGGCTTTTACCCCCTGCAAAGTAGGCGGGTTTTACGTTACCCACCTATAATATTTTTTTTTGAGATTACATCCCTGCAATTTTTTTTTTTATTTACCCCCTTTTGCTGACGTGGCAGGAAAAAAAACAGAATAACTGATTTAAAAAACAACACTTTTTAAATCGGTTGTACAAAATAACCAATTTAAAAAGTGCATCCAATGGGGTAAATCAAAAAAATAAATTTTGTAGGGGGGTAATCTCAAAAAAATAAATTATAGGAGGTAATGCAAAACTCGCCTACTTTGCAGGGGGTAGAAGCCTATTAACCCATAATAAAAACCAATATGAAATGGTTAGTTACATAGTGAATAACAAAATACAAATGGTGGAGGATTGAGCCTTCTGTTTGCTCTTTCTTAACATCACTTTATGCCAATTTTTCACATTTCACTTTGGCTATTTAAAAAATAAGATAAGATAATGTGCGAGATGTAAAGTATATATATAATTCGAGTAAGGTGGATTAAAATGGATAAGTACTTTGTACGTAATTTAAAATTGAAAGGTGTCACTAATTCTTGATGGAAATATATAGATCTTATCGTGCGAAACTACGTGTACGTATGGTTTCATATTTGGAAAAAGTCAATTTTTTTTTTCTTCATAAATTAAGAGCATCAAGACATCAAAGGAGTGATAGACATCCCAACTTCGTTGGCATTCTTATCATTCCCCGTCCTCCATTTATAGCTCATATTATTATTAAAAAGAAGAAAAAATATATACAAAAATTAGGGACATATACCGAATCCAGTGAGTCCAAACAAAAGCGCGTAGGACAAAAACATATATCAACTTCTAGTTAATCCTAAAGGATAAAATAGAAGTCCTAGAAAATCGAGGCGAATGAAACCGACTGTCAACACGGACTCTGTTCACGTACCCACTACTCCCTGCAGCCAGGGCCGGCCCAAGCCCAGTGCAGACAGTTCTGCATAACTGGGCCTCCATTTTATTGGGGCCTCAAAAAAAAAAAGAATATTGCACTATACCCGGCCAACCCTTACTCTATTTTTGTTAAAAAAAAAAAAGACACACAACACAATCAGTAACATGCGTGGCCCAATTTCCAGTCCAATGGCCATCAAGCTAAACAAATCACGTGGGCCAAGTTATGTCTAATGTCTATAGACTAATTAGTAATTAATATAGGAATATGCTTACAATAAAAAAGGGAATATGAAGAGAATATTTTAATAAAATATGTTCTCTTTCAATGCATGAACAGTAACCCAAAAACTACTTCACCGCAAAAACAATTTACACTAATTTATTACATTGAGGATTATTGTTTTCAATTTTTTATATTTTTTATTAGGGTCCACTTTTAAAATTTAAGCTAGGCCTCTAAAAAGTCGGGACCGGCCCTGCCTGCAGCAAGCAGCAAGCGACAATGCTTTTTAAAGCAATACAGTCTGAAATCAACGGATGATACGGATATTGAAATATCAACCTCTGACGAGACAAATCTTGTTGAACATCCAAAGCAATTCAAAACCATTCGAAAGCCAAATCGAGGGATGATCGAATGACGGAACTGAGCATAACGAACACGAGAATCGTCAAAATAGCCTTCGAACCCCTTAGTGCGACGAACGACACTATCGCCAACATGGAGTATCCACGCACCTAGGTTTTTCAAACATTATCAGGCTAAGACGGGTCTTGATGAATCGGGATCGCACGTGAGTGATTTCCAACAAAAGAAAACATAGAGATGAATTACCCAAACTGTATTTAAATTTAAAGGCAAGGGTGGTGGAACAAAACGAACAAACAGGGCTGTTGGCTTTGTCCATGCAGAACAAACCCACAAACAGGTAAAAAGGTTGTTCCTCTCAACAAATCATGAAGTAGCGATCAATTGTACCAAACCACCGTGCTTCACGATCAACAAATCAAAATCGTAGAACCAGAAATCATAGCAGTCTCACCCAAAAAAATCGCAACAGTGAGATCTTAGATTGCAAAATCACATAACGTGAATATTGAGGCAGGAGGTCTCCCTCTTCAAACCCACGATGGCGGATCGATCCTTAACCGTCGGCGTCTACTGGTGGCGTCACGAATCCAAAGGGAAACGATCGCACCACCGCAAGGCAAGGCTACATCGCGATGGGTTGGGGGTGAAAGAAGGTGTGGCTGGTTAGAGAGACGACGACTGTGTATGGCAAGGGAGGAAAGGTGACAAAGGTGGTCGGTGAGGGAGGAAAGGGAAGGGAGAGTGGAGGCGTTGTGTACCTGTGTTATGCAAACCCTAGCACAGGGAAGAAAGACAGACTATTGGAGGCGAATGTAGAGTTTCTCAAGCAAGAATTCATTACAAGAAGGGTTTTGATGTGTTTCCACACTTCAATCCTTGCTTGAGAAACTCTGAGTTCGCCTCCAAAAACCTGCCTTTATAAGATAATTTATTTATTTATTTTTCTGTTAAATAGTTTAGTGGTTATAATTTAACGTTTTAAGGTGAATAATTGAAGTGCTCATAGTTCAAATTCGGCCCCTACATATTTAGTGTGATGTTCATATTAACCGAGTTAAACTTCACAAAATGATGTTGAATTTATTTTGATATGTTTATTCTTGAATAAAGTTGTTTTGGGTTTGAATAAACAACTTGCATTTTATAACCTAAACATTTTATCATGATAAACGTTTACAAAAGATAAAATAAACTTAAATTAGTTTTGTATAAATTAATATAAACAAATACACTTTAATTAGGGGTATGTTGGTACAGAAATCATTAACACCGTGATCTCTAGTCTTTTTTTTTTTGAAACATCAAAGGATTATTTTAATAATTTGGTTTCTATAAATCAAAAAACGTGTTGAAGAAGTTTTTTTCAGAATAATTTTTTAAAATATTTTGGTCTGTATTTAAAAAATAAATATCTGATCAATTATTGATTTTTTAATCAATTAATAGGACTTAAGTAGATATGAGTAATTAAAGTGAAGCTGGATATTTACTATTGATATTTTGAAGGGTGGCAAAACTCCCCTCATAATATTAATCATTGGAACTAAAATTGAATTAATAAAATATTTTCTCTATATATATATAGAGTCCTTAGATAGTAGGCACAATAACACAATCATAACCTCCATAGTCAATCACTATCACACTCACAAAGTGCATCTCATTTCAAAATCAATATTCATGGCTAACTCAATTCTCATCAAGGTTACTTGTTTGGTTGTGACATGTTTGGTTTTGGGCATTCCATTAGCCAATGCTTCCCTTTCATGTGATGAAATGATACAAACTACCGCACTATGTATTGAGTACCTTATGAACCCAGGTCCATCCGTACCTGAACCATGTTGCAATGGGATTAGGACTATAAATGAAGCGGCCAAAACCACCGATGAACGTCGAAATGGATGCAAATGCTTCAAACCCGTTGTGATCGCCATTGCTGGAATCAATGATGATGCCCTCGCTTCCCTCCCTGGAAAATGTGGTGTCCCCTTTCCCATGATCACTGTTGGCCGTACCCTAGATTGCAATACGTACATCTCTTACCATCAATATTTCTATTTTTCAATTTCATATATATAATTACCGGTTATGTTTTTTTCGGTAAATAACCTAAATTAATTTTCGACAAAGAATATGGATATGTTCTCTAAAAATTGAAAATTTCAATTTTAATCTTAAGAATCTCAAGTAAAATTAATTTTTATTTTCTTATAATAATTTTCAGAAATATTTGAGTCACTTTCGGTGACTAATTAAGTGACCAATATTTTACATTCTTAATTATCTCTTATTAGTATTTGCATGTGTAGGGACTATATATATCGATCACTCAATTTTTAGTTGGGCAAGAAATATTTGAATATTTACTCTCTTTTGTTTAGTATCAATTTAAATATATTTTTAGATTTTGAAGTTCCTTTAAATTTCGAGCAGCTCATGAGCATATTTATTCTTGTTAAAAATGTGAATTTTAATGCTTAAGTATTTTCGTAAAAAATAAACAAAATAGAGTTGTATTGAAAATTAATGTCAATTTCACTTTATTCATTGCAGGATACCATAGTGAGCTGCTTGCTGTTGATGAATAAAAAATAATACTGCTCTTGATAGAATATTGAAGTTGGCATAATTTCTCTGGTTGTAACCGAATCCCAGCTAGGGATCAATGATAATATGCATTTCTATAATAAATATTTCTATAATAAATATAATAAAATCTGAAATGTTTTGGCTTAATTCAATGTCATCTTTCTTGATTCTTACTCTTTAGCTAGGGTCCCTGCGTTGTTACAATTTTTTTTAAGAAAAAGTTAAATTAATCCATCTAAATTGACACTAGAGAGAATCAAATTTAAAATTTATTATTATTAAGTGAATATTGTATAGTACGAAATTAATCCCATTATAAAATTATTCGTCACTGTAAGATTGATGTCACCGTGATAACTTGTTCATATATTCATGATAATATTGAACTTTTTGAGTGGTATTTCTAACAATTTTTCATATAAGTGTCCTACAAAACAAAAATAAAAACTATTTATTAAATCACATTATAAATTTTTAAAATAAAATAAAGAAGATTTGATATGAGTTATAATTTTCATATTTATGCTCATTGTATCTACCTATATAGTGAGATAAAATTATTTGTACATGATGTGATAATATGTTTGAAAATTATTTTCTATTATTTTAAAATAGAAGGAGTAATATGGATTCTACTACATCGTATAACCTTGCAATTATTTTGGGCATCCCGTAATTTTTTATGTCTTTAGTATTCAAATTCGAACTTTCGAAAATATTAGTTATTTGGCAGAAACATTCAAGATCGATGTAACACCCTAAAATTCTAAGATGTTTTTCTGTAACTTTGTTTTCTCATTTAGCTTCATAATTAAACTTCTATCTTCTTTTTTTCATAAACAATTAATCTTCCTTATCTTATAAAAAACACACATGAATACATATTAGGTGGCGATAATGAATTTAACTATAGTTTCATCAAAAATAAAAACTTTTAAGAAAAACATTGTTATTTATAAAAAAAGTCCAGTCCCAAAAATAAATTGAATTAATTAATTGACTAAAAATCATGTCATGTTTTAACTAACATTAATTTATAATAACATATAATTAACATGAGAAGTTTTCACCAAAAAATAAAATAATTAACACGAGAAAAGTAAATCAATGAAAAAAATAAATCAAAACACAATAAAATTAATATATATCAAACTAGTGTATGAACCCGTGTGCCACACACGGGAAAAAATTACTATAAAATTCAATTAAATAAATCATTAGTTTAAAATCAAATTGAAGGTCAATTCCTAGATAAATTAACATCTTACACATTAATATTGGTATTGACTTAAGTTTTTTTAAGATATGTTCACATAAATTAAATTTAAAACAAAATTACTTTACTTATATTACCATTATTTGAGTGGAGCTTCTACCGGCCGGGGATCCACAAAACTAATTTTAAATTAAGGAAGTATAATTTTTCACATTTACGACCAACCCATTGAACACTACTCTTCTCCATCTATTAGTTTATTCTATGTCCCTCTCAATCGCATTAAACAAAAGTGTAACTTCATATAATTTCTTGATGTAATCATCTATCTCAATCGCAGCTCCCTCACTCTTAGTTTCTCTCGGTCGTATTTCCTCATGATATCTTTGGTACTCACTCTCACTTTGGTGTTCCATATCACTCTGCAGTGTTGGTTTGCAGGTTGTTGTTTAATTTATTGTTATTAAATTGGGAGAACTTAATTATACTCTATGTTTAAATGAAATTCGGGAAAAAATTGAGGGTGAACTTTAGTGAAAAATAATACCAAAAATGCAATATATAAGTTTTATCCTACTAATCAGTTAACTTGTAATGTATAGATTTGATATGTTAAGAAACTTAGCCCTTTAAACAACTTTGGTTTGTCCATAAAGCCATGAGAGCAAATAGTTATCTCATTATAAAGTATTTTGAAGGTAAAACTAGAGTAGAAATTTTAAAGTATGATGACTAATTTTAAAGGTAAAACTAGGGTAGAAATTTTCAAAAAATGTTTGTTTTTTAATATATATATATATTAGTAAAAATATAGACTATAAACTAAATTTTAAAAAAGTCGATTCCCATAATAATATATGAGTAGAAATATAAGTTATTGTAGAAATTTTAAAAAAAACAGTCTTCATATTAATATATGAGTAAAAATTACAAAAAGAAAATAGATCTTGGTATTAATATATGAGTATAAATATAGATACACGTAGAAATTATATATAAATAGCCCTCCGTATTAATATATATGTCCTCGTAAAAATTACAAAATAGAAAATAGCCATCCTTATTAATGTATAAGTTGAAACATAGTTGTCATGTAGAAATTGCAAACAAAAAAAAAACTCTTCATATTAATTTTAGGTTTCAATTTATTCATTTACGTTTAAAAATTTCAAGTTAGTCTATTTAGTAAAATTTCTATTTAAATTGTCCATATAGCTGACAAATTATATATACGTGGACAACTTAGGATGGTGTCACATGAAAGTTTTAAACGATATTAACTAAAAATTTAACAAAAAATTAGGCGAAATTAACTCAAATTTTAACAGAATGACGAACTTAGGTTGATATCAATAACATAAGGGACTAACTTAAAACTTTTATGAAAATAGAGGAACAACTTTAAACCAAAAATAAACGTAAGAGATCAAATACACAATAAAGCCTAAAAAAATGAATTAGTCATTTGCCTGATTTACAACAATAATATGAGAAGATGTATAAGTCCCATAATAATTAAACAAAATCGTACTCATATTATATGAGTAAGAATATATATTATGTAAAAATTACAAAAAATAGGCATTTGTATTAATATATGAGTAGAAATATAAATCATCATAGAAATTATAAATAAATAAAAAATAGTACTTTGTATCAATATATGATTAGAAGTATATATTCTCATAGAAATTTACAATAAAAAAATAGGTTTTCGTATTGATGTATTAGTAAAAAAAAATTAAAAAAATAGACCTTCATAATAATATAGGACTTCGTTTTATAGGAAATTAGTGCACATATACAAACTACACTTCCTCTATGCAATGTAAGTCCATAACAACAAAAAACTCCATTACATCCGAAAATATGTACAATAAAAAAAAAAAAACTCAATTCGCATTACAAATTTGAACAAATGTAAAAGATAAAAACAAACAATAGGAATGGATTATTAAATACAATAGAAAATCATTTACATAAATTTAATAAAAGATTAATCTTCTTATGTATAAAGACACTTTAATTTTTACCGCAATTGAACAAATTTGTGAAAATATGATGAATTTTTTCATATATATCTCTCATTCCCTTTTCCGTCAATAATACAAAAAAAATTCAAGATCAACTGAACGAATGTTGATAAAAAATAATAATACAAGAAAGATTATACGTAAATTTAGTTTATATTAACTGATTCTTAACTAACATTTACTTTTTTATGGAAGGACTTGACTGAAAAGATATGATAATTCATATATATTCTTGATATTACAACTTTTTTAGTTTTAAAGATCTTTTTAAAAATTACATGATGAATTTTTACATTAGTTTATTATTGTTGTCTAGTTGATCAAGATATTCGGCTCTCACCTAATATTCCCAACGTGTTCTAATCCCAAAAAGTAAAGTACTAAAAATATCAAAACATAATGAAATTAACAGTATTATCGGCCACATTTATTAATAATATGGATTTGTGCATCGCATTGAGAGTCGCTGTTAGCTATGGAGGAGTCCCGTTCGGCTCAAGAGAACCACATTTGCTTAGAATAATTATTTTGATTTTTGAAGTTTTTCTCTAGGACACGAATTCGTAGTTATTTATAGTATATTGTTATTTTGAGAATTTGGTTTTAAACTCTTAATTAATTTCAACAACAATGTTAATACTAGTGATTACATTTTTGTATTTTGGTGATGAATATATGTGATACATATGGATTCAATTAAAAAAAATTCGTATGAAATTGTTTTCATTTTGTTTGATATAATAAATTTATTTGCAATAAAATTTGTGAAGAAATTTGAATATTATAAATTAGTGAGGATATTTCAAATCTAGTCACAAATATTAGTGAGGAATTTCAAATATGTCATAAATTAGCGAGTGAATTGAAATCTACCATATAACTCCATAAATTAGCGAAGATTTGAAATTTGTCACTAATTAGCAACAGTTCCAAATAATAAATGTTATATTTTTTGTCGTGATTTGTGACGGGTTCATTACCGTTGTACCGACTTAATTATGTCCCAAATTGTGACAAATCATAAATTCCATCACTAATAATTTATGACGTCGTTGAATTTGGCTACGAATTTCCGGTCGTCGCTAAATCCAACACTAAATTTTTTTTCACGGAAATTTAATACATTAGGGATAGGGACGGATTTCTTCCCTATCTAAATTTGATTTTTCAAGTAGTGTTACTGTTACATGCAAATTTCACCATTTAAGCAAAAGAATGAAGACATCCACACACAACTTCGACTTCATTTTATATCAAATTAAATAAAATGAAAATACATAAATTAAACAAATAATATAAACCAATGTGAAATGGTTAGTTACACAGTGAATAACAAAATACAAATGGTGGAGGATTGAGCCTTGTGTTAGCTCTTTCTTAACATCACTTTGGCTATTTAAAAAATAAGACAAAATAATGTGCGTGATGTAAAGTATATATAGAATTCGAGAAAGTGGATTAAACTGGATAAGTGCTTTGTATGCAATTTAAAATTGAAAGGTGTCACTAATTCTTGATGGAAATATGTAGATGTTATCGTACAAAACTATGTGTACGTATGGTTTCATATTTGGAAAAAAGTTAGAATAGATTTTATAAGTGCATAATTTATTTATTTATTTATTTATTTATATTTCTGTTAAATAGTTTAGTGGTTAGCAGAGCCGGTCCTGACTATTTGGAGGTCTGGTTTAAATGGACACCTAATAAAAAATATTAAAAAATTGAAAAGAATTATTCTTTATTTAAATTATTATTTTTTTACTTGATTATAATTTTTTTTATCAAACATGATATTTTATGAATATTGGTAAAATATAACAATTATTGTAGAGCCTCAAAATTAATCTATTTAATATATCTGATATTTTATAAACACTAACAATATATAACTATCATTATATGACATCAAAATTTTGAGGTCAGATGCCGTCGCTCATCCTGAACCCCTATGGGGGCCGGGCCTGGTGGTTAGAATTTAACCTTTTAAGGTGAATTATTAAAGTTTCCCGAGTTCGAATTTCAATCTCTACATATTTAATGCGATGTCTATACTAACTGAGTTAAACTCACGCAAACTGTATAAAATTTATTTTGATGTGTTTATTCTTGAATAAAGTTTTTTTGGGTTTGAATAAACAACTTGCATTTATAACCTAAACATTTATCATTATAAGCATTTACAAAAGATAAAATGAACTTAAACTAGTTTTGTATAAATTATAAGCTCCCGGGCCGGCCTGATAAATAAAGAGGCCTACGGTGAATTTGATGACGAGGCCTTTTTAAAGGCTGTGATGTTCATAGTAAAATTACTAAATTTTAATTTTTATATGTTTTAAAATACATAATTATTTATTAAATTACTGTAATCGATTTTGTTAATTTTCCTTATTAACACATAATATAGTAAATTGATTTAATCTTTGTTGACAATTAATATAATATATTAATATTATGCCATTTTATATTACACTTATTTATTTTTAGAAACTAAATGTGAATGTCATGATGATGAAAGTAATCTTCAAGAATTTTGGTGCATTTTAAAGCTATTTTTAAGTAAAATTTGTTTGGTAAAGAATTTTATAAATATTTTAATATTTTTTTAAAAAAAAGTATTTTATAAATATTTGATTTTATTACAAAGAATTAAATAAGTTTTGGGTGGACATAAATATATCAAATTTTATTTTTAGCCCTTTTAAAAAAATTCAACAAGTTTTAGTCTTCAAATGTCTTCTAACTTGAGAGAAAACATTTTTGTGGAAGAATTAAAAAATATCTTGAATTTTATTTTTAGTTCCCATAAATAAAATTAAAAGATAGAAGATAAGTAGTCTAAAATTATTTATCTATAATATCTGATAAAAAAAATTATTACAAAAACATTTTAAAAAATGCGAAGATCACACATAAACTACCTTAAAAGCAAACATCAAAAGTCGCAATAGAAAATATTTTAGAATAAAAAACAAGATCCTTTTGAGAAAAAGTTTTGTCTCTTTTTACAAGACTTTCTTTCAATTGTCTACCACATTTATATTTTCTTTACCTACATACCCCTAATTAGTTTTTACACCTTACAATAAATAGTATGATAAAACATAAATAATTATCTCTCTTGAATAATAAACTTATGAAAATAATATCAACCATCAACAAATTTATTAATACAAACAAGTTTTTTAATTTCCGTGATTTTGTCAAAAAAAGTCCTATATTTAAAAACGGATGTAGTATTTTTTATTTGTATCTTAATTTTCGAGATTTATTCAACAAAGTTCTATAGACTATCATGATAATAAAATTAAAAGATAAAAGATAAGTAGTTGAAAATTATATATATATATATATATATATATATATATATATATATATATATATATATATATAATATGATAAAAAATTACTTATCTATAATAAATTATAATAAGTACTGATGAGGTAAAAGAATACTTAAATATAAAAGAAATGAAAAAATGTGGTCAGCGAGGTTCAATAAGGTAGCTATGAAAAGTAAGTTTCGTGTTGTAGTTTTAAAGTAACTTTCAACTCCTTTAGTTCAAAGCTCTTTTAACTTTTTATTCAATTTTTTCCATTTCAAAATAAGTTTTTTTTTTTGCTAAATTTAATTTAGGGTAATATATGTTTTTCGTCCTTGTAAAGTTAGTGAAAATATTGTGTTTTGTATGGGTTTTATTTAAAAATATAAAAAAAATAAAAAGAACAAAAGTTCGGACAAACAATACCTGGTTCGCAAATTAATATATTCTAGCTTATATATAAATAACCAATAATTATCAAACAATACTTCTATTTCACAATGATTTTATTTAATAAGTCAAAGAATTAGATTTTAAAAAATAAAACAAAAAGGAAAACATATAAAAACTGGGGGATATAAAATCTGACCTAGTAAAGGTACAAATCGACCCAAAGGTTTGTAATACAGACAGATAAATCATAAATATTGAAACCAACCCTAATCAGTCCTAACAAAATACCACCAATCACTAGCACAACGAATACATGATTAGTTACATCCGCGAGCACCATCTATGGTTTGAATGTTGGCAAATGAACTATCACCAACATGAAAACGAGTCCACGTGCCATCAATTCACTGTGAATAGCTGATGAATTATTTCGCAAGTGCACGAAGTATCGCATGTAATAATAAAATCGATCCCACAAGGATTGAGATTATTCAACAATGGCGAATTGGCTTAACTAGTAAATGTAAAATTAAAGACATTTGGGGGAGTTTTAGCATTCAAATTTGTGAAAATGAAACTTTGGAATTTTATCAAACGGTTGGCGGGCGATTGGATTTTGTTCCGATTCATTGCATTCCACTATGATACTAGTTGATTGATTCCTAAACATGGTTCATTCAATCACTATGACAATTTAACATAACAATTGCACTCACTCTCATGGTCATACAATTCACTACATCATACTAAAATCCCTTAATCTCTTAGGTCAATTGCATAGCATAACATAAGCAAATTAAGTGTGTTAAATCCTTAGTCTCAACCTTTAATTCTCTATCTCTAGACTAATTATAAGGTTGCATCCATTAATCTAGTTCCAATTCACACAATTAATCTCTTAACAAGCATGAATTAATCATCATCACATACATTCATCAATGGATATGAAGCAATAAACACAAAATTAATGGAATAGTAATTGAATTAACCACAAAGAAATCAACACATAACTAGCATATGATTCATAGTTTCATACAATTATTCATCACAAAATCCAATCTAACAACTTAGTTCATCATAGCTACAAGAGGTGAAAGGAAACTAGAATTGAAATACATGATAGTTGGCAGAAGAATTGGATGAGGAGAGATCTTCAATCTCGTTTCCAAGCCTTCAAATCTTGTTTCTCCATCATGATTCTCTTGATTTCAAGCTCCAAAATGATGCTCCAAGACCCTTTTTCCTTCCCAATTCGTAACCCCCTTCAAATGGGTCAAGTTTTCCTTTTATAGTGTCAAAAATGGGTCAAAAATGAGTCCACATCTGCGAAGTTCGCCTCCCTGTTCGCTTGGGCGAAATTTGAAAAACAGCCCACTAAAAGACGAAAAAACAGCATTTTCAGCATTTCTTCCTTTTCAAGCTACCTTTCATTCTATGTCTTTTCCACCTCAAATATGATCAAAACCACTTCAAAACACCTCTAAAACACCATTGAAATGATCTTAGAATGTAGAAATGACAAGAGTCATCAAGCAAAGCGGCTATTTCGAGCCAGTTAGACAGTACGAAATCAATTCTAGAACTGATGCAAATAATAAAGTTACACCGACGCGGTAGAGATAAACTTGAATCAGTGGAACCTACAGATCTCAATAGATCAGCTGGAAATAGTCAGAGAATCAAAAATCAAGATAACGCACAACCAACCGTATAACCAAGCCGACGACAGTGGTTATTGAACCATCTTTCAAACTTAAATTTCAAGTAGAAATTAAAAGCCTCAATGACAAATTGTGATGAAACCACTTAAACCCGGAAGAGATCCGGATCTGAGCCATAAACCCACGACGAAGCTATCGATCACAGAATAACCATCCCACATGCAAATCTCATTGAAACTAACATGTTTGTAAATGAAAAAAACTGGCACACCAGTACAAGATGTTGTACACGATGTTACAACACTTTTACCAGCTTTAATAGACAAAACTGTAAACAGTAAATAGTGCAGAAGGTAAATAACACACAGTGATTTGTTAACCCAGTTCAGCGCCAACCGCAACCTACTCTGGGGGATACCAATCCAGGAGGAAATCCACTAATAGCCCTGGTTCAAAGTCTTACAGCAAACTCCTCGTTTACAACTTATCACCTAGCAACTATCCTTATGTCCTTCTACCTAGGAACTCCTAGGTATGAGTTCCCAACTCACTCCTTAATATCAACAGTACAGACAGCACTGTTGTTGATTCAACTCACTATGGTGGAGACACTCTCCTAAACACTAGATCACTCTTACCTAAAGGCTTCGAGCAATACACAAGCACTAAGATCCAAACTCCTTGCTTAAAAGCTTTGGAGAGGACACACACACAACAACTATCTCTTTGCTTCAAAGCTTCAGAGACAATTGCAATTACAACTCAATGAACACACAGTCCTAGACTTGTATCAAAGTGACACAAGGAAGGCTCACAAAACACAAGCACACACGCAAATCCTAATACGGCTAGACTCAATAACACACTTGAACAACTGCCTAAATTAGGTTTTCGTCCTTCAATATATAGCTGGTAATATTGGGCTTCAGAAGCTTTGCCCACGAGAGAAACATCCAGCTCACACAATAAAATAAAACCATATCTTAAAAAGATACGTTTAGAAAATATAATTCTACACAATAATTCCCAAAACAATCTCTGAGCAGAAGATCTGTTTAGGAAATAAAACTTCCTTGATGCACAAGCCAAGAACTGATATATAAGAGAAAAGATCTTCTCTAAAAATAAAACCCGCGCGCATTAAATGCTGTCGCCAGCTGGCGCGCTCTCGTCAGGTCATGATGTTGTAACATTACATCCCACATCCTGCCTACATATTGTTTTACCAAAATGCAGCCAACATCAAATAGTCAACAAACTCCCCCTTTGGCAAATTTTTGGCTAAAACAACTTGGGATCACACAGACAAACAACAAAGATACATACATCACTAACACTTCTTCACATCAACATAAACACACAAAAGAAGAGAAGCGTAGCACATCTTCAAAAATAATTTCCAACCTTACTCTTTCATGGAAAACATTAGATCAGAATTCAGTCGTATCTTTAGAGCACATCAGAGGCATACAACAGCAGAAGCACAGAAAAACTACATCGCCTTAAGTGATCACAGACATAAGCATGGATGACACAAACAGAATGTTCCAACACCACATACAACATCTCCCCTTGCATCACATACATAGTACTCCCCCTGAAATGATGCTTGGTAGACTAACACATAGGATCATAACATAGCAGATCATTTCAGCACAGAACATCTACCAGAAAAAAAATTTGTACTACCACTACCAGAGTACCATACATCTACCAGCTACCACATACAACCAAACTACTACCAGAGAACATGTGGAAACAAATGTTGTAACTTTCTACTCCCCCTTTTTACCACAAATTTGACAAAGATGCTTTTGGGAGCCAAAATAGAGTAGTAGCAGCACAGATCACAGAGTACTAAGTACTATTACATCCAAATGCACTAGGGAGTGCTTAAAATATCCAGGGCATAGCCCAACAGAAGAACATAAGTACCAGAATTACAGCCAGAAACATAAACAACTTAAAAAAGTACACATCAATAAGTGGAATATAACCACTAAAAATCAGGGCTAACATCTGAGAGCTCCAGCTCCTCAGTGCCTCCACCATCACTTTGATCAGCTCCTTCTTGTCCAACCTGCACATTCTCACTCTCTTCAGCAGCTTCTTCTTGCCTAAGAGCCATAATCACTTGCTCAAGGCTCTTTTTCTTCTCATCTAGAGCTTTGCAAGCTGCTTCCAAAGAAGCTATCATCTCCTTCTTGCTCATAGAACCAGAACCAGTAGGAGCAGCAACAGAAGGACCTGTAATCTCAATATCTGCAGCATGTGTTCCTTCAAACAATCTAGGGTGAAAGTCAAGAGGAGATTCCCTCTTACTCACCTCATCATCAGCAGTTAAGATAGTGGGGTGTTGTGCAAGTATAATACCACAAATAAGAGATGGATAAGCTATAGGCATTCTAACAGCCCATGACTTACCATGGTGCACAGTTTCATCAAAAATGTGAGCTCCATAGTTAAACATAGTCCCAGTACCAACAGAGTAAATAAACCTAGCTAGACCCGTAGCTATATCTGAGGTGTGGGTAGTGGGAACCCAATTAGCAGTACCAATCCTATTAAGGATGGCATACTTAACAGAGAGCATGACAGAAGGGACTTTACCTTTCAATGGCCAAACCTTGACCTGATTAGCAGTAATGGTCTTGCAGACCTGAGTGTTGGTGACCTCCAATTCAGCATAGCCATCTTCTTTGTTCCCCAGAAATTTGTTGATAATAGTAGGAGAAAAATGAACACATTTACCTCGCACATACACTTTATGGTGCTCTTTGCTCAGAGGATTATCACAGTCTTCAGGTATATTGACCAAGAATTCCTTGACCAATTTCTCATAGCATTCACCAATGCCAGACACAGTCTTCATCAACCCAGCCTTCTCAATGAGAGCAATGATCTCCTTTTGCTCCAAGGCTTCAGCACTCAACTCCCTCTCCAGAGCAAGTCTTCTATTAGCAACAAACTTCCACTTCTGAGCACTCTCAATGAAATGGAATGATATATTGTCCATGGGGACATCAGGAACATTTTGGGGAATAATCTTTCCACCAACTTTCTTCTTGCCAGTAGACACAATGTTTGGCACATCATCAACCACATCAAGGTCAGGAATAGCAGCTCTGTGAAATTTCTTTTGACTTTTCTTCTTGGAAGGGGACACAATGTTGGATGCAATGTGTGGCACATCCTCTTCCACTTCATAGTCAGAGTCTCCAACTTCAACATGCTTTCTTTTCCCACTAGCTTTCTTCTTTTCACTAGCAATCTCAACTTTGCTAGCCTTTCTACTAGGACCGATCATTTTCTTTTTCTTAGATGGAGTTGCCTTAGTCACAACAGTTTCCACCACATCAGCATCTTTCCCTTTTCTGTTTCTTAACCTTCTAGCAATACTACCACTAGCCACTTCACTAACAGTTTGCTCCAGATCAGCCATAGTATCCACATCAACCACATCAACATCTACTGACATAGCATTGTCAGCAGTAGTGTTTTCATCAGCACCATTCTCATCAGCAGGTTCTTCATTATCCTGTTGAACTATATTTTCATGATTCAGAGGGACAAGATTTTCTTCCTCAACAGCATTACCAACTATATCAGGAGTTGGTTCTTTCTGTGCCAGGGATGTTTCAACATCCGGCACAACATTAGGCTCTGGAATGGTATCCTTCAAAGAGTTCATAACTTCCTCCACAACTTGATCAGTTGTTGTTCCTTCAGCATCAGGTGAATCCTGGACAATTCCTTCACCAACAGTATCAGTTACAGTGGTATTGTCACCAGTTACCCCTTTTTGAATTTTTAGGGTTTCAGTACCACAATTTTGATTTGTCTCCTTCAACACTCAGATCTGAATCACTCTTCTCAGAGACATCAACATGTGGTTCCACATCCTTCTTAGTAACATCATCAACATAGAGTTCTTGCATGGTGTGGATCGACTTCGATTTGGAGTTTGATCCTTTCTTTTTCGAAGTTTTCTTTGAAACAGAGGACGAAGAACTTTTGGTTTTCTTCGATTTTGGTGTTTTGAACGAAGAAGGTCTATTAGCGGTTGCTTTCTTTGGCTTGGGATTGAGAGCGGAGGAGAATGATGGATGGATCGTGGTGATGGGGGTAGCATCGGTGATGACAGGTGAGGGATGAAGAGTTTCAGTGGAATTTACGGGAGTAGAAGAGTTTGGTGATTGAGACATGGTTAGAATTCGTGTTTGAAAGAGGTGAAGTTGAATGGAGAAGTTCAGAGTGTTTGAATGGTTTGAGAGGTTGAAGAGAAGGTGGAATATGGAAAGAATAATTTTGGAAGTTGATTTGCTAAGAAAATAACCACTAGTGATAGGTGGTGTGTTTATAGGAATGTAAGAACCAGCATTGCCTTGTTTATCGTGCAGCACAAGGATTGGAGAGAGAATAATAACTGCTGCATGTCTCCCTCCAAATAACTGTAATTGCTACAGATCTTCAAATAGGCAAATCCCTAATTTGCCCCTCAAGTTTTCAAATTGAATTGCATCAAGTGCTTTGGTGAAGATGTCAGCCACTTGCTCCTTAGTTCCTACATGCTCCAATGTCACAACCTTATTTTCCACAAGATCTCTGATGAAGTGATGACGAATATCAATGTGTTTGGTTTTGCTATGTTGAACAGGATTTTTTGAAATATTTATGGCGCTCAAGTTATCACAGTACAATGTTATAACATCTTGTTCCACATCATATTCTTTCAACATCTGCTTCATCCAAACTAGTTGAGAACAACTACTCCCAGCAGCTATATATTCTGCCTCAGCTGTAGAAAGAGCCACGCAGTTTTGCTTCTTGCTGAAACAAGATATAAGATTGCTTCCCAGGAAGAAACACCCACCAGAGGTGCTTTTCCTATCATCAGCACTACCGGCCCAATCAGCATCACAATACCCACACAAGTTTGAACTTTCACAATGAGAATACATCATTCCATAATCACATGTACCATTGACATATTTCAGAATCCTCTTGACTTGATTGAGGTGACTTACCTTTGGTTCTGCCTGGTATCTGACACAAACCCCTACAGCAAAAGTGATGTCTGGTCTACTTGCAGTTAAGTACAACAGGCTTCTAATCATGCTTCTATACAGACTTTGATCCACACCCACACCCTGTTCATCCTTGGTTAGCTTCACATGGGTTGGAGCTGGAGTTCTTTTGTGAGAAGCATTATCCAGACCAAACTTTCTAACAATGTTCCTAGCATACTTGCTTTGAGATATGAAGATAGTATCCTCCATTTGTTTGACCTGTAATCCTAGGAAGTAGGTCAATTCTCCTACTAAACTCATTTCAAATTCTGATTGCATTTGTTGGACAAAATGTTGTACCATTGTGTTCGACATTCCTCCAAAGACGATGTCATCAACATAAATCTGAGCAATCATGAATTTACCTTTTACTTGCTTCACAAACAAGGTTTGATCAGATCCTCCCTTTCTGTAGCCTTGACCAACTAAGAATTGAGTAAGTCTTTCATACCAGGCCCTAGGTGCCTGTTTCAGACCATAGAGCGCCTTCTTCAATTTGTAGACATGGTTAGGATACACAGGATCAGTAAATCCTTTTGGTTGTTCCACATAAACTTCTTCATGAAGATAGCCATTCAGAAACGCACTCTTGACATCCATTTGGTAGAGTTTGAATTTTAGGATGCAAGCAACGCCCAATAGAAGTCTAATAGATTCCAACCTAGCTACGTGGGCAAAGGTTTCTTCAAAGTCAAGTCCTTCTACTTGAGTGTAACCTTGAGCAACCAGCCTTGCCTTGTTTCTTGTAATGACTCCTTTCTCATCAGATTTATTTTTATAGATCCACTTTGTACCTATGACATTTACTCTATCAGGTCTTGGAACCAGATCCCACACTTCACTTCTCTTGAATTAATTTAATTCCTCTTGCATTGCCTCAATCCAGAATTCATCAGTGAGAGCTTCTTTCACATTTTTAGGCTCAAACATGGATACAAAACAGGAATTTGCTATCACATCATTGGATCTTCTAGTGGTGATTCCTTGTTCAGGATTTCCAATGACAAGCTCCAAGGGGTGATTCTTCTGGACCCTTACAGATGGTCCTTTGTTCTGAGTAGATGGATTAGTGGTCTCAGCTGTAATATCTTCTATGATCTCTTCATGTCTAGCATCTGATTGTTCTTCTAGACTATGATCTTCAATGACAGGACTTGATGTTCCAACATCGTATTCCACATTATCAACCTTCTCAGTCTCTACATCATTCACTACCACATTGTAAGACTCCATGACCACCTTTTTCTTTGAATTGTATACTCTGTATGCTCTGCTGTTGTTAGAGTATCCAAGGAAAATCCCTTCATCACTCTTGGGATCAAGTTTTCTTCTCTGTTCCCTATCTGCCAGAATGTAACACTTGCTTCCAAACACATGAAAGTGCTTGACAGTTGGTTTCCTTTCTCTCCACAACTCGTACAGAGTGGTTGAAGTACCTTTTCTTAAAGTTACCCTGTTGTGTACATAACAAGCTGTGTTCATTGCTTCAGCCCAGAAGTGATAGGGTAGGCTTTTTGCATGTAACATAACTCTAGCTGATTCCTGAATAGTCTTGTTCTTTCTTTCCACCACACCATTCTGTTGAGGAGTTATGGGTGATGAGAACTCATGCTTGATTCCTTCACTATCACAGTATTCACTGAATTTTTCATTTTCAAATTCTCTGCCATGGTCACTTCTGATTCTTACAATTCCACTGTTCTTTTCTCTTTGAACTTGAGTGGATATAATTTTTAAGGTATCAAAGGTGTCAGACTTCTCTCTAATAAAATTCACCCAGGTATATCTAGAGAAATCATCTACAACCACAAAAGCATACCTTTTACCTCCCAAGCTTTCAACTTGCATAGGCCCCATAAGGTCCATGTGTAGTAGTTCAAGAGGTCTTGACGTTACCTGATGTTCCAACATTGGATGCGACATCCTGATTTGTTTACCAATCTGACATTCTCCACAAATATTTCCTTCGACAATTTTCAGTTTGGGAAGCCCTCTGATTGCCTCAACACTAACAATCTTCTTCATTCCACTTAAGTTAAGATGACCAAGTTTCTGATGCCACAGTTGGACTTCATCCTCTTTACTGAGTAGACATGTTGCTAGTTGAGCTTCTTCATGAGATACCCACAAGTAGCAATTATCTTTGGACCTGGTACCTCTCATCATAATTTCACCTTCATCATTGGTAACAAGACATTCTTCTTTTGTAAAGTTTACCCTTAAACCTTGATCGCACAATTGGCTTATGCTGATCAGATTTGCAGTGAGTCCCTTTACGAGCAGCACATTTTCTAAGTTAGGTAATTCATTGTTGACAAGTTTTCCTATCCCTAGAATTTCACCTTTGGCTCCATCCCCAAAGGTCACAGAACTAGATGCATAGCCCTTCACATCCTTCAGATACTTCTCTACCCCTGTCATGTGCCTTGAACAGCCACTATCAAAATACCAGTCTTCTCTGGATGATGCCCTGAGAGATGTATGTGCAATCAACCCCTTGTCTTCAGATTTTGGTTGCCACACCTTTTTGACTGTTTCCATTGTAGGAGCAGTTTTTGACTGTTGCCAATGTCTTGGATACCCATACAACTTGTAGCAAAAGGGTCTTATATGTCCCTTCTTCCCACAATGATGGCAAAACCATTTTCTTGAGTGTCCATGGTGTCCTGGAGCACGATGGTGGTTAGAAAAAGTCCTGGGACCTTGTCCAATCTTAACATTTGGATAGATTCTGGGATGTGGTACAGGAGGTTGTAACATTGTTTCTCCAGTGTAGGGGTCAATTACTTCATCAGCAGGAAGAAATTTTGTTTCTTTGTTTTGTTGGCGTTGGTTGAGAGCAGTGTAGTTGTATCCTACAGATTTCAGTCTTGTAGTAGGAACACCATCTAAAATTTCTTCGAGCAAGTTTGCCCCACAATTTAGTTGATTAACTCGTTTCTTCAATTCTTCCATATCAGCTTTGTTTTGAGTTAATTCCTTCTCAACTTTCAACACTTGACCTATTTGAAAGTCTTTCTCAGTGTGAAGTTGATTTATAGTCTTCTTTTGTTTCTCCAGAATTCTACAGACTTCATTATAACGAACCAGTAGGTCATTGTACAGACCAAGCAGTTCTTCATAGGTGTCATTCTCCTCTTCATCAGAATGCTCTTCATAGACCACTTCCACATTATCATCAGAATCAGTTTCAGGAGCACAAACTCCAGTCATGGCGGACACATGTTTAGCAGACTCTTCTCCTTCTTCAGAATCTTCATCAGACCATGAAACAAACATGCCTTTCTTTTGTTTCTTTAAAAAGGTTGCACACTCTGTTCTGACATGTCCATATCCTTCACATTCATGACATTGCACTTCTCTGACTGGTCCACTTTTCTCCTCAGGTTTAGTTTTCTTCACATTGGTTTGCTGTTTGTTGATGTCGAATCTAATGTTCTGCCCATTCTGTCTACTCTCCTTAGAACTCTACCAAATTGTTTTCCAATTAGAGCAAGAGCATCAGATATACTTTCTTCACCTTCAGCAGCAGCCTGGGATTCCTCATCATCATCATTTGAAATAAAGGCTACACTTTTGTTCTTTTTATCTCCTCGTTCATTGATGGTCATTTCAAATGTCTGGAGGGATCCAACCAATTCATCTACCTTCATATTGGCTGTATCCTGAGCTTCTTCTATGGCAGTCACTTTCATATCAAATCTTTTTGGTAGGGATCTGAGTATCTTTCTGGTAGGGATCTGAGTATCTTTCTGGATAGCTTTTCATCAGATACTTTTTCACCCAAATCCTCAAAGGAATTTGCAATATCAAGCAGATTCATGTGAAAGTCTTGAATGCTTTCTTCTTCCTTCATCCTAAGATTTTCAAATTTGGTAGTGAGAAGTTGAAGTTTTGACATCTTTACCTTAGAGGTGCCTTCATAACAAGTCCTCAAAATCTCCCAAGCTTCCTTTGCAGACAAGCATTTTTTGATGAGTTTGAACATGTTTGCATCTACTCCATTGAACAGAGCATTTATTGCTTTATTGTTGCTGAGAGCTGCTTCATCTTCTTCCTTTGACCAGTCCTCCTCTGGTTTTTGTACACCTGTAGAGGTACCCTCCTTGGTAGCAATCATAGGATGGTCCCAACCTTTCAAAACTGCCTTCCAAGTCCTACTGTCAATAGACTTCAAGAAAGCAATCATCTTTGGCTTCCACTGATCATAGTTGGAGCCAGTCAGCATTGGGGGTCTGTTCACGAATCCTCCTTCTTTGTCCATTTTGCCAGAAATAACTTCCTGAATCTCACCCTAAACAGACAGGGTGCCTGCTCTGATGCCAATTGAAAACAACTGGCACACCAGTACAAGATGTTGTACACGATGTTACAACACTTTTACCAGCTTTAATAGACAAAACTGTAAACAGTAAATAGTGCAGAAGGTAAATAACACACAGTGATTTGTTAACCCAGTTCAGCGCCAACCGCAACCTACTCTGGGGGATACCAATCCAGGAGGAAATCCACTAATAGCCCTAGTTCAAAGTCTTACAGCAAACTCCTCGTTTACAACTTATCACCTAGCAACTATCTGTCGCGGGCTGGAAAATCACTTCCATTTTTCATACAATGAAGTCGCCATTGACGTTTATTTATCCCGGAAGGGGAAAGGAAAATATCACGAAAACCTTGGTTTAGGTTCGGGAGTTGGTTATGCGAGAGGAAGGTATTAGCACCCCTCGCATCCATCGTACTCGATGGGAACCGTTTAGGTGATTTAGGGTTTGTCTGCGCAGGTTCAAATTAAATTACTCTATCACTTGGCTATTTTCTACTTCGTTTCCAAAGAAAAGGTTTTATTAGTTGAGTTTGACGGTTGTAGGAGCTCGCTCCTACGTATTCCCCGGTGCAATGGGAAACTCAAAACTCACGTAGTTCTGGTAAAAAAAGTTTGTGGTGTTGGTTGATTTTAGTGGATAACGTTTATTTCGTATTCCGCTAACACAACGACGCTTGTATGCTCTAATCAGAGGCTTAAGCTGTGTGTGTGTGTCGAGGAGTAGATAAAACGTGTATCCATTGAAAAAAGAGTTGAAAAACGGATGTTGCTTATTTCGCATTCCGCTGATACAACGGTGCTTGTATGCTCTAATCAGAGGCTTAAGCTCGTATGTGTCAGAGGAATGGATAAAGCGTATATCCATGTTTTCTGAAAAGAAAGTTTGAGTGTGTTGGGTTAAGTTTTAACGCTTGATTAAGATGAAAACAACTTGCGATCACTAGTCAAATGTCTAGGATCCAAGTTATCCGGAGCGGAAAGAAGCAAATGCTAAATTCCCCCTTTTTCACCCTTGTTATTATGAAAATCTTGATTTAATTTGATTAAGAAAGTATTCCAAAAGGAAAAGACGAAGGTTGATTAGTTTTAGAGTTTGATTAGGATGAGAACAACTTGCGATCACTAGTCAAATGTCTAGGATCCAAGTCATCCGGAGCGGAAAGAAGCAAATGCTAAATTCCCCCTTTTCATCCATTATTTATTGCAAAAAGTTTGATTAAGTTTGATTGTGAAAACAGAGTCCAAGAGGAAAAAGTGTGCAAAATTAAATAACAATGACAATTGATATAATAACAATGCGACAATTAAATGTGAATGAATGCAAATATTCAAATGAGAATGCATGAATCAACACGATATAGTTAAATATGCACGAATGAATCAAGAATGAATGAGAATTAATGATGCATAATTAAATAAAAATGCATAAGCTAAAGTAACGTACAATGAATTAAATAACATAAACATGCTAAATTAAATCAAAGTAAATGAGATGAGTTAGAATGAATTGAAATAATGCTAAAGAGCTGAAGACAAGCATAAGAAACAAAAATAAGCAATTAATCATAATTAAGCACTTAAGTAAATAAGCTAAAGCGTCAAAAAAAAAAAAAGTAAATAAGCTAAAAAAAGCTAGAAAAAAGTGATTAAACAACAAGCTAAGGGAAGCATGAACATAATCTGAAATCAAACATGATTTAAGCAAAGCAAACTGGTCCAGTAAGCTAAAAAGCTCAAGCACCAAATAAGCGCTTATGAGAATAAGCTAAAAAGTGATTAAATAATCTAAAATGCTAGAAAAACAAACTAAAAAATAACATAATACTAAAATAATTGGAAACAAAAATTTAAGCATAACAAAGTGATTAAAGTAGCTTAAATAAGCTATTAATCACTTAAGTGCTTTTGGAAATAAGCTAAGAATCAATTAAAATTAATTCTGGGGGGGTGCAAATAAAGAAGAGCAGTAAAAATATGGGGGTGCAGAAAGCAGGGTCTGCACCCAGGGCCCAAGCCCACGCAAAAGTCAGACAAAAAAGAAAGTCAACAAAAAACAAAATCCAGTGCAGCAAGGAAAACAAGGCGCATCGTGAGCGTGAGAGATCTGGGCCGTATGATCAAAATCCAACGGCCTCCCTCTTTAAATCCAACAGATCAATCCTGTGCTGCGCTGCATGATCTAAAACACGCGCGCCACACATCATCGCCGTTAGATCTCATTTAAATGAGATCTGACGGCTCCGTTATAATTCTGAGATCAACGCACAGGATCAACCCTAAAGATCTAACGGACAGGATTTAAACTTGGAGAAAAAGACAGAGCACGCGTGAGTCTTCTTCTCCGGCGAGCTTCTGGTTTTCCGGTGACAACTCCGGTCACCGGAGTTTCTCGAAACAGCAAAAAACAAGTCAAAATACACATGGTTCGCTTCGTTTTTTCATGAGGAATACGAATATGATATCAGTTTTCAACGAAACAGCTTAAATAAACGAAAACGAAGCGAACAAAGATTTGAATACAAAAATGAAACAAGCCATACAGTACAAATTGGGATAAACTAGCAACCCAGAAAGCATCAGAACATGAAATGGAGTTGAATGGTGTCAAGATTTACCTGAATAGGTCTCTGAGAAGCACGATTCGAACTCAACTTTCTTCTAGCCACCGTAGCTCTTCTACCCTTCAATTCCTTCACTTTCTTCACCAACAAACGGTTGATTCTTTCTTCTGGGTGTGTGGTAAGTGTGTTTGGATAGATAGTTTCTAAGTTTGAGAAAGAATTTTGAGATTTGGAATTTTAAGAAAATGAAGAAAAATGGAGTTGTTTGAGGTACTGTAGCAGCGCCGTTTCCAGTGTGAATCTTTAACCCTAGGCTCTGAAATTAATGTTGATACTTATAGGGAAGGATTAGGTTGAATGGCATTGTGATTAAGGAGAATAAGTGAGGGTAGAAATGGGATTATCTTGATTTTTTTTGTTGTACTATTTTTTATCCTTTGATTCCAAACAAAATTGTTGATGAGGTGTAATAGGAATGGAATGTTCTAGGTTTATGATGATCTTGTGGCACAAAAAATGTAATGGGCCAAAGAAAAATTAAGTGGATAAAGTGATGAATAATAGTGATGCAATAATGCAAATGACATGAGAAATGTGATTTATATTAAAAAAATGAATTTTTTTGGAGTTTTTATGCAAAGTGTTGATTAAATGTGAAAAGAAAAAATTATTTTATTATGTGGGGCAAAATTAGGGTATGACAGCTGCCCCTATTTAATTAGCTTAAACCATAAGAATGCGAATAACCCTGGTATTCGTATTCTTTTGGTGGAAGATAATTAAATATAGAATGCCCTAATTTTGCTAGGAAGTGAATGGTGGTAAGATAAATGGATCGAATATACCTGTTGTCGTTCTTTTTGTGGAACCAGACAAACTCGAAAGTAAGATGAATGACACCAACCTTAACCAGCCATCTATGCTGAAGAACTTGGTGAAGTTGAGTAGATCTTATCCAGCCGCTCTCACTGAAGGTCAATCTGAAGTTGAAGAGATTCTATCCAGCCGCCCTCACTGAAGGTCCATCTGAAGTTGAGGAGATCTTATCCAGCCGCTCTCACTGAAGGTTAATCTGAAGTTTGAGTAGATTTTATCCAGCCGCTCTCACTGAAGGTCAATCTGAAGTTGAGGAGATCTTATCCAGCCGCTCTCACTGAAGGTCCATCTGAAGTTTGAGTAGATTTTATCCAGCCGCTCTCACTGAAGGTCAATCTGAAGTTGAGTAGATTCTATCCAGCCGCTCTCACTGAAGGTCAATCTGAAGTTGAGGAGATCTTATCCAGCCGCTCTCACTGAAGGTCCATCTGAAGTTTGAGTAGATTTTATCCAGCCGCTCTCACTGAAGGTCCATCTGAAGTTGAGTAGATTTTATCCAGCCGCTCTCACTGAAGGTCAATCTGAAGTTTAGTAGATTCTATCCAGCCGCTCTCACTGAAGGTCAATCTGAAGTTGAGGAGATCTTATCCAGCCGCTCTCACTGAAGGTCCATCTGAAGTTTGAGTAGATTTTATCCAGCCGCTCTCACTGAAGGTTCATCTGAAGTTTGAGTAGATTTTATCCAGCCGCTCCCACTGAAGGTCAATCTGAAGTTTGAATAGATTTTATCCAGCCGCTCTCACTAAAGGTCAATCTGAAGTTTAGTAGATTCTATCCAGCCGCTCTCACTGAAGGTCAATCTGAAGTTGAGGAGATCTTATCCAGCCGCTCTCACTGAAGGTCCATCTGAAGTTTGAGTAGATTTTATCCAGCCGCTCTCACTGAAGGTTCATCTGAAGTTTGAGTAGATTTTATCCAGCCGCTCTCACTGAAGGTCAATCTGAAGTTTGAATAGATTTTATCCAGCCGCTCTCTCTGAAGGTCCATCTGAAGTTTGAGTTGATTTTATCCAGCTGCTCTCACTGAAGGTCAATCTGAAGTTGTTGTGATGATGTGCTTATATAAGCCGTTCTGATCATTTGTAGAAGGACTTTGCCAAGCATTTACAATTCAATGGGGAAGGAAGCGGTTGCCCTGTCTTTCACTGACAAGTTTGCTGTGAACACGGATGATTAACCAATTTTGCTGAGGAGACGGTTTTACCAACCGACTTTCTAGGTGAAAGGGCCAACTGGCTTTCTCATGGTTAAGTGGCCAAAAGTTGTATTATGCGAGGAGTTACCTTTAAACCTGCTTTATGAATGCATGTTTACCATGATTATTTATGCATGAAATGAAATGCATGATTAATGTATATGATGACATGAAATGACTGTTGTGCTATTGGAAGTCGAGTTTCAACATGGGTGTTAATGAACACTGGGTTTTTTGGGTTCCATTGAATATTGGATTTTGAGTGTGTGCCAATAATCATTGGACTTTGAGTGGGTGCCAATAATGATTGGACTTTGAAGGTGTGTTTGCCAATAATCATTGGACTTTGTGTGTTTGCCAATAATCATTGGACTTTGGGATTGTCAATGCAAGGTTAGGTTCTTGGTTGTGGATGTTTGATTTGGCTATTTGGTTATGAGATTATTGAATTTGTGGTTTGGGGCATATCTGATACTGAAATGAAATGACATGATTAATGCATAATGATGATTTACATGAGTAAAATGACATGATTAATGTATGATGCATGATTTGCTAGCATAACATGATTAATGCATGATGTCTATTACGTGAATGAAATGACATGACTAATGCATGACGATGATTGATGCCCCTGTGGTGGGTGATGAGTGTTTTTGGTATCAAGGCTTTTTGTGGAATGATGGTTGATGTTGATCCCCGACACCAATTCCGGACTTAATGGTTACAAACATCTATCAGTCTTTGCTTGAGTAGCTTGAAGGTGTAGGGAGAACTTGCCCTTGTGTATCATGTCTTGCCCCAGTCTGTTGGGCATCTGAAGTATTTGGCCTTTTTTCTTGATTTTTGGCCAACTTACTGATATTGGTTCTCCCTCCCAGAGAGGTTTGCCCCTAGATTGACCCATTCTTGAAACATGTTTGATTGGGCCAGCAGGATCTTCAGATGATCTTCCCCTAATCACAAGAGTTTGTTCTTAATTGGCAGAACCCCAAGGTGATTTGCCCCTAATTAGGAGTGTCTTGAACTGACTTGCTAGGTCCTTGAATTTGATACCCTCTGCCATGATCCGATCTTGGGACACTCTGTCCATGCCAAATGACCTTTCTAAGGGATGTGCCCCATGATTAAGTGAAGTCCTGAGATAGCTGCCCCAGATTAGTCCAAGGTTCTTCTTGATTGCTCGGTATCAACTCAGAGTTGGAACTTCCTTATTGTCAAGTGTTGTCTTGCAAATAAACCTGTTTGCTTGAGATAGTAATTCTAATGCAATTTTAATGCAAGTTTTGAAATTGAAATTGAGATGGTATTTATGTACATTGGATGTTTTTTTGTGGAAGTGGGTGCGAGAGTATGATATTAACAAAAGATTTTTGGGAGTCAGGTTAACGCAACCTTGCTACTGTATGCTTTCAAAATAAACCTTGCCTCAATTAGGTCTTTTGAGGATTGTAACGTGGCCTGGTTCACGGTTTCTGAATAAAAGGATATAAGGCTCAAAGTTTAATTTTAACCCACCCCATTCTTCGTGATGATCTTCAGCCCTACGTTCAATTAACTCTACTCATGTATTCAAGTCCCAAGAGATTTTTGGAATTTTGATGGTGAGGTTATGATGGCTCGGGAACCAAGGATGTGTGTCCCTTTTGGTATGGCAGTCACATCGGCCTCTTTGTTTTGGTCACATGATTTGGTTTTGTCATGAATCTTGGTGACATTGGCTTTTTCATTTTTCCATCATTTTTTCAATCCCTAACTTTTGCTTAGACTACACTTTTGTGTTTTTAGTCTAGCGGGATACCCTAATTTTTGCCTAAGCCATTTTGAGTTTTGGACTTAGCGGGCTTTTCTTTTTTTTTTTTTTTGGATTTTGTTTGGCGAATTGTGACTGCCTTGATAACGGGTGATGAGGAACACCTTATTGTTTTTTTTGCTTCTTGAAACTCGAACGCATGGTTGAATTAATTGAACACTACCCTGCCCCAGGTTAAGATTGCAGGTTTTTCGTATAGAAAAGAAACACCAACTTCTAGGCTCAAAGGGGGTGACTACGGATTATCTTCCTTATTTCTCCGGTGTTTGGGGATTTGAAACAATGCCTTACATCATCAGCAAAGTTTTATCTGAAAGCATACTGTAGCAATTTGGTTATTTCGTTTTTCATCATCCTCTCTCCAATCTTTGTTCAAACAGAAATGATAAAGAAATGAAAGAAATGAGAAGTATTGATATATATATTTTTTGCTTTTGTGAAGTAGAAGAGAGAAAATTGAATGGACATGAAAGAATGGATTCAAAACATGCATTATTATTTCATTAAGATTAACATTGCAAACAAACAAAGTTTAAATGCTAATAAAACTTAACAAACAAAGAAATTAAAACATGACAGCCTAAAGATAATTTCATGGCTTGATCCAATCCTTGAACTCTTCAACTAGCATACTCAGAAGGGTCTGCATGACTTGGCAATGAATTATCCTTCACGGTTGGGCTCTCCCTCTTCCTTGAAAGTCAACAGTTTTCGATCGATGAGCTCTTGAACCTTGTGTTTAAAGGCTATGCAATTGTCCACGGTATGTCCTTCTGCACCCTCGTGAAACTCGCATTTTGCTTCCGGGTTATACCAAGTTGGAAATGGTGCAGTCATGGGCTTCAGGGCCCTAGGCGTTACCATTCTGTTGTGTACCAAATAAGGCAGAAGTTGATTGTATGGCACAGGAATCGAATCAAAGACCTTTTAACTCTTTGCTGAGTCTGTGGCACAGGAATCACATGCGCTTGGAAAGAGTACCCCTGAGGTTGCTGATGTTGTGCAGCTGCTAGGTATGGATACTGGAGGTATGAGATTTGAATTGGTGATGTCGGACCATTTTGGGAAGTGGCTGAATTTGCCTCATCTTCCTTTTTCTTTACAAAGCTACTTGTAGGCTTCACTGTGTTGCCTTGGCTTCCAATAGTAGCTTGGATCATTCCATTCTTGAGTCCACATTCAATTCTTTCCCCTATCCTGACTAAGTCGGAGAAACCAGATGAGACGCTACCAATCATCCTTTCAAAGTATGCCCCTTGCAAGGTATTTGTGAACATATCCACAAGTTCCGTCTCTAGGAATGGGGGACGTACTTGTGCTGCCAACTCTCTCCATCTTTGGGCATACACTTTGAAAGATTCACCCTCATTCTGAGTCATATTCTGCAACTGGGTGCGACTGGGAGCCATATCTAAGTTGTACTGATATTGCTTGATAAAAGCATTGGCCAAGTCTCTCCATGATCGGATGTGGCTGCCTTCTAGCTGCATGTACCAGTTGAGGGATGCCCCTGCAAGGCTATCTTGAAAGCAATGAATCATCAGCTTGTCATCATTGGCGTAGGACGCCATCTTTCTGCTATACATGATCAAATGACTCTTTGGACAACTCAAACCCATGTACTTCTCAAATTCTGGAACCTTAAACTTTGGAGGTAGTACCAAGTCTGGCACCAAACACATGCTGGAGAAGTCTAGAGAATCATTAGCTCCCTCCATAGTTTTCAACAAGTCTTCAATAGCTTTGAACTTCATCTTGGCTTCCTCCAATTGAGGAATGGCAAAGTCAAGCCTGGGTTCACCACTGTGTATCTCAGGACCTAGGTAAGCATCTCTAGGGTCCTCTTGAACTTCTTGAGATAGAACAAGCCCTGGCTGAACTAAAGTTGCTCGTGCCTGATTTTCTGTGTTGTTGACTGGTGGTGGAACAAAGGTAACCCCATCTGTGAGAGGCACATAACCTGGTGGTGTATACCCAGGAGGTAAACCAAACGCTGGCCACACCACGTTTGCAGGTCCTGTAGTAGTTGTTTCTTCACTCACAACTGGTGGTGACGGGTGGTTTCGATTAGCCAACATTTCAAGGACCTGATCCATCTTTGCGGCCAATTGGGCTACTTCTCCCTTCAAGTCGTTATGTTTTTCTTGCCAATTTTCCATGATTCTCTTGAAATGCTTTGAGTCCGGTATCAGTGTCGGAAATGAAGCTGTTGATGAGAACGGGTAAGGATGAGATAATGATCTTTTGTATGAATGCAAATGCATGTAAAAGTTTTTTATGCTTTATCATTTTTTGAAATGTTATGCAAAAATATTTTTGTATGAATGAGTGCATGGATGCATGAATGCTCTTTTGTAGCAGATTCTGTCACAACGAAGTAGAGGTTCAAATATTATTTCTGAGGTTGAAAGGCTCAAAGTTACCTGCAACCCATCCCTCTCACATGTTGTTCTAAGGTTGATAAAGTGCCTAAAATCACGGATTGCCCCTTTGGAAACGATGTCGTTATCGCAAAAGCTCACGGCAAACGCGTCCAAAAGGAAATCTCCTCTAGGTAAGGTCATTACATAACCTTGACTCAGGTTCTAAACAGAGGGCCCTAGTAACAAGGTTAGGTTCTAGACCGGTCAAAGGGTCCCTAAGGTCATGGATCCAACAGGAAAACATCAGCGCTCGCTAGTCAAATGTCTAGGAGCCCAACATCTTCAAGAGGATCTACCTTAGGCGGGGCGATTATGTCAGCGCTCCCTAGTCAAATGTCTAGGAGCCCAACATAACAACCCCTAACTTAACTTAAGCTTTTCTCAAGCTCGGGTGTAGAGCTGCTCAAAGTAACCACGCCGCAAGGGCAAAAAAAGAAAAAAGAAGGAGTAGAAGAAGAGAAACAGCCAGCCAAGCATATAATTGACAGAAAATAAAAGATAGAGTAAGATATTGCAAACCTGGACATAGCAGACAACATAAAAAACCGCCTAAACTAGGCTTAACTCTCAAGAGTCCCCAGTGAAGTCGCCAGCTGTCGCGGGCTGGAAAATCACTTCCATTTTTCATACAATGAAGTCGCCATTGACGTTTATTTATCCCGGAAGGGGAAAGGAAAATATCACGAAAACCTTGGTTTAGGTTCGGGAGTTGGTTATGCGAGAGGAAGGTATTAGCACCCCTCGCATCCATCGTACTCGATGGGAACCGTTTAGGTGATTTAGGGTTTGTCTGCGCAGGTTCAAATTAAATTACTCTATCACTTGGCTATTTTCTACTTCGTTTCCAAAGAAAAGGTTTTATTAGTTGAGTTTGACGGTTGTAGGAGCTCGCTCCTACGTATTCCCCGGTGCAATGGGAAACTCAAAACTCACGTAGTTCTGGTAAAAAAAGTTTGTGGTGTTGGTTGATTTTAGTGGATAACGTTTATTTCGTATTCCGCTGACACAACGACGCTTGTATGCTCTAATCAGAGGCTTAAGCTGTGTGTGTCGAGGAGTAGATAAAACGTGTATCCATTGAAAAAAGAGTTGAAAAACGGATGTTGCTTATTTCGCATTCCGCTGATACAACGGTGCTTGTATGCTCTAATCAGAGGCTTAAGCTCGTATGTGTCAGAGGAATGGATAAAGCGTATATCCATGTTTTCTGAAAAGAAAGTTTGAGTGTGTTGGGTTAAGTTTTAACGCTTGATTAAGATGAGAACAACTTGCGATCACTAGTCAAATGTCTAGGATCCAAGTTATCCGGAGCGGAAAGAAGCAAATGCTAAATTCCCCCTTTTTCACCCTTGTTATTATGAAAATCTTGATTTAATTTGATTAAGAAAGTATTCCAAAAGGAAAAGACGAAGGTTGATTAGTTTTAGAGTTTGATTAGGATGAGAACAACTTGCGATCACTAGTCAAATGTCTAGGATCCAAGTCATCCGGAGCGGAAAGAAGCAAATGCTAAATTCCCCCTTTCACTACAAGAAAATAAGTGTTTTGCGACACTTCTATTGCGACCATTTGAATATAACTGTCGCAATGTGAATTTTGTAAAACATTTGCAACGGTCTATACGACGGTTTCTACAACTGTCGCAATGTTTTGTTCCTATGAGTGGGAAAATTTATTAAAACAAATATATTCATACACACACTTGCCATCTCTCTTTGTTACCAAAAAAATAGAAAAACACAAAAAAAATATTCATTGCGGCTTCCTCCATCGCACTTCACCGCCGCTTCCTCCATCACCGCCGTTCCTTCATCGACCATGACCCTAACTCGTTTCTTCATCGAAGTTACCTATCACAAGCGCTAAATCCCTAACTCGTTTTCTTGATCAACCCTAATCCCTAAATCGTGTTCTTCATTCCCTGAATCGCTAAATAGTGACTGGTTCGTTGCTCTCGTTTCTCCCGTTGAGAAGATTTTATTGTTCATCTCAGGTTCAGGTTCGATTTGATTTTTGGTAAATTCCTTCTGAGTTTGTTGTTTTCTCTATGTGCAGAGCTCATTGTTTCCTATTATTTTTCTCCAAACGGTGAAATGGTTTTTCTATTTATTCATGTTGAGGATAAGATAGCTTGATAACATATTTTAACATGCTGCTGTTCTGTTGTTGTTCTGTGTTAAGAGATATCTGTTTTGAGTTTTGATTGTGCTTTAACTAAGGTCTAAGTGCCTTTGGTTCACTGTTGTCTTAAATTTTGGTTCTGTTATGAGATTTGTGTTCTGGATTATGAGGCTTTAAGTACTTGGTGGTTGGTGCCATGCCAATATGTGTTGGAAGTTAAATTTCATTTGATTTTGAATTTAATGTGCTTGTGTTATTGAAAATTATAACCTGTTTCCATGTGATATTTGAAGGTAGAGAGTTCTCTTGTGGAGTTAAATATGATCTCAACTCAAGAGCAGAGTTCTTATTGTTTCATGGACTGATTTCAAGTTCTGCCTTCAAGTCTTAAGGTGAGTACATTACTATTTGTAGAAACCTACTAAGTTATGATTTTTCATTCATGAGACCAATATTTAAGTTTGAAAGCTAATTAAACTTTCTTTCTTTACAGTTTCTATGAGGGCAACAGTGCTTCATACGAACTCTATAGGAAGTTGAACATTTCTATTATTAAAAATGGTGTTATTCACAAGGTGAGTTGGGTTAAGTATAGACAACATGTGCTTAATTCTACAGCTGCCATAGCTGATGTTATTCTAATAAGAGAAGGTATGCTTAATTCTTTTTTCTTGTGAATTGTTCTCTGCTATCAAATTTGGGTTGGTTTATAAATCAATCCTTATTTTTAGCTTTAAAAACACCTTGCTGCATAATTAATTATGGATTTATTTTGATCTGGTTCTGGTTATACGAGTGATCAACCATCTGTGTGAAGTATGAAATCCAACACTCCAACCATTATTAGACTATAAATTATAGAGAGAAAATTAGAAATTCCCTTTCATTGAAGCATAAGGAACAAGTTGAGGAATCAAGAACTCAAGTTTATGGGTGCAAAAGTTGAAGCTTAAAGTGGTGAGGAGTTGAAGAAAGTCTCATAGAATTAAGGTGAGTTCCCTAGGTTAGAAACAGGTTCATTATTCTTTAATGGCTGAAACTAACATTGTTAGTAGTGTACTAATTGAAACTATATATTAGACTATAAATTATAGAGAGAAAATTAGAAATTCCTATTTTGTTTCTTTATGATAATGACACTTGATACTTAAAATAATTGTTCAGAGGTAGTGATAGTTAGGAACCTTTTTCCCTTGTGAAGATGTTGGTTTAATAGGTTGAAAATTGGACATAAGTATTAGTTCTGAATCTCGGCGAAATTGCTTAATAATGGGACTATTCCGCTGCTTCTGTTGTTAGTTTTCTGCATAAAATTAGGTTTTTGCTATGCTGTTTCTGCTATTCATTTTTCTGCTGTTTCTGCTATAGTTCCTGCAGAAAGCTGTTGAACTATTGCGCTGTCCTGCTATTAAATTCTACTGTTTCTGCTGTTAGTTCCTGCAGAAAATACAATACTGTTTTGCTGTTTTACTCTTAGTTTCCTACAGGATTTGAGACTGGTTTACTTCTAATTTCCTGCACAATTGGGGATTGGGTTGCTATCATAATAATGGCTTTAACTCACATAGGACAGCATAATGAGACAAAATTATGATTAGGATAAATGTAGTAATTAATTAATTAATATAAAAATAGAGGAACTACTAACTTAAGACTAGTACTAACGGTAGACTTGTATGTATGTGTTAATTTTAAATAAAGATGATCATGATTTCGATGGACTTTGAGCCATGTATGTATAAGTAATTGTATGTTTAAGTTGTGACCCTAGTGGTACCAAAGACCACTAGATATAGTGGTTGGATAATTTGGTTGGGATTTTGAGACGGGGTCCCACATAACGACAAGATGAGTCAAGGAGTCGTGCTTTATCCTTCGATAGGGAGTTTAGCCGACTAGATAGATATTCTAAGCCTAACTCAACTCAGATTATCTATGTAAAAAGAATCAAGATAATTATTGTGTGACACACTTATTTATATGCTATGTAATTTATGAATAAATGTGATGATACTTATGAAATGATCAACTGTTAATTAGTTCTTCTTAGTTACTAACTCTAGGTAAATGGAATCACTGGGACGAAGTGACTGTCTCACCCCTCACATAATAAGTTATGTACTTTTACACATAAAATTATAATAATTGAGATCCATTTCTTTTGAAAAAGATATTGACTTATTAAGAAATGAATCATTCAAGAAGTTTGTTAAAAAGAGTGTTTTGCTGATACTTCTTTTTGGTTCAAATATAAGAATATTTACTCTGAATGCATTATAACTTGTTATCATGGTGAATGTAGCCTCATCGTTAATGGGGTGGTAATGTCTTATATCACTACTCAAGCTGCTGCAGAGACATTGATACTATCAACTGGTATGTCCTTTTGAATCTTGTTATGTAGAGGCAATGCATAATTGTATAAACATATTTTTTTCATTATTAGATTAAGAATGATGCATACCTATTCCATATAACCTGGCCATAGACTATGATAAATGATAATATGATATCACTTCATCTAAAAGCAAATTCATTTTCAAAGGTTTACATACACATAAGCAAAAAAAATTGTTCCTGTTTTCATTCAATGCAGAAGTAGCTATGACAAAGCCTTGTGATTAGCAAATGAGAATCATTCAATGCAGAAGTAGCTATGTATTAATCTTCTTCATTGATTCTCTATAGAATATTTTTTTCTTAATAAACAAATGAGATTTAATATCTATATTCCTTATAACCATCTTATCACATTAAAAAAGTGAACTTTTTTAGTTTTATGATACAACTAGTAGTCTTAGCAAAATAATAAAATCAGGACTAATATACTCTTAACTCATTGTCAAAAAAAAAAATAAACTCATAGTCTTTCAACTCAAGTTTAGATTTTGAAGCACAAACTCCTGTACCAACTGTTACAATGCTTTGTTTACAATGACATGGTTAGAACAATAATAATGGTTTGACGTTGACAAATGTGGTGCTAGGAGGGTTAAAAAAGACATTTCTATAGTATCATCTCATGGAGTTAAATATGATCTCAATTCAAGAGCGGAGTTCTTATGGTTCCATGGACTGATTTCAAATTCTGCTTTCTGGCACTTCTGGTTTAGTAAGTGTTTTTTTTTTAATATTTCAGTGCTTATGTTTAGGTGTTTTTATGCTTTGATTTGGGTGTAGGCTGTTTGGGTGGTGTTTCTTGTCTTGTTGTCTTGTATGCTCGACTGCTTCGGTTCATTTATATGCTAAATGAACATAATTTACGAGTGCACTGCTATTGTATTGCTGTCCAGTTTTTAGACTTGGTATTGATGTCTTTTTTCTGTTATGATAGTGCATTGGTAGTGTATTGCTGTCCAGTTTTTATGTTGTTGTCTTGTTTTTCTGTTATGAGACACTACTTGTGCTTACTAAATAGCTTTGCTCTTTGAAAAGAGGTCTAGGAGTTAAATGATTGCAGATTGTCTCTTCCTTTTTGTAGCTTAATTTGTATTGCAATCATGTCTTAGGCCTAGGATCGTTAATGGTTGAGGCACTTTGGCATTGTAATCATTTGTGTTTGTCTGTTTTTGAGTGTTTCTTTGGGATACCTAATGTCTATCTTAAATTAATAAATTATTCCTTGAAAAATAATTATGTTCTGTTATGAGTTCATTTATTTGATGTACTGATAAAAGAGTTTTTGTTATGTTATGTTTGAAGGAACCATTATCTTGTGGAATTATGCCATGTACAATTTCATTAGTTTTCCTAATATATACTTATGTCTTTTCATGTAACAGAATACAAGAGTCAAGAGAGATGGTAGGCTTTTTGAGTCTTAGCTGGCAATAATTAAGGATCATGAAGCAACATCACGCACAAAGGAATATTTAGATATTTTTTGAACTTATTTTGACATAATGTTTTCTATGGTTAGCCACTCTACTAATGTTTATGTTTTTGAATGTTTGAACTATGCTAGTTTTTTTCTTTTAGAGTTTCAAGTACTTTAATTGGATTTTTTATGTATAGATATTGTCACTTTTGAATGAATTATATGAATGAGATGAAGTTATTTATATTTATATACTAGTGCATTTTAATTTTGTTACTTTTATATGGATATTGTAACACTTATTTAATAAGCCATCAAAATAAATAAATAAATTTTTTAAATTAATTTATATATTTTTAAAACAAAACAAGTTTGCGACGGTTTTGTAACCGTTGCAACCTCTACTCTTAATTTCAGGAAAATACATTGGGACGGTTTTCAAAACTGTCGCAAAGTTCTGCTGTTAAATCTAGTATTTTTCTGGAAAAACACTGTGACGGTTTGAAACAATTGTTACAACGGTTTTTAAAACTGTCGCAATGTTCTCTTGCGACACTGAAATCATCAACGGTTGGAGAACCGTCGCAGATGTGCAATTGTGACACTTTGAACTGTCGCAAACTGCAATTTTAACCGTCGCGAAGTGCTTATTTTCTTGTAGTGTTTTTCATCCATTATTTATTGCAAAAAGTTTGATTAAGTTTGATTGTGAAAACAGAGTCCAAGAGGAAAAAGTGTGCAAAATTAAATAACAATGACAATTGATATAATAACAATGCGACAATTAAATGTGAATGAATGCAAATATTCAAATGAGAATGCATGAATCAACACGATATAGTTAAATATGCACGAATGAATCAAGAATGAATGAGAATTAATGATGCATAATTAAATAAAAATGCATAAGCTAAAGTAACGTACAATGAATTAAATAACATAAACATGCTAAATTAAATCAAAGTAAATGAGATGAGTTAGAATGAATTGAAATAATGCTAAAGAGCTGAAGACAAGCATAAGAAACAAAAATAAGCAATTAATCATAATTAAGCACTTAAGTAAATAAGCTAAAAAAAGCTAGAAAAAAGTGATTAAACAACAAGCTAAGGGAAGCATGAACATAATCTGAAATCAAACATGATTTAAGCAAAGCAAACTGGTCCAGTAAGCTAAAAAGCTCAAGCACCAAATAAGCGCTTATGAGAATAAGCTAAAAAGTGATTAAATAATCTAAAATGCTAGAAAAACAAACTAAAAAATAACATAATACTAAAATAATTGGAAACAAAAATTTAAGCATAACAAAGTGATTAAAGTAGCTTAAATAAGCTATTAATCACTTAAGTGCTTTTGGAAATAAGCTAAGAATCAATTAAAATTAATTCTGGGGGGGTGCAAATAAAGAAGAGCAGTAAAAATATGGGGGTGCAGAAAGCAGGGTCTGCACCCAGGGCCCAAGCCCACGCAAAAGTCAGACAAAAAAGAAAGTCAACAAAAAACAAAATCCAGTGCAGCAAGGAAAACAAGGCGCATCGTGAGCGTGAGAGATCTGGGCCGTATGATCAAAATCCAACGGCCTCCCTCTTTAAATCCAACAGATCAATCCTGTGCTGCGCTGCATGATCTAAAACACGCGCGCCACACATCATCGCCGTTAGATCTCATTTAAATGAGATCTGACGGCTCCGTTATAATTCTGAGATCAACGCACAGGATCAACCCTAAAGATCTAACGGACAGGATTTAAACTTGGAGAAAAAGACAGAGCACGCGTGAGTCTTCTTCTCCGGCGAGCTTCTGGTTTTCCGGTGACAACTCCGGTCACCGGAGTTTCTCGAAACAGCAAAAAACAAGTCAAAATACACATGGTTCGCTTCGTTTTTTCATGAGGAATACGAATATGATATCAGTTTTCAACGAAACAGCTTAAATAAACGAAAACGAAGCGAACAAAGATTTGAATACAAAAATGAAACAAGCCATACAGTACAAATTGGGATAAACTAGCAACCCAGAAAGCATCAGAACATGAAATGGAGTTGAATGGTGTCAAGATTTACCTGAATAGGTCTCTGAGAAGCACGATTCGAACTCAACTTTCTTCTAGCCACCGTAGCTCTTCTACCCTTCAATTCCTTCACTTTCTTCACCAACAAACGGTTGATTCTTTCTTCTGGGTGTGTGGTAAGTGTGTTTGGATAGATAGTTTCTAAGTTTGAGAAAGAATTTTGAGATTTGGAATTTTAAGAAAATGAAGAAAAATGGAGTTGTTTGAGGTACTGTAGCAGCGCCGTTTCCAGTGTGAATCTTTAACCCTAGGCTCTGAAATTAATGTTGATACTTATAGGGAAGGATTAGGTTGAATGGCATTGTGATTAAGGAGAATAAGTGAGGGTAGAAATGGGATTATCTTGATTTTTTTTGTTGTACTATTTTTTATCCTTTGATTCCAAACAAAATTGTTGATGAGGTGTAATAGGAATGGAATGTTCTAGGTTTATGATGATCTTGTGGCACAAAAAATGTAATGGGCCAAAGAAAAATTAAGTGGATAAAGTGATGAATAATAGTGATGCAATAATGCAAATGACATGAGAAATGTGATTTATATTAAAAAAATGAATTTTTTTGGAGTTTTTATGCAAAGTGTTGATTAAATGTGAAAAGAAAAAATTATTTTATTATGTGGGGCAAAATTAGGGTATGACACTATCCTTATGTCCTTCTACCTAGGAACTTCTAGGTATGAGTTCCCAACTCACTCCTTAATATCAACAGTACAGACAGCACTGTTGTTGATTCAACTCACTATGGTGGAGACACTCTCCTAAACACTAGATCACTCTTACCTAAAGGCTTCGAGCAATACACAAGCACTAAGATCCAAACTCCTCGCTTAAAAGCTTTGGAGAGGACACACACACAACAACTATGTCTTTGCTTCAAAGCTTCAGAGACAATTGCAATTACAACTCAATGAACACACAGTCCTAGACTTGTATCAAAGTGACACAAGGAAGGCTCACAAAACACAAGCACACACGCAAATCCTAATACGGCTAGACTCAATAACACGCTTGAACAACTGCCTAAATTAGGTTTTCGTCCTTCAATATATAGCTGGTAATATTGGGCTTCAGAAGCTTTGCCCACGAGAGAAACATCCAGCTCACACAATAAAATAAAACCATATCTTAAAAAGATATGTTTAGAAAATATAATTCTTCACAATAATTCCCAAAACAATCTCTGAGCAGAAGATCTGTTTAGGAAATAAAACTTCCTTGATGCACAAGCCAAGAACTGATATATAAGAGAAAAGATCTTCTCTAAAAATAAAACCCGCGCGCATTAAATGCTGTCGCCAGCTGGCGCGCTCTCGTCAGGTCATGATGTTGTAACATTACATCCCACATCCTGCCTACATATTGTTTTACCAAAATGCAGCCAACATCAAATAGTCAACAGTAAAGGTAATCCACGACGGCGAAAAGCCCAACCACTGTTATTTGAAGACACAGCCAGAGAGGCTAGCGCTGTCCGATCAGATGAACCAGATATGAGGAGTAGCTAGCCATTTCTTTGTGCTCTCTTTTACAATTTGACTTAGATTAAAAAATATATTCAAACGATAATTTCTTTTATATATGACGCATAAATAATTTAGTTAGTAGATTTAAGGAAGTTCAATTGTAAGTGAGTTTTAAACTTTAAATTCTTTATTTTTCACACTTAGGAATTTGCGCCTTGTTAATTTGGAAGATCGTCTCATAGGACAGTGGTTTATGGCATGATATCGTCTTGACTATTTGAATAAATTGTCACATTAATCTTTGATGATAAATAAGTATGGAAATTTATGTAGTCTTTGAAATATGAAAGGAATTTTTCTTTTTTTAAAAAAAGTTTGTCCATTTTTATAAGACTCTTTTACAATTATCAATGATATTAATTTTTTTTATTTCAAACTTATCTTTATTTACTTTGCACAGTTTTTTAATAGCATTAAATTATCTTTTATTTGATACAAAGCACTACAATTAATTGTAAGGGTAAACTTGTAAAAACAATATAATTTGTCAATCAATTTAATATTAAAATCCACTTTCTTAATACCCGTGTTTTGTCAAACTAGCTCCTATAAAAAAGGACGGAGGGAGTATTAATTTTGTTTCTAAAATTCACAAAAACGTATTTAATAACTCTTTTTTCATAATAATTTTTAGAAATATTTTGGTTTCACTATTTAAAAAATAAATATTTTATCGATTATTGATTTTTAATTTAACAAATTATTTGGAGTACTTTTTAACCAAAAAGGAGTACTTTTTCAAATTTATTACAAATGCAGTGTAATTATTATCAAAAAAATTACAAAAATGGTGTAAACTCGTTCCTGCAACTTACTATTGTTTAAAAGCAAAGTCGAAGTTTGCAGCGAAAAAAAAAAAGCAAAATTAACTTATAGTCATAGACATTATCCGCCGTAGAAGTCATAAACTTTGGTAAGCCATAAATATATTGTCCAATCAAACAAGGGAAGCCTTAATTTATACCTTACTAATCGTGCGGCGACTATACCTTAATTTATAACTTACTATTAGGCATTCACCGACAGACTTCTTCGGTGACTATAACTCAAATTTTTAAAATAATTACAAAGTCATATGTGTCGTAGATGAATTTGCTTTTAAAAAAAAATGGTAAGTCATTATTTGCAAGTAGACTTGCACTCTTTTTATAATTTTTTGAAAACTATACTACTTCGGTTATAAAATTAAAAAAATACTCCATTTTGGTAATAAAGTACAAAATTTAATATCAACAATGAATAGGTCCAAGTAGTAAGGATTTTGGTGGTCTCCTTTAAGCATATAATTATGGGTTCGATTTCTGACTCAACGCGTATGAAGAAAATTCGGTTGGGAGGGGAGAACCCATCTTATATGCCCCACAGGTTCTCCGACGAAGATTAGTAATCGTGCGGCGGTAAAAACTCCATACCAATATAATGTTAACCCAAAATACCAGATATAATTTCTAACGGAAAAGTAGATATGAGTTTTTTTCGTGCCGGAGATTTACTATTGATATTTTTGAAGGATGGTAAAATATTTTCTCTATATATATAGAGTCCTTAGATAGTAGGCACCATAACACAATCATAACCTCCATAGTCAATCACTATCACACTCACAAAGTGCATCTCATTTCAAAATCAATCATGGCTAGCTCAATTTTCATCAAGGTAACTTGCTTGGTTGTGACATGCTTGGTTTTGAGCATTCAATTAGCCAATGCAAACCTTTCATGTAATGAAATGATACAAACTACCGCACCATGTATTGAGTACCTTCAGAACCCAGGTACATCTTCTGTACGTGAACCATGTTGCAATGGGGTTAGGAATGTAAATGACGCGGCCCAAACCACCAATGAACTACGAGATGCATGCAGATGCCTCAAACCCGTTGTGAATGCCATTTCTGGAATCAAAGAGGATGCCCTCACTGCCCTCCCCGGAAATTGTGGTGTTGACTTGCCCTTCAAGATTGGTCGTAACATAGATTGCGATACGTATATCTCTTACCATCAATATTTCTATTTTTCAATTATATATATATATATATATATAATTACCTTATATTTTTTTGCGTAAATAACCTAAATTAATTTTCGACAAAGAATATGAACATGTTCTTTGAAAATTGAAATTTTCAATTTTAATCTTGCGAATCTCAAGTAAAATTAATCTTTATAATTTTCTTATAATAATTTAAAGAAATATTTGAGCCACTTTTGGAGATTAATTAATTTACCTATGTTATATTCTTAATTATCTCTTATTATTTGCTTATGTAGGGGACTATATCGATCACTCGACTTTTTGTTGGGCAAGAAATATTTGAATATAATTACTCTCTTTTGTTTATTATCAATTTAAATATATTTTTAGTTATGTAGATTTTGAAGTACCTTTAAATTATGAGCAGCGCAGTTTATTTATTCTTGTTATTAAAAATTTGAATTTTAATGCCCAAGTATTTTTGTAAAAAAAAAAGTAATAGAGTTGTATTGAAAATTAATGTCAATTTCACTTTATTCATTGCAGGATACCATACTGAGCTGGTTGCTGTTGATGAATAATTAATAATACTGCTCTTGATAGAATATGAAGTTGGCATAATTTCTCTGGTTGTAACCGAATCCCTGTTAGCGATCAATATAATATGCATTTCTATAATAAATAAATATAATAAAATCTGAAATGTTTTGGCTTAATTCAATGTCATCTCTCTTGATTTCTACTCTTAACTATTATAATATCTGTGCTAACATAGCGTTGTTGCAACTTTTATTTTATTTTATTATAGAGCAAATATTGTATAGTGCGCACTTAGTATAAGATTGATGTCACGTGTATGATAGTTATCTATTAGTACTATATCTATTATTATATATAAGGAGGCTACAAATTTTTGGAATGACTTTTTCATTATACCTATTTTACCCTTAAATAAACTAAATATTTTTTGGTAAGGAAAAAAAAAACTAAATATTTGTATATGTTGAAAAATAACTTCCACATAAAAATAGATTTTCAATGTTTTTCTAGTAAATACTTTTTTGTTTCTTTTAATAACTAAGCACAACTTCCACAAAAAAGTATGTTTTCAGTTTTCTTATAGTAAAAAAAAACATATATATATTTTTTCTTTTTCATAACTAGCCACAACAAAAAAGGATGTTAAGTAGTTATCAATTAACTAAGCCCAATAAAAAAGGAGATTAAGTAGTTATTTATATTTGCACAATAGAGAATTTTGATCACAACAAATAAAAAAAAAAACATCAATCACACAAACGGGCACGGAAGGCGGCTAGTAATTATAATATTTATCGGTGACAACTTATTACGATAATATTAAACTTGTTGAGTGGTGTTTCTAGCGATTTTTCATATAGGTGTCCTACAAAATATAAAAATAAAAACGATTTGACATGAGGTAAAAATTTCTAGCAAAGATATCACTTCCTTTTGAAACATATTCAAGATGTTGATTCTTTCAATATGAATGTATCTTTTTGAAATTGAGATTGCCCATGAATGTTGTGATGAATGGTTAAATCATTTTTATATGTTTGTCTTGACGCATAAAGAGATTATTTATTCAATCGGCTATTTGCTAAATTAATTGAAAGGCCAATTTCCATAGCCAACTTATCATTATAAATCATCTCCAAAAATGATGTAATATATCATTCCTCACACAATCAATTTGTTCCAATTTCCAAAAATTCAATATACATCATCCCAAAAATTTTCCAAACCACCCATATTTCTAGCAGTACGAGATGCATTCCTATGCGGGTCAGAGTAGCCAGAGTCACGGGCTGGATAATCTCTGTAAGAAGATGGACGTCTTTGAGAGGCCATCTGGGAACCATAATCTGCAGAAACTCTACTTCTTGGAGGGGGAAGATCCACAAGTCGGTCATAAGCTCTCTTCATGCTACTCTTTGGATATGCAGCTGATAAAAAGACAGTATCATAATATAAAATCATAAAGAGAGACTATTAAGGGATATTAGAAAGAAAAAAAACTTAACAATGTCACATATATTAATTTCTATTATAAGCAAATATATGACCATTCCATCTCTTATTATTATGCGTAAGACTTCTAACAAAATAAATACTTTTGATCTATAGTTTTTCTTTATGTTTTTCAATATCTGGATTTTGTTCCTTGACCTATGAAAAGAATACTATGCATTCATGTAAATTGACAATTCTACTTAACCTTAGTTATGAAAGAAAAAGTCTATTACAAACATGTCATATGAAATGGCATCATACTATTTATCAATCAATAATAAATATTTTTCTCGTATTTAATTATGTCCCAAAAACAAATTATTGTCCTGATTTTTTCTTTATATTCATTAAAAAAAATTTGTTTAGTAGTTTATTTTATGTATGAGTGATCAATATTTATCTTGTGTTTTTTGTTCATAATTATCAAATATTAATATATTTATGTCTTTTTTTTGTTTCAATGTCAAACATCTATCCTATCCAATATCTATTACTATATATAAAAAGGATACAAATTTTTGAGATGGCTTTTTCATTATACCTATTTTACCCTTAAAAAAAACTAAAAAAAAAAAACTAAATATTTGTATATGTTGAAAAATAACTTCCACATAAAAATATATTTTCAGTTTTTTTTTAGTAAATAATTTTTTTTCTCTTAATAACTAAGCACAATTTCCACATAAAAGTATGTTTTCAGTTTTTTTATAGTAAATTTTTTTTTTCTTCTTAATAACTAGCCACAACAAAAAAGGATGTTAAGTAGTTATCAATTAACTAAGTCAAAAAAAAAAAAGATTAAGTAGTTATTTATATTTGCACAATAGAAAATTTCGATGATCAGCAAATAAAAAAAAAGAATATCGATTACACAAACGGGCACGGAAGGCGGCTAGTTATTATAAAAAATGTGTTTGTTTGTAATTATCAAAGACAAATATGTGTTCCATATTATTTCTATATATCAATAACGAACATAGTCAATTGGTGTTGTATATGCTTGTCTCGAATCACTATTGTACGACTTTCTATTTTTTTAAAAAAATATTAATTTAAACAAATTTATTCGAGGTTGTATTTTCTATGAAAACTAATCAGCTGACAAACTTTGTTATCTAACCTTTAATCAGCTGGCAAACGCAATTTCGCGCTTAGTAACAGATAACTCACTTTTTGTGACGTTTTTAAGCCTCTATTACTTGCTTTATTACTTGATCTTTCGTGATGCATTCTATGTTTTAAGTCATTTTAATGTATTTTTTAATCTAGTATGTATTTAGGTTCATTATGTAATTTTCAATATGTAAAGAGTAGTTCTGGTGCTAACTAGAGTCAAGACAGACCACTGAACCAAGTTGCAATTGAAAAAGGTTTAAGCCATTTCAATAGATAATCAGAGTCAAGACGCTAGCATTTCCGTACGACCAAGGATGACGGTTAGGCAGGACATGCAGTCAGAAGCCGCCACGTTAGCGCAATGATATGATCAAGCAGCCGCTATAGAGGATAAGACAACTGGCGTATTCCATGTGCAGAGTTGTACTATCATAGTACACTCCAAATGAGGAATATTCTTTATTCCTTTGGGTTGTCTTATCTCTAGTAGGGTTTAGCCCAATATCCAAGACAATTGCTTATAAATAGAGGAGGCTAACCCTAATTCGGTGTATAAGCTTGGAGAAAAGAGGACACCAAAAGAAGAGCTTCGTGGTGCGCCGTTTCCATTGTTGCTGTGATTCTGATAACCGGAGACACGACTCTGCAGATCTCGGAGGATTGAAAGATCATCTTCAAGTGTTGTGTTTCTTAGGTTATATTTCTTAATTTATTTATGATGTGTAATCTATTCATTCCGGTTGTTTGTATTACTAAGCTCACCATGAGTTAAAACTCTTGATGTTGGATTTTATGTGAAGTTTAAATGAATGTTTAATGTCTTTTATATGATGTGATGCTTGTTGTTATGCTCTTTTAGTTCATTTGTTATTTTGCTATATATTTACTTCTGAGATTCATCAACTTAGGAATAAATACTAGTTTGTTATTAGGAGACATCTAATAATGAATGGATATAATGAACTATATATTATGGTTAAGTAGAATATGAACACATAATTCTTACTTGAGGACTTAGACATAAGCCTTAAGGCCATAGTAAGAGCACATGCATGATTTTTCTGAACTAAAATGAACTAAGTGTAACCTAGATATAGGATTTACCTTATCACGTACTCATTTTACTATCTAACGTTGTAGACATACACCACAAGGCAAGACTTGCTTACAAGAGTCTTGACTGCAATTATCACTCACTGACATTAAGCATGAATTAAACGAATCATAGATCCAACGTACTCACTCACTTGTTTACCACAAAAAATCTGTTTTCTTGAATTTATTTACTTTTTGTTTCAAACCCATGATATTATTTTGTTACCTTTTTCTCGTAAGCTCAAAAATTGATTGTATAATTAGTTTAGAACAATGTTCCACTCACAATCCCTGTGGAATCGATACTCTCTCTTATTACTTAGCTACAAAGTGATTGTGTATACTTGCACATCTACTTAGTACCTAACAGTAACAAACTTTGAAAGATATGCGCGCTTTGGATAAGTTTGAATCATCAGCCAGCTGTTATGGGACAAGATGTCCTACACATGTTGTTCAGAACATGTTTATTACCCAGTTACAAAATGTCTGACACATCTTGTTTAACATGTTGCATATGCACATCTTTATTTGTACATGTTGTTTTAGCTTTATAATATAGCAAATCTCATTGGAATTATGGTTCCTCCGACTCCGGTGCAAAGAAAGAGACAAAAACTGTTGGATATTGCCTTGAAAATGATATTGTTGCAGGAAGCTGGCGTGCCCTGGTGAGGGCTCAACAGGGAGCAGGGAGCAGGCAGCAGACTTGGCTGGTGTGCCCTGGTGAGGGCGCCAGGCGTGGGTTTGCTGGCGCCAGGCACAGTGCCCTCGGCTGCTGGCGCCAGGCGCAGCCTTGGTGGCGCGGAATGACCTGGTGAGGGCGCCAGGCGCAGCAGGGGTGGCGCCAGGCGCGGGTGCGCGAGCATAAATATTTTGTTTTGCGTTTTCAGGGGTTTTAAGGTGTTTTTTAGGGTTTCTAAGGCCAGCATACAAACTAGGGTTAATAGAGAACATCTTGGGAAGATTCTAGGGTTGGGAGAAACATTCTATCACCTTGGAAACACTTGTTGAATGAATCTCTTGGTCACAGGGAGATATTCGGAAAAAAGGGTAGAATTAGGAAAACTCTAATTCTTGCAACTCTTGTAGAGAATCTCATTGTAATCAAGTATTCTATCGATAGTGGAACGGAGAGGCTGCTCTCTCCCCCAGATTAGGTTCATTAACACCGAACTGGGTAAACAATATTATTGTGTTCTTTATCGCTTTCACCATTTATTCTTGTTGGTTGATTATTATTGGTTGGTCCATTGTTGTTTGGTTGCTTTGTTTGTTTTGCCCCACACACTAAAGGATTATTGGTGTGGTTCTATTAATCGAATTCACAACAAAAACGAAGGTTCATATGACGTCTTCAGTAGCGGCAAGGAGTTAGAGGCAAAAGGCGGTGGCGGGGATCTCTTTGTCATCATTGTTTTCTCCTATGTAGTGGCTTCAAGAACTTTCCACCACCATAGATTTGGGCTTTAATTTTTTATTTTTGGAACATTTTGAAGAAAATCCATCCAAAAATTTGGTCCTAGAATTGTTTGATTTGGATTTAATTTGTGATGTAGAACAAGGAATAACAAAGAAGAAGTTGAAGTGTGGGTTTGATTGTATGAGTTTTGGATTTGAATTCCCCCATTGTTGAAGGACATTTGTAGAGTTGTAGTGGAGGAGGAGGAAGAAGAATGGTCGAAGGAATGAAAGAACAACGATGAACTCACATAACACATTTTTGTTGTTGTTTTTTATTTTTTTTATTTTAATCTAAGTTGTGTTTTATTTCATATTTAAAATGTTTTGGATAAATACTAGTAAAAAAGAAAAATAATAAGTTTAAATAGAGGACGTGAAAGAAAATAGAAGAAAGAAGACAAATATCTAGTATTAAAATAGAAAAGGTAAAGTGAAAAGAATAAAACGTATAGCTTACTGGCGGAATATTCCGCCACAAAGTGTAGGAATATCTCTTCTAAGTTTCTGGTACAATATTCCGCCACAAAGTGTGGGTAAATTAAGTTCTAGAAGAAGTTATTGGCGGAAATTTCCGCAAGGAAAGTTACCAGGCATATATTGATTCCGCCCAAGAAATATTCACTTTCTAGCGGAAATTGGCACTTTGTGAGGGTATATTTCCGCCACTAAATAGGCTTTTTATTGTAGTGGTACCCGTAACAAATTTATTGATTGAAAAATTGTTATCTCTATGATCTTTTACAAGGTTTCTTTGTCTTGGAATCTCACTGCATTGTCACCAGGTCATGCAATGACTGATTTTTGTATCTTAATTAAAAACTTTCAATGTGCAAAATCATCTTCCTAAAGCCCCGATCATTACAGAAATTATTTGGAAACATCCCCCTCTCAATTGGGTAAAGTGCAACTCAGATGGTGCTTCAAAAGGTAACTCTGGTCCTTCTGCTTGTGGAGGCATCCTTAAAGACAACGCAAGCTAATGATCTAGGTTGTTTTGCTTCAAATCATAGGGTGTGAGTGATGCTTTCTCTGCTGAGCTTATTGATCTGTTATTGAGAATCCTCATAGCTAGTGTGATTCCATGCTTAGCTAGCTTTTAAGTCTTAGCTATCCATTCCTTGGAAGCTAAGAAACCGATGGGAACAATTGCTTGCAATTTGTGAGAAACATGTAGTTTGTAATCTCTCATACATATAGGGAAGAAAATCATGTTGCAGATAAACTAGTTAGTTTAAGCCTTAATATTAAGGCCAAGTTTAGCATGGGAAAGGCATGTAGGTCTCCCATGGTGGGAAACAAATTTTAACCTTTAGATTACAAAGACCTACCATAAACTATAATAAAGTGTCCACACCATATTCTATCCTCTTTTATCAAAATTATTTTTTAATTTATACATTATTATTATTAAATTAATTATATGTTATTATTAAATTAATTTTATATGCCGAAATTAATCTTTTTTTATCTTTCAAAGATTATATTGTGTATGCAACTTTTAATCTTTATCGATATTATTTTCATTTCTTAATCCTTTTTATTTTATTAGTAATTGTATTTGTTGTTATCTATGAAGCCCCAGGACACGATACTGATACGATACCGATACGCCAATACGTGAAAATTTTTAAAATTCTCAATTCGATACTATCACGATACGTTATTTAAAAATTAAATTTAAAATTAAATATATAAATACACAGTATATAAACATGACTAAAATCAATAATATTAATAATTAAAAGCAGAAAATATCTAGTATTATATCAGAATTTTGGGATAAGCTCAAATTTTTAACAACCTGTTATATAGTAGGACACCATAGTTTTTCTTTTGAAAAGTAAAAAATTATATTGACAAAGGAAAACCACAAGAAGTGCTAAAGTACAAAAAAACATCGGGTACCGGGACGTATCAGACATATCGAGTATTACTTTTTTATTTAAAAATAATGATTTAACCGATACTTTTCCAATATGAGTATCGAGACGTATCAGAAGAGTGTCGGGTATTATTTTTTTATTTAAAAATAATGATTTAACCGATACTTTACCGATACGAGTATCAGGACGTATCGGAAGAGTATCGGTATCGAGTACGTATCGGACACGATACGTAACCACTTTTTGAGTATCGGGGCTTCAGAAGTTGTTACCCTCATTTTTTTATGTATGACCAAATATCAAGAGTAAGGGGAAAATGGAATTCTCCATGTTAATTTATTTTTTATCTGTTCAACTCACTAAATTAACATTTTTAAAGTATGTTTGTTACATATTAGTTGAGAGAAAAATCAACATTTTTAATAGTTTTATTTGTGTTTCTTTAGGTTTTGAAACAATTACTAGTTTAAAAATATATTTTTCTCATTATAATAGAAATTAGTTTATTATTTTAATAATTATTGTAAATGAGAGAGAATATTTAAAAAAGTCACTATTAGGAGGTTCATTCCCCTGCAACTGCTATCGGAGATGGCTGAAACCACTTGATGTCAGAACTGACTAACGAACCATTAGGTGATCCAGTGGGCCGGATACTTATGGTGGGAAAAAAATCACTATTATATAGACAAAAACAAATCAACTTAAAAATGAGATATTAAATTAATAAAATGAGATATTTAGTACAATAAGACTTACTCTTATGTGTGTTTAGTCTCTCAACCTTCTTTATTTATAAGTTCGATTTTTAGATTTTTTTTTCACCTTTGTTATTGTACATATACACTTTGACGTGAAATATATACTACATTAAAATAAAATTTTGGCATATAAAAATTATTTTAATAATAAGATATAATTAATTTAAATTTGTTTATGATAGAATATGGTGTGGACACTTTATTATAGTCTATGATTAGGGATGTCAACGGGGCAGGGAATGTGCGGAGGAAGCTATCCCCGTTCCCCGCCCCGAACTGCTTTCGGGGGAATTTTTGCCTCCATCCCCGTCCCCACGGGGGAATATTTATCTTCATCCCCATCCCCATAGATCCCCACGGTTCCCGCGGGGATTCACGGATATCGAATATTAACAAAAAATTATATTTTTCCGTCAAAATTATGATAGTAATATGACGTTATTTTTTTCTTTTTTATTTAAAAAAACAAATATTTTGCATCTTTCGTTTCAAAAAAAATAAAAACAACACATAAATAATGCATTCGTAATGTATAGCAAAATATGCATAATCATACAAAACCAAATTATCTCTAAACTATTGGTAATTGGTAAATATCCAACCAAAATAAACAAATAAAGTTAGTTTTGACAAAATATTAAGCAATTATTCAAGAAAATCATGACATTGACTCTTCAATTACTTTTTTTTTAAAAAAAAGAATCAACATTTAATTTATAAATTAATAATAATAATAATATTTTTTATATTTGTTTATAGAGAATAATAATAATATATAGTTAAGTATATATAGACGGATTCGGGGAATCCGTGGGGACGGATGCAGCTTCCCCGTTCCCCGCCCCGAACTGTCTGCGGGGGAATTTTTGCCTCCATCCCCATCCCCACGGGGAAAAAATCTTTGTTTCCGGAGCTCCAGACGGGGCAATCCCCGCGGGGATCCGCTCTATCGGATGTAAATTGACATCCCTATCTATGATAGACCTTTGTAATCTAAAGATGAAAATTTGTTTCCCACCATGGGAGACCTACATGTCTTTCTCATGCTAGACTTGGCCTAATATTAATGATAGCTCATGGTTTGATAGTTGCTCTATTATTTTTAGGAATGACCTTGTTAGTACGTAATAAGCTTGGTTTGCTTAATTTTCGAGTTTCTTAACCTTCTAGGAAAGTTGGGTTGATTCCTCCTCCTATACATTTTTATATTATGTTCCTAGAGATTGGTCATTTCGGCTTTCATTCTTTGAAAGTGATAAATATAATTTCAGTAAAATAAAAAAAAAAGAAAGTGATAAATAAGTAATTGGTACAATTAGCTACATATTAAATACTGAATCGAATAGTACAATTAGAAATTACGTAATTAGCGTACCATAAAAAAGGATTGCGTTACAAATATAAAAGACAATACATTTTGAGACAATTCTTATCTAGGACGGATGAAATAAATATATAACCATACAATGGATGCTTGTTTTAAAAGACCATACATAATAACAGCATTGCTTGTTTTAAAAGGAAAGTTAACATGCGTCTAAAAACATATGTTAAAGAAAAAAATATATAAAATGTTTTCTTAAAACTTGTAAATTTAACTTTTTGAAAATTCAATTTTTGTATTATTAAATGGAACTTTCTCTATTAGATAAATTAATATATATGTCATATTGGTTGAAATTAATATGTCTATCTTTAAATTGGTTCAATGATGTTTGACATTTGATGTCAATACTAACCCCAAACTAAATTAAACTGATGGAGAAAGAAAAAAGAATACAAATTAACATACCCTATTTTAAATACTTCCTCCATTTTTTCGAATAATATATAATCAAATTCCTTATTTCAAAAACTTCGTCCATTTTATACAATAATAATTATGAAATACGTCTTCAGTTTCACAACAATCTATTTCACTATTTTACTTAGGTTACTATATAAATGGATGACACAAATACTTTACTAAGTTATCTTTATCATATAAATGGAAAATTAATTTTTCTAATATGTGGAAGATTGCACAGGATAAGAAACAATATATTAAAAATTTAGAAAAACTATAAAAATAGTGGATTAAATTGTTCCTTAGGTTAGAAAATGATGCAGTCAATATTAATAATTTATGTCCATAATTGTAAAAGTCAGTCTTTAATTAATATATTCATTTGGCTTATTCAAAAATAAAAAATAAAATTGGCAAATATTCATTTTGGGGTAATTTAAATATGGGCATGGATTAAATTACACCGGTGTAACATTTGAGTATTGTTACATCGTTCAATAACGGTTTTACGAATACAAATTTTACAACCTCCACCGTTGGATTGAAATTTTATATCATATAGATCATCTATGTTGAGTTTTACAAAAATCTAAAATCGTTTAACATGTTTTTGAGACACATCAAGATTAACGACATTCAATAAAAACGCATAAACCATTAGTGTCAAAATAACATATCAAACGATTTTAGATTTTTGTAAAACTCAACATAGATGATCTATATGATATAAACTTTCAATCCAATGGTGAATTTTGTAAAAATTGTAATTGTTAAAGTGTTATTGAGCGGAGTAACATTACTCAAATGTTACACCGGTGTAATTGATCTCTCCCCTTTAAACATCAATGTTTGTGTTATGTCAAAACTCACCAACCTATGTAAAATAAATTAATTTGGGGACGCAACTATCTAGCTTACCATTTTATTTGTACTAAATTTTCTGTAAAAAATAAAAAAAATAATTTGTACTAAATTTAATTTAAATTTTTTTAGAAATTTGACTATTTGGATAAATTTGCATACTAAGTTAGGGAAATGTTAACGAGCGCTTACAAGGAACTCTTTAAGAACTTTAAATAGTAATTTATATAAAAGTTTGTGCATCAAGTACATTGGAAATTGAACTATAAATTGACCTTTTCAAATAATAATTTCTTAATTTTTGTGTTTAGTATTACGGTGGGTTGTCAGATACACGATGATCCTTCATTATTTTTAAAAGCTAGAGAGTGTAGTTTTGTAAAATCATGATGAATCACTGTAATTATGATACCAAATATAAACAGAATCTTTAAAGAGTGTCTCGAGGCACTCATTAGCAAGACCCATTAAGTTTTGATCAAAATTATGGAAACCAATTAGTCTTTAAAAATGGAAAGAATAAAAAATATCATTTTGATTTTTTAAGAATCAGAAAACTCAATCAAATTAGTCTCTTTTTTTTGGAATTTTTGTTTTAAATAAATTTGGTCCCTATTTAGAAAATATTTGATCAATTATTGATTTTTCATCATTTAATTGGACTCTATAGTTAATAAACTTTAGCAAATCACCATAATTATGAAATTCAAACTCCTACTAGAATAAACTATGATATTTGATTTTACTTGCTTGGTGCACAATACCAAATTATTTTTTTTTTTATGTAGTCAATTGTTTGAAATTTTACACTTAAAATGAATAACTAAAGTGTTCTGGGTTCGAACCCCGACCTCAACATATATAGTGCAATGTCCTTAATTAATCTAAGTTCACAAGGACATACCGAATTAGATTTTAATTATAAATGAAAAATATAATATTAGTTTTTTTACTTGTTTGAATATTTACTCAAGATTTTGATGGGTGGTAAAACTCTCCTTATATTAAAGATTAAAACCAAAGTTGAATCACTATAATATTCTCTCTATAAATATATAGTCCATAGTTCACTCACTAACACACTCAAAGTGCATTATTTCATTTCATTTCTAAATCATTCATGGCAAGCTCAATCCTCATCAAGGTTACTTGCTTTATTGCAATATGCTTATTTTTGGGCAATTCATTAGCCGATCCTTCCGAATTATGTGATAAAATTAGGATGGCTTTTATACCAACATGTTTTCCATACCTTAGAAACCCGGATAAATCTATCCCTCCACCTGCACCATGTTGCAATGCACTTAAAGATATAAACAACGAGATCCCATTTACAGATGAACGTCGAGTGGCATGCAAGTGCATTCAATTCGTAATAACTATCACACCTGGACCTGATCTTCCTGATAGAGCCATTGCCCTCCCCGGCAAGTGTGGTGTCGACTTGCCCTTTCAGCTTAGCCCTTGGGAGGAATGCGACCGGTACATCTCTTACCATCACCAATAGACCTTTTGAAAAGAGTTTAAAAAATTATGCATAATAATGTTGTGTTGTCTATGTTTATGAATATAATTTTTCAAATATTAAATTTTGTTATACAGAAAGATATAGTATATTCAAAGGTTTAGTATGGTTCTTTAAGAATTCTTGTTGGTGTACAAAGGTGATAAATGAATAGAAAAGAGAATATTATTGAATGCTCTGCAATGACAGCTACAAAAGGAGAATAAAAGATGTTTTTAATGACATCAACTACTAGTCTATTTATACACAAAAAACTAGGTCATAAAGACAACACAACAAAATACTAAAATACCCTCAAAATATAAATTACTTCTAACACCATCCCTTAATTTATATTTACACAAAACAGACAACACCAATTCCATCCCTCAAACGGAGAAATTGATCAGTCTTGATAGCCTTTGTCAACACATCTGCCAGCTGCTTCTGGGTGCTACAGTGCACAACTTCAAGCACTCCATTCTGAACCTGATTCCTCAGAAAATGATACTTGGTCTCAATATGCTTGCTTCTCCCATGCAGCACTGGGTTCTTGGCAAGATTGATTGCAGACTTGTTATCAATCATCAGCTTCAGAGGCTTGTTTACTTCAATCTTCAGATTCTGTAGTAAGTTCAGAATCCACACAGCTTGGCATGCAGTCAGAGCGCCTGCAATATATTCAGCTTCACAGGTTGATAGAGCAACAACAGGTTGCTTCTTGGAACACCAAGAGATAGGACCTCCCAGAAATTTAAACAAGTACCCAGAGGTACTTCTTCTATCAACTCTGTCTACACACCAATCAGAGTCTGAATAACTCAGAAGCTCTGATTCAGTCTTTCCTTCAGAGGGGAATAGCACTCCATGCTTCAGAGTCCCCTTGATATACCTCAGAATCCTGACAGCAGCTTGGTAATGGGACCATTTTGGTTTACTCATAAATCTGCTAACCATTCCAACTGCATAGCAAATATCAGGTCTGGTATTACACAAATACCTCAGAGAACCAACCAACTGTTTGAAGGTTGTAACATCCACATCCTCTCCATCAGAATCAGAGTCCAGCTTCTGATTCGTATCAGAAGGTGTGATAGCAATTTTGCAATTTTCCAGCTTAAATCTCTTCTGAAGCTCAAGTTCATACTTCATCTGATGTAAAATGATTCCTTTCTCAGAATACAGAAATTCCATCCCTAGAAAGTAACTCATTTTTCCAAGATCTGTCATCTCAAACTCATTCATCAAAACCTTCTTGAACTTAGCTATCTCTTGTTCAGAACTTCCTGTCAGCAATATGTCATCAACATACAAACATACCAGAATCATATTGCCTTCTGAAGTGTGCTGAACATAAACACCATATTCCAATTCACATTTCTGAAACCCATGCTTTTTGAAAAATGAATCAATCTTCATATTCCAGGCTCGGGGTGCTTGTTTCAATCCATACAAGGCTTTATGTAATCTATACACCATCCCTTCCTGATTCTTTTCCTCAAAACCTGGAGGTTGTGACACATATACCTCTTCTTGTAATGGACCGTTCAGAAATGCAGATTTCACATCTAAATGCATCAGAGGCCAATTCCTGTTAGCAGCTATTTCGATTACCAGTCTAATTGTTTCATGTCTTGCTACAGGTGCAAACACTTCAGAATAATCTAGCCCAGGTTTCTGCAGAAATCCTCTTGCTACTAACCTCGCTTTGTGTTTGCCAATTGATCCATGTGGCTTTAGCTTCTGCTTGAAAACCCATCTGACACTGATGGCTTTCTTGCCTTTTGGAAGTTCTGACAGCTTCCAAGTCTTGTTTCTCTTTATAGCATCAAGTTCTTCTTTCATGGCCTGCAACCAGACTTGCTGCTTAAGAGCCTCTTCTGTACTCACGGGTTCAGAGTCTACTAACATTGCACACTGAATAACTTCTCCCTCAGAGTCTACTTTAGTGTCTTGCAGCATATCAAACTCTGCAAATCTTCTTGGGATGCTTCTGATTCTCTGTGGTCTCTGATCTTGTTCCACAGAATTTCCTTCAGAAGTTGGGATTCCAGAAGTGCTATCTTCAGAAGTTCTTTCTTCAGAAGTTTCACCTTCAGAGGCTTGTGATTCTGAAGTGTGTTCAGAAGCTCCTTCAGGGCCTTGACCTTCAGAGTCACCTTCTGGACCACCTTCAGAATCTCCTTCAGAGTCAGAGCCACCTTCAGAATCTTCTTCAGAGTCTGAATCTCCTTCAAGAATTCTTACATCAGAATTGGATTGGGTTTTGCTCCAATCCCAAGTTTCTAATTCCTTCACAATGACATCTCTGCTGAATTCAATTCTATTAGTCTCTGGACAATAGAGTTTGTACGCACCTGTACTGTGGTACCCCACCAATAACATTACTTTGCTTCTATCATCAACTTTCTGTCTTCTGGCTTCTGGGACATGTTTGTAACATACAGAACCAAATACCTTCAGATGACTAACACTATGCTTATCTCCAGTCCACTTCTGAATAGGAACTATTTCCTTCAGCTTCTTCGTTGGACATCTGTTGAGCACGTAACATGCAGTTGCAACAGCTTCACCCCATAAATTATGAGGAAGCTTCTTCTCTATCAGCATGCTTCTCACTATATCAAGCAAAATGCGATTTCTTCTTTCAGCAAGACCATTGTGTTGAGGAGTACAAGGAGCAGTAACCTCATGCTCAATTCCATTCTCCTCACAGAAAGTTTTGAACTCATTGGAGTTATACTCACCACCACCATCTGTTCTAAGAATCTTCAGAGTCTGGCCACTCTGATTTTGAACCTTCACTTTGAATTTCTTGAATTCAGCAAACACCTCATGTTTGAACTTTATCAGGGATACCCATGTCATTCTAGTGAATTCATCTACAAATGACACAAAGTATTTATTCCCTCCAATTGATGCTACTGGAAATGGACCACACACATCAGAATGTACTACTCCCAAGGCATGTTTTGCTCTTGGAGCTACTGCTGATGTAAATGACAGTCTTGGTTGCTTCCCTTCCATGCACACCTTGCATGACTTCTCAGGTTTCTTGATTGTAGGAATTCCATGTACCAGATTCTTTGATTTCAGATGCTCCAGGCTTCTGAAGTTCAGATGACCAAATCTTCTGTGCCACAGCTCACTATCCTTCTCAACACTTGTTGCACTAAGGCATTCAGAGTCTGAAGTTCTGACATTCACCTTGAATGTCCTGTTCCTTCCCTGTTCTGACTCCATAATCAGCTTCTGATTACGATCATACAGCTTCAGAAGATTGTCCTTCATGGTAACTGAAAAACCTTTCTCAATCAGTTGCCCCACACTCATCAGATTGCTTTTCATGCTAGGTACATACCACACATTCTGAATCAATGCTGCTTTTCCTTTGTTCAGAATAACTCTGACATTTCCCATACCTTCAGCATTGAGGTATTTATCATCAGCACATATGATCTTTGTACTCTTCCCAGAGTCAAAGTCAACCAACCACTTCTTGTTTCCAGTAAGATGGTTTGAACACCCTGTGTCCATATACCACCACTCTGATGAATTCATATCATCAGTTTCAGAAGCCATTAGTAACACAGATTCACCATCAGAGTCATCAGAGCTTCTGGCTATATTTGCTTCTTATGACTTTCTTTCCTTGTTTGACCGGCAATTAGCAGCAAAATGGCCAAACTTCTGACAACAGTAACAATGGATCTTCTTCTTGTCAAATCTCTCCTTTCCCTTCTGATACTTCTGTTTATCAGAGGTTGAAGTTTCTGGCTTCTGAACTCCATCAGATCTTCTCTTGGCTTCTGACCAAGACTGCTTCTGATGCTTCTTTCCAGAGGTTACTTTCAGAGCCTGCTGCTCTACTTCTCTTTCAGAGTTTCTCTCAGTCAGACGCAACTCTTGTGCTTCTAGACTGCTTTGTAGCTCTTCAATTCTCATGGAACTCAGATCCTTGGAATGTTCTATAGCTACCACAATGTAATCAAACTGAGGGGTAAGGGATCTCAATACCTTCTCAATGATTACTTGTTCTGAAAGAGTTTCTCCACAAGCTTTCATCTCATTGGTGATCAGAATCATTCTGGAGATGTACTCAGGGACCTTCTCATTGTTCTTCATGTTGAGATTCTCATACTGCTTTCGTAAGGACTGAAGCTTCACCTTCTTCACTGATGCGTCACCACCATAGCATCTGATCAGTGTGTCCCACGCGGCCTTTGCCGTTTCTGAGTCAGCAATCTTCTCAAACACGTTTTCATCCACACACTGATGGATGTAGAACAGCGCCCTCTGATCTTTCTTCTTCGTATCCTTCTGAGCAAGCTTTTGTGCATCTGTTGCATCTGCTGCTACTGGAACGTAGCCTTCAGTGACAAGTTCAAGCACATCTTGAGCACCGAACAGAACAATCATTTGTTTCATCCAACGATTCCAGTTTTTACCATCAAACACTGGAAGCTTGGTACTCATACCACCGTTTCCGTTCATCTTCAACCTTTGTGCGTTCACTCAAATCTCACTAAACACTCGTGTTTCCCAATCCCGCAGAATCAGAAAATGTGATTCTGTTACAACTTCGTTCAAGATTCAACTCGAATTCAAGAAACAAAATCAATCACACAACGCCTCACGTTTCACTCGTGTTTCCCGTGGATTCGAACCGGAGCTCTAGATACCAATTGTTGGTGCACAAAGGTGATAAATGAATAGAAAAGAGAATATTATTGAATGCTCTGCAATGACGGCTACAAAAGGAGAATAAAAGATGTTTTTAATGACATCAACTACTAGTCTATTTATACACAAAAAACTAGGTCATAAAGACAACACAACAAAATACTAAAATACCCTCAAAATATAAATTACTTCTAACAATTCTTAATTTCAAATTTATTTCTCACGAATCAAATCAAATTAATATATTTTTTTAAAGAAAATGACTATTGTTACGAATCCAAAGAAAACGAAACATGCAAATTGGAAACGAAACATGCGAATTGTTGTTGTCCATCTATTTTTACCAGGGAAATGATTAATAGCACGACATACGGTTGTCGTCGAAAGCACACGACCACTATTTATTGTGATAATAACCATATAATTACTCCTTATCTTAAAAAAAAATTGGGTAAACATTTTGATTTAATTCAAAAAAACAATTTATGGTCTTTAAATATAGAGGGTATTATAGTTGTATTATAACAAGGTTAAATAAATTTTTGGTCTTTAAATATTTTTTGTCATTAGTTTTCATTTTGTTTTTAAGTCAATTTATGTATGTATAAAAATTTCACTCTTAAGGTAAATAAATGGAGTATCCGTCACTCGTACGACACGTGTCAGTTATGTGTCAACAAAAAAACATTTTTTTCCTTTTCCCCTACACTCGTTTAGATCGGTGTCTGATACCTATAAGACACTCGTACTAACATCTCGGATAAGTGCCCCAATTTTTTTTCTTTGTTTCTACTCTCGTTAGACATATTTACAAGGATTAAAAATGTGCCGAAATAATAATGTTGATCAATGAAGGATTAAAGATATTACATTTTGATTACATTTTTTTTAGTGTTTCGATAGTAGATGGATGAATAAAGGTTAAATGTACTATCTTATATTCGCTTTAATTTTTTTTAATAAAAATAGTGTTCAACTTAGATGCATATGTATGTATTTTAATGATATTGGAATTGTATATTTTTTATATTAGCGATGTCGAAGTGTCCGTATTAGAATCTATACTTCATATAATATTTCTACCCACTGAACTAAACTTTGGTGAATTGGAGTATTAGTTTTTTAATTAAAATATTTTTGAAATATCTTATTGAATACAAAACCATTATAATTTACACGGTACTAATACCTCATTGAGTAAAAAAAAAAGGTGTACATAAACATGCTAAAGTAGCGCACATGTATATGTCGTGCATTTCCGACGAATTGACCGTCGTACCATCTAGCATTGCTCTTTTTACCAACATACGGACGTGATTTCTACCAAATATGGACCTTACATTTTTTTTATCTCTTTAAAATATGGACCTTACATTTTTTCTGGCCTATTAAGTACATAGATAGATTGTGCCAAAAAATATTACATAGATAAATTTGTCAACTTCACTTTGCTCATTGCAGGGTAAAGTATTGAGCAGCTTGCATGGATTGCGCTTAATGAATGAATAATACTTCTTGGTTTGTTGTATAACCGAATCCCCATTAGGGATCACTATAATATGTATATTTGGAAAATATCAAATTAAATCAAAATCTACAGTTTCAACTTAAAATATTCCTTCCGGTAAAATAATAACATAGTTACACGTAATTTTATATCCAAACCGTTAATATCAGATTGGATGATTATGATTAAAAACTATATCTTTTGCATTAAAACAGTCTCAGCTTTTGATTTTAGATTGAACGGCTGAGATTGATTAATGTGTCATGCAGTTACAACAAGAAATTTGTTCCTTATACTATCCACGGTGACACTTTCCCGAGTCAGGACTGTCAACTATATTCAATTTTGGTCGTCGGTTGTTCGGACGACTCAGATGAGTAAGTGTCTGACGCAACTGTGTGACGTGGTTACTGTGTTAAATCTAAGTCTCTTTCAACTTGAATTTATTTATTTCAGTTTATCAACTAATGATATAAGATTTATGAGATTGTTTGACGGAATTTACGAAAAATGTTTATGACAAATTGTATTGTTTTTTTTTAAATTATTTTTATAATTGTTCAAATATAACCTATGCAAATAGCTTGTAGTATATTTAAAAATAATTTATCTATATTTTATCTATTGTTATGAAAATAGCTTGTGTAAACTACTCCCTCCGTTTCTTTTTAAGTGTCCGTTTTGAATAGTAACAACAAATTAAGAAAGTTTATTTTTGCACCTTATTTTCCAATTATACTCTAATTTTAATTCACAAATAAAATCCTATTTTTTTGCACACACTTTCTCTTTCCAATGAATTTAATATATTATGTACACACAAAAAAACAAAGTTTAATATGTTATGTATAAAAAAAAAAGATTTAGTTTTCCAAATATATAACATTAATTAGTTTTATTGAAAAAGATATGAGTAATTGACAAATGGTATAATTGAAAAATCGTACCCTTAAAACACAAAATGGACAGTTAAATAGAAACGCTAAATTCGACATTTTTGGACACTTAAAAAGAAACGGAGGGAGTAATATATAAGTACTTACAATGATAAACATTTGTACTATAAATTTTAAATAAGTTATTTATCTACAAACTTAATTATAATGTTGCCAAAAATAAACAAGTGCACGGATAGTCTCATAAGATATAGAAAGAAAAGTATACCATGAAAATATTTAGGCATAGATTTCTCACTAGCTGTGGTATTTGAAAGTTGAGTCGTTACACCTTGCAAAACACTATCTTTTCTACTCGTCGTCTCTTTGTCTCCTAAACCTTCACACTTTTATGAGAAATTACATTGCATTGTTCTTCTTGTCTCTAGACTTGTGAACTTTAGATCATTCAAACTCAAATGTTACCAAACTGAAAATCAGGTGTGCTTGGTAGGAGAGAAAATGAAAAGAGAGAAATAAAAATACGGAAATCAATGCATGTATTTGGACTAAATTTTAGTCCAAATACATGCATTGATTTCCGTGTTTTTATTTCTCTCTTCTCATTTTCTCTCCTGCCAAGCAAAGCCGTAGAGACATAAAAACAAGATCCTCAATAATAAACAACATCAGATAATTAAAACAGAGGAGAATTGTTATTTATTGACATCCATAATGATGGGTCGCCTCATAATAAGCGTGTTCCGAGCCTTACGAAAATATTTAGGCATAAATTTCTCACTAGCTGTGGTATTTGAAAGTTGAGTCGTTACACCTCGCAAAACACTATCTTTTCTACTCGTCGTCTCTTTGTCTCCTAAACCTTCGCACTTTTATGAGAAATCACATTGCATTGTTCTTCTTGTCTCTAGACTTGTGAACTTTAGATCATTCAAACTCAAATGTTACCTAACTGAAAATCATGTAGAGACATAAAAACAAGATCCTCAATAATAAACAACATCAGATAATTAAAATAGAGGACAATTATTATTTATTGATATCCATAATGATGGGTCGCCTCATAATAAGCGTGTTCCGAGCCTTACGAACCATGCACCCAAATCTGGGTGGATACTTTGAAGTTGTTTCCACCTTGTTCTTCTTTTTCTCCTTCTAAAGAAGAATATCAGTTTTTTTAACCTTTCCAACTTACTCCATTTTTTTTTCTTTTCTTTTTTTGAGGTTTTTCTGGAGTTTCCTAGGGTGATTTTACTTCTTTCTCTTCTAGTTTTCCCCGCCAATGTATCTTCTCATGTTTTGGTACTAAAATCAACCATATATTGTACAATCCAGACATATTTTATTGAAACATGAGAAGATACATTGGCGGAGCACATGAGAAGATACATTGGATGATTTATTACTAAAATCACCCATATATTATACAATCCAGACATATCTTCTTTTTCTTTAGATATTTTATTGAAACGCCCTCAAAAGTTTCTCTTCTTCCAGACGCAGGCTGAACACGTTTAACCCAAAAAGACATATTGGAGATGTTTAGGCAACTCCCTCAATTCAGCTATAGATGGCGTTGACATTTCCTTTATTGTTAAGTCACTTGGACCTTTGACACTCAAGTCCGTAACCTTCTTTTGCAATTTCTCAACATGAGATGCTTCCAATTTCCGCACTCACTCTTCAATTTGGAATTAACAATTATTCTTTAAATGTGTAACGCCAGTGATTCACTTCGGGTAGTTTCCTTCACTAATTAAATCTTCTATCGCATCAACCTGATAACATTGAGGGTTTTCGTTCTGATGATACATGACTTCAAATACACATTAAAGATAACATGTTCATCTTGAAACCTCGATATTAATTCACCTAACTCAACATCAATCAATTCTCTACTACTAGCCAAAAAGGGTCTTCTGAATAAAAGTGGTACCGCTGAATCTTCATATATTATAGATTAGATACATACATCACTTATTTAATAAATCAAAAAAGTGAATTATTTTTTACAAAAAGAATTGGAGGGAGCATTTCTTTTTACATCGTTAATTAATAAGTCGATCAAATATGTTTTGACTGACATTTGAGTTTATATTGATATTATTTTAGAGTTAACTTTGTACAATATGACAAACTATTGAAATTGTACTCTATTGATTTTAATAAATGCTTTCACAGTGGATTATATATTCATTCCGAATATTTATTACTCCGTATGAGATATATTTTATGCCTGTGAGCGTTTTTAACAAATTTTTTTTCTCATTTTATGAAGTTTATACCATCATGTAGTAGTGACTAGTGTGACTAGCTAAAGTCGGGAAGTTGATAAGCATTTAAAGTGAGTTCACCCTTTTAATTAGTTATTTTTTCATATATAAAAGCCATAGATTAAATTATTTATCTCTTTAAGAAGTCCAAATTGATTGCCACTCGGACAAACCTATCATTAATTTTGTTAAGGTCAATATAAACATTACAGGATAAATGTTTACTCTCTTCGTCTCAAAATAAATGTTATTATTTGACTGCATGCACTCTTTATATAATCAACTTTGACCATATTTTATTATTAAAATATAAAGATAAATATTAGCATATATGAAATGTCATTAGATTTATTTAGATGAATATTTTTAAAATATCAAATTTTTTCAATTTTTAATATTACATAACTAAAAATACTACTACTACCTCCGTCCCAAATCCCAATATAGACCATTTTCAAAGTTCAAAGTAATTAACTAAATTTTTACAAAAATGCCCATGATTAAATAAAGAGGAGTAAGAGATTATTATTTTTCTCTCTTAATAATTGAAGAAATTTGTTGATAAGAGAATGTATATTATTGATAAATTTAATGCAAAAAACTATAAATTTTTGTGATTTTAAATTTAAAAGAATTATTATATATTAACACATAGTGAATAATAGTCAAAGTCGTACATCAAATAATAAAAAAAGAACAATTATTTTAAAATAGATGAAGTATTTTTTTTAATCTTTCTTGTATAAGAAAGAAAGAAAGAAAAAAACTTCAGCGGAAAGTAGCACCTGCTCCTTTAGATCCCAAAATACCATTTTTTGGAAAGCAGAAACCTGACAAGGATTTTCCAAACCACATGGTTTGTTTACATATATAGAGTGGATGATTGATCCTTTTTACTATTTTTGAACCAATAGGTAAGGTGGTCATTGTATTAGACTTGTCTTGTAGCCTTGTAGCTATCAGTTCAGTAAGCGTCATTAGCAAGCATTAAATGAAACCAATTGACATTTAACAAAATAGTACTCTCTCGGATCCGTTTCTTGTTATAAGAAAAAAAATTAATTTTTATATTCTTAGAATATTTTATATATTTAGACTATATTATGTATCAGATACATCGAATAATCTATAGACTTAGAATATAATTTTTTTCTTATAATAAGAACCTAAGGTAAAACTCTCTTTGTCTCATGTTAAAATAATTAAAATATATATGCTTATTTAAAAAAGTAAAATATAATAGTATGAGGTATAACTGTTTGTATTTTTCTTGAAATAAGTTTAATGAAAAGATATAAAAAGAATTTTTATTGGTTATTGAATATAGGTAAAAGAAGAGAAAGAGGGAAAATAAATTAAACGCAATTTACATTAAATTAAATTTCATTAAAGTAAATAAAAGTAAATCTTAAAAATAATAAAAGATCGTTGTTTTTGCTTATAATTTGGGATAAAAATTGATTTTTTTCTTATAAATTAAGACAAAGCAAGTACCAATCATGCCTTAATTACTTCACATAATTGTACATTTATCAAGTTAATATTATTGTGGTAAATGTTTAGATATTTGATCTTTTACCTATTTGAGTTTGAGTTCAGTCACTTGCATATCGAAAAAAAATAAAAATTAAGCAAGGTTATTCCTTAAAACATGTGTTTCAACTTATAAAATGTGGGTTCAAACATGCCTTTCAACTTATACAAAATGTCTTTGCGGCCATTAAATTTTATCAAAGCTAAATTGCAGTTTTGGCCCCCCAGGTTTCCTAATTGTGCAATTTTGGTCCCCTAGTTTCAAACGTGCGATTTTAACCCCTCATATTTGCCCCCTTTTGCATTTCATGGTCCCTCTTGACTATTTTGACCAAAAAATTGCTAACATGAAATTTTGTTACACATGGCTTGATTATATTGGACAACCTAACAATTTTTTAAAAAAAATAATACGGAAACAATATCATTCAAAAGAAGAGCATTATTTTTGCGATGTCTTAATCTCAACAACGAAAGTAAGGCTAACGTGGATAGAACCCCAGGAGGATTGCTATATGAGCAGTTGGAAGCTTGTACCTACAATACTGCTGCACTTGTAGGGGTTTTTGCTAGATTGAACAATCAGAGTAAGCTTCAATATTATTGGCCATGTACGTTGCATTAGAAAGTGCTTGCTTAGATAATACTATTGCATTTTCAGTATATAATGAAATATAAACAATATACAAGTTTTCTATTTATTTTTTTAAAAAAAAAACTTGTTACGTTGTCCAATATAATCAAGCCACGTATAAACAAATTCCATGTTAACATTTTTTTTTTGTCAAAATAGTCAAGATGGGCCATTAAATGCAAAAGGAGGCAAACGTGGGGGGTTAAAATCGCACGTTTGAAACTAAGGGGGCCAAAATCGCACAATTAAAAAACCTGGGAGGCCAAAACTGCAATTTAGTCTTTTATCAATAGTGGATACTTTTCATTTCTCATAATTCAATAGGAACCCAAATTTTGCCATGTTATATTTATTCTTGAGAATTTTTTAAGTTACATTGGAACCAATCAAAATTAAATTACCCAAAACTTCATAGATACTGCTTAAACTCCTCACCACTATATCAAAACTAATACAATAGCTTTTATTCTTAAGATTTTGATTGGTGGAAAAACTTTCCCACACAATAAATGTTAAACATTGGAACCAAAGTTGAATTGGTCACGTATTCTCTATATAAACAGTCCTTAACTAGGCACGTACCATAACACAATCATCACATCTACATTCATTCACACACTTGAAGTGCAATATATATTTCCTCTCTCAAATTTTCCAAATCTATCATGGCTAGCTCAATGCTTGTCAAAGTTACTTTCTTGGCTATGATATGTTTGGTTTTGTGCATTCCTTTGGCCAATGGTGCCCTTTCATGTGGTCAGATACAACTTACCATAGCACCATGCATTGGGTACCTTAGGAGTGGAGGCCCATCTGTCCCAGCACCATGTTGCAATGGAGTTAGGAGTGTTTATAGCCAAGCCAAATCTGTCCTTGATCGTCAAAATGTTTGTAGATGCGTCAAATCTACTGTTTACAGCTTACCCGGAATCAATTTTTCTGCCCTTGCCGGCGTTCCTCCTAAGTGTGGTGTCAATTTGCCTTACAAGATTGGCCCCTCCATCAACTGCAACACGTACTTCTCTAACCATTAAATTATCCCTCACTTTTTCTTATATATATAAATATTACAAGAGGAACTAGAAACATTTTTAAACTTAACAACGTGAGCTTTTTCATGAATAATAAGTAATATATTTGTATAGAAAATTAATGTTAATTTCACTTTACTCATTGCAGGATCCCTTAATTGCGTCAACAAATTGCAGGGTCACTTGATGAGAAACTCGTGAGGCTTCCGCTTGATGAATAAATAATACTACTTGGTTTGTGGCAATAACCAAGACATATATAATAAAGAAGATTATGGCTTAATTTCTCCTATTGTAATCGAATCACAATTAGGGATCACTATAGTATTATGCATTTCATTATTAATCTTTATAAATAAAATCTATGACGTTCCGGTTAAAAACATTTTATTGTGATTGTTTTTAATGATGAAAGATTAATCATAAGTATAAGACATACAAATGGCAAAAAAAATATAACACTGTAAAAAAATACAGTACGACTTCACCAAAACAAAATAATACCATCCTACTTCATCTCCTTCCCAAAAAACCAAAACCCGAGTGGAACATTGTTGAATTGAAGTAGAACAAAACCATATATCTCACTGATAATCACCCTTGTCAAACCAAACTCTTCCAGACTAAATGTAAATGACATCAACCAAATACATTCCACAAAGATCTCTGAAAACTGCGATCCACCAAAGAAATCGTCTCGGCGGAGACTCTAGAAAAATATCGGCAGAGGAAAAGATTTCGACATAGAGAAACCATTCCATTGTGATATTTAATTTGAATCAATATTTTTTCGTCTGCAACACTTACATAAATAGTACACACTAACTACTTTTCTCATTTGAAATTTGTTTAAGAAATGGAGGGTAATTGAATCAAAGTCGAAGATATGGAGGTATCATATATGAAAGTTATGAGTCTCACTCTCAATCTTCAAACTTTGCACCGTCATTGTCATCTGGTTGTTAGGGAAGAAGATGACATATTTGACACTGAAATGCAGAACTGATGTTAAAAATATTAATTTATGTTTAATGGTATGATGTTGGGTTTTGTAATGTCTATGGTTATGTAATGAGTTAGCTTAATTTATGAAAAATTAAGTTTGGGTTTTATCTTTGAGTTCAAGTTGACATAAGGTTTAATGTTAATATAAGTTTGAGAAAAGTTGTAACAATATATTACGGTTAAAGTATAGCAATAACAGTGAGTTTATTTTCAAATAAGGTATACAAAAAGCATGAGAATAAGTCGCAATAGCATGAGTTACTAGAGTGACATAATTAAACTAAGACTAGATTGACTAAAAATATAATAAAAAAGTGTAGAGACTAAAAGTTGAAACTCAAGTAAAAATAGGGATTAAAAACATATTTAATTAAACACAGTTGACATTCTATCTATCGTCCTATGTGGTATCTTCCGTTAGCCTAATCGGTAATCATCAAAATTTGACGGTGAGAACTAAAAATACAAAAGGCTAAAACTACATGGAATAAAAATCAAAACTCATATAAAAATAGAGATTAAAAATATATTTAACTCTTTTGATAAATGCTTTCACAATGGATAATATTCATTCAGAATGTTTATTATGAGATACTATTTTTATATGCCTGTGAGCGTTTTTAAAATGGATTTTTTTTCTCATCTTATAAAGTTTATACCACCATGTAATAGTGACTAGCTAAATTCGGGAATTGAATTTTTTCATATATAAGAGCCATAAATTAAATTATTTACCTCTTTAAGAAGTTCAAATTGTTTTCCATTTGGACCAACCTATCATTAATTTTGTTAAGATCAATATAAACATTACGGTATAAATGTTTACTCTCTCCGTTCCAAAATAATTGTTATTATTTAGCTGTGTACATTATTCATATAATTTATTTTGACCATATTTTATTATTAAAATATAAAGTTAAATATTATCATATAAGATGTTATTTAGATTTATCTCGATAATTATTTTCAAAATATATCAAATTTTCGTAATTTTTAATACTACATAACTAATTAAAGATACAAATAGTCAAAGTCGTGAATAGGAATGTGTGTAGTAGTCAAAAGAGACAATTATTTTTGTATGGATGGAGTATTTTTAGAGTTTAATTGTTGTGCACTGTCAGTGTAAAGTTATTTTACACATGCAGCCAATAAGAGTGATTTAAACTTCCATGTCATATAAAGATAGTGGGGTGAAGTGGGGTGATGTGGCGGAATACATGGTTGTTATTGGTTGACAGTGTAAAATTATTTTATACTGTCGGTGCATACAAATTAAATCCATATTTTTAGGCTCGTTTAGATTATTTTATTTTTGAGCTTTTACAAAACAATTTATTCAAATAAATAAAGTTTTATGTAAATTTATACGTTCTCACTAACAAAAATTGTACTTTTATAAGCTATTTTACTATAAACTATCTCAAAAAACTTATAAAAATACAAAAAATTATTTATTTGCATAAAGTGTTTTGCATAAGTTCAAAATTAAACTAATTCAAACAGGTCCTTAACATAGCTTCTTTTTATTTAAAATAAATAAATAAATACTTCAGCGGAAAGTAGCTCCTGCTCCTTAAGATCCCAAAGAACCATTTTTTGGAAAGCATATACCTGACAAGGATTTTCCAAACCACATGCATGGTTTACATATATAGAAACTAGACGCCGCCCCGTGCGTTGCACGGGTTTGACGGAACACCATATATATGCCAATCATGGTCATTGTCAATCATGGTTGTTGTTTGAAATAAAAGGATTTAATTTGATAGGGAAGATTTAATCACAGAATACTTGGTGAAAAATACCAAGAGCGGTTGAGATAAAGGAAACAAAACACTTCATTGATCTTTGTTTTCTACACTTCAGAATATTAAAGGAAAATCAAGTTGTTCATTTACTAATATTACTCCATGTTCCCGTGGTGGCTAAAAATTCATTCATTGAAAAATTCATTTGAATAATAAAGGAAAATCAAGTTTGTTCATGCATCATTAGTCCACACTATTGATTCGTGAGCAAAGTGGCAATAGTTGATGATTTTAAATATATTGCAAATTACAAATTGCTGTTTGTTTTATGATTCATCACACAATCAAAGAAACACATAAAACACAAAGTGTGATCATTACAAAACATTCGGTGAACATAAACATAGATGAATTCAAAATCCAAGTAGAAACCAAAATAGATAAAAGAATGGAAACATCAAGACATAGGTAAGTTCAAAATACATAAAGATGGAAAACATCAAAAGACAGAGAGAACAGCCACCACCAAGATAATCACTTGACCAAACATAATTATGCTTGACAAATAGAACAGCCACCACCAAGACAATCACTCGGCATCCTCGATATTCACACATGGCATTTTGGTATCCTTTGCAATTGCAACATAATCCAACAGTCTTGGTTGCATAAGCCTGAACTGGATTAGTGATAACAATATCTTCACTTGGTGTGAAGGGGGACTGCACTACATCGTCATTGGTTGAACCATCTCCTTCAACAGCATCCTGAATTTACATGTTATGAAACAATTAAGCATGTCAAATAATTAAGAAACTTATCATCCAAGCTGTGAATTAGCAATAACAATCAGTCACTGATAAAACAAATACAGTGCATATAATATTAATAGGACACAATATAATGTAATTTGAGATAGAAATTGTGCCATCCTATAGTTGCACTCAAGCTTTAGCTAATCTTCCACAAACTCGTGAGTTTTCTTGTAGTTTGAGAACTGGTACAATATCATTGCATTCTCGAATCTGCTACACTATAAATTAGTAGAGTGTGAGTAGAAATGCATTGAGAGCCTACTGGCCTAGTCTTTATAATACATAAAGTTTGGACAATGCAAGTGAAAGAAAAGAGAAAGAAATAAAGCTTACCTTTGATAATGATAGTGGTGCCATTTTAAGGTTTAATTTTTGTGTTGAGCTTGATGCAGACCCAATCATCATTTCTTCAAAAACTCTACCAGCAATCTCAAAGTGTTTTGAATTAACACAACATGATATAACTGATTCGAACATTTGAAGATCGGGACCAAGTCCAGCAGCCTTCTTACTTGAGTACCAAGCTAACATGGTATCAACATTCCCTGACTTGGAAAATGGTGAAATGAAGTCATTATAACATGTTTATATTCTTGCTAATATATAGTTTTGCTTATCTATGTTTAAATCAAGTTGTGTATCAGTATCATGACATTGAAAAAGGTTTTTCAAAACACTAACAAAACATGATTTAAGATACATCAGAGTATAAAAATTTCGTATCTAAACTATCAAATAAGCTTCATAGTTATAACTTATAAGCCTTTTAGCATCAGGATAGCCAAGTATGAATTCAAAATTAGAATATTGATAATTTATTCACATGAAAAAGTGTGACATTTATCTACTGAAATGTTAATAAAAAAGAATTCCCACCATGGACTCTTGATACTCTAAGATGCAACACATTGGTGAAAATAAGAAGAGTATATTAACAGAGCTAAGGTTCTATATCTGATATTACCATCAATTACCTTGAACTCAAAGATAGAGGAAGAAATAGGTTGGCACTTTCAACTATTGAAACATGGATAAGAGAGCTTTCTCGATATTAATGGTAAGTAAAAACTTAAGATGTTTCCACCATGTCAGTGCTTTGACTATTGTATAGTGTGCCACAAATATCATTATCATATATACATCTTCAACACATGAGCACACAGAAAATAATAATTATGAAACGTAATGCACAAATTTAGAATGAGATCAACCTTTGGAGATAATTTTCCAGAAGCATCAAATTTCCTCATCCTCTACATATCAGGAGAAAAAACAAATGAGCAACTATGCTATAATTTTTATAGTCATCTGCAGAATGAGAAGATCAGTATTGATGTCTCCATATTTCATCTGGGTCCTCTAGAAGGTCTAGCAGCATCTTTCTGAGAGCTCCTGCCCTCGAGCCTAACTCAACCTAGCACGTTGGCAGAAAGCAAATAAAATCAGTTGTTTTCTGCCAGAGCCTAACTCAACTTAAGTGAGAAAAATTCAAAAGATAATACCAAAGTCTGTTTGCTAATAAGGAGTTGCTCCAAATTTCTTTCTGCTTTTATCAACAAACCCGAGGAAACATTTCCAGTCTCCCGTTTGACCCTTCATGCCTTTCCTTTATGACAACTTTACAATATCAACCAGCACCTACGCACATGAAAGTATTAATTTGCTGGGATTGAGTAAGAAGGACAGAAAAACCAAAGACTAACAAAAGTGAGTTTCATTCATCTGAACCAGTAGGTGTATCCATAAAAAATCTCATAACAAATCAATATAAATGTAAGAAACAATTATTCAATCCTTATACTTGGACATACATACACCACTTTAACTTCATCAATAGTAAATAAATACAGTAGCTTAAGACAGCGCAAGAAAGGAATTTTAGATGCAATTCGAATTTTAATTCATAGTGGACCATCTCTAAACCTCTATGGTGATCCAAAACACTGTAATAAATCAAAATAATTACAGTTATACAATAACAACCATATAAAAAAAAACAAAAAAATGTAAAATTCAATTTGAGTATAAGCTAATCACAGCATATTACATTACATGTTTCAGATAACATCAAAAATAGAGAATCAACATGTTAATCATACTTCCAAAGCAATTATGTTTACCAATGGAAAATGTCAAAAATAAATTGTTTGCTTATGGAAAAATGATAGAACTATTCATGCTCAAATAAAACAATTGGTTACATGCAGAAAGCGGTACATATTGGAATCACATTAAAAAGTTAATCTCCCTGAAATCCTATATACATGCTTAATTAAAAGGATTGCATAAACAAACCAATACCACAGTTCATTGAGAAAAGAAATTTATTAACTTACCCCTGTTCTTTGTTGATTCAAACCTCCGGTTGTTGCAATTAACAAATATCGATCGTGGTGAGTTTTGCTATCGGCCTCCGCAAGAATTAGAAATATAAATAAATAAACACAATTCAATTGAACATCAATCAAAAGCAATTCAATATACTAATCATATATGCATAAACATCATCATATATCATAAGAGAAACACAAAATGAAACAAAAATAAAATTCACAATTTCTTAATCAGTATCATTATCATAAATCAGATCAATCAAAGTAATTAAAATTAGAGGATTGATGAAACAAATTACCAACTTTCAATTCAGCAAGCTCTCTTGTCAAACCTTCATTCAATTCAGCGAAAAAACTCCGTATGCGGCGAACTGAATCAAAAACAAATCAAATTGTCAATCAATAACAGTGACACATTTGAATGTGAAAAAAGAAGAAGCATGCTATAGTATAAACCAATCTCTAAAAAATAAAATCATTCAAAAAGAATATCAAGCTCATAAAATTATAAACCAACCTCATAAAATCCAACGGAAAAAAATCTCGATCTGCGACGAATCAAATTGAAAAAAAAAACATAAATGGCGATTTATCATCTAATTAGCACCGAAACAACATAAATACAAAATTGAAATAAAATCCCTAAAAACCTAATTCCATCAAAATAAAAAAGTAAATCAATAATCAAAACATGCATGCAAATGTGAAATTGGGATCTGAAATTGAGAAAACAAAAAAGAAAAGAGAAAAATGGACTACAAATAAGCATACATGTACTTGAAGTTCTTGTTGACTATGTTGATACTTAGAAATCACCACACCATTAGATTCAAGTTGTTCCCACATCCTGCTACCAAAATAGAAACAACAGAAAACTCCAAAATCAAAATCAGATTATAAAGTTCAAATTTTTAATCAGAAATAAAACACCTCATAAGAGTCAAATTGGTATCCCATTTTATTCGAAAAAAGGTGATTCTGGTGTTGGTGGTGGAGGTTGCGATGGATGTGGCGGTGGAGGATGAAATGGCGAGGGCGGAGAGAGAAAAGTAGGGACAGAGAGAGGTAGCACGAGAGAGAGAGAGAGAGAGAGAGAGAGAGAGAAAGAGATAGGTACCGATGGTGTGGATGGCTTCGGCCGGAGAGGGCGGCGGCGATAGGTGCTTCGTGAGAGTGAGGGAAACAGAGAAAGAGGGTGAGGACGAGAGAGAGAGAGAGAGAGAGAGAGAGAGAGAGAGAGATGAGTGATTGAGTGAGAAGATGAGAGAACATGCAGCAGAGAGAGTATGTGAAGATGAGACAAAGAGTGAGAGGAATAATAAAAGAATGTTACACAAGTGTCATAGCTAATTGTTTGCATGTTGGACAATTGTCATGCCATAGTGCAAGAATTCAGGCATTCAAAGCACACAAGTGTTGGAGAGTAATGGAGTGAACGTGGGAGAGGAGAATTGGAGGATAGGAGAAGGATGACATAATGGATTGCATCATCCATTAGGGTTGCAAAACCCCAAGTAGGGTTTCAAGTTCTACCTTTAGTATTTTTAAAGATTATAGAGTGGATTATTGGAGATAGAATACTCTTCATTTATGATTCTCTCTATTTCCTTCATTTGAAGAGATAAAAACACAAAAAAACAAAAAAAATGTAAAATAAAATATAAAATAATCAATAATGGTAGGTCTTATATTTCTTTTTTTGTATTTATCTCTCTCCAAAATAGTATTGCCCATTTATTTTAAGAAATAGAGAGATCCTTACTGGGATTATTGATCATTTTTGCGAAATTTGAACCAATAGGTAAGGTGCTCAATGTATTAGCCTTGTCTTGTAGCCTTGTAGGTATATCAGTTCAGTAAGCGTCATTAGCATGCACTAAATGAAACCAATTGATATTTAACAAAATATCGAATCGGTTCGGTTCTTATTATTTGAAAAATTTATTTTTAAATTTATAGAATATTTTATATATTTTGATTATATTATGAATTAGATACATCATATATTCTATGAATTCAGAAAGCAAATTTTTTTTTATAATAAGAATCGGAGGTAGTACTCTCTTCATCTCAAATTATAATAATAAATAATTATACTCCATTTGATCTTTTTTATAAGAGACAATTCACTTTTTAGATTCATTCAATAATTGATGTATTTAGTCTATATTATAGCTTAAAAAAGGATCTGATGGAGTACTTATTATAAGAAAGTAAAATATAATAATTTGAGGTATGATCTTTTGTATTTTTCTTAAAATAAATTAATGAGAAGATGTAAAAAGAATTTATTGGTTATTGAATGGGAAAAAGAAGAGAGAGAATAAATTTAACGCAATTTGCATTAAATTTCATAAAAATAAATCTTACAAATGATAAAAGTTAGTTGATTTTGCTTATAATTTTAGATAAAAAAAATAATTTTTTTTTACATATTAAGACAGATGAATTACCGATCATAACTTAATTACTTCACATAATTGTACTTTTATCGAGTTAGTGTTGTGGTAAATGTTTAGATCTTTTTTTTTTGACACAAAATGTTTAAATCTTTTAAGTATTTGATTTTGAGTTATTCCTTAAAACATTAAAAAATGTGGGTTCAAAACATGCCTTTCAACTTAAAAAATAAATGTCTTTGCATCCATTAAATTTTATCAATAATGGATACTTTTCATTTCTCGTAATAATTCAATAGGAATCCAAATTTTTGCCATGTTATATTTTTTCATGAGATTATTTTATGTTACATTGGAGCTGATAAGAGTTGAATAAAAAATTTCCTATATACTTCTCAAAACTCTCACTAGTAAATCAAAAATAGTGGCTTTGTTAAACATTAATTAGAACCAGAGTTGAATGATGACACATACTCTACCCCTTCATAATTTGGAGGTATTTACCCATCAATCAATGAAAATAAGCCACGTAAGTAGATTTGTATATGGTACCCACAACTAACTTATAACAAACTTGTGATGACCACATATAAATCTATTTATGTGGTTCGTTCTCATTGGTTGATGGATAAATATCTCAATTTATGAAAGGGTAATTTAGAAAAACCAGATTATATATTCCCTGTATAAATAGTCCTTAGCTAGGCACCATAACACAATCATCATTCCACTTTCATTTACACACTTAAAGTGCTATAATATTTCCTCTCTCAAATTTTCCAAATCTATCATGGCTAGCTCAATGCCCGTCAAAGTTCCTTTATTGGCTATGATATGTTTGGTTTTGTGCATTCCCATGGCCAACGGTGCCCTTTCATGTGGTCAGATACAACTTACCATAGCACCATGCCTTGGGTACATTAGGAGTGGAGGCCCATCTGTCCCAGCACCATGTTGCAATGGAGTTAGGAGTGTTCTTAACCAATCCAAATCTACCCTTGATCGTCAAGGTGTTTGTAGTTGTCTCAAATCTACAGTATGGAGCATACCTGGAATCAATCTACCTGCCCTTGCTAGCATCCCTCCTAAGTGTGGTGTCAATTTGCCTTACAAGATTGGCCCCTCCCTTAACTGCAACACGTACTTCTCTAACCATAAATTAACCCTCTCTTTTTATGCATAATAAGTAGTATATTTAATTTGTATAGAAAATTAATGTTAATTTCACTTTAATCATTGCAGGGTCCCCTAATTACGTCAACAAATTGCAGGGTCACTCAATGAGAAACTCGTGAGGCTAGCACTTGATGAATAAATAATAAATTAATAATACTTGGTTTGTGGTAATCACCAAGACAGAATAAAGAGGAAGATGGCTTAATTTCTCCTATTGTAATCGAATCCCAATTAGGGATCACTATAGTACTTGGTTCCATATATGCATTTCATTATTAATTATAAATAAAAGCTATGACGTTCCGGTTGTGACATTTTTTTTTAATCAGCAATATGTTATGACCATCAAGGATCAATTAAAATTATAAGACATACAAATGGCGAGAAAAATATAATATTGTAAGAAAAAATGCAGTACAACTTCATCAAAACAAAACAAAACAATGTCATTTGAAATTTAAACAATGATATAATACCATCCTATTCCAACTCCATTTTCTACCCAAAAAAAAAAAAAAAAACCGAGCGGAACATTGTTGAATTCAAGTAGAACAAAAAACCATATATCTCACTGATAAACACCCTTGTCAGAGGAAAAGATTTCGACATAGAGAAACCATTCCATTGTGACATTTTATTTGAAGCAATATTTTATGGTTTGCAACACTTACATAAATAGTACATACTAACTACTTATGCTATATCAAGTGTTTCTTATTTTGAGTTAGTTACACTTAAGATTTTGCATCCACTTATCATAAATTAAATTACTAATGCGAGTTCTTGATTGACATATTGAACTAGGTTATGAAAATGGATAGATCAATTTATCATAAATAATAAGTTGGAAATAATTAAATTCATTACTAAGTAATTCTCTATCATCAAATACATGCCCAATTTTAAAGTTAGGGATTTGACCCAATATGGCACTTCATTTCAATTTTTGTTATAAAAGAAGATAAAATTTGGTTTAGAAATTGCTACATATACCTCCTATTTTAATTGGTGAACACTCTGGTACACATCTTATTTGGATACGTATTGGTACATTGTTGAGGTGTATAATTGTAATAGATTCATAATATTTGAAATAGAATAAAAAAAAATTACAGAAATTTAAAATAGAATAATTGATAAGCACAATTTGTGAATCCATCACAATTGTCCATATTAACAAATGTCCGATATACATTAAATAAAATCTGTACCGAAAAATTCACCATATTAATTTTATTTCTTCAATCAGATAGTTCCTTGGCCCATTCTTTCCCTACATCCATAGGGACTCAGGTGCACTCTCAGTGGTGATGTGGCCAGTGGCGACTATGCCGTACGGCATGCCTGGGCACGTGCCCGGGCTGCCCCTTTTATATTTATTTATTATTTTATTTTTTTAAAATTAATAAAACAAACCTGAGAAGTAAGAAGGGAAAAAACAAATCGCGTAAAACTCAGTCACGCTGCCCAGTCTCACCGCTCGCTCTCACCTCTCTCTCTCTCTCGATCTCCGACTCCGACCACCACTTCCAGTCTCTCTCGCCGGCGACGGCGGCGAGTCACCAGTGAACCACCGCTCGCTCTGACCCTCTCTCCATCCGCCGCACAACTGCTCTCCATCTCTCTCACTCTCGCTGCCGATTCGATTCGAGGTAAGCACATTCTCAAATTCTATTTTATGTTTCTGTTTGTAGAATTTAGAATTTTGATGGTTGATTTCATAGACAAACCATTGTTAAGCTATTTTGATTGTTAAGTGATTATATAAATAAGCTATTTTGATTGTTAAGTGATTATATAAATAAGCTGTTTTGATTGTTAAGTGATTTCATATGGGTCTTGCTGTTTGTTCATAGTCAACTGTCAAGTGATCAAAGAACCAATCCTTTAAGTGACTTTTGTTTTCAAATAAGAAGTACTTTTGTAGGTTGTTAAATGAATAGTTAGCATTTTGTTTGGTGATGTTAATCATGGGAGCTAGATGAACTCAAACAACCAAATCATTTTTATCTCTTTAAATGTAGCTGTTGCGTTTTTGTTCTTCTGCTGTCCTAATGTAGCAGAGTGTGTGTGTTGTATTTCTTTTGTTTGGGTATTGGTTTGTAGTAGGCGCCACATTATTATTGTATTCGGAAATTGGATTGATAATATTTCCTTCAAAATTGTGCCCAGGCTCTCCAACATTCCTGGAGTCGCCACTGGATGTGGCACACAACATGTGGTGGACAATGAGTGGATGGCATGACGCTGACGGGAACAATGTGTGGATGGCGCGCAGACTTCCGGCGGTGGCGCGTGCGGGTGCATGAGTTGAAGTTTGGCCGCGAAATTTTGTATTCTGACGTTTTTGGATCTCCTGAACACCATGGTACAAAATGACCGTAAAGTAGAGTTTTGAGGGTGGTAGTTCTCTTGCACTAAGTTACCCCAAGAAAACTCAAACTTTCCGTTGATTCTCTCACGCAAACTCAACTCCGAATTTGGAACTGATGCCAAGATGGGTCAGGAGTCAAGAGAGAATCCACTCTCTATAGAAAACACACACTTTGTTTGATTACTAATGCTTGAATAATACAAGTACACATTGTGAGCTCCTATTTATACAGTGGCGGAGCTAGGCTCCAATGTTGGGGGGGCCGCGACGGAGTTTGAATTTTTTTTCTAAGGAGTAAAGATGCATAAATAGTTAATTTTTGTGTATCTTAATAACATATCAAATGAAAGAAAAACTAAAGCAAGAAAACACTTAAAGTTCACATATTTATTCAAAATCAAGAGAAACTCAAAAAATTATAAACATAAGATTATTTTTACTTAATTAAACTTAGACACGTAGTTACCAAAGCATTGATTTGGAGAATTTTTTTTATCAAAAATAAATAAATTCAATCAAAAAAAGATAAATATGCATAGCCAAAACTATTATTTCATAATTTATTGTGGTAAACTAATGACTATAGGCAAACTTGCATCATTGCATTTCAAAAAACCACAAAATGCAGCCTCCAGGATTTGAACTCATAACATTTATCTCACTAAAGTGTTGGCTTACCAACTCAGCTGTAGGCAATCTGTTGATTATTGCGCGCGCTAATATATTTATACAATAATGTTTAATAAAAATATTTATATATAATATATACCTATTAAAAATGAAAATTTTGGGGCGGGCCGCGGCCCTTCCCGACCCACACATAGCTCCGCCCCTGTATTTATAGAAGAAGAGAAACTACAATGGCATACATGCACGAGACAAATATTACAAGAGGAACATGCAACAAGACAAGTGTTCAAATAAACATTACAAGTGTACTACATGCAAAGCTACATGCACGATATTATGGATAGATCAAATTTACAAGTGTTCGAACAATATTACAAATATGCTACATGTAAGACTAGATAGATATTTATGGATGAATCATATAAGGGATGAGCTTCGACCAAAATATACATGCCATAATTTTTGGGCCTCGATCATTCACTATGACTGTTACTAAAAACAAATTCTGATCTTAGTTATACGTGTAAATATATATATTGAAACAGAGTGATGATTGTTTTTTAATTTGGTACCGGCAGGTTCTGATTGTCTTGGAGGTACATGTCATGGGTCATTAGCAAGTATTATCAATTTTCCAACTATTCGGTAAAGGGTCGTAGTACTTTCTTAATCGTGATTATGATCTTAATTTGTTACCCGATCGAGTGGCCCTACTATTATTATTATTATTATTATTATTATTATTATTATTATTATTATTATTATTATTATTATTATTATTATCACAACAAAGTTTGGACCTCTAAACCACCGACTTCTGACTTTATTCTAAAATTTGATTATACCATTTTGAAGACTCTTATATGTTTTTAAATCTGAATGTATGTAAAAAAAATTGTTAGGGATAGAGTTGGGAGGATAACCCGAAACTATTGAATTCGAATGTAAAAAAAAAATGATGTAGTTACTATCTAAAAATTAATTATTTGATCAGTAATTTTTATTTTTCATAAATTAATGAAGTGATTATGTTATATTCAAGTTACTAACGAACTTCAGTTAAGGATTAATCAGTTGTTTGAGAAAATACGAATTTAAATTTTAACTAAATCAATTTTGAACTAGTCTTTATTTATATTTATCTTAGTTGAACTTCAAATTACTAAGTCTTCTTTTCTTCAAAACCACTAAAAACATAGCTATCCGATTGTATGCCCGGTTGTATATTTATTCATTATTGAGATTTTGATAGGCATAAAAACTCTCCTCACTTAGAAAATCTTATACCTTGGATCCAAAATCTCTATAAATAGTCCTTAACTATGAACATAACAGAATCATTCACCTCCACACTCTCATTCTCACATTTGAAGTGCATTTCATCTTCCAAATTTTCAAAACCAATCATGCTTAGCTCAATGCTTGCCAAAATTACTTGCTTGGTTGTGATATGCCTGGTTATGGGCATTCCCTTAGCCAATTCTGACCTTTCATGTGGTCAGGTGTTATCCAGCATATCAACATGCTTTGAGTACCTTAGGAATTAAGGTTTCCCTGCACCTTGGCTCTGTTTGATAAAAAATAGCGAATAATTGATAAGCTAGCTTATAGCGGATAGCTTATAAGCTAGCTTTTAGCTTATAGCGAATAAGCTAGCTGATTGAATTTGTAGTGTTTGGTAAAATTAGCGGTTTGACTAGCTTATAAGTTTGAAATGACATAAAAATGATATGTTTAATTAATATTTAATTCTTTTCAAGTAAGATGATATGGGTAAAATTGGAAGAAAAGATAATAAGCTATAAGCTATAAGCTCATAAGCTACTTGAAATAGCATTTGGAAAATAAGCTATAAGCTAATAAAATAAGCTATAAACTCTTTTTTAAAAACTGTTACCAAACAGAGCTTTTAGCTTATAAGCTAATTAAAAGCTATAAGCTATAAGCTACCTTATTTGGTTTACCAAACAGAGCCCTTGTTGCAATGGGATTAGGAGTTTGAATGACCAAGCAAAAACTATTATCGATCGTCAAAGTATTTGCTGGTGCATCCAATCTAGTATATTCACCTTATTTCCCGGACCAATTCTTTCTGCATTTCCACCTGATAACTTTCGTACCATGTGTGGTGTCAACTGGTTCCTTGAGATTAGTGTCAACACGGACTGCAACATGTACATATTTCTAAATAAACTCTCTCTTTATATACTCTAACTTTATATTTGGTTATTAAATACCCTAAATTAATTAATTTCTTACAAATAACTTAAAGATTGTTTTTCTTTTTATAAAATTGAAAATTTTAATCTTATGCCTTAAATGTAGTTTTTTCTCTCCAAATTTCACAATTGTTTTAGCTCGGCTTCAACCTCCGACTTCTCTCTTATATGTGTTAGTTTTTAACGACTATTGTCATTTCATCATATCTAAAAAAATATATATCAATATTAAGCTCAAAAAAGTGTTTGACTCTTAAGAAAATTGGTTGTTATTTGTTGAGATTGTAAATATTTTTACACCGCTAAATGGTAATATATCAATATTAAGCTCAAAAAAGCTAGGCAAAATTATATTAGTAAAGAGTTTTATATCTTATTTATTTGTAATAAGTTTGTTCATTATCTTTTTTTCTTTCAAATTAATCCTTTATCTTGATAAATATGGAGAGATTAATCTTTAATCTTATTTATTTGCAACACAATCGTCATTTTATTTTTTTTCATGCAAGTCTTTATCAGTGCACGTTTATGAAGATAAAATAAAGAATTTTTAATATAATTTTGCCAAAAAAATATAAGAGTGACTAAATCATTTGTAAACTTTTCATATCTTTGTTTTTTATAATATGAACTTTTCATGCATAATATTCTTGTAATTAAGAAAAGCTAATATCAAATTCACTTTACTCATTGCAGGGTAAATTAAAATGACACTGAGCAGCTTGCAAGTGCGCACTTGGTTTGTGGAGATAAGTTGATAACCAAGAAAAAATAAATAAAGTACTATAATTTATAAATTACAAGAGTGACTATATGTACTATACATCTCGATAATAATTTAAATAAAATATATACAATGTTTCGGCTCAAAATATTTATTACCACTATGACATTTGAATTCTCTATCATCTCTCATATGATTCTTACTTATTTATTTATTTTCGGCGGCCTAATTCATATCTTGTGATTTTTAGAAAACAAGCTTCTCAAAAAAAACTTTATATGCAATAAACAATCAATTGATTAAATTGAACTAGAATAGTTCTCATTATATATATATATATATGTATGTATGTATGGCAGAGATTAAATTACACCAGTGTAACACCGCTCAATAACGCTTTATCGAATACAAATTTTACAAATTCACCGTTGGATTGAAAGTTTATATCATATAGATCATCTATATATGTTGAGTTTTACAAAAATCTAAAATCGTTTGATAAGTTATTGAAACACATCAAGATCAACGGTTTATGCGTTTTTATTGAATACCGTTTGATTTTTGTAAAATTTAACATAAATGATCGATCTATATCTTTCAATCTGCTAAATATTGTTGTATAAATATATTATTTCCTATAGATCTATATTTTTCTTTTTCTTTATTAAAAAATGTTCGGCTGTTAAAAAATAGGTAAACAATCATTTTAGTTTCTTTTTTCTTGACACGATCATTTTAGTTTCTAAATATTTAAAGTTTTGTCATTATAATTTCGTCTATATGTTTCAAAATTTAAAATACACTTAGTGTCTCTTTTATTAGTCGTATTACGGATTAAATTAAATTGGCTAAGAAAAACTCATTTCAAGATAAAAAAATATAGTTAAAAGTTAAAATAACTAATTAAAAACATATTTAAAAATATTTTTACAATTTGAATACATTAAAAAATTATAATGAAAATTGCCCAAACGCAATTAAGAGCCGGAATATGGTTGACACATTTAAGAACCGGAACATGGTTGTTTACCCAAAAGCAAATCTTAAAGTTTTTTTTTTTCACAAAAAATCTTCAAGTTTTTAATTAAGCGGAAAGTGGCAATTAATCTCGTTAGGTGCGAATTACCATTTTGGGAAAAGCTTGACAAACCTTTTCATAAACTTAACGAGGATTTTTCAAACAAAATATGGGTTCACATACATGTATAAAAACAGAGTGAATAATCCACAATCCTATAAAATTTGGTACCAGTCTAGCCGGTGGTCATTGACAAAAGCATTAAATGAAATCAATTAGTAATAGTTATTCTCTCCGTTCCAAATATGTGAATACTCGTATATGGTTTAGATGGATGATTGTAATTGGTCCACAAATAATATTTAATAGAAAATAAATTTTTTTTTTTGACAACATAATAGAAAATAATTAATAAATACTATTTGTAAATCAATCAAAATCATTCACCTCAACAAATATAGCAGTACATATCCGCATAATATATGTACCAAATCATTCACCATTTTTTATCCTTTTATTTTTAAATTTTTGTCTCAAAAGTTTAGTTCTTTTAAGAAACTAAATTAAAATTCTTAACAAAAAAAAAACTAAATTAAAATTAATGATATTTTACTATTTATATTTTTTTTTAAAAAAAACTAAAAGCATTTATTAAATGGATTTTTTTTCTATCTTAACAAAGTACATGCCAAAATGACTTAATCTATCAATATATATATTATTTTTTAATCTATGTACAAAATTTTAAAAGGACCAATGATTTAGGACGGTTGTAGTACCAATTTACCAACCATGTCGCTACCTTTGTCCCTAAATATAAGATTCTTTTAAGAAAATTGCGGAGATTAAAAAAGTTGATTATAATATTAAATTTATTGACAATTGATATTGCTTTTACAATTTTATCATTCAAAAGAGAAAATGAGTTAATGTAGCACTTGGTAAAAAAAATTAAAATTTATATTAAGAAAGGATTTTTATTGGTGTAAAAAGTTTCCTTCACAATAAATGTTAAACATTGAAACCAAATTAGTTGAATATACACAAGATTCTCTATAAATAGTCCTTAGCTAGACATGCAGTGTGCACCATAACACCTCCACACTCATTCATTCACTTGAAATACATTAATTCCTCTTCCAAAATTTCAAGCCAAACATGGCTAGCTCAATGCTTGTCAAGGTTACTTGTTTTGCTATGGTATGCTTGGTTTTGGGCATTCCCTTAGCTGATGCTGCCCTTCCTTGTGGTCAAGTGCAAATAACTGTAGCACCATGTCTTGCATACCTTAGGAGGCCAGGACCATCTGTCCCTGCACCATGTTGCAATGGAATTAGGAGTTTAAATAGTCAAGCCAAAACTACTCCTGATCGTCAAAGTGTTTGCAGTTGTCTCAAATCCACTGCACTCAGCTTACCTGGACTCAATCTTCCTGCCGCTGCTACCCTCCCGGCCAAATGTGGTGTCAACTTGCCCTACAAGATTAGCCCCTCCATCGACTGCAACACGTACATTTCTCTAAATTACCCTTTATTTATTTTTGTATTAGATTTTTTTAATAAATACTCGAGTTAATCTCAGACAAAAAAATCCAATAGATCTTTCGTTTGGTATATAATCTTTACAAAATGTTTTAGTCCTTAATAGAAATTACTAATTTGACAATTTTTAAGGATCAAGTTGGTATTTTAATTTCTTAGAGACTTAATATAATTCATGGTAATTTTTTGTCGGGACTAACTTGAACGCATATTATCTTTTGTTTATTATTGATTTAACTATAAAATTAAACATAAAATTGGTTGTTATTTATTAAATTTTTTTTTTTACGTGGGTACAATGTATTATTCTTTTCTTATAGTTGTTTTTAAAAATGTTAACTTTTTCATGCATAATAGATTTGTAAAGAAAACTAATGTCTACTTCACTTTACTCATTGCAGGGTAAAGTACTAAACAGCTTGAAGAGCTTGCACACGATGAATAAATAACACTTGGTTTGTGATAGTAACCAAGGCATAATAAAGAAGATGGTTTAACTTCTTCTAGTGTAATTGAACCCCTACTAGGGATCACTATGCTATGTATTTCCATAATGATTTAAATAAAATCTATGATGTTTCTGCTCCAAACATTTATTTTAATATACACTGTAATCTTTGGATTCACTATTATGAGTTTTTTTATTAATAAATAGAAATTAAACTCGATAATTTTGTTAGGAAATAATAGAGCTAAAGAATAAAATAAACACAATCACAACATAAGAATGTAACGAGAGGAAATTCCAAAATTTGAAAAAAAAAAATCATGACAGTTGTCTAAACTGATAACCAGAGAATTATCACCTATGAAGCACAGATTCCGACACGGACACCTGACACGATATGACAAGAACACGTCGACACTGCTAATATAAAAAATATACGACACCGACACCGTTAAATATTTATAAAAGTTCTAAATTAAAAATCAAAATATCTACACGTCTATCTAAGTTGCACATTTATTTAATTTATAAAAAGTTTTATTAACAAGATACAATAATATTTGATCTTTATTTATCCATTTACTATAAAAATATCTAAAAAAATTATCAAGTCTTCAATCCATCATTGATCGATATTGTTGCTTTGACTCATCTTTAATTTTTGTGGACATGCGTCTAATTTGTGTCTAAGGAGAATAGAAGCAAAGAAAAAAATCTTTTGGGACACTTGTCCGACACGTGTTGCATGAGTGTTTTACAGGTATCGGACACCGATCTATGGAGTGAGGAAATGATTTTTTTGGAGACCGCTCTAAGCTATCCGACACGTGTCGTAGGAGTGTCATACGAGTGCCGGACACCGTGACACGCCTAATCATAAAGGTGTCCGTACTTCATAGATTATCACTATGTGAAATTTTTTACAACACATAGATTTCTCTCACTCTCACCCCAATGACCAAGTACAACCTCACTCTCACAAAGCATAAATTTAAACCAAGTCAGATATAAGCTTAAAATGCTACGGAGTGCATCTTAAAACAAAGAACCTAGGTTCAATATATAGTCTTCGTCTTCTCCTTGCTTCACCACACTAAGTGATGTGGGACTTCTTCAATGGCTAATTTATTTTAACCTACTTCTTTATTTAAGAAACTGAGCAATTTGAGACTTGACAATCAACCCCAACAATCTCCACCTTGATTGCAAGTGTTTCATCTTCCGCTTCCATTGTTTATACCAACAATCATACTCCACCATAAAGAATATACTTCACTTGAAACTGAACCATTCCAAGAATTTCTTCACGTCGAAACCTTGTTGAAAGGATATGGTGCAACTCCCATGTTGGCTTTCAGGAATTTCTTCAGCCATCGACACATCTCACCACACAACTTGCATCAATGTCAAACAACGCCCATGTGTTGTTCTGAATCCGCTAGCAATAATTTGTCCTTTTCAATGGTATAGAGGGAATACCACAAGGACACGTTTTATCTTCTAGATAAGATCACCACCATCTCCCAAAACAAGGGAGACGTTGCTAGCAATTGCCTCAAAGTATCTGTTATGCCCAAGCATTCCACGATTCCAGCATAACAGATACTTTGCATGGATCTTCTTCCCATTAGCCCTACTTCTAGCTAGCAACATCGGGCTTGATGATGTGTTTTCATCACCTTTCATCCTCCTTTCTTCAGAAATAATTTTAGTTGTAACTTCTTCAAAACTCAAACTTTCCATTTCATACATCAAAATATGTTTAAGATGAACATAAGAAGGTGGAAGGGACAAAACGAACCTTAACGCTTTATCTTCATCGTATCAATCTTAACTTTAATAGATTCCAACTCAAAAACAATATTATATAAAGTACTAAGATGATTATAAATTTTTGTACCCTCATCCATACCCAAGTTGTGGAATTGCTTCTTCAGCAACAACCAATTTGAGATGTCCTTTGCCTGATACTGTAACAGCTCGGGCCCCACCATCTTAGGTGGTCCCAGCACTGCCACCTCACAATCTTTTTCACCCCCCCCCCCCCCCCCCCCCCCCCTTCACTGGTGGATTTTTTGCCTTATGTGGGAATCGAACCATGTACCCTAGGGTTCAAGTGCATGTTCAATTCATTTCCACATAAACCCCATGGTACATGGTTTGATTCCCACATAAGGCAAAAACTCCACCAGTGAGGGGGTGGAAAAGATCTTGAAGTGACAGTGCTGAAACCACCTAAGATGGTGCGGCCCTAGCAATTACAAAAAAAAGATGCCTTTTTTTTGTAACAGCTCGAACCTTCGGCGATCCCGACACTGCTATCTCACGGTCTTCTCCACCCCCTCACTAGTGGAGTTTTTGCCTTCTGTGAGAATCGAACCATATACCCTAAAGATAAATACATGTTCAATCCATTCCCTTGATCAATCTTTTGTTAAATACAAGAACTAATTAAAAAGTGTGAACACATGAATTGACATGTCAGATGCAAATCTAATTAATTATGTACATAAAATTATATGAAAAAAAAAATCTATATTCACAAGCAATTAAGGGGAATCATATGTAAGTCTAATTAATTATGTGACTTTTTCTCATTAGTTGTTGAATAAATATTTCAAATTAATCATCTAAAGGGAGTATATGTTTCACCTCACAAGATAATATCATGAGGTAAAAATTGAACGTAATTATGTGATAAATTTATGACTACTAAACCGTTTGACCAAAGAAAAATGAAATTCAATTCAATTAAGGTCATTAGAAAATGAATTTTTTGTTTGGTAGTATAGTAGAAAATGATTTTTTTTTTCTCACTCCGAAACATCACACAAACTGCACAATGTTACTATTGTAATTGTTAATTGGTTAAGATGTGAATTGAACTCGAAACTAGTTACTTAATTAGTATTTATATATATCATTGTCATCAAACAAAAACTTAATTATATATGTTCTTAACTTTCTTACTTCAGTCACCAAACCAACAATAGAAATAAATATAAAATTAATTGCGATAAAAATAACTTTTTACACTCTCAATGCATAGAATGCACAAATTTTAAGACAAAATTTCTTTATTTATGTGTTTAACTAGTATATCAAATGCATTATTTAACATTTTCTTAAAAGATATTGTAAAATTAGTAAGACTTAAAGTTAACAATTAGTTCCAACTTCCAAGAGTTATAGAGATTGTCTTAGTTTACCAAAAAAAAATCAATTTTAATCTAAATATTCCATTTTTTTCATTTTTTTTGTTTCTCATGATATTCTTCTTGTGTATAAACTACAAAGAGGAACCTCTTCAAAGATTTAAACTAAGGAAAATGCTAACTAGTGTCCCCGGGGCACTAATTAAGAATACTCAATATAGTAAAATTACATTGGAATTTGTGCAATCAATATTTGTAAAATACAAAAAATGTTGTTTTCAATACAAAAGTTACATTTTTTGTATCTTTAACTAGTACACCGGGAGCACTAGTTAACATGACCCTTAAACTAATTCCATAACAAAAAAATTAGAAATCAAACTCCAACTCCTAATTAATACTATATGTTTAAGAAACTCATTACTAGCTAGTACTATTGGATCCAGACCCTATTTCCTAATATATGAGAACAAGTTGATTTTTTTTTATAAAAAGAAAAATAATAATAATTAACCAAGCTAATTGATTCTATTAAACTAACAGATTGAATTTGATTATACGAAACACTTGTAATTTTTTATTTATTTTCTGAGAGCAACCAACTCCAAATGTACTCTGACATTATGGAATTGGACTTTAGTGGCATGCAAATGATGTAAGGGTGTCATGGTAGAACAAGTGCCACATGATGAAACGTCACACGAGCCAGGAGATTTTATTATACGTATTCTACCAAATGCATATATATAGTAGGGTCAGGTTTTTATGTCACTTGAGTTACAGCATGGTGGTCCCTCAATATCAAACCACCAAATTCATGTTTTGCTTAATTAAGCCTACATTGAAAATTAGGGTGGGAAATTGTCATTTATATATAGTTCAAAAATTTGACAATAAATTGACGATGTTGTCATCCTAAAGTGGAAAGTGTTAGATTCAAGACAGTGTTAGATTCAAGGGCGTGGGTGATTAGGCTCAGCATATATTGTAATGGGTAAATAGTTATTTATCTTCTGTAAAGTTAGTGAATAAATTAGTAAAATTGACGATCTTATCAAAAATTATACTCTCTTAAGATATATGTATGATCGTCAATTTTAATCCGTTATATTTAAAATAGACAATCATGCATATATTTTAAAATAGTCTAAATCGTTCAAAATAAAATTGACGATTTTACCAAAAATAAATAATTACCACTAATTTACTCAATTTTTATACTTAAAAATATAAAATCAAACAATTTTACTTGTTAACACGCAATTTTAACAACTATATTATCTACTATATTTTACAAAAATATCATCTCAATAATGTCGGCTGTTACATGGTATGAAGAGAGAAAGGAAGGTATACAATATATTTTTAATGTTTGTGCTCTTCTTTTTCTTTTGTACCCTTTTCCCCAATCTTGATTCTTATCTGCATCTCTGATGTCAAAAGTAAAACACAACCAAATTAAATGGCGGCAACATAATTTCCACTATATGCCTAGCTCTACTTCCCAACCTTAGAAGGTAAAAACAACAGTAAAATCAAAGAAATTACCAATTAATGGATTTTTTTTTTTAGTTACACCAATTAATGGATTTGGTACCAAACTTTATTATTAATATTTTAAAAGAAATTATTTAAACTATACTATTAGGTAAGCAAACCATGTGAAAAAACTAATCCACTGGACCCTCTATGCTTATTTAAACTAGTCACTTTCACTTTGCATCTTCATTTTGTTTGTCTTTAGGTACATATACCTTACATAAGTATCTAATATTGATTAATTATGCTTTAAATTTATCCCTTTAAGGCCAACAACTAAATAACCCCAATTGCTATAAATTGTCATTCAAGACATAGATCTAAATATCACTCACCCTCCACTGTCTATAAAATGACAAAAAATATTTATCATTATTAACCTCTCTTGTGACTATGTAGAATAACATTACAAAATTATATTCAACTATGAAGCTCAGGTAAAATAAAATCATAATTCCTTCCTCTCCAATCATCATAATTTATTTAAATTATTGCTAAATTTTTGTTTTTGTTTCATTGAATTACCAGCGAGGACCATTTCTGAATGGGAATCAATTAAGCTAGGAATCAAACATGCAGCAGATGAAGAAATGGTCCCCAATTTGGATCAGAGCTACACTCCAAAACCAAATTTAACACTTTCATTTTCACACTACAAAATTGAAAAACAAAATTAATTAGAAAAAAAAAAAAAGCAAAATGGTATGTTTCTCTTCTCTATATTTACCCATTATCCGTTGATTTGATATTAAACAGTTCAATTTTTAAATGCAGTTTTAGCTGATAAAATTGATATTAGTCGTTAATTTGAGATCAGACGTCCTACTATAATAGTAGAGAATCCAGTTCCAACCGAAATAACTCCTAATTAAGGAAATAGTTTCTAAACCTTCACGCGGTTATAGATCTCGATTGTCTGATCCAACAGCCAATATTTTGCGGTATAATTGAAGTATATTTTATTAAATTGATATAAACAAATTTTTCGATCTCAATCTAACGGTCAAGATTGCTTGAATGAGAGCTTCTATAACTTCACACAAACCCATAACAAACCACTATAGTAGTCAAGAAAGTTGAAAACCAATAACCCATAAAATTCCTTCCATAGAAGGAAAAAAAAACCCAACAATTTTTTTAGCATAAAGCTTCAAACTTTACACAAAGAACACTAAAATTTGCACAAACAGAACCATGAAACGCCGTTTTCTCGACACAGAGGTGAGTATGCCACCATCATACAACAACAACAACACAAACGATTCATTCATCAACGTCGAAAATTTCGACACAAACATGGTGATTATATTAGCAGCACTCTTATGTGCATTGATTTGTGCTCTAGGATTAAACACCATAGCTCGCTGCGCGATGCGATGCAACAGAGGATTCTCCGAAGAAACACCGGAACAAGCAACAGCAAGGATGAACAAAACAGGGCTGAAAAAGTGTGAACTGAGTCAAATTCCGGTAACAGTTTACCATACCGGAGAAAATATTCCGGCGACGGAGTGTCCCATTTGTTTAGGAGAGTTTGAGAATGGAGACAGAGTTCGAATGTTGCCAAAATGTAATCACGAGTTTCATGTTATGTGTATTGACACGTGGTTGGTTTCACATTCTTCATGTCCCAATTGTCGAAATTCACTTGTTGTTGAGAAGGAATCCAATGTTGTTTGTTCTGATGAGGTTGCCGGAGATGGGTTGCCGGCGGTGGTTGTTGAAGTGGAAGCAAGTTGAATTGAGATTAATTTTGGTGTATGGTGGTTGTGAAATTTAATGGTAGTAGTTAGTATGTAGTAATCAGGTAGTTCATGAATATTATTATGTGACCAACCTTATTTTTTTTTAATGAAAAGAAAATATTGTGTTTGTGTTGCAAATATATTTGATAAAATTATTGTTCTTTTTATTTACATTTTGTTTATGACATGATATTCTAAGGGTTTTTTTTTTTTTTAACTTTTGCTTAAATTAACAAATTATTATATTGTTATATTTTTACCAATTGGAAAGATTAATAAATGTATAAAAGAAATAAGTTTGTTACCCTCTGCTTTGGTAAATTGTTGAATGTAATTTGGTTTGCTAAAACCAAACTGTTAGACTACTTGGCTACCACTTAGAAGGGGGGTTGAATAAGTGGCCCTTTTAAACAATGTTGATTTAAAAAAAAACTTAGTTTAAAAGGTACGCGCGGAAGCACCACCGGATCGGTAGTCTCTTTGCACCCGATTGATCACTGAAAAAGTAGTATAGCCTTGAACGTATAATGATAAAGAACTAGAAACGATCGTGTGCAAAATATTCAAATTAAACGATCCAATAACACAGTCCAAGCAAGTTACAAAAATATAGAGCTAATCCAATCACAATCAAGATATATGTCAATTGAATTTTAGTGCACACGTACGAACACAAAAATTCAATCGAATCGAAAATTAAAGCAATTGCGTAAAGTAAAAGATTAAGGAAGAAAGACACAAGCGATTGATTAGGGAGTTCCCCGGCTTTCGTGTCGTCCTCGCGGTCGGCCGGGAACGTCTCCCCCCAAATAACCAAACGGGTTATTTGAGCGTATATTGATTAAAAATGATTGAACTATAGTGCACAATTTACAAAAGACTCCAATAACCCTATATCGAATCTAATGCAAACTATGCGTAATAACCTCAACAAGTAATGAAGCTTCTCCCTCTGATTCCAACAATCCTAACCGTGCGCAAATCCTCGCACCGATCGTCCAGCTGAGTACCTCGCTTCTTCGTTGTTGATCCTTCAAGATATCGCACAATCTTGAATCCCAAAGAAAAACTCAAACCTTCTTCACAAATCAACTCGATCACGCCTCTGATTCACCGCAAGTCGTATCGAACGTTATCGACCAAATGTACAACCTTTATCCGAATGATCCCATACTCACTCTTCAATGAATTGCAATTTGATGGAAGATGATGATCTTGTGAAGAATAACCTTTTGATCCAAATTATTCAACCAATTTGAATCTCAAAGAGTTTATCAAAGCTATTTCACTTTCTCACACTCTCACTTTACAATAACAAAGCACATTGCTATTTATAGAGAAAATAGAAATGAGCAAATTTAGGCAAAACTTAACATACATGTATCGATACAAATGATGGTTTGTATCGATACAAGCCCTTTGACCAGCGTTCAAATATGAACATTTGACCTATGTATCGATACAAACACGTATGTGTATCGATACATACATCAGTTTCTTGAAATCTTGACTGATATGTATCGAAGCATGCAAGCATGATTCGATACATCATGCACTCTCTGGTTTTCTGAGAGATATAGGCGTGTATCGATACATGCAAGCATGATTCGATACACAAGTGACTCTCTGCCTTTGAGAGACCACTTTTGTATCGATACAAGTGATATATGTATCGATACAAATTGCACAAAATCAGTCTGAAGTAATTTCAGGACATTTGTATCGATACACATGTATATGTATCGATACATAATACCTAAAAATCAATTTTTCAAAGTTTAAAAATAGTTTTTCGCTGTCAAGTCATTTGTAATGTTGCCAAAATATGTTCTACTCTATTTTCATGTGTTTTGACAATTATTAAAACATGAGGATGAACTGGTGCACTTACATTCTCCCCTTTTTTGATAATTGTCAAAACTTTGCATAAGCTAGCTAAGCTTATACCTAATATGCAATAAAATAGTAATATGTATACAGACGCAATTACACCAAGGCTAATGATAAGTGCTAAAAAGTAGTAAATTTAGATATATATGTTAAGCACTTATTGACTTGTTTTGTAAGTTATTTGAAGTAAAAAACCTAACTAATTGTAAATATTAATTTTAATTAGCAAATTAGTCATTTATATTATTTCTACCTAATTTCAATACTTTTTGTAGGTTTTATGAGTAATGGAAAAATGGAAGCAAGTACTTGAAGCTTAAGAAAAATTATTATTGGACCAAAACTATGAAGAGGCACACTTTGTCCTTTTGTTTAAAGTGATGAGAAGATTTTCTATTGGACCAAATCAAATTAGTGCAACCCTTTTAATTCTTGGCTACCAATTAGTGACTTAACTAGTGGGAAAGGTATCAAAACCGCCTGGTACAAGTTGCTTGCTTTCCAAAGCCTATAAAAGACACACAAAGCCATTTTATTGTTTCATTCACTCACACGCATAGAACCAGAAACAGAGAAGTGAGATACAGAGTGTGAGACGGAAGGAACGGAGAAGTCAAGGGTGGATGCACACCAACTGTTCGAGGGATCGACTGTTGATGTATTTTATCTCTTTTTTTCTCATTTGTGTAAAGCTACTATGATAATGAGTAGCTAAAGACACTTTTTGTTGGGGTTAGATATAATTACTCTATTAATATGTATTTTCATTGATCATGGTGTTATATATGATTTTAGCATTTCATTAATATTGATATCATCTTTGTTTCTAATGTTTTAATCTTTGATTTGAAATAATATAGGAATATACTTTTTGAATCTTGAACTAGGATAATATCTATTAAATTCTAAACTCTAGGAATAGATTTAGGTTTAATATTCACTCAAAGTATTGAATTTTAATGCTATTGTATCGATTAATCACTCGAGGGATCGGGGTTTGGTAGATATAATAGAATTCTCGACGTTATCTGGGGACGGAAACGTACGATGAGCAATACGTGATAATATTGATAAATTGCTAGAATCTATATAACTGATCAAGAAAATATGTATGAATGAGTCAATTAAGTCTAATCCCAGCAATTTAATCTCTCTGTCAATTTACTCAATTTTGCTACTTTTATGTTTTTACAAGTTTTCATGAACAAATCACTTTGAAATAACTGTACTTAAAATTATATTAATTGTTGAATGGCACTGATATCGCACTAGTCCCTGTGGAGACGATAAAAACTATACTTACTTTTGTACTTCAACAGCTAACAATATGTTGGAACAAAGTGGGTCTGACATGAACCTTTAATGTTTTAAGTGGTTTTGATGATAACAAAGTATTAAAATTACAATTGGAATTACTAATGGTTATTCTAGTGTGCAGAACTACAAGTTAAAATTCATTCAGAAGCACTATGAATAATAGCAGAGAAGCCAGTCAAAACAAGCTCTGAAAGCACATCACTGTTCATCAGAAGCTTAAGTTTTGTATGTTAAAGAAAGTGCCTCTGAGGACAAAAACAAGGCTCTGACGGACTCAGAAGCAAAAAGGGCCTCAAGAAGCATTGATAACAGCATCTGAAGCAAAAGGAATTTACGTCACTCAAGAGCTGACATATTCAGAACCAATGATTGAAGAACAATCTACTTCAAGGATCTGTCACGTCCACAGGAAGGAATATTCGTTGGTACAACGTTAACCTTATCCATATGTGGAGCGCAATTGAGAAACGTACTATTGTACTATTATTACTCAAAATGGATGAGTGATAATTCAAATAGCAAGGTAGTGGAATTGGATATCTTTACCAAAGAAGGTAACTACAGCTATCACAATTGTACGAATAAATTCCAGCTGGCACCTCTCTCTCTGCAACGGTCATCATCTTCCTCCAAGTATAAATAGAAGACTCAAATGGAAGAAATTACTACTGTTCGAACAACCATTCTACCAACACTGTTCAAAGACTAAGAAGCATTCTGACATCATAATTTAAATCTGTCATTCTAAGTCTTAGAACAATTTGAGTTGTATTTTGTAAACACCTCTGATAGTATATCAAGTGTTCCTTAACATTCATTCTTATTCTTAAGTTTGTTTGAGAAGTCTCTTGTTAAGTTTAACTTGAGCATTTGAGAAGTCTCTTGTTAAGTTTAACTTGAGCATTTGAGAAGTCTCTTGTTTAGTAAAACTTGAGCACCTGAGAAGTCTCTTGCAAGTGTGCTTGAGCAATTTGTAATCTTAAGTAGATTATAGTGAAAATCTCTTGTTAGTAACAAGGGGACTGGAGTACTCTCGATTTGTGAGGGGAACCAGGATAAATTCTGTGTCTTTCTTTCTCTCTCTCAGCACCCTCTTTTTATTTTGTGTTTATATCCGCTGCATACTTAGTTTTATTTTGAAAAACTTTTAATTCTCAAAACACAATTTAACCCCCCCCCCCCTTCTTGTGTTTTTCCACCTTCAATTGGTATCAGGAGCTGAGCTGTTGCCTAACTCTCACCTATCAGTGAAACAGTTAAGATTCAGGGAGGAAAAACATGTCTGCTGAGAAGAATCTCAATGAAGTTCCTTTTGACTATGATTCTAATTCTAAAGACAGAAGGTCTTCTGACAAAATTCCCTTTTTCAATGGAACTGAGACTGGTTATCTATTCTGGAAAACCAAGATGTACAGTCACATCATGGCGATTGATTGTGATCTGTGGGACTTGGTAGAAGATGGAGTGAACTTTGAAAATATGGACTTAGAAGGCGTTGTTAGCTCTAAAGACAGAAAGGCTTTTACACCTACTCAAAAGTTGGAATATAAGAAGCATCACAGTGTAAAAGGGATGATGACAAATGCCATCTCTCATGATGAGTACTTGAAAATTGGAGATAAGAGAACGGCTAAGTCTATCTGGGATTCTCTTAAATCCAAGTATGAAGGAAATAAACAAGTTAAGGAGGCTAAGGCCAACTTGTTAGTACATCAGTATGAATTATTTAAAATGAAGGACGGAGAGGACATTGAGACAATGTTCTCTAGGTTCCAAATTCTTGTTTCGGGACTTCAAGTTTTAGATAAGAGCTATACTGAGGCTGATCATGTAAGGAAAGTACTCAGAAGCTTGCCGCCAAAGTGGAGACCAAAAGTGACAGCGTTTCAGGAATCTAAGGATTTAGATACTGTGTCTCTTGAAAGCTTGGTTAGTTCTCTAAAGAGTCATGAGATGGAACTCATGACTGATGAAACGACTAAGAAGCTAAAAGGGATAGCCCTGAGCACCAAAAGTTCCTCTAAGGCTCTGAAGGAGAAGGTTATAGTATCTGATGAAGAAGCTTCTGAAGAAGGTCACGAGATGGACTCTGATGAAGAAGAAGAAATGGTTCTGATGGCTGCAAGAGTATCGCAATGGGCTAAGAGAAGCAAGAAGTATGCTGGTAAGTTTGGAGGTTCTTCCAAGAAGGTTGGTACTTCTAAGGATAAAAAGGAAGAACAAAACAAATGCTTTAAGTGCAACAAACCAGGACACTTCATTGCTGACTGCCCTGAGAACCTGAGTAAAACATCCAAGAGAACCTCTAACAAAGAAAGATACAAAAGTAAGCTCAAGAAGGGGTTCCTTGCCACTTGGGATGATTTGGATCAGGAATCAGATTCTGATGGGGAAGAAGAAGCAAACCTAGCCTTGATGGCAACCGCTTCTGACCAAGAGAACTCTGAGCACGAAGCTGACTCAGATTCAGAAGATGAAGATGAGGTACTTGCTAAACTTTCTCGTTCTGAATTAATAGATTCCTTAAAAGATGCCTTAAAACTTTTAACCAAAAAGGCGGGTGAGTGTAAGGTCCTTAAAAAGGCCTATAACAACCTGACCGAAAAGGCAAATGAAATAATTGAACAAAATGAGTCTCTAAAATCAAGAAATGAATTTATGGAAACTCATTATGTTCTTGATGATAAGGTTCCTCCAGAACATGAATTTGCTCTTCAGGAATTCCTTATCAATGGAATGAAAAGAAGTAAAATAGCCTCTTTGATTTATCATGTAAGTAGAAATAGAGGAGAAGGTCTTGGATTCTCACGTTTTAAAGATAATCCATTATCTTCAAAGTCCTCTAATATAGATAAATCAAAACCTAAGGTTGTCTTTGTAAAGAGTCAATCAGAAGTTCTAAATGAGTCAGCCTCTAATAGAACATCAAAGCCAGAGGCTCAAGAGTCAAAGGCTCAGAAGGATAAAACCTCAGAACCTAAGATTTTTAAGCCTCAAACTAATGTTAAATCTAAAGAAGCTCTGACACATTCAAGAACAAAGCTCAAGAGCTATACTAAACCCAAAAACTTTTCAACAAGGGTGGTTAACTCTAGAGGCTCTGATAGGTCTTTCAAACAAAGACCACCTAGACCTGTAAAGACTAACACAAAAGGACCCATAAAGATATGGGTACCAAAATCTCAAATAATATTTGCTTCAGGTTTGCACACTAAGAAGGCCAAAGCAGCAATGCTGGTACCTGGACAGTGGCTGCTCACGACATATGACGGGAGAAAGGCATATGTTCCAAACCCTGACTCTGAAAGAGGGAGGTACTGTGGGGTTTGGAGGAAACCAAAAAGGGAAGATCATTGGTACAGGTATAGTTGGTAACTCTTCTCTTTCAATTAAAAATGTTTGGTTAGTTGATGGCCTCAAACATAATCTGCTTAGCATTAGTCAATTTTGTGATAGCGGATTTATTGTTAAATTTGATAAAGAGGCATGTACAGTAATCAATGATTCTGACAAGTCCATATTGTTTAGAGGATTAAGAAGAGGTAATGTTTATAAGGTGAATCTGTCAGAACTCACTGAGCAGAAGATAGTTTGTCTTCTATCTCTGAATGATGAAAAGTGGGTCTGGCACCAACGCTTAGGTCATGCTAACTGGAGATTAATCTCTAAGCTTAGCAAACTAAAGTTGGTTAAAGGCCTGCCAAATCTTAAATATCATTCAGATGCTCTGTGTGGTCCTTGTCAGATTGGCAAAATTTCAAAAACTTCTTTTAAACCTAAAAACATTGTCTCTACCTCAAGACCCTTAGAACTACTTCACATTGATTTGTTTGGTCCAGTAAGTACTGCCTCAATCAATGGGAAGAAATATGGATTAGTCATTGTTGATGATTACAGTAGATGGACTTGGGTAAAGTTTCTAAGAGTGAAAGATGATGCATATGATGTGTTCAGCATCTTCTGCACTCAAGTGCAAAATGAGAAAGGTCTCAAAATCTTAAAGGTAAGAAGTGATCATGGTGGTGAATTTGAAAACGAACCATTTGCAACTTTTTGTGAAGATCATGGCATTGTCCATGAGTTCTCTGCTCCTAGAACACCACAACAAAATGGTGTTGTAGAGAGAAAGAACAGGTCTTTACAAGAAATGGCAAGAACCATGATGCATGAGACAAAACTTGCTAAGCACTTCTGGGCAGAAGCTGTAAACACAGCTTGTTATATTCAAAATAGGATCTATATAAGACCTCTATTGAATCTAACAACATATGAACTCTTCAAAGGAAGAAAGCCCAACATCTCTTATTTTCATCAGTTTGGATGTACCTGTTACATTCTAAACAACAAGGCCTACAAAAGAAAATTTGATGCCAAAGCTTGTAAGGGAATCTTTATAGGTTACTCTGAACGCTCAAAGGCATACAGAGTGTATAATTCTGAAACTAACACAGTGGAAGAATCTATACATGTTAGATTTGATGATAAAGAGCCTGACAGTAAAATGTCAGAGCAAGATAATAGTTATGCAGGTGTTCCATACCAATACATCGATTCAGAACCTGAAAAAGCATCAGAAGCTGTTGAAGCTTCAGAAGCTGTATTGGAAGAAGATGCTGAAGAAGCATCTCAATTAGAAGCATCACAAAAACATGATGACACTTCAGAAGAAGACACTCAACCAAGTGCTGATGTTGATGAAGCTCCAAGAAGGAAGTTCAAATATAGATCATCACATCCAGAAGATTTAATTCTTGGAAACAAAGAAAGTCCAAGAAAGACAAGATCAGACTATCAACAACTTGATTCACTTATGGGACTAATCTCAATGATAGAACCAAAGTATGTTGATGAAGCACTTACTGACGATGGATGGATTGTAGCTATGCAAGATGAGCACAATCAGTTTCAAAGAAATGATGTATGGGATTTAGTGCCAAGACCAGCACATAAGAACATCATTGGAACTAAGTGGGTATTTAGAAACAAGATGAATGAACAAGGTGAAGTGGTAAGAAATAAAGCTAGACTGGTAGCACAAGGCTACAGTCAGCAAGAAGGTATAGACTTCACTGAAACATTTGCTCCAGTAGCAAGACTGGAAGCAATCAGGTTACTTCTTTCATATGTTGTTAACAATGGAATCACATTGTACCAAATGGATGTTAAGAGCGCCTTTCTTAATGGTGTTATTTCTGAAGAAGTATATGTCAAACAACCCCCAGGTTTTGAGGATTTGAAAAATCCTGATTATGTTTATAAACTTAAGAAATCACTCTATGGTCTCAAACAAGCTCCAAGAGCTTGGTATGAAAGACTGAGTAATTTCCTTTTAGAAAATGGTTTTCAAAAAGGTTAAATTGACAATACATTATTCAGAAAGACATCTAAGAAAGATATCTTAATCATTCAAATATACGTTGATGATATTATTTTTGGTTCTACTAATGCTTCCTTGTGCAAGAGTTTTTCAAAGCTGATGCAGGATGAATTCGAGATGAGTATGATGGGTGAATTGAAGTTCTTCCTTGGAATCCAAATTAATCAAGGAAAAGATGGCACTTACATTCATCAAAGCAAGTATACAAAAGAGCTTCTGAAGAAGTTCAACCTTGATGACTGCAAGATAATGTCTACACCCATGCATCCTACCAGCAGCTTAAGCAAAGAAGAGATAGGAAGCAAAGTAGATCAGAAGCTGTATCGAAGTATGATTGGTTCTTTACTCTACCTTACAGCATCTAGACCTGATATTTTATATAGTGTATGCTTGTGTGCTAGATTCCAGTCAGATCCTAGAGAACCTCACTTAACTGCTGTTAAGAGGATCTTTAGATATCTGAAAGGAACTACTAATCTAGGACTTCTTTATAAAAAATCCCTAGATAGTAAGCTAGTTGGATTCTGTGATGCTGACTATGCTGGTGATAAGATTGAGAGGAAATCCACTAGTGGAAATTGCCAATTCATTGGTGAGAATCTCATATCTTGGGCCAGTAAGAGACAAACAACTATTGCTTTGTCTACAGCAGAAGCAGAATACATCTCAGCTGCTAAATGCTGCACACAGCTTCTCTGGATGAAATATCAGTTGGAAGATTATAACATAGCTGAAAGTAGTGTTCCACTATATTGTGACAATACTGCTGCTATTCATTTGTCTAAGAACCCTATTCTACACTCTAGAGCTAAACATATTGAAATAAAACACCATTTTATAAGGGATCATGTTCAGAAAGGTACAATAGATATTCAATTCATTGATACTGAACATCAATGGGCTGACATATTTACTAAACCTTTAGCTATTGAAAGATTTGATTTTATCAAAAAGAATTTGAACATGCACTATATCTCTGAAGAAAATTAGCTCTGAGAAGTAGAATAAAATTAGCATCTGAAGCTCTATCAGAACCTCTTATAATTTAGAGTATCCCTTGGGAAGCTCTGAATAATTTAGGCTCTGAAGAGTAACAGGTTCTGATGAGGTGTCAGATACAAATGAGTGAGGCTCTGAACCTTTTGGAAATGAAACGTTCAGTACGAGTAAGTGTACAACAGTTGTCTATACACGCGTCAGCTATGATTAAACTTTTACAACACGTGTCTAGATCCTGACGGGCAGAGAACAGTTAATGATGATTATGGCAGTTAAGTATATTATTTAATTTTTAAAACTGCTCGCGCTCCCTCCCAATGTTTATTTTCTCTGTGTATGTGTGCTAGTTACTATTCATAAGTCACTTCACTCACTTGCACAACTTTTTACACAAAATCACTACCTACACAACCCTAGACCTTACAGAAATTCCCAATCTTCATCTTCTTAATTCTCTGCAACTATGGCTGCTCGTTCATCAAACAAAATCGTTCAAGAACCCTTTAACCCTACGTTACCACCCATCATCGATCTTAATTCAAAAGATAATCTAGTCTACGAACATCATCAAACCGACGCTGGACCAGACTCTTATGATTTCTTCACTGAGAAGTTCGTGCATTTTGAAAGTTTGAAAGCGAATGGGATTGACATTCAATACTTGTTCTACAACCAACAATGGCAGAATTATTTTGAGATGCTTAATGGCTTCGTATACTACGACATAGTGAAGTATTTCTGGCAGAAGGCTAAAGTGTACGATAGAGCAAGTGCTGATAAAGAATACAAGGATATGGTTGAGAAGAACAAGGAATTACGAGGGAAAACAAGAAAGGAACTTGGTCTTAAACCTTATAGAGGAAGGGAAATTAGGTCAAATATTTTGGGAATCAATGTTGTGATAACTCAGGCACACATTGCTAAGATTCTGGGTTTAGACAACAAAGGAGAAGATATAGAAGTGTATGATAAGAAAAGCAAGCATTTGGATTCAATTCATCAGGACCTCTTTAAATCTGGATGCACACAAAGGGATTTTGGAAAAGTAATGCACATGAAGCACACATTTGAATTTGCTTTTAGAATGTGTTTGTCTACCATCTTCACCAGAAAAGGTGGATTGGATACCATCTCCATTCCACACAAACATCTCATCTGGTTCTTATACAAGAGGGTGAAAGTTAATTTGGCTAAGATTCTTTTTGAGCATATGTGCTTTACCATCAATGAGGGTAGAACTAAAATACCATCAGTCATTCATCACCCAAGGTTAATTTCAGAACTGATAAGGCAAACCAAACTCACAGATATTGTGAGTGCCAAAGAAAAACTTAGAGTTTTCCAAACTGCTAAGTATGATGCATCAGTTCTGGTCAACATGAAGAGAAAAACCAAGGAAGAAATCATTCAAGTGAAAACACCTCTACAGCAAGTGTACGAAAAGTACTTCTGGTGTGATGGGTTTCCCACCATATCAGAACATGATAATGATGAGGTCATCAAGAACTTTCGTGAGTCAGTAAGAAGAGATACTGGGGTTAGTGTGCCCAGGAAAATGGTTGTAAGTGTTCCTAATTGGGATATCTTCAAGGGACCAAGAGATATTACAAGGAACAGAAGAAAGCCAAGAACTACTGAGCAAGAAATGATTGATGAAGGCTCTGATGATCAAAAGCATGATAGTGCTGATGAGATTGAGGAAGGTGAAAGAGGTGCTGGAAATATGATGGCTGAAGCTGTTCAGAAGGAAAAGCGTACAAAGAAAAGGCATGATAGGCCTTCAGCTTCTGAGGAAGATCAGAACCCTGCTAAACCTGCAAAGAGATTAAAGACCAGAGCTTCTAAACCAAAAGGTAAGACCTCTGAATCTAATACTTCTAGCATTCCTGTAGCTCAGGATATTGGTTCTGAACCCCAACCCTCCATTGCTAACCTTTCTACTTCTCAACCTCCATCATCTACCAATCAACCTCAACCCATAGACTTCACCGTACCTATTAGTGTAGTCTTACCTGATCATAAAGCTATATCATCATCATCATCTGATACTAGCACTGACTCTGAGGAATTCATTGCTAAGATAATCAGAGAAGGACCAAAGAAAACAAATCTTAAAAAGACTACCAAGAGACCCTTCAAAAAGCCAATTCAACTCTCCTCTGATGAAGAAACCCCCATCATCATAGACACTACCATCCTTAATCAACCAACAACTACTGAATCCGTTCTTGATCATCTCCAACAACATCTATCTGGAGATGCCTTTACACATTCCAATCCCAACTCTCCTCGTTTTCCTATTATCAAACCCTCTACTGTTCAAACTATCCAAGAACCACCTATTGTTCAAGTCATTCAAACTCCTCCCCCCTCACTTGATCACATCTCACAAGTAAATCCACCTACATTTACACCTGTTCAGGATGAGTCAATTGCTCATTCTGAAGCCCAACAAGAATCACCTCATCAATCACCCAATAAAGTCATGACTGAACAACAAAATCAATCACCTCAACCTGAAGTATACTCTGATGAATCATCTCCTTCACCTTCACCACAACCTGTCTCTGACCCACTCAATAAACCTCTAGTTTTAGAAGAGGTTCTTGAGCTTTACCAACACCTAACTAAAGCTGAACGTCAAATATTCAAGGATTCCATCAATCTTGATGATGATATCATACCTCCAAATCTCAGTAAAATCAAAATCATTGAACTCAAAAGAAAGAAACCTGAACCAACCATTCCCTTTGACCCATCCTTACCCTTTTTCAATTTTGACTCTGAACCAAACCTTGAGTTGCTAAATAATGCTATAGGTATTAGACTTAAGAGGTTCAAAAAAAGAGAGGAAGAAGCTCTTATCTTCCCTTCTGATATAGATGCTGATGTCAGGGAATTAGAGTACTTATTTGGTAAATCTTTAAGGATTCTCAGTACTCATCTGAAGGATAAGATTAAGGGTAGAGGAGCAAACACTGTACGGGAACTGTTTGAGATTGTTGAGAAGCTAAACGCTCCAAGGCTCACATCTTACAACCATGTTAAGGAGCAGGCTAGGATAGCTGCTGAAGAAGAAGAGAAGAGGCAAGCTGAAATTGAGCACAAAAGGCTAGCTGAACAAGAAGCATTGAAATTATTGGTAGATAGGGCTGTGCATATTGCTACATTTGAAACCAATAAGATCAATGAGAATCAAGCTACTGAACAAGATGTTGCCATGCTTGATCAGAATCTGATAAGAGAAGATACGGATATCAATGAAGATTCTGACAAGGGTAAGAAGCCCATTTTTGTTCCAACTCCTTCTCACTCTCCTATGAAGATTGACATAGCCTCAACCTCATCTGCAATACCTCCTGCGGTTCAAGATGCTTTGGATAATCTCAGAACTGACATGGCTAATGAAATTGATGAACTAAGAGTGGATGTGCGCACTGATGTGAATGCTGCTGTGGAATCAGTTCACAAAAGGATGGATGACATGATGTTAACCCTTCTGAAAGCCATAGCAGATGTTAAGAAACCTTAGTCATTGTTTGGGCACTTGTTTTGTTGTTAGTTCTTGTGTAATTTTTGGATAATTTTTTTTTTCATATCTATATTATCCATATTTGTGTGTTTGTTATTTGCTTATATGTTTGTTTTATATTTGTTTTTCAAAATTTAACTTTTCTATATACCATGATATTGTCTGGTACTCTTGAGAATTCTGACTCTAGTGAAAGATGCTGAAGAGCATCTTAGTTTTTAAACTAATAAGCCTAGGATTTTCAAAACCTAAGAGTCCCTCTCATCAGTACTCCTGTTTACTCATGAAATAGCTTCTTAGTATTAAAGCCTGTTTAACAACGGGGCACCAATACCGAATGAGGCGTGTCTGGTAACTGGTTTTCTGACAATAGGAATGAGGTATATATACATAAGAAACTTGCTTAAAACAAAGGGAATTAATAGCATAAACTCCTTTATTAATATTATTGAAGAATTTCTATTACATAGAATGATAAGACTCTACTTAGAGCTAGGCTTAACTTCAGAAGACTCTGCATCTAGCTTCTTATGTTTCTCCTTAATGTAAGCAAGCAAGTTGGCAGTGGCCTTTTGCACTAGTTCTTCAGTGTTCTTCTGAACAGCAGCCTCGTACTCTTCGTATGGAGTATCATCATTGTATGTCCATAAAAATTCTTCCAGATCAGAGCCCAATTCTTCCTCCTCTGACTCTGTCAATATTAGTTCTTGCTTGTTTCTTTCGTAGCGAAGCCTGTTTTCTTCGCAGCGCCAGGGCTCTGCTCCCCTCTTGCTCTTTCCTTTTGAGCCTGAAGCATCCTTGGTAACCTGCTTTTCCATTATATGTTTTTTTTGGATATTACTTGATTACTCTGAATGAGTAAAATGAGAGGAATCATCCTTTATTTATAGTACCTTCAAGATATCTTGTCAGTAGGATAATCAATGCCATTCATTGAATGCGTTTGGTTGTCACTGCCTTCTTGACTTGACTACCTTGTTTGGCGCTTTGACTGCTTGGTTTTCTGTGTCTTTTTGACTGATGCCAAAAGGGGGAGTAAGAGTAGCGTTAAAATTAATGTTGATTCATTCATATACTGCTCAATCTGAAACTGTAATATTAAATGCATTATGAATCAATATTTATCCCTTATGATTCTTTCTCATTCTGAACGATTATTGAAAGGGGAGAAAATTTAAGAACCTAAAATAAAATTCATAGACAATGTCAGAAGAGCTTGCAAACCGCTTCTGAGCATTATCAAACTCTAAGAAGCAAAGCTTACAAAACTATGCTTCTGAGAGTTAAATATGAAAATTTATTTTAAGTTAATAAATCGACTCTTAAACTGTTTTAATTAACTATGGATAAAACTTAGGGGGAGCTTACAAACCTACCCTTATGGATTATCAGACTCAGGGGGAGATTGCAAACCTTTGAAACCTGAAGTCATCATAATTAAATTAAATCAACAACAATTGAATTTTAATGCTTTGGTTTGTCATCATCAAAAAGGGGGAGATTGTTGGAACAAAGTGGGTCTGACATGAACCTCTAATGTTTTAAGTGGTTTTGATGATAACAAAGTATTAAAATTACAATTGGAATTACTAATGGTTATTCTAGTGTGCAGAACTACAAGTTAAAATTCATTCAGAAGCACTATGAATAATAGCAGAGAAGCCAGTCAAAACAAGCTCTGAAAGCACATCACTGTTCATCAGAAGCTTAAGTTTTGTATGTTAAAGAAAGTGCCTCTGAGGACAAAAACAAGGCTCTGACGGACTCAGAAGCAAAAAGGGCCTCAAGAAGCATTGATAACAGCATCTGAAGCAAAAGGAATTTACGTCACTCAAGAGCTGACATATTCAGAACCAATGATTGAAGAACAATCTACTTCAAGGATCTGTCACGTCCACAGGAAGGAATATTCGTTGGTACAACGTTAACCTTATCCATATGTGGAGCGCAATTGAGAAACGTACTATTGTACTATTATTACTCAAAATGGATGAGTGATAATTCAAATAGCAAGGTAGTGGAATTGGATATCTTTACCAAAGAAGGTAACTACAGCTATCACAATTGTACGAATAAATTCCAGCTGGCACCTCTCTCTCTGCAACGGTCATCATCTTCCTCCAAGTATAAATAGAAGACTCAAATGGAAGAAATTACTACTGTTCGAACAACCATTCTACCAACACTGTTCAAAGACTAAGAAACATTCTGACATCATAATTTAAATCTGTCATTCTAAGTCTTAGAACAATTTGAGTTGTATTTTGTAAACACCTCTGATAGTATATCAAGTGTTCCTTAACATTCATTCTTATTCTTAAGTTTGTTTGAGAAGTCTCTTGTTAAGTTTAACTTGAGCATTTGAGAAGTCTCTTGTTAAGTTTAACTTGAGCATTTGAGAAGTCTCTTGTTTAGTAAAACTTGAGCACCTGAGAAGTCTCTTGCAAGTGTGCTTGAGCAATTTGTAATCTTAAGTAGATTATAGTGAAAATCTCTTGTTAGTAACAAGGGGACTGGAGTACTCTCGATTTGTGAGGGGAACCAGGATAAATTCTGTGTCTTTCTTTCTCTCTCTCAGCACCCTCTTTTTATTTTGTGTTTATATCCGCTGCATACTTAGTTTTATTTTGAAAAACTTTTAATTCTCAAAACACAATTCAACCCCCCCCCCCCCCCCCCCCCCTTCTTGTGTTTTTCCACCTTCACAATAAGCACGCTCTCCCTGAGTTGATGCCATAATGCGTTTGATATTGTTGATAATATTCAAGAATTCTTAGCTATTCATCCTTAGCTTGTGCAATCCAAATCTCTCCCCCTTTGACAATATTAAAAAGAAGAAGAGAGCTCATTAGAAGTATCAAGTTCAAACAATTTTAACCATAGTCATATCGTGCACTTACATTTGTCGAAATGCACTATATGATGAAAATTCCTAATCAAAATAATTACATACAAAGATATGCCAAAATATATCAATGGCGAATACCAAATATCATGATAAACATGGAATGTAGAATAACAAACCAAAACCAACTCATGAATATTGTAACACTTCGACATTTTAATCAAGTAACATATCCAAATACGGGACGAAATAAACAAAGCAATGCAACAAAAGCATAAACATAACATGATTATCCATACAAACAAAATTATCCAACATACCAAGTCATAAAAAACCAAAATGTATGTTGTCCAAAAATGACAACATCAAAATTATCCGTACAACCATATCGAAATAAACGAAGTCATAAGCAATAACGAAATAAAATTTATGACTTCCAAATAATCATGTATGTATGAAACACATATAATCAACAAGGTACATACTTATGTATGTGAGCAAAAACAATACCAAGGCACATTATAACATGAGAACACATGTTAAACCATATATGCATGATAAGGCATCCACATAAATGAATCAAAGTACCAAAATTAATCATATGAAAATGTATGTCTATGTATACACACAAAGTCACATATAAGAACAAAATCAAACATATACAAACCAAGTATGAACTTAATATGGCAATTGTAATGATTTTTGTCAAATCCCCATTTTAAACGTATGAGTCTCAAAAACTTATTAATATTTTTGAGCAAAATTCTTGGAAATGGAGGATTAGACAACTATCAAAGCAAATATCATATTAAGGTGAAAGTTGTATGTATATGAAACAATGTACAAATGCTAAGTAAAAAAAAATATAAAGGTAAAGGTAGAGAATAGAATCTTCCCTTGAGTGTTAGGTGGAGGAAGTGATCAATTTCCACACCATTGTAAGTGTTGAGTTGAAGCTTTTCTCATCGCTTTCCTTGTTCATAAGTCTTGAACTCCATTGTTGTCGGTGTCTTTTGTCAATGGTTTCAAGACGCCTTCCTACATACTTAGACATTTGAAATAGGTCCCCAACTCATGTTAGGTCATAGTTGGTTAGTAGCACCATTATTGCCTAACTTAGGTAACCATTGCAATTTGCCTTTTGGTACCAAGATTTTTCGAGCATGGCATTTTGCAATAGTATGACCCTTGTCACAACAATAATGACAAACGATATGAGGATTACTTTTCTTAGGATCCTTTTCAACAAATTTATACTTTTTATTTCTAGGTTTTAATGATTTGTTGAATTTAGATGGATCAACCGCAAAAGTAATCTCCGGCTTGGATGGTTCTTTTAGCTTATCTTGTAACTTTCACAAGTCTCTATATAAGTAAAAGCATCCATCACATCCGGTCTTATCGTTACCATAACTATCAAAAGTCACAAGAGGTTTTTGAATCATAGACTCTTTGAGGGCTTTCAACTCAAGCTCCGTTTCCGAAACTTTTGCCTCAAGATATTTATTAACTTGCATTAAACCTTTTAGTCGTTGAAAAGCCTCTTTAGTTTCTTTGTGTAACTTTTCAAAAGCGACTTGCAACTCATGATATTCTAAAAGCGTATATGAGCTAGAGGGATTTTGATTTACCTTTTTGGGAGCAAGTTTCTTGCGATCATAGGATGTCAAGCACACATTTGCCAATACATCTTCACCACTTGAGCTAGAGCTTGATGATGAAGAGGAAGATGAGCTTTGGCTTTCCCATGCAACATATGCTTTCTTTCCCTTGTCCTTGCTTCCCTTTTTGAATGACGGTGACTCATTCTCTTTTCTCTTGAGCTTAGGGCAATCCGGTTTGAAATGACCAACTTGGCCACACTCATAGCATGCCCCTTTCTTGGAGTACCTAACATCTTCATTCTTCCGGCGGTAACCACTATCTTTCCGAAACTTCTTAAGATTCTCATCGGAATGTCTTATCTCATTCTTTCTCACATATCTATTATAGCGTCGAACGAAGAGCCTCATTTCCTCATCATCGGAATCGTCTTCGCTTGAGCTACTCTCCACTTGCTCAACCTTTTTGGACTTGGATTTGGAGGCCTTTAGAGCAATGGACCTCTTATCCTTTTCTTTTTCCTTTTCGTTGTGTTTCTCCTTTTTCTCACCTTTCTCATGCTTTTCCAACAAATTAAGCACTTGTTCATGTTCCGTTAGCTTACCAAATAAGGTTGTGAGACTTAAAGTTGTAAGATCATTCGCTTCTTTGATTGCGGTGACCTTTGGTTGCCATGACCTATTAAGACATCTCAAAATCTTATTAGTAGCATCTTGATTAGTGATTGGTTTACCTAGACCATGTAACTTGTTGGTAATTTTTACAAACCTTTGTTGCATATCCGCAATGGTCTCACTATCTTGCATATGAAACAATTCGAACTCTTGAGTTAAGGTGTTTATTTTGGATATTTTGACTTCATTAGTACCCTCAAAATGAGTAACTAATGTATCCCACATTTCTTTGGCCGTTGAACAATGCGACACATGATAAAATTGTTCAATCCCAAGGGATGAAATAAGTATGTTTTGTGCCTTTGCATCGTAATTGACTTTTTTCTTATCATCATCCGTCCATTGTGCCATAGGCTTATTGGTGACAATGCCATTAGGATCGGTGTTTGTTGGAACAAACGGACCGTTCTCAATAACATTCCACACTTCACCATCAAAAGAATTGATGTGTAAGCGCATACTACTATTCCAATAATCAAAATGATCTCAATTGAATATAGGTGCCCGATTATAAGCCCCTTTAGGTGCAAAGGCCATGATTTCTAATAATTGGCACAATCCACCGAATTTTGTAAACAAAATTGAACCGGGATCGTGATACCACTTGTTAGACTACTTGGCTACCACTTAGAAGGGGGGGGGGGGGGGGGGGGGGGGTTGAATAAGTGGCCCTTTTAAACAATGTTGATTTTAAAAAAAAAAATAGTTTAAAAGGTACGCGCGGAAGCACCACCGGATCGGTAGTCTCTTTGCACCCGATTGATCACTGAAAAAGTAGTATAGCCTTGAACGTATAATGATAAAGAACTAGAAACGATCGTGTGCAAAATATTCAAATTAAACGATCCAATAACACAGTCCAAGCAAGTTACAAAAATATAGAGCTAATCCAATCACAATCAAGATATATGTCAATTGAATTTTAGTGCACATGTACGAACACAAAAATTCAATCGAATCGAAAATTAAGGCAATTGCGTAAAGTAAAAGATTAAGGAAGAAAGACACAAGCAATTGATTAGGGAGTTCCCCGGCTTTCGTGTCGTCCTCGCGGTCGGCCGGGTACGTCTCCCCCCAAATAACCAAATGGGTTATTTGAGCGTATATTGATTAAAAACGATTGAACTATAGTGCACAATTTACAAAAGACTCTAATAACCCTATATCGAATCTAATGCAAACTATGCGTAATAACCTCAACAAGTAATGAAGCTTCTCCCTCTGATTCCAACGATCCTAACCGTGCGCAAATCCTCGCACCGATCGTCCAGCTGAGTACCTCGCTTCTTCGTTGTTGATCCTTCAAGATATCGCACAATCTTGAATCCCTAAGAAAAACCCAAACCTTCTTCACAAATCAACTCGATCACGCCTCTGATTCACCGCAAGCCGTATCGAACGTTATCGACCAAATGTACAACCTTTATCCAAATGATCCCATACTCACTCTTCAATGAATTGCAATTTGATGAAAGATGATGATCTTGTGAAGAATAACCCTTTGATCCAAATTCTTCAACCAATTTGAATCCCAAAGAGTTTATCAAAGCTATTTCACTTTCTCACAGGTTTTTCTCTCACTTTACAATAACAAAGCACATTGCTATTTATAGAGAAAATAGAATTGAGCAAATTTAGGCAAAACTTAACATACATGTATCGATACAAATGATGGTTTGTATCGATACAAAGCCCTTTGACCAGCGTTCAAATATGAACATTTGACCTATGTATCGATACAAACACGTATGTGTATCGATACATACATCAGTTTCTTGAAATCTTGACTGATATGTATCGAAGCATATGATTCGATACATCATGCACTCTCTGGTTTTCTGAGAGATATAGGTGTGTATCGATACATGCAAGCATGATTCGATACACAGGTGACTCTCTGCCTTTGAGAGACCACTTTTGTATTGATACAAGTGATATATGTATCGATACAAATTGCACAAAATCAGTCTGAAGTAATTTCAGGACATTTGTATCGATACACATGTATATGTATCGATACATAATACCTAAAAATCAATTTTTCAAAGTTTAAAAATAGTTTTTCGCTGTCAAGTCATTTGTAATGTTGCCAAAATATGTTCTACTCTATTTTCATGTGTTTTGACAATTATTAAAACATGAGGATGAACTGGTGCACTTACACAAACCTGGTTGAGCGAAAAGTTAATTAGTTGGAAATCTTCTATATTATTGATTATTGCAAATGTTTCTTTGTTCTGTTCGGTAACAACTCTAAAAAGACCTTCTCCAATTTCATTAGAGATTTTATTATTTTGAAGCATTTTATATTACTATTCATCATCCTAAGGCAACCATCACTAAATAAATTTTTTAGCAACCACCTTTGATCAATTAGGTTAAATGTGATATTGATGGAGTTGTAAAAAGTAACTCTGGTATATATAGCTCGTTGTGGAGGAATTTTTCGAAATCATGCTGCAGAGATGCTTTATTGCTTTGTTGAATAGGTTTAACTTCTTCTTTTCAGATTGAGTTGTATGCAACTATGACAGCCATTGAAATTACTAAAGATAAGAATTGGCATAGAATCTGGATTGAAACAGATTCTGCTCTTGTTGTCCTAACCTTTAAAAATTCTAAAACTATTGTTACTTGGAGACTAAGAAATTACAGGTTGCACAATGCAATGCTTCTTTTCAATATATATATAGGGAAGGAAATCAAGTCACCGACTCTCTTGCTAACATTGGTTGCATTGTAGCTTATCCACCTTCACTTCTTGGTTTGAACCTCCTCCACCAATTGTAGAAAGTTTACTTAGAAACAAACATGGTACTCCAACCTTTAAGTTTTGTACTTGATGGAGTTTTGGTTTTATGTCCCCTCCATCTTGCTTTTGTAAATATCTTTATTAATACATTTTAAGTTGGTTAGCGCTTTGCTTCCAACCTCTTTTGGCTATAAAAATTGTATAAAAAATGTATAAAAACAATTTATGAATAATGCGGTTTTTTTACAATTTATTAATAATGCTAGCAATACATTTTTTAACATATTTTTCAACACATTAATTCATTTTTTTAGTGGATTATAATTATTAGTTTATGGAATCCAAATGATTTAGTGCAACTAATGTGAATTTTTAATGTAATAAAATTGTGTTAAAAAAGTTTATGTTAAAGAGTATGCTCAAAGCACTCTTTTAATTTTATATAAAAATATATATAATGTGTATATCGGTTTCTTGCCAATATTCTTTTATTTTTGGTACATTGTAAATGTTATTTTAAATATCTTCTACATAAATATTTTAGACAAATTGCAATACGATAACTAAAAAAAAAACTATAACTTATCATTTGTTATAATTTTTTCCCTTAATAATTTAATTTAATATAGGCTAGCTATATATTTGGTCACTTACATTTATTTTAAATTTTAACTTTGTACATTACATTTAAAAATTATCAATTTGATTCTTTAAGTTTCCATATTTGCATTAGTTAGTCCTTTCCGCCAATTTTGTCATATATGGCAAACGGTTTACATATGTGGATAGACACTTGTACACTTGGAAAATTTGACACATGTATAGTTGAAATGGTGTTAGTGACAAAACTAACATAAATGACTAACCAATGCAAGTGGTGGAAATGTATCGAATTAATACTTTTTAAATGTAAGGTACTAAATTAAAACATAAAATAAACGTAAAGGACTAAATATGTAAATAAGTCTTAATATTTAAGGGAAAATGTTAAATAGTGCCCCTGGGGCACTAGTTAAGGAAACTAAGTATAGTAAAATTGTTTTGAAATTTGTGTAGTTAACTTTTTTTTTTTTGACAAAATAAACGATATTCATTCATTCAAATAAAAAGAGTACATCGATGTAATACAAATTCATAATCGCTAAAAACAAAAAGGATGAATCTGCGAACAAACTCACAGCATCCATGTTAATAGCATAAAACGGCAAATTACATATGCCTACAAATATGACTATATTGAAGTGTCCGGAATATCCATGTCTCCGGATCTGTAGCGTTGATGACACCAAAGTCGACATTGATTGGATTTGCACTTGATCGAATCTACTCCTCTAACCTGAAACAAAGAACACCGCACAAAGACGGGAAAACAAATACACCGCACAAAGACGGGACAACCAAATACACCGTACAAAGACGAGAAATCAAAACAAACATGTGAAAATCACACTTATTTGTTATAACGAGAAGAAAAAAAACAAGTTGGAGGGATGATTTTAGGCCAAAAATGACCTAAAATCACCCCTCTTCAATGGACAAAGAAGAAAAAATAAGTAGTGACGACTAGGGTTGGAAGAGAAAAAGGAAGAGGAGAGTTCTGTGTAGTTAACTTTTTAAAAGTGGTATTTTCTATACAAAATTTTCTTTTTTTTTTTATTTCTTAACTAGTGCCTCGGGGGCACTAGTTAGCATGACCCATATATAAATCATGAACACCACAAACATGTTGTGGTATTTCTATTTATCCTCACTACTTGGTTAGACAATATATATATATATATATATATATATATATATAACAATTAACACAAATTACACACAAACCAAATGTTGTGTGGTACTCGCCTTGTAAGTTACTAGTCACTCGCCATATGATGCTATAGTCATGTGTTTGTCCAATTTGACCTTCCTTCTCTAGGAGGCCAATTAGAATATTGGGATGTTCTCACATTTCCAAACAATCTTCGATTGAGCCAAAAATATTTTGACGGTACAAAGAAAAACAATAGGATGATTTTTCATAACTTAAATCACGAAGTAGTTACAATTACAACAGGAAAAGACACTAACAGACAACTAATTAAACAATAAGCCCTAATTTTGCTATAGTAAATTTACAAGTCTCATATTAAATATATCAAGCGACAAGCGAATACATGATATTGAATACTGATTGATTTAAGTTTGGTTTTGTAAAAAAAAAATGGGGACTAAAGAAACATTCTTATTTTAACTTTTCTGCAATATAAATTTAGTAAAATCTTTACCAGAAAAATACATAAATATTAAAATCTGGTGATGAAAAAAAGATCTATAACATAACTAGCTAGCAACCAGACCAAAATACAAAATCAAAGAAACCAACCATCATCTAAATCAATAATTAGAAATACCTAAATGTAGTCTCGATAGAGTCTACAAATATAAAACCTGCATTTATAATATAAAGGGGGCTTCGCCTCTGGACAATCATAATTTGTATTGCAAGGAAATTTTGCATTGTCAAATAAAATAAAATAAAGGAATGTTACAAAAAAGTGATATAGTATTGTTTAGATGATAAATTTAAAATTTTGAAAATGGTCTGAAAAATGACATACCACCACCATCACCATTGGTTACAATAACAAGTAAAGAGAGAAAGATGATGAAGGCATAAACAAACATGAGAATTTGAGTCATAATTTTTCTCATTTTCATGTAAAATAGAGAATTTTTTTTTATCACTTTATAAGTAAAAATTTCAAGCTATGTTAACTTCAATTAAATAGCTTTTAGTACTTAGAAGTCGCGATAAGCCATTTACAAAATTGAAATTAATATTAAATATCTCTAATTAATATGTTGTGTTTACCCCTTTAACTCACTCAATGTTTTTAAAATATATTAAATTGCAAAAGTATCATATGGTAAAAAATATCCCAACCGCTGATACCTCATTAACATGACCTATCATTTGCAGCATCCTCATAAATAAATGAAATTACTCTTCAACCCACCCCTACCCACCACTAATTTCTAAAAATACCTACCGGAGGATAAAACTCGGTGATTACCTTACCGAGAGACAATTGTAACGCCTCAATTTTACAATTTATTATTTTTATTTCAATATGGTGTGTTTATGTATAAATTAAATCGTTAGATGGGTGTTAGATTTGGTGAATTAGTGAAGGAATCATAAAATAGAATTTTACTAGTTATTAGTGATTAAAATTAAAAAAAGAAAAATGAGAGAAAATAATAGTGTTAGGAAGAAAATATAGTTTTGGTAAAATTAAGAAAGAAGGGGGTGTAAGTAACAAGCATGTGTAGTGTTTTGATGAAACTAAGAAGAAAGGAGTTGTGAGTAGTAGATATGTGTAGTTCTTAGCAAAATTAAGAAAGTGGAGGTGCAAATAGCAGATTTGTGTTATGGTTACTAATAGAGATAGGCCAAAATAAATCCCTATAATTAGAAATAATGTTACGAAAATTAGGATTGATTCATAAAAATGGAGTACGTGAAAACCTTGGAAACTAGGATTTGGAGTGGCAAGGACAAAACCTAAGGAAATTCAAACAAGAACTTCAACAATTTTTTTGCAAATTCGAGGTAAGGGAGGAGATTGTTCACCATAAGGGGTACTTTAAGTACTAGGGTAGTTGAGGAGTCCTTAACCTCGTCTCTTTTCTTTTCCTTTTTGTGTTTTGAGGGTTTATTTATAATCCTTCTGTATTCTGTGAGTTAATTCGGTAATTCTTTCTAGTTTTTGTGTTAAAGACTCGTGAATTATCTGCTGTGATTCAGCTTCTGATTATTATGTGGTTATGGTTTGAAGTTGTTGAATATGGTGATGAACTTATGATGAATAATGATGTTAATTAGTAAAACAATATGTATTTGATGTGTTTTGGGTATATAATAATCAAATAAAACGTTTATGTAAAATTGGGATCATATGGGTTAAAAATCGGATTTTTGGAGTACTCCGATGACAGAAATGGCATTATGTTTTTCTTCTTCTAGGCATGCTCGCTTAGCGAGGATGGAGGCTCACCTAGCGAAGCCTCCTAGATTCTGTTTTCTGGCCTTCTAGGTTAAGTACTCGCATAGCGAGCCTGATAGTTCAGAGAATTCAAGGTTGTGTGCTTGAGTCCTTGCTTAGCGCGGTTGGGGCTTGCTTAGCGAGCATAACAGAACAGCAGATTGATGTTTTGGTCAATTTTTGGATGAGAGGATCGTTTCTGATGTTTTTGCATTGGTATTTGGTTTGAGCCGATAATGTAGGTTGTTTTTGCATTGGTATTTGGTTTGAGCCGATAATGTTTTTGTTGTAGTAAAGCATTGTAGTTATAAACAGTCAAGGCGATGCCATGTAGAAGGGAGGTGGGTCTTGACTAAGGTGGTTAGGTAGAGAAGCTTTAGAAATTTCATACAGGTTGGCCATTTGAAGCAAATTTGGACGAATTTAGTCTATGCTCGATTTGATTAGAGATGTTTATATATGCTGAAGCATCTTATTTATTTATGATTTAAATTTATGTATAGGAATGGTATAAAAGTTTTGAAATTTGTCATTAGGCTACTTGACCAAGAAAAAAAAAGTTTTGAAATTTATGATCGAACTAATTTGTGTTTTCCATGTAATTTTAGAGTAAGATCCAATATATACAAGTCACTTAGAAAAATTGTAAGATCCCATTTAATTTCTAAAAAAATAATAAAAGTAATTTGAACACGACAATTTAGTCTCTACTTTCCTTACATTTTATTTGGTTAATAAAAGAAATATAACGTGACAATTAAGTCCATGTTTTGAATTTTTTTTTTTTTTTATATTCCTTAACGATCCAGTATATATCTATAACTAACTCACACATTGTATTAAGAAAAAAGCAATTAATCAATTGGTTAGTTTTTTTTTTTGGTAAATAGCTCTTTATCCCCTGCAAAGTAGACGAATTTTATTTCACCTCTGTAATATTTTTTTTAGGATTACCCTTTGCAATCTAAAGATTCTCAGTATTTGCCTCCTGGGTAACTTGTCATTTGACTGAGACAGAGATGACACGACATGGGGGAATCCTAAAAAAAATATTATAGAAGGGTAAAATAAAACTCACCTACTTTACATAAGTTAAGTGTCTATTTACCCTTTTTTTTAAAGAGTCAATTGGTTAGTTTTTTTTTTTTTTTTGACGGATATTGTCACATATCAATTGGTTAGTTATAATTTCTATTAAGTGATATTGTCATATATCTATGATTTTGTGTATATGAATATGTGATATTGTGCATGCATATGTTCTAAATATTGTGGTATATAAATTTTGATTTTGATTATATTTTTCTATTGGTTCAGAAAAATAACTTTTGATCTAAAGAATAATTTAACAATTTGTGGTAGAACCAATACGTACTATAAAGTTCAAGATCGAAGAACAAATAAAAAGTTTTTACAATATATAAAACTTTCAAATTGATTAAATTTCAAATTGTTTTTTGAGAAGTACATTAGATTCTTCTATATTATCTAATTTTGAAATAGTAGAATTTATTTTCCACAACCATGCATTACCATATGCATTTTTATTACCTAGAAACTAAGCACTAAATATAATTATATATTCTCACTAGTCGTTATAATGACTTAGAGCACTACTAAAAAGCATTTAGAGATGCTAGGAATACAAATTTGTTTGATAGCATATTGAAAATTCGAGGAAATGTGAATCTTCTCATTATTACAATTAGTGAAAAAAACCAAAACCGAGTACATACAGAGTACATAAATGTAAATGTAACAGCAAGTATACTAACAAGTCTTAGTAAAACTAACTTGGCTTAAAAATCTAAGAATAATCTAATAAAAATCGATATCCATCTACAAAATAGAATGAAAATTGCATATGAAATAATGAATTCTTTTAATATATTCTCTACATCTATCATTCTCCGTATCTCTCAATTGTCGATTTTTATATATTTTTATGTTAATTATACTTCAATTTTTTAGGCTAAACTACATATTTGGTCCCTTACGTTTATTTTAGATTTCAATTTGGTCCCCTACGTTTAAAAAGTTTCAATTTGGTTTCTTACGTTATTAACGTTTGCATTAGTTGATCCCTTCCGTCAGATTCCATTGTTCCACTGTTTCAATTGGACACGTGTCAACGTGTCCAGGTGTCCACATGTCAATCCACGTGTGCAAACTGTCTGCCACATAAGCAACCCGTCTGTCACATGTGCAAAAACTGACGGAAGGGATCAAATTGAAATCTAAAATAAATGTAAGAGACCAAATTGAAACTTTTTAAACATAAGGGACCAAATTGAAATCTAAAATAAACGTAAGAGACCAAATGTGTAGTTTAGCCTAAAGAGATTAAAGTATAATTAACATAAAGATATATAGAAATCGAGAATTGAGAGATACGGAGAATGATAGATGTAGAGAATATATTAAAAGAATCCATTATTTTTTCTACAAAAACTAAAAATATAATTCAAACCCTGAAAAAATGATTAATAAAACAAATTTTTAATATAGTACACCATTCCGCTGCGCTTCTATTGAGATTTCTATACACCTAAATGACACATAAATTAAAAACAATTTTTATCCATCTCTCTATATTATGTATTCACTTGACGAGAAAAAATTTGAAAAAATATTTTAAAAGTCACTTTTATAATCAAAGAATAATTCAACATATTTTAGAGAGGGAAATTAATGTGCAGATTTCTTCCCTAAACTCGAAGTCTTATTAGATGCCGACTTCTTCACTCATGCTTCTACTCTAGAAGATATTTGTAATTTTTTTAGAACTGATGCAACGAGAATCTTCTTTCTTCATAAATAATTTTTCTTTTTAACTTTCTTTTTGCTTTAGCTTCCTTACAAAAAAAACTACCAAAATTTATTATTTTCAATACAACTTTTAATAAAACACAACTTTATTTAAAACATTATAATCAAAATATCCACTCTCTAAAAGACTTATAAAATTTAAACAAAAAATCATATAAAATACATTAGTTTTCAATTTTCCACAAGACCCACAATAACATTCAATTCAAATTAACCGATTTGAGTTAGTCTGATGATATTGACTTGAGACCTAAGAATGTACTTCTCTTAAAGTCTCATGTTCAATTCTCTCTAATACTAATTTGAATGAGCTAATTTAACTTCTTCAAAATAAAACATTCAATTCAAATTCAAAAATAAAAGCAATTAAAACGTAACAATTAGTGCACAAAATTCTACCTTAATTGGTAGAAATACCAAAATTGTTACTGTCAGATGTTATGATCGAAGTTCAATTCAAATCTTAATTTTTTCACTTTGTATGAGTGAGTTTCCAATGACTTACAATTTCATGTTTCTAATAAAATGTATCAACTAACAAATCTTAAAGAATTGACGGTGGTCAAACAAAGAATTCAAAAAGAAAACTGAATTCGTCAAAGTTCAAACAAACAAATACAAAATGAATCCGTTTCTAATTCATAACAAAAACAAAAGGGACATTCAAACTCACTTTGAATTAAAAATTCCATAAATAGAAGCCAAATCAAAAAAGCAAAAAAGAAAAGGACAAAATTGTCAAAACACAAAATAAAAAACATGAAAAAACAGATCTTGTGTTTGGTGTTTAATGTTTAATGAAAACAAAAAAGAAAACATTATTTTAATGAATTAAATAAATTTGGGTATTTGGTAAGTTTGACCACTGCTCATTTTCTCTCTCTTAAAACTCTTTTTTCTTTCTTTCTCTCTCTACAATCTCAAATATTCTTCATTCTCTTTTTCTCCCTCTCTAAAATCTTCACTTCTTCTCAGCTTTTTTCAATCTGCTTTCTTTGACTCGATAAGAGGGTTTTCGTCGACGAATTCAATCCACAAAAAAGTTTCAATTTTTACCAATTTCTCAGTTGCATGAGCTCCCATTTCTCCACCAGGTTTGTTCCATTTTTTCTCCTTTTCTATTTGATTTTTGTAATTTCAGTGTTTTCAGCTGCAAATTTGATTGAGGAATTTTTTTTTGTTTGTTTGTTTTCTATTGTGGTTTTGTTGAATCTCTAGAAAAGCTTGTTTTGTAGTTTGATTCATATTTTTGATTTTTTTTTCTTTGGAAAATTATTTGTTAGGAACTTAGTATGAAATTTTTCATCTTGGAAAATTCAAATTTCTTTTATTGATATAGTGAAATTAAATTGAATATTTGGGTTTATGTTAAAAATTTAACTTTTATGGATCTGAATTGGTTTTCATGGAGTTGAACTTATGGAGCTATATTAAGGATTTAGCAATTGGGTAGTTTTATTCATTTGTAAACAAGCATTTTGCTAACTTGCTTTTTTTTTTCCTTAGAAAAAAAGTTGTTAAAATTGTGGTGAGATTGGAGAAATAAAGTAATTTTATTTGACCATTTTTTGGAATGTGTTGGATGCACAAGTTGGAAAAAAAGGTTTATAAGGATAAATAAATTATTCCTTAAAATGAAAATGAAATTGGAGAGAAAGGGTTGATTTTATTGTTTTAAGTTATGCTCAATGGAGAAGCTAGGATTTTTATAATCAAATTGTTCATTTGCTGAAAATTTAGGATGAAACATTGATGCATATATATTAGTAGTTAGGCATTTGATAATGGAATCATGTGAATCACGATTCGGTTCATGTGTTTTGTTACGAGTCCTCACTCCAGAATACGAATCATTTGGAGTTTCGTTTTGTTGCTAGAATAGAATCATTCACGCACTAAATAGCATGAATTGCGCTGACACCATAGGAATCTCAATTCCGTATCTGCAAAAATGGACTTTGATATACGTGCTTAGAGGCATTGTCAAGTCAAGTGCAGCATAGATATAAGCTGATGTGTATGGATGCTCCATCGGCAACAAGTTGTTGGTGGTAGGATGTAATTATGATAATTAATTTATGCTCGTTTTTCTTCTTTTTTTGCAGAGTTAAGTAGTTCTTTACAACAACCTAGTTTTGTACAAAGGATGGGGTGTTTCACTGTATTGAAGAGCAAGAAGAAGAAGTCTGATTCGTTTGCTTATGTAAAACGCATAAACCATAACGATCATGCGCCTTCAGTACTTCCTGAACCTCAAACTCATACTCGTTCACTACAGTCTGCACCTCCTAGTTTTAGGACCAGAGTGAAACCCAATCAACCTGTTAATAAAGTCACTAACAATAGAACACGGGCATTATCCGCTCCTTCAACTCTTGATGCAGCAGATCAAGATGCTTTAACCTCGATTGAGTATGAGGAACAAGAAGAGTCAAAATACCGAGGAGGAGGATCAATGAAGGAGCAGCGTTCTTCTAGTCCGCAACCTTTACCACTACCATCTCCTCAGGGATGTAGTTCACTGAAGACTATTGGCAGCTTTAAGTTGGGGACTGCTAGTGTTCCTCTACATGCTTCTGGACCTTTGCCGCTTCCACCAACTGGTTCACTTCGGAACTTTCCGTATGAAGAAGTTGCTGCTGCTTGCCACAATTTCTCTTCTGATCGATGCATGTCAGAATGTCTTTCGTCTACAATATACAAAGCTTACTTTGGTGATGATCCTTCAAGTGCAAAGAAGTTTGAAGCCACTGTTACACGCCTTCACCCATCATCTCAGGTGCTTTTTTCAGTATTGCATTATTTTAAGTTCATGCATGCTAATTGCTAATATAGCAAGAAATAATGCCTGCATTATTATCTTAGAATGTTTGGACTTCAATGTCATGTATGTATTTTTTGATGCATTCTGTTTAGTTGAATTAACCATTAAATCCAACAGATGAATTAGATTGCTTTTCAGTTTTTCACTTTATGTCCTTCAACTTGCTATACGTAGTGTGTAAGCATTGTCTGTATTTTTTCAGGGTTTGAAGGATTTCATAAATGAGGTCAATACTCTCGCAACTTTGCAACATCCAAACCTTTGTAAACTGCTAGGATTTCATGCTCGTGATGGTTCAGAACATAGAATGTTGGTCTATGAGAGGCTATACCATGGAAGCTTGGATCGCCTGTTGTATGGTAGATCTGATGGACCATCCATTGATTGGAATACAAGAATGAAAATTGCAATGTGTGCTGCACAGGGTCTTACTTTCTTGCATGAAGAAGGGCCTTTTCAGGTAATTAGTATGAAATCATAGTGAACATAATGAACTATAGAAATTTCATGTTGTCATTGACTCATGTCGTCTTTATCTGTTCACGTGTTGTTTAGATCTCACCAAGTGATTTATTTTATTTTTTCATGTTATGGACTGGATGATTTCAAGGATGCCATGATTAGTTTTTTTGTCGCCACTGACTTGTTTAACAATTATGCGTGCATCTTTATCTTTGTTGATATAGTTCTTTATGTCTCAGGCAATGTATAATGAATTCTCGACAGCCAACATACAGATTGACAAAGATTTCAGTGCCAAGCTTTCTGGATATGGTTGTGTTGGACATATTCCCGAGGAAGAGATTTCCAGTAGTTCATCTGTAAGTACTTCGATTTACAAGTGTTTTTTTTGGTAATTCTTATATACTCAGCTAGTATCTATTCTATTTAGCCAATGTTCTCTATTTTATCGTCTTAATACCTATTTATCATGAATACGACTATTTGCTTCGTATTTCTTGCTCACATACATTATATTTACAAATTTATTATTGTTTAGGCTGTTGGAAACCTATCAATGGAGACACTGGAGAAAGGAATGCTGACACCAAAGAGCAATGTATGGAGCTTTGGAATTTTTCTTTTGGAGTTACTTACCGGAAGAAAGAATCTCGATAGTCGTCACCCTAAGGAAGAGAGGAATTTAGTCAAATGGAGTAGGCCTTTCCTAGCTGATGATTACCGTTTATCGTTGATCATGGACCCTCAACTTAAAGGTCGATTTCCTTCCAAAGCAGCAAGAACAATAGCCGACATTGCACAAAGATGCCTACAAAAGGAACCATCGGATAGACCCACCATGAGAATTGTTGTTGAGCATCTCAAAACAATACAGGATTTGAAACACTCTTGCAGGTTCCCACTTCAAGAACCAGCGCCATTATCCGGAAAAGAAATGTCAAGATCACCAAGTCTTAATGGTATCGTCTGCCCTGCGCCAAGGTTGAGTTTTTCTCCATCACGGCCATCCGTAGCCCCGCTATCTGTTTCGCCTCCAAGATGGTCCAGTGTGCCCGTCCTTCCACCTCGAGCTTGTTCTTCTATGGAAGAACTCGATAGGCAAGAAAGCCGTAAATCATCCTCAGCCTCTAGGAGGGCTAGTGTTGAAGGATTTTGAATGTCTATATAATGTTCATTTTTTAATTTTTATTTATTTTGGTGTGGTTCAACACAAATTTATAGGAGATAAAGATGTGGTTCTTTCCACCTTTTAATCCCTCAGTGTGATTCCTGAGAGGATGTTCTTTTGTAGATAGTGCAAAGGTTGGTCAACTGGGTTCAATTAATAACCCTATTTATATATAAAAAAAATTATATAGTTTTTAGCATGTTTATCCTTTTTCCTGTGCTAAAAAGAAAATATATGAAAAAATTGTTTTGCAAAGATTAATAATCTAGGATTTAGTATGTGATATACAACGTTCAATTAAATTTAGGTCCCATTTGGATTGACTTACGTATAACTTTAAGTAAAACAACTTATATAAATAAATAAATTTTATATATTATTATGAATTGGTCAAAGTAGTTTATGGGAAAATAATTTATCAAAATAAAATTTTCGTCAGTAAGAATTTATAAATTAACAGAAAAAAAAATTATTTGCTCAAGTTATCCCCATCAAATTAACAAAAACTAAAGAACTAAGACGAGCAGGACAAAGCTCACAAATAACCGTAAGGCAAAATGTATTTACAGACCCTTTACGTTTTATGTTTGAAACAATTAGTTTATTTAAGTTTTTTAAGTAATATTTAGATCTTATTTTTTAAATTGTTGGAAGAACCTAATTATTATAAATTACAAACTTAAATAACTTATTTGTTACTTAAAAAGGGAATGCATAAACCCAAAGTCTCAAGACATATTTATAATTACAAGAAAAACAAATGTAAGACAAAACCATAACAAAATAGAACCATCATTGTGCAAAACCCACCATTATCCCTAAGCAAACCTTAATTATGAATATATTGCAGCCACAATAAAAAGTCTTCTCCCAAGCTCTTTGCATAGGCCATTTAGATCAAAGTCTTTTTAATGGTTTCAAATAACCTGAAAACAAAAATCAAAACAATATTATCAATTTTCATGATACAATAAATTATAAGGACTTCTTTGTCTCATGATAAGTATCACAATTGAAATATCTATGTCACAAATTATTTGTCACTTTATACCAAAAACATCATGTTATTAAAAGTTAATAAGTTGATTAATGAATACCTTGTTCATTTTCAAAGATTATTAAAGTTCCTTTGGTTCAATTCATGGGAGCAGAACATGAACACCTGATGAAATCATACAAAAGCTTAAAACCTTACTAAGAACAAGATTTGTTAGCAATAATTGCATTGCACCAAAAACAAAGTTTTTTATGCTTACATTCTTTGATTCCATAAATTATCCATAGATCCCAACTTCCTCCATTTTGAGCACTTATCACATTGTATCCATTGCTCATTCATTCTGCAATTCAATATCATAATGCAAATGAAATATTCAATTAATTAGTCTAAAAGAAAAAATGCGACGACTTAAAAAATTGATTAAAATTTATACGTACCAAATTTAAAAGTTCGTAATTTTGTAAGGACTAAGTAAATATTTTAATCGACATTAACACACATGTTTATCTTACCCATTTATGAATATACCTCTCTTTGCAATGATAGGTGGTTCCTGCATCAATTTAAGTACAGTCAATTACCGGTTAAGTCACACGCCGCGAAAGTGATTTGTCTTTAGTCGGAAAACGTATTAATATATGTGAAGTCAAAAATGTAAATAGAAACTAGACAGAATAATTTGCCAACAAATAATGAATTTGATAAAAATTACATGTTATTAATGATAATAATTGTTTACTCACTTCATATTCTTCAAAAACATGATTCTCAATGACCACAATGTTTGAATTAACTGTAGGGGATGGATGAAGAAAATGTTGAGCTTCTTGCCAAGTAAGTTTCAGCATCAATGCATCTTGGTTATTAAGAACTTGCTTGCTTTTTGATCCAATGTCACATTTTCTTTTCTTCTTAGGAACCAATTCTTGTGGTAGATGCATTTCTTCTCTTTTCTTGCTTTTAGAAATAGTAATGTCATGCACCTGGTGGGAAAAAAATTATCATAAATACAAAAATAGAAAGTTTCATTTGAATTAGAACCATAGCCATATTAGATATATAATATTCATAATCAATATGTTACTAAATGCATACATATTCTAAGAAAAATCTTCCTCTAATAGCACGTAGTAGAATTTCGCACTTATCGTCTGATTCGTCTCCGTGAGTCTAGCTCTATTGATAGGGAGATCGCATTTTATATGCAAGGGTCAGGATTCGAACCCCGGACACCCCACTTATCCATTTTAAGAGTGAAATTTCTAGACCTGACAAAAAAAAATTCGCACTTATGTTTTCTACTATTTTTTTTCCATACATGTTCATTCTTACATGAGATCTTTACTAGTATCAATTTAGAGGTTGTTACCTCTGTAGATGAAATTGACGCTTTTCGAAACCCTATTATCAGTCTTTTCTCGGGGTCCATCCTGCTAAATGTTACTGCGAATTTTTTTGTAACATGAAAATATTATGTATATTTCTATCCATAATTTGAGCATAAAAATGACATTGACATAAATTAATAACTTAAAAATGTTACATAAATCAATTGCTAAGTAAGAATGGATAGTAAAATATACCAAAATCTCCAGCTTGCAATTGCATAGACTGAATCCAAGGTTGTACACCTTCTAAAACATATATCCTGCTGTTATTATTTGGCCAAAATCTAAACCTAAACATCAATTTCTTCCCTTTCATATCTTCAATGTGTAAATAAATGCCCCCTGGTTGAGAAATAGGAGGAAAATATGTCTGCAAAATTCCTATCACATTCAGTTCTAACAAATTATAGAAATATTATTATTAATAGTAAAAAATATTGGTTAAGAGCAAAATTTAGCTGCTTAGTAATCAAACTTACTTCAACACATGGTTTTGGAAGAACCATTCGACCGAGTCGACCAACATCACTAGCAGTCAATGTTTTCTCAAATAATGGCACAATTGTGGAATTTAAACTTGAACATATAATGAGTTATGGTTAACAAAATAATTTTCCAAGAGTATTACTTTGTCATACCAACAATAAGTTTCTTATTCTACCCCAAGGAGCGATCAAATTATACAAGTGTAATAATTCGGTATTGTTACATCGTTCAATAACTCTCACATAGATCATGTCTACAAATTTTTATGTTAATCTAAAATTTCTTAACGTGCCATTGAGATATATATTAAGATTAACATTTCTTAATCTTAATGTTTCTCAATATATAGATATGATTATATGAGAGTATATATTGAACGGTGTAACAGTATCCAATATTACACTGATGTAAATTTCATCCTATAAAAAAAAAACAGAACTTAAGAAAATTAAAGTATTTAATGGATACTCTCCAGATAATTGCTGCAATTCTTGATCAGTAATCTTAGGCAAATTACGCGGAGATATGTGTTTCCTTCGTCGTCTTATAGGTGATTGTCTTGCAACATGAACTGAAGATGCCATGGACACATTTGTCTTTGACTCAGATAGATTTGGAGTTGAAGTTTTTTTACTACTTTGTTGCTTTTCACCAACAACACTATTACCAAAGGAATTTGAATTTCCTAAAGGAGCATTAAAGGTCATACTCAACTTTGGCCTACTAATCAATGATTCATATACATCTCTAACTTTCATATCAGATTTAGTTGGCTTAGATAATGCATTAGAACCCCTATGAAATTGTGAAATGCTTCCAAGTTCTTCAATGAAAATTGAAAACTGTGAAACATATATACAATCATTGTTGTCAATTCCTTGCACTAAAAACTCAAGCATAATGCAAGTAACAAAAAAAAAAAAATCATCACTGCCTTGCAAAATTTTATAAAATTGTTATGATATTTCATTTATGTACACGTCTTTAGTCTTTAATCGGTAGTAGTAATTTTAAGTGACACTTAATATGAGACAGAGTAAGTAAACTCTTAACATTATAAATAGAAATTTACAAATTATATACTCCCTCCGGTATCATATATAAGAAACAAAACAAAAAAATTTAAAGTCTTAAATATAAGCAAAAGTCTACTTCAATTATTAAGTTTTATGACATTATTCCAATTTCAACCAATAAATGCAATGTTTTACATTTTCCAAGAAGGTATAATGTGTTTTTTCTCCTCGGTTAATGTATTTTAACTACTTTCTTAAAGGAAGAGCTTTTTTGAAAATTTTCTTATATATAAGACTAGAGGGAGTAGGTTTTAGTTTTAACTTAACGATCATCATAAAACAGAAGTGTAAGATATGAGATGTCTCTCGTGTTCGTGTATAAGTTTCAAACCTTATCATGTCAAATGTATGACTCTCATTACACACCGCGCATTGGGACTTGACATCTAGAATGTGGCCCGATAACGGATGATTCAACTTTTGCAATGACAACAATATATAATGAATTAAGCAAGTGAAATTTATCTTACACGTTGAAGTCTTGAATTCTTGTATCTCGAAACTCAAGTAGTGACTGAGAGGCAATCCATCCACAATGGAAAGAGTACTACATATAACAACACATAATTGTCATTAATTAAGCATATTGTAGCATGTAGAAAAAGAGCATAATTCGTATTTGCATTTGCAATGTCCAATTTCAAACAAATATATAAGGTTTATAATGACAATTAAGGACTATTAAAGAAATCCAAAATGGACACACAAAAATGACAATTAAGGTTTATAATATCAATGGAGGCTAGGGTTCTATAACACTAACAAACTAACATAATCACTAAATTATTGGAGAGACTAAACTACCCTTAAAAAGTCAAGTTAACACCTGTTAAACTCACACGTATCAAGAGAGTATCTAGAATTTGTTGGTTAACAAAAAATGAAATGTGACTTGTTTAAACCACGTACCCAAAACATTATATTTCTTAGCATAACATTTCTTTTTTTAGTTTACATTCTTATATTTCTAAGTTTCCATTTTAATAAGCTCCATAACTAATTGCCAATGAAAACCTGGTAAGAGTTTGACCGATATAGTTAGAATACAACCATTATATTTATAACTATTAGTATCACTTTATTTAATACAACCATTATAAAACAACTATTAGTATCACTTTATTTAATTGGTGTTTCTTTGTATGATGATCCATCTAATGGGATATATCAGTTGTGTTCTTTTGATTTTTCGGGAATTACTATTCCCCGTATTATTTCGATGTAATTTTTTCATGGGCATTAGCCCCTTTTTAATGCAAAAATAAAAATATAAAATTGTTAGAAGGTAAAAAAAATAGTAACACTAATATGTTTTTTACTCTTTAAAAGACAATTATTTATTAAACTTAACTACTTGTAAGCAAATAAATTTATATTATATAAAAGAAAATAAATTACTATATAAAAATTAGTAATTTTTGTGATCAATGATTTGAGGTCTTGTAAAGTAAAGAGATTTAAAAATTAAATTATATTTTCATATTTATTTGTGTGATCAATATGGAGTAGCAATAAATCAAAAAGCTTAATTAATTAAGCAATGTTTAATTTTTGTACAAAAATGAATTGTAATATAAAAAATGAGAGAAAAATATTTAAAGGTGACATTGAGAACACATGAAAAAAAATAAATTCAGAGCATCCATTTTCGTAGTTTTTATGTGTAAAAATACATTATATGAATAAAATTTTCCTATATTTAAATGTCTCCAATTTTCCTATATTATCGATAATTGTTCAATCTCAATTTATGCGCTTCATTTTCCTATATTTAGATAAAGTCTCTTAGATGGACACTAGATACAAAAGTTTGGTCACTCTATTCGATTACACACGAATATTTTTAAAATAATTAATTTTATTTTTTTGGTAGTACGATGAATTGATATATATTTTTATGTAAGTGTGATCAAATAGAGTTATCGAAATATAAGGACGAAATAGTAATTAGATTATGTTGATACGGAAAAAACAACGTGAAACACTGAAACCTGTAATTTGGAAAAGCTTCCCTTATCTTCTTCTACAAACCATTTTTTTCGCAGTTACAAAACAAAGAAACAACGCAATATGATGGCGGGAACCGCAACCTTGAAGCTCAATCTCTTACATTTTTCTTCTTCAACTTCTTCTCAACGCAAATCTTCTTCTTCATTTCCATCCAACTTTCGAATTCCAAACCCTCCTTCTTCTAATCCCAATTTCTTCAGTGAGTTTCACTTTCAACAACCTCCATTTTAACTATCCCTTGTTAATTTTTTCACTAATCTATATCAATTTTTTCAGAGGTTTATTCACTTTCTAGTAATGACATCAAAGTTGGTTCCAATGTCGAAGTTGATGGTTCACCTTGGCGTGTAATAGGTATTTCAATTAACATAATGTTTTTATTATTTCAATTCTAATAAGTATTAGTAACTAAGACATTGGACTCAATTGATTAATGAGTTTCCCTAGGACGGATCATTCGGGAGAACCTGAGTTCGATTCCTGGTGGATACAATTATTTACCAGACTTTAGCTCGCCGCCGAACTCTGAATTACTATGGCCTGTTTCCCTTGGAAACATAGTAAAAAATAATAATTCATATAAGTACTAGTAGAGTTTATTAAATTGGGTTTTGTATTTTACTTTTTTTAGAGTTTCTTCATGTGAAACCTGGAAAAGGAGCAGCATTTATAAGGACCAAACTCAAGAATTATCTTACAGGAAATACTGTTGATAAGACCTTCAGAGCTGGAAGTTCGGTAATGCACCTTCGTTTTTCTAACACCTTTGTGTTTTCAATGTTGCATATTGTTGGTTGATTCAATAGAAGAAATTAAATTTTACTATACCTTAATTTTACACATGAATGAAAGGTAAGACAGACAACAAGCTGAGTCGCTAAACATTTATGATTTATGTATGGCAAAATTCATGGAAGAAATATGTATTAGTTTTCAAATTGTTTGGATTAGGTCTCTAATGCCCCCCTTTCATGACTAATTTTGCTAGGAGTTGAGTTGAGGGAGATAAGGTGTTGTAATTATAGTTGCCTTTTTTTCCTAAGAAAGGAAAAAACGTGATTGAGTGTGTGTTTGAATGAACATTAGTGTTATCAATTGCAAGTAGTGGAAAATAACGGTTTGTTTAAATTCCACTACGTGCCACTATTTGACAACACTGGTGGTGAGTGATTCATAAATTTCGCTACTGCTGTTTGTCTTATAATTTGTGCCTAATCTATAATGCAAGGACATGATACACGGATCAGATACTATACATAATACACATCCAATACAGCGAAGTGTCGTTCCTTGAAAAATATAGAATATGATACATTTAGGATACATATAAATATATAAAATAATTAAAGTGATGAAAGTTTGAAAATAGATGAAGAAAGTGAAACTGTGATATAAATTGCATCTGTGGCAATCAATATATAAGTGGGAAATTGGAAATTAGGATCTGAATGAGTGAATTTGTGATATAAATTGCATTGTTACAATTAATGAGTGGGAGTTTAAACAGTACATAAATAGTCAAATCAAATGTATGGACGGCTTGTAAAAAACATGTCAATGTCATACCGAGAGCATTTCAGATTATATTTTTATTTTGTTATGAAAGGGTCTCCAATTGTGCTGATGCCTGACAGCGTATCAGAGCATATCGAGTACGATATGGGGGGAAAAATGAAGTATCAATGCATCATGGTGCCTAAAAATGGATGTTATGCGTGTGGCAAGAGTCTTTAATGGTTGTGAGTTGTGACACATGAATTGCAAAGTATTATAGGAGTACTGTGTCTCTATCAGAGTGTTGCTTCTATCTTCATATTGGGACTTACCTTTTTCTGCTTTTATTTTGTCTGTTCTATTTCTTTTTGACAGCTTGATGAAGCAGATATAGTCAAGGAAACAAAACAGTTCACATACAAAGATGGTGTTCAGTATGTCTTCATGGACTTGGTATCATCTGGAAACTCAAATCCTTATATAATCTAATTGTAGATATCTATATTATTGTTAACAATGACTATAGTTATTTCCTATCAGTCCTTGATTATGATGAAAAGTTAGCCTAATTAGGTGCAAATTCTCTATTCCAGCAATTCTTTTGCTTTCAGGCCATACCCTTTATTTTTTACTATGTTAATTTTATATTATCAGAGTACATACGAGGAGACTCGTCTGGATGAATCAGATGTTGGAGACAAAACTAAGTGGCTGAAAGAGGGAATGGACTGCAATTTGCTATTATGGAATGGAAAAGTAACCTTTTCATCTCATAATTTATTACCATATTTCACACTCAAACCTTTATTTTCTAGGCCAGTTTTGATGATGACAAAAAGTGGGCTCAATTTTTTGAAAACTTAAATTAATTTGATTCTTATATACATAAATAAGGGGGAAGTAACTAATTGCAATTCAATCTGTCCCAATGGAGGAAAGTATCGATACATAGTTAGTTGCTAATGTACTAAACTAATATAAAATGTATTGCAAATCCCATAGTTTTTATTTATCTTGATGTCATTGAATTTGTATGCTTTCTGTATCATCTTTAATAATATTTCACTTCTATACAACGACTGCATGGTTGTCTGAAATGTTGAATGGTACAAGGGTATATACATGTAGTTGGCATATATATTTTGATACAATATGCACTTTGAGAGTATTCTTTGTCCTTAATACTTATTCAAAACCTTGACAAGTAAAGTACTGTTGTTTTGTGAAAGGAATATGGTAGTAAAATAATGTGAAACTGATGTATAGAAAGGTAAAGAGTTTTGATTATAACTTATATGTTATTACAAGTACTTCACTACCCTATAAATAGAGTTGAAGTGAAACTGAACTTAGGAAATAAATACCCTAAACTTATTACCCATGAAAACAAGTCATTATTGAAAAGAACTCAAAAGTCTGTCTTAAAGACTTATTAATATTATAACTGAAGCACTAAGGCAATTTCTACAAGTACAAGGTATATTCTTGTAGTAGTTAATGGTTTAAACTTTCATGTGTTTCATGGGGAATAAAAAAAAAACTTTCAAGTGTGTTTGTAACTTTGCATATTAAATGCAATACTTGTTTATGCAAGGATTGCTAACACAAGGCTCCATAAGTGATCAAGGCTGTAGTCTTGATGCAATTTTATTTTTAACCTAAAATTTAAGGATGGAGTCACAATTACTTTCTCACTTTAAAGACTTAAAGGAGTTTTTTTTGCTGATTTGCAGTTTGACATTTATAAATAAATTTGTTTAGCAACTTGTCTATTGATATTTTTCAGGTTATTGATGTTGATCTCCCTATAACAGTCAAGCTTAAGGTAGTCGAAGCGGATATTGGACTTAAGGGTGACACAGCCCAAGGTGATGCCATTTTTTATCCTGCTAATTTCTTTCTGACCAAATTTATATTATAAACATTGTTAATGCCAGCCCTATGTGGAGCCATGAAATTTCTTTGTTACACTAAAATGATCAAATTATCTGCTTCATAATATTCCCTTAATCACATTGCACATGTTGGCATTAGAAAAACAAAAACAAGGAAGTATGATTGGGTTTGATCAGCTAATTATTAGCCATATATGAATATAAAAGCTAAAAAAGGACAACCTTAGGGTATAAAGCCCCCACATTTGCAATTTGTCCTATGTCGCCCTGTGTCTTACATTCCCTTGTAGAACTTACTATAAATGAAATTTGATTCACAGGTGGAGGATCAAAGTCAGTAACTCTTGACACCGGTGCTATTGTCAATGTTCCGCTCTTTGTAAGTGTAGGTGAAGAAATACTGGTTGATACAAGATCTGGGCAGTACATGAGCCGAGCTTAAGATTTTACATCAAATTTTGTCGTCAATCGAAGTTAAGAGTTTCATGATTTATTTTGTTCTTTTACAATAACATGTAGCATATGTAATAGTAAACATAGCGAATTGACCATGTGCATCACAAACACCGAGTTAAGATTAAGATTTTGTTGTGACTTTGGAAGTACGTTGTAAAAATGAGGCTCTTGCTGCATTATTATTTAGCATGATTGTGGTTTGGGGGGGCATGAAATTCTGTCCTTGTCATAAAAATTTCCGGTCTTACTTGGGTTGAAGAGAAAGGAAGATTCAACTATAAATTCACAAAAAAAAAAGAAAATTAGGTTCCTAACATTTAGCTTCATGTTTTGATTCTTTCTACAGATTTCCTTCTCCTATTTATATCGTCAAAACATCAATGATATTAACAACACATTTGATGGGGTTGCGATGTTAAACGACAAATTTGTAATTCGAAGTTTTGTTATTGTTCAGTAGAATTCGATTTTGGATGTGATGTTTATGCCAAAGGATAAATAACCCAAGGAATTCTATTGCTACCAAGAGAGTTAGATCGAATTGATTATCGAGAATTGATTATACCAGTGGTTATGTCGGTGGTAATAATTCAACCTTTCGAGGAAGTGCATTGAAGGCATTCGAAGAAGTGCATTAGGAGTGTTCTTGGAAGAATTGTATCACTTGAGGAGTCAACACAAGTGGTTAAAGATGAAGCTAAGGAAGCTGCACATTTGCCACAAGATTGTCTATAGAGGAGGGAAATGCTCAATGTAATTAGCTTAGAGACTTTGAAATAAGAGGGAGTGTTGAAATCTAAATCAAAGCTAAGTGTGTGTTTTGCTTGTCATATAAGCAAGAGGTTAGTCAGAGACTTAGAATTAGTTAGAGGTCGATCGTTAAGTTAGTTATGTTACTTGATGTGCAAGTAACACAACTAACTAAGGTGGTTATGTTTGTTTGTGCCTGAATTAGTGCTCATTAAAAGAAAAGAAAAGAAAAAGTAAAAAAAAAAAAAGTGAAACAAGTGAATACATAACCATTAGAAGTTAATTTGATTTGATGTGTGTATTCGAAATTAGGAAAGTCTTTCATCTCTTACTCTCATCCTCTCAATTTCATGTGTATGATCATTAAGTTCTAACAACCGTTCCAATAATATGATTATGAAGTTCTAACGACTGGCATCAGAGCTATTGGTTATCGATACCGATTCATAGGGTGTTAATAATATGGGCGGACCTCTTCAAGGCTTGGTGTGACTAATCTTCAAGGCTTAGCCACACCAGTCCAGCCCAAATACTTTTTAAAAATAAATAAATATATTTTTATAAATAATTGTTAGTCATTTTGTATATATATTCTTACAAATATTAATGTAAATATTAGTCTAGATTTTATTATTGATGATTTAATTTAAATATTAAGTCTTTTGATACACATATTAATTTAAATATTAGTGCAAATATTAGTTCATGGTATTTTATTGATGATTTCAAGTCTTTTGTTATAGTAGAGTATTATTTTAAGTTATATAGTTTAATTTTATAATAATCAACTTTGATTTTGTTTGTAAAAAAATAGTGGATTACTAACTGAATATGTAATATTGGGTGAAATTAGCAATTTAACTAACATATAAATATGAAATGATATAAAAAAATGTTTAATTGATATTTAATTTTTTTCAAGTAAGATAATATGGGTAAAATTGGAATAAAAATGAATAAGTTATAAGCTAATTGAATTAGCTTATCAAAATAAACAATAAGCTAGTATAATTTTGGGTTCTATAAATTTTGGTCCAAGATAGGATCTTGTGAAACATCAATCAATAGTGATATGCAATATTTTATAGATATTCAATAAGTTATAGTCTCTTCTTTTTTTCGAATAAAAATTTTGTGGTTTTTTTAATTTGGTTTGTTGGTTTCTTTTTTTAAATAGAAATTTTCTGCTTTGTTGGTTTGTTGTTGTTCTTTTTTTTATATACATATTGTATTGGTAGGTAATCTCATATATTATTTGTTGTTTAACTGAATTATAAGAATAAATAAAAAAAATTTCAATAGCACCTAAAGTTTTTAGCCCCGGTGAAAATTTGCGTCCGGATCCGCCCCTGGTTAATTATGGCTTTTAACGAGGAAAAGAGTTGCCACAAAAGAACTTACGCTAAATAGCAAAATAATAATAATAATAATAATAATAATAATAAATTATTTTTTTTGTCCACAAGTCCTAGTTCAACTGGCAAAAGATGTCGAAATTGTTAGGTTGGACGCCATATCCAGGGTTCGAACTCCGGCTCCCTCACTTGTGTGTGTAAGTTTATAATAACTTTGTCATTTCGCAGCGTGCATGATTGAACCTGAGAATGATGAAGATAGGGTAGTTAATTTATGTGATACTTAGTCTCATTTATTTGTGTTAAACTTATGTTTTTAACTTATGATCTTCATCCCAAAATAATATGTTGTTTTTATCGAATACTTCTTTAACGTTTTTTTTACTACTACTTTTATGTTTTGTACGTATTTATATAGCAAACTGTTTGCAAGGTGTCCGTTACTTTATTAGTGAGTCAGTATGTTACTAAAAATGGAAATAATAACAGGAAAAACATATTTAAATTGAAACAAAATCAAAAAAATTATCATTCTCATTACAACTGAAAGCAAAATTATAATGGAATATATTTGTTACAGCATAAAGCAAATTAATTTTAAAAGTTAGAAAAATTACATCAAGTTAGAGACTCCATCAAATGTCTTCAATTTCAAAATTAATATAACAATGGGACCTAAATGGAATTATCCTCTAAAGGGTATAAGAGGAGCAAGTTCCTCCTCTCCATCTTAATTCGCATCAAGGGCAGATCCTACTTATGCTTTGTGTACCACAAGCTTGCACTTAGAAGATCAAACTTTTATTTTCGATCTTTGCAACCTACCACTTAGCTGCTCTCACCTTCAAGTTTGGTAGCATGAGACAGTCTCATTTGTGCATGAGAAAACCTCATTTGAATGTCTCCCATTTCATTTATTCATAACGTTCCAATTTAGCCACAAAAAGTCCATTTTTGATTACCACAATATTCCTATAAATGATCATTAAAAAACACCAGTATGAATGTTATGAATAACTAAAACAGACTATGTTGCCGTTTAGACACAAAATGACAAAAATGAAGCAAACTAAATTAAAAAGAAAAATAAATAGGAGAAAAGAGGCGAAGAGTGGTGAAGAAAAGATATGAGTGAGGAAGATATTTATAGAAAAATTTATTGCCTCCCATTGGCCAATATCATGTCATGGCCGCACAAGTGGCCAATCAAAATTAGTCACTTGACAGTCCTTTGTCTGATGCAGCACATGCAGTCTGCAAGACTAGGGGTGTACAAAATATCCGGTTAGAAGGCCCAAACTCATAACCGGATCTAAATCCGTTTTAAAAAATCCGGATTTTGGTATATGGTTATTAACCAAACCATTTTCATCTGGTCGGTTATTCATCCAAATTAAATTTTCAGATTTGGTTTAAATTGGTTATTATATCCTTTTCAAATTTGTTTGTCAACAAAAAAAAAACAAACAATATCCTTTTTTTTTTTTTACAAAACAAACAAATATCCATTTTTTTTACAAAACAAACAAATATCTTTTTTTTGACAAAAAAAAACTATCCTTTTAATAAAATTAACTCACGCACACACCATCACCGATTCACCATGTGCGTGTGATCTCTGCAATTGTGATTTGCGATGAACCATAAATCTCAAATCTACAATAATCTCTCCAATTGAACCCTAATCGACGATATTCTCTTCCAATCGAACCACACTCATTCTCTCCAATTGCTTACAGATAAAAAAAAAACATAAAATATTTTTAGAAAATAAACAACCCTTTATCTTTACACTAATAATTTGTATACCCTTATCTCGTTGGAATTGGAAAAAAGAAATCTAGAAGAAGGAATGTGAATGGTCTTCTTCACATGTTTTTTTTTCATCTCTTTCAAACACATCAAAAGCAATTTGCTGCAAAGAATAAAAAAATAAAACTGTATTATTTTATGATTTTTAATATGTTTTTCGTCTGCGTAAAAAAAAAACAGACCAAATTAACCGTTTATTAATCCAGTTTTAAAAATAACCAGTTTAAAACTGGATTTAAAAATTAACCGCTTTTAAACCGGTTTTATAAAAATATCCGGTTATGTATCCGTATCCAAATTTATAACTGGTTATATATAACCGGTTTTAAAAAAATATTGGTTATGGTCATGTATCCAAATCCATATATCTGATTTTGGTTTGGATATGATTTGGTTTGACAAAATAACCGACCATGCACACCCTTATACAAGACAGGTAGCGGATGGTGATTTTATAGAATTTCTCATTTTTATCACATCCACTACTTAAGTAGAGGAAGGACAAAATTGAAACTGAGAAGGGGATGTGCCAAAATTGAAACTGTGGTGCCAAAAGAAATTCACGAAAACCGGATGTGCCAAAATCCAGATTAAACCTAAAGAAACCAGTAAAACCTACAACATGTGATTCACGGGCTTTGGACATATGCTCGGAAACAAATTTATAAAAAACAATGAAAAAACCACATCATAAATCTCAATTTGTGTATTTGTGTCGACGAATATTAAACAAGATTAAACCTTCAAACATGGAAAATTGAGGAATAATTTTACAAAATAAGATTAAAAATAAAAAAGAAAGATTTAACCAAGGCATCCCATTAAAAAACTTGTTAACTTAACAAAATTGCGACAAATCTTACACATGAATTACTATGCCCCTATAATTTAATAAGCATGTCACACCTTCCATGAATATGTCTCTAAGAAATCCAAATGCTTCCAAAAGCTTCTTCAAGTGCCCTCTTCTTGCTTATTTCTATACTCCATCCTCCAGCCCTTGCTCGTCGCCTCAATGTTTCCTCATTCTCAACTACATAGCCCGCGTCACCTCCTCCAAGCGGTAAAGGTTGTGGTCCCATGCCTGTGGGTCTAGGCTGTCCTCCAGCAACTGTAGGTGCATATTGCCCCTGAGGAACAGCACCAAATCCAGCTTGGGAATTTTGGCTTGCATCCTGTTTCAAGAATAAACAAAGTTAATATATTGCATATATTTATATTTTGCAACTTTGATCAATAAATGGGTAGCACAAAATAGAAATTCAAACAAAACAAAAAATGTAAAAACTCTTAATGGAAGATCATCTATCAGAAGAAGTCAATCGCTTAAATAGATTTCCATCTCAAATTATAGGTCAAGCTCAATTAGGTTCGATATATTGTGCCAAAAATGTAATCTTAACTAATGAATATATAAAGAGCAATCTAATACTCACATCATTATCAGTTTGGGCAGGTTGTCCCTTGCTTGCTGCCATAGCTGCAGCTAATTCTTCGGCCTATTTAATTATTACAAGCACAACAACACATCAAAATATATAGCAAGAAACCAACACTCACATAACAAATTGATACAGGGAAAATGTGGAAGAGACTGAACCATTGAAGAGACCATTAAAAGTACCTTTCGGGCTCGATTAATCATTATTTGTTCTGCATTTTCTTCCTGGTATTTAGCAATCCTTGCTTCAATAGCAGCAACATCAATACCTTCGATCAAGTTAAACGCTGCAGGGAGGAAGGGGGAGAAATTTCATAAAAATATATTTTTTAAAAGGTACAGAGGGAAACATAAGTCATTATCATGAATATAGAAGCTTACTCATGTCTTCGACTTCCTCCAAATAATCGTTGTACTCTTTCAAAGATGGAAAATCATCTTCACGTTTATTGAATCTATAAATTTACAATCAAGTAAGCAGAAATGAATACTTGAATGGACACCAAAAAGTGAGAGTCCGAGTTTAGAATATGATACATATTTCTTTTCTACAAAAGATTCAAATACAATAGACTTTCAAAGTAATGAGAAAACCAAAATTCTTATGTATAATATATGTTCAATTATGAACTCTAAAAGTGAATGATACGACTGGGCAGTTGGAATTTGGAAGAAAGAGAAAGTTTTGCATCTTATGTCAATTCCACGGCTCCTCCTTCACTTAACTAACCAGAGTAATTAAGCATGTGGTCCTATATGTATCATGATTAGACCCTTCAGCAATTCATCGACATGTATTCTGTAAACTTGTACGGATTTTCTATTATAATTGATGAGTTTATTTGAAAGATCTGTGAGAATTGGTACCGAATTTCTATAGCTGAGCCACATGGTAAGCATAACTGACCATACCAACTACAGAAAGAGAAAAAGAAATACTACCCAGCAGAAGTGATACTAGTGTTATGCATTCTAGAATTTTAAGTTAGAATGATTTAGGGAAGTGATACTAGTTTGGAATTGATTTCATTACAGAATAGAGAGTACATTAAGCATATATACATAGCTTGTAAGCTAATTTAGGGAAGAAACAGACGGTGACGGCCTATTTTAAAATCATCTCCCTCTGATGATGGGATATTTCCTAATTTACTAAACCTACACTAATACTAATAGGAAATAGATACAAGATTGCCCTAAATATACCTAGGTTATATAAACAGCTTCTGATGATGTTTTAATCCAGAACAAAATATAATAAATAATCTACCTAGCAAATTCTGCAGGAGTGTATTACTCTAAATTGAATATTTTTGCATTATAACCAACTATGAATAGAAACTTCAACAGACATCTGCATTATTATTTCTCGTGCCACATAGACGAAGCAAGAAAGATACAATGTGGGAAGAAATATATACATGCTTGCAATCCTCTTCCTGATGGCTATCTCCTTATAGTGCGGATTGGTACTAGCGATCACCATTCTCCTTCTAACAAGTTCCTTTTCCTCACTTCTTCTCACCTGAAGTTTTAGCAATAAAAATATACACATTGATAAGAATGAATTGTAAATACTATTTGTGTATGATATCATGAAGTTTAGAGAATATTAAATCAATTAAAAATAATTATACAAACAAGATTTATAAAATATAGGTAAAAGACCTCAACTATGGAAGAATGAAGAGAGTGCAACACATCAGAAATTATATATAACCATATAAACTTATAGTCTTACAAACTCAAACATGGGGTGTTTAAAATCCCATAACAACTCTTTCAGATATTTTGAAATTACACTTATTTTGTCTTATGATCATTGTTGTCAGAATCGGGATCAGAATCGTAAAATCCATGGATTTTGCGATTTTGCTCACCCTAAACTATCTGGATCGTGAGTAGAATCCTAATTCAGAGCAAAATCCCAATAAAATCGCTAAATCGCAGCAAAATCCGCGATCTCATATGGATTCCACCGATTTTGGGCTTTTTTTTGGGTAATTTTGGAATGGGTAAAGATGACCCGTTTCAGTTTTATATTTAAGATTTTATACTTTTGAGTACTTTTATATTTAAGATTTGAGGTTGTTTTATGATTTTAAACTTTGAGTACTTATATGATTTGCGATTTTCAATTATGCGATCTTGATTTCCCCTTTCGATTCAACAAAACGATTTGAGTAGAAACCACTGATTTTGGTTGCGATTTACGATTTTTCGATCTTACTATCCTCTTTCGATTCAAAGTAAACTCTCGATTCTAACAACCTTGCTTATGAGTTATGATATCTTTGATATAACACCCAGATTAAATTGTCTAGAATATTTAATCGGACATACATGAATGGTACATGATACATTAAATTACACTGAAATTTTGTTCAAGCACATCAATTCACAAGTGCGTTAATTGAAAAAATTATGAGTACACAATTAACAGTTAACTCGCTCAAGCCTGTAGAATTAAGAATTTGGCTTAATATGGGAACCTACTTACTACAGGAAGGTCTCAATGCCACTGATTTTGGGAACGGAACAGCAGTTGCACTGTTTAAATTACAGTCATAAATTCACTATTTTAAGGGCTTATGCCTTAGGCTTAAGGCTGCCTCAATTACCTGCAATCCAGCAAAACCTGACAGTTCCAACAGTATACAATCTCCGGTCATATTTACAATATTTTCTAATATCCAAAACTATCTTAATTAACCAAGTCAGGTAAGGTAACCTATGTTATCAAAATTAAAGAAAGAGCTAAGTTATGATTTTATCCACCTATAAACAATCATATCACTTAACTAATTATTATAATTTATTTTTCTTAAATAGCCCCTATTTGTGTTTATAGTAATTTTACTAAAGAGGAAAATGGGAAATTTTGTAGCTTCCTCTTGATTAACTAAAATAACTAGCTAAACTAATTTCAATAGTCTCTAGCAGTCCCTAATTGAATTTTATTAGAACTCACTAAGAGGAAAATGGGGAAATTTCTAATTTCCTCTTAAATAGGCTAAATTAACTAACAAGGCTAAGTTCTAACTAAAATCATAACCTAAAAGAAACTCACCAATAAATTCTCTGAGTACCCAAAGAATAGATGAGGTTGTTGAGAATTTTAAGCTTCTTTATTTTCTTCTAATTTTTGTTTTACTTTGGCTCCTTGATCTTCTTTTCAATGAAATCTCAGCTTCTTACTAACCCAATCAAATGATCTTCAGTCATCAACACACATGCAATTTCACTAACCAAATTTTAATGGAGAAAATGAAGCTGGATTTATCTATGTGTTCAAATGAGATGATTTGAGAAGGTAAATTACAGATGCAGTGGTTTCTAATCACAAGGAAATAGGTAGGAAGAATTGAATATGGGTTTATGGGGTGTTGAGTTTGGTTTCACGCAGAGAGAAAGAGAAAGAAGAAAATGTGTGATATTCTTTCTCACTTGTTCAATACTGACAAATAACTTAATTATCCAATTTAACCTTTTCTCCTTCAGTTCCTAAACAATACCCAACTTGTCCTTTACATTAACAGTTATATTATTTACTTACTGATCTCTATAATTATTTCTATCAACCAAGGTTTCTAGTTATTATAATTACTAATAATATTATTATTATTATTAGATTTGGGATGTTACACTTGAAGCATATGCGACAAGAATCCAAATATTAAAGCCAAAATATCTGAATAGCACAACTGTGGCATTGAGCAATCCAAGATTCTGTGTTAAACATTAGAAACAAAAGTACTTTCAACTCTTTTTCAGCGGTACTCTATCCCATAATTGGACAAGGAATAAAAATAGAAGACCGTCTTTTATGTGCCATATGAAACTACAATTAATTTACAAAACTATTTTAGTCCACAAAGGAGAATAGAATCATGAACTCATGCTTCTCAAACCAATATATGCTACATACATTAATGACATCCTATATATAGGGTTTAAATAAAGGTCCGCGACCGCGAAAACGACTGCGACAAAACAGTTTTGGCAGGTGCCGATACCGTTATCACCGTTTTTTATATTAAAGAACAAATTATGAATAATTCACACAGCGACGACCACAATTAGTATCGTAACACCTGTACCAACCGAAATCGCGAAAATCTTTACGTAACTGAGACGCGACCACGACCGTTTTTTAAAACCTATAGAATAGAACAACTAATTTGTTACAAAATCAGAAAGTAATACAATCAGTACTTTTATACCTTCAGAATTTCTTCAACAAAGTTACTGGCTTCATATAAGGGACAGACTTGTAATGTAGTTTGTATCAAATGAATGAACTCCAGCCAGAACCAGTTAAACCTACGGCAGTTAGGTTATAACCACTTTCTTCAAGAAGTGTTATAAAATTTCTACCAAAACCATGCCCCGAGGCCTCCTCCTGTGTAGGACAAAATGATTGACCTCAAGATCATCAACCTTTATACCCTGTCAGATTGAAAACCAGAAAGTATATCTTAAACAGATTTAAGTAAAGAAAACACTGAAACAAAGATGATACAGAAAAGAAAAAATGAACTTTTGATATTTGGACTGCAAATATCATAATGTCATTTTTCCCTACAACTGGTAAAGATAATTTGAAGGTGCTTATGGTTGCAAAGCGGGGAACTTTTTAATATACATGTTAAATTAAGAGAATGATAATACATTTACACCAAAAGTACGTAACAAATGAGGGTGGAATATCAGACACATTGGCCCAATAACATATCTAAAATAGGCTCTTATACCGTTTTAGAATTTGGGTAAGGATTACTCAAGCCATAAGCACTACTAGGCCACATCTCTAGCTGATGTGGGACTTCCATATGTCATTTTAGATACCCCGATATCTTTATCGAGGAAAGAAAGAGGCAAAACAAGATTAAAGCTGCATCTGATTTTTAGTATAAAATAGCTGATAATCAGAAAATAGAAATCTTCATTTCTCCAAAATTGTTAAAATAATTATTGAAATCAAAGGTTATTGGCTAAAGTTATTCCGTTTCAAAAATAGAAGTAAAAGCAATGGCATGGAATATGGATTAGCGGTAGGTTTGACCTGCCCCATCCCCGCTGAAAGAAGGAGAATGTGCAACCAACACCACACACATCAAGGGTTAGAGAAACTCTCCCTCCCCATGCTCCCCACATTTATCACCTTTTGGACACCATATCCTACTCATTTTCATCCTTCCATGGCTACCTCGGTGACAACCGTCTCTCTCCTTTTAACACCCATCTCAAAATAAATACCGCTTCAAGTCTCCAACTTGTTCCTCACCCTATGCAAACCTTCCTCGGTGAAACAGAAATCTCAATCTTCCCACACCTATCCACGCATGCCACCATTCTTATTCCAACCATGTAACACACACAGCTATGATACTAGTTGATAGAAACTTGGCATTTTATAACTCATTACATGTCATAACTCATTCAATGTGGGACTAGAACTTGAAGCCTGGAGGATTTGCAACATCCCTATCCAAAAGAACCCTATTTTCCTCTCAAAATGACTCTGTAACTCTTCCACTCAATCCCTCATCTTATTTATAGCAAAAATTTACATGATAATGATCTGAGTCACCAACTACTTAACAAAGCAACTATACCTAATTCCCTTTTAACTAATAAAAGAAGTAAAATTAGGGCAAAATAAGAAGTAAAGTTAAAGCAGAATAAGGCAAAATAAGAAAAGAAATCATACATCAAGTGACGGCAAAGAATGGTGAAATCGGTTGACGAATCTTGGAATCTGTGAGTGTAACTGAAGCGGTGGTTGAAGCAGTAACAGGTCGGCGAGTCTAGGGAGGAGCGGGACGAGTTCTCTGATCGCTGAAGACAAAATTGAGATAAATCAACATGAGACTTATGTCTCGTTTGATTTGAAAAATGAGCAAAGGTAATTTATTTAGACTTTTTTTTTTACTCAATAAAAGAAAAAATTACGTACTTTTAATAAATTTAAAAAAAAATTAAAGTTAAAAAAATAACAATTATCAATTAGTTTTAACTTTTTTTAAAAGCTCTTATTTTTATTTTAACTTTTAGATAATTTTTAAAACTTAAAAAGTCAGGTCAAACAATACCTAAGTATCGGTCAGGATAATATAGGACAGAAGACAAAAATGTATCGGAAAAAGATAGAAAGATAAGATTTTTTATATTGAAAAATAAAATAAATATTTTATATAGTTGTAATGTGGAAGTGTGGATAAAAATTCAAACGGAATACAATAAAAGTTATCCAATCCAATAATTTTTTTGCAGATCAAACGTAACAGACTGAGGAAGGAAATTGGGAAATTGATTTTAGCTTTTTTATTAAATTGATTTTTAAAATGTATTATAATTTTTTAATTGTTTTAACAAAGATTTTTTTTAAAAATGCAAATGAGAAGAAAAAAATTGGTTACTTGAGCAAAAAGAAAAGAACTTGTTAGTTCCTTATAAAGAACATTCTTGGGATATCGGCTAAGGGAGTCGTGATAATTCAGAGTTCGGCCGTAAGATAAGTAAAATTTGACCAAAAATTGTTGCTACCAAGAATCAAACTTAGGTTCTCCCGAACAATCTAGCCAAGGAGAACTCGTTAACCATTTGAGTTGGATTATAACAACCATTTTTGTAATGAGCTAGCATATCATCTGTATTGAATAATTTTGTACCTATTCTTTATCCTATTTATTTATGAATACATCAATATACTAACAACACATTTTATACAAAATCGAGCCCTCCTATTTATTACTTTAAAGTTTGATCAAAATATCTTTTTAGATATCTATTCATATATACTTTGTGAGCTTAATATTCGAACCAAGCATGTAGTCCCTAATCCATGAACAATTTAGTTTCCAACAAGCAAAGCAACCCTGTTTGAGCACAAGCAGAGTCACCATTGTACTCTTTTTCAAGGTTTGTTCAAAGCAATCACTTATGATATAGCCTGCAATATTCATGGCATTCCAATACACAATATCTTTGCACCCTTCACATGAAATTCCTTATGTACTAGCAACTCAATATCCATTTCAGCACTATTAAGTGTATGTTTGGTATCACGGTGGAGATGTAAGAATCACGGTGATTCACCATGATTTTCCAAAAGCTACACTCTATAGCTTCTGCCGTGATAGACTAAGCCTACTTGAGTTGACTAAGCAACCCTATATCCATTTCAGCTGCTTTGAAAAACTCACGGTGAACAACCCTCAAGACGCGAGCGAGAAAACTCACCAAGTATTCAAAAGTTTTTCTAACTCCTTTTGTTAGCTTGCAACTCCTTACTGTGAACAAGAACAACACCTTGCTTCAATGCAAAACCAAACAAAAAGGAAGCACAAAACACTCTCCTATGTGCAATAAGTTCATTAATCAATACATCATAAGAAACTCTATCACCAATTCCTCCATTTGCATGCAAAAGAAACAAAGTTGACACTGCCTCATCCACTCTACCTTGACCACAAAGTCCTTCAATAACATTCTCAAATGCAATTCCCTTAAGAGAATATCCCCACCTAACCATATCATTTAAATTCACCAAAACCTCATCAAATTTCTCCCCCCTACAACATGCCTTAACCATCACCTCAACTGTCCTTTTATCAACCACTAAACCTCTCTTTTTCATTTTCTCAAACACTTCATATGCATCCTCGAGCAACCCTTTTTCCTTCCATGATATCTTACACAAACGTCTCACCAAAATCCTCATCATCCTCAAATCAACTTCAAATCCAATCTCAACCATTTCCTTATAAATTCCAAATGCTTCCACAATTTCATTCCACTTTAACAATCCATGTAAAACAGTACTATAACTAATATAATCAGGAACACACTCATGCTTCTTCATCATCTTCAAAACACCAACACCTTCCATTGGTCTACCTTCAATAGAATACCCTTGAATCAATGTATTAAAAGTAACCACATTAGGTATCAATCCAATTCCAACAACTTCATTGAACAAATTCATCGCTTCATCCGAACGACCGACTTTGCATAATCCATTCATAACAGCACTATAAGAATAAACATCAACCCCTAAATTTGTTTCTTTCATATTCATCAAAATTTCAAGTGCTTCTTCAATTTTTCCAACATAAGACAACCCTTTTAACAAACAATTATATTGTTGAACACAAAGCTTCAAACCCTTTCTCTTCATGAACTCAAAAACCTCCATAGCTTTCTTTACTTTCCCTCTTTTGCAAAGGGAATTTATAAGAACAGTTATGGTTGCAGAATCTGGTTCAAACCCATTTTCAAGAACAGTAAAAAGAACCCTTTTTGCTTCTTCTACTTCATTTTTCTCACAGTGACACCTTATCATGATGGAGTAAGTGCAAGAATCTGGAACAAGATGAAAAGATGATAACTTTGTGAAGATTGTTTCACAAAGTTCTGGTTTTTGTGCAATCACTAGAGCCATCAAAAGGTGATTGAAATCTGATATGGTTTGAAATTCAGAAGCATTTTTCTCTAGGATTTGTAGCATTTCAATTTTGGTTTTTGAGGAGGATAATGATGTAATGTTTTGGACAAGATTTTTGATTTGAAACCTAGTTGTTTTGTCCTTAAAATCAACAAGGTTGTTTGTTGTTTTTTTAATGGAGGAATTGGTAACAGATAAAGAGTGTGTAGTTATAATAGATTGCTTAATTTGTTTGATAATAATGGTATTGTTATTGTTGAATTTGGTGGTGAAAAAGGGGATAGTGATTAGTGTATGAGGTTGAAAAAATTGAGAGCATGTGGGAATTAGAGGAACCATGAGAGTGAGCTCTAAAGGATTGTTGTTATGGCATTTGCTGATATGCCCTGTTGGTTTGTTATATATAAGGATGGAAGATTGAAACGGATATGTATTTTTCTGGTTAAAATTTGTTTGTCTGGATATTTTCCTGTCACAAATACTTCATTTTGATTGCCCTTAAACTTAGCTCAATTGACAGGGACTGCATTATAAAGTAGGAGCGGAGGTTCGAACTCTGATCCTATATGCAATGTTTCTACCAACTAAATTATATTCACGGGACAGTTTGAAAGAAATTTTTAAAAAGATTAAAAATAAAAGTTGGTAATTTTTTACTAAAATATTATAAGTGTTAAAATCTAGTTACATTAGGGCACAAGGTATGGTGCATAAGCCATGTTTATGCACCGTGCATAAATATTCCAAATTGCTTAGCGCACCCCCAAGATTGTGGGGGTGTGCTATAAATTTAGGGGGTGTGCTAGAAATCTGGGGGGTGCGCTAAGCAATTTTCATTATTTATGCATAGTGCATAAGGAAAAAAGTTATGCGCCATAACCACTCCCTTAAATTAGATATGGATTCGCTACACTTTGTGAATTCACGCAGTTTGACACACTAACGAATCTGGACTGTCAAATTGTGGGGATCTTATTTGTTTCACACGTTATAAAATCTATGTTCATTTTAAATCGGGAGGTTCAAATCAATTATTGTGACACCTAGTTAATCTAAATCTAGTTTAACTTTGGGCAACCTCTTGGTTTGCTTTTTGATTTGTAAGCTTTCTTGATCTTCTTTATGATTTCATTGCGATTCAGTTGGCAATATAAAAAGACTAAGCCTATGTATGATATCACGGTAGATATGTCAGAATCACGGTAATCTACCAAAATTTTCCAAAAGTTGCGCTATGAGCTTCTACAAAATCATGATGAATCACAGTGATCTGGTATACTCACCGTGATACCAAACATATACTAAAGATATTTCTAACCGCTAAAACTTCACATATAGTGCATGAATTCCAATCATAAAGCACTTTGGGAATTTATCTCCATAGTCCATATATAGTGTGTAGAGTAGACACTTTATTTGTAATAAAAATAAATTACAATAGCTATTATTAGAGCATATATTAGCTTGACAGTAACATATAGATAGTTCAATTATCAATAAAAGAACATTAAAAATGAACTTATGAACATATATAGATAGTATATAATTAAATGATACTTTGGCATGGCATTGATCAGAATCGTAGTGATCTGCTGAATTCCTTGCAAAACATAATATCCATAGGATCTGATGTGACATGTTTTCTTCCTCCTCTTACCCTTTTCCTACCAAAAATAGGTTTGAGTAATTTCTTCAAGACCCTATGAAATCCTAGCCCATGATTATTACCATGATGAGGCCCTTGCATGACCTTATTCTTCACCAGAGGTATTGGAGCCATGCTAATGAGCCGTGACGATGACCTTTGCAACCTTGGTTCCGATAGGCTTCGCCTTAACATGGCTCTGTTTAGCTGCGCCGCGTGCGCCTCAAACGAGAGCCTCTCAAATTCATCCAACAAAGTGCTCTTTTCGTCTCCAAATCTTTTTTCAATCACAGCCATTTACTCCACTAGTTAATTGTTGCAATGTCATTTTCACTAGCTAAAGTGACATATATATAGTTGAGATTTGATAATGTCACATTGAAGGCTAAAGGATTACATTTTTCTTTTCCCTTTGGATGGTAATATGGTATATATTATATCTTTCTCTACTCTTTTGTTTACTTTAAGATTCCTAGATGAGTCATTGTCTAACCCAAGTATCAGAAATTTTTAGTAAGGTTATAATTTATGGGGTGATTCATTTTAGCTTGTCTAGTCCAAGTTGGTAAATGGAAATTAATAACATCCTCTATGAGCTTATAAAAAAATACCCCTATGATATCTAATTTATTTTCTACAAAGTATAATCTATGAATGAGAGACATCAGACAGAGACATTGTATATGACACTGACATGTTGATATTGATAATTTTTTTAAAACAAATGACGTAGGAACATGCATAATCTAAAGAATGTTGGTACTTATATATGTAAACATTTTTTTTGATAAAAGAATTACCTAGCATCTAAATAAAAACATCGATGTTTTCAAAGTTATATTTGCATATTTTGCAATTATTATACAATTTTTTTTATACCAATGAGGGCTTATCGCCCTATTACACATTTTGTTATTAAGAAGCTATATACTATTCTATTTCTATGCAGCACTTTATTCTTTCTGGCTTGAATGAAAATATATTTCTTCCTACAATACTTTTTTTTAGGAGTGAAGTACATTATATCTACACAAAGAAGAAACGAGGTTGTATACATTGAAACAAGTTTAATTTATGTCTGGTTCACGTAATAATGAATTGATTTAAATTAAAAGTTAGATGATTGCAAACTGATTTTTTTTCTTCTTTCATACCAGTTTCCGACCCACTAAAGGTGAACGATTAATCCGGCTCGTGTGTAGAAGCATGCATACTGGTCAAGCATTGTTTTCTTTAGGAATCGAATCCGATATACCCCGGATACGTCTTTGGAATGAGCTCTTTGCCACTGAAGCACAAGTAATTTGGTTATTGCAAACTGATTTTTGATTTAATAGATTCGTATAAAAATAATTGAATAATAAATTTAAAGTTAAGAATTAATCGTAGAGGCAAAAATTGAAATTCTAACTTTAAATTAGTTGTATTGTATGTCAAACATGCATCATTCACTAATCAATAGAGAGACTACACACCTTCATCCTATCATAGTTCTTTTTTTAATTTGTCTAGATAATTAAACAAATTATCAAACAAAACTATTTTTTGTCTAGAAATATTCATCGAAAAAAAAATCTAATAACATTTATATGCTAATATTTATTTTTATTTTTATTTATTAATAGAAAAAATAAGGTCAAAACAAAATATGAGAATAATACATCTAATCAAATTAGGTCACTTAGAATGAAACGGAGAAAATATATATATGAAAATAAATTGATCCGAATGTTATGAAACTAATCAAGAGCAATATTATTGATGAAGAAGAGAGAAAGAAAATAGTCTATGTTATTCACCATTAGGATTATGTCAATTTATAATGATATATAAATCATATTTATAGACAAACATAATGTGTCAATTACATAAGTCAATGACTTATATGAACTTCCACTAATAATATTCATAGCACTCCATGTCCACTAAAGATATGGCTTTTTAAAACCGAACAAAGGATTAAATATTACATAAAGAAAATCCAAAAAAAAAAAAACTTAATTGCTATAACATTGATATTTATATAAAATATCAACATTAATTTATATACATAAAAAAATTTATACCATCAATCAATCCATTCACATAAGAATAAATAATGTGATTTGGAAGAGCTCTTTTGTCACCCTATCACTTTTTCGTGCGTACTATAACTATTAGTTTTTAATTTTACTTTTTCGCTACTTAGGTAGTGGATGTATAAAATAGAGTTTTCTTTTTCAAATTTTTCATTTGTATAACATTCGCTATTTAAAAAGCCGACAAAGAGTATTTTGATAACTTTATAGAGCGCGCAAGAAAATAGATAGGGCGGCAAAAATATCCGGAAAAAATGTCTTAAAAGCCCAAAAGCCCGGCCCACTCCACAGAAACCCAGCTCAGATTCGTCTCTCGTTTACCAGTTCTTCGTTTTCATTTTCTGAGAAAGAGTGTCGTTATTTCTGTGTAAACACACTTTGCGTCAAGTCTTCTTTCTTTTCTCCTTCTCCTAATTAAATCCCAATTCTCAATCATTTCCTCACAATCAAATTTTCCCCTAATTTCTCTATTTTTTATCCCAACTACTTTTCCATCAATTTTCTCACTTCAACGAAACCCAGTGATTTTCTCACAAAGGGTTTCTCTGGATTTCACTTTTTCTCTATTGTTTTTTTCTTAATTTGCTTATACCATATGTAAATTTCTCGATCAAATTCAAAGCTGTATACTTGAACGTTTTGAAGCTGCATCACAATGGGAAAATACACGTTATTGAAACTATTATTGTTTTCTCTGATTTTGTTTCATGGTTCTGATGCTTTCTTTATTAGGGATTTCAGAAAATTGATTGATTCAACAACAAAGGTGAGTTTTTTTGTTGCTTGTTAATTTTCCTTTATTAAAGTTTCTTCAAATTTTGTTATTATTTTGCTTACAATGTTTGAATGAAGCTATTGTTTTAGGATTCACCAATATCAAAAGAGAAAAAATCAGATCCAAAAAACACTGTTGATGCTAATATTCCACCAGTTTCACCACCACAATCTTTACCTACGGTGGAGAAGAATAGTAACAATGGTGGTAATCAAAGTGGGACCAATAAAAATACTACTAATACACCTCCACCTGTTCCGGCAACTGCACCGCCTCCTCCTGTTCCTGCAACTTCACCGCCTCCTCCTGTTACGGCAACTGCACCGCCTCCTCCTGTTCCGGCAAATGCACCACCTCCTGTACCCAAAAAAGCTGAAGATGTGAAGGGTAAAAGTGAGGGGATTAAACTTGCACATTCTACCACTAATGATAGTTGCGTTGGACTGAATTCTTGCAACGATGATCGAGATTTGGTTGCTTGCATTTCCCAAATGGGTATTCATCTTTGCTTTTATCATTGGTTTGTTTGTGAGTTTATGTTAATTTTTGTTATTAGTTTTCGTGAAGTAAGTTATGCGGGGAAACTTTAATCTTTAAAGGAATCTCGAAGTAAAACTTAGAGTAAGATTAGATTAGTTTCTATATCTTGTAATATTAGTTTCCATATTAGTTGGTCATTATTATATGATGATTTGTTTCCTTTCCTGATTTCGCTATTTATTTAGGATTCGGTAGGTGTAGGAGTCTTGTATCCCTATAAATAAATAGGGACTACTTTTAGATTTTAATATAAAGTTACTATCGAGTTAGTATCAAGTTATTATCAATAAAGTTCGCATTTCTTAGTCCCGGTGGGCTTATCTCGGTTGGTAGGGGCATCGCATTATATATGCACGGGCCGGGATTTCTCACTTAGTCACCTCAACGGGTGAATTTCTAGCGACTGACCACTTGACCAAAAAAAATGTTCACAGTTCTTATCAAAAGCAAATGAATCTATTTGAGAACATCCAAACATGTAGAAAAATCATCAAAATCTGGTTTAGGTTTCACTAACGTGAATCTGAACATGCGATAAGGAAAAAAATTATCAAAATCCTTGTTTAGGAGAAATTGCTTCTACGGAAAATGTTTTCTTGGTTCCAGTGTAGTCGTCGACCATGGCAGATATCGGTGGCGGATTTTGGCCTCTCCAATATATATCTGAATGTTTGGATTTAGATTTAAACAGTTACAAGAAAATGAAGTGTGGTTAAAAGCGAATGCTGTCATTGAGTTACCACATGGAAATACTACTACTACTATTATTATTTTTATTATTATTATTATTATAATTATTATTTCTAGGATATTGTGTTTCCCATGTTCTTTCCGTCTTGGATCTTTTTTATTACTACCAGTATTACTAGTTTTGATAGAACTGTAGAAATGAAGAAGCCAAATTTCTGTGGCAATCTGCAATATTTGCTAGACTGTGGTGGTGCATGTTGGTGGAATGAATCTTGTCATTTTTAACTTTTAAGGATTTCTCTTTAGTTAAACAATTGTTTCGGACAAAATTAGACATTTGATTTCCAGATGGTATGAAGCACCTGGTCTTTAAGGACTATCTTTTATCCTCCATTCCTTTTGTGCTGATAAATATCTTTAGCTGTATTCTCCATTTCTCCTTCTCTGTTGATAAATCTCTTACTTAAGCAGCTGCTTGTGGAAGAAATTATCCATTTAATTTCTATATGGTTTAGTACACATTTTCGTTTCGGTAACTGATTTGGCAGCTTCAACACATTGATGCCTTTGGATCCTTATTTTTATTTTTTCTTTGCTTCTATTTTTTGGAGTATTTTGTTATCCTTGTTTCCCTTTGTATTCATTTTCTCTATATATCTTGTATTTAAAAAAAAAGTAGCATCAATGAACTCAGTACTAACCATCTGAAGGTTTATGCAGAAGGAAACATAGGAATATGAGTAGTTAGGTTGTTGTTTCCTTTGGTAGTTCGTTTAGCTAGTTGTTAATTTTTCTGTCTTAGGTTAGTTGCTTATCTTGAACAAAAATTATATAAATAAGACTTCCTTCCTTGTTTGAGGGATCTTTTGCAAAATGGTTTTATTTAGTGTGAAGAGGGTATCCTCTCTTGTGTATCTTTTACCTTTACATATCAATAAAACATAAACGATAGGGACAACTAAACTCATTTTTCTGTCTGTGTTCTTTCAAAAGAACCCTAACAAATTCCTTTTAAGTAGTGGAGCTAGTTCAGGATTAGTGGGTGCTAGAAAATTAAGTGTGAGAAAGTGCACGAATCTAAGAGAAAGTGGGAGAAAATGTTCTCAAGAGATATTTCTGAGTGTTCTTTAACTGCACATTTATAGTCAAGGGATGCTGCTGCCTAACCAATTAACTGCCAGCTGTAACAACGGTTTAAGAAAACAGTAACTGAGATGCTTAGTTACTCCTCCATTTGGAAACTTTGCTAGTTTATGGAATTTGCACATCAATTAAGTATTCGCTTAACTGATGTGTAATGTACCACATTAAGGGAGTAGTTTTATTCAAGCTATAGGAACTCGTGTAGTCCCTGTAACACTTGAAAACAACTCTTGTAACTAACTGTAACTTGCTGACTGACAGGTGTCAGTCACTGGCCAGTACTACAGTTACTTAACTGTCAGTTAGTTATAAACCAGGCTCCGAATCTGTGGTACCAGGCACGGATCTATGGCTTGTTAATTGGGGGCAGCTGCCCCCACTTTGTTTTATTTTCTTTTGTTGAATTATAGGGCTTTTATGTAATGAGTCAAGTGTTGCCCCCACTTATTGAATGCTAAAACCATAAAAAAAGTATATTTTCTATTAATTTTGTGAATAATTACACATTTATACCTAAGTGAATAAGGATGATGTTTTTAATAATTGTTTGTGTTAACAATAAATGGTAAGAGGTTTGGTACCTGCTTATGGGTATGAAAAAATTCAGTTTGAAAGAGAAAATCTATCTTATGTGTCTATAAGTTTTAAGGCGAAAATTAGTCACCACTAAACAGTGAAAATTTTGTACCAATATCAAACAAAATTTTACCACTTGGAAAATTTACACAAACATTAAGTTCAAAAGAATAAAATTACTATCTCAAACCGCATACCAGTATATCAAATGTTCATGCAATTTTTAATCATATAAGTTTCACTTACAAGATAATCATATAACATCGTTAAAATATGTATTCATGTGTGTGTGTAATTTTGACCCCACTACTCAAAGTTTCTGGATCCGTCCCTGTGTGGTACCATATTAGAAACTATGAATCTATGGAACTGAGTAAATCTATAGCAAATCTATTAAATGATCAATCTGAATTTCCTATGAGCTTGAGTAAAACTTCTCCTTTAATATACCAAAATATCCTTATTCTAATCATTAACTGTGCTAGAAATTTTTATCTTTGGGGGTGAAGTTGGAAGAAGAAGGTCCATTATATCTTGGGTTTCTGAAACACCCAATGTTTTGAAACAAAACTGAAATGGTTAAACTACCAGAGTTTAGGAATGGAGGGAATATTTGTCTTGTTTTAAGAAATAAAATAATTACTTATTCTATGAACACTAAACCTCTATGTGGGCTAGCGCTAGCTTGTAGTTCATCTACTGAACCAATCAGTTTGATGGTCCAGCTTGCTTTTAGAACTGTGACTGTTATCTTGTGTGGATTTATCTGTCCCTGATCAGCATTTAATTTAAGTAGAAAAACATGCAATGTTTCTTATTGTCATGAAATTCCATTTGTACTTATGATTTTATGAGTGTCCCGGTAACTTCAGCAATTTGCAGCTATATTTAGTTGTGTGCATCGTTTAATTGAAAAATAAATACAAAATAAGTTGATGTATTTATATTTCATCAAAGTGGGAAATAAATACCAACAACTAATTGTTGACATACACTGCAAAAAGGAAGGGTTCAAGAAAAACCTCCTAATTGATATTACAAAAACATAAGGTCAATTATTTAGTTCTGTTGTATTACTTTTTTTTCTCATAAGAACAATATAAACTCATTTGTATTTATATTCCTTGTAAAAATTGCCAGATTCCAAAAACTTTATTGTTCTACTTCATAATAGAGGAGATGGCACCATCAAAGTGAAGCTCCGCAGTGATTATGAAAGTAACCTTGGAGATGTAGAAGTTGAAAAAAATAAAACAGAAAAGGTATTGGTCATTTTTTTCTTAAGCTTGTTTTTATTTCCTTTAATGGGTGATATTATGGTTGGACCAATGTACCATTTCTTCTTCATACCCCTCACACTTCAAAGTGAAGCTAAAACATCTTAGATGCACCACTGTCTCAATTAATTGTCTGTTTTATGAGACAAAAAAAACTCTAGCATTAGTTTAGATAAACAAAACATCACCTTTAAAGAAATTCGGCAAACACCAAGTTTTAGATGAGTAATAGACAGCCGTTGAGCAATTTTGTCGTTTCTCGGACTCACTGAGGTAGAATTTGAGAATCTTACAATTCATCTGTGTTTGGGATGGAAAGAATTGTAACAAAGTAAGTTATGACAGAGAATAGAAAGGACACTGATGATCGTTTCTCTATTTATCTTAGGGTAATATTCGGAACATAGAATAATTAGAAGTAAGGGAGAAATTTTACAATTTCTTACCAGTAATTCTTTTTATATTTTTTTTAAAGGGTTAAATATTTTTTAAATTGACACAACTTGATTTTAGTTCTATAAATTTTAACTTCATTTGTAATCTCTAGATTTAGCAAAAATATTATGTTTTTAACCATTTTTTAAAACACCGTTGTTACTCATTGTTGGCGATGGCAGGGGAAACAAAATGCTCATTAAATCTCATTAGAATTTTCGCCATTTTAGAAGGAAGGAATCTTAAAGTGTTGTATTCCTCCGGAACTTATCATTCTTTGTGCTTTCCTTCTTCCAGATACAATCATCCATCCAAACTAATTAGTCAGTGTCATGCTATAGAATTGAAGTGTCTTGCTCATCCTGTCACATTATTGTGTTCTTCTGGCATATTTGGTGCAGTCCTTTTATAGGTTTTCCATTCCCATGTGTTTTGGTGACTTTAAGATGAATCATCACCAAATCCGATTAAATTCTCTAACAAAATCCACTCTACCTGACCTCCTTAAGTCCAATTTGTTGAAGAGGTGTGGGTTCCATCATTGTTGAGTGTTATGACCTACATCATCAAAACTTGTAAAGGTTCGAGTGCAGCTCTAAGGAGAGACCCAAGTTCTAAAACCCAAACCTCTGACCTGCACTTCCGTTCCACCCGAACTATGTCCACATGTTAGCTCTGGCACAATTGCGTCCATGGAAGGCCTCTTTGTTGTCAGCTTTAAACTATTCTAACAAGGGGTTGTGGCCCTTTTCTTCGGCATCTCAGCCAGTTTCTGTACTCCACCCCCACAAGATTTCATGACATACTCAAGAGGAAATTGTAAATTCCCAACACCGGCACCAGAAGCAGCATGCTGCGGACATGGCAACATCATAAACATGACAGTACAATAGTAGTGCACATTCTGTGAGTGACGGCATATCTGCAATGTTAATGCCTGGTAAGGGACTTGAGGAGTGCCTAATTAAAATTTGAAAGGGTTGAAAAAATAATATCATAAACATAATAAAGTTCTATTACTAATAAAAAATATGGTTTGTTGGCTGAACTGTATGTATAACCGGTTCACCCTGAAATCCACCCTTTTTAGTTCTCATGATTTCTCATGTTTTTTCGTGGGAAACATTATAGGATTTCAATTTTGTGACACCACATTGTGTGACCTCTGTTTTGACAAACAAAAACACCATTTTTGTTTTCGATGGCTAACCTCAGCTCTGCCATATTCCTTTTATTTGTATTTACTGTGAAAAACACTATTTCGGTCAAGTTTGTGTGCTACGCTCAATTAGATGTTTCGTTTCATAAGTTTCATCATTCATGACAAACACATTGATGACCAAAAGCTCTTTGCTACAGTCTCGCTTGCATATCAGATTTGCAATTGGCTTACTGTTTTGCAATCTTGTTTATTCAGGTCACTATCAAACGAACTAGAAGCGAAAGTACAGATCTGACTTTGGATGCTGGAAAAGGGGATTGTGTACTTCACACGGCTATTCCCATACCTGAACCGAGTTTCTTTCTCCGCCTTCCTTCTTACGACAAGATTTTAACGCCAGTAAATGGCGCCTACTTCCTCATATTCACAGTACTAGTCTTTGGAGGGATATGGGGTTGCTGCTGCATGTTCAAGAAGAAACGACATGACGAGGTCCAATATCAAGAACTCGAAATGGCATTGCCAGAGTCTGTTGCAGCTACCAATGTGGAATCTGCTGAAGGTTGGGATCAGGTATGGGATGATGATTGGGACGACAATGTAGCAGTTAAATCGCCAGCCGTACGCCATGCAGGAAGTATCTCAGCAAATGGCCTTACTTCTAGATCTTTAAACAAAGATGGATGGGAAGATAACTGGGATGATTAGTTATCAAATGGGAAAAGGAATAAGGGAAAGAGATATTAACTTCAAAAGGGACAGCAAAAAAAGCAAACATAGTTGGGGAGGGATGTGACAAATGTGGCTGTGCTGGGGCATAACTTAATGTATATGCCCTTGCAAAGGGACAGCAAAAAGAAGAGAGAATGTGATAGTTTTAGCACATTGGATTGTTAATCTTGAATGTGTAATAGTTAATGCCCTGGCTGAAAAGAGAGACAAAGATAAAGGAAACTGTGTAAATGAAATATAGAAGCTAAAGTTTTGTTTTTTGCTTTATCAAATCCATTTACATCTTTTTACTGACAAAAAACTGTAAAACTTATTTTGCTATATTTTGAAGATGTATTGAAAATTTGAAATCCACTTTTTTCATACCATAGATGATAGAACTTTTTTGGATTCATGATATGAAAAAAATATGGGATGGTGTTATTGGTACCTCTGCAACAGTAGTATTAGCTTTTCTATACTGCTGTGTATAAAACGTTATGATGGTTCCGAATAATACAATTTTGAAGGAAATGTAACAAAAATTCATTAATACTAGATAAGTTGAAGCTAAAATTTAAAAAGTTACATTAAGGGCCCTTTGTATTAGCTTATTTTTGAGCTTATGAAAAATAACTTGTGCAAATAATTAAGTTTCAATAGAAAAAATTGTATCTTCATAAATATCTTAACAAACTTATAAATAATACATAAAAGTTTATTTATTTGTATAAACTATTATGTATAAGTTTAAAAATAAGTAAATTCAAATTGACCACAAAGTTAAATTTTGCTTCTAGTATGAAGGAATTTATCTTTTTCTAAACCCTCTCACGCCTTCCCCTTCAAACGCTTAACAATCTTTAAAAGATTAACTCAGTGGTTTAGGTTAGGACAATCACTCTACCATTGACATTTTCTTGAAATTAAAAAAAAAAAAAAAAAAAAACACTTAACATTTTCTTCTTCCCTGGTAAATATGTTGTGGAAATGTGGTTTCAAACCGGCACTGAGGTTTTGTTTGCAAGTTTGGAGGAAAAAAGATCCGACATTTTCGGAGAGAAGACTTTTAAAGAATTCATTTTTCTTCATAATATCTAATTTGGAGGAATTCAAAAATTGCATTGGAAGATGGTTTTTGAGGGTTTTATGAATTCTTAAATTTAATCTATATTTTTTTTATAATTTTTTTTAATCTATTGTTATAATATTCTCAAATCTAAAAATATATTAATCCAAAGAATTTATTTATCATTCTCTACAAAAATACTCTCAAAATATAAAATGCAATTTTGATCCCTCTATTTAAAAAAGCAAAATAAAGTGTTGGTCCCCATATTTAAAAAATCAGCATTTTGGTCCCCAATTTCATTTTTTTAGTTTTGGTCCCTCACTCTATTTTTTAGTCAATTTCAATTTTTGAGTCTCTATTTTCCGAGAGGAGATTTTATCCTGTATGGTTTTTCTCCAGTGACATCACATCTACTCACTTCATTTTTGTGGTATACTATTCATATCAGCAAAAAAAGAAAATTTCTACTCACACCCTTAAAAAATCTGGTTACACCCCAGATTGATCAAAATACCCTTAAAATAAATTAAATTCCCAATGCATCAAAAATCCTACGTGTTTCTTGCTTCCATTCATCTCCGCTGTTGTCGTCGACATCGCTCAAAACGCGTTCATCTTCGCCGCTCAAATTTACGTCGTGTTCATCTCCATCTACACTTCTGAAACTCAATTTGAAAGGTAAGCTTTCCAATTACCAGTTCATGATTCTGAGATTTATTTGAGTTCAATTGTGAATGTGCTGCAAGTTCCTTATGAAATTATGTTGATTTTTGAGTTTCATCTCTCGGTTTTGAGTTGTGTTTTGATTTTATGAGTTTGAAGTGGTTAACGGGAATTCATTTCACGTACACTGAGAATCAACGTAAACTCCTTAAACTGGGGAATGTAAGTGTGAACTAAGTTTACATAAGATGATGTGAACTGAGTTTATATAACCTTATGTAAATTCAGTTTACATAACTTATGTAGACGGACAATTAAGATAAATTCCTTAAACCGTCAAATGCAAGTGTAAACTAAGTTTACATGACCTTATGTAAATTCAGTTTATATAACTGATGTAGACGATATATTTAAGTTTATGTAAACTGACAATTAATGTATATCCCTTAAACTGAATTTAGATTATGTAAACTGACATACTATGGTTTGCAAATCTATTTCCATTACGTGAATTTAGATTATATTGACATTAGCGGTTCGGTAAACATTTTACATTCAACCTATGCAATCGTGCAAGAAAACATAAATCGCATGAAAAATAAATAGAGAATGCCATAAAATTGAATTAGTATAAATTCAATATTATATGCAATAAAGTCTTAATAAAATACTTTCAAATTCAATCTTTAATTGAAATTAATGATAAGTTAATAAGTTTGAGATATAACACATTAATGAGGTTTATAAGAAAGAGAACAGTGAAGCAGAAACATTAGAAATAGAATAAAAGATGAAAAACTGTTTTAAAAAAATATATAAAAAAGGGCAATTTTGGTATTATGATTAATTTTTTATGAAATTTGGGTGTAACTAAAACTTTTTAAGATGTGAGGAGAAAAAATCGCAAAAAAATTACACACGATTAAGATCTTCACTGAACTTCCTCCAATAAAAATTTCACCGTAGAGCATTCAATCTACTATTTTCCTCCACAAAAGCCTCACCTCTTCTCTTATCCAAGCTCACAAAGTCATCACAAATACCATTCCTACAAACAAGTGAATGGAGGTAGTATCCAAAAGGGCATAAAAAAAATCATATGAGAGCATATGCATGTATATCACTCATTAGCTCTTTTTCCTGTGTGACCTACGCATGCTAAGACAATAGTAATAGACACCCAATAATGATCATGGTGATGGTTCCATACATTACTTAAAAAACTATTGTAAATCAAGGCCAGAGTGGAATTGTTCAAATTTTGATGCACAAGATTCCACTTTCTCATCATCTTGCTTTGTATGTGCTCATTTAGGCAACGGGCTGTGTGTCATTGTGTCTCCACAAAAGTAAACCAAAAGGTGAGAGTGTCTTGAGGTGAATGTGGGATCAAACATTATTTTATTAGACCTATTTGAATTCACTAATAAGCTATGGCTCACTTTTATGTCACACTTCATGTTAATCATTAACCAAGTACTAATGGTTATTAAGATTTGGTTAAGTTTAATTATTTGAATAGTATTCAAGTTCAATCCTTAGTATAAATAAATTAAATATCCTCTGCACGCAATTGCAGAGAGACTAATCTCTCAAACTTTATGAGACCCAAATAATTGATAAACTCTCCCTAAAACTTTGGTTAAGTTATAAGAGACTCACATTATTTCATTTAAACATCTTTGGATACTCCATATTAATCATTAACCAAGTACTAATAACTATTATGATTTGCTTAAGTTCAATTATTTCCAAGTTCAATCCTTAGCAGGGCCGGCCCCGACTTTTTAGAGGCCCTGTTCAACTATTAAAAATGGACCCTAATAATAAAATGAAAAACTATCATCTATTTAAATCTTAAATAACATTAAAAAAAATTATTCTTATAAGTATCATAAAAAGAGACATATTTTAATCAATTGATCTAAATACAGTTCCAAATTAATCTTATTATCAATCTTCTAACTACTTAATGAGTTATCATTTTAACATTTTTTGAAGTAAATTCATCACTAAAATTACATATTGTATATGATTAAAAAAAACTAATGCTATGTTCATTTTATTTCTAAGTAATTTTCTGTCATTTTATTACTAAGTAATAATAATAATAATAATAGTATTTCTATGAGTAATAGTATTTGTTTATGAATATTATTTAATAATATTATTACTACTATTTTTAAGCCTGGTACAGTATAATGAAAGTGTTGTGATTTTTTACCGTGTCTTTTATTTATGTAATTTGGGCCATAAGGCCCATATAGCCTTTCAATTAACCTAAATTAAATATAGTTTTCTATCATCTTCTCCAATGAGTGAAGCGCCGCCTGCTGTAGCTGAACTAAAACATAATAGAATGCTTGAAACTCAAACATAATGAGACTGAAACAAGCCAACTACCTGGAAAAACATATCTTTATATACAAAAACTACATATCTAATCATTAAGAGAGACAACATTCTATTTTTCTTTTTCAAAATCCCAATTTTTATCTATGAAAATTTAGAGTTTGGAGGCCTCCAAATTTTCCAAATTTTAGAGGCCCTATGCGGTGGCTCATGTTGCACACCCATGGGAGCCGCCCCTGATCCTTAGTATAAATAAATTTTTGTTAATCTTTTATCTATTATTTGGTTTAATTTTGTACTATTAGGTTAATAATATTTCTTTTCTAGAAATTGGATTATTAAAAAAAAAAACAAATATAATAATTTATTTCTTCTACCACAATTAATAGTATTACTTAAAAAAAAATAGTGGTATTCCATTCTATGAACAATTAATAAAAACATTATAAAACAGCATTGTAAATAATTTAGACAAAAAAAGTAATTTAGATTTTAGACATTAGAGTATTCACTTTCATTAGTCAAACTTGATCTATACTCTTGCACTCAACAAAAGGCAAAAGCAACTAAATAATTAGATACCAACATTTTGCTTAAAGTTAAAATCTGTAAATTCTTAGACTTTAAGTAGGTTAAGTTAAATGTTGGTAATTGGTAACCATATTTTTCAATGGTGATACACGTAGACATAATCATCTTAGTATATATGTTAGCGTGAATATAAATCAATGAGCTACATCAAACATTATTTCTGATGATTAAGGTGTGTGACATTATTTTATTTTTCTTTTGTTTCCAATTTGGAATGAAGAACAGTAATTTAGTAATACATTGTCGGAAGTGGAATATGCCATGATTGGTAGTATGCATTACATCAAATGTTGCCATTTGAAAAAGGTTGTTGGTGGTGCTTTTAAGGACATCTTGTGATGCACTTTGATTTGATTATGTCCAAGAAATTTGATAAGGTTGTGTGGCACTCCTACATTGATAAGGTTTTGTGGCACTCCTACACCTTTTTGTTTAACATATTTACTTCACATCCAAGCGTTGATAAATTTATTTATTTATTTATCCAGTCCAAAAAATAATTTTTTATATTACTATCATCATTATTTATTGCTAGCACAAATTGATGAGGAACATGTCAATAACATAAATTTAGCGGTAGAGGACCCAAATTTAAGTGCTAGCACAAATTGATCTAGAGTGATTAGAAGAAATGGTCGACGTCGATTAGTGAACCGTCAATGTTAAAATTGGTGGGGGGTATTTGCAAACACTTTCACGCTCAAATCAGTATAAGAACGTCGACTTAGAGATTACTATGATTACAATAATTGAATATCTCTTGTTGTTGGGAGAGAAGACCTTATACAGAAGGAGCAATAGTGTCGTTAAAGCATTGATGTGTGGTCGTTACGAGACAACACTCATCATGTTGAGCTCCAACGTTTTTGAATGTCACGGAGACATTATAATTTTAGGGAATCCAAAGATGTCCATTGTTTTTTGAGAGGAGACGATCCATTAAATCGAATCAGATCAGATAGATATTCCTCTTGTTCTATGGGACGGGGTTGACATGACAAGCATGGGTCTTGAACCAGTCCATAACACAAAATAAACTCGTACTAGTATTACTTTCCTACAGTAACAGCAGGACGCTGCAACTGATCTGAACCGTTCAATTTTCAATCAATGACTGAGATCTTTTTACCGTATAAAATAGAAATTTAAATCTTAACCATCCAATCTGCGGTCAACGACCGCGATTACTTACAACGTTAAATTGTGTGGTTATGCTACAAGAGGGAATTTGTATCCCTATTATTACATCTTTGTTTACACCTTTGATGAGGAACATTTTACTAAGGGGAACAAAAATACTAGTATTGAGTTTACAAGTGCTAATAAAAGCAAATGAGTGCTTTTTCCTTTACCTTTTTCTGTGCTGCATTATTCTTCTTTATGGAATCTGGATCATTTTTTTTTAATCAATTTGTATTATGCATCGTATGGCTTAGCTGTGTTGCCTTTTTCTTCTTTATTTTTTCCCTTAATGTATTATGCTAAATCTCAAGTTTGGTTCTATATATGAAATGGAAATAGTCAAAGCAAGTTGTTCACCACTTTTGAGCTCAAGATAAATGGTTATTTAGAATATACTATGTAATGAAATCTTATATTGAATGAATAAAATAATATTTTTCATAACTAATAATTGAATGAGAAATCATTGTATATTCAAAAGAAATGTTCAATGTCATGTAGTTGGAATAATCCTTGTCCTATCAAGAAAAGAAGCCATTTTAACTGCAAAATATACTTAAAAATTCAGAAAATGCCAAACCAAAGTATGATATTAAGATATATCATTATATTAGCCATCTAACTGGTGAAGAAAAATCCAGTAATACAACATAAGATAAACAAAAATAAGAACAAAGACAAATAAAATCAACTTAAAAAGGAACAATAAGTTGAAAAAGAAGAAAATTGACTGAATAACATTCTTTTGTAATAATCACTTTTTAAACTGGATTCTACTTCACCAGGTCCTTCAATGTTTGGTGTATGTTTTCTCTCAAAATTCATTCTAATAGTTCCTCTTGTCCTTCTGAAGGGCACTGAATTAACTCTAAAATGTTGATAACCTCACTCATATCAGGCCTATTTGATGGAACTTGTGATGCACAAATCAATCCCAGTTTTATCACAGGAATTGCTTCTTCAGCAGCAAAATTACCTAAAAGCCTTTCATCAATACATTGTTCAACTTTTCCTTCTTCCAATGCACCCCTCACCATGTCACATAGAACCACCACATCATCTTCCATGTATTCCACAGGTCTTTTTCCTGTCACTATCTCCAAAATAAGGATCCCGAAACCGTACACGTCGCATTTCTCGGTTATCTTAACTGTTCGACAAGCAAACTCGGGAGCCATGTATCCGAGTGCACTTTGAATTTTGCTGCTTAATACGCAATGGTCTAGCATCGGTAAGAGCTTCACCAGGCCGAAATCACCGATCTTTGGCTCGCCGGAACAGTCAATTAAGACATTGGTTGATTTAAGATTATAGTGGATTATGTTTGTTTCGTGCAAATGTGCCAACCCTTTTGCCATGCCGAGAATAATGTTGAACCTTTGTCGCCAAGATAAGACATTTTTGTTGCTATTGTCGTGCAGAAGCTTATGCAAGCTACCACTTGATAGGTACTCGTAAATGAGAAGCTGCAACGATGATGTCCAATAATAACCTTCGAGTGCCACAAGATTCTGGTGCCGAATTTTTCCAAACCTTTTCACTTCCTTTTCGAACTCTTCTTGAGACTTGATCAAACTTGAGACTGTCAGTTTCTTGATTGCAACAGCATGTCCGTCTCGAAGGAAAGTGCGATAAACAACTCCAAATCCACCACGGCCTATTTCACTCTCTTTATTAAGGAGATTATGAGCTCCATCAGCAAAGTCTGCATCACCAGAAAACATCACAAGTTTGCCATAGTTTGGATCATTCTCCGGAGAATTTGTATAGTCGTCACCACCGGAAAATGCAAATGGAGCAGGAGAACGTTCCATTGCAGAACGGGCGCGCATATTTAGGAAAGTGATAGCCACAACGCCAACTGCAATAAAAGCAGCTGCACCAATAGCAATAAGAGCAGATATACTAAGAATGATCTTGTGTCGATGATATTTCGAGGAAACGCTGGAGTTGGGAGCGGAAGAGTTGGGATTCAAGACAATAGGTTTCGGATGAACCGATGGACAGGAGTGGTTGACAACAGAACCACACAACAATGAGTTACCGGTAACAGATGTAGAGGATATGGTGTTGAAGAATCCACCAACCGGTAACTCACCTTGAAGGTGGTTGTACGACACATTGAATGATAAAAGATTGGAAAGATTTGTCAGCTCCTTTGGTAGACTACCAGAGAGCTCATTCCACGACAAATCTACATGCTGAAGATTGGTTAGGTTTGCAATGGCCGCAGGGATTGAACCAGTAAGCTTGTTGTGTGAAAGAATCCTGCACAATTCAAATGAAATTCGCAAACAAGAAAATAATTAGAAAAAGTATACACTCTTCATTCAGCTAGAAATGTTAATTTTCACAATTATATTTAACAGAAGCAAATTAAGAGAGCTCTTTTTTTAGGACTTGTTTGAATTGACTTATTTAAACTTATCTACTCACATAAGCATTTTTTAACTTACAGGAATAGCATATGGCATGTCCGTAAGCTTTTCAGGATAGTTTATGAAAATAGCTTACAGCTAATATGAAAACAGTTAGACTTTATTTTATTTTGTGAAATAGAAATAGCTTGTACATAACATAAGCACTTATTTAAGTTGTTTATCCAAACAAAACCTTAATTTGTAAACACATATCAATCGCATTAAGTTGTAAAGAACAAAGCATGAAATAAGGGAAAGTATGCTTTGAAATTAGAGAACTTACAAAGTTGTTAGAGATGAACACTTTGCGATTTGTTCGGGAATTCTCCCACCAAGTGAATTCTTGTGTAGCCTCAACTCACCGAGTGAAATTGCACCTTCTATTTCAAAAGGAATGCTTCCATTAAGTGAGTTCTCACTCAAGTCAACAATGTATAAAGATTTGAGTTCACCTATACCAATAGGAATAGAACCGGAGAAATAGTTGGTAGACAAATTCAAGATTTTCAAACTAACAAGACCACCGATATCAGATGGAAGTTCGCCAGAAAATCCATTGGAAGACAAATCCAAAACCTCGAGACCATGATAATTACCCTTCCTAAAAATCCATGAAGGAAGATAACCATCCAAATGATTTTGACTGATGTCAAGAGCCAAAAGCTTAGTACAGTTCATCATTGAATCCGGCAAGTTTCCTGTTAACTGATTCCTCGAAAAATTCAATCTTTGCAGCATTTCAAGATTTCCTAATGACTTTGGAATCCAACCAGAAAATCTATTTTCAGAAAGATCCAATATTTCTAGATCTTTCAACTCACCAATCCAATCAGGAACATTACCGGTGAATGAATTTCCTTGCAAACTAAGAGAATTACAAGAATTCAATCTTTGCATTGATTGAGGAATTCCACCAGATAGAAAATTACCACTCAAATCAAGTGATTTCAAAACTACGCAACCACCGATATCCTCGGGAATTCTACCACTAAATCGGTTTTTCTTCAAACTCAACTCCCTCAAATCATAAAGGTTTTGAATCCCTTTAGGAATTTCTCCTTCGAGCAAGTTACTCGAAACATCAAGTGATTGTAATCCTCTCAAAAACCACACCTCAGATGGCAAATTTCCATAAATTTGATTATAAGAAAAGTTAACATTTATCAAAGTGTTACATGAGCTAAGAGAATCAGGAATTTTACCTGTAAGATTATTCTTAGCAAAGTTAACAGTTTTCAAAGATCCACATTGTTGAAAAAACTCTTCAGGAATTGACCCTTTAAGATTATTATGACTAAAATCAACAACTTGTAAATTTCCAAGTTTAGGAAGATCAGGGTTTATGAAACCAGTAAAATTATTACCAGAAAGTGAAAGAGTTTGAAGAAACTGTAATCTCAATAAGCCTCTATCAATGTGTCCTGAAAGAGAAAAACCATCAAGAACAATAGAAATAACTCTATTGTTTGAAGAATCACATTTCACACCTTCCCAATTACAAGGTGTGTAATCATCTTCATTCCATGAAGAAAGTTTATGATTAGGATCTTGTAAACCAGCTTTAAACACAATTAATCCCATTATTTCATCATTGAAAACAGGATCATCAACACAAAACACTGAAACCATAACCAAACTAAAAAGACTCAAAAACAAACATGTTCTGCTGAATTTCAACATCTTTGTAGAACAAAACATGTCTGAAAATCAAAAGGGTAGTGTTTAAACTTCAAAAAGAATGATTTTTCTTCATGAATTTCAACATTAAGACTAAGAAAGTGTTGGTATTATGGGAAGTTTCTTGTTCTTAGGAGAAGACAGAAACAGTAAGAGAAGTTGCAAGTAAACAAAAAGAGAAGAGAAGAAATAAACAAAAGAAAAAGGGTTAGACAAAAACCATGTGAGAATGAAAAGAAGAAAAAAGACAAAGTAAAGTGAGTTGAAGAAAATCACTTTTTTTTTTGCTTTTTCACTGTTGAGAATTTCAAAATCTCTTCCATTCAAAGATGAATGAACATGTTCCCACTAAGAAGTAGAACAATGGGTCAATTTTATACTAAGAATCAATGGATGGTATAGTAAAAAAAAAAAAAAAAATTTAAAAATATTACTTTTTTTTTTAGCTTGTGTGGTAGTGAAAAGAAGAAGAAGAAAAAAAAATGATTTTTTTGATTTAGATATTGGTTTCCAGAGAAAGCGGCGAAAGGGACGCAATGAGAGAAGAGATTATAGAGAAAAAAAACAATTGTGGGGGTTGAGAAGCCATTAATAGTGTGTGTGAGAGAGTAATAGAGTGAAAAATGACAAAGGAGCTTTTAAATGAGATGATGTGAATTTTTTTAGGTTAAGGTTCGATTATTGATTGAAGTATTTATAAGTGTTAAAAATTCTTAAGGAGAGTTATAAAGTCTTAAAAAATTTGAGTATTAATACTATTTTTTATTTTTACCATCAGTTTAATATTTGAAGGTCAGTTTTGCCATTAAGTGGTTCTAAACTTCTCTGGTCGCAATTGCGAGAATCGAACTGTGGTCCCCCTACCAAGTTCAGCGTCAATCACCATTGAACCAACTAACTATTGGTATTTTGAGTAATAGACTGAACAGTTGCGTGCAGGTTATAGATTAAAAAAATACATACCGGAATGAAAGAGAGAAGGATAAAATATTTGTGTTTGAATAAACTAAGAAAAATGCTAAATAGTGCATCTGGTGCATTAGTTAAGCACGTAAATAAGAAAATTATATTTTGAAATTTATGCATTTAATACATTGAAAATGTAAAAAGTTATTTTTATCATCATATGTTTTATTTCTATTTTTGGTATGTTTAACAAGTGTACCGGATGCACCGTTTAGCAAGATAACAAGATCCATAAATGAATGAATTTATTGAATGCTTCTTTTATGCGTTGTTGTTGGTATAGTGTCAGAGAGAGTAAAGAGAAGCATTTAAAGCTTCTAACGTCAAAGATAGAGAAAGAGTGTGTTTTGTGTTTATGTGCCATGTGTTTCTAGCAGACTAGCAGAATAGAATAGAGAGAAGCTTTTTTTTTGTTTTGTTTCTTTCAAGTTCGTTTGAGGTATTGTTGTTTTCTAGTCTTGTAGAGGCAGTAGGAATATTAAACTTGATTATGATATTTATAATGACATGTGGAATTAAAATATTTAAATAGGAGTAGTATGTTGTAGAAAAAGAAAAATTCATGTTATTTGAATTTTACACATACTATAAGAATATAAGTTAATTCTGTTGAATTTTTTGTTTTTCTTACCACTATATCAAGTGATTTCATCTCCTCCCAAACGCAATTACGGGGATCAAATCGCGATCATTCCTAACATGTTTAGCGACAACCACAACTAGATCGACTATCGTAAAATTTAAAATCTCAATTCTATAATATGTAAAAATAAAAAAATCTCAATTCTATAAAAAAAAGTTTAGTCTAACAATATTAATATATCAATTCTATAAAATCTCAATTCATCTTTTTAGATTCATTGCATGAATAATGTATATTGGTGCAACATTAATTATGCAATAAATCTAAAAAATAATTTTTACTTATATTTTGTCACAAAGGGCATATGTCTTATGGACCCTTCGTCTGGATAACAATATTTGTACTCGTACCTGTATCCTTTGGTACTTAAATGTTCATACTATATACATGTTACTGCATTTTTATCACGAATAAAAGGATCAATTAAAAAATATCTTATCATTTTTATAAAATAAAATAAAATAAAATTTAATGTTGACTTATGAAAATAGTATACAAAATTAGTAGTAATTATGCCAAAAAATAATATCGTTATTCACATGCTAAATAATTTTATTAAAGTTGTGTATTAGTTTAACAGTGTTAAATTATTTAAAATTGACGTACATATATTTTTAAGTCCAACTCGTGTGTATTTTGAATGATATTTTTGCATCATGTTTATAAATATTCTAAAATCTCCTTCACAATTTTTTTAATATTTTTCAAACAATTAATTAAATACAAATATATAAGTGCCAATAATTAAAAATTTACATTTAATTCATCCATTATTAAAAACTTCTAAGATTTTGTATGAGAAATTTTTATAATATATGAATGCAAAAAATAATTTAAAATATTCAAACGATGCACATGAGTTGACTATAAAGACTAAAAATATGATTGAAAATATTTGAAAGACCACTATTCGTCGAAGGGGAAAAAATTGAAGAACCAAAAGCAAAATATGATATATTGATAGGATCTAATAACATCATCTACTCTTGCTCCCCACTAAACCAAAGTTGAGTTTTGATTCTACTTGTTGAGAAAATTTACAGAAGTAAAAACAGTACCAATTCATATATGAAAATATTAAACAATGTCTTGGGTTATAATAATTAAAAAAATAAAATATGTAATATATTTTTGAAAGTTGTATATTCCAGACCTTAAATCTTTAAAAAAAAAAAAAGGAACATTTTCTACTTAAAATATTTTTTTATTTCTATTTTGATTTCTTTAATTATTACTTCAAAGACAAATTACAATGTATTGCATGACTATTCATATATAGTAATTATGTAAAATTTAACCACTCGTCGTCGTTAAAACTCAACATAGGGTGACTATTCAAGTTGGTGTGTGCAATTAATATGGTTTTCGATAATGTTGGTTTCATTGTAGTAAATGCTAAATTCTTAAACAATACTAGTACGTACATTGTACTGTATATTAGTACTATACTACTATTTATATAAGATATTTTTGAATTTTCATGTTAGCGTGATTTCAACACTCTGAGTGAGCTACATCAGATTCAATTCTGTTTCATGTCAACACTTAAAAGGCCGTGTAAATAAATAGCTTCACAATATATTGGATGAAAAATTGATCGCATGTAAATTTTAGTTTTTAGTTTTAGAAAATTATTTTTAAGAAGAGAAAATGAAACCTTCTTTAATTAATCTGTTTTGTTTTTTAGACTATACAATATTTGACAGACAAAAATTTATTTGAATATTGACAATTTGTTCTTGAAAAACAAAAAGTTATGTTACTCTTTCTGACCTTTTTATAAGTGGCACTCACATTTTTATATTCATTTAATAATTAATAATTTATTTAGTGAGATGCAAAAATTTCAATCTTTTTGTCCAAACCATTATCACCTACTTGTCCAATTCCAAAAATAATTTTAAAATCAAATACGTTATATTGTTCTATCCAAAATAAAGTATATAACAATATAACAATATAGAGCAAATAAAGTAAACTCACCCATAAAGAAAATTTAATCGTTGTTGCATGCTTAGATTTACTATGGTTGTGGAATTTAAATTTTGGACCTTCTTCAACTTTTCAACTCTATATGGGATACACCTTGTGGGAAATGAAGTAAAAATTAGTTAAAAGTTAGTTTGTGAGTATCACTTGCAAATCTAACTTATTTTTATTGGTTATTGGGTATTCCATCCATCCCATATATTATAAACAAAAAAGTCATAAAATAGATTTGCAATTTTTTTTGGGTGGGCAAATAGATTTGCAATTTGCATTAAAGAAAAGATGAAGTAAATCAAATGCAATTTGCATTAAATATCATGAGAATTAAAAATGATAAAAGTTAATTATTATTTTTTCTGAAACAAAAAGTTAATTGTTTTTACTTATAATTTGGGACATGAAAAAAAAATTGCTTATAATATAGAATGAGGTGATTATAAATTCTTGGATTTGGAGTAACATTAGTCATCAAATTTTGAGAGCTTCATACGGACCAAAAGATTATGATGCTAATGGTTAAATCATATCACATCAAATTTTCTAGAGTATCACAATCACAACACTTAATTAGGGACCAAATCATAAGAACAATTAATTATGGAACCAAAATGAAACAAATAAATAAGTTAGGGGTCTAAATATCTAAATTAGCTTTGTTTTTCTTCTTATTTTTTATATTGAAGCAAAATATATATGAATTGTATAAATATGATGTAACGTTGAAGGAACCACTTATTTGTAGAATATAAAACTCAAAGTAGATTTCATAAGATCATTGAAGAAGCTCCTGTACTTCAATAAAAAACATGTTTGAAATCAACATTTTTACCAATGAACTCACTCCATCATTTCTTTGCTTTCATAGCATCATTCAAATTTTCTTCAAAACATATGTGCACCATTATTGACCTAGTACTAAACTCTTATAATTAGCGTGCTTTTATAAATAAAAATAAAAATGCCAAAATCGGGTTGAAACCGAATAAAAACCTTAATTATTTGTTATGATTTCAAAGTTTTTAATTTATTTTAGTGGTTTTAGTTTTGAATTTTAAAGAAAAGTCACACTAAATATGAGATATGTGTGCCATCAATAAATGATATGCATAAATTTTGGAGAGAATTTGAAAATACTATCAAATCACAAAGAAAAATTATACAATTATACAAGCCAAAAAATAGTTTAAAAGATAGTAGGATCTAAAATTCCACAATTAGAGATAGAGATTTAACTCATAATCTAGGGTAAAAACCTATACAATAAATATGATACATGTACAAAAAATTGCATGTAAAGTTAGGCATGACAACAAGGTGGGGTAGGGACGGGTTGTACCATCTCTGTCCCTGCTCCGCCTCCAAATCCTATTCGGAATAACAATTGACCATCCACCCCCCACCAGGGAACGGGTCCCCGCCCCACCTCCATTCAGAGAAACTATCATTTTAATTAATTTTTTTAAAATCTTTGAAAAATAAATATTTAGAAAAAAAAAATACAATTCAAACCCCCTCTTTTTTGTATTTTTTCTCACCTTCACGAGACGGGTGTAAGCACACTCTATCCCTCCACCAGCCCCGTATTTAAGATTTGGATTTTCGCTGTACCCATCCTACATCCAGCTAGATCGGCATTTCCCATCCAAATTAGAGACGGGTCTAGATGAATTTGGATCTATTTACCATACTTAGACCATGTACAATGGTCAACACCCCTCAACACCCTCAACACCCACTTTTTACACTCCACATCATCTTCTCTCTCTTCCACCTAATCATTCAACACTCCATTCAACTTTTACCTCTCCAATAGTTTTTTCATTCAACACCCTACCCTACCACATTCTCTACCCCACCACTTTTTATTTCATATTCTTATTTAAATTTTTATATTTATTTTTTATGATTAAATAAAATTATAATTATCGATTAAAAATAAATTAAAATAATAAACACTTAACAAAAAAAAATTTAAATAATTTTTTTTATTATATTATTAATTTAAAATGCATTATATCACACAAATTATTAAAGCACAACACTGACATATTCGAATTGGATGGTGGACAGCTTGCGGATTTCAAATAATAATTGTATAAAGTTAATTATCAGATAAGAATTGGACACAATAATCAAAACAAACATGTAGCAAAAACTACACTGATTTATTCAATCACAATAATTCAAGCAAACACTACAAACACTACAGACAAATACTTAAAGCAAATAGTAGACTGACATATTCAACACAATAATTCAAGCAAACACTACAAACAAATACTTAAAGCAAATAGTAGACTGACATATTCAACACAATAATTAATTGAAATTAAGGAAACAGTTCTTGGGCCAACGAGTCCAAGAGGGCTTTCTTCCGGTCATCCAGATTCTCATCGGAACATAACTTCACATACAATAGTTTGTCCTACAGTGCTTGAGCCAGAAGCATCATCGTGAGATCTCTTAGATCCACTACTTCCCGACCCAATAGTTTGTCCTACTTGACTTGAATAACGTGGTTGATCACGGAGAGCGTCCCATTCTGCCATTAAATTAAATTTAACCTTCTTCCCATCCGCGTATATTTCCTGTGCTTTTAACAAAACATCATTGTCCGACCAACCACTTCCTTTCAAACGCATAGCTTTATCATAATCACCAACCCATTTACCAATCATTTTGTTCATATAATTAAAACGGTTTCGGCATGCAGATGCATCACGCGGAGGATCGAATGAGCAATGCTCATTACAATACTCAGCAATTTTACCCCAAAATGTTTCACCTTTCTGGTTGTTACCGACAATACTGTCACTTCCAAATTTAATCCACCCACTAATTAACACCAAATTTTGTTCAGTGTTCCATGCTGGTTGCGGGTTTCTTCGGCTCTTAGGAGTTGATTCCTCTGAACTTGGAGTGACTTCATTAGCAGATGTCATTCCACCAATGGTCATTTGTGTTGAAAACCCGGGAAATTCAGGTGCACCACCACTCGGAAAATTTTCATTAACCATCGGCATATAACCATGAAAAGGGGGTGCTTGAGATGAATTTCCCGTCATAGATCCATAATATGGATGAAAGTTTGGAGGATGTTGGTTGGAAAATTGATTTGGATTTTGATAATAGTTGGGATTTTGATAATAGTTGGGATTTTGATAATAATTTGGATTTTGATAATTGTTGGGATTTTGGAAATTGTTGGGATTTTGATAATTGTTTGGATTATTAGAAGAATTTTGGGTGTTGAAATTATTATTGGGATCCATTTCACTAAACAGAGACTAAAACTTAAAAATAAACACTAATAGAAGTATAATAATAAGATTAAGAGAGTGAAAAATGTGGTTTTTTTTTCTGTGTCCAAATCAAATGAACCAAGTCTCTATTTATAGAGAAAAAAAAATCATGAATTTTGGTATAAAAATAAAAAAATAAAAAATTAATTTGCAATGAAATAATTGAGTTTAAAGATAAAATGGGATAAAAATCCGCCCAGCCAATCACATTCTGCCATGTGTCCAGCTTCTCTTTCTCTTTCCGCGTTAACCAAGCCTTCACGCGTGCTGTCTGGCCGTGTACTACACGCGCCAGATTGAGCGAATTATTCGCTGCCACGCCACCCCCCTCTGCAGGCTTCAACGCTGTTGAAGTTCTTCAACACCCCAAACTGCCACATCAACTTCAACTCCCCATTGCAAATGACTTTATGTGTTGAGACTAATTTCAACACCCTCTCAACTGCCCCATTGCTCATGGTCTTATGTTAAAATTAGACGGGTTTAAGTACAACCACAAGTAGAAAAGTTTTATGAAGTTAGCTTTGATAATCATTCATTAATTTTTTTTTTACAAAAATCATTTATTATTTTTTGGTCATGCAAATAATTTATTATTATCTTTGAGACTATAGTACATAGATTTAATTTTTGGTAAAAAAAATTACATCCACGTTTGATTTTGTCAAAATAAAATAAAATGTACCAACAGATTGAATCCTAATCCCTATCCAATTAATTTTGTTGAGAGCAAACATTTCCATTACGTAAAACCCTGCTTATCCCTTTTCTCGTTCATTTTCACTGAGACCAAACATCAAACACCATGAGCTCATCTCCAAACAGCAACTCTTCTTCCACCACCACCACCACCACTTCCACCACCCTCGACACCTATTTCCTCGAAACCCTAATGGACAGACTTCAACTTCGTGGTCCAGACAACAAACCAATCCTCGATAAATCCTACGAGGATTTCCTTTTCAGCGAAGAAGAAGACGATGACGACGAAGATGACCAACCTCGTGCTTACCAAGACGGAAAAAAAGCAATCTACAAAGAAGAATCTAGGCTTGAAGCTGAAATCATCAAATTGATTCTCACTGGAAAAGGTGATACTCTGAAACCAAATTCCGGTGAAGCAATTTCGCTTCGCGAAAGCAATATTTGTGTTGGATGTCATGAGGAAGAAGAAGGAGAATATCTTGTGTGGGAATGGCATGGACATATTATGGGGTATACTGATGAACATGGGTTTGCTCCTGAGTATATTTATGGGAATTACTTTCAGAGAATTGTGCCTGTGGAGCGTTCTGATACTGCACATGTTGAAGATGATGCAGTGAATAAGGGTTTGAAGGATTTGATTGATGATGCTGTTAGTACCAACCCTGGTAGGATTCTTCATCGTAATCTCAATGCTGGGAATATTTATACCAGGTACCCAATTTTACATTTTTGTCAATGCAATTCATTTTGTTCGATTTTTTTGTCGTCGCTATGTTGTGAATTTCGTTTATCTGTGTTTGTTAGATTATTTGGTGTGCTAATGTTTATTGGTATGAATATTCAGTAGTTTTTATTTCTTTCAATTTTGAGTTTTTATTTTTTATACTATTACTCACATGCTATGTGCGTTGTGGATGAATTTAGCTGTTACGGTTAGGAGGTATAGATAATAGATGCAAGGTTATAAATAACGGTCACGATAAGGATTTCAGCTGTTACAGATGTTGCGTTACTGGTTGCGGTGCGAATTAATCACAATAGCACACAAATCTTATTAAAATTATTTGTACTATCATATATGTATAATAACTTAAATGAGAGATAGATAGGAAGTTTTGAACTAGGGAGAGGGCTAAAAGGAGATAAAGCTAGCTATGTGTTATATATTTGTACTAAAAGTGATTTTTAACCATCTCAATTGAAAACATACGGAATTCTCTGTTTATTTGCATTTTCTCGCGACTGTAACGGCGTTTCGATTTGATTTTTTCTCACTCTAAAAAGACGAGGAAAGATGGTAACGGTGGCTGCTGATACTGTTTTTGACTCGGCCGTTTTCTCGGTAATGTACCATTTTTTAAAACCTTGTTTAGATAATAAGCACAAATGGGGTTCCAGAATGCCCGTGTCATGGCCATTTTACCTCTGAGTCGTTGTTTAAAATTTGAATTTTTATGCTTCTATCTAATGATATTTGTGGGCAAGACGACGAATTAACTATTTCTTAAGACAATGATTAATATGTAATTGTATGACAAGGTTTTTAAGTTATCTTAACTCTGACAAGGTTTTTGCACTTTTGCTTACAAAAAATGATAGTCATAATGATGCATTGTTATCATTATATAAAGAAACTATGTCATTGAACAGAATCTGTTCTATAGGCTCGTACTACCGTGTCATTGATTTCTAAGGAGACCGCTGATAGATGACACATGACCGTGTGATTAGAGCGTGATTGATGGCTACAATGATCTGCACCTTGTGCTCATCATCCTTAGCTGTAAAGGATCGTTCTCGAGCCAGTAACATTGACTGGGGTGGTCACGCGGTTGTCTGACAGACTCAAAAAAGAAGAAGAAACTGCCTATGATGTTCTTCATGTTGGTGATGTAAGACACCTTTAGTCCTTTACAAAAGGTGTCTATGAAAACCTTTTAAAGTCTCTTAACCCTGACAAGGTTTTTCTTACAAAAAATGATAGCCATACTGATGCATTGTTATCATTATATAAAGAAACTGGCTATGGTGTTCTTCATGTTGGTGATGTATGGTTGTGCTATATTGTGATTTATTATGTTAGAAGTGTTATAGTTTGCTTTCGAGCATTTTTTTTACGTGTTTTATTGCACTGAGTGCAACTTTACCACTGAATTGAACATTTTGTGCTTTTATATTTGGTTTCTCTCATATGTTCTTCTCTACTGAAATAATCTACAGGTACTAAGAATTTCGTCATTGGAATTTCAGAAAAGTTGCAGGCAGAGCTCAAAGCCATCATCTCATTCTCTTTGTGAAGCAAAGATTGTTTTCCATTTTCACTGTGCAAATCTCAGGATTAAGCTTGCTCTGTATGTCTATTTGAACTTTAAAATCATACTTGTAAAGGGTGCGAGACATGGTTTTGTATTTTTGGATACAAGCATACATGGTTTTTTCATACTGCATCATCTTTGCTTGGCGAATTAATAATATAATAACATTTTTATATTTTGTCTATTATTATGATTATATTTAGTCATTTATTACTTTCCTCTTGCACTTAAATGTTGGAAATAAGTCACACAAGTCCTTGAGAACCTATAGGCTATAAGCCGGTCCATTTCAGATTATCATGTCTTGGCAGAGAAACCTATTTAACAACATAGTGATTAGTAAGTATACTCATGTCTCTTCATTTGGTGAAGGTTTGGTTCTTGGTTGGTGCACATGGATAAGGATAAGTATACATTAGAAGAGATTAACTTCTAATCTAAATCTTAAGTTTTTATGAAAACCATAAGTTTTTTTAAAGACAAGTTTTTGGTTATTCAAAGAATATTTTCAACTTGCGTTGCGTCAAAAGAAAAAGAAGAGAATTTTGGAATTTTGACTTTACAAATAAATTTTTTTACGGTGGGTAAATGATTTTTTTTTTGTTATTTAAGGATATTTGACTAGACTGAAACACGGTTTACTTAGAGGGTGGACATACAAATAAAAATAATTTTACAAGAATTTTAGACCATAGACATGTTATTATAGGGGGTGTGGGGTGGGATTTATCAAGGTAAACAACCTTTTTTATTTTGAAAGTGTGAGGCGTGAATGTAATTATAGTCTGTATCAATTTTACAAAACTGAATTTTGATTTTTAATCATAATTTTAATGCCAATGTAATCCCGGAATGTGGTATTAAGTGTGTATTTAATTATGTTATGGATTGGGCCAAAGGCCCATCCGTGTGTTGGACTTGGACCGGGTCACCCGACTCATAAAGTAACAATGCAGACGTACGATGAACACATTCTGGTTATAAGCGATCACCGCTCAATAGAGACGACACGTGGACTGTATGACACTACCGCTCTGTCATCAAACAACACTTGTCACGATCACGGAGGGGCAATCATCAAGCTTATCAAGGAGGTACAATCGTCAACTACAACCAGCTATGTCACTAGCCAAAGTCCTGTCACAGCGACATCCACAACCTTATCATCAAAATCTCAGGTCTGAAGAGGATCATTATGTGTAGTTACAATCCCCTCCTTTACAACGGGGTACAATCATCAATTACACCCAGCTAGTATCACTAGCCAAAATCCTATCACATTAAGTTCCACCGCCTTATCATCCAGATCTTAAGTCCAAAGAGAATCAAATTCTAAACCTCTGAATGTGTTTTTAAGCATAGCTTGGGTTAGCTTTTATAATGTGGCCATTAATAGATGGTTCTTTGCTTTAGGAATGAGCCAAAGGATCTAGTACTACAATTTATTAATTAATGAACAATGAAGATAGTTATTACTCGAATAAATCCGTTTCTTGCTCATTAACTCCTTCCACTGTCAACTTTATATGAGTACACTTATAAATTGAAGTTCAAGCAAAGTGAATTTGGTACTGCATTTTCATTCTTGTCTTGAGTAAATTTGAGGCTTACTACGATTGCAAGATCTCATAACCGGTTTTAGTACAACATATATATAGTTACTCACTCAAACACACACACAGACAACTAAATCTAAATAATTCTTCCTGCCAAGCAATGGAACATATTAGTTTTTTACTTTTTGACTAAAGGAACACATTAGTTATAAAAACTAAAAAGAGTATAATATTAATGAATATAATATTGAAATTTGAAAGAAAAAGAAGAGAAAAGGAGAAAGGTTAATAAATGGTTAAGATGTAGAAATTAAAAGAATGTGGGTGATAAAAGATGCATTTTTAAGGAAATCAAAACAAGTAAATTTTGTATTGAAAATAGTGTTTTTTATACTTTTAAAAGGTTAATTGCACAAATTTTAACATCATTTTATTATATTTAGCATTTTAATTTAATAGAAAGAAAATAAGAGAAATTACAAATATTCGGAAACTAGGCCAAAATTCAATATAAACAATCAAGAGCATAACTCACATCTACTATCTCGTTGAAAATCTTACTAAGAACTCCATGAGCTTAACTCAAGTGACAATGACATTAATTATATAGTTCGAATCCCGATCATCTACTTATTTAATTTAAGAGTGAAATTTCTAGCCACTAGGCCACTTGACAAAAAGAAAAATCTTACTAAGAAAAATTCAATGAAATAAAAGTTTGGTGAAGAACAAATTAAAGGAGAGTGAACCCTAAAATATATTAACATAAATGATTATCAGAAAGTTTTGTTTGCACAACAATTACTTTTTATAAAGATATGAGAAATAATGAAACATATTTTTTTCTACTTTTTTTTACGGTAAAAAAATACATAATTTTAGTTAACTCAATATAATTCAATCATTTGTTTCTTAATCTCCAAAACATTGAAACTCATAATTAGTTTAGTGTTAATCATAGAAACATTTTACTTCCTTTAGTAAGTGTTAATCAGAAAGAAATCGATTAGATGATTAAGTTATTAACAATCAATCATTTTCTTTTTTATCATCATGTTAGGGCTCGTTTGATGAGCAGGATATGATATGAAGTTGGATAAAGTTAGGATATGATATTAACATGATAACATTTATCTTATTATGTGTTTGATGCGGATATGATATCAAACAAGATATCATTATTTATTTTCAATTAAATATAATTAAATAACAAGTTTCCATTGTAGGTGGTTTTATTTTTGGCAAATAAAGATTTACTTTCTTAATAACACAATAGGATAATTTCTAACCCAGCCTAAACATATGATAGAAATTACAAAGGAGTGATATGATATGATTAAAAAAGGGAATAATTTATCATATTCTATTGGTGCATCAAACAAAAAATTAAAATATGATATGATATAATTATCATATCCTACTCACTATCCTGGCCATCAAACGGGCCCTTAAAGATATCAAATTTCCATCATATTTAACGATGACAAATAATCAATTTATATAAATGTAATTTTTTAATCTACAAAATTGATAATGACTCTTTGGTAAACCAAATAAGCTAGCTTATAGCTTTTAGTTTATAAGCTAAAAACTCAGTTTGGTAACAATTTTTAGAAAAGAGCTTATAGCTTATTTTACTAGCTTATAGTTTATTTTTCAAATGCTATTTCAAGTAGCTTATGAGCTTATAACTTATTATCCTTTCTTCCAATTTTACCCCTATCATCTTATTTGAAAAAAATTAAATATTAATTAAACATATATTTTTTATGTCATTTCATACTTATAAGCTAGTCTAACCGCTAATTTTACCAAACACTACAAATTCAATCAACCAGCTTATCCGCTATAAGCTAAAAACTAACTTATAAACTATCCGCTATAAGCTATCCGCTATTTTTTACCGAACAGAACAAATATCAATTTTATTAAACCGACGACCTTTATTCATTTCCACAAATTCAAGCCAGAATCATGTGAATTTAGAAATATTTAAAATTTTATAAAAAAGAAGAAGAGATATTTAAAAAAAAAAAAAAAATAGCAACAGCAACACGTGACAAAGACACCGATTATTCCAAACTTGCTCTGAATTTTCCGAACAACCTAGTCCTTTTATTATCAAAAATCAAATCACATTATTTAATTTCATTTCATAAACCCTTTTCTTTGATTATTTCTTCTTTGCTACTTTGATTCCTACTCTTTCATTCATTCATCAAAATTCTATTCAATCTTCCCCAAATGGCCTCTATCAATTTCACAATCGATTCAGTTTCTGTGTTAAACCCTAAACTCAATCATAATACTCGTCTTTATCTTCCACATTCTTCAACCTTCCACCCTTTACTCAAACACAACCGCACTTTCAAACTCTCCCTTCACGCCCTTCCTTTCAATCAACGGAAACCGTTAACCGTCACTTTTGCGGCACCACCTCAACATGACTCTGTAAGTACAAAACTAACTCTCACTTTATTTATTTTTCTCAAATGAGATTAAGCTCTATGCTAAACTCACTATGCTCAATTAATGCATTCATTACAAGAAAATATTCTCTTTTGAATAATTCATGTATGTATCTAATCTTTAATATAGACCAGATACATTTGAATATTTCCAAATTTCAATTTAAATATCGAAATTTATTTAGTTAGATGGATGGATACTAGTACCGCCTCCATTCCATGTTATAAGCAAAAATTCACTTCATTCAACACTGATATATCGAACAATAATATAGACCAGATACATCAATTGTTCAATAATAAGAAAATTAGTAGCCTTGATAAGGGGAGTATACATTTTTTTTTTTTAAAAAAAGAATGTATGTAATATCTAGTAATTTGAAATGAGACATATATTTAGGGACATATTATTTTTCTAAAATGTGTTTATATAATTAAGAACATAAGTAGTGGTTAGTTAGAAGAATCATTCAATTTTTTTTGAATTTGCTAATGTTAATTGTGAACTGTATAGGATCATGGTGAAGTTGAAGTGGAGAAGGGGAATGATGTTGGTTCCGATGAGGAATCACAGGAAGCGTGGAAGCAGGCTTTGGATACATTCAAGGAACAAGCTTCGAAGGTTCAAGGGGTTTCTCAGGAGGCTTATGAAGTGTATTCTAAGAAGGCTGTTGTCATTTTGAAGGATACTGCAGATCAGTTGAAGATACATGCTGATAAGGCAAAACAAGATTTGAGTGTTGTGGCAAAGGAAATTACTGAAGAAGGAAAAGAGTATTTTTCTTCTGCTACCGAGAATTCACCTGATGTCAAGGAAATTGTGGAGACTTTCACATCCCCTGATGATGATCTCAGCAATGTTTCTGGAGTTCGGGACTTTTATGTTGGTATACCCTATGGTATGTATTTATGGCTGTTGTGTGGTATATGAATTTTGAAATGGGAATTTATTTTTAGGAATGAGTTGTTGCATGACATAATGCAGAAACTGTCGAGATGCATTTAAATTTAACAAGGTTTTACTTTTAAGTTGCAGTCGTGTTTTTTTTAATAAGCAGTTGCAATTGTGGTTAATATGGCGGAAAATTGTGAATAAAATAATGTGGCTGCAATTGTGGTTACGATGCGGTTTCAGAAACCTTTCAAACTATGATATTGCATCTTCACTTGTAAGGCGGTAGCGCTCCTACTAATGGGGATTACAATTTATGCCTGTAAGGATTTGCTTTTGTATGACTTATATATGCTGATAAGGATTGGTATTAATTATCCTCTATGAGAGGTAAAGTTTTTATCAACGGCGGATGAGATATTATGGTTGCCAGTCTAAAACCTGCCATTGTGGCCTATGGCCTATGAAGCACACTGACACTCTTTGGACTAGGCGTGTCCTGGTGTTGGACAAGCGTTGGTGTCGTCCGACATGACACCGACACAGGTCATTTTTTCAAATTATTATCGGTGTCCTTGTCTGTGTCCGTGATTCATAGCCTATGGCGGCTGAGACAGATTCCGCTATGCCATAGCACCATGGCGCTTTGTCGCTGTGATGGCAAATTGGCAACACTGGTGCTTATACGGTATAATGTTGTTGGTGTCTTTCTGAATGTTGGGATGATTAATAGGGCCCATGGACCATGGTAGTTAAAATTGCAATATTCCTCGTTAGATTCTACACTCTTTTGGTTTTTAAGTTCTATGTTTTGTAATTTTTTTTATATATTTCCTGTTGTTAACTTGTTTCTTTAAAATTGTGAATATGCAATATATGACCTGTATATTACCTTGATATGCATTTTCATTGCAAGTTCTAAATAATTGTTTGTGGTGATTTAAATTTTATCGTTGTTATTTATAGTATGGAAGAGAGTGTGCGCATGACTTATATTATGCTGACTGGAAATATCTTGTTGCCCTTTCCCTCCTCCCAAATATCTACTTTAATATTTATGTGATGTGTTATGATACTGCTATTATTTTGCAGGTTTGATACTATCACTGGGTGGCTTCCTTTCCTTTATGATAACCGGAAGCATTGCAGCAATAAGGTTTGGGGTGATTTTAGGTGGTGTCCTATTGGCTTTAAGCATTTCAAGCCTGAAATCATATAAGAAAGGACAACCCTCTTCACTAGCTTTGAAGGCGGGCCAGACAGGTAAGGTCATATGCTTTATATGTAACAAAAAGCGCTGAATCAATTTTTGTTATTATTTTTAATTTTAAAAAGGGTTATATGAATATTAAAGTTAAATATTAGTCCTTAAGGTTGCAATAATATCACACCAAGATTGTCAAAAATGAAATCTCCTACCAATGGTTGGAAGGGGTGAGAAAACATTTTAAATTGAGAAATTGGAAGACCCTAACCTAATGAAATTGCAAAGTTGTATATGTGACCGCCTTTGAATCACAATAAATGATTAATTGGACTTAAATAGGCTGTGTACAAACTCATGAGTCGTGAGTCACGAGTCACAAGGTCACATCTTAACTTAAAAGTTACAAGTTAACAACTCCAAATAGAGAAAACGTAAGGTTTGATACGAGGAAGGTTGTGAGATTTGGTCAAAAAGGCGAAAAAATACTAACATTAACAATTAAATACTAACTTTGGCTGTTTAAGAAAAAACAAAAAATTGCAATTTTTACAACAGAATTCACGCAACCGATTATCATTGGTTTAATTGTAAAATATTTGTAAATGTAACAAAGATGTTACCCTGAATTTTATATGCCGATAGTGTTTATATTTTCTTCAGAAATTGTAGTTACAAGTTGCAATTGATTTATTGGGTTTGACTGATTCCAATTTGTTTTTTACTTATTTGATATTTCGTTTCCTTTTTAAAAAATCTGAAAAGTATGGGTTGGAAACACCCAATTAACCCTGGTGAACTTAAACATTGTAATTGATATTTAAACATCAACTATTTTTTGTAATTGATTGATGGTTTTCTTTTTTCAATTATTTCTGTTTATCCGCTGTGAAGCTGATTTTAAATTACTTGTTGGGCTTGCAGCAATAGTGAGTATCTTGTTTCTGCGGGAGATTAGCTCAATTGGCAGAGTAAGAGATAGTTTGTATTAAACATTTGTCAAAACAAATCTAATTTTCCTGCTAATATAAATGATATGTTTCAAAACATCTAATAATTGCTTGTTCTTGTTACCTTTTCCCAGGGATCAACTTATTTCACTGCCTTGATCAGGTTCTTGAAACTTTATTATTTTACTTGCATATCTCCATTTTAAAGTTTACTACTCTAGCATTTTTCGTTTTCCCACGCTGACCTTTACCGATAATGTCGACCACTTGCTGCTGTTTCATGTTTAAGACAAACTTCAGCGATATTGAATTAAAATCAGCTGTTTAATTTTTAAGTCAGAACTTCAACAATATTGAATTAAAATAAGATTTTCTTAGAGTTACAAACGGTGGTGTCCTGACATTGCATTTGGGCTGAAAAATAATTGCTAATTGGAAATTAAGAATATTTGAAAATTTCAATTGTCAGAAGCTTATATAAAACAACGGATTTTGCAAAAGACTAAACAGAAAACACAGCTAGCATATTAGATTTCTATTTAACCTGCAGAAATGCAGATTGAAAATTGAATGTCATTTTACTCACTCTCATAATCTCATGCTTTTGTCCAATTCTTTCATCTTTCACAATAATTAGTATTTTGCTGTATAATAACATCGTTTAGCATTTGCAGTGGTGCGGTAGTGGCATTTTATGTCTATAGACTGGTTTTGGAGGGTAAAACCCAAAAAGGTTCAAACTTGGAAGGTGAAGCAGGAAACTAGTTCATTGATAAGGTTAGCCTATTCAATTTATAGATATCATATTTTAGTCCTAACAAAGTTCAGTTGAACATACAAGAAAAATATATTATTTTCAACATACAGACGTTGCAGCATGAATGTAATTGTTTTCTATTTGCAATTCAGCATCAAGTGGAAGATCCGTGTGATGATCCGGTAAAAAACTGAAGATCTGCATGAAGACCTTCGTAGTGAATTTTGGTGATTATTTATTGTCAATGTGGTAGAATCGGCAAATGTCTTGTCAATATGTAGCAGAATCGATCATCTCGGAAATCACATATAGTCGATTTTTTTTTGTAAACGCATGCGAATATCTTTTTTTCGGAGTTGGATGTCATCAAATAATGTGAATCTCAAATTATTATTAATCTTCGGTCATATCTGGAAAAATTTAGTCTGGTTGTTAAGATTTGGATTTGGTTTGTTAACGCTATATTTCCGGCTGAAAATTTTAGCGAGTATTTAACTATTTTCATCTCTAGAATGTTAGTCATTTTAGTGGGGATGACATCTGATCCTCCTTCACCTCCAACAAAGAGCAGCATAAAAGGGTGATCGCAAAACTTGACACTTAAGTCATTGATTGAACCCTGAAATTCTTCATCACATATGTACTTCCTACATGGAGTTTTGACTCCCACAAAGGACAAAGGTCGTGTGGAAGTAAAACTTGAATGTTGTCTTCCTTAAAAACATGACAACACATATAGTGAATTTGCAGCAAATAGACAATGTTCTAAAGATAATAGTAAGTATCGATTTATGACCTGTTTGTCAAGAATGAGAAACTCGAGATGTCAGATGTTCATTTCCAACGTCCGATTTCCAGATATCTTCAACTCTAACAAGTTTCCAAAGTTTCTTCTCTGCATTGATGTCCTTGATGAAATCAATATATCTTGCCATTTGAGATCTTTCTTCTATTGTGAATAACATTTCTAAAAGAATGCAGAACATTTCACCCGTGCGAGAAAGTTGAAAGAAGGAAACAATTTCTAAACCCTTAAAAGATCATATTTTTTAGCTTGCATAAAAGATGGTGAAGAAGGAAACAAATCCCATCATTTTAATATTTTTTCAAATTAATCATCCAAAAAAATAAATTAGACAAGAATTTATATTCTCTCGAAACATTAATTTATCTCAAAACACCGTAAGACATGGCTTTTTTTATTTTATATTATAATAAATTAAAAAGGGTAAAAATGGATTTTAGGTAAAATGATAAGGGTAAAAATGGAAAAAAAAGATGATAAGCTATAAGCTCATAAGCTAATTGAAATAGCTTTTGTAAAATAAGGTATAAGTCAGTAAAATAAGCTAATTGTCAGAACATATCTAAATATTTCATATGTTTCAAACTTCTAATAATTGCTTGTTCTTGTTTCCTTTTCCCAGGGATCAACTTATTTCACTGCATTGATCAGGTTCTTGAAATTTTATTATTTTACTTACATATATATATCTTCATTTTAAAGTTATTATTACTGCATAACCACTTGCTGCTGTTTCATGTTTAAGTCAAACTTCAGCATATTGAATTAAAATCAGCTGTTTAAATTTTAAGTCAGAACTTCAACAATATTGACTTAAAATCAGATTTTATTAGAGTTACAAACAGTGTCCTGACATTGGTTTTGGGCTGACAAATAATTGGTAATTGGAAATTAAGAATGTTGGAAAATTGCACTTCTGTCGGAAGCTTATAAAAGATTACCCAGAAAACTCAGCTAGCATATTAGATTTCTATTTAACTTGCAGAAATGCAGATCGAAAATTGAATGTCATTTGGCTCATTCTCATAATCTCATTCTTTTGTCCAATACTTTGATCTTTCACAATAATTAATACTTTGTGATATAATAACGTTGTCATTTGCAGTGGTGCGGTAGCGGCATTTTATGTCTATAGACTGGTTTTGGAGGGTAAAAGTAAAACACAAAGGGGTTCAAACTTGGAAGGTGAAGCAGGAAACTAGTTCAGTGAAAAATATATTCTTTTCAACATACAGACGTCCGTTTTGCAATGTGAATGTAATTGTTTTCTATTCGCAATTCAGCGTCAGGTAGAAGATCCGTGTGATGATCAGATAAAAAACTGAAGATCTGCATGAAGACCGTCATAGTAAATTTAGGTGATTATTTATTTCCTTGATATTCACTGGCTGAATCGTCAAGAGTAGTTGCTGATGGTTAGAGTACTGGTTCATGGATGGAAAAAATCAGAGCCTGGAAAATCTTGATATATACTATAATAGTACTCTAGTGTATAATTATGTTGATGATGATTTTATGAATGAACTCTATTTTAGGTGGGATTTTATGAACTGGTTTTATTTATTTTTTGAAAATTAGTTACTCCTTTGCATTCTTCACTCAATAATCATAATAAAGTAACTGCATTTAGTTGATTTTTCCTTTACCATTTATCAGTTAAAATTTTGCATTAATACAATGAGTAACGAGTCAAATGGTCATAGTTTTAAGGGTTACTTTTTTAACGAGTAACTAGTAGTCTACCTTGGTACATCTTGTGCTAGGGAGACTGTTTTTATTATATATATATATATATATATATATATATATATATATATATATATATATATATATATATATATATATATATACCATTTTGACTTGTTCAAAAAAAATTAACTATAAAACGTATAAAAAATTTATTTACAATAGAATAATCTTTTTTATAACATTTTCTAACTAATAAATCACCCGTTTTAGAATAAAGAGAATCTCAACTATTTGGACTCCACAAGACTTTTATAAATGTTAAATAAATCTTGTGGTATTTAATTAAGACAATTAAATTTTTTTTAAGGCAACAAAATCTGTTGATATTCAATTGAGATTTCTCACCCTTTTTAAAATGTCTATTGGTATTCAAAAGTCTATAGATTTTAATGAGTTTTGTTATGGAATGGACTTTGAGAGACTTTTAGTTCAAAATACACATAAAACTCTCGTCCAACAATCTCACTCAAACCCTTATAACGTTTCATAATCTTCCAAGACTTTTCTTTCGGCCGACAGGACTACTATCATCAGGTTCTTTCTTACACCTTGAATCGATTTTTGTATTCATAACATGTCTGAAGTATTTCATTATTCATGCTATTATATCTATTGTTTACACAAATCAAAACGTGCAACAACAACAACACGATTGATTCATGATTGATTATATATATAGGATATATGTGGCTGCATATAGCAAAAATACTGGATTGATTATATGTGATTGCATATCCCAAATAATCCTGGATGAGGTTACAATCCTGGATTAAACATACTTGGTTGCATTATATTAATAGTTACAATTTTAATACTGTACATTATAATATTTGAATCATATTAACAATGGTTTTTTTTTTTTAGTCACACCCAAGTCACAACAAACTTCGAGAAAAAACTATGATTGATTATGAGAATTTAAAGATTGTTGTTAAAAATACAGATACAACAACTTTTGAGCCAGAAAATAGAAGTGTTGGGATAGAAGAATTTTTATATGATCCTAATAGTGACACATTCATAGCTCCAGATAACTATGAACCACAATATAAACCTCCATCACCAAACCAACCTAGTCCACCATCTCATTCCCCTTTAAATTCAAAGGTTCCCTTAGAAAAGCAAAACTGTCACAAGAGAAAGAGATTTGAGTATGAAGGAAGTTCTACCGCTATTGGGATCAACAATCAAGACAATGTTCTAAGAAACCTTTCTGTTGGCATTACGACTATTGCTGTGAATTTTGAAAAAATATGTAACATGATGGAGAAAAGAGAAAAAGATAGAGATAGAGATAGAGAGCTCGAGGGTATTATTTGGGATGTTATAAAAGATATTCCAAATTTGAATGACATAATGCGTTTTAAGACGGTTGAATTGTTGAATACTAAAGCAAAAAAGGACTTTTTCTTAAAGATGTCACTGGAAGAACGCTCATCTTGGATAAAATTCAAGCTAGGGGATGATTAGTATTTTGATCATCCATTCTTAAAATATTATATTAAATATTGTGAGTTTGTTGAAGTATAACTTTTGGATTTCTATTTGGGTTGTACTTTGGTTGAAGTATTTTATTTGTTTTTGGTCGAACTATTGTTGTATTTTGGTTGAACTATTATGGTTGAAGTATTTAGTTTATATTTTTTGTGGTTGTATTTTAGCCCCATATCGAGGTGTATGATATCATCTACGGTACAAGATTTTGCAGGTCATGGTAATGATCATGAAACTGAAAAGGAATTATTCAATCTTCGCCATGTGTCCTTAAGGAATGTGAATTATGTGATTGAGAGAATATTTGGTGTTTTTAAATCGCGGTTCACAATTTTTAAGTCAGCACCTCCATTTCCATTTAAGGCACAAGCAGAGCTTGTGTTGGCATGCACAACACTTCATAATTTTCTTCATAAAGAATGTTGTTATGATGAATTTCTAGTCAAATCTACTGATGAGTCTCCATCTTCATGTTACCAAATCATGAAGAAAATAATTATTATGAACCCATTGTTCAAACACAATAGCAGGAATGAGAAGATTTATGGAGGACTAGTATAGGTTCAGATATGTGGGAAAATGCTACTTGGGCAATAATAAATTTGTTATTAAAAGATTTAAAATTTCTATCATTTTTAGGGTCCGTTTGGATTAACTTATTTTTGAGCTTATGCAAAACAGTTTATGCAAATAAATACATTTTTATGTATTATTATAAGTTTGTCAAGATACTTTATGATAAAATAACTTATAAAAATACAATTTTCGTTAGTAGAAACTTATAAATTAGCATAAAACTTTATTTATTTACATAAGTTGTTTTGCATAAATTCAAAAATAAACTAATTCAAACATTTATTCAAACTTTAGAATTTATTTATGTTATAAATTTAAAAAAATCAAAAAAATCTTTTAAAATCTCAATCCAATACATCCCCTTAAACAACTTATTTACTAAATACTTCATCCGTCCCATATTATAAAAAAAAAAGAAAAATCATTTTTTCTTGTCCCAAATTATAATCAAAAGCAACTCACTTTCATCATTTTCAAGATTTATTTTCACTTACTCTCATAAAATTTAATAGAAACTACATTTAATTTACTCTCTCTTTTTTCCATTCATAATCAATAACCAATAAAAATTCTTTTTACATCTTCACATAAATTTTTTTTCAGGAAAAAAACAAAAAATCATACTTTAAATTATCATATTTTACTTTTCTTAATAAATATTATTTTTTTTTTGCTAAATTGCACATTTGGTCCCTTAACTTATTTATTTGTTTCATTTTGGTCCCTTAATTAATTGTTGTTTCATTTTGATCCCTTAACTATACTTCTGTCAACCAAATAGATCCTCTCCGTTAAATTTTAAAAAATCTGTTAACATTCATCTCTCCTTCATCACATTCATCAATAAACCCAGGAAAATTGATCACCACCTTCATCAAACCCAGGAAATTAACATTAAAATATGTATGGAAAATCACACAAACTTTAATATTTTCCTTAATTCAAACTCAAACATTAAACTCAAATCAAACTTCTATTGCTCTCAAAATTCCAGATCTAGAAAAACCTTCTCTCTACCATAAAGTTGGAAAGGCAAATAAGTTTTCTCCATTGTTTCATATGAGTATTGGGGTAGGAATTGAGATTGGGGTTCATGGATGCTTCATTGGGTGAGGGTGAGTGGTGTACGATAGTGACAGAGAGGTTATGACAAGTTTTTTGTCTTTTGAGTTTTTTTTTAAGTATGTTTTCTTAGTTAAATTGTTAGTTGTTGATTATGGATTTTAGGTTGGGGATGATTTATGTTTGTTGTTTTTTTAGGTTTCTTTTAAAAAAAATCTGGGTTTTTAGATTGAAGGGATGAATATTCATGGTTTTTTTAAGTTGATAAAGTTGTGTGTTTTTTTTTTCTTCTGGATTTTTAGGTTGAAGAGATGAATATTCATCAATTTTTCTGGAATTGAAGAAGAATATGTTGAATGTTAATAGATTTTCTCAAAAGTTAACAGAAAGGATTTATTTGACAGACAGAAGTAGAATTAAGGGACTAAAATAAAACAATAAATAGTTAAGGGACCAAAATAAAACCAATAAATAAGTTAAGGGACCACATATCTAATTTAGTTTTTTTTTTTTTTTTTTTTTTTTTTTTTACAATATGGAACAACGGAAGGGTTAACGCATTTAAAGTGGACTTAATATCTACTCGTATTTCACCAGTCACCACACCACTTGTAGATTTTTGCATAGATGCATATACTCAATCCCCACCACTGCCAAGTGCCAAGTGCCAAGTGCTCCCCAACATTACCAACTTGACATCCACCACTGTTATTGTTATCGTTGTTCGATACCTTTCACCACCGCTATTTAACACACTTATTTTCCCACTGCCTTCCTGATTTTAACAGAACCTTCAATGCACCATTTTTCATCATTACGATGCCATTCATCCTTTCCAATAAAATCAGTCTCCTAACAAACTCAATTACTCCATAATTACTGGCTTCAAAGTACTATACTAATACGTATAATGTATTCGAACCAATCTAAAAATAAAACTATAAATTGAATCAATCCAAACTGAAAACCGCAATAAATCGCATTTAATTTGAACCGCACGGATCATTTTTCTTCTAAATTGTGCAGTTTTGTTTGCGGTTTTCATTTTAGAAAACCAAACCGCAATAGTTAACTTAACTCTATCAACTAGTAACAGTTAACTTATTACTTAATCCAACTTAACAAGTCAAACCCAAATTGATTTCATAAAACAGTAAGCTTTCAAAACATATCATTTCACGAGATTCATAACTATACTCTTGGTATTAAAAATAAGTTTTTATGTATATGCAATTTATGTATATGCATATTATATCATATAAATAATAAAATAAATTAAAATTTTCTATGTTTATTTTGTAACAAATTGATAATATTGTAATATTTTTTATATCGCAATAAACCGCACAAACCGAACCAACCCTAACCGCATTTGTTTGGTTTGGATGACTTTTTAAAAACCAACAGAACCAAACCTAACCGCATGCATTTTTATCTCGCGATTAGGATGATTTTTATGCTCAAAACCGAACCAAACCGCACCGCAAACACTCCTACGTACAATTAAGAGTCTTTGAAACTAATTTATTTGTAATTATTTTTATATTTCTTTCGGTCTTTTTTATAAGAAACAAATGTAAAAAAAATGATTTTTTTAATAAAAAACTTTGGTATTAACCATAGTATTAAAAAATTGATTTTTTTTTTATAAAAACCTTTGTATTAAACCATGGTATTAACCATTTGAACTTCTTCCGGTAATTTGGTATTAACCATAGTATCTCACTTTCTTAAATACTATACTGTATATGATATCTCCCTTGAACAGAACAGAGTATTGGTCAACTTAAGGAACCAAGTGAGGAAGTAAAAGGACATAAATTTCATATAGATCACAACCACATTATTGAACTTTACTAAAGATAAATACCTAAATAAACAAATCACCAGCACCTTTGTTTAGCTGTAGAGATCAATTGTCCTAAGTTAAAGACTAAAATATCCTCCTCAAAAAAAGATTAATTACCAAGATCTTCTAGATATCATGATGAACTTGATTATTGGGAATAATAAGAGGTTGATTATCCAAGGGCATGTATTGAGCCATAATTGCACGTATCTCGGTGTCCATATATCTCTGCACAAAATAAAAAAACAATTTCAGGATGGCAGTGCATAGAATGGCTCTTTAGTTCATTTATATTCTCAACTATTCTATCTTAGAGCGCTTTGATGAAATGACGCAGTGATCAAACCCTAGGAATGAAGCAGCAAAAATGCTCGTGTGGCTCAACTTGACTCGAGGGTTGCGACACTTGTTTTATACCAATATATTCTCAACTATTGTGCTTTCTCAATATGGAATTGATATGATATATTGTTAAAAAGACAAAAAATCAAGCCTGCAGCAATCATACCTGGATTCTGTATTTGTAAAATGCATATCCTCCTGAAAGAGTAACGACCAAGACAACGATAATCATCCAAATACTCGACACTGAAGAAGAAGTATATTTACCTGCATTTATAAAAACAACTATTCCTCAAATCCCAATAACTATGCAAAGAATATACAATAGAAAATCAGAAAAGCTTAAGTAATAAAATGCCGTGACCGAAATTAAACTTCGATAAATATAATCTCAAACCTTAGTAGCATGCAACAAATATCTACGACATAATCAAGATAATGGACCACAAATTTTGGTTCAAAATACAACATTAAGTCTAACAAGACACCTAACCAGTTCAACAGGTTGAACCAACCGGTCAGGTTTGCACAACATTGGTTTTGGGAGTGGCATAGAAAGAGAGAAAAATATCTAAAAGAGACTCACCAATACACGTGTCACTTTCTCGTGAGTAGAGCAAACCACTATTGCATTTGCATTCATAGCTCCCAAAGGTATTTTTGCATTTGCAGTCTGGACACTGGCACGCCGACTTTTCTTTGCACTCATCAATATCTGATGACAGTATATGAAATATATTAAAGCTAGTATACTTGTAAAATACATAATAACATGTTTAATAACAAATGCATGAAGTAACGGCCAAAATGCGACGGTAAGTACCTTCACAGGACAAGACTCCATCACCTCTGAACCCTGAGGGACACTCACAACCTTTTCTATAGTCTTCCTGCATTATCAATTAAGAAACAAGGAAACAAAGAACAATTAATATCTAGCATATTGATCTTACTTTCGTCCATCGTAACCAAAATCATGTATAAGAAGAAGACGCGCAAGATAACTTACATGGCAAGCAGAGTAAAGTCTTCCACCATGGGATACTTTCCAACAACCTCCATTGTTGAATTCACAGCTTAAGGCTCCTGAAGCTGTTAGAGAAACAAGAATTAACATAAATAGATACATAATAAGCTCCTTGACACAAAAACTTCAAGGACAAGAAAGTAATTAGGAAGAATAAGAAAGAGGACGAAGTTTTGACCACTAAGCACCAATTTACCTTCACAGTGGGTATATCCATCGCCAACAAACTTCACATTTTTTACAATAGGGCATTCGCATACTCTTCCTCGGAAAGTGTCCTATAATTAGAATAACACATGAAGATGGTTAAAATCAAAAGAACCAAAAACGTAATACAGCTCTCGCAATAATGTGCCTGACATGGTTCAGTTAAAAGAATACCCTGCATGCAGTAATGTTAGAAGATTTTTCCTGCCAACAACCACCATTGTTTTCCAAACACTCGTTTGTTTCCATGTCTGCAAATAATATTCAGCAAACTATTTAGCTTATGAACAAGGCGAAAGAAAAAAGTGTTCATAGAACTGCTTATTACACATTACAAATCACCAAAATTTGAAATTAAAGAGTTAGTGAGATGATGACCTGGAGTTAAGCAAATTGACGGTTCAGTGGTCTCTTGGAAACCTGAACATATCGCCTTGAGAACTGCTGGTCTTGACAACTTACCTAAAAGCAGTTAAAAACTTCAATTATGAAATAGAAGACGATTAAATAGCTATCTAGATATCTTCTACAAAAGCTTCTTCATACCTCTGTATTGTCTGTTATTTATCACAAGAGTAGGTAGTATAGTAACATCACCGCGAGACTCTTTGCCAATCTGAAAACGAAGTTGGAGCAAAATGAAAACATAGTCATCTAACAACATAAAATGGCCAAATAATTGGACAAGAATGTCGTAAAAAAGTTTGCATTTTAGAAAACCAACCTGTGCATCCTGTTCTGCTTTGAGAACAGGGTTATCAACATCAGCATGAGGATCCCCAACACAGTCTTTAATCTTCTTCAGATCAACACCTGCAAATGGAAGAGACGAGGGAGAAGGAGGGACAGACATATGTGATACACCATTTTTCCATGAACATTTGAGAATATAAAAGGTAAGTTAATTAATTAGAGGCACAAAATGCTCAACCTACCAAGAGATTTAATAACTTGATCTGAACATTCTTCTGTGTATTTTTTCTCTTTCATGGGGCAACGAATTGAAAAGTCGGTCACATAGTCCCACCATTGCCAAGGCCTTCCACTTTCATTTGCCACTTTAAAGAAGCAAGCTTGGCGTAAGTTCTGTACAACAACATCTTTGCCATCATACCCTTTATTGAAATCTTGCTCAGGGTCCGGAGCACAGTATCTTCCGTGGTTTATACACTGAGACTTGCATTGTTTGCTTAAGAGAAATTCTTTAGGGCAAAACCAAGTTATATAGTGAGGGGTAAATTGAGTGAACCCCTTCTTCTCAAGTTGTTGAGCTGCTCCTTTAAAGTTCTTCACAAAATTAATTTGATTCTCACACTTTGGCCCACATTCATCGTTGCTATTCGTCCATAATTCATACTCGACTCTGTCGTCAGGATGCGGAAGAGCTTCTCTCCAATCAAGATTTATGTGAACTATCTCCCCATTTGAGAGAGCCTCCTTGATTCTATCCCCCAAAGTTTTGCTGATAAGAGCAGAAGGAATACTAATCTTTTCAATATAATCATCATTTGCAACATGACCTTCTTCAGGAGTGTCCATGGTGATTAGCGTTTCTTCTTTGTCATCAGCTACAAGAATAGCTGCTGCTCCACCATTTTGTGCATTCCACGCCTTCAAAGTGAAATAGCAATCTACCAAAATGACCAGGGATTAAATTTAAAAATAGAAGTGACATATCCTATGAAACATTTTACAAACGAAAATAGAACCATAAGCAAGTACACTATTGTAGCAGAACCATAAAAGAAGTGACATATCCTATGAAATAAATATACTTCACTTAAACCCAAAGAAAATAGAAACTCTGTATCCTTAACCTAAACAATGCAACATCTCAAAATCTTAAGTACCAACTTCCAATGAACTGGTTACATGCATTGACCGTTAGTTTGGCAAAATCACGGTGTGTCACTTGGAGCATCAACAAAGTCATGATGCAAACGTGATTTTATCAAACTCACCCTGATTTCAAACATGTATAACATCATTTTGGGAAGCCTACTAAAATATTAAAAAATCAGTATAAAGTCTTGCATTCATTTAATAGAATGTGTAATCCTAAACCCACTTGGGTTTGCCCAGCGGTGTTGGCTAGGCACCTTGGAGTGTGCTCCTCTCAAGGTTTCAGGTTCGATTCCTTTTTGGTGCCAATTTCGGTGGGCTAGTCCATACAGAGCAAAAAAAAAAACTCTGGCTTTAAATGGGCCCCCCACAAGTGGACCGTGGGATTGGTCCTCTCGGATTAGTCGGTCCTTGGGTCAGGTACCGAGTTTTTTGTTTTCTTCTTAAAAAGAATGTGTAATCCTAGCTTTCAATTTTCACTATACAAGTAACATAAAAGAAAAGAAAGCAAATACAATGCAAAACATATTCAAAAAATCCATGTCATGCAACCATAAACAAGCCGTAATTTCACCGATCTCATTGCCAATTCAAACATGCAATAAGAATATAGATGAAACCAATAAAAATCTCACCTCCACGATCAACAAGAAGAAAGGTAGGGAAACTTCCAGGTTTGGTCTGAAACGAAGCATTAACATCAGTAAAGTTCCTGCATCCTTTCTGATTCACATTTGGATAAACCACAGAACCAATCAATGTTCCACCATACTGAGGTACCCCAAAATTCCCAATTGCACATTCATATGTACCCTTCAAAGATTTTGGAGAAGTGATTTTCAAACTATTCTTCTCCACCAAAAACCTACCAAAACAACAATCCAACAACAAAAACAAAACACACAACAACAACAACAAAAGATTCAACTTATTGTTCATTCTCTTGTTGTCCTGTTACAGAACATAAACCTCGTACAGTCCAAACTGAAATTTAAAGTGGAATTAATGCAACTGTCACGAAAAGGAAAGTGACCCAGATGAGGAAATTGAAGATTGGGACCCAAAATAGTAGCTTTTTTTGTTGAAGAAGGTTTAAGGTTTTGTGGGTCAGATCAAAACGTAAGAAAGGAAAAGCATCGAAATCTTAAAGGTGTCGAAATAATGGGATGAAACGTGTTAGTTAAGTTCAACTGTAATTGAAATTATCGCCCAACAATACTAAATAATTTAGATAATAATTTTGTCAAAATGTATTTTTTTTTTTTTTTTGCATAATAGTAACAGTAATAGGGAAAATGTATTTACCAAAAAAAAAGTAATAGCGAAAATGTTAACATTTCAAAATAATAATAGTGACATGACTAATTTGTCAGAAAAAATAGTGACATGACTAATTATAAAAAAATTGTGACGTGAGTAATGATTTATTTTATTTTATTTATAGCTTTTTTTATTATAATATTTATAGTTTAATTTCTACTAGTATATATTGTTCATAATAGTAAATGGATAATTAAGATGAGGTGGAACAACATTATCTAACGTTAACTTGATTTGCAAAATAGTAAATACCGGATAGAATAATACAAAGATAATATTTTTATATTCGAAAATAAAATTGGTTTTTACGTATCTTTATAATTATACTATGGACAAAATGTTGTGATATGTTTAGAGAAAAAAAAAGTTATGGCTTTTGTCATGTTCCTTACTATCTATTTTTTCTAAATTAATCATGATACAACAAAAGTTGTTTAGTCCCATATTTTTTGATAAATAGATCAAAGCACCCTTAGTGTTATTGTATTGACTTTGATTACATAATACCTCTTATATTCAAGTATTTTTTTTAAAGTATTGACTTTCACAATACAAGATATATTCAAGTTTACATAATACTTGTTATTGTATTGACTTTCATTTTTTTAAAGTAGTAAGTTGTAGGGTTAAAACTCTAATTTTACATATTACATGCAATGTTTCTACCAATCGAGAACCTTACGGTTATTTAAAGTAAAAATGGCAATACACAAAAAAAGAAATGGGGAATACTTAAAATTTACCTAAGTATAGTGTTGATTAATTAAAAGTAAAACCTTAGTGGATCTAAGGTGAAAATATTCAGATTAGAGATAAGTGTAAAGTAGGGAAATTTTAAATATCATTGAAGAGATAGTGGATCCTCTCAATTACTTGAGGGATGAAGTGCAATCTTAGCCTTTCATTCAAAAATTAAAAATTAAAAAATATGAAGAAATTGAGTTTTAAGAGTTCAAATCTCCATCGTTCCCTCTTCAGTGGAATTTATATATGAGGGAATCCTTTCTCCATTGAAGAAGAGATAATTACGAGGACCATGAATTTAGTATAGTTAAAGTAAAAATATTTGAGTAAAAAAAGAAAGTAAAGTGATCAAAATTATTTGGTCATAAGATGTTACTCCAAATATTTGAGAAGAAATGATTCATATTAGAATTCGGCTTTATGTATAATTGAATAGGTTAAAGTATGATGATCAAAATTATTTGGTCTTGAGATACCTTTTTGGTAACGACACAATACTATATAAAAAGTTCACGTTATCTTTGCTATTTATAGATGTTGAAGGCCTTTGTGTAGTTTGATCTCTAAACATCTTTGTTATGTAGTCATTTATAGCCAACGTGCACTCATATTCAAGGACGGATTTAGAATTATTTGTCGGTGGGGACAAAATTATAAGTGATGAATATTGATAAAAAAAATCAATTCATAAGTACTACAATACTGATGAAATTATTATTAAAGAGAAAAAAGACATTAAACAAATTATACCGAGAAATAATATTTATACAATTAATTTGAAACAACCCTCTTTTATACTAATACTCTCTCTGTGTTTTTATTCTCTCATTACTCAATTATACCATTATAGATCATATTTATATTTCATACTAACACTACAAATTTGTTTTAAAATATAAAAAGAAATCAACATTAATTGTCCTAAAGTGTTGAAGAATCTACAAATAAAAACATAGAAAGTGGAGACAAAACACTATTTTGCATAGTCACATTCACATAAACTAAATATCTCATACTAATCAAAACAAAATAAAAATAAAGTGGGGACAGCTGCCCCCAAGTCTCATGCCTCGGATCCAAATGTTCTCATACTAATCATATTATAGCTCATGATAAGTGTCGCAGTGATTTTTGGATATCAAAACTATTGATTAGTTTTGACTCATAATTTTATGATTCACCACCGAGCTTTTATTTTTCCAAGGAAAAGGGGAAAAGTTTAAATAAACCCTATCTTTTTTGAGAGATTAAAGGTTCGGGGGTTGGTTACGTTAAAGGAAGGTATTAGCACCCTAAACGTCTATAGTACTCTATAGGAACCTCTTGTTTTTATTTATCTTTGTGCTAAATTATTTGTTTACTTGTAATTAAAAAGTTTAAAAATATGAAAAGTTATGGTGATGAATAAAAAGGAAAATGGAAAATGTTTTTGTTTTTTTATATTTGATTTGGGAAGACACGAAGTCTTTTGCACTACGTACCCATTAAGGATCAAAATCCCGTAGTTCGGGGTGAAAAAGCGGAGTGGTTTGTTTGATTGATTTTAAAGGTTAAAAAAAGGTTTTTTAAAAGGTAAGAGGCCGAAATGGCATAGAAAAATGAAGTGTGATGTTGATTGATTTTAAATTGTGAAGAAAAGTCTAAATGTGATTTAAATTGATTGAAGTTTGATTTGAAAAAAAAGACGGAATTACTTGGTTTGAAATCCAAGGTTAATTGATAGAAAAATATTTTTGATGAAGTTTTTTGGATATTTGAATGTTTTTGTGATTTTTGTTATTCTAAAAAAAAAAACTAAGCGTGATAAAAAAAACTAAACGCGAGGGATTTCATAATGATATCGGATCAAGATGAAAGTCCCATTTTCCTTGGAGTTACTACGCTATTATTTTTGGTATTTTCGTTTTTTGACGTAAAGCAGAATAAATAAATATGCATGCAATGCAAGATTCTCATTTATATTTACATTAGTTCCTAAATACATTCTAAATCACAATAATTAAATAAAATACGTAAATAATAATAAAAATGCAAATAAATAAAAAGGGGGTGCAAAAAAGAAAATAGAGGGGTGTAGTTAGTAATTCTGGGCCTAAACCCAAACTCAAACATGCAAAAAAAGATTGGTCACACAAAAAAAAAAAGGGTGAATCAGGGCTGTCTGATCTAATCAGACATCCCTAGTCTGATCACAGGATGATGGAACAGAGGCTATCTGATTAAAAATCAGAAGGCCAAAAATGCGAGGATGCATGGTAATGCTGTGGACCGGCGCGCACAGGATCGACAGGAGTATATTTTGTTTCTCACGTTTCATTTGAAGACAAATTTTCTCTTTCTTCTCTTACCATTCTCTCTCTCGGTTCCCATTCTCTCTCTCATGTGTTCATCATGAACACTCATGAGTGTTCATCTTCTAAACCAAGTTTCCGATGAAGATTCCGGTGGTGGTGCGGCGGCCGGCGCGGCGGCGCCACCACCGGAAAAAAAATCTTTTTTAAAAAAAAAAACCTTTTTCTAATATCCTTTTTTACCTAGATTTCGGATTTCAAATTAGTTTTTGGAAAAAAAGTTTGAGAAATCCTAAATCTAAATTTTAAATTTCGGAAGAGAAAAAAAAAACACAAACTTTCTACCTTTTCGATTTCTTCTCTGTTTCGGTTTTCTTCTTCTTTATATTTTTTGTTTTTGTTTTGGTTATGGTGGTGTTTGTGATTCTGTGATTTGACTGGATGAGAGGAAAAGGGTTTTGAAATTTTCTCTTCCTCTGAGTTATTTTTGCTGTAACTGCTAATAAAAAAATTGGCTCCCCTTGCTTCTGATTTTTGGTCCCAATTTATAGAAAAAATTGCTGAGTTCTTGAACCAATAGATGATTTTCTGTGTGATGATGAAAGTTTGGTTTGGGAAGACAAATTGGTTTAAAGGTCTGAAAAGTTGTTCACCTTTTGATTGAGTGTTAAGAGGAAAGCTTGTTTCGAAGAAAGTTTCTGAAAAGTTAAAAAGAAGGGTCAAAAGCGTGCTCCTGTTGTAGCTGTGTTGTTGTTCTTTTTTTTTTCTTCTTAATTATGATTTGTTTAATAATAATAATAAATAAAACAAACAAATGAGAAAAACAAGGGGAGGGGGAAGACAGCACGTGCTGTTCTTCTTCTTCTTTGTTTCTTTTTATTTTTATTTTTTTTTCCTTAAATAATAACAATGCTGATAATAATGATAATAATAATAATAATAATAAAAAGGAAAAATAAAATATTAATTAATGATGACAAATGACAATAATGATAAAAGGAGAAAATAATAAAGGAAACAAATAGTATGATAAAAATAGTAATAATGATAAAAGGGAAAATTAAATATTTAACATATTTTTTGGGATTGTTTTCAATAAAAATAAAAACTTATCTAATTTGACAGATTTTTGAATTTTCAATAAAGTTACTAATAATAACAAATTTAAATAAATTAACACATTTTTTGGATTTTTGTTAGTGATGCATAAAATGAATAATGATAATATGATATGGAATCTTAGGTCAAAAATTGGGGTATGACAATAAGTTATTTCTGCCATAATGTTCTCCAAACGTTCACGAAATAATTTATGCATAAAGTAGTAACAATGAGTTGTAGCATGATGTCTTTAATTAACTTGGTCTCTAAGACCATCTACAATGGTCATTAACATTCAACACCCTCAACACCCACTTTTTACACTCCACATCATCTTCTCTCTCTTCCACCTAATCATTCAACACTCCATTCAACTTTTACCTCTCCAATAGTTTTTTTCATTCAACACTCTACCCCACCACCTTCTCTACCCCACCACTTTTTATTTCATATTCTTATTTAAGTTTAAATTTTCATTTTTATGATTACATAAAATTACAATTATCGATTAAAATTAAAATTACAATTATCGATTAAAATTAAATTAAACTCCCGATTACAATTGTAATAAAAATAAAATTTATTTAAATAATTTATACGATACAATTAACTTAAACTTAATTTAAAATACGACACACAAGTAACGTAGTTAAAACGATACAAATAATTTAAAATACAATAATACACACAAACAACTTAATTAATACAATACAAATAATTTAAAATGATTATTGAGGTCTATTTCACTAAACAAAGACTAAAACATAAAAATAAAGACTAATAGAAAGATAATAATAAAATTAAGATAGTGAAAAACTTGGTTTTTTTTTCTGTGTCCAAATCAAATGAACCAAGTCTCTATTTATAGAGAAAAAAAAATCATGAATTTTGGTATAAAAATAAAAAAATAAAAAATTAATTTGTAATGAAATAATTGAGTTTAAAGATAAAATTAGATAAAAATCTGGACAACCAATCAAAGGCTGCCACGCGTCCCTCCCTATTCTTCTCTCTCCGGCTTTCCTTTCTCCCACTCTCTCAGAACGCGCGTGCACGCCACGCGCCTGCTGGCAACCAAAAAGAAACTGACGCGTGTCCTGTATGCTGCAGGTTCAACTGTGTTGAAAATCTTCAACTCCTCTCCCCTCCATGTCATTTTCAACAGCATGCTCCAATGGTTCAACTGTGTTGAAGGCACTTTCAACACCCAATTTCAACACCCATTGTACATGGTCTAAGGCTCTGTTTGATAAAAAATAGCGGATAGCTGATAAGCTAGCTTATAGAGGATGAACTTATAGCGGATAGCTTATAAGCTAGCTTTTAGTTTATAGTGAATAAGCTAACTGATTGAATTTGTTGTGTTTGATAAAATTAGCGGTTGAACTAGCTTATAAATATGAAATGACATAAAAATGATATATTTAATTAATATTTAATTTTTTTCAAGTAAGATGATAGGGGTAAAATTGGAAGAAAAATTAATAAGCTATATGCTATAAGTCCATAAGCTACTTGAAATAGCGTTTGAAAAATAAGCTATAAGCTCTTTTTTAAAAACTGTTACCAAACAGAGTTTTTAACTTATAAGCAAGGTTTTAAAAAACGGTCGCGGTCGTGTCTCGGTTATGTAAAGGTTTTCGCGATTTCGGTCGGTACAGGTGTTACGACACTAATTGCGGTCGTCGCGGTGTGAATTAATCACAATTTGTTCTTTAATATAAAAATGGTGATACACAGTAACGGTATCGGCAACTGCAAAAACCGTTTTGTCGCGTCCGTTTTCGCGGTCGCGGACCTTTATTTAAAACTCTGCTTATAAGCTAAAAACTATAAGCTATAAGCTAACTTATTTGGTTAACCAAACAGAGCTTAAATGTATACGTTGAAAATGATCGTTCTGATTTTAAACATGAAAGCTTAAACAACTTGTCTTTATGATAAGTTCATTCATTTCCTTAAACATGACAAATATAGAATGTTGTTTTGCAATTATTCACTCCTTGCCATAAATTATTTATCAAGTGTAGGAATTCTCAAAATAACTCTCTTGATAAAGTTCGTTATTGTCTTGTACCAAGTTGACTTAGGTAGAAGTTATTATGTTGATGTATAAATTTGAGTCTAGAGAGCATTCTCTGAACTTTCTTAAAAAATTGTGTTCAAGGCTTTTTTCTTAAGTGAAGCATATTATGATTAATCAAATGCATCTATCTTAGTTTTAATCTTAATTTAAAATATATTGAAGATATTTGTTATTTGGCATTTGCGTCAACATTTACTAATTAAAATTCATCTATGCATTAATTTAGTTCCCATTTACAAAATTACAACCAATTCATGTGAGTCACCTAATGGTAACTCTATGATTGTTCAACATGCTGCTGGTAATGCTTCTTTTTCACCTTCCATTTATCTCCACAATTTGATATTCACCTCAATTTAATTTATGTTTCAAAATTGTGCAATCTTTACAGTGTTTAGTTCAAAAAGCAAGCATAACATAACATAGAATTTGCATAAAAAATAGGATAACATACTACATTGAATATTCCCTAAAAAAGGATAAAATAGAATAGTTGGCCAGATAATGGACTTAGATTTCCTAGAATCGTTGCCAAGATCACTGAAACTATATATGAGAATCTTCCTTCATTAATAGGTATACACTGTACGTTTCATGTTGTTTTAAGGATAAAATATGTGCATGAAAAAAGGATAAAATATGAAAAGATATCCCTCATATCTTATCCCACAAACCCTCTAAATCACTTTTTTTTTGCTCTAATGATAATTTTAAAAGATTAACACCAATAAGCTATCCGAAAATACTACCAACAATAAATAGTTCAAATGAAAAAGAAATTTGATTGAGAATTGACCCAAAAATAAAAGAAATTTGGTTGAGAAGATAAAATTTATTATAATTTTTGCATTTGTAATTTCATTAAATTGAAACATGTTTCTATTGGTCAACAAAAAATTGAATTCATAACCTATCTGCTATAAGTTTTATATTGGTCAACAAAAAATGAGTTTTACCATAGGACGAATTGTTCGGGAGAACTCGAGTTACATTCCTGGATGAAACAATTTCTTGATCAGATTTTATTAATCTCGCGACCGAACTCTGAATTACTGATTCCTTTCCCTGGAAACTAGATAATTAATACTAATATAAAAACTGAATTGATCCCTATTTTGAACAATTGAATTTGTGCAATATATTTATGACTCTATTTGACAAGATTAATTTTTAAAACTTATAGCAGATAAAGTTTAGCTTATAAAGTATATGAGTATATTATGACCATAAATATGTTTGGCAACAATTTCTTCTTATGATTTTAGTCAATGTCACCCTTATTATCTTTAAGTGAAAAATATATTTATCAATTAGTTTAACCACTAATATCAATAAACCTTTTTACATATTTTTGAGTGTTTTATAGAGAATAATAATTTAATACTTATGATTAAAATATTTTTAATATTAATAATACTAGTATAATAACATAAAATTAAATTTAAAAAAATTCATATAAGCTCTGTGTGAACCGTTCAAAAATGAACCAAAAGTTGTATGCCATGTAAGAGGGATATCTGTCAAGGAGCAAATATGTTTGTTAGTCACTTAATGGAAAAGATCAAACTTATATTGTAACATTTGGGACAAACACAAAAATCAAATTAATCAAAAAATTTATATGTCATTAGATCTAATAATGTGACATATTCATTAAATGGTAAAAATAAACTTATGCATTTATTTGTTTAGCATATAAAACTAGCTAGCCCCTTGTTAAACCTAAACAATACCCACATCTTTATACAATGTGCTTCTTTTCATAGCCTTCTATGATTTTTTATAATTGTGATTAGCCTTCTATGATGTTGACAAGTATCCAAAGCATAAACCCTTTGTTGAGATTAATGATATTCAGACACCTATTTTTTCTAATTACACTTGTGATACCTGATTAATCACAAATAAAAGTTTCGTTAATTCAATTGAATAGATAATTAATTTAATTTACAGTTCAGATTAAATTGCGATAAAATTAACTACACAATTAATCACTATCTTAAATGTGATTTAAATAAACTATTTAGTCAATTGAATTGACTACAATTTTCTACTAATCAAGGGTTGATCTCGAGGTGCAAAGAAAATTTAGTGTCCATAAACTCTAAAACACTATTATTATCTTTTACCTAGTCTTTTTGGTTGATCCCTTTCAAAGAGATCAATGGCCAAAAAAAATGGCCAAGTTGTTATATTAATTAATGAGTATGGCCGGAAAAATTATTTTGACAACTAAAAATAATGATATGGGTGTCATGCGATTATGTGTTTTATATATTGATTTTTCTTCTTTCTCTTTTGTCGCATCAACAAATTAAATATTTTAAATTTATTTTTATATAATGTCTCTTTCCAATATCAGAATCGTGATGTTCAAATAACACTTCTCTAGCAACATCTTTCTTGAATTTTACCTAGAATATTAGTAGTATATAATATATTACTATATAAGTCTATATATTTATTCCATTGGCAAGTGAATATTTAGTTAGGTCACTAATTCCCTGCTTCAAATTTGACTTTTTATTTTGAAGCATATGGTATTTATCCATACACACAAGATCGAGCTACGTATGACTAGTGACTCAATCCCCACGCTAAATTTGGTGTCCATTGTATCATTTCCACTCTATATGAAAAAAAAAGTTGTACAGCACTATCTACAATTAAAAAACTATACCTCATGCACTATTTATTTTTTTATTATACGTTATGCTATAGCTTTCCATTGCACTCAATGAGAAGATCCATTATAAGAAGGCATCTCAAATCATTCAACCATGCCAACCAAACCAACCAACCCCTAAGGCCAAAATTAGGTGTGCTTTTTTCTTGCTTCATCACTAAGGAATGGGAGAAGGTATTTTCTTGGATACCATTTTAGTCCCTTTGAGCATTTTCATTACAATAATTTACCATGCCTTTCTTTGTTACAAAATCAAGAACAAACCTTCACACACAACTTTTGGAATTGATAAGTTAAGGAGGACTGCTTGGGGTCTCAACTTAAATCAGGTAATTATTGCATGTTAGTGCATGTTTTGTTTCAAGTTTTGAAGTAGGAAGAATTGATTCAACGTACAGTTATAGAATTGATTTTAACATGTTTGAATGTTTTTGAGTATAATAATTTGTCTCTGGAGTCAATTTTAGCTTGAAGCTAGAATTTAGAGATTTTGTTCCACAATTGACTTTAAAACTTGAATTTATTGTACAATTCACTTTTGTTAATAATTAATTTTTTAAGAAAAATTAATTTTTACAATCGTATAAACAAACATATGTGTAGTCAATATATATTACAGGTAACAAAGTCGCGAGTCACATTGTTTTCAATCGATTTTGTGCTTTCAAATATTTTCAATGAAACTCTTTTGAAAATAGACAACATATATTTGAGAATGGTAGTAGTAGTAGTATTATAATTAAAACAAAAACTTAGAAAGTAATTTTTGAAAGTAAAGAGCCCAAGTTTCCTAGAGATTGAGTTTAAGGATAATCAAGTTCGAACAAATGAATTTGACCACATTAAGGTGACACTTTACCACTAAGTTATACCCCTTTTTTTGTCCCTATCGAGAATTATTTTGACTAATTAAAAGTCAGAAGGTGGAAAAACTCAACGCCAACATGTTTAAACAACTTGAATCAGGTCTTTTTTTCCCTTTATATAGCTCGACTCAAATTAGTTGAGGTCCAATGCGACTTCTAGATAACGAAGGTCTAGACCGCGAGCCAAAAAAATAAACTAATGAATAGTAGTAATATTTGTCCATGATTTAGGTAATAAGACTTTAAATGTTCCTTGATTTGGTTTGTGATGGTGCAGGGTGATGATAAAAAAGCTATGCTATGTGTACAAACCTTGAGGAACACTCTTATGACCACAATACTCACAGCTACAATAACAATTCTTGTAAACATGGCTTTAGCAGCTCTTAACAACAATGCATTCAATGCAAGCCATCTCTTTACTAGTGAATTTTTTGGTTCAAAATCAGATATAATCTTCCTTTTGAAATATGGTTCAGCATCAATTTGTTTGTTGATTAGTTTCTTATGCAGCTCAATGGCCATAGGATTTCTAATTGATGCAAATTTTTTGTTGAATGCTTATGGAGATTTTTTGTCTGGTGGTTACACACAAAGTGTAATAGAAAAAGGGTTTACCTTAGCTTTTGTTGGGAATAGGGTGTTTTGTGTTGCTATTCCTTTGATGCTTTGGATGTTGGGTCCTGTGCTTGTATTTTTAGCTTCCATAGCTATGGTTTGTTTATTGCATGAGTTTGATTATGTGCCCAAATTACCACAAAGTCAAAAAAATGTACCAATGTAAAGTAATCTAGCTAGCTAGCAAATTAATATAAATCAATTTGATCTTCAAGTGTTTGGTAAAGTGGATCCTCTGCAGTTCATTTTAGTTCTATTTCAAAAATTAATGTATTAATTTGATGCAGGAGCAATTTAATGCAACGGCGACTGACAAGATTTTATTTTATTATTTGTTTTTTAGTTAGATTTGATTTCAATATTATTTGTTTTAAATTTAGATTTAAGTTAGAATAAAAAAAAAACAAATATATCGTTTAGATTTAGATTTAAGTTAGAATAAAAGAAAAATATATATTGTGAAATTTTGTTTTATTTTAAAACAGATTTGTTTCTATTTTTTAGTATTAGGTTTATTTTACTATTTAAAGACTCAATTGTAGCCTTGAGACGCAACTTTTTGATTCAATAAAATTAGAGATTTTTCTCAAAGTTTGGTGGATTCCAAATTATTTACCCTTTCTGGTGGATTCCAGAGTTTTATTTCTAGAGTTTAGCGCTTGCTATTCCCTTCCTGGTGGACTCTAGGAAATCTATATTTGTTGGAACATTGGTGTGAAGATGGAAAGAAATTGGAAGGTTGGAAGATTAAACACCAAGTAATTAAACTTTTTTTTTTTTGGTTTTCACCACCAGTTTAATCTGGTTCGGGGGTCAGTTCTGGCATCAAGTGGTTCCAGCCCCCTCCCGATCGCAGTTGCGGGGGATCGAACTGTGGTCCTCCCTACCAAGTTCAGCGCCAATCACCACTGAACCAACTAACGATTGGTATACCAAGTAATTAAACTTTGATATAGTATTGTGTGAATTGAAAAATAGAGTGTGGGGGTCCCACATAAAATAGAACACATATATTAGTAGTGTTTAAATAGTGATATTTAATTTTAAATACCTGATAATGATTAAAATAATAATTATTATTATTCTTTATTCATGGATATCACTTCCCATAATTTTAGCTTATGTTTGTTGTGATAAGATTGAGAATCCAACTGAATTTCCTATCTTTCCTTCATTAGTTTGTTTCATCTACCTTTGTGGATTTGTTTCTTTTGATCCTATCCACAAGTGTTGTTGAACGGATTAATGGATAAGTTTCCTTTTGATCTTATCCATTAGAGTAATTGCTGCCGCAATTTTTGCTAAAACAGTTACAAAATCTCTATATAAATAGAGGAATCCACTCAGTTCAAAAAATACACCATAGAGTTTCTATTGAGTTGTCGAGAACTCTTTCTCTCTTCTCCCTCCGGCTTGTGTTGACGAGCTATTCTTCTTCTCATCCCCTTTTTTTGTCCCTTCGGAAATAAGAGTGTTCTTAAGACCCTAGTCCCTATTCGGTGGAATGCATTCGTGACAGTCTTCGAGTCTAAAGCAAGGTCAACATGGTCAAGGGCCATATCACGTAACCATTGGAGAGCATATAATAACCCCAAAGCCCCACCAAGAGGGACCGAGCACTTAGGGGAGAAATTATATGTTTTTTGCCAAAACAAAAGTACCTTCGGCATCCCGAATACACATTCCAATACCTGTCATGTTTAGAGAATTTGAGAAGGAGGCGTCAACATTGCACTTCAGTCTTCCTTGTAGAGGACGCTGCCAAACCGAAGCTGACGAAGAAGACGATGCCATGCCGGGAGGAGCGCGTGGTTCCCCACATGAATGAGCTCCGGGGGGCGCCTGGCTTCGGATGGTGGCGTTTGCTGTGCTCCAATCTTCAATCAGGTGAAACGCTCTGTCTATCACTTGAGGTTCGGATTCATTAACATCTTGCCAGAGTTTAAGGTTTCGATGTTTCCAAAGATTCCACAGTGTTGTAGTAAAGCGTTGAGAATTCTCGTTATTATAATGTTGAAGGAGAGCAAATAAGCAATCAGCCACTGACCCCGTAGTGGCACGGGTCTGTTGAATAACATTCCAGAAGCCTATACGTTGCCAAACCTGTATCGAAAAAGGACAATTAAAACAAATATGGTCAAGATCCTCCTCTGGTCCGCTGCAAATAACACAATCCAGAGGACATTGAACGCCCTTATCCTGTAATCTCCATCTTGTAGGAACGACATTCCTACATATACGCCACACCAAGTTCTTGATTTTAGGGGGGACCTTCAAGCGCCAAATGCCCTGCCAGTATCCGTCCCGACGCATGTGGGTGGAATCGGTAAGAACCTCAACACAGAGTCTGTACGCACTTCTAACCGAATAATGACCATTTTTCTCCGCTTTCCAAATCAGTCTGTCATCAGCAACCTGATCAATCAGCGGGGTGTTCAGGACTGTTGTAGAGTGCGCTGGGCTAAACACTTGTTGGACAACATCCCGGTTCCAAGTCTTAGTTGTATTGTTGATGAGGCTTTGGACCGTAGGACCTGCTAAAAGTTGCGGGAAATCGTAGTTCTCGTCGATACAATCCCCATCGGAAAGCCAAGGTTCATGCAAAAGAGGGATGGACGCGCCTGTGCCTATGCACCATCTTGCACCACCCCTAACAATGAAGCGAGCATGTAAGATGCTCCGCCAAACATAGCTGGGATTGTGCCCCAAAGAAGCTATCAGATAAGTGTCGTGCGGGAAGTATCGAGCCTTAAAGATTCGAGATACAAGAGAGTCTGTGTCCGTTTGGAATTTCCATCCCTGTTTACCGAGCATAGCCAGATTAAAAGCCGTGAGGTCTTTAAAGCCCATACCACCGTAAGATTTGTGAACCGACAAGCGTTCCCATGACATCCAATGAATACCTCTGTTGTTTGCACCACCACAACCCCACCAAAAGGAATTCATCATTTTTTCGATGGCAGAGATGATGGTGTCAGGAAGTAGAAAAATACTCATAACATACGAAGGTATAGCCTGTAGGACCGATTTAATCATAACCTTACGCACCGCTTTAGAAAGGCACTTGTTGCTCCAAGAGTTTACCTTTTGCCACACACGATCTTTACTATAAGCAAAAACCGCCGTGCGATTACGACCAATCAACGAGGGCAGTCCCAGATATTTACCTGTACCGAGTACTACCTGAACTCCCATGATGTCAGTAATAGACTGTTTCAGAGTTCCCAACACATTGCGGCTGTAAAAAAATTCAGATTTAGGCAGACTAATCGCTTGACCAGAGGCTTCCTCATAAAGCCGGAGAATGTTCTTCGTAGCTTGGGCTTGTCTCTCGCACGCTTTGAAGAATAAAAAACAGTCATCAGCAAACAACAGATGCGTAACCCGGGGGGCACCTCGACAGATAGAAGTGCCTGTAATATCACCTGTAGCTTCAGCTTGACCAATAAGAGAGGAGAGGCCTTCGGCACAAAGGATGAAAAGATAAGGGGATAGAGGGTCTCCCTGCCGCAGCCCACGCCCAGGGATAACAGGGCCAACCTTTTCCCCGTTAACCAACACCGAATAGTCCACTGATTCGACACACATAGACATCCAATGGACCCATTTGTTGCTGAAGCCCATTTTAATGAGAACAGCTCTGAGGTATTCCCAACTCATACGATCATAGGCCTTACTGATATCCAATTTAAGAGCAACACAACCTGCTTTACCTCTAGTTTTAGTTCTCATAAAGTGGACAACTTCTATAGCAACCATAGCGTTATCAAGAATGGAACGCTCGGGGACAAAAGCTGATTGATGATCAGAGACACATTTAGGCAGAACCATCTTGAGGCGGTTGGCCAGAACTTTCGCAATAATTTTATATAAAACATTACAAAGAGCAATCGATCGCCAGTCTTTCATAGTTTTCTGAGTGCTACCTTTAGGGATAAGAGCGATATTAGTGGTACTGAGAGCTGAAGGAAACTGACCAGAATCAAGCCAATAACAACAATCTTTGAAGATATCATCGCTGCATAGAGACCAGAAGTATTGATAAAACCCCGGGTTATAACCATCAGGACCCGGGCACTTGTCAGGGTGCATGGAAAAAACTGCAACGCGAAATTCCTCCTTTGTGAAGGGAGCGGTAAGCATGGTGTTGTCATCGTTATTAACACTATGACGAATAGTCTCAATAACCGGTGCCATATGGCTCTGCTTAGGCTGAAAAATTTCTGAGAAGTAGTCTTTAGCAACAAAGCATAAATCCGCAATATTAGTTACCTTGACACCATTGTCGTCTTCCAACGAAAGGATGCGGTTAGCTTTTTTGCGAGCTGTAGCGGATGCATGAAAAAATTTAGTATTCTTGTCACCATCTTTGTACCAATGTTTTTTAGCTCGCTGACGCCAATACATGTCGTCTTGTAGCATGAGTTGTGACATTTTACGTCTTACGGCAGCTATTTGATCTTGATTAGCACCTGTGAAATTATTACGAATAGAGGCAAGATGTTGCCGACACTCATGAATAGCTTTCCTACTCTTGTTGTAATGAGTTCGGCTCCAATCTGAAAGATCGTTAGCACATTGGTCAAGACGAGTAATAATAGAGCCATTACCTGAAGAGGTCCATCTATCGGTGAAAAAATCGTTGAAGCCCGGTTCGAGCTTCCATGCATTTTCGAAGTGAAAGTGGCGCTGGTGAGAATGTTGTTGAGCTACAGGGGAGCAATCCAGTAATATGGGGTAATGGTCAGAGGCAGGTGCAGCGAGATTTTCAAGTTTAGCATTTGGAAATAAACCAAACCAGTCATTATTAGCAAGGGCGCGGTCAAGCCTTTCCTCAACCGCACGCGAAGTACCTAAGTATTTAAACCAAGTGAAGGATAACCCGTAACCGGAACATCCGACAAACCGGAGTCTAAGACAGCCTGACGAAAGCCATTAATTAACCAGGGCGATCGTGTAGTTCTGCCTCGTTTTTCACTCGCATCCATAATATCGTTAAAATCACCTAAAATACACCACGGTAAAGGAGATTGATGCGATAACGAACGTAAAAAATCCCACGAGGCACGACGTCGCCCCCCGTTAGGATATCCGTAGTAACCTGTCAGTCGCTAATTTCCGCGATTTGTATCAACAATTTCAATAGATATATGATTTTGAGAGTAGTCAAGCACACGACAATCAATAGAGGAATGCCAAAACATCGCAAGACCGCCACTTCGGCCCACACGATCAACAGAAAAAGATGAATTAAAACCAAGCACATAACGAATTTCCTCAATTTTATTATTGTAGACTAATGTCTCACTTAGAAAGAGGATAGCAACATTATGGTGCCTAACTAGGTATTTTAGATTGGAGACTGCACTCGAGCTACCTAAACCCCGGCAGTTCCATCCCACTAGATTCATAATTCTCGGCAGGCCTGATCATCAGGTCCCGCCGTTACATTTGTTGCTTCATACATAGGATTATCAATAAACATTACATCATTAATCCCATCCCCTGCACTAGTTACATCAATTTCTATTCCCTCAGCCCCACTACCTATGGAATCATCATCTTGTTTGTCCTTGACAGCTTTGACACGTTTTCTTTTTTTCAATTCAGCACCACTTTCATCATATTCAGCAGCTTCTACATAAGAGGAATCATCACCTCGTGCCTTATTCTGTGGTTCGGCCAGCAGGCCTAACACAATAGGACGATGTCGAGTAATAGTACTATCAGCCGGTGGCGGAGTAGCAGAAGGCATAACAACAATGTGAGAAGAGGAAGCTTCATGAGAAATCTTACCGGCCTTGACCAATGCTTGTTTCTGGGCACTTAGGATACCACTCTTGATAGCAGAAATTTCTCTTTGCACCGCAACGATGCGACCATCAAGATTACCGGGATTTGGATTAGAGACGTTTGGATTAAAATTAGTTGCAGCTGCAGCCTGAGTACCTGTACCATTAGCAGATACAGCATGTGGACGAGAAGGTATAGGATCCTTAATATATTTGTTGGTTGCCGACGTACCCATACGCGTGATGAGAGGACGGAGACTTTCCCCCCATTCACGTGATCCATATCGAACAACTTAGGACAATTTTTATCAGTATGCCCTAACAAACCACAGAGATAACAGAAAGTGTAACACCCAAACCCACAATTATATAAAATATGCCTTTATAAAATATTACTCGAGAATGCGCAACGGAAATAAAATTTGATTTACAAAAGGTTTGGTTCGAGTATTACATCGTACACATAAAAGCTTACTAATAACTTAATTAGTAAAACAATTATTGTACAAGATATGTTTATAGGAAAATACATCTTTATATACATTAGAAATAAGAAGAAAGACTCTGAATACACATTATAGAAATGATCCCAACCCCGTGTCATGATCAGAGCAGAGCTTCACCAACGACTGGAACACAAACATCACCTGAGGATCTGGATCCCAAATCCAGCACATACACAAAACAGAGGGTTAGATAATATAACCATAAAAAGAATCTAAGTGTAAGAACATACTTAACACTTAAGACATAGTATAAATAACTCAATTCATAAACATATATTGGTTCTAAGTTGTTCATATCTCATAACCACAAAAGGGTACATCATGTCACAATAATATCACATTCTCAATCAATTGACAAAGTATACATGTCATCAATTATCAATCATTTACTACACATCTTATAACACACATAATCACTTAATCATATTATTAAGAGATATCAATCAATGTCATATACCAATTAACACATTTAATCACATATCCCTAATGCAACTAATGTCAATTACTCATGTCATGTCACCCTAGACACGACTAATGCATGTGGTACCATTTCATCAAGTTATTGGAAAACTTATTCCAAATATATCTTAGTCAACCGCAGCTACTAAGATATCTGCCATACTTTAGGATCCCCTTTAAAGTATCTGCTAAGCATACAAAATGAATGCATGAATGTACAATTACCAAACATATGGTTTACATATTTTAGTCAACCGCAGCTACTAAAATATCTGCTATACTTTAGGGCTCATCTAAAGTATCTGCTAAGCATACAAAATGAATGCATGTATATCAAATTACCAAACATATGGTTTAAACATCTCATCCTATAAAGGATATCACAATCGATGTACTTCAATCACCTTTTACAAGCACATCTCTATTAATTAAATCACATTAATTAATCTTCTCAAGTTATCTCACATATACGAGAATATTATAATCATAATTCAATCATAATATAAGCATATATATCATTTATTCAACAAAATCACATTTTTCTGCACTGATAAGCTCACTCGGCGAGCTCAGAGCGAGCTCAGAGCGAGTAAAACCAGACAGCATCAGGTCCAACTCGCCCTGGCGCGCAATCACTCACCCTGGCGAGTTGCTCATGACAGCACAACTGGCCCTGGCGCGCAATCACTCGCCCTGGCGAGTTGCTCAGGACAGCAAAACCTCATTCTCGGGTTTTTGGTGAAAAACTCTCAAATCTCAAAATTCCAACATACCAATTCATAAAGATGATAACTTTAGGCATATATAAGCATGCTAAACATAGAAGTAATATCTATAACAAGTATTAACAACATTTCATGCTAGAAATCATCAATCTTATCATTTTTCATGAAAACTCATAAACTACAAACATCTAACAAATTCTCATAATTGAACCCCAAAGTTTGTAATTCCTTTCATCAAATTACATGAGCAATCTATCTATAACATAAAAATCATTCATTTTTAAGAATCAAACTCAACCCAAAGAAAAAGAGTGTAGAGAGTTTGGGAATGGAGAAATAGACATTCTCCCCTCTCTATGCTCACTCTAATTATATTATCTAAACCTCATACCTCAATTAAGTTGGATTCTCTACTCCACCAATCTCCTTAGCTTTCAATCTTCAAGCTTAAGCTCCTCTTTGTTCTTCCATTTCCTCACTCTTTCTCCATCTCAAAACCCTCTCTCATTTCTCTTTCTTCCTCCACCAAAATTTGTGACAAAATGAGCTTCTCTCTCTAACTTTCCCCTTTTATAACTAGGTTACCACTCATCAATTACCAAAACACCCTTACTAACTTAACCTAGGCCCAATACCAAAGCCCAATAATTCTATTTCAACCAATCAACTCCTATGACTAAATAACATGCATAATTATATCTAGTAACTTAACTAAATAATAATACAATTCAGCACAAGTTAATAAACACACATAAATAAACAATTAATAAAATTGGGTCGTTACAACTCTCCCCCACTAAAAGAATTTTCGCCCTCGAAAATTGCGCGAATAAAACAAATCGATTAAGGGCACATCATCCAATTTTCCACAAAATTCCAAACTCCACACATTATCAAATTTGACAAAACTAGTTTATTCCAATCCACACAATTTTCGTTTACCATCAACAAGAGATTAAGGTTGATCAATCCCTTAATTTGTCAATAAGTAGCCGATAACCATGATGGTAGCATAAACCATTTTTACCAAACTTCAAACGTGTTCTCTTAACAAGAACTTTCCATCATAAGTATCCTTCATTATACTATACTCTAAAATAATCCTCATCTCCAAAGGGACATTCACAACTTCTCAATTTTCCATAAATCCTTATTTTCAACTTCGATCACACGATTCTCCTTAATCCGTATATTTCATGTCCAATTCTTATCCAAACCGCGTTCTAAATTTTTATCATTCCACATCCATTTGTCAAGAAGGTTCTCCAAATCCTCTTAATAACCATGAAACTACTTCCTTAATGACACAATTCTTCACTAGTCCTCATGCTTATGCCAAATTCCAACACAATCTCTAATCTCTCAATTCATCGCTTCACGCTCATCTTTCATCATAGTTTCAACAATACTACTTATAACAAGAATAACTAACCAACTTCGTTCCGGAAAATACATCCTTTTTTTAAAACATCATGTCTCCTCGGTTTCCCATAAGTCTGTAATCCTCTTTTAAATCCTCTTAGCTTTGCCGAATCGCATACTCGTATATGAAACTCATTCCAATTACTCACTTGATGACACACTCTCAACATTCGATACCCAAAATTCTTTGCATCACTTTTCCGACATAACTATGTTCTTTCCAAATTGTCTCTTACCTAACTTTTGTATTCCTTAACACAACAATTCCAATTTCACTTCTTTCTTTGAGATACTCTCATCCAAATATATCTTTAGTTACTCATCGAATCACTATTGTCCCACCGTCCGCGATGAAAATATCCAAAACCCTTTACTTCTTTACACTAAGCACAATCTTTAATCATTTCTATTCCTCATCATCTTTTCCCATAGACAATCGCTTAATTATGTTTCAACGCATCCCTCCAATGGTCAACTTGCTTATTCCATATCTCTCATTAATACTCACTTCGCACTTAACTTCCCTCAACTCCCAAGATCTCATGGAAACATTTCCATCATACCCTTATACTTGACGATCTCATCGCTTTGATTCCAATGACAACCTTATCTTAAATTTCCTTGAACTCGATAAATCCAACTCACAAATTCTACCCTAGAATTTCATTCAACTTCGGCACTAATTGTCCGGTCATTATCCAAATTGAACCGCTCTATCCTTGACATGTCTCTTACAAAACACTCTGAATTATCATTCCACTCAGAGATTCTATCCTACAATCTCATAATCTCATTCTTATCTATTTGAGGTTCACTTCCTTTACTTTGACTAATTCCACATCAGTCAGTCCATTAAATCCAAATCCATCCTTTGACTTTCCCAACTTCTTCGAGATTACGGTTTGTTAACTTTATCACACTCAACTTACACTCCCAAATCATACAAGTAACTCTTCCAAAATCATCAACACACTCCACAACTGCTAACTCCAAGTTCAACTGATCACCTCGACTAACTTAAGAATGTCTCACTAAACATGACGTCCACTCCCGATAGATCAACAATCATTTCTCCTTGCGGCCAAGACTCACATTATGTCAACTTGTTCCTTCTGTCCGATCAACTCCGAAACAAACATCGCCAACGCGTAAACGCTCTTCTCCAGGTATCTCTATCTATCTTATTCTCCTATACTTAAACATCTCAGAGGAGTATAACCTTCTCCCCCACTTAACTCAAACTTACCTACAATCATCTATTGAAAAATCTCAATTCTCACATCTAACTGTAGGCTTCTTACGGTTCTAACTTATTTTCCTAATAAGGATCTAGTATCGACAATGTTTACACACATGTCGCATACGAGGGGTAACTACAACATCTACCTAAGATTGCACAAAAGCAATTATAAGGCATTTCACATAGACATTTAAGTAACATACATCTATAAATCTTAAAATTAAGAATCAAATCAAGACAAGAAAAGATAAATATTACATAACAACCAATTCTAATCAGTCCAACAGTTCACATACATCAAATCATATCACGCAAGAAATAATTAACTTAGCATGATAATTAACATGGTAAAATAAAACAATTAACATGTGCATCATATTTACTAAATTCATCTTAGACAAAATAACATGGTCATATAATATAACTCAAACAATAAAAGAACAAATCAACTTTCATAACGATGATTTAGCACATGTCATATAAAACGAATATATATCAGACACGTTTTAAAATCTACTCACAATCAAATATAAAGAAGGCAAGAAGTCTCATATTCAAGCAACTAGAGCAAAACATCTTTCATCCAAGTTCAATAAAACTCAAGGTCATAATTTTAAGCGTATAAAGTAATAACAAACATAGAAGCATAATAATCAACATAAATTAATTTCCAAACATGTGAAATTACATAATCAATTCATAGCAACTCAAGTATTAACAAATCATGCATAATCAAGAAGCTATCACAATACATGTAATTCACCAATGCATGTTCCTCTTAATAGATCACAAAGATTTCATGAATATTCACCAATGGTTATCATGTTAAAGCATTCAAGTAATCTCGCTATTTCATTCATATTCATAATTCTCAAATACTTCCATGAATACATGCATACATACACACATACATACATACATACATACATACATATCATCATTTAATTAATTCAATCATACTACACAAGCAATCATCATAAATAAATTATTACAACATTTATTTACGACACATGCATACACAATCATACTTAATTTCATATAATCATAGATTTTCACCTAACCAGGAAATCTATACCCATATACAAATATAATCATTTTGAATAGAGCAATAACGAGAAAACATCACCATTTAAGTCATCATCTCGAAATAAAAACAACAATCATGAATGCATACTCATCATCAATTAGGCACAATTATATCATGTTATAATCACCCAATCAACATTAAAGAACATATACTCATTACTTGACTTGATAATTTATAACTAAGATAATTATCAAACTCATTAAGTATACGCCAAAAGAATAGATAACATAATTTAATTCATACCACTCATAATTCATGAATAAACAATCACCAAATAAATTCATAGAATAAACACATCACAACATATCAACATTTATGAAACAATAGATTCATAAGTCAACACCAATTAAAACACGAGTCTCAAGAATTAGGTAACACAACATGTCAACAAAATTCATGAAACTAATCATACATTTGCAAAATAGTTTAATAGTGACTAAGGTGCAAGTGTAACTACACTACAACAATTAAATCACAAAAGATATAACAATCGCATAAACACACGAGTGACTCTATGCCCACTTAGTCTGAATGTACAGACCTGCTCTGATCGACACATAGCTCATACGGTCCGAAGATAACCAGGCTCTGATACCAAATTGTAACACCCAAACCCATAATTATATAAAATATGCCTTTATAAAATATTACTCGAGAATACGCAACGGAAATAAAATTTGATTTACAAAAGGTTTGGTTCGAGTATTACATCGTACACATAAAAGCTTACTAATAACTTAATTAGTAAAACAATTATTGTACAAGATATGTTTATAGGAAAATACATCTTTATATACATTAGAAATAAGAAGAAAGACTCTGAATACACATTATAGAAATGATCCCAACCCCGTGTCATGATCAGAGCAGAGCTTCACCAACGACTGGAACACAAACATCACCTGAGGATCTGGATCCCAAATCCAGCACATACACAAAACAGAGGGTTAGATAATATAACCATAAAAAGAATCTAAGTGTAAGAACATACTTAACACTTAAGACATAGTATAAATAACTCAATTCATAAACATATATTGGTTCTAAGTTGTTCATATCTCATAACCACAAAAGGGTACATCATGTCACAATAATATCACATTCTCAATCAATTGACAAAGTATACATGTCATCAATTATCAATCATTTACTACACATCTTATAACACACATAATCACTTAATCATATTATTAAGAGATATCAATCAATGTCATATACCAATTAACACATTTAATCACATATCCCTAATGCAACTAATGTCAATTACTCATGTCATGTCACCCTAGACACGACTAATGCATGTGGTACCATTTCATCAAGTTATTGGAAAACTTATTCCAAATATATCTTAGTCAACCGCAGCTACTAAGATATCTGCCATACTTTAGGATCCCCTCTAAAGTATCTGCTAAGCATACAAAATGAATGCATGAATGTACAATTACCAAACATATGGTTTACATATTTTAGTCAACCGCAGCTACTAAAATATCTGCTATACTTTAGGGCTCATCTAAAGTATCTGCTAAGCATACAAAATGAATACATGTATATCAAATTACCAAACATATGGTTTAAACATCTCATCCTATAAAGGATATCACAATCGATGTACTTCAATCACCTTTTACAAGCACATCTCTATTAATTAAATCACATTAATTAATCTTCTCAAGTTATCTCACATATACGAGAATATTATAATCATAATTCAATCATAATATAAGCATATATATCATTTATTCAACAAAATCACATTTTTCTGCACTGATAAGCTCGCTCGGCGAGCTCAGAGCGAGCTCAGAGCGAGTAAAACCAGACAGCATCAGGTCCAACTCGCCCTGGCGCGCAATCACTCGCCCTGGCGAGTTGCTCATGACAGCACAACTGGCCCTGGCGCGCAATCACTCGCCCTGGCGAGTTGCTCAGGACAGCAAAACCTCATTCTCGGGTTTTTGGTGAAAAACTCTCAAATCTCAAAATTCCAACATACCAATTCATAAAGATGATAACTTTAGGCATATATAAGCATGCTAAACATAGAAGTACAATCTATAACAAGTATTAACAACATTTCATGCTAGAAATCATCAATCTTATCATTTTTCATGAAAACTCATAAACTACAAACATCTAACAAATTCCCATAATTGAACCCCAAAGTTTGTAATTCCTTTCATCAAATTACATGAGCAATCTATCTATAACATAAAAATCATTCATTTTTAAGAATCAAACCCAACCCAAAGAAAAAGAGTGTAGAGAGTTTGGGAATGGAGAAATAGACATTCTCCCCTCTCTATGCTCACTCTAATTATATTATCTAAACCTCATACCTCAATTAAGTTGGATTCTCTACTCCACCAATCTCCTTAGCTTTCAATCTTCAAGCTTAAGCTCCTCTTTGTTCTTCCATTTCCTCACTCTTTCTCCATCTCAAAACCCTCTCTCATTTCTCTTTCTTCCTCCACCAAAATTTGTGACAAAATGAGCTTCTCTCTCTAACTTTCCCCTTTTATAACTAGGTTACCACTCATCAATTACCAAAACACCCTTACTAACTTAACCTAGGCCCAATACCAAAGCCCAATAATTCTATTTCAACCAATCAACTCCTATGACTAAATAACATGCATAATTATATCTAGTAACTTAACTAAATAATAATACAATTCAGCACAAGTTAATAAACACACATAAATAAACAATTAATAAAATTGGGTCGTTACAGAAAGTACCCAATTTCTCATATTTGAAAATAATTTGCACATAATTACCTTCGTTGGCACGCACTTTCCATCCTTGTTGCAGCGGTTTAGTAACATCAATTCGAACCTTCAGCCTCATGTACGTGCTATGAACTGTGTTACGATGATCGTACTCCTTCAACTTGCCAAGAAATTGACAATTGCCTGGCCCACTTTCTGCTGAATGAATCCGAATGGCAGACGATAAACTTGCAGCCAGATATCAAGGTGGTTCAGCTCCACGTTAGCAGGGACAACACCCGGCGCAATACGCTCGACAATGAGATTAAAATTTTCAAACAGTCAGGGACCTTCATCAAGGACTTTGGCAGCATCCAATCTGTGATTAAATTGGAATAAGAATCTACCTTCTTCAGCTTGTAAAATGGAGACTTTCTTTCCGGGTTTCCATACATGGCTAAGCCGCTCCTTAAGGTAAGCAAAACGGATTTGTTTGTCGGTGAGGACACGACCGATCAAACAGTGTTCCAGAATCTGAACATTAGAGGAATCAGACTCGAGATTCAGCGTGTCCTTCATCAGAGAGTGAGAGGCCATCAAGAGACAAATTTGTTGCATACATGGTTGTAACTGAAATCAACAACAGGAAGCAGGTGTATCGCAAATAATGGTCAGAACAGAGCAATCGCATCAGTGAGGAGACAAAGCGGTTGCAGATTGTTGGTGAATCTATGAATCGATTGTTGTGAATAAAAGGCCATAGAAGGTACTGTTTATATAGAGGAGGCATTGAGCATCTAGGTTGGGGTCAAGAACCAGATGAGGCGAAACACTCACAAGGTGAAGCCCATAAGTACCGGCGGCCCAAGAAGCAGCGGCGGTGATGGGGTTTGGACGAAACCTAGGAGAGAGTGGCGGAAATTACGGAGCTTGCGAAAAAGGACACATTTTCAAAGTTATTTATTAGTATTGAAATAAAGAAGATTATTTTTTTTTTTTTTGAGAATGATCTTAAAAGTATATTAATATTCTTTTAATATTTTTCTATTTGAGGAGAAATTAAAAAGTCGAAATGGTGGTATCACTATATTTGAGTGGTCGTAGTACAATATTGATAGTTTGGAGAACTTAAAGCTAGAATGGTGGTAACACCATATTTGAGTGGTCTCGGCACCATAACAGAGTTGTAACAATACCATATTAAAGTGGTTTCAGTATTAAAAGAATGGTTTTAGTACCATATTGAAGGTGTAATTCTCGATCGGTTTTCTACAGTGCAGTAGTTAATCGCAACGTTGTAGTTGGGCTTGTTTTATCCTGGAGGCGGCGTGGTTGATAGTCTACCTTGCACAATTTTGGGCAGTGCCACGAAACGTCTTAAAGAGGGCGATCTAGTCGTGACTCAACCTAGTAACAACTTCGGTAGATATTCTCTTTTAAAATAGAATTTGGAAAACTAAAATACAACAGTTTGGAAATACAAAACCATCAATATATTAGGATTAGCGCTTGATATTCCTTCCTGAGCTTCCGTACTGAGTCAATTGGCATCAGAGCAGGTTTCTCCTGTTCTTTTCGTAGCTTGAACAGCCATGGGAGATCAACCAATAACCAGGACAGATCTTAATGAATTTACCACGGCTTTAACCACAGCCATAACTGCTTTGAATATACAAATAGCGGCGTTAGCAATTCAGTTGAACCACAACGTCAACAACAACATCAACGTCATCGACATCATCATCAACAAGCATCATAGAGGTAAAGGACACATTGTTACTAAACTCGCAACAACTAAGTTTGAAGCAAAGGAACACGAGGTAAAAGAATGTACTGAAATCGATTTGTTGGTTGAGAATGGTCATGAGACAAACTATGTTTTGACGGCCAAAACAACAAACAGTAATACTGATTTGCCTGAAGACGAGAGTGAGAACCATGAAGTGCAGAACATCGATGATGACAAAGAGTTAAACTCAATAAAATTTGTTGCTGATATTGAAGCCGATGTTACTAAAAAGAATGAATCTCATGAGAAGCCATACACCCCCAGTTGGAGTGAAAAGAAGTTTGGTCGAATAGTTAAAGAAACTATCAACGCTAAGTTAGAGGCTACTCGGCAGAAGAAGAAGAAAGCAGATGCTGATAAACACATGAGATATAAATATATGGTAGCTATCCCGAATTCCATAAATATATCTGATACTTTCAATGTTGTTGAAAGTCATGGGTATCAAGCATTTAATCAAGATGAGAACTCGGGGTCGAGTTCTTTAGAGGTTGAGGAGAAGGTAAAGACATCAAAAACACTTATGTATGGCGCATCTACACGGCCATCAGATAGTTCTACACAAACTTTTGTATTCGATCCTGTATTCGTGTTCCTGAGTACCGGACAGAGGCATCTCTTTATTACAATAGAACTCGAGGTCGAGTTCTTCATAAGAAGAGGAGTCTGATGCAGGAGCAATTCAACGCAACGACAACTGACAAGATTTTATTTTATTATTTGTTTTTTAGTTAGATTTGATTTCAATATTATTGTTTTAGATTTAGATTTAAGTTAGAATAAAAAAAACAAATATATCTTTTAGATTTAGATTTAAGTTAGAATAAAAGAAAAATATATATTGTGAAATTCTATTTTATTTTAAAACAGATTTGTTTCTATTTTTTAGTATTAGGTTAATTTTACTATTTAAAGACTTAATTGTAGCCTTGAGACGCAACTTTTTTATTCAATAAAATTAGAGATTTTTCTCAAAGTTTGGTGGATTCCAAATTATTTACCCTTTCTCGTGGATTCCGGAAATTTGGTGGATTCCAGAGTTTTATTTCCAGAGTTTAGCGTTTGTTATTCTCTTCCTAGTGGATTCCAGGAAACATATATGTTAGGATTAACGCTTACTGATCTTGTAAGACCCAAGATTTCATTGTATAGTTGGTTTAAGGAACATTAGGGTTTCGATGTGTTCATGTGGTGAAACATCGTGTAATTATAGGTTTCTGCTGTAATCGAGTCTGTTTTGTGCTCGTGCACTGTAATTGTACAAACTTTTGTCTTGTAATCCTCTTTTGTGAATAAGAAGGTTGATGTGGATTCAGAATAACGAGTTTCAGATTATTCTTGTTTTTGGAAAAACGAGTAGGATTTTACCCGCGGATGTAAAATCTTACTGCGTCTGTTTTAAGTGAGGTTTCGGATGGGAGTTTTATATATCTGCGTGAGTGAGGTTATGTTCTGAGAATAATTTTCTAATGTATGGAAGAAAATTACAGTCGCGGAAAAAGATTCGACGATAAGTTTTGGAAATGTTTAACGTTAGACGTTCTTTCCGTAAGTTTTATGCTTTTGTGATTTACGTTCGTCGCGACGCGCAAGAGCTGAGTACGTGTCTTGTTTTGGAAGATTTGATTAAATCTTGTGACTTAATCATAAAGCAAATTGATCCAATGGCTAGGGTTTAAGCTTGGACTTTTGACTTTGATCCAAGGGTGGATTGGCTATCAAGAGCCTTTGTCATAGTAAGGAGGTTTGGTGACTTTGTGGACTTAGTAAAACATCACAAATCTCTCTTTTCTTTCTCTCTTTCACGTGAGACTCCATTTCTTTCTTAACACTTCACCAAATTTTCCATTCTTCACCATTTCACTCCATTTCAAGCTTGTAGGATCAAAGGGATTTTGTAGAGAATCACTTTCTAAAGGTAACCCTCTCTTCTCATCTCCTAGGTTGGTAGACTTATAGAGTTTAGGAGTTTTTGGATTTATGTTCTCATGAGGGTTTGTTAGGAAATGTTACTTTACATGGTTTTTGTTTCATGAATGTTGTTCATGAGGTTTAGAGAAGCATGTGTAGGCTTTGTTATTTTTGTTTTCCATGAGTTGGTGAAAAATCTCATGAGAAAAGTTAGGGTTTTGGGTTGGTTATGTATTGATCAATAACATGTGGTTAGGTTGTAAGGTTTTGAAAAGAAACGTTGTCTTTGAACCTTTGGGCAAAAGGGAAATGTGTTGTATGGTTTTGTTTTAGAAAATCCGATGAAAAATATTTTGGGGTTTATGAAAATATTTCCTAAGTGATTTTGGGGTCCAAGTGGTTTAAAACTCTTGTGACATGTGGTGTTGCTTTTCGCCTTGAAAACATGTTTGAAATGATTACCGGTCGGTTAAGGCCCGTAATAAAACTTGTGCTTGGGTTTGGTTTTGATTTTGGAAATGAAAATCAAATAACTTGCACTCGAAGCAACCAACATGCTTTCGGAGATGAATTACTTGCTTATGAAAATGGTTTGCTTTTGTGCCTTGAAAAGATGTTGGGAACTAATAGAATCAAACTAGGCTTGGTTGGAAAAAGGTGGTGTGAGTTGCTGTTTTTGCTGTCATGACAGGTGCAACTCGCCGGACGAGTGTTTACTCGCTGGGGCGAGCGTCACAGGCCATGAACACGCCAGGGCGAGCTCCACAGCGAGTGAGACCTGTCTTCACTGCCTTCACTCGCTGCCAACTCGCCAGGGCGAGCTCTGAGACCTAAAATTTTGGATTCTGATTTCTAAACTTGGTTTTTAGCTTTCTAATCTCTTTTTATTAATTTATGGAAGTGGCGGGGATTGGAAACGAGTTTTTCGGGTACTCGGAAAATACGTAACTTGTAACGCAAGAAAAAGGCCATTTTGCATTTCAAATTATTTAAGACTTTTGACAATTGTTTTGGGTCCTAAAAATAGTACAAATAACTCATGGTGGTTGATCAATACGATAGTATTTGGTATGGTATCCGAAAGAGTGGATTTTCCTTAGGAACCTTTAGGTTTTGGGGGTTTTTGGTTTAGTTTCAATACGATTGGTTGGGAAACAATTTATTGATAATACGCTGCTTGTTTTAGGAAGCGCGTTGTGTTGTTGGACGAGTTTTAGTAAACGGAAGCTTGCCGAGGTGAGAGCTCCACTTTATTTCTGTCTTTAAATGGTTACGACATGCTTGGATTTACTGTGTGTTTTGCATGTCTGAATTATGTATTCTCGTGGATGAGAAGGTGTTTATATTCACATATGTTTGTTACCTACGCTATTAGGTTATGTGAATGTTTGCATGAGCATATATGATTGCGTACGTCAGATGGAGACTACGCGGGGTTTGTCAGATGGGACTGCCCGGTATATGCCAAATGAATATATGTCATGCATTTCATAGTTGCGTGCCTAGGTGTATGTCTGTGTGACTTTGCCTACGTACCGGGCGTTTGTCTGTGCGACTTCGCCAAATCCTACTGGATTTTATTGAGTTGGTGTTGTCTGTGCGACTCACCCAGTGTTATCCCACCGTGATTGTTTTGGTATTGTCTGTGCGACTCTACATGGTGTTATCCCACCAATAGTAGGAGGTGTTATCCCACCAGAGACCTACGCCTTCTATAGAGAGGTTGAATTCCGGAATTAAAATCATGCATGTGGCGAACCAGTGATCGGTTGTCACCCCCATTGTAGAAGTCTGCATTAGGATTGATGTTTTATTTATATAGACCCGTTGGTGGGAACTACTTTTGAGATTAAGAGCTTTCTCTTGTGTTTGTGGAATTATTGTTATGTGTACAATCTTTCGCATCGATTATATATATACATACTTTTATTTTGTGGTGACCCTTTCTTTCATTTGCGGGCTCATCCCACCCAGATGATGGGTTAGGTCGTGGTGACGACGGTGGCTGTTCCAGGCCCCAGTGAGATGTTGGAGCTTTGGCTTATTTAGACTATGCGCCGGTGTGGGTTGTGCACCGTGCTTTTTGGGTTTAGGCATAAGATTCTAACTTGTGTTGTTGTAAGTATTTGAATACTTAGACTTGGATTGTAATTATTCAGTAATACACTTTGCTTGTCGAAGCACCTTATGGTAATGAGTCTTTTGTATATTTGAATGTCGGCTCATTTAAAATCTTTTATGCGTAACTCTGATGTGTACAAAAAAAAATAAAAAATTAATGCCTTTTCTGGCCTTTGAAAAACGGGTTGTTACAATTGGTATCAGAGCACGGCTTTAAATCTTCAAAGGGAAAGTGTATACTTGAGTCGTTAGTCCAGAGTCGGTTAGAACATAGCTAGAGTAGTGTCAGTTCTAGTGTTTGTTCCGTGTCGGGTTATGAGTTAGTAACCGTTGAATGAGATTTTCTGTTGAGACTCAGAAATGTCGGATAAGGAATCTAATCAGAATTGGTATTGTGCAGAAATAGAATGCCTCCAAGAAGGGCACCTACATCACCTATGGCGGACAATGCTGATATAAATCAGATGGCTTATGCCATGCATACAATGGCAGCGGATGTGACTGCTCAGAGCCATGCTAAGGCGCAGAGGGATCTGGAAAAGCGCGAAAGAGAAATACTCGCTGTTGGATCTAGACTTCTTTCAAATTTCAACCACCAAACTCCTCCAAAGTTTAATGGGGAGGGAGGTCCGGAAACTGCTGATTTATGGCTCCAATCTGTGGAGAGAATATTCGGGGCAATTCATTGTCCGGAAGGGGAAAAGATAGTCTTAGCCACCTATCAGTTACTAGGAGGTTCGGAGTATTGGTGGCGGAACACCCGAATTATCATGGAAAATGGCCATGAAGAATTGAATTGGGAGAACTTCAAGAGGAGGTTTTTAGCCAAGTACTTTCCTGAGACTGCAAGGGAAAGGTATGGAGAGGAATTCCTGAGGTTGCGTCAGGGGGGCATGAATGTTGAAACCTACGCCAAGAGGTTCGAATCACTATCCCGTTTCTTCCGCTTATTTAGGGATGGGATAGATGAGGATTATATGTGCCGTCGTTTCCAAGATGGGCTGAGGTACGAACTGCAGGATGCGGTTGTGCCATTGGGTATCCGACAGTTTCAAGTGTTGGTGGAAAAATGTCAGGAGGTGGAAGACATGAGGAATAAGCGGGTGAACCGCCAAGGAGGGTCTAGTGCCGGAGGACCAAGTCGTACCAATGATCGTGGTTCGACTCAGAATAGTGGGAGGCAAGGGAGTAAGCTGTATAACCGTCCTCAACACAGTAAAGGACCGGGCCGATCGGTGAATCAAGGGACCCGGGGAAAGTCAGATGGTAGTAAGGGGGCTTGCTACAACTGTGGAGAAGTGGGGCATTTTTCAAATGAGTGCACGCAACCGAAGGGGGGAAGCGCTTGCTTCAATTGCAAGAAGCCGGGACACTTTGCTAGAGATTGCAGAGCCCCGAAGGTCGGGCCGTCGGCAAATGTAGCACAAGGCTCACAGGGTGCCAGACCTGCGGCAAAGGCACGTGCTTACTGTATGGGCACTGAGTTGAGTGGGCATGCTAGCAATGCCATCCACGAGAGCTGTCACATCGCAGGTAATTCTTTAACTGCTTTGATTGACACGGGGGCAACCCACTCATTCATATCTTTGGCTTGTGCAAATCGTTTGAGTTTGAATGTTTCTATGCTTCCGTTTGATTTGAATGTTTTGACTCCTGCTAAGGATTTGGTGGTAAATATTGCATGTTTGCATTGTTTAGTAGTAATCCAGAATAGGAATTTTCTGGTCAATTTGGTGTGTCTACCGCTCTTATCTCTCGAGATCATCCTCGGGATGGATTGGTTGTCTTATCATTATGTGATTCTAGACTGCGCTCGGAAACTGGTTTTCTTTCCCGAGCCAGGTGTGCGGAGGTACTTGTCTGCAAATCGGCTTGCTGTGGCTATGTGTAATGGAGAGCCGGAGATAGTTTCACTTGCTAGCTTAGGAGTGACGTCGGAGATCCGAATTGAGGAAATTCGAGTGGTTCAGGATTTCCAAGATGTGTTTCCATCGGAGATTCCAGCTTTTCCTCCGTGTAGAGAGGTGGAATTCTTTATTGATTTGCAACCGGGTACGGGTCCGATTTCGGAATCAGCTTATCGGATGGCTCCAGCCGAGTTGGTAGAGTTGAAAAGTTAGATTGAAGACTTGTTAGTTAAAGGTTTCATAAGGCCTAGTGTGTCGCCTTGGGGAGCACCGGTCTTATTGGTTAAGAAGAAGGATGGGAAATCTCGTCTGTGTGTGGACTATCGGAAGCTTAATAAGGTGACTATCAAGAACCGATATCCATTGCCACGAATTGATGATTTGATGGATCAGTTGAGGGGAGCCTCAGTGTTTTCAAAGATTGACTTGAAGTCTGGTTATCACCAGATAAGAGTACGAGATGAGGATATCCAGAAAACGGCGTTTAGGATGCGGTATGGGCATTATGAGTTCTTGGTGATGCCGTTTGGAGTGACGAATGCACCTGCTATCTTTATGGCCTACATGAATCGGATATTCCACTCATTCTTGGACAAGTTTGTGGTGGTATTTATTGATGACATTCTAGTGTATTCGAAGAATGAAGAGGAACATGTAGAGCATCTTCGTCTAGTATTGCAAGTTTTGCGGGAAAGTACCCGTCAAAGTGTGACTTTTGGTTGGAAGAGGTGAATTTCCTTGGCCATGTTATATCAAGAGAGGGAATAGCCGTGGATCCAGCAAAGATTGATACGGTACTTTCATGGAAGCAGCCTCAAACAGTGACTGATGTGAGGAGTTTTGTGGGTTTGGTCGGTTATTACCGGAGATTCATTGAAGGTTTCGCTAAAATTGTGGCACCAATGACACAACTTACGCGAAAAGATCAACCTTTTGCTTGGACTGAGAAGTGTGAGTCGAGTTTCCAGTTGTTGAAAGAACGGTTGACGACTTCACCGGTCTTGGTGTTACCGCAGTCGGATGAACCGTATGAGGTTTACTGTGATGCTTCTCATCAAGGTTTGGGTTGTGTGTTGATGCAACACAAGAGAGCAGTGGCTTATGCGTCAAGACAGCTGAAAGTGCATGAGAAGAATTATCCTACGCACGATTTGGAACTTGCGGCCGTTGTTTTTGCATTGAAGATTTGGAGACATCATCTTTATGGTTGCACTTTTGTCGTGTTTAGTGACCATAAAAGTCTCAAGTACTTGTTTGATCAGAAAGAGCTTAATATGAGGCAACGGAGATGGATGGAAACATTGAAAGATTTTGATTTCACCTTAGAATACCATCCTGGAAAGGCTAATGTGGTAGCCGATGCTTTGAGTAGGAAGAGTGTGTCGGTTTGTTCGGCACAAATGGCTAGTCAACAAGAGCTGTTGAGAGAGTTTCGTGACTTGCACTTGGAAGTAGAGTTTGCTTTAGGGAATATGAGATTGGGTATGATTACCATCTCAAGCGGGTTATTGGAGGACATTGCAAATTGTCAAGATGACAAGTTACTCATGGAGAAAAGGGCTTTGATTGTTCGAGGAACCAACCGAGATTTCAAGGTGGGATCGGACAACATTCTGAGGTGTCAAGGTAGGGTGTGTGTGCCCGAAGCTATGGACTTGAGAAACACCATTCTAGGGGAGGCACACAAGAGTAAACTTAGTATACATCCCGGAGCAACAAAGATGTATCAAGACCTGAGGCATGATTTCTGGTGGCCGGGTATGAAGAAGGATGTGGCTGAGTATGTGGCATCGTGTCTGACTTGTCAGAAGGCGAAGATTGAGCATCAGAGACCAGCGGGGATGCTGCAGTCATTAGATATCCCCGAGTGGAAGTGGGATAGCATTTCTATGGATTTCATCACTGGTTTACCTAAGACCAGGAGGAAGCATGACTCCATTTGGGTGATAGTGGATCGTTTGACTAAGTCCGCTCATTTTCTACCGGTGAGGACTACGGATACAGCGGCAAAGTTGACCGATATGTACATTGCTGAGATTGTGAGGTTACATGGGATTCCGTCAAGTATAGTGTCGGATCGAGACCCAAAGTTTACTTCACACTTTTGGAAGACTTTGCATGAGGCGTTGGGGACGAAATTGAGATTGAGTTCCGCCTATCATCCTCAGACAGATGGGCAGACTGAGAGAACAAATCAATCTTTGGAAGATTTTTTGAGAGCATGTGTATTGGATGATCGTGGAAGTTGGGATGATGTGTTACCATTGATAGAATTCACGTACAACAACAGTTTCCACGCGAGTATTGGAATGGCACCATACGAGGCTTTGTATGGGAGAAGATGTCAGACTCCTTTGTGTTGGTACCAAGATGGGGAGAGTATGATAGTAGGACCGGAAATGGTACAACAGACGACGGACAAGGTCCGAAGGATAAGGGCAATGATGAAAGTTGCTCAAGATCGCCAAAAAGTTATGCGGATAGGCGTCGGAGGCCTTTAGAGTTTGAGGAGGGAGATCATGTATTTCTCCGAGTTACACCAACGACTGGCGTTGGAAGGGCTTTGAAAGCAATGAAGTTGACTCCAAAGTTTATAGGGTCTTATCAGATTTTGGAACGGATTGGGAAGGTAGCATACCGGATCGCGTTGCCACCGATACTATCTTTGATACATGACGTGTTCCATGTGTCGCAATTGCGGAAGTATACACCGGATCCGTCACATGTGATCACACCAGATGACATCCAGCTGAGGGATAACTTGTCATTTGAAGTTCCGCCGATCAAGATTGCGGATAGGAAGCTGAAGCGTCTGAGAACGAAAGAGATACCTTTGGTGAAGGTAATATGGAACGAAGCTACAGGAGATACCACCTGGGAGCTCGAGAGTAAGATGAAAGAGTTGTACCCCAGATTGTTTGACGACGTCTAAGTTTCGAGGACGAAACTTCTTTTAGGGGGGTAGTATTGTAAGACCCAAGATTTCATTGTATAGTTGGTTTAAGGAACATTAGGGTTTCGATGTGTTCATGTGGTGAAACATCGTGTAATTATAGGTTTCTGCTGTAATCGAGTCTGTTTTGTGCTCGTGCACTGTAATTGTACAGACTTTTGTCTTGTAATCCTCTTTTGTGAATAAGAAGGTTGATGTGGATTCGGAATAACGAGTTTCGGATTATTCTTGTTTTTGGAAAAACGAGTAGGATTTTACCCGTGGATGTAAAATCTTACTGCGTCTGTTTTAAGTGAGGTTTCGGATGGGAGTTTTATATATCTGCGTGAGTGAGGTTATGTTCTGAGAATAATTTTCTAAGGTATGGAAGAAAATTACAGTCGCGGAAAAAGATTCGACGATAAGTTTTGGAAATGTTTAACGTTAGACGTTCTTTCCGTAAGTTTTATGCTTTTGTGATTTACGTTCGTCGCGACGCGCGAGAGCTGAGTACGTGTCTTGTTTTGGAAGATTTGATTAAATCTTGTGACTTAATCATAAAGCAAATTGATCCAATGGCTAGGGTTTAAGCTTGGATTTTTGACTTTGATCCAAGGGTGGATTGGCTATCAAGAGCCTTTGTCATAGTAAGGAGGTTTGGTGACTTTGTGGACTTAGTAAAACATCACAAATCTCTCTTTTCTTTCTCTCTTTCACGTGAGACTCCATTTCTTTCTTAACACTTCACCAAATTTTCCATTCTTCACCATTTCACTCCATTTCAAGCTTGTAGGATCAAAGGGATTTTGTAGAGAATCACTTTCTAAAGGTAACCCTCTCTTCTCATCTCCTAGGTTGGTAGACTTATAGAGTTTAGGAGTTTTTGGGTTTATGTTCTCATGAGGGTTTGTTAGGAAATGTTACTTTACATGGTTTTTGTTTCATGAATGTTGTTCATGAGGTTTAGAGAAGCATGTGTAGGCTTTGTTATTTTTGTTTTCCATGAGTTGGTGAAAAATCTCATGAGAAAAGTTAGGGTTTTGGGTTGGTTATGTATTGATCAATAACATGTGGTTAGGTTGTAAGGTTTTGAAAAGAAACGTTGTCTTTGAACCTTTGGGCAAAAGGGAAATGTGTTGTATGGTTTTGTTTTAGAAAATCCGATGAAAAATATTTTGGGGTTTATGAAAATATTTCCTAAGTGTTTTGTGTGGTGATTTTGGGGTCCAAGTGGTTTAAAACTCTTGTGACATGTGGTGTTGCTTTTCGCCTTGAAAACATGTTTGAAAATGATTACCTGTCGGTTAAGGCCCGTAATAAAACTTGTGCTTGGGTTTGGTTTTGATTTTGGAAATGAAAATCAAATAACTTGCACTCGAAGCAACCAACATGCTTTCGGAGATGAATTACTTGCTTATGAAAATGGTTTGCTTTTGTGCCATGAAAAGGTGTTGGAAACTAATAGAATCAAACTAGGCTTGGTTGGAAAAAGGTGGTGTGAGTTGCTGTTTTTGCTGTCATGACAGGTGCAACTCGCCGGGCGAGTGTTTACTCGTTGGGGCGAGCGTCACAGGCCATGAACACGCCAGGGCGAGCTCCACAGCGAGTGAGACCTGTCTTCACTGCCTTCACTCGCTGCCAACTCGCCAGGGCGAGCTCTGAGACCTAAAATTTTGGATTCTGATTTCTAAACTTGGTTTTTAGCTTTCTAATCTCTTTTTATTAATTTATGGAAGTGGCGGGGATTGGAAACGAGTTTTTCGGGTACTCGGAAAATACGTAACTTGTAACGCAAGAAAACGGCCATTTTGCATTTCAAATTATTTAAGACTTTTGACAATTGTTTTGGGTCCTAAAAATAGTACAAATAACTCATGGTGGTTGATCAATACGATAGTATTTGGTATGGTATCCGAAAGAGTGGATTTTCCTTAGGAACCTTTAGGTTTTGGGGGTTTTTGGTTTAGTTTCAATACGATTGGTTGGGAAACAATGTATTGATAATACGCTGCTTGTTTTAGGAAGCGCGTTGTGTTGTTTGGACGAGTTTTAGTAAACGGAAGCTTGCCGAGGTAAGGGCTCCACTTTATTTCTGTCTTTAAATGGTTACGACATGCTTGGATTTACTGTGTGTTTTGCATGTCTGAATTATGTATTCTCGTGGATGAGAAGGTGTTTATATTCACATATGTTTGTTACCTACGCTATTAGGTTATGTGAATGTTTGCATGAGCATATATGATTGCGTACGTCAGATGGAGACTACGCGGGGTTTGTCAGATGGGACTGCCCGGTATATGCCAAATGAATATATGCCATGCATTTCATAGTTGCGTGTCTAGGTGTATGTCTGTGTGACTTTGCCTACGTACCGGGCGTTTGTCTGTGCGACTTCGCCAAATCCTACTGGATTTTATTGAGTTGGTGTTGTCTGTGCGACTCACCCGGTGTTATCCCACCGTGATTGTTTTGGTATTGTCTGTGCGACTCTACCTGGTGTTATCCCACCAATAGTAGGAGGTGTTATCCCACCAGAGACCTACGCCTTCTATAGAGAGGTTGAATTCCGGAATTAAAATCATGCATGTGGCGAACCAGTGATCGGTTGTCACCCCCATTGTAGAAGTCTGCATTAGGATTGGTGTTTTATTTATATAGACCCGTTGGTGGGAACTACTTTTGAGATTAAGAGCTTTCTCTTGTGTTTGTGGAATTATTGTTATGTGTACAATCTTTCGCACCGATTATATATATACATACTTTTATTTTATGGTGACCCTTTCTTTCATTTGCGGGCTCATCCCACCCAGATGATGGGTTAGGTCGTGGTGACGACGGTGGCTGTTCCAGGCCCCAGTGAGATGTTGGAGTTTTGGCTTAGTTAGACTATGCGCCGGTGTGGGTTGTGCATCGTGCTTTTTGGGTTTAGGCATAGGATTCTAACTTGTGTTGTTGTAAGTATTTGAATACTTAGACTTGGATTGTAATTATTCAGTAATACACTTTGCTTGTCGAAGCACCTTATGGTAATGAGTCTTTTGTATATTTGAATGCCGGCTCATTTAAAATCTTTTATGCGTAACTCTGATGTGTACAAAAAAAAAAATGCCTTTTCTGGCCTTTGAAAAACGGGTTGTTACAGATCTTTTCTGAGCTTCCAACTGCGTCATAATTTAACTTTCAATGGTTAAGACCGTTATGTTATGAGTGCATTAATGACATTAGTTAAGGATATTAAAAATATTTTTTTTATTAGAAAGAATAATGTTTAAGTTTAAAAAATTAAATATACAATTTTTAGGAGAATATTGTTGTATTTGATTTCTTTAACTTGTATCCTTATGTTAATATAGATGGAGTAAGGATATTCTCCATTTTTCAAAAGAAATGGAATTGTCCATTATTATAGTTTTGAAATAAATCAATGATATATTTACACGTCTTTTAAGAAGTGTTGATATTATTTGAATATTTATAAACCAAAACTTGAATAATTGTAATGTCAATTTATTTTAAGAAATAGAAAGGACCTCTACTCACATAGATGGGTGTAGAAATTAGTGTAATTAAGTTTTGATCTCCTCTAATTTAGGAGTTAGAGTCCTCTCCATTTTCTCTTTATATTACTATAGTTTTGAAGAGTTTTATAATATACTATCTCTGTCGCTGAATATAAGACTCTCTTTAGATTTTCATTTATCCCTTTTTATAAGACCTTTTTCAAACAAAGGTATTATTATTTTTACCAACATACCCCTAATTAAAGTGCATCTTTTTATAAAATCTGTAATAAATACTTTAGAAAAACAAACACTTATTCTCTTTCTTGAAGGATGAAATTGTAAATACAATAACAATTGTCAACAAATTTAATATCAAAATCCACTTTCTTAATCTCCGTAATTTTCTCAATCAAGTTTTATAATTAGAGACGGATGTAGTATATTAAAGTATTGGGCCCACTAAATATTTCATTATTGTATTTATATTTTAAAAACTTTAATAATAACAAAAAATGAAGAACACAAAATGGAAAGGATCTTAATTCCTAATCTGGTCCCAAAAAATCGCTCTAATTTGATTCATGATAAGTTTGGGCCTATGTCTATGATGCTATTAGGGCCGGTATAAATGCATGCCGAATAGCTTAGGACAGTTTCTTTTTCCACCCCCACGTTATTTTTTCAGCCCTCTAGCATGTAAAAACTTTCGGTAAATATTTAATGAAAATTTACATTAGAGAAAAACTTCAAAATGTATTTTCTGAAATTTTTTATGTGTTAGAAGGGTGAAAAAGAAACGTGTGGGTGGGAAGAGAAACTTCCATAGCATAGTAGCTTTCATGTTTCCATATTTTGAGGGAAAGTTAAAGTTCTTTGCATTTTATTTTATATACAAATATCATTTATTGACTTTAATTATCATTATTTAAACCAAATAATAAAAATTTATTTTTAACAAAGAAAGGAAATATGCGTGTTTTATTTTAACGAAATATAGAAAATATAAACTCTATTAGAAATAAACATTGAAAGCTCACTACTAGAAAAATCTTAAATACCGACAGACAAAATATGTCTCTAAAATGCAAATATTCTGTCACTAAGCAGGCTAGAGACGGATTTGATTCTGTCGATAATTTCCTCGTCTCTGAACTATTAGATACGAACAAAATCTATCTCTAAAATGAAAATATCTGTCTCTAAAATAAATATATTTGTCTCTAACTGCTTTTTTTGTCTCTAATTCCATCTCTATTAGAGAAGAAATATATTTCATCTCTAAATTCCGTCGCTATTTCAACTTTTTCTAGTAGTGGCTAGAGAATAAAGATAAAGAAAATGAGAGCTTTGTACTATTCTCTTCGCATGTGTCTATTTACACTAAAACATGAGTCTTATTTATATGACACAAATAAAGAACAAAGGTAATTAAGGATCACTAAACAAATCATTCACTAATAGCAGTTATTGGAAAATGGAAGATGCATGGATGGAAAACTACTAACTTAATTATTCATAACATTTCCCCTTGAATGTCTATTTAGGATATGCCTCATTAGATTGTCAAAAAAAAGGATATGCCTCATTAAAACCTTACTAAAAAACGCAATGGAAAAAAATTCTAGTGAAGGACAAAGATTACAACATTTTGTGTTTGAACTGTCTCGTTAAAAACTTTACAATGAAAATTCAATGGGACAAAATCATGGTGAAGGAAAAAATAGTGTAGAACACATTGTTATCCCCCCTCATAAAGACAATTATATATGAGACGAAGGAGACCAATTAATCTTCTACATAGTTGATCAAAAGCTTTACTTTGTAGAAAGATAATCATCTATATAGTTGATTACAAGCTTTACTTGATGGTGCTTTTGTAAAAAGATATATTTTATCTCCTTTAAAATTCTTCTATGAATTAACTGTTGATGCGATATTATTTTTTTCAAACTTTTTTGTATGCGTAGAATCACAAACCTCAACAAAATCATATTGTCAACTTTCTTGATGCAGACTTCCGCATAATCAGAGGATATTGTTGTATGTCTAAAATACAAATTATATGGTTGACTTTGTTTCAATATCTTTGATTTTATTGATATTGGCAAGAATAAAATACTATGGCATATATAATTAGCAAAATGCAACAGTATTCTAAACTAAACTAAAATATGATACTTCAAGACCAATTCAAAAACTCATCATTTTCTTGAGGTATATATGGAATCATATTTGTTCACATCTAGTGACATCGCAATTATTTTAGTACACAACATATTATATTTGTTCATATCAAACTGTTTTAGTTTCTTGATACACAAAACCTCATTAAAATATTAAGTTTGCAATTCCAAACAAACTTTAACCATCCAACATATTATATTTCAAACTTTTCTTTAATCAACTGATTTCAAAAGCTCTTCAAGAGTTCTGATCAAATTTATATTATCATCATAAAAATTAATTATTACAAATTCATTTTCAATTTTTTTCTTTAAAAATGGACAAATGTTGTCATTCTCATATTCCATTTGGAAATATATACTCACTAAAAATATTATACAACATGCATCTTGATTGTATGCATACACACATATACTTATTCTTTTTATTAAGTCATCTCTTCAATAATTTGAATTGTATGTCTCATGAAAATTAAATTCTTCAAGGAGTTTCATATAAATCGAATCTTTCACGTGTTATTAAACTTAATCATGTAAGAAAAAATATTGATTTGCAAAAAAATTGGAAACTCGTAACCCTTTCGTAATATAATTGACTACGTTATTGATATGCAATTATTTGATTTGGTCTTGAAATTCAAATAATTGTTTTCTTTAGCACGCTATTCATCATTGTTGTTTATATACGGTTTTAATTCGCATTACTTTATTCTTCAAAAAGAGAACCTGATTTTGTAATGAAACATAAGAAAGGGATTTCAATTGTGTTTCGCAGTTTTGAAAAATTAATTCTTTTTTATTAACATAATTAATAAAATATTCTTTATCAAATCGTTTAAATTATGAAAATGAGCACTTAATGAGTCCTACTTCATTTAAGAATTCGATGAATTAAGTTGATAATAAATAAGTTTTTGATCCCTAACATTATATCGAATTTTTATTTTTGTCCCTAAAATAAGGGGATATTTTTGTTCTCCCAAATTTTCCATTTTGTTTTTTGTCTCGTAATGATCAATTTATGTTTAAGTTAACAGGTTATGACACAATTTTATGTTCAAGTTGTGTACATGTTATGTCTATCTATTATGTCAAATTTATGTATGTCTCATAAGTCCTAGCTCAACTGGCAAAATATGCCGAAATTGTTAGGCCGGATGTCGTGACCCGGGTTCGAATCCGGGATCTCACAATTATGTGAGTTTAATTTCCAGTGCATTACCACTTCAACTAAGACCAAAAAAAAAAAAAAATCAAAGACATATAAAAATTATGTTCATTAAGGAAAAAAAATGAAACAGAAATTTTTTGATGGATGAACACATTCTGTTTTTATTAATAGGGACTAGAGTTAAAATTCACTCTATTTTTAGAGACAGAAAATTTATTTAATTCTTATGTTGATTTATGTTACTAGATTTTTCTCCAAATGTTCCCTACACAGAAGATAACCTATCCAAACTACAATCAAATACTAAATATATGAGCACATATCTCAACCGAGGCTCGAATAGCTAGCTAGCATTATCTTCCACGGAGAAAACCTATGAGAAAAAACTTATAAAAATAAATCATTTTTGGGCTTTGTTAATATTGTTGAATATTAAAGGTTAACGACATTTACTCTTCCCGTCCCTACGTTTCTTTTTCACCCCTCTAGCATGCAAAATAATTCGGGAAATGTTTTTCGATATTTTTTTGTTTACTGAAATTTACACTAGAGAAAAATTTCAGAACGTATTTTTTGAAATTTTTTACGTACTAGAAGGGTGAAGAAGAAACATGAAGGGTGGGAAAAGAAACTTTTGAGGTTAACCTGCTTTCACAACTTTGCTCGGTTAGCAATTAGAATTATGTTTGGTTTAACAACTTTCCTTTTGTGATTCGCACCCCTACATACATGGGCTTTGTAAGGCTTTAATAATAATATTAACTCTTCTATTCAACAACAAAAAAAAAAAAGCAATAGTAGTTTAATAATTTTTCCATTGCCTATAAAACAATAAACTACAAAGTATAAAAAGAAAAAGAAAAAAAAAAGGAACAATAATTTCACATAAAAACAAAAGAAGTTGGTATTGAAGAATTTGATTGATCAATCTTCCATATCACATTCACACGCCTTAAGTAAACTACGTCCCCCCATTCAACAATATGATCACATAAAGTTTGTAGTAATTTGGATGGTTTCATGATGAAAGATTGGTGGTGCAATTTTTTCTCCCTTTTTATTATATTGATATGATGATGTTTTTCCTCTTACTTTCATTTGAATATAAATATATAGTATTGATATGGGAGTAGATAGCGCCATTACTATGAGAAACTGCATTTTTTATTTGAAGAGAAAATGCGGAGTTGGATCTTCTCAATCCTCATTTATCTCAATCTCTCTCAACCATTAATCATAGCCGCTATATTTAATCTAACGGTGGAAAGAGAAAAACCCATCCATAAATAGAAATACACCATAACAAGAACCGTGTTTCTTTTGACATATTTTATTTTATCTTTTTTTTTTGTGACATGTTAAAATATAAAATTAAGATATACTATATTTATTATTAAAAAAAAATGAAAAACTCTAGAATCAAAGTTTGAAATTTGATTATTATAAAAAAATTGAAATTTAATTAATTTTTGAAGAAATTTAATTAAATTTCATTAATCATATATACAACTTTTAATATTCAAATTAATATTGTACAAAAAAAAAAAATTCCCACAATCTTGATATTAGTTTTATACTGCTACTATACTAATAGAGTTATAAAGCAAACAATATACAAATAAAATTATAACATTCTTTTAGGAAGAAAATACAAAATGTTTTCATTTTATTTTTTATGTAAATGTAAATGAATTGATTAAAAAGAAGCTTTTTACTTTTAAATTTTTATCTTAATAACAAAAAAAAAAGGAATTAAAGCCAATCATATACTATTAAAAAAAAGAAAAATTTCAAATTAGGAAATTAAATTGTTATAGGGTATTTCTATTTATGGATGTATTTTTCTCTTTCTACCATTAGATTTAGAATAATGGTTAGGATTAATGGTTGAGAGAGATTGAGAGAAATAAAGATTGAGTGGATCCAATTCCGAGAAAATGCACTCTATATTCTTTCTTGCTGATGTAGACAATATACATTACAATGCCATATGATTGAATAGTGGGAAGACTTTCATTATGAGTTGGATAATTTACTATATTTAACGTTGTCCTTAATTATATTTACCCAACATTACCATAAAAACAATTTCATCGGTTTGATTTAATGGTAAAAAAAAATAAGTACGTCTTACTAAACCATCATTTTCTCATCTTAATATTTAAATAGAAAAAATATTTTTGAAGTTCTATAAAAACAAAGTTGGAGAAAATTATTGAAGTCTAAATTCATGCAAGATAATATATATAGGTACACAAATCATAAGAGAGGATCATGCACAATATTTTTTTATTATATATCAAAATGAAATAAAACTATAAAATTAGAGAGTTGTGAGATATTATGAGACCTTAAAGGAAAAGCTTATATATAGTCTTATATCAATCTTATATTTTTATCATTATATATTATCTTATATTTGATATAAAAAAAAAAAGTAATATTTCAAAAATGGAATGGAATTTGATTGGGAATTGACAGAGGTAGTAACATACAAATTTATGCAATTTGGCAGGTTAGTTGAAATGGGGAAAAGCAAGAAGACACAACATTTAATTTGGTTGACAACAACTTTTTTTACGATGGTGATAGGGCAACACAATGGCCTCGCAAGAAGTCACTCTTTCTAATACTATTCTCATCAAAACATGTTTAGCAGGAAATTTTCTTTAAGATTCAGTGCATTAGTATTAGTATGATCGCACTTTAATTGATAAAACATATGAGGAGAATTTGTTAGAGGTTTTTAAGGTGAATATTATCTCCACTTATAAACATACATGTTTAATATCTCATTTAATATGGAAATATTAATATTATTAGTAAGTCCTATTGTAAATTACACTTTGTATCTTTTAATTGTCGGGATAATATATATTAAAAATAGAGTCCACAAAGAGCAAAAAGATGCGAGGAGCACAAGAAGTACTCAAATTTCAAAAAATTAATTGAAAAAATTAATATATGGATACACTAAAAGTGCACACCACTAAAGCAAAAACAAAGAAGAAAAATAAACACAATAAAGCCACAAACCCTACCATACCATGTAGTTTGGCTAGCCTACCGGCTAAACTTCAAACATAAACACAAAATATATTTCACCCTCCTACTTGTAGAAAGTACAAGAATAATTAACATAATTATAGAAAACTTTAAAACATATTATCTAACAATTAATAGTAATATAGTTGGTATATTCGTTCAATTGAACCACCTTTAGATTATGAATTTTGAAATTATCGATTACTAAATATGAAATTTTTTATTTTTTTTGGTCTTAGATGAAGTGGTAATCCACTGAAATTAAACTCACACACAACTGTGAGGTCCCGGGTTCGAACCCGGGTCATGACGTCCGGCCTAACAATTTCGGCATTTGCCAGTTGAGCTAGGACTTCTAGACAAATATGAAAATATTTCATTATACATGATTACTCTGAACTTTAACAAAATTTCTAGACACACTAAATTTATGAATTAAACAAACTAATATATATGATCTAAAAATAAAATTTAATAAATCATTTTTAAATTTATTAAGGAACAAATTGGCAATTAACGATCACTCAATATGATCTTCCCTATTTAAAAAACACAAAGGTTTAAAAAAAATTATATGATAAAAATTTGATATATATCATATATATTCTCTTTGGTTTCTTTCTTTCCTTTTATTCTTTCTACATAAAGGCAAGTAATGATTATTGATGAAGGATAAGGAGTGTGTGGCCATTCATACACATGCATTCACAAACAAATTAACTATCTCTATCACCTTTTATCTGATTGTATGTACTATATAGCCCACTCACCTCAACACAACAAAACATGAAAACGCTAACACATTAATATAGAGACACCCCTTATATTTCATGAAAGGAAACATTGAACCTACCCTTATAATCTCATCTCCTTAGTGAATATCATCCATGTAGGATTGTCCTATATACTCATAATCACTCTGCACGTTGCTTTTATTATTCTCAACTACACGTTTGCTTTTATTTAAAGAAGACCTATTTTTTCCATCATAATCTCAAGCAAATTTACTAGTGTACATTTGAATATGACACATTTCTTTGTTGATAATATCATGTCGCATTTTCATATCATTTATTGAAAATGGATAAATACATTACATGTTTTTTTACATAAATGGATCATGCCAAAGTTTGCTACCATATTTATCTATTTTCACCTCTCATACTACATCTTGCACAATTTTTTTAACCATGTCTCAATTGATGCGAACTATTTAGTGAATTTTTCGATGACTAATCTCTGCCGCAAAATCTGACTGTCCAGAGTTTCCTCTTTCAATTCCAATCATATTTTTTATTCGCCGTGTTTGAACTTGAAACTTTGCTTAAGAAGTTCAGTTCCATTCGGGCCAACATAACATTGTTACAAGTTGCACTACTTTTTCTAGACTAAAATTCATATTGGAAATACACACTCTAAAGAAGACAAAGGATAGTTCATTGAAAAATACATAGTTAACCATCAAATTTCAAGAAAGAGGCCAATTAAGGACATCATCATACAAGATATCAGAAATATTGACACCTAAGTGATCATGAGAATCAAGTGTTGATGATAGTGTGACATGTTTTTCTGAATCATCAAAAGTGAGTCCAGAGAGGTAATCATTGTGGGAAGATGAAGGAAGTGGGGGAGGAGGAGGATGATTAACAATCTCTTCCTTGCACTTCTCTCTTTTCACTGATGATGATGTTGATGATGGATGAGAAGAAGTTGAGAGAAAAGGGCAATCTTGTTTAGTTGGTGTTGGGAAAGTGTTGTCAAAGCTAAGAAACATGGAAGAGTGATGAGTAGGAGAAAGTGAATCCACTATGATATCAGGGTTTTGTATGACTCTACAAGTGTGATGGCCATAATAGGTTGTTTTGTGAAGAAGTGGTTCTTCTTGAATTTTTTGCACTTGTTTTGTTGCTTTGCAACCTTGATCATATTTGTGAGTGCACCTATAGTAGTTCCTGCAAATCACATAAATATATTCATTTAGGCTCATAGAATATATATATATATATATATATATATATATATAAGAAAATTTGAGAAAAAAAAGAGAAATAGAGAATTTTTTTGTTGAAATAGCAAATATACTAATAATCATGTTAGTATGGCTCGTTCAACTCATTTAATCTTTGACTCAAATCAAATGAACTAATTAACGTCTAAGAAATTAATTCATATAAACAGAATTTATCAGATATACACGAATTAATATTAATTACAGAGTATTTAAAAATAATTTTTACACTATCATTAAATAAACTTTCATAAGTTTATCATAACTTAAACTAACTATTTTGAAAATTAATTAACATTGCAACTTTTCAAATAGTGAAATTTTATTGGATAGTTAAATACAAAAGTGGCTTGCAAAAATATTGAGTAAAAAATATTCAACTTTTATGAATAATTAAATATACCTTGGGAAATCAATGTGGAGGATCTTTTTTTGGCCATACTTTCTCCATTGATGACCATCTTCCACTGGTTGTTCAGATTCCTTCTCCCATGTTTGTGAAATTTTTCTGCAAACAATATTGCATATTCATAAGTAAGTTTCTAATTGTACAAATTAAAATAAAAAACCTAAAAACCAATCAAATGCATGATATGTATGAAATAATTAATCAAATAATTTTACTGTGCCAACCAAAACCATAATAACAAGAAACTAAAAAAAATAGATAAAGGGCATGTCTAATTACAATATTGTCCTTTCATGACATGTGGTGGATATATGATGATGAACAATAATTGATAGGGTCCAATATATATTACTCATTTGTAAAGGACAAAAAAGAACAAAAGTATTAAGTAGCTTATAATTAATCACTGAACAAATTTTATGAATAACAAAGTATACATTACCTCATCTAACAAAGTTCAAAGATAGGTGAAATTATATATATGTCAATAAACAATAGAAGAAAAATAAAATAAAATATCATCCAAAATATTTTCTTAAGGAAAGGAACAAAAAACACTATATAGTAAAATCATGTTTAAATTGTACATGTAAGAAAGGTTGATATAAAGAACAGGTCAACTCCTTAAATAGATCTCAGATGTAAACAGAAAAAAAAAAAAAAACTAACTATACCTTCTTTTGTAACAACCTCTTCGTTCCTTAACAATGGAAGTACTCTTGCAATTACTCTCCAAAGAATCCTCAGATTTGGTGAGTTGAGCATCAGAGACATCTGAAGTAGAATTATTGTTCAAGAACAAAAGTGAATTTGTAAAAGTCATAAGCACTTCCTTTAAAAGATTTTCAGCAAATGGTGTTGTTGAATCATTATTATTATGATCAATATCAACACTTTCATTGAGAATATGTCTAAGTTGATTTGCTAGATCACGACCTCTTAACAACTCATCAATTATCTTTCCACGACCATGAGCTAGATTTTCTATATTTTCCATTTTTGGAAATAAATCTTAAGATTTTGGTTTTGGTTTTTTTTTTTTTGTCACACTATTTTTTCTTCCTCTATCTCAAAATATACACATAAACACTGAACTCTTATAATATATAGGGTAGATATAGTGTAGTGTGTTTTAATATTTTTTATTAAGATGAAAATAAATAAGAAACCAAGTTGTTGTTATTTTTGCACATGCTTCGAAATTAAGAGGAACCTTGGTATGAAAATTCCAACCCTTTAATATGCTATTAAATTTACACGCGCTTGACAAAACCGTGTATCACACAGCGGTGGAGGATGTGTCACGTGTAACAGGTATGGTTGAGATCCTCGCGTGGTGTTTATATTGGAGCATAGCGCGTGGGAAATGAATCTTACGGAGGCGTGGTGACGTGAATTCATGGCGTAGTGAGGTACGTCATGTAACATGTGGCGTATTTTGATTGGGTATTGGGGTGTGATAGACGCCAATGGCTTAGCTGGTGTAGAGTAAATGACTATTTTGTCCCTGGCATAGGATTTTATGCAATATAGAAGAAACATTGATGTAGAGACAAGAAAAAGGTTGTTTAAAAAGGTTGTGTGCTTCACGGTATGCTTGGATAAGGATCAAAATAGGAGCAGCTATCTGACATTTATTTATAAATAAATAAGTAAAATAGAAATAAATAATTAACTAAAATACAAGATATATTAGAAGAGATAAAAATTAAAAATATTATCTAATTAATGATTTTTTTAAAAAAAAAATCTCATAATGACATAATTTTATAAGATATTTTAGGATAAATTTAGTAGTTAAATATCATACAAGTTAATTAGGTAAACAAAGATGGCAATTAAAACAAAACAAAACAAAAAATGGCAAAAGCCTAAGGTGTGAAACTACTTGAAGATAAATAAAGAGTTTGAAGATAAAACACAATTTAAGTTGAAAATCAACTGAAAACAAAAAATGATTTTGTGCATCATGCCACGATTTTCCAATGCCATGATCTGGAGCGTTAAAATTGAAGTAAATCTGAGGCACCATCGTGCCACAATACAGCAAATCGTTTCAGGTGAGAAAAAGAGATGCGGAGCAAAATCCCCTAATCGTTTCATGATGGAGCAAAATCCTGAGCGCATTTTTGCCTATAAATAGAGCATTCAACCACAAAGATTTGACACACTAAAACTAAGACCGCTGGAGAATGGGGGAAATTCATATTGATTTAGATAAGCATAATAATAATGACAAGAAAAAAAAAATTAATTGTTATAATTAATGGGGAAAGACAACCAGATTGACGATTGAAACTCAGAATCTCTGTATGAAACTCAGAATGTCTTATTGCTATATCACTTGATGGTTTTGGTACACACGACAAAACCTCATCAAACTCTTCATAATAATAATAATAGTCCTTGTTATTATGTTCCTTCCATCAAACCTATTCAGCCTTAATAATTTTCATATTTTTTTTGTTTTTGTCATCAAATTTTTTATAAAAAAACGACTCTATTAATCTAAAATTTGCGGAAGATAAGTAAAGTATGACCGAATAATTATTCTAGTCAATACTCAAACAAAATTCTTCTAAACAAATGGTTCGTAATTGAAATTCATTAATTAACCATATGAATATTTTATAATTTTCATATGATGTAATGATCATTCATGAGTTCATATTCAAATTGTTCTTGTATGAACCAACGAACGTTGATCATTAGAATTGGTGGTGTAATCCCCACGTCTTATGGTTTGGTCTTCATGTCTCTAGTTGTACATTTCTTTAAATAGAAAAATTTATCTGCAAATTAAGACACTTGATCTGTTGTCTAAGTAAGGTGCGGGATCCTTCCATGTTTAAGTGAATTGAATTGAACGATCATACCTAAGAGGTGAACCCTCTCATTTATATAGTTGAACTTCTGAATGATTGACTTCAGGTGCTAGGCTAGTGGTAAGAGCTTAACCTCAAGGTAGAGTGTTTAGTTTTCCACGGGGGCGGTTACACAATGGCTATTAATGTTAGTTTAATTAAAAAAAAAAAAAAAAAACTCCTCACTGCTTCAGGTTGTTGCTATTTTAATGAGTTGATCGTAGGTAGAGATCATATCAAGATAAGCATTACATGTTTGTGTACGTGAAATTTGAGATGGCAGAAAAATATCTCTTTTATCAAGTGAATTCCTTGATACGTGTGAAACAATATATAGCATCACCTCAGTCCTCCGAGAATCTTTATATGTTGATCGCTTATTTTTTGAATTGACGTCAGGAGTGGCTTTGGCGCCACTCATCCTTTGTAGCCGGTGTTTCCATTTTAGGCTTTCTCCTTATTAGACTAGGCAACTTGGCCTTACTCCGTTCAATGTAGATTTGGTCGGTGTTTAATTCAATCATTATTTATATTGTGCCTCTTAGACCCATATCATTACACTAGTAAAGATCGCAAATTAATTATTTCAAACTAAAATAATTACACAAAATCAAATTTTATTAGATGTTTTTTGGATATTCAATTCATAAGAACAAAAGAGGAATTCGATTAGGGATAAGTTAGCTATGCGGAAGGATGATAAACTCTTTTTGATAGGGTGGACACCGAAGGAAAGGAAAACGAATAAATTAGTTAAGTGGGTAAAAGCTAGCTATGCGGAAAGGTTATGAAGGTACGAGCTTTCGTCATTTTTATGGTTTTAATTATTTTGCTATATTAGAGAAGCTAGGTTTTAGTGGTAATGAGAAGATATGAGAGGACACAGATAAGCCAATTCGTGCTTCACTTCACCTTGTGTATCACTACCTCCTTCAGTGGTAGTCAAAGTGTTGTCATGTAGTGGCTGTCACCATAGGTAGGTGAAGTGAAATGCAACGTGAACCAGTGTGTAGTCAAAGTGTTTAAAGAACAATATATAGATACGGAGGAGGTATGTGTATTTGCAATGCTAGAGGGACTTTATCAAGGCAAAGACAACATGGCATAATGGAGTACCAACACCAATAGGTGTGGAAGCTTTGGGATTAAAAGAGGTTATCTAGTGGCTTGGTGAATTTGGAATATGAATGTGTCTACTGACAGAATTGTAAACTAGTTGTAGATAACACAGTTGATTTATATTTGTGATGATCAATCCACGTTTAGTCATTATTGTGAATAACCGTAAGAGGCTTCTACCCAACCCTCCAAACTTTAAGATAAGTATTATCTAACTGGCCCCACAAATACAATACGAGTCTTTTTAGTGTATTTTATCCTCACTCGCACACTTCCTAAGAATTTTTTAAAAGGTGATTCATCTAAAGAAGACATCAAATCAAGCAAGCTTAATTATAAGTCTTTGGAGACAAATATTTTGTTTCTCAAACACCGGTAAGAACATCAAAATTTTATATGTTGGTTAATTAGCATGCTTTTGATTTGATAAGAACTTGTACTTTTCCTACGTTAATGAATGAAATAATATAACTTTATGTTTGCCTAAAAAAAATGAGTGCTAGAGAGAGTTGGCAAGAATTTATCAAAGAAAAAGAGTTGAAAAGATAGTATCTTTTATATGGAAATAAATTTAAGGTGAAGAAATTGTATCTCATTTTAAGGTCAAGAAGACCTGTTAGAGCTCGATAAATATTTACAAAAATATTTACATCTATCTCTCTCTAAATATCATATGACAAACACTTCTTTTTCTTTTTTTCTTTTTTTATGCCAAGATTACATTCAAAAATATATCGTTAGATCCACCATTCATGGCCGTGCACATGAACTAGACGTTATTGTTTGTGTTAACAAAGTTACTAAACCCCAACGTAATCACGTGCTCACTCTGCATAGATTCTTGTACAAACATACACATAAGCACAAATGTGTGCTCTCTTTTCTTCCCTCGGTGTTCTACTTACTATTATATAGGATTCAAAAATGGGAATGGATCGTCTCCATTAAAATATCCATCCGTAGAATCTAGCTAGGCCTTTGATTTAAAATTAAAAATTTAATAATATGGAGAAATTGTTTTAGTGGGAAATTCAAACTGCTTTCTTTTAAAAATATTTTTTGAATTCAATTCAAATAATATAAAATAAATAACTCACTTTAAAGTATAAAATGAATAGTATTAGTCATTAATTAGTTGTCGAATATGCTGGAATCTGTGGGGTGCCTTTCCGAGTTGGGATTAGGAGATGTATCATGATTAGGTGGTGTATGTTTAGGGGTTTTTTATTTGGGTGTTCCGCATAAATACGGCACCTATGTTTTGTAGTTCGTTTTTATCGGTCTCCGTTCGCCTTGTGCAGAGACTTAGTTAATAATATATTTTGCCATTTCAAAAAAAATTAGTTGTCGAATAAAAGATACATATTTTAGACAACCACGTCCAAAACAAACTTGAACTTGCAAGCACACGTATCACTTTGAGTTGGTTCGGTAGATGTATATCGAAGAATCTACCTTCAAAAATGGAAATGCATATTCTTCATTGAAATATCCATCCAATAGAATTTAGCTAGGCCTTTGATTAAAAAATTAAAATATATGGAGAAATTGAGTTTTAACTTTTAAGGTGGAAAATTCACACCGCTCCATCTTCGGTCTCCGGTGAAAAATTAACAATCGAAGAATTTGAATCTTATTAAATGAACAATTCACTTTGAATGGTAAAACAAATAATATTAGTTGTTGACTGTCAAATGAAATACACACATTCTAGGCAGCACTGTCCAAAGCAATTTGGAGGCTCTATTCCTATATATATTAAAAATTGTACTCCTAATAAAAGGAAAAACAAAAACAAAAATCAAATAAATGGCGCAACAAATAGGCTACTAGCTACATTGTGGTGTCATTTTTTACGGTTAATTACTTCATCATTCCAGAATATAAGATTCTTTTGAAAATTTTACTTGTCTTATAATATAAGACCTCTTTCTAAATTGTCTTTTGCATTTATTATTTTCGGACCAAACTACCCCAATTGATGGCACATAATTAATTAAAGTAGTAAGAGCATCTTTATCGTAGGATCTTTAGCTAAATTCTTGGGCTAAGTAACCAATCCTTAAATTTTATTGTCGTTGGAGAGAGTAGTTGGCGTTGCTTGATTCTTTTATTTTTAAGAAAAGTTGCTTGTGCAAGGATCTTTTAGTTTTGATTCTTAAATTAAAATAAATATTCTTTCTCTTTCATTGATCACTCTTCACTTTCATAAACAACCAAAACCTAGAGGAAAATTAATGGAATCACATCCAACAAACAAAACCAGAGAAATCCAATAACAAATTGAAATTTTACCCAAAAATCTAGAGAAGGAGATTAACAAACAAACCACGGATTGGTGGTTGTTGGTGCGGCGGTATGAGAGATGAGAGGTTGAGGGTGGAGAGAGATGACGAAGATATGAAAAAGGGGACATTGTAGAGAGAGAGGCGGCGGTGGAAAAGAGAGGATCGTGAAGTGGTTTTGTTATTTCAGGAAGAGGTTTTGTTGTTTCAGGAAGAGTCTTGTTTTGCTTGCCACCAACAACGGACTGCAATGCTTATTTCAGGAAGAGTTTTTTTTTGTATTTTCATTGACATTTTTTTTTTTTCTTTCTTCTTTAAATATACAATGTAAATTATCTTCTTTTTTTATTTTTATATTTACTTGGTTCAATTTTATTTATAGCATATTCATTTATATATTAATTATATCATAATGAATTAATATTTAAATTTTAATCAAAATTAGGTAGAAACAAATAATATAAATATATGTGGTATTGTGGGACTTACTGAATATTGAATATTGTTAAGTACCCTAAATAAGAATGTGTGGATGGAGTAAAATCTATCTTAATTCCTTAAGAGTTGTTAAATCATACGTGAAACAGTAAAACCCATGTGAATAGTATTAAGAACTCCGGTTTTAAGTACTCAGGGACGAAGATGTTCGGTGGTACATATTCCGCCGTACCTATCGTACTCCAAGAAAAGTGTAGTAAGTGGTAAGAATCAAAGTAGTAGCAAGAAAAGTGTAGTAAGTGGTAAGAATCAAAGTAGTAGCAGTGAAATGGAGCGGCTATTGAGCGATCCAAGGAAAAAGTACTAGTAGCTAACAAATTAATTATGAGCTTGAAGTTAAGTATAAGGTAAAAATGGAATAACAACATAAACTAAAGCTATAATTAATATTTTTAACTAAATAAACTACATTTTTCTATTCTCTTGATATAGTTAACTAGCTCTTATAAAATAAAACGGAGATAATAATACTTAAACATTTTTCTTACAAATATTTTGAAATATCCAACAAATTCAAAATTTTAGACTACTCTATTTTTTAGGCCCTGTGCATATGGTCATGATGCTCTTGCATAGTTCGGCTCTAATTCTAGGTATATTCATAACAAACTATATGCTTATTAAAATAATAATTATTAATTTTCTCGTGTTACATCTTAATTACTTTAAAGGTGTGTGTATATAATAATAATATTAATAATAAATTGGAAAGCTTTTTTTTTTTTTACATAAATTGGAAAGCTTAATTAATATTTTGAAAATATGAATTCACTGTATGAAGATCTTCATGATATTTATATTGTTTGAATTCCAAAACCATGTTTCTATAAAATTTGAAATATAGAGTAGATGAATCATAAAAAATTGAAATATATAGTAGAGAAAAAAATTCATTAAAAAATGGTGCAAAATTCTATTTATAGTAATGAAAATATCATAACCAACCTTCGCGTAATAAAAATTTGAAAAAAGGGAACTCAAAATGTTTCTTTAACCGATTTAAATTTTCCAAAAACAGACAAATCAAAGGTTGGTAATTGTTAGGATCATAGTATGAATCCAACAAAAAAGCAAGTGTGAACAAATGAGAAATCGTGTTGTGGGGATCAATTTTGTCGTTTCATTCCGGTCAACCCATCTACATGCAATTATTTTATTACAATATTATTTTAGGAAAGTCCACACGTCTACAATTACAGTACCACCCTAAATTCAAATTATTCTAAAGTCAAGGTGATGTTTGCATTCAAGAAAAGAAAACCTCGGACGAATTTTTTTTACTTAACTAGATTCTATGGTACATAGTGACCACTGGCTAGTGAAAGTGATCATTTTGTTGTTCTTTGACTTTTGTTTAAGTTTCTAGTGAAATCTAAACGAAAATATTATAAAATGTAATCAGTATCTTATTTAATAAAATAGAACATATTTTAGAATGATCAAGTAATTATTATGTAATACACTATGTTTTATAAATAAATAAGTATCATGGTAGTCTGCAAGTACTATAGTTCAATTGGCAAATATCATAATTGTTAGGTCAAATATATTCACCTGAGTTTAAATTCGAAATTTTACAGTTGTGTGTAAATTTTAGTGGCATTTGTCACTTTATCTGAACAATAACAAAAATATCAGGCACCATGTAATAATGCACTCTATTGTATTTTATTTTGGGAGCATCTATAGTCGTTATATATAGTTTTAAAAAGCGCATAACTAAGAATCAACTAAAATAACACTAATTACGTTTTGTCTTGTCAGATAGTCTAAAAACTAGAATTTCACGTTTAAGGTGGATAAATGAAATGTTCAAGGTTTTAAATTTGGCCCCTGTGTATAAAATGTGATGACTCTACCAACTAATTTAAGTTCTTAGGAACAAAATTACCCTTTTTTCTAACTTTTGAAATCACTTTCAAATATTTTAATTTTTTTAACATTTTGTCGAAAAATATAATTAAAAAAATTCTTTGAAAAGTTACATATTTATATCAATAGTGTTTAAGATATTAAATAAAAGAATTTAATCAAGTATTACAATTTCTACATGGTATATATTTGTATATGTGCTAATTTTCTTAAAAAAATCTTACTGCACTAACACTTTTTTGTAAAAATTGCACCATCACTAACATCATATTAAATAATCCATAAAATCATATTTATTTACATAAACTATTTTGCATAAACTCAAAATTTAGTCAATCTAAACGAGCTCTAAAAGTCGGTGAAATTAACTTTAGTAGAAGCAACTTGTTTATATTATAATATTTATTCCCAAAAAATAAATGACTTTTGATTTTGAGTTGTGAAAAATTGTTTGGCCCAACAGCAACTTTTCAAATTAAGGAGAGAAAAGTCAAAATTAAGACAAGCCGAACACCGTCTTAAGACAATTTTGAAAGAAAAACACTTCTAGTAACCACTTAAACATTTGAGAGATTTACTTTTCGCGTCACCGATTCTCGCACGCGCTCCTGACGTTACAATTTTACCCCCTCGCAACGTAGAAAGCGAGTGTATACGCATCCTAGGATGCGAACTCTTTTTTCATAATATATTTCATTCAAGGGGAGCGCACACGTTGGGGTTGAGTAGAAAAAATTGTCACTCTATGTATGGCACAAACAGAAATTGCATCCTAAAATGTGAGTGGGGTTACTCAAAACATTTAATTCAAGTCCAAGTGTCTGTCCAAATGCCTCTTGAACCAACTCAATAAAACAACTGTGGTTAGACCCCACATAACACATTCTTTTCTTTTTTTGAGGTCCCCCACATAACACATTCTTATTCTTAAGTGAAGGCTAATAATTTTTTCTAAACTGCAACCTAAACACTCAAAATGGAAACTAGTAGGGGTGAGCGTCGGTCGGGTTCGGTCGGATTCGGGCCGAAAATCGTAAAACCGACAAAAATCGCTGCCTCTTAATTTGGACCCAATTCCGACCGTCTACATCTTCGGTTTGTTCGGGTTCGGGTCATACGGGTGACGGGTGTAGCGGGTCGGTTTTAACAGGTTATATTGAAACTTTGTTGTTACATCTAAAATTTCATTGATCAAAAATAAATTATTCTTCAAATAGTTCAATATTTCGTACACACTGCAACAAATGATACAATAAAAATGATAAGATGCAATTATTTTGTTTCAAATTTCTTAATCCAACGACAATAATAGATAGTAGATGAGAAGTAAAAATTAATATAAATCTACAATATTATCTTTCACATCTCCTTTATCAACCTATTACAAGCATAAACTTGTAAAATATAACATTTTTCTTCTCTATCAAAGATAGAAAAAATTAATAAAACGAAGAGTATAAGAGATTAAGAGGTGCTCAAAACTAAAAAAAATTAATTTATATTTTAGTAATTGTTCGGTCGGTTTCGGTTATGAAGAGATAAATTTTAGAGACCCGCACCCGCCCGTATACAACCGTTCATGACCGATTTTTCACAATTGTTGACCCGAGACCCGACCCGCACCCGACCAAGTGCTTCCATATGTTGGCGGTTATGTCGGTTTCGAATCGGGTTTCGGGTTCGTGCTCACCCCTAGAAACTAGTAACATAAACGGTCTAAGGGGTCAAAGCTTTTGGAGCTACAAAGTACTAAAGGTTCTAAATACAGCGGGTTTCTTAAAAAAATCGCTGCTTACTAATTCATTATGTTAGGTCTTCCCCTATTACTTTTAGTCAATTCAAAAATATATTTATCTTATGAGCAGAATCCAAATAAAATCTAACATACATGAAACGACCAATCAGAAAAGAGGCTCAAATGCAGTCAAACATTCTTTGAAAGATATCACTCCACAGTCAAACTTCAAACAACGTTTAGAGACCCACCCATGAATTCTCGTTTGTTTCTGAGCTGCCAATGGAAAAGTCCTTTTGGAGGACTCAACACGTTCTTTCTGGTTTGGTATGACTAAATACTGTTTTTCCATTGACAGTTTGACACGAGAAACATACTTTTTTTGCAAATTACATTCACACTACCCCAAGGACCTTTTAATCAAAACATGGATCTTTAATTAAACTTGCATTTGGAGGGTCTGACTGTTGATTAGACTAGGTAAAAAAAATTGACAAGGCAAGGATAAGGGATGCAGGGTTTATGAAAATTACCTTTAACCTTTTCTTTCATTTTATGCTTTCTAGAGACAATCTCTTGTTAAAGGACTTTTAAAACCTGATTTTTTACAGAACTATTGTACAATTAGTTACACTCAATAGACCCCTGGATCATTATCGTGTCGGCTTTGTCCCACTGAAAATTCCCCCCCGCATCAAATAGCTGGAGATGCCTTAGTGTGAGCCTATGCCAAGTGCCAACCTCCATCTCCTACTTACTTCCCTGGCCGGAGACATTTGAAAAGCTGACAAGCTAATTATTAGCTACGGCATCTTAATTTGCCACATGCTTCCCCCAGCGATCCCGGTTGCATTTGTCTTACATCAACGCAATCTGCTACTGCAACTCATCTGGAGAATTAAGAACAGAAAAGATCAGGACCAAGCACAGAATTCAACATGTGAAAACAATCATCACTTTTTAGGCACACGGTTCATTTTGATCTTGTAGAAGTGTGTGCACAACATTCTTCACTAAGCATCCATATACACACAAACACAAAGAATGATACATACACTTGTATGACTATAAAAAGCACTCATAACATCAAAATTTCTAATAAACATCAACTTATATGCATTCATATACAAATCCAATTCAATGCAAACCATAATAATCACACTACAAAACCCAATATCTTTATCGGATTGGACTGGTTTTCAAATCTAATCTTGAAAATCAAACACATACAATCCAACCCAATGGTGAAACCAATCCAAACTTAACTTGCACGTATGCACAAAAAGACATTTATGCAATAACACATTTTGCTTCTGTGCTGCTCAATATGTCTTAGCTGCTGATGTTTAATTATTATCTGTGTTGTTCCAGTTTTTCCGGCTGCGTTGTTGGTTGCACGAACTGGATAGGAGTCTTGGTTTGGGGACCGGTTTGTAGCTTAACAGTGGCTAGCTTTAGGTGGTGAATTGCTGCCTTGTTGTTTAAGTTTGTGGTGAATGGTTGTGGAGTGTGTGAGATGGGTAGTTTTGGTTTGCTTGTGTTAACTATGTCTTTTATTTAGCTTTGTGAACCTGTTTTAGCAGGTTGTGTTTGTACTCTTATTCCTCATCCTAGATACTTGTGTTTAGGATTGAGAGGTTAATTATATAAAATTTGCAGTTCAAAAAAAAAAAAAACTTAAACGTGCGGACACACACACTATATCAATTGAAAATCAGTTTTAAATTTACTTCTAAGGTAAATTGTTGCTTTATGACCTGAAGATCATGAGTTTAAATCCTAGAAACAGCCTCTTCGCTTATGGATGAAAATTGCTGCGTTATTTTTCAGAAAGGGTTCAGACAAGTTTAAGAAATTTTAACTGGTAACAATATCTGCAAACTGTGCATATAAATATATAATAACCTTGCAAGATTCCTTTTTCTGAAAAATTATTTTGACTTGGATTGGACCAGCTTTCATGGAACTTGCATAAATCCCTTTTCAATGATTCAAAAAAGTCGGGTTCTTGTGTAGTCGGAGGACCAGCAGAGAGGAGGATGAGGTTGATGAGATGAGAACATGGATTGCACAGTGGTGCCTTTGACACACCCTTTCTGCCAGGTTTATGCACCAAATTGATAATGATGGTGGTAGAACATGTTGAGGTTTTTTTTTTAACTTAATTAATTATTTTTAAATGATAATCTAATAATGCATATCCTTTAATTTCTTTAAATAAATAATATCTACTTTAGATTTGTAAAAAATGATGATTGGGCAAAATATTTGATAGTTTCTAAAGCCCTGTCTACTTTGAATGTTCATTCCACATTCTACAAAAAATTATTGTATACATAATTAAATAAATTCAATTAGTTTCCAAAACAAATTCTAATTTTCTCTCCACTTATTTTCCAACCACTGCCATTACCCCACTTCTTACCTCTCCTTCCATTTCATTACCTACCCCACCGTGAATACAAACAGAATGGGGAAGAAAAGCACAAGCAATACTCTATAATTGACCTTTTGTTTCCAATAAACCAAGATTTAAGCACAATTCAACTAACCTTATGTTCTAATTGCATATTACGCTTTCTACTCAATTAATTTTGTTGAATCAAAAGGGGAAAGCAAGATTGCAAAATCGAAAATCACAACCAAAATCGATGTCGATTTTAATCGTATAATATTAAACATATATTATAAAGTGCAATTACTCAAAGTTTAAAATCTTAAAACAAACATAAAACAACCAAGTCTATGTATGGCCGTGCCTAAGGGCATATCGGTTGAAGTAGATTCTTCTTTTTGATCAAGCAAAACCCCCTCCCAAACTGTACAAGCTTCTTCCAAATCTTAAGACGGTTTTGCCTCTCCTAAGACGGTTGATGATGATAAAGCGCAAACGACGACAGCTGAATATTAATAAAATAGGGTTTTGCCGTTTATTTTAATAAACAAGCTTCAAACCGGGTCATCTTTTACCATTCCAAAATTACCCCAAAAAAAAATATCATAATCAGTCAAATCCATACAAAACCGTCGATTTTACTGGATTTTTGCGATTCTGTGAGATTTTATCGGGGTTTTGCTTTGATTTAGGATTCTACTCAGGATTCAGATCGTTTACGGCAATGTTGTGAAACACGTAAATCGGATTAGGATCGGGAGGAGGGTAATAGTTCGTAACTCGGATGATCGTAACACGAATCGTAAGATCCTACCAAAATAGAGGATCATAGATCGGAAAAGGATCGTAATACAACATCGTATAATCGTAACCTCTAAAATCATAACCAAATTCATAATCATGACAGATAATTCAACCTAAAAATTAAGACAAACAAAGAAGTGGTAACTAGTATGATATCACAAGTGACAGAGAGGGAGAGATGTTGGTTTTATATTGAGAAGGGTTGAGGGAAAAGTTTGTACACTTGGAGGGGGAAAATTAGTCCACAAGTGAGAATGAGTAGGGGAAGTTTCTTCATGTCTATGGTATATGGGACTTGTGGTTGAAGTGGTCTTCAACTGCTATCTTCTAAAATATATGCGTGTTTCAATAGCAGAAAAGAAAAGGAAGAAACTTGATTTAAAAATACAAAATGTTAAGCTGCTTTCCAAACGGTGGGTACTGTGCTTCAACAAAACGGTGCGTTTGGTTTAATGAGGAGGTCAAAGAGTCAAAGTTGTTTTAAAAGCCTTTTAACAAAAAAAAAAAAAGGAAACGACACGTTTTACTATGTGACGCGTTTAATGTTTTAAAAAAATAGGGTTTTCTTCAACCGGGTCGTTTTCCTCAACCGGGTCGCAAAGCCCGACCCGGGTCAACTACTCATCTTCTCTGTCGTCCAGAATCGGAACGAACGCCGTTCCCACGATTTTACGACTCGAAACGACGATCCGGCGCCGATCTCCTTCTCCGGCGATTTCGAGCGCGATTCTACTCGCTAAGACATGGAGAGATCGCTAAATCGTCCGATTCAACGATTTGAATCGCGATTTTGATAACACTGGTTTACGGTGAGCAAAATCCATGGATTTCAAGATTCTACTCGCGATTTTGACAACAATCACCACAATGACCTTTTATTCCATAAATCAACAATCTACCAATTGCTCTAATAGCAGATTTTGTTCAGGACTTCAGGGCCACATGATCTCTATATTCTAAAACCTACAGTAACAGCGCCAAATTGCCATATTAATGAAGAAAGGGATGTCCTGAACTAATGCAATATCAGAATCACTTGTTACGGGTTTTGGGCAATTTAAAAAACTAAATTTATGTAATTTTTAGCTATAGACAACAACTAAACCCAAGGTAATGCAAAGAATGTCACAAAACGGGGGAAAATCCACAGTAAAGGTAATAAGAGAGAAACCATGGCCGTACCTGGTAACTTATAAAACCGACTGCCACAAGAATGCATTGTGTTGGACAAATACAAGGGGAGCCATTTATATTGAGATTTCTTTGGATTCTATAAGTGGCATGAGAGTAACACAAGTTAACTGGAACCTTGATGCCTTGACTGCAAACGATCATGTCGTCTTCTCATTAACTCGGCTTCTCTTGCTATCTGGATATCTGAAGGCCAGAAGATTTGCCAAACAACTTTGCAAGTAAAGCGAGGTAGCAATGCCACAATTATTATAAGCAAAATTGTTATCCAATACGTAGGGGACTTTGCCAGATGATAAATAGTCCTGCAATTATTTTGACACACATTATATTATAACCTAGGTACTTTTATATTTATCATACAGAATACCTATTGTAGGACAAATGAACTAACCAGAAATTGGGAAAGACGGGTATGGAATCCAATATCACCACGCAACCATATGTAATGATTATGGATCCCCAGACAGCATAATGAGTAATTAATAGCCAACGGTTGATGTCCATAGCCAGGTGTGCATTTACAAGGATGACAACTGCAATTGTCCACAAGCTACCCATGCTCCATATATCAATCGAACTATCCTTATAGGTGAACAACGGTGTATAAAAGAGAACAAGGCTCTGCCATACTGTGTCAATCATTGTGATCCAAAATAATTGCATATTGTAAGCTTCTTGCCTGTAACCAGTACTATACAGTTTCGGATACTGCAAGAGTGTCTTATGACTCAAGTCTTTGTCCAAAATACCAACAAAAATTGTGGGTACAGATGTGTATATCACAGAATAGAATACACTACTCCAGTCTGTTAATGCAGAAGTTGTAGAAAAAGCCGTGCATAATATATACCTAAAGACAAGGAAGAAGATACATTAAAATGTCAAAAATCTCATAAAACCTGCAACTATTATTAAAATCCAATAGCTTCTTTGAGCTCAAAATTTATGATACACCCTATATATATTGCACATTTCAATAAAGATGGGCAAGAACATCAAGAGGGAAGAAATTTATTATTTTTGGACATGCTGGCACTAGAATATAACAAGTGGATAACTTAAACCAAGTATTTTCCCACTATACGGAGACAATTGTCAATTATCTGTCCGCAATTAGTCATAGCCAAAAATAATAAAAATATTGAAATAGAAACTCAAATAAACACAAGGAAATAAACCATAGTTTCCAAATAAATCTATACATACCAAAATAACATCAACACAAAGACAGCATTGCGGTAGAAGTTGTACAGAACTAAATAACCAACACGCTGGTAATTCCAGTGCCCGTGAACAAGAAGTAATCTTTTCAAGAACTGAAATTGTCCCATAGCAAAATCTGATGCCATCACTGCTTGACGTCCTTCCTGCCCACATATTCCAACACCAACATCTGCCATTTGGATCATTGACACATCATTGGCCCCTGTCAAAAGTATTCCGAAAAAACATTATAATTAAGCTTATATCAAGTCAAATCTTATTTTAAAGTGCATCATTGAATATTAGTTGAATCTTGATGGCTGCAACTTATTGGAAAATTATTAGCAACAAGACCCTTCAAGAAAAACCAAATGCAAATTAAGGGCAATTTTATACTAGTATGAAGAACCTACCATCACCTATGGCTAATGTCATATCATCTGTGCGGCTCTTTATCAGATCAACAATTCCAGCCTTCTGCAAGGGTGCAACACGACAACACAGCACAACCTTACAGGAAGTTGCGAGGTCAAAAAGCTGTTGAATAGAAAAAGGAAATCAGTATATATTCCCCCTCAATTCTTATTTAACAGATCAAATCTGAAGCAGTAGTATATGCACCTCCAACAACTCAAGCAAGTTTTAGATGTCCATTAAAGATATATATTCCAAAAAATATTAATGAGGAAAGGTAATTTTACCTCTGACTCCAGTTCTTTCTCCAAAATATAAACCAAACTGTTCCCATCAATTATGAGTGCCAATGGAGTATTAGTTCCTTCTTCCTTTCCTGGATTCCACTTGGGCAAACTCATTGACTTTGAACCATTGGAAATATCAAGATCACCATGTTCAGCATTGGTTTTATTATTCAGATTCTGATGCCCTCTACTTGAAGATCTCACACCATATTTAGCTATTGCATCACCCAAAAGATTTCTGCATTCCTCCTCTGAAGTGCCATTTATAACAATTTGCTGCATATCTGCACTAAGAAGCTTGCAGGAAAGACCAATCGAAATCGCAGTCTCTTGTTTATCACCAGTAAGAACCCAGACCTTGATTCCAGCTTGCCGTAGGGACTCAATGGCTTCTGGTACACCCTCTTGCAGCTTGTCCTCAATTCCAGTTGCTCCAAGTAGATTTAAATTGCATTCTATAAGAGCTGCCGCTTGACGTAGTTTACTAGCTCGGTCAGTTAAGGCAGTGCTTGCCTCTCCATACCTGCTTTGCCACTCCTCAAGTTCAGCATCAGAAAGACTTCTAGAGGCCACTACAAGGGTGCGCAAACCTTGTGAAGAATATTCAGTCAAATGGCTGTGCGTTGCATGCAATAAGCTATTGTGGCTCTCACTGCCATTTGCCAAAATGCTAAACATTGATGTATCAGCTCCTTTGACTAGCACCTTTACAACATTGTCAGGAAACCGAATAACAACAGACATTCTCTTCCGCACACTATCAAACTCATGCAGGCCCAATACGTCCAATCTATATACCACAGCACAAACATAATAAAGTTACTGAGTAATCTACATATAGATTGCATAAAAAGCACAAAACTGAACTAGAACGTCTAATGTACATACTACTGTTTCATCAATCATGCTTTCCAGCATCGTTTAAACAAAATATAAAAATTAGTAACCCATCTCAAAGGAAGTCACAATCTACCTGAGTTTCTCACCATTGATGTCAATAACAATATGTCCAGATGTCCGCTCAAAAAGAGTGTATCCATATGCAGAGGCTGCAGAAACTAGAGCTTGTTCATCAGGGGATTCTCCCTGGTAATCAATGCACTCTACATATCCATTTGATTCATTTGTTCCACAACCAGAAAATTCACCATCAGTGAGTATAGGAATCACAGTATTACAAGCAGCCAATGTAAGAAAAAACTCATGAGCAACTATTCTTTCATCTCTATTTGGGTTTTTATGCAACACAGACATTAGTTTGGGATCAACTGAAATTTCAGATTTGAGTTTCCATCTCCGTTTAGGAATAACATCTGTTGCTGCTGCAAAACATCACAAACAAACAAAAAAAACTTGTGATAAGAACTATAATTCATTATAAGCTTACAGATGATTTTTGTTAAGAACTCACGCAGCTGACACATGCAGGCTCAAAGCAAGATTTCACAAACTACTGAAGAGCATAGTAGCAATTTCATCAAATAAGTATGCAAGAAAAGCAAAATTGTACAGGGGAAAGAAAACCAGCAGCTAATTCACACAAAGCTTTTGCTATCATACAATTAATTATGGGTTAATAGGCTTTTACCCCCTGCAAAGTAGGCGAGTTTTGCGTTACCCCCCTGTAATTTTTTTTCTTGAGATTACCCCCCTGCAAAATTTATTTTTTTGATTTACCCCCTTTTTGCTGACATGGCAGGCAAAAAGTCAAGTTTTTTGCTGACGTGGCAGTGAACTTTGCTGACGTGTCAGTTGACTTTTGCCTGCCACGTCAGCAAAAAGGGGGTAAATCAAAAAAAAAAATTTGCGGGGGGTAATCTCAAGAAAAAAAATTACAGGAGGGTAACGCAAAACTCGCCTACTTTGCAGGGGGTAAAAGCCTATTAACCCATTAATTATAGATCGGGCTTTATATATTCACACGGTATTATCACTAGTAGGACCACCACAGGATCAATTACAAGTAGTTCTTTAGTTGAATAGAAAATGACAATTGAAGAGCACATATTATATTGGCACCAATTTCATCAACCTGCCAAGCAAGCTAACCATTACCATAAACCAAAGCATTCTAAAAGCATAGCATATGCATTTCACAATTTTAGCATGAGAAATAAAATAATTCATAATCTCAATCCATAAATATTAAGAATTTCAGTAACAATGATTTCAAACTGCAACAGCGAGACAAGAGACAACAGCACTACACAGCAACATTAAGCAGTTTAAAGTTACATAATTATCTCAAGGGGAGACCAAATACCTGAACTATCCTCAGCTGCAAACAAGGAGTTCCCATAATTATCCCCATGTACGCTAGCCCTACGGAATTCCATCTTGTTTTCTGTCAGTGTTCCTGTCTTGTCTGAAAATACATAGCGTATTTGACCCAAATCTTCATTTATATTTAATGATCTACACTGAAACCTTGATCCAGAGCTAGCGTCATACATATGCATGTCTTCAATCATGAAGTATGACTGACCCAATCGAACCAACTCCATTGTGATGTAAAGAGATATGGGTATCATTATCTGGAACACTATAACAGAACTCAAAAAGGAGAAAAATGCTTCCATTGGTATCCCATAATACTTATATTTCTTTCCATATTCCGGGCCACTGTTGATGTATCTTTTTCTGTAGTAAGGCAAGGTATCAAGCTGGTTCTTGTGACGTACCAGCCAAAGACACATTCCAAGGGCCACAACCAAACACATGATAAACAGAAAAATTGACAACCAAAGGGTTTCTCTATTCATATAACCTTCCAGTCTGCTTCTCTTGGAAGGAGAAGCCGCACTGTTCAGCATAGCTTTTGTTTCCTGTCCTGCATAAACCACAACACCGATTATCCAATCCGTGTTCTTCAGCTGGCAACCTCTCAGGACAATGTTTGACTGGCTAAGGGAAAACTTAATTCCATTGAACTCCATATTAGCTGTGAACTCATAAATATTCCGGTTTGGCTGCTCGCATCTAATAATCCCAGCAATATCACAAACCTCCGAAGATACTGCAGAAGTCGTTTCCTGCTTGGCATACCTCGTCTTCAAATTTGATTCTCCATCCAAATTCATTGTCTGAATATAGGCAAGCCCACTCGGATCACTTGTACCCAACAAAACCATATCAGCAGGAATGGTCTCATCAGCAAAGATCTTAACGATCTCACCAGCCTGAATCTTTTTCCATACCTTGGACCGGAAATCACCGGACTGAAGAACCAAAGACTCACGATTATTCTCATTGTTATCGGACCTATGTCTCCTCCAATCCTCATACCCATCCTTAATAGCAGTAACACAAAGAACAAACAAAAGCGGAAAAAGGGACACTGTCCTCCCAAATACAGCTAAGGGTGGAAGCTGATTGAGTGCAGCAATAGCAAGGAAATACAAATAAGCAACCCTATGGAACTGAATAAATAAATTCTTAGGCAAGAATGTGATAAAAGTGTATCTACTAGTTCGGATCTCATTCCCAGTAAACTCATACTTATCATTCGTTTTCTTAGGATCATTTATATAGATCAACCTAGCATTATCATCATGTAAAATTTGTTCATCAAACTGCACACTTTTATGACGAATCCTGCGAGATGGAGCTGCTGTTACTGCAGAAGCTGTTGAAATTTCAAAGGGCGCAGTATTTGCATCATGCAGTTCCATTGCACCCCAGGATCGCAGGCGTCCCCTTTCCCGCGTGGGGCATTCCAAACGAAACGCCGAATCAGGGTTTTGAGCCTCTGTTAAAGAGGATGATGAAATGCAAATGCTGCCACTGCTGTTAGTATTGTTGTTGGAAAATGCAGAGTGGAAGCTGCAATCTTTCGCCAACACAACTTCCCGGTGGTGGTCGGAGGTCGGAGAAGACTCTACGGCAGCCGCGACTGCCTCAAAGAAGGAAGTGCGGGATCCGGATTTGCGGTGGCGATGATGAATGACTGGAGGAACAACAAGATCTGGTTCTGAAAGCAGTGGTTGATCAGAACTCATATATATAATTCTCCAACCACATTTTGGAGAATCGCGTTTAAGAACAAATTACACGGCGAAATAATTGATTAATTAAAACGCATTGATTCTTTCCTGAAATAAAATTCATGAGTGAAATGTTATTGTCGGCATATGAAATGGAACGAAAATTGAATTAAAAAGAGCATCGATGCATAAGAAATCATGGATCAAATTGATTTTTAACCCTAATGTACGATTGTAATAATGTTAAAAACATGCACAAACGCAAAATATAAGAATTAATCGGAAAAAATTGAAATGAGAGAAGAAGAAAGAGGAAAACCTGAGAAATTGAAATGCAGAGAGAGAGAGATGGAATCAGGTGTTGTGTTGTGTTGTGTTGTGCTGTGTTGCAATGGGAGTTGGGAGAGAGAGACAGAGAGAGGAGCGGTGAACCACAAATCCAATCCTTTGCGTTGCTTTCCTTTCTTCTCACTTCTCTCTTTCTTCTTCCTTTTCTATGGGCCACCACCTAACAAACTATTGCCATTACTATCTTCCTTTTCTCGTTACATTTTTTTAATATTAATTTTATTCTGTTTAATATAATATATTTATTTTCCAAACACTCATTTACTAGAATTTCACTTTTTTAAATGAATAATAGGGATAACTAAAGTTTAATTTTAAGAAAATATTAACTAATGTCCTTGAGCCCTCTGTTTAAGGAATTAAATATGGTAAATTTTTTTTGAAATTTGTGTAATCAACTTCTAAAAAATGTAAAAAATGTTATTTTTTATAAAAAAAATAAAATTTAGTTCTTTAATCAGTGCTTCAGGGACACTGGTTAGCATGACCCTTAATTTTATATGAAATATTTTTATCAATTAGGTTATATTTATGGAATAATATTTTGTTTTAATCCCTACAAAAATTTTATGCATGAAATTTTAATCTGTTATTTTATAGACTCCGGTTTTGGTGGTGCTTTGGATGATCTTCATGAAACAAATCCTAGTTTTTATTTGAACAATTTTACTAGCAAAGACACCGTCTCTCTTAAAGCCCAACATATTTTGGCGCGTGTTTTATTTGGTAAAATTGTTCAGGACGTTGAAGTTGAGTTTAATATGACCACAAGACAGAAAGTGGTTTTTGGATGTCTGCAAGTAGCACATGCTCAGGATTTTCTTCTTGTTATTCCTATTGATGGATAAGGTCAGCATATGTCACAAGTGAAGTATCGTATTATCCTTAAATATCGTCTCATGATTCCTTTATTTCCTATGCTGAGGTTTGTCTTGTTTATCGTAAGGCGTGCCTAGATAACTTTGGGGAGCACGCAGTGCATTGTAGAGAGCTTACAGGCTTCAAATACAGGCATGACTTTGTCGGAGATGTCATTTTTTATACTTTTTAGACACGCAAGAATATTTGTGAAAAAGGAGGCGCCCGTGAACTTTTTGACTAACCCACAGGAAGGACGAACGACTCTTAGACCGACAGATGTTATGGTGTATGGATGGGTAGGCGGAAAGCATGCATGTGTGAATTTTACTGGTGTTTCGTCACTTGTTGGATTGCGGACTGGGACTTTTATTGTGGGATAGGGCCTTGAAAGCTACTTTATGTAAAGTGGCCAAACATGAGAAAGCATGTTCTGACAATCAACATGCTTTCATACCATTTGCATTCGACACTTTTGACTTCCTAGCACCAGAAGTTGTTAGTCTTCTGCAAAGAGTTCAAAAGGTTATGAATAGCAATGTTGTGCCCCTAAGGCTATAAATTTTGTTTTTAAGATAATTGATTTTGCAATTCAAAAAGTGGTAGCAACGCAATTTGCCGCCCGTTTGCCTCCCATTTATATGTAATTATTCTATATTTACAAATTGTTTAATAATTCTTAAACTTTTAAATTCTTTAATAATTTTTTAAAAATATTTAAGGCTTAAATTGAGTTTTGGCAACCCAAGTTTTCACAATTGTGCGATTTTGACCCCCCAAGTTTCAATTGTTTGATTTAACCAGGGAAGGCAAATGACTCATACCCAGTGGGTACCCGCAAAAAATACCAACAACGAGTAGGGTAAAAACCCGCATTTTGGGTACGGGTATGGGTAATTACCCACAAAATTGAGTGGGTATGGGTGCGGGTATGGGTACTTTAGTACCCACCCCGCCATACCCGCATAGTTTATATTTATTTATTTTAATTATATTGTTATATAATAATAAGTGTAAATCAATTTTAAAAAATGCAAATATCTCAACGGACAAATGAACTTTAACATATAATTACTAATAATTTTATTTATATTTTTCATGAGTCGACATTAAAATCTTTGAATTTTTTTTAATTATATTAAAATGATATAATATTTTATAATTGATCAATTTATTTTTAGCAAAAATGCGGGTAACGGGTACGGGTATGGGTACTTAGGTACCCATAGGGTATGGGCACGGGGACAAAGATTGTCACCCACGCGGGTATGGGGATGGGTACGGGTATTTTTTCAAACTGCGGGTATGGGGAAGGGGACTATAGTACCCTACCCATACTCTACCCATTGTCATCCCTAGATTTAACCCCCTAAATATCAGAGTTATTCGATTTTAGCCCTCCAAATTTCAATCGCTCGATTTTGGCCCCTCAAGTTTACCGATTTAACTCCTTCGATGGAGATTCACCACACTCTATGCACTAGCCATTTTGTCAATTCATTAACGGACAGACGCTGACATCATTCAATAAGAATGTGTGTATGAGTTACGCCCTTATGAGAAGAAAGCAAAAAGCTAATCCCCCCTTTTGGATTTGCTAGCTCCGGTTGACTTTTTTGATTAAAAATTTCTTATGTGACATTTTAAAAAAAAGTAAAAGAATGTTTTTTAAAAAATTAACAAATATGAAAAATAATAATATTTCCTTTTATAAAAATGTATTAAAAAAAATTAATAAAAGGTTTAATGATCATTATTTTTTTTTAAAAAAATAAGTTTACAAATTTTTAAAATATAGTTCATAATTATTTTTTTTTACTTTTTTTTATAACAAAATTATTTTATAAACTACATATAATAAAAAAAATTATAAGTTATTTTTAAAAAAACAATTTATAATTTTTTAAAAAACATCTTTATTTATTTTTAAACATTTATATAATTTTAAAATGTCACATAATCAATTTTTAATTAAAAAAAGTCAATGGAGGGCTAGCAAATACAAAAAGGGGTAAACTTTGGGGACCAAAATCAAGAAATTGAAACTTATGGGCTAAAATTGAGCAATTCTGAAACTTGGGGGTTAAAATCAAGCAATTAAAACTTATGAGGCCAAAATCGCATGATTGTGAAACTTTTGGGTCAAAATTGCATTTAAGCCAATATTTAATTACAAATCTTTAAAGTTTTAAATTGAGAAGTATCAATTGTTCATTAATTATTGCTCTCAATTTTTTTTTAATGGCAAAATTAATTCTCTTAGAAACAATATTTATAGACCTGTGAAACACAATATGCATGACCTTTTGAACTATTTGTAGAAAAATCACAACATATGATGCTAGGAAGTCAAAAATGTAAAACGCCGATGGTATAAAAGTAGGTTGATAGTTAGAACATAGGCTTTTAACAAGGACTTATAACAACAACTTTTGACGACATACACCCCCATTAATTATTAACATCCCAATTAAATTAATAAAACATTTCTCCCGTAACACCACCTGTTAACACTTTTCAACAACTTCTACGACACTAGTATATTTATTTTAATTGATTAACAACTCATTAGGAACTTTAATTAATCTTAACAATTAAAAGAAATTGCTTAATTACTACTTTTAGTCAAAAATAGAACTGAAGTAGACCCCAGGTTGATTATTAATTTTTGTAATTCAAGAAATAGAAGTTTTTTGCAATTTTTGTAATTTGGCCGTAACAGTTAAGTTAGTCTAGAAATGGTCCAACCTGAATCAAAATGCCACTAACCAGCTAATATTGAAAATCCGAACCCAACATAATTGTTCTCAATAATTGAGCAGATTGTGCCATATGTTTTGAGTCGCGGTTTGGGCTAGGTGACCACTTTGGACTCGCAGTTTTGCTGCTTAAAATGCAATATCAGTTTGCAATGTAGGTAGGTAGTGAACGGTTTTTTCCTCTGTTTTTGCAATTTTACACACTCGTTACCTAACCAGCGAGGGGTAAAATTTGAAACTCAGAGGGTGCTTGACAAATTCAGGGATAGTGCGAAAAAAAAGTCTGTTAAAAAAAAGAAATGGTCTTTTAAAAAGTGGTAAAATTATTTTGGAACTTGTGTAGCGAACTTTATTAAAGTGCCAGTTATATTGTTTTCAATGTAAAATTTACTACTTTTGCGTTGCTTAACTAGGGCACCGGGTCCGGGTACACTAGTTAGCAAGACCCATTGAATAAACCTAAAAAGTGAAAAATTATTTATATGCGAGCCCGAAGAAAGTATAACTTATTTTGTAGGCCCATAATATTATCAAATTTGGGCCTTATAAGTTGATTTTTTTTAAGTTTTACGCCATTTTTGTTCGGGCCCATTTTAAAAATAACTGATGAACCCACTCGTTAAATTGATTAAACCATAAATTAAACCCATTTAAATCGATAATTTAAAAGGTCCAAATTCCTCCTTATTCCAAACCGTGGGCTGGTTGGTTTTGAAGATTGGGGTCCGAAAGATTCCCTTCCCCCCCATTACTCTTTTTAACCCCCTAATATTCCGATTTTACCCTTGTACAAAAACTTCATAACGTGTTTTCCGAAGTTTTTATAGTTCAAAATCGTCAAAAATTTCAGGAAATACATTCCAAAGTTCGTATTCAAGGCAAAAAAAATTCGAAAAACACATTCTGAATCTTAAAACCAGGGGCAAAAATGGAAATTCGAGGAGGAAAAAGAGGTGTGGGAGGGGGGGGGGGGGGGAAGAGAATCTTTCGGATTTTAACCCAAATCGGCCGACCGTCTGGCTCTATGGGCTATGTCAAGACAGTTATTGCAGGCAATCTAATATACGGTAAAAGTAACGAATAGAGAACAACACAGTGAATGAAATCGTTGATTTACTTTTTCTTCTTCTTCTTTTTTCTCTTGCCTATTTCTTTCTTTCAAACCAAACACCACCATCAATTACAAATTTTTTTTACCAAAATGCACATAAAAAAAAAATCAAAAATCCCAAAACACCCCTCCTTTCAAATAAATTCCCGTAATACCCTTGCATGGTGGCGGGACTGTCAACGTCGCCACTGCCATAGGTGTGGCGGAATTCTTAATTCATCCATTGACCAGCACGGATTCACGTGATGTCCTTTGCATGGGAGACATATTTTTTTTAATAATAATAAATATAATATAATACAATTATTAATTAAAAATGTTAAGTAGTTAAGTTGTTGTAGGTGGCTTATTTTTTATATTATGTAATTTTATTTTGTGTGTGCAATTTTGTTTTATTTTGTTTTTTGATTTTGTATTAATGTAGGCAATAATGTATTATGAAGTGAAATTAAAAATTTATTATAAATATCTTCATAATATAATACAAACACGTACGAAAAAAAATTACATTAATAAATAAACGAGTGGTATTACATAGAGTGTCACCCAACATTAGGACAAACATTATAGTTATGACCCGACATCCGACATAAGCCACATAACTGCTCCCTTTTTCCAAATTCGTCCATTTCAGTTGGAATGCGGTTCTTTTATGGACGTCCTTTCTTTGTTCTTTTTAAATCGCCGTGGGGAACAAGCTTGTCACCTGTATATGTTGGCCATAAATTTTTGCTTTGAACTACTGGAATGGGGTTATGATACACATTGTATACACTGACAGCTTTGTACACGTCATCAATATAGTCTGGATATGGAATGCGAGCTTTAGAACATGCAGCAATAGCATGCGAACAAGGCAAATGTAAAGCCTGAAACTTTCCACAATCGCACCACTTTTGGACCAAGTCTACTTTGAAATGATCCATTGGTCGGCCTTCATGGGGATCCTCAGTATCTCTCAATGAGAAAGTCAACTTTCGCCTATCAAAGTTGGTGACTACATGTGTGTTAGACTTATGCAGTGCATCTACTATCCTTTTCTGGCACGCTTTAGCATACCCTTGACCAGAAGCTACCACGACTGCTGACTCATGTCCTCATTTTGCAAATAGTTTCCCACACCTATAGTAGGTTGCTTGGACCAAAGATGTGATGGGGTGACTGCGAATATCCTTGAACACAGAGTTCGTTGCCCCGACAAGATTAGTTGTCATGTGACCCCACCGTCTACCTCCATCATATGCTTGCGTCCATTTTTCTCTGGGAATATTATCAAGCCACGTTAAAGCCTCTGAACTTTCCTCTGCAATTTTTTTCTGCCAGTATTGGAATGAAGACAGGCTTGGTGCATACCCTATATTTAAAACAACTTTTTTTAGCTTAATATGTTAGCTTATAAAATAGTATAAAAGTATAGACAATTTTAGATATTTACCCCATATTAACAGCAAGTTTTCGAAGTTTTGTGTCTTTGAATTGCCTAGTGAAGTTTTGCGCAACGCGGCGAATGCAGTACACATGCGAGGAGGGAGGATGATGCCATCCATTAGAAGGATTTTCATAAGCACTTTTTATCGAAACGTGCCTATCTGAAATCATGCATATGCCTTCCTGTGGAGTGACATTCTCTCTCAAATTTTTGAGAAAGAAATTCCAAGCTTCCTTCGTCTCCCCTTCCACAAGTGCGAAAGCGACCAGGAAAATATGGCTGTTTCCATCCTAGGCGACGGCTAGCAACAACGTCCTATTAAACTTTCCAGTCAAAAAAGTTCCATCTACCTGCACAAGTGGCTTGCAATGCGCAAAACCTTCAATGCATGGCTTAAAAGCCCAAAACAAACGCTCAAAGAATACTTGACAGTCAAGGGGCGATGGACTTGTCTCTAATCGGCAAATAGTTCCTGGGATCCATCGTTGCATGACCATCACGCACTGTGGAAGAGCTTCTTATGAGTCCACCCAATTTCCATAAATTTGTTCAATCGTCTTGTTTTTTGCATTCCAAGCCTTTTTATACCTGACTGTGTAGTAGTACTTTTCTCTGATGTGAGCAATTATAGTCAAAGGTGTGACATATAGGTTATCTTCTAGAAGTGGCACAATGTTGTCGCATATCATCTTAGTGTCAAGACTGTGATGATCTTGCGACATAGCAGCAGATATGCAAGTGTGATTATTACCGATACTGACAATCTGCCAAAGACCGGTTCCCTTGCTTTGTGACGCTCTCAAGGTAAATGGACATGTTGGTAGTTCGCATCTAATCACGTACCTCTCTTTATCAGATTGCACAGTGTGGCTTACTATTAAGTGTTTGATGTGGAAATTTTTGATTGCATGCAAACAATCCTTTTTGGTGTGAAATGTCGCCCCAACAGCTATCTCTTCATCCACATGATTCTCATATAGTAAAACACAAGAGGGTTGATCAATAAGTCGTCTAAGCTTTGCATGGAGTTAGGAGGTATGTACGTATTGTTATCGGCGTCTTCTTATTCACTTTCGCCACTACCATCTTCTTCTGGGTGTAATGGCACAATGTCTGGACGTTCATCGTCAGTATGTGCATATGTGGATGTTGACGGCTATCTCTTCATCCACATGATTCTCATATAGTAAAACACAAGAGGGTTGATCAATAAGTCGTCTAAGCTTTGCATGGAGTTAGGAGGTATGTACGCATTGTTATCGGCGTCTTCTTATTCACTTTCGCCACTACCATCTTCTTCTGGGTGTAATGGCACGACGTCTGGACGTTCATCGTCAGTATGTGCATATGTGGATGTTGACGGCTGCGACTGAGGGAGTGGTGCGTTTGAGGACCAATATGGTTGCGACTGCGGGAGCAGTGCGGGTGAGTATGACCATGGTTGCCACCTCGTCTGAGTTGGTGGGGAATTTAAATCAAATTGTTGAGTAGGTGCATAGTCGCTGGATGTTGGTTGGGAGTAATGAAATGAGTTTATTTGGGAGTCAAACGGAGTCCAATGCTGAGTAGGTGCATAGTCGCTGGATGTTGGTTGGTAATCTATGTGATATTGTTGTGATATATGTTGTGAGGTTTCATGTAGCTCATTATACGTTGAAGCTTGGTGCTTCTTCACAACAATTCATCTAAAAAATTCTTCTCTACAACTCCTAAATTTCTTCTGCATTACTTCTACATTAACTATATTCCTTCACTAATAATACTTCCATTAATACCTTCAATATCTTCTCTAAATTTCTTCATAATTACATCTACATTCACTATATTCCTTCACTTAATACATCCACAACCTTCTCTAATACATCCACAACCAAAATTCTTTACAAAAAATGGACCGTTTTTTCGCTGGAGGAGGAGGACATCCCAACAATCGTGGAATTTGATTATACTCGGAAGTGCTTGTTCCAGTAACAGGCAGTCCAGAAATGGATAGATCGAGTAACATGGAGACATCTTGGAGAGTTATTGTGGCCAGTCCAGTTCGTAAATTAAATGTATGCGACTCCGGTCTCCATCTCAGTGCCAAAGCTGTGATTAAGTGACAATCCATTTGACACTTTCGGAGGTTCAGTTTGTTACCAAAACCACATTGTTCCAACGGTGGTCCATTTTTTGTTACCAAAACCACAACTGTTGGAACAATGGTTTTGGTAACATAATGAACCTCTGAAAGTGTCAAATGGATTGTCACTTAATCACAGCTTTGGCACTGAGATGGAGACCGGAGTCGCATACATTTAGTTTACGAACCGGACCGGCCACAATAACTCTCCAAGATGTCTCCATGTTACTCGATCTATCCATTTCTGGACTGTCTGTTACTGGAACAAGCACTTCCGGGTATGATCAAATTCCACGATTGTTGGGATGCCCTCCTCCTCCATCGAAAAAACGGTCCATTTTTTGTGAAGAATTTTGGTTGTGGATGTATTAAGTGAAGGAATATATTGAATGTAGATGTAATTATGAAGAACTTTAGAGAAGATATTGAAGGTATTAATGGAAGTATTAGTGAAAGAATATAGTTAATGTAGAAGAAATTTAGGAGTTGTAAAGAAGAATTTTTTAGATGAATTGTTGTGAAGAAGCACCAAGCTTCAACGTATAATGAGCTACATGAAACCTCACAACATATATCACAACAATATCACATAGATTACCAACCAACATCCAGCGACTATGCACCTGCTCAGCATTGGACTCCGTTTGACTCACAAATAAACTCATTTCATTACTCCCAACCAACATCCAGCGACTATGCACCTACTCAACAATTTGATTTAAATTGCCCACCAACTCAGACGAGGTGGCAACCATGGTCATACTCACCCGCAGTCGCAACCATATTGGTCCTCAAATGCACCACTCCCTCAATCGCAGTCGTCAACATCCACATATGCACATACTGACGATGAACGTCCAGACGTTGTGCCATTACACCCAGAAGAAGATGGTAGTGGCGAAAGTGAACAAGAAGACGCCGATAACAATGCGTACATACCTCCTAACTCCATGCAAAGCTTAGACGACGCTCTTATTGATCAACCCTATTGTGTTTTACTATATGAGAATCATCCACTTCCGGTGGATGAAGAGATAGCTGTTGGGCAACATTTCACACCAAAAAGGATTGTTTGCATGCAATCAAAAATTTCCACATCAAACACTCAATAGTAGCCACACTGTGCAATCTGATAAAGAGAGGTACGTGATTAGATGCGAACTACCAACATGTCCATTTACCTTGAGAGCGTCACAAAGCAAGAGAACCGGTCTTTGGCAGATTGTCAGTATCGGTAATAATCACACTTGCATATTTGCTGCTATGTCGCAAGATCATCACAGTCTTGACACTAAGATGATATGCGACAGCATTGTGCCACTTCTAGAAGATAACCTATCTGTCACACCTTTGACTATAATTGCTCACATCAGAGAAAAGTACAATTACACAGTCAGCTATAAAAAGGCTTGGAATGCAAGAAACAAGGCGATTGAACAAATTTATGGAAATTGGGTGGACTCATATGAAGCTCTTCCACGGTGGGTGATGGTCATGCAACGATGGATCCTAGGAACTATTTGCCGATTGGAGACAAGTCCATCGCCCCTTGACGGTCAAGTGTTCTTTGAGCATTTGTTTTGGGCTTTTAAGCCATGCATTGAAGGTTTTGTGCATTGCAAGCCACTTGTGCAGGTAGATGGAACTTTTTTGACTGGAAAGTTTAAGGGGACGTTGTTGCTAGCCGTCGCCCAGGTTGGAAACAACCATATTTTCCCGGTCGCTTTCGCACTTGTGGAAGGGGAGACGAAGGAAGCTTGGAATTTCTTTCTCAAAAATTTGAGAGAGAATGTCACTGCACAGGAAGGCATATGCATGATTTCAGATAGGCATGCTTCGATAAAAAGTGCTTATGAAAATCCTTCTAATGGATGGCATCATCCTCCCTCCTCGCATGTGTACTGCATTCGCCGCATTGCGCAAAACTTCACCAGGCAATTAAAAGACACAACTTCGAAAACGTGATGTTAATATGGGTAAATATCTAAAATTGTCTATACTTTTATAATATTTTATAAGCTAACATATTAGGCTAAAAAAAGTTGTTTTAAATATAGGGTATGCACCAAGCGTGTCTTCATTCCAATACTGGCGGAAAAAAATTGCAAAGGAAAGTTCAGAGGCTTTAACGTGGCTTGATAATATTCCCAGAGAAAAATGGACGCAAGCATATGATGGAGGTAGACGGTGGGGTCACATGACAACTAATCTTGTCGGGGCAACGAACTCTGTGTTCAAGGATATTCGCAGTCACCCCATCACATCTTTGGTCCAAGCAACCTACTATAGGTGTGGGAAACTATTTGCAAAATGAGGACATGAGTCAGCAGTCGTGGTAGCTTCTGGTCAAGGGTATGCTAAAGCGTGCCAGAAAAGGATAGTAGATGCACTGCATAAGTCTAACACACATGTAGTCACCAACTTTGATAGGCGAAAGTTGACTTTCTCATTGAGAGATACTGAGGATCCCCATGAAGGCCGACCAATGGATTATTTCAAAGTAGACTTGGTCCAAAAGTGGTGCGACTGTGGAAAGTTTTAGGCTTTACATTTGCCTTGTTCGCATGCTATTGCTGCATGTTCTAAAGCTCGCATTCCCTATCAAGACTATATTGAGGTCGGGTACAAAGCTGCCAGTGTATACAATGTGTATCAGAATCCCTTTCCAGTAGTTCAAAGCAAAAATTTATGGCCAACATATACAGGTGACAAGCTTGTTCCCCACGGCGATTTAATAAGAAGAAAGAAAGGACGTCCACAAAAGAACCGCATTCCAACTGAAATGGACGAATTTGGAAAAAGGGAGCGATTATGTGGCTTATGTCGGATGCTGGGTCATAACTATAACGTTTGTCCTAATGTTGGGGGCCCTCTACGTAATACCAGTAGTTTATTTGTTAATGTAATTTTTTTTCGCATGTGTTTGTATTATATTATGAAGATATTTATAATAAATTTTTAATTTCACTTCAAAATACATTATTGCCTACATTAATACGAAATCAAAAAATAAAATAAAACAAAATTGCACACACATAAAATAAAATTACATAACATAAAAAATAAACCACCTACAACAACTTAACTACTTAACATTTTTAATTAATAATTGTATTATATTATATTTATTATTATTAAAAAAAATCTAGTCTCTCATACAAAGGACAGCACGTGAATCCGTGCCGGTCAATGAATGAATTAAGAATCCCGCCACACCCATGGCAGTGACGACGTTGACAGTCCCGCCACCATGCAAACACGTGCAACGCGTCAGAAGGGAGAGTATTACGGGGATTAATTTGAAAGGAGGGGTGTTTTGGGATTTTTGGTTTTTTTAAGCCCCTTTTGGTAAAAAATTCTCAATTTCAAACATGAAACCAAGAATAAAGAACATAAAAATGGATTGAAACTAAAAAAGAAAAAAGTATAGAAACATCAACATAATGCAGCCGAAGCTGAATATAAAACTGTATGGACCACTTTCATTCTTAAAATGTTATCATAATAATAACTATTATATCATAAAAAATTACAAATTGCATTCTGAAATTCAAATTCAACGGGGAAAGAAAAACCATAATAAGAATATTATGTATAGATGAAAACTTCCCCAAAATGGCATTCTCATTAATCAGATTTTGTTTGTATTGTATTTGTTTGTGAACAAGCTGAACCAGGACTCTCAAGAACTCGAGATTCTGATTCCGATTCCGATTCAAACGTCACCGTTTCCTCTGTTTTCACCTTCTCAACAACAAAAATAAAGGTATATTTCTCAATTTTCAATTCACAGTCTCAATTAATCGATTAATAATGCAAAACTGCTTCAAAATCTCAGAAGTTATCGTATAACATACCTGTGATGGTGATGGTGCTGCTTCGTTGATAATTTTTTCGTTTTCCTTCTCTCTAAGAGTTCGAATCGGAGAAACTCTCTGTTGCAATTGAAAATGTTAAAATCGATATTAAGAAATCAAAATTAGAAATGAATCGAACTGTGAAACTAAACGTTTGATTGTTCATACCATGCATCGATATTTAAGTTCCTTTAAACGGAACAATCGATCGACTTGAATCTCAAGATTCTTCTGAATCTCGCTTTTCTCTTCCATCTCCTTCATCTTCGCGTCAAGTAACGCTTCTCTATCTTTCAGCATTTTCTCTGTTTTCTCTTTATCTGTTCTCAATCTCTCCAGCTTCTTCTTGATCGCGGTCAGCTCCTCCGCAAGCGAAGTTTCCAGTGGAGGAGTTGCGATCGGACGGTTTTCCTTGTCGGCGTTCTGGAACAGTGTGATCTCAAAACATGACTGATCGGGCTTGGGCTTTGTGAAAGGATGGAGAGTGAGATCGGCGGGAGTGTTTTTAGGCTGAAGTGGTGTCCGGCCAGATCGCGGCCGGACTTTTGGTGTTCCGGTAGCCGGTGTTTGCATTTGCGTTTTAAGTTGTGTTCTGTTTGGTTGATTTGTTATATTGGTTTGGTTGAGATTGAAAGAAGAAGTGTGATGTGAGTGAATAAAAAGGTGGTGTGTGTGTTGAGAATTGAGATGATGATGTAAGTTTCGAATTTGAAACTAGACAAGCGGTAACGGCTAGTGCTTTTTTCTTTAGTTTTTTTGACTTAAGTTAATGGTTTTTTCTTTAAGAAAGTCCACATTGGATTCTTCATTATTGGGCATTCTTTTTTTTTTTTTTTTATAAAAATAGATTCTCAGCTAACTTTAATCAAAGAGTAGTGTTATTTGGACACCCAAAAGTTGACAACTTTTGGGACAATCTTTTTTTTTTCTTTGCAACAAAAAAATAAAGTGGGAGGTGGAGACTGGAGAGAGAGTAAGAATATAATGAGAGTAAGAGAGAGAGTTATTCAAAGTTGTCCACTTTTTGGATGTACAAATATCATTTCTCTTAATTAAATTCATGTTTGAATTTAGAGAACTATTTTTATCATTTTTATTCATAATTAAAATTAGAGAACTCGTCTTGAAGCTTAATTAAGTTGGTATGGACATCACATTTTATATTCAGATACTATAGTTCAAACCTCGGACAGTTCATTTATTCACTTTAGAGTGAAATTTCTAACTAATAAGTTACATAACAAAAAAAATTAAAGAAATCAAATCAATAAGAGTTGAATAGAATAAACTAAACTACCATAATACGGCGAAACAAAATTCAAATTCTATTTTGGAAGCCATTTTTTTATTAAAAAAAACCAATTAAAATAAATATCCACATTTAATATTCGATATGTCTCAAATATAATTACAAATTTACAATTACCTCAAATAAAACAAATATATATAGAAAAAACTAACAAAATCGAGCAGTAGAAGAAAAATTTTCTACTTTAAAGAAAGAATTTCTTTTTCACTTTAGGTCTATTTTTCTCTTCATATGGAGAATTTTACCTATTTCTATATTTTTTCCTTAGCTATAAGGATTAGGTGACTTGTGGGAGGGAAAGTCATATTGACTTTATGAGTAGGAAAGATGAAAAAGAAATTGTAGTTAAAATGATAGAGATTAATATTAAAACTATACCAAAAAAAAAAGATTAATATTAGAGAGATAGAGAGAAAGTTACCATGACTTTTCCTCTTAAAGTCACATAATCTCGAAATTGGATTATGTGTATAGTCGAATTTTCGCCGCAGTCGTCTTATAGCCGTCCGATTGTGATCAGACGGTTTAAACAAATGCAATCATTAAATTCAGTTTTTAAATTATGACCGTCCAATCTTAATTGGACGGCTATAAACAGACCAACTGTACCAAAAAAGTGAATGCATGAAATCCGGATCCCATAATCCCTTCTCGTTTTCCTTGTCATTTATCAACACCCCATGACATGGTACCTTTGGCACCTCTTTTGCACAATATTGCTCTACTCATACTCTATTTGGTCATGCAACTCATTTAGGATAACTACACGATGTACATATTTTTTTTTTTGGTAAGCACGATGTACATATTTGGTTTCACGTCTAGAGAAACTAAAGTTTATTCCAAAGTATATTTGGTTTCACCGTAGAACTGAATATACGGTTAGATTTGATTTAAAAAAGATGAATGAAAATCTCATGACTCTATAACACCCCGCTTCTGAAAGTCATTAGACATTTTCTAATTAACTATCATTTGAATAAAAAAAAAATAGTTCATATCAATTGATACCTTATAAAATTTCATCAAATTATAAGATATTGTAAAGGACAGGAGAAATAGATGTGAAATTACATATGTCCATTGATTATATTTTTATAATTAAGAAACATTTCTAAACTAAGGGTGAACCTTTCCACATTGTTACTATTAGGAACCAAATAATTCTAGTCTTCAAGATTAGAGGAATGGGTAAAACAAACTCAAATGAATAAAGATTGCAAATAGCTAAAGAATTTCTCATTTGAATAGTGAGATTGAAAGAAAAGATGCCAAAAGTATACAATGAAAGATGACAACATTGCACTCAAAGCTACTCCAAAGGAATGGGCACACTACCCTTTCACTAGAGCTTTATCCATTCACAATTTAATTATTCAAAGATCTCTTTCCCCTCTTACCCTTGTGGGCTATTTAAAGACTTTCTAAGAATAGCCAAAATAGCAACTCTTAACAACCCCCTAACAAACTTATCAACTTACTAACTAACTTCTAATTAACTTCTTAACTCCAATCCTAGCAAACTCCATTTATTCCAAGTCCTAACAGTTAGTCAATAAAAAACATATATTTATAATAAAAAGAAAACAAATACCATCTATCTCAATTCTCAAACTATGCGAAATTTTATATTTCATAATACATACCGAACATTATTCACCGTGGAATACACGGCAATACAAGTAAGGGAGACTGCTAAACTAAATACAACAAAAAAAAAATCTAAAGAAATTCAAGGAAATCAACTATACAAGAGAAAAAACCTCTTTACCAGAAGAAAAAAAAAAAAGAAGACAAAATATATGAAAAGAATACACTCCATTATTTCCAATGAAATGGGTTTCATATGAAATCTATATCTATATGTATAATGCAGAATAACAGTGAGATTAGAGGTAGTCCATGGGAAGCTCCCAGTTATCTTCATTATCATCCCAATCTCTTGGATTGGGTTTCTTTCTTCCAAAACTTTTCCTTCTCCTTGAAACACGGCCATATGTCGCAGATTGTTCAGATTCATAATCATCGACATCATCCACTGAGATTCCTACATTCTGGTTGCCCAAAAAACCCTGGCGGAGGAAAATAGGACGTTGTATGATCAAATAGACAAAATAAATGACTTGTACAAAAGCGGTAAAAGGATGCCTGAATTTATTTATCTATTTATAATGGGAAACCACATTGCTCAGCAAGTTTTCCCTACTGAATTCCAGATCATCTTCCAGAATGAAAAAGAAAAGAAAAAAAATTATTCTGGAAAGATGGCATCAACTATTTCAGATTAAAATGAACAAATCAAATAAAGAATATAATTAGACGACTAAATAAATGTTCAATGCATAAACATTAAACCATAATAAGCTTGATGTTATATTTGTGTATTCAACTATTCATCAAGACAATTGGGAAACAATGGGTGTGAAAAATGTATAATTAGTCATTTCAGCCAATTTATTGCTTATCTATAATAATTTATAAGCTGGTTTGACAAAATTAGATGTATTTAGTAAACCAGTTTATCTTACTAGTTTATAACATTTTTTCACTTTAATTGTTATTATACTACTTTTACCATTTTTAGGTACTTTTAATAGTTTACTACTATTTATTTCAATTTTTTAATAACAGGTTTGATCTTCAAACAATTAAGATAAGTGTTCAAAATCAACTAAAATCTAAAACTGTAGTTACCAAAATAAAAATATAACTTATATAAACATGTTCTCTGATATCATTTTCTATTTACCAATCAGGTGGTAAGTTAATCATACCGAACATTTCTAATTCAATAAGCTATCTTAACACCTTCAAGCTTTCATCTAAAAATAAAAATTAATAAATTTTCAACTAGCTTATAAGCTATTTTTTTGCAGAACAGATCCAATCTGGAGAGAGTAAGTCGCAGAAGAAACATTTTTAGCAGCTAAGAAAATAATAGAAGCCACTGACCAAGCAAACCTGGCACTTGGCCGTTTCATTTTTGAACTAAAGGTACCTTTGAAAGCCTTTGTATTCGTAAAGCTGCAGCTTCATGTACAACAACAGCATCAGATACTACTTCCAGTACATCCTCAACCATCAAAGAGTAGGTACTCACCTAAAATATTTAAATAGAAAAATCAATAATGAAGAAGGTAGCAAGTTGAATTACTTCAAATTTGGTTTTTGTCCATGAAAAGAATATATTCTGCGAGCCATACAACAGCCCCTAGGTTTTTCAGCTAGAAATGCAAGTTTCGTGTGTGAATAGGTAGACATAATATCTTAACCCAAGATTTGAAATGCTCATGCCAACTGTGATGCCATATAAGAAATTTGAGGGGGGAAGGAGCTCACATGTCCTCCCTCCCTCCAATATTGCACAAGACGGATACATATTTCCATTTAAATTGGTAAAACTTGCATGTAATTTGTATATACTAATGACGGTAAAAAGAAGCAGCCACACTAACCAAACTTGATGGAATGATGGATAGTCCAAATGAGTCTATCTCAAGTTCTTCAACAGCTCCTGAATTGATGCTGAAATTGTAGCCACGAACCTGAGAGTTAAGATTTCAATAATTATATGATTAGAATATTAGAGATAAATAATCCAGTAAATATTAGCAAACAAAACAGTGCAAGAAACAGATAATCACCTTTCCAATATTTCGTAGAGAGGGCGTTACAACTCTGTATCCAACCTAGCAAATGCAACTGAATTAAGATATCTCCTAATTTGTATAAATTTGAAGTGGTACTGAAGCCAAGATTGACACCAGAAAATCCATGGAATCACTTTCTACGATGATTAATTGAACAAAGTGAAAGAAATCGTTGATATGAAAAATCATATAAAGTACTGGAGTTCTAGATAGAAGTGTGGAAAATCATAATTTCCACAAGAGATCACTTTCCGATTTTCATATGGATGGAGTACAACTGATCACAACTAGTCATGTAACTTAAGCAGAAATGATATACCTTCGGTTTACTCGTACATAATTGAATCAACTATCTTTAAAACATGATTATTTGTTATAACTATTCATTAAAATCTGGAAAAGGTTCCACCAACATTTCTTTTGTTTGTGATACCTTATGGTTTCTATACTTAGCCAATTACAAACAAATAATTCTTCTTGTAAAATATTTTAACAGTTTACCGCAACCCCCCTCCCCCCCACACCACCACCACCCACACACCTTATCTGTATGAGTTATGTCTGGCTTCTCTCAGTATCTAGCATTGTTATGCTAAAAAATCATAATTTCAAGCTACCTAGTGTTAGATATGGACCCTTAATTAGGATAGGATTAATAATGGGCCTTGTGTTAATTAATATTAGTAGGCAGTTTTTATAGAAAATAACTGCCGTATGTAACTGCAGTTAGAATAGGAATAACCTAATAAATAGAAGGGGTGATTGAGAAAGAGGGTATCTTGGGATTTGACTGGAAAGGGGCCATTTTGGCATTAGGGAGGTGCAGACCCTCGAAGTTCTGCGGTATCATTCTTGTAATCAAAGGGATTTTCCCTATTTCCTTATTCTATATCAGTTGGTTTCTATCACCTAGCAGGAAAGTCAAATGAAAAAATCGTTCAAGCTGCCAGTGTAAAGAAGCACTCTAACTCCACTGTCCACTCCAAGTATTATCTATAAAATAAAATACAATCCTATGCGGCCACAGGATAACTAGTGTGAGACAGTGAGTATAATGAGCACATTTAAATAAGATTTTGACATCCAGTGATGAATATTCAAATGGAGAAGTTACTCTTCGGCAGGAAGGAAAAAACATCCAGAAGAATTATCCTTACATAACCCATAAATAAACAAGAAACAGCATCAGACAAGGTTATAAGTTTCAGTTTAGGTATTAAATTCAAGTAACATGTTTTATGGCTATAAGTTTCAGTTTAGGTATTGAATTTAATGTTATGCCAATTTATTGGTCACTTTAGTTTGTTCTAGTTTTTAGGAAACGGTTGTAACTGTTCAATCAAGACAAGGTTAATTTTTCCTCTCACATTCCTAGAGAGGGCAACTAGGTACTGTAAATCTGCCGCTGTGGTGGGGTCTAGAAAAGGGTTGAACTCATTAAAGATCACATTACTGGAGAGAAATACTCTTGAATATCAGGAGTATCAATTCTTAGTGTTCTCTCTATCCCAAACAAGCCTTAATTCTAGTCAAGCAAATATGGCAAGAAAGGTAGGGAAAAGAAGCATTTGGACATTCTCTTTGAGAGTGATTTAGATACTTCACAGCCTGTGACATGACCCATTACAAGGGAACAGTTGCAGATCATATCGCATATTATGTTCACATAACTTACAAACCATGGGAAGAAAATCATGTGGTATAAGCTTTTGATACTTTGAGCAACATTATACTTCTTTCTAAGGCATGAATGATTTCAGCCTTGCATAAAACATAACTATCTTATATTTTTCTAGTTTGAGCCTAACACAATATAAAAGAAGACATTTTATCCGTATTCTTCCAGACTAATATGAACTCCTCCCAATAAATCATATAAAAATTTGATTCACAAGTGAAGTCACAAGAAACAGTAAAACATACCAGAGTATCCAATCCGATCATTTTATATTCATCGTCTATTACACTTTCATCTGGGACAAGGACAACATCCCCAACCTGACAAAGGAACATGCAAAACACTCAACAATACAGTGAAAAACTCAAGAAGTCACTTCCTGGCAAACCATATTTATAACTAGGAGTTCCATGCAGCCGCAAGACAAATTTTGTTTGGCTTAGCTTATTTGAGCTTATCTATTGACATAAGCATTTGTGTGACTGTTTAAGAGAGCTTATAGAAACAGCTTATGACATTTCCATAAGTTATTTACAGCTTATTTCCATAAGCTCTCCGTGATAGCTTAATGAAACAATTTGAATTTATTTTATCTTTTGTTGTAGAAATAGTTTATACATAAACACTTATATTGATAAGTTCTTACGCTATAATCACCTAATTAAGTTGTTTATCCAATCAGAGTCAGGCCAAGTTGCAAATTTTCCATCAGAATATACAATGCAGTGGAAGTTTGAAGCAAAAAGATTTACAACCCCTCTCCCACAACAAGCAGTACTCATAATTAACATGTTTCTTCAACTAAGTGATTATCTTTGATATCATTGCAGTCAAAAGAACTCGCAAAAAGTATTATATACTGAAGCAAGCATATATACATTATCAGTCTTAATTCAGTAAACTTGTTATACCTGACTGATATCCTCAAGAAGGAATTTTTCTGAATCCCCAGAAAGCAAATTTGATCTCACCTCTATAAATAAGACCATCCACTGAAAATTAAATTCACCAAACAAATTAACTCCTTAGTCCCATAAACAAAAACCCTTTAACAAACAAACAAAGTGTTATTATCTTCTATGACTCACAGAGGTAGTGTCTACCCAAAGCTGGGAGACAAATCCCAAACTAAGAGCAGATTGAATACTAATCACTTGCTTCGCCAACAAATTCGACCTTCTAATCACTTGTTTACCTTTTCTTAATCTAAGATTACCACCAAATTTCTCAACTTTATCATCTTTTCTCAAATCAACCCCATCATCATCATCATCATTTCCATCTCCGCGAACCCGAATCAAATCATCTTCTCCCAATTCATTCTCAATCTTTCCACTTTTCTTATCATCATTTTCATCTCTCCCAACAAATGGGATAGAATCATCAGTTTCATTGGACAAACCCTCATCATCAAGAGGGTTTATTTCCAACTCCAACCCAAAATTGTTCTCCTGTTTGTCCTCAAATTGAAGTTCGTCGTAAAAGCTGTGACCCTTTGATGGTGGACCTGGCCTTCCATTGGACCTGGAGCTCAAAGCTGCTGAAACGCTCTTGTTGTTAGAATTGGTTTTCGATTGTTTGGGAGAAAAGGAGCAGAAGGAGATTAGGTTGAGATGGGTTCTGATTGTTGGAGTTGGGTTTGAATTGAGAAAGTGGAACCATGGAGATTCTGCAGCTGAAATGGCAAGGGGGTTTGTAGCGAGAAATTCAATCATAGTGAGTAAGAGCCCAACAAATTGTGTAGAGGAGGAATACTACTAGTACCTTGCTGCATGAAACTTTAGCATAACATAAGCTCTCTTAAATAATCTATATCGTATAAACTTTGAATTTAAAAGTTGATTTTGTAAAATTCGTATAATATTTACGACTTGTGCACAGTAAAAGACTTAACAAATTAAATTAATTAATAATATAAGTGTATATTTTTTTAATTATTGACATTATTTCAATATTTATACACCTAATTGTATTGTTCATTTTTATTTTAAAAAATGGTGTGGATCTCTACTTGAGTTAGACTCGTCGAGTTTAAATTTATTCTGTTATAGGCTTAATAAGTATGAGTTTTTCCCTATTAAAAGCTTAATATTACAAGTTAATATATTTAAAAGTATAATTCATATGAACATATTTATTTAAATAAGTAAATAACTATGTTTAAATAGATTAACCATTAAATCGACCAATGATATTAAATTCACTTTTGCTATTTAACATTACATTTTAGAGAATTTGACTATATATAATATCATATTACAATTATAGTTTATAATAATATGTTTATATAAGCGAAAAATTAATGTAGGCTAATAAACTTAAATTTGAGAAAAAGTTAATAGAATAAATTATATCTATGTTTAACATCCTATTCATATATTTACTTAAGAGGACTGTCCTAGTAGTTTCAAAATGTTTTTTTTTATGGTATGTAGTCTGACTTTTTTAGTTAAATAGACTTTTAAAAAAGTCCTAACTCGCTCTATTTAAAAAAAATCTAGTTTGACTTGAGCCTGAATCGACTAGGTCATAGGCCCCTGTATACCAGCCTGGCATATTCCCACTCATTGTGCCAGCCATAAGATCTTTTTTCAATTAAATAGCAAAATAACTTATTAATTTGTAAGGGTTCATTTACTAGACCATAAGGGTAACCCGTTCAATTCGGTGACCCAATTAAATCCAACCCACATTTCATCCGAACTTGTTCAAGTGTGGGTCAAATCCGAAGTAACCCGTTCAAATTCGAAGTGGTTTGGATCGGGTAATAAGATTATAAACCCGCGAACCCAATCGATTTAAAAAATTTATTACTTTTTTGGCTTTGGTGTTAAATTTGTTACATTTTTACTTTTGATAATATAGTTGAAGATATTTATATGTTAAATTCTTAAATTTTGATAATATATTTGAAATGTATCATGTGATTTCAAGTGTTTAAATTTTAAATAGTAGAATTTAGTCTAAATTTTGAATTTTCATGAAATAGAATGTCACTTAACTATATATTTTTTGGGAAATTTTTAAAATATATATTCATCTGTAATGACCTACTGCCCAATCCAACCGCTCACCACCGGGTTGGGTCAATTCGAAGTTGATATAAAAATTACGCGTTTTACACCCAATCCAATTAACTTTGATTGGGTCAGGTGACATGTTTGGCTTAAATTTTCTCGACCCAATTTGTGAACACCCATGTTAATTTGTGTGGCATCTCACAAATTACTCATTCTTTTAGATTGTTACGTTAAATATGATGACATGGACTGATTACTAATGCGACTTCACATGAGACATTTTGAATGAATTTGGAAAAATGACTGGATCGAGGTCCATGGCGGCAACATGGGCCCCTCACATAGTCTCAAAATCTTGCGGTAAAGAAATTTGTTTTTACATCCAGAATCCAGAAATACAAACACACGGCCCAACAAGTCCTACACTTCCACTTTTCATAATTAACAAATATTAAAAAAAAAATACCTATTGTAGCGGCTGGAAAATTTCATACAATAAAGTCGTCATTGACGTTTATTTATCCCAAAAAGGGAAAGGAAAATATCATGAAAATCTTCGATTAACATGGTTAAAGAACCATAGCGGGTTCGGGAGTTGGTTACGCGAGGGAAATGTGTTAGCACCCTCCGCATCCGTTGTACTCAAAGGGAACCATTTACGGGTTTAAGGTTGTCTGTGCGTTTAAATTAAACTGCTCTGATGTTTGGCTAGGTTTCTACTTCGTTTCCATTTAAACAAAAAAAAAAAAATTATTAACGAGCTTGACGGTTGTAGGAGCCCGCTCCTACGTATTCCCAATAGTGCAATGAGAAATTCAAAGCTCACGTAGTTCTGCTAAAAAAAGTTTGTGTGGTTGGTTGATTAGGATGTGAATGGGCTGCCAGTTTTGTGGGTTTTGATCCAATCCAAAACATATAGTCTCAATTTTATGAGGACTAAACATATTTCCAAATGTATAAATGTTTGAGTGAAAATCCATAGTATTTTTAAGTAGTCACTAGTACAAAAAATGCTTTTTAAGTCGGTTAAAAATGACATTTTAAGTCGGTTTCGTACCCGTCCTAATAGTTGATGACATAAGAAGTTTTGATATGTTAAGTCGGTTTTTACCCGACTTAAGAAAACACTTCTTAAGACTGTTTACCATTTGACCGTCTTAACAAACTACTTCTTAAGTCTGGTATTTGGCAACAGGCTGACGTAACAAATTTCTTCTTAAGTCAGCTAAACTTTTAACCGGCTTAACATGTAGCTAATTTAATAAAAAAAAAGTCGCCCTCATTTGTCAGCTCTGGTTCTAACAAACAAAAGTCAATGGTAACAAGAATAAAGTCAATTCTAAAACACAAAATTACACATTACTATCACTCAAAGAATAAAGTCATCTCTAAAACACAAAATTACGCATTACTAATTTACTATCACTCATAAGCCACCGTTTCATATCACTCAAAGAATAAAGTCATCTCTAAAACACAAAATTATGCATTACTATCACTCTTAAGCCACTGTTTCATATAGTGCAACAATCATATTTGTATTCTCAAAACCAAGTAATAAGTCTAACATAAATAAGTCTTACATGAAAATTAGGCTATCACATTAGATATATAACTTCAATACATTTCTTTTTTGCATTTACCACCTACAAATTTCTTTGACAGGTGCGCCTCTTCAAGAGAATCTTCAGCCAACTATCCATTATCAACCTTCAATCACAAATAGATAATAATTAAAAAAACACAACACACTACTATTTTACCCTCTTCGATGGTAGACTATGCTACTAGTTTTGACTTAAATTATCAAACAATGCACATTGTATTTGAATTTTGAACATCCACGTAATATCTAATTATGACTAGTTATCAACAATAAGGAACCATGTTTTAAAACCCCCAACAATAAACAAAAATACAGAGCTAAACCTGGATATCAAAATGAGTAATTGAAAAGAAAAGGAAGTACCTTAACGATTGCAGAAATCCTATGAAACTAGTGATGTTTAGCAGGAGCAGAGTTCTAAATGCCACAACACATCTCCACAAGATCCTTAAAAACATCATTAGCAAGAGCTTCCTTTGATTTAATGTATACAGATCCTACTGTACAGAGGAGACACCTAATCATAATCATATCCATATCATTAACATCTCATAAGTAAGAAGCATGCTAAATAGGAAAACATAAAAACACAAAATTGAGGCAACTTCAAAATTTCAATACTTCAAACCCATCTCATAAAAAACTAGCATGAGTGCTTCAAAACCAAAATAAAATATTTCAAGGCATCACTAACATTAGTTAAACATAGTTCAAATGCATAGTTAATTATACCAATCCAAATGTCAGCAAAAACTCCCGTTGCAATGTAAACAATGCTTAAAGTAAGCTAGCTGCAAAAGAATAAGAGGGAAGTTAGCATAAGTCCACTGGTTCACAAATTGAATGTTTTACAGAGCACTTGAGTCATTTCTCATGATAATGTCTTCTTCTAAAATTTTGATAGGACCCACAGTGCCACCACGCTGCCACAGGAGCAATTGATTCACAATGAGACAGCTAGGCCAAGGACTTGGCTGGTATATTCTAGAAGGGGCATAAAGGGAAATAGTGGCTAGAGTTGGTTATGATTGGTGACGTGGGAATGAGGGCTAGGTACAGCTATTCCTAAATATAAGGAGGTAGGTAGGGAGAGGAAATCTATCTTGGATTCAGTGTACAATCATGATGGCTAGAAAGTGCAGTACTTTCTAGACGGAGCCCTGCTCCGAGTCAGAAATCTAGGAGTAGATCTTATTCCTTTTCTGTAATTGTCCCCTTATTTTCAATATAATAAAGCCCTCTTTATTGAATCCATTACCTTTTTTACTGTTCCATTGCTTTAATATTTTCTGGTACGTAACAAATTGGTCCGACCTGCCGGATTAACGGAGAGAGAGCCAGTGAATGCCTAACAGAAAAGTTACACTTACTGCGTTTTCGAAGATGGATGAGAGAGTTGAAGCTTTAGAAGGTAGCATGGCTGAAGTTCGTTCCACGTTGGTTGAAATGCAAACAACTATACGTGAAGGTCAGGCGAGCTTGATCACGCTGTTAGAGAGGCATCTCGGCAAACAAATATGGACGAACGGAGGTGCGATTCCGGTCATTCCGCTCACGCCGGAGAAGAAGGGAACACCCGGAACGAGTGGTGGTGACGTTAATACGGAGTTTCGTCATGCGGTGAGAAAGGTTGAGCTACCCATGTTCAACGGCGAGGATCCGGCCGGTTGGATCTCGCGCGCTGAAATCTACTTCCGCATACAGGAAACCACACCGGAGGTGAAGGTGAGGTTGGCCCAGATCTGTATGGAAGGGTCGACGATCCACTTCTTCAATGCGTTGTTGAACGAAGTTGAGGATCTGACATGGGAGCAGCTGAAAGAATCACTGTTGGAGAGGTACGGCGGTCATGGAGAAGGTGATGTGTATGAACAATTGACCGACTTGAAGCAGAGAGGAACGGTGGATGAATACATAACAGAGTTTGAGTATTTGATTGCTCAAATACCTAAATTGCCGGAAAAGCAATTTCTGAGCTATTTCATACATGGCCTCAAACCGGAGATTAAAGGGAAGGTTCGGAGCTTAGCGGCGTTGGGAGAGATGAGTCGTGCTAAGCTTCTCAACGTTACTAGAGCTGTAGAAAGGGAGACGAAGGGTAGTGGGTCATTTTCATACCGTGGGCCTAAATCTAATACTGGATCATTCCGGCCCAACTCAAACGGGTCGGGTAAAAGTGGTTCTGACTGGGTCATGGTGAAGAAGCGTGAGGAAGATGTAAAAGGGGGTGCAAGGAGCAATGGGGTTGGGCCTAGAGGGGAAAGGCCGGCCCAAGCTGACAGAAGGTCTGGTGGGCCACGTGATAGAGGCTTCACACGCCTTTCTTACCAGGAATTAATGGACTGTAAGGAGAAGGGACTTTGTTTCAAATGCAAAGGTCCGTTCCACCCAATGCATCAGTGCCCAGAACGACAGCTCAGAGTTATGGTCTATGACGGAGATTGCGAAGACGAGGAGCAGGCCAAGTTGTTGGCCGTGGAGGTTGAAGAGTCCGATTCGGAGGAAGGGGGAGAATTGTGTGTGTTAGATCTACACCATTTGGCTTTTGAATATCACAAAACGGTGAAGTTTCAAGGTCAAATTCGTGGAGTTCCGGTGTTAATTTTGGTAGATAGTGGAGCTTCGCACAATTTCGTGTCCCAGAAATTAGTGCAAATGATGGGGTGGCCAGTGGAAGAGACACCGACGATGAGTATCAAACTTGGTGATGGGTTCCGAGCTCAATCACAAGGAGCAGTTAAAGGGTTGGAAATTGGCATCAATGATTTCACTTTAACACCGATAATGCACCTGTTTGAATTAGGAGGAGTTGATGTAGTATTGGGGATGAAATGGTTGAAAACTTTGGGCGATATGATTGTTAATTGGCGGCAACAAACGATGAGTTTTTGGAGTGATAAGAAATGGGTGACTTTGAGGGGAATTGATGGAGGAGGGACTGATTTAGTAGCATTACAATGTATCCTGAGCAAGCCACAGTTTGGGAGATCCATGGAGATATGGGGAATGGAGCAAAAGAGAACGGTGGATGGAGCCAACTTATCCTTTAAACAAAAGGAGGAGTTGGAGGAGTTGTTACAGAAATACGCCCAAGTTTTCCAAGAGCCATCAGGTTTACCTCCCAAAAGGAACAAAGAGCACGCCATCAGTTTGGTGGAGAATCATGGAGCAGTCAATGTCCGGCCCTACAGGTATCCGCATCACCACAAAAATGAGATTGAGAAACAAGTACAGGAGTTGTTAGCAGCAGGGGTGATTAGACATAGCACCAGCTCATTTTCTAGCCCCGTAATCCTGGTTAAGAAGAAGGATAGGACATGGAGGATGTGTATAGACTATCGGGCTCTCAACAAAGTCACCGTACCCGATAAGTTCCCTATACCCGTGATTGAAGAGCTACTTGACGAGTTGCACGGAGCTGATTTTTTCTCAAAATTGGACCTCAAATCCGGTTACCACCAAGTTAGAGTGAAGGAAGAAGACATTGGTAAGACAGCCTTTAGGACTCATGAAGGGCATTATGAGTTCCTTGTGATGCCGTTTGGACTCATGAATGCACCCTCCACGTTTCAAAGTCTCATGAACGATGTTTTTAGACACTTGTTAAGAAAATGTGTCTTGGTGTTTTTTGATGACATATTGATTTATAGCAAAGGATGGCAATCTCACATGAGGCATTTGGAAGAAGCCTTGCAAATTTTAGCTCAAAACACTCTTGTAGCTAATAGAAAGAAGTGCTCTTTTGGTCAATCCATGGTTGAGTACTTGGGTCATTTAATTACGGGGGACGGAGTGGCTGTGGACACAAGTAAAGTCAAGAGTGTTATGGCATGGCATACCCCAAAGAATGTTAAGGGAGTAAGGGGTTTTGGGGCTTAACCGGCTACTATAGGAAGTTCATACGAGATTATGGCAAAATTGCCAAACCACTTACTGAATTGACCAAGAAGGATGGTTTCAAGTGGAATGAAGGGGCACAGGCTGCATTCGAGACATTGAAACAGAAGTTGACTACAGCCCTTGTGTTAGCACTACCAGATTTTACAAAACAGTTTATGATTGAATGTGATGCGTCGGGAGGAGGATTGGGTGCTATATTGATGCAAGAGAAGAGGCCCATTGCCTATTTTAGCAAGGCATTAGGGGCTAGAAACTTGACAAAATCTGCCTATGAGAAGGAATTGATGGCTATGGTGTTAGCTATACAACATTGGAGGCCATACTTATTGGGAAGAAAATTCATTGTCTCAACGGACCAAAAGAGCTTGAAACAGCTGATGCAGCAGCGAATCGTGACCATGGAACAACAGAATTGGGCTGCAAAATTGTTAGGATACGATTTTGACATCGTCTACAAACAAGGCAAACTCAACAAGGGTGCTGATGCTTTGTCCAGAATGTATGAGGGGGCAGAACTGGCGCCAATCACATCTTATGCTTGGTGGAATCAAGAGCAGCAGATCAAGCAAGAAATTAGTAATGATGAGAAGCTCCAAGAGGTAATTGCAGCCCTGCAACGTGATCCAAATGCTAAACCGGGGTACGTATACAAGCATGGTGTGTTGTTTTATGAGGGCAGGCTAGTTGTATCCAAACAATCATCACTGATTCCTATTCTTTTAAAGGAATTTCATGAAACTCCTCAAGCAGGTCACTCCGGTTTCTACAAGACTTACAGAAGATTGGCAGCTAATGTTTACTGGATAGGAATGAAAAGTACGGTGCAAGAATTCGTTAGAAACTGTGATACTTGTCAACGACAGAAGTATCTTGCTGCATCTCCCGGAGGTTTATTATAACCTCTTCCCATTCCCGAACAAATATGGGAGGACATATCTATGGATTTTATCACGGGTTTACCAAAATCGAAAGGTTTTGAAGCGATTTTAGTGGTGGTAGACCGGTTATCTAAGTACTCACATTTCATTCCTCTCAAGCACCCTTATACTTCGAGGAGTATTGCTGAAGTATTCTGTAAAGAAGTGGTGAGATTGCATGGAATTCCACTGTCAATTGTTAGTGACCGAGACCCCGTGTTTATGAGCAGTTTTTGGAAGGAATTATTCCGTATGCAGGGCACTCAATTGAAAATGTCATCAGCATATCACCCGGAGTCGGATGGACAGACAGAAGTGGTTAATAGGTGCCTTGAGACCTATTTGCGTTGTTTTGTGGCGGATCAACCTAAAACATGGGTGAGTTGGGTCCATTGGGCAGAATTTTGGTTCAATACCAATTATCATGCTGCTACGGAGAGAACCCCGTTTGAAATAGTCTATGGCAGGCCACCTCCTTTAATCACAAGATGGTTGCAGGGTGAAACTAGAGTGGAGGCAGTTCAGCGTGACTTGGCTGATCGCGATGAGGCTCTAAGACAATTGAAGAGTCAATTACTTAGAGCACAAGAGCGCATGAAGGAGCAGGCAGACAAATGGAGGACAGAGAGGAGTTTTGTAGTGGGCGAATGGGTGTTTGTTAAACTCAGAGCACATAGGCGGAAATCAGTGGTGACAAGAATCAGTGCTAAGCTGTCAGCAAGATATTATGGCCCGTATCCTATCCTAGAACGAATTGGTGCCGTGGCATACAAATTGAAGCTACCTGTGGGATCTAGGATCCACCCCGTATTCCATGTCTCGCTTTTGAAGAAAGCAGTGGGTGAGTATCACGCTGATGAAGAGTTGCCGGATTTGTTGGCTGATGATCAGGTTGAAACCTATGAACCTGAGGCGGTGCTAGCCACAAGAAAAATCAAACAGCAGGCAGAGGAAGTTAATCAGGTCCTGGTACAATGGAAGGGCAAGTCCGTAGAGGAGGCCACATGGGAAGATGTGATCATGATGAGGAGCCAATTTCCCAATTTCAACCTTGAGGACAAGGTTTTAGTTGATGAAGAGGGCATTGATAGGACCCACAGTGCCACCACGCTGCCACAGGAGCAATTGATTCACAATGAGACAGCTAGGCCAAGGACTTGGCTGGTATATTCTAGAAGGGGCAGAAAGGGAAATAGTGGCTAGAGTTGGTTAAGATTGGTGACGTGGGAATGAGGGCTAGGTACAGCTATTCCTAAATATAAGGAGGTAGGTAGGGAGAGGAAATCTATCTTGGATTCAGTGTACAATCATGATGGCTAGAAAGTGCAGTACTTTCTAGACGGAGCCCTGCTCCGAGTCAGAAATCTAGGAGTAGATCTTATTCCTTTTCTGTAATTGTCCCCTTATTTTCAATATAATAAAGCCCTCTTTATTGAATCCATTACCTTTTTTACTGTTCCATTGCTTTAATATTTTCTGGTACGTAACAAATTTCAAATGTTATATCAAAAGTAGACCACTAAAGAATCATATTGAAATACAATGTAATAATCCTATATATATAGTTAACACAATTGTATGAAGCTTCCATGCTAATCTCTCACAAAAACTAGCTAAATGTAGTAATTAAATAGCTTATAAGAAGTTCAATGGCAAGTAGCTCCTATAATCATTTGATTATCTCTCACAAAAACTAGCTAAATGTAGTAATTAAATAGCTTATCGGAATATTGTAAAAAAAAAATAGCTTATCAGAATGAATGACTAATAAAATGCTTTCTGAGATGAATGACTAAAAGGAGTTCCACCACAAAGACTTTGAGCTATTATCAATCTTCAGCTTTATCTTTCATACTGTTTTCTTCTTCACTCCTTTCTCAACTACTTAAAAATGTGATACAACTTACAAGTAAACAAATAAGTCAATTAGAAAAACTGATATTAAAAAATTAATAGTAAGATGAGTAAAAGTACGGTGAAAGAAAAGGGGTTGGATTTGTGGAACTATCTAGTTGGAAGGCGGCAATGTTAATGTCATCGCCGTTGAGTCACGTGTGTCCGATAACATGTGCATCATCATCCCTTCTAAATGTGTTAAACCAGACACAAATTCAAATAAAAATAAAACATAACTTCATAAATAATAAATAAATAATATCAAACTATGATCAACATCAAACTGAATGATCTTATCCAAAATGGAACATAAAGTAGCTTTCGATGCATGTCTGAAAACTTTTAAACCTTCCAGCTACTTCAAAAAGCCTTGTTTCTATTTTTATGTGTGGATTTATTTTATTTAGCTACTTTTTTTTTTCTTCCTATATTTATACTTTATATCTTTAGATGTAAAAATTACATTTAAGGGCAGAATCCTTGAAATATTATTAAACCTGATGAGGACAGATTAGATTTTCTACTAGTAATTTTTTTTTAATACAGTAGTAAATAGAAGCTAACAAAAAGGACCCTATGACAACCAAAATTAAAGTCAAGAATTAATTTGTAATGTTAAGACTATGTACAATGGTGATGTTTAAATCCCAAAGGAAGAGTTGAGTTGTTACAATGGTAAGGTTTAAATTTGGAGTTGAAATAGGTGGAGGAGAGAGGAGATGAATTTTTTCAAGCAGTTGAAAGCAAAAAAAAAGTGGGAAACAGTGTGACACGTGATGCGATTTGATTTGGTTTTTTTTTTTTGACAATAGATTTGATTTGTTATTTTCTGTTTTTTTTTATTTAAATGCATATATATATATATCTGTCATATTTTGATTGAGTGTGTAGATTTTTATTTTTCATAATCTTTTTAGGGCAATTATTTGATAGCATATATTTTTTAATATTTTCTTTTTAAGACCAAAATTCATAATTTTTAAAAATCTATAAATAACAATATGGTTTGATATACTTTCAACATAAAAAAAACTCATTTTTACAGTTCATTCTCATTTGTAGAGACTAAAAATATTCATTATTTCAAAAAATATAAATAATATTGATTATTATACAAAATTAAATGATATAAATAAAGAATAAAAAATGTGGTGTATATGAAAGTGAGTTGTAAGAGTGAGTATATGATTATTATACAATATTGTTATGTGAAAGAGAGAGAAAATGACGTCGAGTATTGAGAAATGAAAAAGTTGGAGTTTGAATCCAAAACTATTGTACATAGCCTAATAGTTAAGGAATCAATATATAATATCAATAAATAAGTTTTGAGACTAACTCTCCAATTTAGCCTAAAAATTCAAATTCTTTTTTTTTTTTGGTAAGTAGCCTAGTGACTTGAAATTTCACCCTCAAGGTGGATAAGTGGGATGAGTGGAGTTCGAACCCCGACCCCCTGTATATATAATGTAATGTCCGCAATTGAGCTAAGTTCAGGAGACGAAATTCTTTAAATTTACACCCACTTTTGTTTGGTCTATTATTTTGGTTTTGGTCAAAATTTCCTAAAATAAAAGTAAAATAATATTAGTAAAAAAAAAAGAAAAATAATATTTTTCCATAAAAAAAAAAGTAAATTAATTTTTCGGTCAATATCTCCCTCCAAATTCACCAATATAAGTATAAAAAAAAAAATAATTAAAGAAAAAGATAAAAGAAGCAAAGTACTACACATCAACTAGTTCAATTCAACTAGTTCAACTAAAAAACAAACAGCATATTCGCATCGCATTATATACGAGACGAGAGAGAAGGAGAGTCCACGAAATCAAGTGGGACACATTCACCCAATCATACATCGCCACGTTTCACAAAACAACCAAAACAAGATAACCATCAAACCAAACCAAACATGTTTTAAGCGGCGACGCGAACCCTTTCCCACAAAAACAATTTCCTCAAAAACAACAAAAGTTTCTTCCCCGCAACCTTCCCTGGTAACCCCTCGTTCTATCTCTCTCTTCAATTTTTTAATTGCCCTTTTATTAAAGTTTTGATTTTTAATCGAATCATATAGGTTTGTTTCTTTAATTTCAATTGGGTTTGTTTCAATTTTCTGTTTCCTTTATTTTGTTTGTGGTTGCTTTCCGATCTATGATTCGGTTTTTTGGATTTTGCTTCTAGATTCGATCTTGTTATATCATGTATTCAACTTAGATTATCGTTTTATTATTCCTTTATTGTCAAATAGATTTTTAAACTGTTTTATTAAGAATTATAAGAACTTGAATAAATCTTTTTTTTAATGTTTTATGTATCTAGACCATACTATGAACCAGATACATCAAACATTCTATGAATCTAGAAAGCAAACTTTTTCTTATAATAAGGATCGGAGGTAGTAATTATTATGCATGTGATTGGTGGTTTCGTGATTAAATCTCTTTGATTGGATAAACAACCATTTTGGTTCCTGAATGTGTGAGACGTTTTTACTATAGTCCTTGAACGAATGTATCAAAATTGCACAAACATCTACAAGTGTCTTTTTTATTAGTCATTTTGGTCATCAAATCTGTTTTTAGGTAGTCAGTTAAACCCTTGAATGTGTTTTTCGTTGGTCAATTTAGTCCACAAGACTACTAACAAAAAGGCACTAGGGATGTGTTTGTAATTTTTGATATATTTAGGACTATAGTGAAAACTCACACATTCAGGGACCAAAATGGTTGTTTGCTCCTCGTTGATTGTTTTTTTCTTTTTGTTGTGAGCTATTGAGTGTTTGTGATGTTTTATTTATGACAGTGCTATTATGGTATTTTATATATGATGGTGATTAGATTGTGTTTGAGTTGAATTCTTTTGTTTTGTGTTTTCATTTTGTTTCCTTTTTATTAATCGTGAGTTGAAACGCAGATTGTCAATTTGGATCTTCATGAGTTCAACAACCACTGGAGCATACTTGGTTTCCTGTAATTCGGGAAACAAGAACAACAGTCTCTTCTGCTGGATTTTGATCTGCTTGCTGCCAAAATTCTTGGGAACTGCATTTGCCTACATCAACTTTCTTCTCATTCACGCTATTGATAGGAGTCCATCAGCAGTGAGGGTGCTGGAGAACTTCGGTCCAATTAACCCATAGTTTTTTAGTAGTTTGGTCATCAGCATCGTTAGAGATTAGATCCTTTGTTTCATTGAGTGGTGGAGATTAAATTTTTTGTTTCGTTGAGTGGCCAAAAATGGTTTCATCTCAGTTTTCCGGTTCGACTATGGCTGGCATGTTTAAACCATTACTCTTTCCTGCAAATGATCCTGGTACTGCAACCACAGATCACGTTGAGCTAGATTTTTCTGATGTCTTCGGTCCACTTACAGTAGAAGTCAATGATGAATCGATTGATGAATCAAGCGAGCTGGTTTATGATGACCCAGAAGTCATTTACACACGCTCACATTCTCTTGTTGGCCCTTCTAGTTGTATCAGTCAATCACTTAAACTCGGTAAGCTCACCATACACGAGTCTGACTCTGCCGAATCATTGGAACTAGTGGAGCCCGTCACTGAAGAGACCATTGAAGACATCAAAGAGTCTAACACTGACAATGTTATCATCGAGGAATCTTTGAATGATGAAGATGGGAACCTCATGGAGATCCAAAGAGTTAGCATTGAAGATTTTGAGGTTTTGAAGGTTGTGGGGCAAGGAGCATTTGCAAAAGTGTATCAGGTGAGGAAAAAGGGCACTTCAGAAATATATGCTATGAAGGTTATGCGGAAGGATAAGATTATGGAGAAGAACCATGCTGAATACATGAAAGCTGAGAGGGAGATTTTGACAAAGATAGAGCACCCCTTTGTTGTACAACTTAGATACTCTTTTCAGGTACTTGTTTTCAAATTCGTAAATAGGTTTTGTAGCATCTTTCATCTTTTGTTGATTGTTCATGATTTTCAAAACACATTTATGTCATTGTATGTAATTTTAAAACTATATGTGACATGTTCTATTCTGTATATGTTGTTTCAGACAAAATACAGATTGTATCTTGTGCTCGATTTCGTTAATGGGGGTCATCTCTTCTTTCAGCTTTATCACCAGGGGCTTTTCAGGTAAGTTTAGCTTTGAGTTCTTTTGTGTCTTATGTTTCAGTTTTCAAGTTTGCAGCGTTAATGTATGGTTCTATTCTTCATCTTTGAATATTCAGAGAGGATCTAGCACGCATATACGCCGCCGAGATTGTTTCTGCAGTTTCCCATCTCCACTCAAAAGGAATAATGCACAGGGATCTAAAACCTGAAAATATCCTAATGGATGCTGATGGCCATGTACGCTTCTGTTCTCCCTCATTCATGTTTTTCATACTGACTTTTAACTCTGCGCTTTACATGTCATAACTGACGTGAGATTTGTTTTGTTTATCTACTAGGTTATGTTGACTGATTTTGGCTTAGCAAAACAATTTGAAGAAAGTACAAGATCTAATTCTATGTGTGGTACATTAGAGTACATGGCACCTGAAATTATTCTTGGCAAGGGCCATGATAAGGCTGCCGATTGGTGGAGTGTAGGCATCTTATTGTTTGAGATGCTTACCGGAAAGGTTTGTATTTTGTTTCTTGTAAATTTGTATTGGATCTTCATAGTTGTATCTTGTTTCCTTTTAAAGTTGCTAAATGATTGTTTTTGTTGTTTCACCTCCCCTGCAGCCGCCCTTCTGTGGTGGGAACCGTGAGAAGATTCAGCAGAAGATAGTGAAAGATAAGATTAAGCTGCCAGGATATTTGTCAAGCGAAGCGCATGCACTGTTGAAAGGGGTAATCTCTAGTCCACAGAATATATATATTTTCTTCAATTATCTTAGATCAAATCCACCATCATCTGAAAATTATATTATTTGCAACATAGTAAGCTTTGCATAGCTTTTTTGTCTTAATTTAACTGTTTATTTAGGCATACATAGGAGAAATTTTGATTCATTAAAAAAAAATACATAGGAGAAATTCAATTTTGCAACATTGAATCGTCTCCGTATAATTAGAGTTTCATTTGAGCTTGACAACTAGTCTACGCGACACAGTTTTTCTAAGTTTTTATTTATCACATGCAAAGACTAAGGGGGACTTCTGGATATACAATTTAATTAAGCGCTTAATCAACAAATGCGTTTTGTGGGATGTTTCGATATACAATATAATTAAGTGCTTATTCAACAAACACGCATAACTTATAGATATATCATAGGTTATTTTCATTAACTCTTCTATACACTTATGTAAGTGCTTATGTTAGATAAACTCAAATGAGTTCTTCCAAATGCTCCCTAATGTGATATTTCTTGAAATGCTGTAGAATCTCTTATCATATTGATACTTTGCTTCTGTGTTACAGCTGCTACAGAAGGAGGCATCGAAGCGTTTAGGTTGTGGAGCTAAAGGGATTGAGGAAATTAAAGGGCACAAGTGGTTCAAACCAATCAATTGGAAGAAGTTGGATGCACGCGAAATTGAACCAAGCTTTCGGCCAGACGTAGCTGGGACGCACTGTGTTGCCAACTTTGAGAAGCGTTGGACTGATATGCCTCTTGTTGATTCACCAGCTGCAAGCCCAAATGGTGGAAACCCCTTCAAGGACTTCTCTTATGTGAGACCTGCAGCTTCTTTTCTTCAAAACAATAGCCCTGCTTGCTAATTTCATACCTTGCATTGGCATTGGCTTAAGATTAAGTTATCGACGCTCTTTTCCGTTCTTATAATGATTTGCTAGTTACTTGTATTTGGATGAGTGAACAGTGATACACTGTCACATGAATTACCATTAAGAAACATTTTCGTCCTTTTCTTTTATTTGGTTGAGCTGACTTTGCAGCATGTGCCTTGCGGCTCTACATTTGTTGAGCTGACATTGCTAGAACCTTGTCATTTAGAGAAAATAAGTTGTTAAACATCTTAATCTTAATTTACAACATTAAGTAGGCTGGTAAATGATGCTTCAATAGATGATTATGATTACATTTGAATTTCAATTTATGTCATGCTGTCTCTGATGCTGTTATTATCTATTGTTAGCATGGCAATGTTTTAGTTTTTTTTTACGGTAAAATAAGGCGAGTTCAACATTTTTTTGTCCCTGGTGAAAGATACTACTATACTTTGTAATCTGTTGAAAATATGATAGGTTCTAAGGGAAACCATTTATAGGCGTGTGGACCAACGCTTCAAAATCATATGAAGCTCTATCGATGACTTTTGGTACATGCCGAAAGTAAAAACTCACGGTTCTCCTTGTGGTAATGAGTGAGATGATGATTTGATTAATAACTGTTTGAGAAAATAAGGGAAAATGAATAAGTGGTTCAAAACTTGGCTAATTTATTTTGCTTTTTTTTTGCCTAATCAAACAATTGTATCATGTTAATGACTTGGATTTGTACTTCCAAGAGGTTACACTACACCCGTTGTAGAAGCCACACAAATATATATCATACATGAGCAACATAAATGTTCTGTAGAAAAATAAAAATAAAAATAAAAATAAAAATGCTGCACTTTTCAATAAACATTTTATATTTCATTTCTTAATGAGTGTTCTAAAAATATTCGTTTTAATTTTTATCATGAACAATTTGATTATTTGGATTTCTTGGATGAGGTTTCAAGTAATTTTGAACCAAGAAAATATATAGAAAATGGTGGATAAAGTAATGAGAAACAAATGGCCTATAGAGCAACATATGCTGACTTTAATTTTTTTTATTTATTTATTCATTTATTTATCTCAAACTCAAAGTTTCAAGTACATGAAAAACAAGCTGAGAGACACAAACAACATTGTCTTTTGTCTTAAAACAACAGTTCCATGGCTTCCCTACTCTCTACAACAACTAAAACTACATTTCAACACACTCATAATAATAAAATCTGCTTCTCTCCTCTAAAATTCTCCACACCATTTAACAATTCTTTCTTAACAAACCATTTCAACAACACTCATTCTATAAGGTGCAGTGCATTTTTTGATATCATTCCAAAAGACATATTATTGAACAGCACTTTTTATTTGGATAAGTTTCAGAATGTGAGTGAGAACTTAACAGACATGCAAAGGTTGGAGATTTTGGTCTTTTTTGGGTTATCATGGTTATACTTAACTGCAAGACCAGGTGTTCTTTTTGGTGCTATTGATGCATACCTTTTGGCTCCAATGCAATTGGTTTTGGATAGTTTATCTGGAAGGAGAAACATGAAGAGAAGTGATTTCTTGATTGGAGGTAAGATAGGAGAAGGGTCATTTGGTGTTGTTTATTCTGCTGTTTTGGTAACAAAGATTAAAGAGAATGGAAGAGGCAAGTTAGATGCCAAATCTAAGGATAAAGTCATTCTTAAAAAGGTATAATTCGAGATTTAATGTTCAATTATTCACTTTATATGAACTAAATTGATACTATTTGGCGAACTTGTTTCTGTACTTGAATCTGATGCAGGTAAAGGTTGGAATTGAAGGGGCTAAAGAATTTGGTGATTTTGAAGAATGGTTTAATTACAGACTCTCTAGAGCAGCTCCTGAAACATGTGCCAAGTTCCTCGGAAGTTTTGTAGCCGATAAAAGCAATTCACAATTCACAAAAGGTGGAAAATGGCTTGTTTGGAAATTTGAGGTGCTCTTCCTAATATGATTGAATGTGTCGAAAACTTATTTACACAGTCAAATTCTTTATTTGAATGAATTGCATAAATGAATAAATGCATGCACATTACCAACTATTTATTTATACACTAATTGCAGGGTTGTCCATATATCACAGGGAGACAGTACTCTTGCGGATTACATGACAGATAAAAACTTCCCTTCAAACTTAGAATCTGTCATGTTTGGAAGAGTCTTGCAAGGTGTAGATTCTTCTAAAAGAAATGCATTGATCATCAAGCAAATAATGCGTCAAATCATTACATCTCTTAAGAAAATTCATGACACTGGCATTGTTCATAGGGATGTAAAGCCTTCTAACTTGGTTGTTACAAGAAAAGGGAAGATCAAACTTATTGATTTTGGTGCAGCAACAGACCTTAGAATTGGAAAGAATTTTGTTCCTAATTATACTCCTTTGGATCCTGATTACTGTCCCCCTGAACTATATGTGCTACCACAAGAAACACAAAGTCTTCCTCCAGAGCCAATTGCAGCTCTACTTTCACCAATCCTGTGGCAGGTTTTATTTCTGTTATCTTGTTTATCTAGGTCATGTTTGGATAATTAACCTTATTAAGCACTTATAACATAAGCGTATTTCATAGAAATGATAATGTATACAGTACAAGCTATATGGAAATATGTTGAAAATAGCTTATGAACATGTTATAGGTTGTTATTAGTTAAATAAGTATATAGGCCAAGATATTGATAGAATCACACATGATTTTTAAGCAGACATTAAGCACTATTTTGGCTAATATTCCTTAATTTGAAATATGTTTAGAAGGATTTATATTCTTCTTTTTCCTATTGTGTTTGCTTCTGCTAGAATTTTCAGATTGTGGTATCATTTACTAATTAGGTCCAGTTTGAATAGGCTTCTAGCATATGAAAATTTCATTATCAAAATAAGTTTATGTTTCTTCACTCGGAAAAATACTTTAAGCTTTTAGATGTTTATAGAGAAGGCCTGCTTTAATTGATTTATTTGAGCTTATCTACTGTCATAAGCATTTGTGGTACTGTTTGGGAGAGCTTATGGAAACAACTTATCACATGTCCATAAGCTTTTTTCAACTTATTTCCATAAGCTCTACTAGATTGCTTATGAAAAACAATTTATAGCCTACATGAAAACAGTTTGCCTATATTTTATACAAAGGCACTTTTACTATAAATGCTTAATTAAGTTGTTTATCCTAATATATAGCTTCTGGAAAACTGAACTATTAAAACCAAATTTCAACTTATACAAAAACCTGTTGTTAAAAAAGGGAATTAGTTATTGCAAGATTCTTTTGATTTCTCTTTTTTTCATAAGCACTTCCTGAGAATTTTATTAAACCGACTCTTAAGTTACTAAAATGAAGCTCTTGTGATTACTGTTGCAGTTTAACAGTCCTGATCTCTTTGATATGTATTCTGCTGGGATTGTACTCTTGCAAATGGCAATACCAACTTTAAGGTCTCAAGCTGCTTTAAAGAATTTCAATTTGGAAATGAGGACATGTGGATACGATATATACAAATGGAGAGACTCTACTCGAATGAAGTCCAACTCCCAAATACTGGACAGTGATTCTGGCAGAGGATGGGACTTAGCATCAAAGCTTATCTCCAAGAGAAGTTCCGAAAGAACACGGCGTTTATCTGCTGCTTCTGCTTTAAGGCATCCTTATTTTCTTCTAGGTGGTGATCAGGCAGCTGCAGTTCTTTCAAAATTCAGCTTTAGCACAAAGTGAAACTGTTTGAGAGAGAGCTTATGGAAACATCTTATGACATGTCTATAAATTGTTTTCAGCTTATTTCCATAACCTCTCAAAGATAGCTTATGATAACAGTTTATAGCTAATACAACAACTATTGACTTTATTTTATCTTTTGTTATAGAAATAACTTATACATAAACACTTATAACTCTGCTTATGCATATAATCCTTAATTGCATTTGGAAGAACACTAGGAGTTAGTTGAACAAACCAAGCCTATAAGATTGAAGAGATACAATTCTTGAAGTTGAAGGAGACTTCGAGAAAACAATAGCATAACCATCATCCAATACATCTGTATCTTCAGGAATCATCTGCCACAAAAGGCTTCCAGCTCCGCTCCCTCCTTTCTTTGTCGAGTTTAGGATTGAACTGTACACAGTACTTATCACTGTGTCTCTATACGTTGAATTGTAGCCAGGATTCTTCGAAGATACGCCAAACTCAGTAAAAACAACTGGCATTCCAAGATACTTTTCGGCATCCTCTATGTGTGCCTCCATCCATGATATTATAAATGGGATGCGTTTATCAGCAATTTGCGGTGAAATCCTTTAAACAAGATTATTGACCGAGTTAGAAACTTTTTACTATTTATCACAAGAGCTAGAAAATAGTAGAAAAACTTAACATACTTACCAAGAGTCAGCATATATGTGAACAGAAGCAAAGTCCACACCAAGAACTTGGTGGTTCCTGATGAAATCAGTTCCAGCCTGTTTAGATGTATTTGGATTGAACTCAAGTCTCTGAGGTGTTGAGGGGCCATAAAATCCTTCTAATCCAATCTCAACCAAATGTTTTGGATCAATTTTCTTCACATGAAATACCATTTCTTGTATCCAATCCTGTAAGGTATCACCTGTGGGATCTGAGTAGCATCTAGGCTCATTCATCAATTCCCATGCAAAAATTGTAGGATCATCCTTATAAGTGATATTTGTGAATGTGTTAACTCTACTGAGCACAGTCTACACAGTGAAATTCAACTTAGTATTGAAGAATAATATTAATAATGAGATTTGAATATACTTTTTGTTCTTGCATTTTTATAAAGGGACTTGCCTTAACATAGGCTTTATAGTAACTTCTAAGGATTGGATGTGAGAAGAAGTCATCATCAGATGTTAAGTTTAGGCCAGCATCTTTGCCCCATTTCACATATTGTGCTTTGCCACCATAGTCCTCCCAATTGTTTGCCAATGATAATATCAACCTGATTTTGTTTTTCTTTGCTTCACTTACCACAAAGTCCAAGGCCTGTCACTCAAATCAAATTATTGAAATTTACATTATAAATGCTTATTAGCCGCACTAATAACTAGGCCGCGGTCTTGACTATTTAGAGATCTAATAAAAAAATGCAAAAAATATAAAGAAAATAATTCTCTATTTAATTTAAAAAATGATAATGGATGGATTGGATGGATTTTATCTCTAAATGGATGGATTGGATTGGATTCTTTGATTGAATTTTAATGGATTGTTAATGGATTAATGGATTACTTTGATCCATCCATTAACAATTCAATCCAAATCCATCTGATCCATCCATTTTGACACACCTAATTATAACCGTTATATCATTATAAACATTTGACCTTTATTCGTGACTACTTTTAAAATCATTTATAAAACTTGTTATACCGACAGTTATACGGCTAAATTAAGGAGTATACCTTGAAGATGTCTTCATCATAAACTGAAGGGGATTTCTGTAGGGCTCTCCATTGACCATCATTGAAAGCCCAAGTCCTACAAACTGTCATACCTAATGAGGAAGCTTGTTTGAAGACCTCAGTGACTTTTCCTTTGGTGGAGTCATCTGCAGCAAAAACCATCAACCAGAATGTGTTGAATCCATTTATATAGAAAGGTTGATTATTCACCACAAATTGGTTTCCTTTCTTCCCCACCATTTGCCATTCATCCTCTTTCATCTTTGACATTGTTTCACTACTTAACACCATTACAAACACCAAATATGTAGTGTCAATGTAAATATAACAAACATATGATCGGCCACAAGATCGATCATATCTAAGGGACATCGAAAGAGCTTTAAGCGGAATTCAATAGTTTAAACTCAAAAACTTTAACATAACTGCTAACTAATATTTGTCTATAAAAAAAATAAAAATCAACTAGACTAGAATGAGCAGAGGACAATTTTTATAAAAAAAATTTGTTAAAAAAAATAACATAAACCGAAGTTCGATTTAAAAAATATTAAAAATTCATATACTATAAACAAAATTTTAGTGAAATAGGTAGAAGGTGCATGATCATAAACAAAATTTTAGTGAAATAGGTAGAAGGTGCATGATCATACTCATAATTTGTCATAGATTTTTGTACATGATATTGGAGTTCATTAAGTGCCTCCTCATCCACCATACTCTTACTAAAAGCACTGGAACTTGGTTGTTTTGTGAGAATAAAAAGAAGGAATAAAAAGAGAAGGAATAAAAAAAGCATATGTGTTCCAAATTTCTCCATTGAAATTGATTAATTACTTAGCTACAATGCCCATGTTCTATTGAGCCATGTTTAGCTACAATGCCCATGTTCTATTGAGCCATGTTATATAGTGGTGGTGTACAAGCGGTTTAGAAGAAAAAAATTAAACGACCAGCCAATCAAATAAAAAATTTACCGTTTAGTTTGGTTCGGATTAAAAACCGAATTTGAACTTGAAGAAAATTGAATTAGTTTGTTTGGTTTTCGGTTTTTAATTTTAAAAAATGATCCGAATCGAACCTCTTATGAATAATATTTTTATAAGTTTCAATCCTCCACAACTGCGATCAGGAGGGGACTGAAACCACTTGATGCGATATCCGAATCAGATTAAACTAGTAGTGAAAGCCAAAATAAAAAAGCGATGGATAGAAGTAAAGTTGCAAAAACTTCACCCTTATTTCTTATTAAGTCTCTTTCAAGTTGAATTTGGATTTGATGCAATATACTATTATTTGTCTAGATTATTTGATTTAAAATTAGCGTCTGTGATTGATTATAATTAATTTTGTGTTTATATAATCTTAATCGTCTGATTTCAAAATCAATAGTTGAGATTAAAAACATCGTGCAACTGTATGAAATGCCTGCAACAGACAATCTGCATCTCTTTCAAGTGGGTTCTATAATTTAGACTTTGTAGAGAGAGACTTTTGTATGATACATGAAAATGAAACTATTGATTTTTTAAAACTAAAAATAAGAATAAATATGCAAATGTGACAGCACCCAAGTTAATATCATAAGACCGTTTAATGTCTACAAATGTGACAAAACAAATAATTAATATGATAAAATTCAAATGTCCAGAATAGATTTGCCTCGAGAATGTGACAAAGTTATTGAATTTGCACTTGATTTGCATCGAAACAAATTTGCAAATATGAACAAAACAAATACTATATTAAGACGAAAAATCAAAATAAACGCTACACTAATATGGGAAATCAAAACAAACAACTACTCACTAGGACGAGAGTAAAATAATACCAAAAAAAATATGAATAACAAAACTCAAAAGAAATATAAAAGTACGTAAAAATCACTTATTTAAACAAAAAAAAAAAATTAGAATTTTTGTTTAAAAAATAATGGAATTTTTTAATTTTTTTTTATCAAGTGGCTTTGGTGATATAATTTGACTTCTAAAGTGAAGCAGTGAGAATATCAGAGTTTGAATTCCCTTACATTTTAGAAGCAATGCCCCTTGCATTAATGTTCAGTGGCCGGCTGGTAACCAACCCTTGAATTAAAAATCATCTCCTAATCACTAAACGTAATCTTAATCCGGCCTTACCTAACATAAAGTCCTAATGATCAATTCTAGTTATAACATCTGCATGACATATATGTTGGATTATTTTTTAATGAATTAAATTCTGAGTTGACATTAATAATTATTTATAAATCTATAACAATATATAAAAAGGAATTGTGTTTTTGGGATGATTTTTTTATTATTCCAATTTTATCCTTTAAAAACCGCCACTGTTAAAAAAATAATATTATATTATAGTAACAAACTTTCTTCAAATAACTTACACTGACTTTTGCAATTTAGAAGGTAGTAACCAACTTTCATCAAATCTATAACAAAACAATATATAAAAAGGATATGTGTTTTTGGATCGTATATTGTCGTTTGAAGTTTTTATTATCATGACAAAGAGGGTTGACAACATTTTCAAGGTGTTACTTTTTTTCTTTTCAAGGTGTTACTTTAACTATGATGTGGACCAATACATGTAAATTATAATTTTTATTTTGAGAAAAACTAAAAATACACAAATTAGTTTAAATAAAAATCAAATTTATAATAAACCACTGTTTACAATTTATATACGTTAGCATAATAGAAAACGCAGATCACACAAACAGGAGTTATTAATAATATAAAAAATTAGAGTCAATTATAAATGTGTATTAATTATTAATGATGAATTGTTCGTTAGACTTTTGTTTTTAAATAAACTATGATGAATTAGACCATTCAGTTAAACTCAATTAGAGATTATTGAATTAGAAATTATTGCCATCAAGTTGATGGCATCAACCATTTAACTATGGCTAAAAACTTGATTCGTTAAAGGTCAATGATAATGGAGGTAGTCATTATTCCTCAAGGACTAATCATTCTCTCATTTTAACTATTCCAAATTTAAGGATTTTGTTTTTGTTACGGCGATAAATTTAAGGATAAAATTGATTAATTGACGGAAATTCATCAATATAATTGTTGGTATTTACTCAGAAATTCCATATATTATTAAAGTATTGGTACGGTTGAATCGAAACCTATTATCTATGAAGCACAGATACCGACACGGACACCAGACACGACACGAACACTGACACGGCGATACCGATAATAATTTGAAAAAATGACATAATTCAGTGTAATCATAAGTGTCGTGTCGGACACTGACACGGACACGTGTCAAACACGCCTAATCTGAAAAGTGTACGTGCTTCATAGCTTATTATGATTGGATGAAACAATCAATTTATTTTGAGGTTTATGTTTATCATTCTTTGACTTTCAAATATACTAAAAATGTAATGCTAGTATTATGCTGTGCCTTGACATAGAATGTTCTCGGTATCATTGAAACGTGAATAGTAAGCTATGTAATCAAAATACTTCTTTTGGAAACAAAACTCATTGCTTCATTTGCTTGAATTTGTGAGGAGGGTGTATGCGGATTAAATTAGGTTGAGTTTGATTAAAACCAAAATCAGAATATAGAGTATTTTGAATTGAGTTTAATAAAATAACAATCTGTTATAGTATTGGGTTGGATTTGATAAATCCACTAACTTTTAGGTTAAATTGAGTTGAATAATTGATTAACTTTTTCTCATTTGGGTACAAAAGAAACCGAAGCCTAGAAAAAAAAATTACGAAACTAAGCGAGTATTTTGAGACATGCAAAGTAAAATAAAAACATATTTAATTCTAAATTAAAACATAAACTTAGGCTCTATTTGATAAAATTAAGATATAAGCTAGCTTTTAGCTGATAGCTGAAAAGCTAGTAGAATAAAATTAAAGTGTTTGGTAAATTTAGTTGTTGTAATTATAAAATAACATAAAAGTATTATGTGAGTGGATAGTTATTTTTTTGAGTGGGTAGTTTTTTAATTAAAAAAATAAAAATAATAAGGGTAAAATTGGAATAAAAGGTAAAAAGTTATAAGCTATAAGCTCAAACGCTACTTGAAATAGCATCTGGAAAAAAGCTTGTTACCAAACACCTCCAATTTTTTGAAACAAGCTTATAAGCTAATACAATAAGCTATAAGCTAGCTTATTTGTGTTACCAAACACACTCTTAGTCAAAAGTAATATAAAATATAAATTATAATGAGGTCATACGTATAAAACTCAAATGTGCAAGTTGAATAACCATCGATCATCATAGCTTATTGGTGAATGTCTTTGTCCATTAATTGCAGAACAGGGGTTCGATCCCCTGGTGAGCACTTGCATACCCTAGGCTTAATGTGGGCCCGCCACTGCGGCCCAATGTCACCGTATACTACCAAACTTGGAAATGTCAAGGAGAGTGTAGTCATGCATCTCAACTATTAACATTCAAGAAATAAGTTACTATGGACACACGCATGTACACATAAACTATATAAACACACGTGCACAAACATAACATTTGGTGCTCTTGAAAAAAATCAAGTCATGTAACCAATGTTATTAAAACCGGACCGGACCGGGCGGTTCGACCGGTTCGACCGTGAACCGGACCCAGCACCGGTCCGGATGCACCCCCTGAACCGCTAATCATGGGAACCGGACTTCAAACCGGAAAAACCGGTCAGAACCGGTGCGAACCGGTAAAACCGGTGAACCGGTCCCGGTTTTCGAAAACCGGCCGGTCTTATTTCTTAAAAAAAAAGTAAAAAAAATCCCAATTTTTTAAATCTGTTTTCTTCAGTTTTTCCGATTTCTCACAAGCGCATTCCTCTCTTTCTTTCTTCTTCGCGGATTATGGTTTGATTATAATGGATGATAGTTTGATTATGAAACATAATTCTATATTTTCTTAATAATACAAGTCTGATCTATTTCTTTAGATCTAATTTCCATATTTACAACAGATAAACTAGTGCAAATGCAGCTGTATAACAAATTTAAAATATATATAAAAAAAATTGGTTTGATATTCCACTAAAAGCCTTTAAGTAGTGCCCATATTAGAAATAACAAGAAGAAACATGAGAGAGAGCTTGAACATGAAGAAGAAAAATAAGAACAAACAGAGAGAGGTAGCTTGAGTTGAAGACAAGTGTGTGGCGGCTACTTCATGAATCAAGTAGAAGTTTTAGGTTTTAGGTTACTGTTTGTAGTGTTTTATAACTTATACTAGTGGGCTTGGGCTATAGAAATATAATAGTTTTGATAAAAACTAAATGTTATAACATATATTTTTGGATTTTATAAAAAATTCACAAGATTAATGAAATGCATAAAAATGGTCAAAAACACATGAAATTACAAAAATAAAATTCTACTACTTTTAAAATTAAAACAAACACAAATCGAATATGAAGAGAAAAAAAGTTGGGATAAAATTGGGGTGCTACATATATGAATTATGATTTTTGAATTTATGTATATGTATTTGGTATGAATTATGTATTTTGGATTTATGATTTCTTTGTTTTAGGTTTCTAAATTTTCTATTTTGTTAATGTTATTTTGTTAATTTGTTTATTAGTTGTGAAATAGGTAAATTATATGAACGGTTCAATATAAACGGTTTACTAACGGTTGAACCGGTCCAACCGGTTGACCCTTGAACCAGTAGCCACGCCGGTTCGACTTCCGGTCCGGTTCTTAAAACATTGCATGTAACTGATTAATAATGATTTTTTTTATATCTATATTTTTTTAGGCCTATATGCATATGAATTTTATTACAATATGTTTTTTCAATTTAATTATATCAATATGAATTTTTTTTATATCCATATTTTTTTAGGCCTATATATATATATATCAATATGAATTTTATTACAATATGTTTTTTCAATTTAATTATTAATTTGTGTTAAAAAGTCAATTAGTTCATAATACTTATGTTTTCTATTCATTAGAAAAAAGTAACTTATTTCTTGAATGTTAATAGTTGAGATAGATGACTGCATTCTCCTTGAGTCCTTGGCATTTCAAAGCTTGGAAGTAGTATACGGTGACATTGGGATGCCTCTGCTTTATGTGCTAACAAGCACCTTTCCTGATGGCATCGATCACATGGGTGATCTACTACACGATCTTGATCATGCCATTCATTAAGTGTGTTTTCATCGTACTTAAGGCTAATGACAATGGCAATGTTACCTTTCCTTTTCATTTTTTTCCTTTTCATCGTAATATTTATGAATAAATGAAACAACGTAATTCCTTTAAGAAGTGAATCGGAAATTTACATACATAAGAAAAATAATTAATTATATTATTTTCTATTTTTATTTAGGTGGGGCATTTGCACTATATTCACTCATGTGTAAACATGCCAAAGTGAACTTTATTCCAAGCCAAGAGTTTGAGAATCCGAAGATGGACACTAACCATCGGCACAACCTGAAGGAAATGATTGAAAACAACAATGTTGCGCGTTGGTTCGTGATAACCGTGACCATAGTTGGAACCGCCATGGTGATTGGTAATGAGATGTTCACTCCACCAATGTCCAGTACAATAATGTGTAATAATAATTTCAAAGTACTAAATTAGACTGAGTTATTAAGCATTTTAAATGACATATATAACCCCTTCAATTTAGAAAAGGAAAAGAATTTCAGAAACATAGAGAGTATTAACTTCAATTTATACAACTAACTCACCAATTGTGTATTAACTTCTCTAATATCTATTGAATCCGATTTTATAAGAATGGAGGAAGGTGATTTACGGTATCTCTGAAAGCAAAAACATTGTATCATCTTTTAATTTATTACTCTTATGCATAATTTTGGTTGTGAGGCTACGTTTGCCGATTTGAGCCACTTCAATATGCCGTACTTATTTTTACAAGAAACACATATGCATGCACACTCGCACTAAGACAGGCACGCACACACGCACTAAGACAGGCACGCACACACGCATACATACACTATATAAATACATTTTTCATCTTCTTCTGTACTTGTCTCAGTCTCATACTTTCTTGATAGCAACCTCAGAGTTTCAATCTTACGGCATTGACCGTGAGATTGACACTCGTTATCCGACAACAATATTTGTTCCGAATGACAAAGCATTCGAAGATGCTTCAGTTTCCAAAAGATATAAGTCACTTAGTGACGATAACAAGTATTTCGTCTTCAATTGTCACATATTGAGCGAATATTTGCCTCTTGATGTCCTTCGCCAAACTGCCAATGTTTGGCATTTACAACCCACGGTGGCAACATAAGTCATGGGCCTAGACAAATTCAAGTTAAACATCAGTGCAATGGTTAACGGCACCGTGGCCATCAGCAACAACGTTGTCCAAGCTATTGTTACTGGCCCTTTGTATGACAGGTCTCCGGTTGCTGTCTACGCCGTCTCCAAGCTGTTGATGCCGAGAGAGCTTCCGCATCCTACTCCGATGAGCTCGGACGCTTCTGCCAAAAGTAAAATAATTACGAAACTAAGCGAACATTCTAATACATGCAAGTGAAATAAAAACATATATCTCTAAATTAAAACATAAACTTAGTCAAAAGTAAAATAAAATAGAAATTATAATGAGGTCATATGTATAAAACTTAAATGTGCAAGTTGAATAACATTTGGTGCTCTTGAAAAAAATCAAGTCATGTAACTGATTAATAATGATTTTTTTTATATCTATATTTTTTTAGGCCTATATGCATATGAATTTTATTACAATATGTTTTTTGAATTTAATTATTAATTTTTGTTAAAATCAATTAGTTCATAATACTTATGTTTTCTATTCATTAGAAAAAAGTAACTCATTTCTTGAATGTTTATAGTTGAGATAGATGACTAGCTGCACTCTCCTTGGCATTTCAAAGCTTGGAAGTAGTATACGGTGACATTGGGACGCCTCCGCTTTATGAGCTAACAAGCACCTTTCCTGATGGCATCGATCACATGGATGATCTACTAGGAGTATTATCCATGATCTCCTACACAATCTTGATCATGCCATTCATTAAGTGTGTTTTCATCGTACTTAAGGCTAATGACATGGCAATGTTACGTAATTATTAAGCATTTTAAATGACATATATAACCCCTTCAATTTAGAAAAGGATTTCAGAAACATAGAGAGTAGCTAATATTCAACATATAGAATTGAACACGATCAAACATCACTATAAGAAATATGATTTTTGGCAGCGACTTTTTTTGTTATAAGTTGTTACAAGTCGCTGGCAAAATTAAAAAAAATGAAGAATGAGTTACATTTGAATAATATTTCAACATACTTTTACACATGTATACATGCTTAATGTAAACAATGAAGAATGATTTAGCACACTTCTATGTTAAGATTATGATGACCATTCAAATTAATCACATAAATGAAGTTAATACAAACAGAATGATATGGTTAATCTTAATCTCATATTTATACATGCAAGGTTTTATATGGCCATAGCTTTACAATTGGAAACTTAGCATAAGTTAGAGCTCATCATGATAAAGTATCTTCTCCAACATTTTCTTCTTCTTACAACTCCAGTTGCATTTAGAAGAACACAAAGTGTTGAACAAATTAAGCCTATAAGAATGAAGAGATACAATACTTGAAGTTGAAGGAGACTTTGGAAAAACAATAGCATAACCATCATCCATATTATCTGTATCTTCAGGAAACACCTGCCACAAGAGGCATCCAGCACCACTCCCTCCTTTCTTTGTTGAGTTTAAGATTGAACTGTAGACAGTGCTTATTAGTGTGTCTCTATATGATGAATTGTAGCCAGGATCTTTGGATGATACACCAAACTCAGTAAAAACAACTGGCATTCCGAGATACTTTTCGGCATCCTCAATGTGTGCCTCCATCCATGATATTATGAATGGGATATGTGTATCAGCAATTTGTGGTGAAACCCTTTAAACAATATAGTAGAAGTTAGTTTTATGATAGTTACTATAATTAGAACAGGTTCATATACATACTTACCAAGAGTCAGCATACATATGAACAGAAGCAAAGTCCACACCAAGAACTTGGTGGTTCCTGATAAAATCAGTTCCAACCTGTTGAGCATATGTATTTGGATTGAATTGAAGTCTCTGAGGTGTTGAGGGACCATAAAATCCTTCTAGTCCAATCTCTACCAAATGTTTTGGATCAATTTTCTTCACATGAAATGCCATTTCTTGTATCCAATCCTGTAAGGTATCACCTGTTGGATCTGAGTTGCATCTAGGCTCATTCATCAACTCCCATGCAAAAATTGTAGGATCTTCCTTATAAGTAATATTTGTCAATGTATTAACTCTATTCAGCACAGTCTACATAGTGAAATTCAATTTAGTATTCAGGAATAATAATAATAAATAATAATAAGAAAAATGCTAAACAGTGCCCCTGAGGCACTAACTAAGCATACTAATAAGGAAGTTTTATGTATGTTTAACAAGTACTCCGGAGCCACTGTTTAGCATGACCCTAATAATAATAATAATGAAAAATAGTAGTCATGAGTATGAAGCAATTTTTTGCAGTCAAGTAATTTAGCAAAGGAGCTTGCCTTAACATGGGCTTTATAGTAACTTCTAAGGGTTGGATGTGAGAAGAAATCATCATCAGATGTCAAGTTTAGGCCAGCATCTTTGCCCCATTTCACATATTGTGCTTTGCCACCATATGCCTCCCAATTGTTTGCCAATGATAATATCAACCTGATTTTGTATTTCCTTGCTTCACTTACCACAAAGTCCAAGGCCTGTCTCTCAAATCAATTATACTTTGATTAGTTTGTGATTTGCTGATAATGCAAAACATATTACACTGATAATGTAAACAAATTGAACTCGTTCAACCAATCGTTAGTTGGTCCAGTGGTGATTGGCGTTGTACTTCGTAGGGAGAACCATGATTCGATCCCCCACAACTGCATTCGGGTGGGGGCTGAAACCACTTGATAGCAGAATTGACCCCCGAACCAGATTAGACGGTCTTGTGGGCTTGATACTAGTGGTAAAAACTGAAAAAATAAAACATAAACTCGTTCGATTAAGGATTACCTTGAAGATGTCTTCATCATAAACTGAAGGGGATTTCTGTAGGGCTCTCCATTGACCATCATTGAAAGCCCAAGTCCTACAAACTGTCATACCTAATGAGGAAGCTTGTTTGAAGACCTCAGTGACTTTTCCTTTGGTGGAGTCATCTGCAGCAAAAACCATCAACCAATATGTGTTGAATCCATTTATATAGAAAGGTTGATCATTCACCACAAATTGGTTTCCTTTCTTCCCAACCATTTGCCATTCATCCTCTTCCATCTCCAACATTGTTTCACTACTTAACACTAGGGGTGGGCATGGTTTGGTTAAAAACCAAAACTGCATAAAAACTGAACTGAACTGTAGAAACAGTTCAGTTTTTTTGAACTGAACTGTTAGTAAAAATATAAACCGAACCAAACAGTTTGGTTAACCAGTTAACCGGTTCAGTTAATCAGTTAACCGTAACTGTTTTTTTTCAAATAATACAAAAATGATAAAAATAATCTTTCAAAATTGACAAAATAATAAAAAATAATATTAATAATAATATAACAATAATAAAAAATAAGTAAAATAATAATAAAAATAATAAAAAATAAAAAAATTGACAAAATAATATTAAGGCGGCTACTAATATATTAGTAGAAAATTATGGTTCCAAACACAACTTGATATTTAGGCGGCTACTAAACTCCAATTTCATCCCCAAAAAATCGGCCGAAACACAAAAATCGGTCGAAAAACCGAAAATCGGCCGAAAACCCAAAAATCGGCCGAAAAATCGAAAATCGGCCGAAAACCCGAAAATTGGCCGAAAACCCAAAAAACGGCCGAAAACACAAAAAATCGGCCGAAAACCGAAAATACAAAAAATCGGCCAAAAACTAAAAAAATCGGCCGAAAACCCGAAAATTGGCCGAAAACCCAAAAAACGGCCGAAAACACAAAAAATCGGCCGAAAACCGAAAATACAAAAAATCGGCCAAAAACTAAAAAAATCGGCCGAAAACCCGAAAATTGGCCGAAAACCCAAAAAACGGCCGAAAACACAAAAAATCGGCCGAAAACCGAAAATACAAAAAATCGGCCGAAAAACTGATTTTAGGTTTTTTCGGCCGTTTTTTAGTTTTTTCGGTCGATTTTTGGGTTTTCTGGTGTTTTTTGGATTTTCGGTTCTTCGGCCGATATTTTGAGTTTTCGGCCGATTTTTGGGTTTTCGGCCGATTTTTTTAGTTTTCAGCCGATTTTTCGTTTTTCGCCCGATTTTTGGGTTTTCGGCCGATTTTTTGTGTTTTCGGCCGATTTTAGATTTTTTTGCCGATTTTTGTGTTTTCGGCCGATTTTCGGTTTTTCGACCGATTTTTGTGTTTTCGGCCGATTTTTTGTGTTTTCGGCCGATTTTTGGGTTTTCGGCCGATTTTTGGGTTTTCGGCCGATTTTTTGTGTTTTCGGCCGATTTTAGATTTTTTTGCCGATTTTTATGTTTTCGGCCGATTTTCGGGTTTTCGACCGATTTTTGTGTTTTCGGCCGATTTTCGGTTTTTCGGCCGATTGTTTGTTTACTTATTTTAGTGTTATTATTATTATTATTATTTATTTTTTAAAGAATTTTATTATTTTTTAAAAAGTGTCAATTCATTGGATTTTAGGGTTTTAGTAATTTTTCGGTTTTTGGTTCAGTTTACAGTTAACTGGTTTTGTATTTAAAAAAACTAGTTAACTGAACTGTTGTCTCACAAACAGTTTGGTTCGGTTTTTTTAAAAACAGTTTTGGTTTTAAATGGTTTAGTTTGGTTCAGTTTAACTGTTTGGTTCAGTTTTTTGGTTTTTATGCCCACCCCTACTTAACACCATTACAAACACCAAATATGTAAGTGTCAATGCAAAAAGAACAAATATATAATGCACACACACGGACAGAGCTAAGAAACAACGAAAGAGTTTAAGTAGAAAATCCAGAGTTCAAATTCTGAAAACTAACAGAATCACTAATTACTAATTTTTTTCTATAAAGTAACGGAAATCGAGCTAGATTAAAATGATCCAAGCACAATTTTGAAAAATAAAAAAAGTAAAAAAAAATAACATAGAATTGAACTTCAATTTAAAAATAATTAATTAAAACTCTTTGCTACAAATAAAATTTTAGTGCAATAGCTAGAAGGTGCATGATCATACTCATAACTTGTGATAATATTTTGGACATGATTTTGGCCTTCATTTAGTATTTCCTCATCAGCCATACTGTTAATAAAAGCATTGGAAGTTAGTTGTTTTGTTAGAATCAAAAGAAGGAATAAGAAAAGCATATGTATTCCAAATTTCTCCATTGAAATTGATTAATTAATTAGCCACAATGTCCATGTTCTATTGGGCAATGTTATATATAATTTTGAACATAGGCAAAATTCAAAAGGTTAGCGGGCAAGTATAAATCACATTGAATATCTAACTTTAAAGTTTTGTCAAAAAAAAATATACTCTAACTTTAAAGTAAAGAAAATGTTCTCTATGTTCCAATGTTAATCAATGGTTTATAAAAAGTGATGGATATGAGTAAAGGTTGCAAAAACCTTCACCCATATTTCTTAAGGCACTTTCAAGTGGGTTCTACAAAGAGAGAGGCTTTTGTAAGATATATATGAAAGTGAAACTACATATTAGAGTTAAATATGTTTTTATTTTTTACAAAATCATTTTTTTCTTAAAGTTTTATTCTTATTAAATTTTAATGGTAATTTTAATCTTCTATAATATTGTAGTATGTAAGAATAGTCCTTATTTTGAAAAGAATTTGCAAAAAATAAGTATTTTTTTTATTTTCACCACCAGTTTAATCTGGTTCGGGGGTCAATTCTGGCATCAAGTGGTTCCAGCTCCCCTCCCAATCATAAAGAAAAATTAAAAGTTGATAAATAGTTTTTAGGAACTAAATTTAAAAATTCGTAATTTTTTAAAAACGAAAAATATATTTTACTTTTGTTATTATTATGCTAATCATATAAATATGAAGATTATTAAAATATTGAGACACTGATTAAACGTAATAACTAAACAAGCATCTTAATCTGTCCTAATCAACTCTAGTTATGATATATCCATCACATACCTTCGTATCCGAGGTTTCTGCCAAAAGCTGTATGGACGAGTAAAGGTAAACAGAATTTGAAGAATTATATGCAAGGGAGTTCTAAAGCTTAAAAAAAGAATTCAAGAAAAACAAAATTAAAGACAAAACCTAAAAAACTACATTAATTTTTTTTTTTTTATTAAAATGTGAGAATCATAACATTGTCACCTCATTAATTCTGTACTCTACGGCGGATTTCACTTTATCCGTCTATCAGCGCCGAGTCGGGGGTAGGTTGTTCCTCTTTAGTGGCTTCACTTATCTCAATATTTGGTAGTGAAACCCTCAACTACAATACATATAATGATCACGATTTTAGATTTATAACATTACCAAACAACTACTCCTAGAAAGAAATTATTTTCTTCATTCATATTTATAAAGTTAAGCATTACTAAACTTAGCAGGCTCTAACAAACTAACAAATAACTCGTCATAAAAAAATTATATGGATTCTTGTAAAAAGTGGTGACTCATCTAACACTAATAAATGACTCGTCATAAAGAAATTTATCCATATTTTTGTAGAAAGTGGTGACTCATCATATGGAAAACTCCTAGTCTTTATATCATTTCGACCTAATTTATTCTTTTTGGACTCACTGCACAAACAACACATTTATCTTTCTTTTATTCTATATATATCTTTTACATCTTACATATATTTTTTTTAAAAATGATATTTGTACAACTATTTAGAACAATTTTTTGAACAACTCTCTCTCATACTCTCATTGTGCTCTTCATCTCTCTAAAATTATCCTAAAAGTTGTCAAATATTGACTGTACATATATATCACTACGTACTCTTTTAAAAATACATGCAACCAGAAAATATCATTTCTCTTCCTTTTTTTAATAATGTACTTAGGGCTGGACAAAAAACCAAAACCCATCCCAACCCAAAAAAACCTGCAAAAAATATATAGATTTGGGCGGTTTATAATAGGTCAGGGGTACCGACGGTGCCCGAAACCCGCCCGCATGAGTAGATCAAAACGCCGCATTCAACACTTTCCTTTTGGGATAGACACACTCTAAGCTCTTCTCCCGTCTCCTCTTCACACTTTCCCACTTCACCTCAAATCCATGAGACTAAAACAATCATGAAACATTTTGAAATCCAAAACTTGATCTTTCTTCATCTTGTTTGTCTAACTACTCTGAAATCAAATGTTATTATATTTTTAATTTTATTTATGATTTTTGTTTTTTTCTTACTTTTTATGTTGATTTAGAGTTTATAACACTTTCCTTTTGTGTTTGTTTCATGATTCTCTAATCTCTGATTGCATATTTTCAAAATCTAAATTCCAAAGGTTTAGTTTGTTATTGTTTTTTTTAATTTTTTTTTATTTCTAACCGAATAAAACCGCCCAATAACCCGTTTAAACCGTAAACCGGAACCCGGGAAAATCGATCTCCATTTTATGGGCGGATTGAGTCTTACTTTTTGACTTTGCGGTTTCACTTGGATGACAATTTTAGATCCGAACCCGCCCAAACTCGCCCACTGTTCACTCCTAAATGTACTATTTTTTCAGTTGTAAAAAAACAAGATTGAAATTGAATTAATACTACTAAATTTGTATATCCAATTTAAAAAATTGTGACTGTCTTCAAATTATTTATATTTTTTTTGCATTAACCCTTTGGTTCTCATGAAAATGGGTCCTTGTAATCTAGAATTCAACTTTAAATTTGGCCAAGAATTATTCTCACAAGAAATCTAACTCGAGTTCTCCCGAATGATAAATTTATTTATATTTTAAAATGGCTAAAATTAGTGTTCATGATTCTTAGAATGTTAGTGGGTGAGATCCAACTCATTTGAAAAATATTTAGATGGTAACAAACACTTAAACTCATCATTAGATAATATAAAAAAAAATTAGACAACACTCGCATAAAATATATATTATTTAATTAATTTAAAATACATATTTAATTATTTTTTAATCTTTTATCAAACATGTATGTATGACTTACCAAAGAAACCGTTACCCTATCCATTCAATATATATTGGGTTGAATTCATTATCAAACCCGCACTTTCACTATTAAATCCGAACTGAACCAATCTGATTGTTAATGGGTTGAGTTGGGTTGGGTTCGCGGGTTGTACATAAAATTTAAAATAACTTTTTTATAGATAAAACACCCATTTTTTTAATTTCTTTTATAAGAGGAAGAATCATTGTGAGAAATTTTGAAGTTTGATTGAGTGATTTGTGGGAAATTGATTTTGCAAATATGAATAAGGATTGAGAAATTGGCTCATGAAATTGAGAAAGCCAGCAATCGTTGTACAGTAGTACGATGAAATCTTTTAAATATGCGGGTACACGGATTCAAAAAGTCAAATTCAATACCCGAACCAATTATATGCGGGTATGATGGGTTGGGGCGAGTTCTACCCGTATATGAACGGGTTCGAATAAATAATGGATTGGATTGGGTTGGATCGGCGGATTCGCAGGTTGACCCATACCCATAAACACCCCTACATATATGTATGACTAAATTATATGATCAAATTATTGTGTCCACCTAAAACTTCCTCAACTCCTTGGGCCAATATCATCATATAAAGAAGAAATCCTCTATAGTGTAAATTGTGTGTAGTGGAATTGGGTCCATAGAATTGGATGACCATAATTATAACATGACACTCTCTAATAAAAAATATACTCGAGAGGCTCATCATATCACCTCATCTCATGCTTTATTTATTTTATTTTTTTATTTGAAAATTTTAGGTATTTAATTTGCTATGCATTATGTGTTGTTTTTATTTTTAAAGAAAGCATAAAAATATTTGTTTCTTTTAATAAAAAAAAAAACATTATACTACTATCATAATTTTGACCGAAAAATATAATTTTTTGTTAATATTCGATATCCGCAGATGGACTCCGTAGGGCGCTGCCTGTCTCAAATTTTTTCGTTTCTACTCGGTATATATATAAAAGTTGAACCAAATTCTTTTCACATAGAGAGATGATATTTGTACAACCAAAAGTTTACAACTTTTGGACAACTCTCTCTCTCATACTCTCATCATATTTCTACTCTCTCTCTCCTCCTCTCACTTTATTGTTTTTGTTACAAAAGAAAAAGAGAGTTGTCCCAAAAAGTTGTCAATTTTGGATGTTCAAATAACATTGCTCTTTCACATAAAGGGCAGTTGCTTAGTGGTGAATGTGTTCTTGGGTTCGATTCCATGGGAATCAATTTTTGCATTTACTTGAATTTCTTCATACCCTACAAGTCAATTTATTTTTTTACTATTTATTGGAGTGGTCTATATATATATACACACAAATATGTCAATGTTTTTTATTGTAGTGGTCAAAATATTGAATGGTTAAATTATATTGGTTAAATTTTAACGAGTATAAATTTTATAAAATTTACCGTTAATTTAAAACTTTATATCATATAGATAATTCACAAATTTTTCTACATAAATTTAAAATTATTTGATATATTATTGAGTCTCATCAAAATTAAGAATTTATACATTTTAATAAAATACCATTAATTGATTAAAAAAATAAAATAAAACACCATTAATATATATATATATATATATATATATATATATATATATATATATATATATATAGGCTTTTTTTAAATACCACAATAAAAAAAATTCAAGTTTTGTCACGGCCCTTCTGAGTTTTTGGATCTAGCTTCACCACTGGATATCTGTGGATCTCCGTAGGTACCATGGAAATTTGTAGGGATGGGGATAAATATTCCTCCGTGGCGGAAATTGGAGATGGGGACATGGAATATTTTGGGGGCAGGACAGGGAGCGGGGAATCTTCCTCCGTTCGTTCCCCGCCCTGTTGACATCCCTAGTACAACCCTTAATCTATTACTAAAATTTTGAAACTATAGTTTCTAATCCAAAAATTTGATATTGACTATTTCAAAAGTGTTTTATTCATGTAGAACTTATCATATCAAATATAGAACCGCAAATTTACACGTGAAAGGAAACATGGATATAGGATACAACCACACATATCAACTAACTTTGTCACCACTGAGTACTACGATCGGTAACATACTCCAATTTTCTTAATTTTGCAATAAATGACCATAATTTGAATTTGATTTGGATGTTTCTTGTAAAGTCAATCCACTGCAATTGAGGAAGTGAAGTAGCTACTCCATCCGTCCTGTTCCCTTGAAATTTTATTCTATATCTTTTACATCTTACATTGTTTAAAAAAAAAGAAATGATATGTGCACAACTATTTAGAATAACTCTCTTTCATACTCTCATTGTATTCTTCATCCCTCTACTTTTATTAGTTTTGTCCATAAAAAGATAAAAAATATAAAAAAATTGTTCCAAGAGTTATCAAATATTAGTCATACATATATCACTACATACTCTTTTAAAACTTAAACCCCCTACCAAAAAAAAAAAAGAAAAACTTACACGCAACCAGAAAATACATTCAACTTAAAAATATCGTTTCTCTTACTCTTTTTTTTAATATTGTACTATTTTTTCAGTTGTAAAAAAACAAGATTAAAATTGAATTAATACTACTAAATTTATATATCCAATTTACAAAAATTATGACCGTTCAAATTATTTATATATATATTTTTTGTACTAACCCTTTGGTTCTCATGGAAAGGGGATCTAGTAATCTAGACCGCGAGGTAAATAAAATCTGATAAAAAATTATTCTCACAAGTAATCAAACTCGAGTTTTTCCAAACGATAAATTTAATTATATTTTAAAATGCTAAAATTAGTGTTCATAATTGTTAGAATGTTAGTGGGTGAGATCCAACTCATTTGAAAAATATTTACATGGCTAAAATTACTATTTTTCTTCATAAATATTAAGCCACTTTTTCTTAATTAATAAGAGCTTAATATAAAATATGTTTGGCCCAACTTCAGACTTAAAGGGAAAGAAAAGCTAAAATAAAGCTGGGACAAACGGTACCTAAAATATATAGATAGAAGATCTTTAAAGTTAAAAAATACAAAAATTACCACTCGAGCTTTTTCTAAAAACTCTTATTTTAATTTTTAGCTTTTAGATAGTTTTTAAGACCTAAAAAAGATAGGCCAAACAAACTCTTAAACTCATCATTAGATCACATTATCATAAAATACATAATATTTAATTATTTCAAAAAATATAGATATTATTTATTATTTTTCTACCTTTTATGACTAAATTATATGGTAAAATTATTGTGTCCACCTAAAACTTCCTTAACTCTTTGGGCCAATACATCGAGAAGAAATCATCTGTAGTGTAAATTGTGTGCAATGAATTGGGTCCCACAGAATTGGATAACCATAATTACAACTGAATACTCTTTAATAAAAATTGAGATTTACTTTTCGCACCCTCCAGACTTCCTCCTTCACCCCCGAAAATGACCATAATACTCTTCCTCGTCACCTAAAAAGTGAGCACTTTTTGCACTCTAAGTAGCAAGTGTCAATATTTTATACTCAAACTGAATGCCGGCACACCCCATGGATGAAAAAATCATGAAAAAAATAGTTTGCATCCTAGGGAGCAAGCATTGTTCGCATCCTAGGGAGCGAACTCTTCATGATTTTTTCATCCATTAGGGGTGCCGACGTCTAGTTTGAGTGTACAATATTGACACTCGCTACTTAGAGTGCGAACTAAAACATAGTATGTTACTTAGAAAGCGAACTCAATTTACACTTTAAAAATGGTGAAGAGAACAAAAAAAATTGACTTTTATAAGGTTCGCATCCTAGGATACAAACTGCGGTGTTCCCGTTTTTATAATTTTACACATTCGCTTCCTAAGTAGCGAGAGAATGAAAAAGGAACACCAAGAGGTGACTCGAGATGGGAAAAGTAAATCTCATAAAAATATACCGGAGAGGATCCTTTGCTCATCCTATAATTGTCTCAATTGAATAATGTCATGATTTATTCATATTACATTAATTTTTATTTTTTTTACATAAAAATCTTAATTGAATGCCGTAAAATTTCTTATAACATGTCCCCATGAGCTTAGCTCATTTGGTTTGGACATCGCACTATATGTGCAGGAGTCGGGGTTCGAACCCCAGACACTCCATTTATAGGAATACCTACCAAAAAAATAAATTCTTATAACATTTTTTTTAATATTCTAATCCAATACAACCCTTAATCACCACTGTGTATCACAGTCAGCAACATACTCCAATTTTCTTAATTTTATTCTTATCCAATTTTAATTTTAAGGCTGTAATTAAGGCCATAAAATTTGAATTGGATTAGGATGTCTTGTAAAGCCAATCCGAAGTGAAGTAACTACTAAAAATACGGTCAAATATTAGAACAGATAAAAACAACACTAACATTGGATTTGGACTAAGGAAAAGGAACATTCTAGTCTAGTTTTTTTCTCCTGGCTATAAAAGATTAGACCCTCTCTCGCTCTTTCTCATTCTCACTGCAACTGAGGAAGAAGTGAAGTGAAGTGAAGTAAAAATAGTTGTTATTTGCTAAAGAGTATAGAGAATGGAGAGAAAGATTGGATGTGAAATGGTGGTGGTTTTAGTGACCCTTTTGCATGTTTGTGTCACTGTTTCATCATTAGGTAACAACAACTATGAAGATCATTTCAGAAGAAACCTTCTTGCTAATGGCCTTGGTAAAACTCCTCCTATGGGGTATGTCACCAAATTCCTTCTCTTAACACACATACTCTTCAGATTAAGCGTGTCCTGATGTCGGACATGCAGACACTTATGATTATACTGGTGTCGATATGTCAGTGTCATGTCTGTGTCTGTGTTCATGTTTCATAGTTTTGATCAGCAAGGAATACTAATTAAGAAAATAAAACACTTTTTAAATTTTCCCTTCATAGTTTACATGCATCAAAAGATTTATGATGATACTGAGGTTTTTATAACATTCTTTTTTACATAGGTGGAACAGTTGGAATCATTTCTACTGTCAGATTGATGAAAAAATCATCCGGCAAACTGGTATGTATGTATGTATGTATGATCATTAATTTATGAAATTATATCAAACTATGTGTGCATCAGAGAAACTAGCATTTGATTTTTGTTATGCATGTGTGCTCAATTAAGGATTTAAGCTGATAGTAAATTTTGTGTATGGATTTACAGCTGATGCCCTTGTTTCTACTGGCCTGTCTAAGCTTGGATACACTTATGTCAACATAGGTACATCAAAACACTTCATTTTCAATTCTATTATCATTATTTCTTTCAGTTTTTAACTTTGCAACATATTATAAGCACATTCAATATTTAACCTTCATCACTATTTTTCGGTTCTTCAGATGATTGTTGGGCGGAACTTAATCGCGATGATAAGGTAACGATAATATGATTTTCATTCTGTTTTCTTACTTGATTCATGGAAGTTATTGATTTCAATTAAATTTTTTCTTCGAAACATTGTTGTGTTATAGGGTAACCTGGTAGCAAGGAAATCGACATTTCCTTCTGGTATCAAAGCTCTTGCAGATTATGTTCACAGCAAGGGTCTTAAGCTTGGAATTTATTCAGATGCAGGGTACTTAAATAAAAATTAATCCATGCAAAGTTTGAAACAAAAGTCCGCGGCCGCAATCTAGGCCGCGGCATAATGATTTTTATATTATCAAAACCGCAATGTAGCCGCAATTCAGGCTTCATCGGCCATATTTGACCGTAACTTTCTGCAACGCGACCACATTGCGGTTACCACGATCGCTATTTAAAACCATGGCTCTTGTAATTTTTTTTTCATTACTTTCTAACTAATCTTTTGCTGCTGTTTTATAGGTATTTTACATGTAGCAATACGATGCCGGGTTCACTAGGTCATGAGTTTCAAGATGCCAAGACTTTCGCATCATGGGTACTTCAAATTATGTTTGTTTTTAAATATTTTTCTTACATCTACATATTAATAGATATTTAACTAATGGTTATTTTGCTTGATTATAGGGCATTGATTATTTGAAGTATGATAACTGTAACAATGGTGAATTAAAGCCTACGGTCAGGTAGTGAAAAAAGTATTTGCAAATTTTGCATATGACTAGTGTTATAGTTTCCGTCATAGAACTAATAAAATACTTGTGCATTTACATCGATTGTGCAAGAATGGTCGAATAATTTTGAAAGTAACGCCCTTCTTCTTATATATAGGTATCCTATTATGACTCGGGCTTTAATGAAGGCAGGCCGTCCAATCTTCTTTTCGCTATGTGAATGGTAAAGATTCTAAGTGCGCTGAAAGTCCAATTACGATAGAATATTTGATCACTATTATTTTCTCAAATTAGTATCTGTATCTACGTGTCAGTGTTGTATCCGGTGTCTATATCTATTTTAATGCTTTATAGCTTCCAATTTTAAGTACATCTTCTAATGAACCTTCCTTTGTTTGTTAGGGGAGATATGCACCCAGCTTTATGGGGTGCTAAAGTGGGAAATAGTTGGAGAACTACTGATGACATTACTGATTCATGGCAAAGGTAAAAACAATGCATTCAATTTGTTGGTATTATACCACTAGCTTTGAAATGTAAACAACAAGTTTGGTGTTTATGAACAATTTTGTAACCATAGCTGATAGCTACTAGCTAATAAAATGTACCTGTTTAATGCAGCATGATGTCGAGGGCTGACAGTAATGAAGTTTATGCCGAGCTTGCAAGACCTGGTGGCTGGAATGGTTAGAATTTCATTAGCATAGTAACATTTTGAGTTTGTATTTTGATTTCATGATATTATTTATGCGTCAAGATATACATTAAACACTTTAACTCAACAGATCCTGACATGCTTGAGGTTGGAAATGGAGGGATGACAAAAAATGAATATATTGTTCATTTCAGTTTATGGGCCATTTCAAAGGTTCTATGAGTTCTATCAATCTCTTTTCTTCAAGTATTTTGATCCCTTTTTGGATAAATAGTTCAATTAAGCACTTATAGCATAAGCATTTATCATAAATAAGTACCTGTGCCTTGTATATTGTACTGGTCTTCTTTTTTCATTTGTGATGGTTTATTTGCTGCAGGCTCCTCTTCTTCTAGGCTGTGATATTAGAAATGCGACTAAAGAGACATTAGAGATAGTCTCTAATAAGGAAGTTATTGCGGTTAACCAAGGTGATGCATAATTTGAGTCATTTTGTGATTTCCAAATCATTGTAATATTACATTGATATTAAATTCTATCTCATATCACGATAGATTCGCTTGGCGTACAAGCTAAAAAAGTTAGAATGGAAGGAAGTGCTGAGGTAATTTTTATTTCGAATACAACATATTTTGAGTTACATTTTAAAAGCAATTTAAGTCAAAATATAATGCGTACAATCTTAATCCAACGGCTGAGATCCTTTGACTGCGTCTTGTGTGTGCGTGTTATTTGGTTGATCGTGTTTATTCAAGAATTGTCCTTATCTGCATGTTTTTTCGGATAGGTATGGGCAGGTCCTCTTTCAGGATACAGAGTAGCTGTTGTGTTGCTTAATAGAGGCCCTCGGCGAACGGCTGTTACAGCCAACTGGGATGACATTGGCATTCCTCCGAAAAGTGTTGTTCAAGCAAGAGACCTTTGGGAGGTATAATTAATTGTATTCATTCTTCTTTGTTGGATATTGAGGTTTTAAATAAGGTGTTAATTTGTGTTGATTTTTATGGATGCAGCACAAGACATTGGAGAAACATTTTGTTGATAAGTTGAGCGCAACCGTAGATGCACATTCGTGTAAAATGTACGTGCTGAAACCTGTAGCATGAGTTCTACAGGACTAGATCATGTTTGACGTATGTTTGGATTCGTTGTGGGTTTGGTCGAATCATGGTGAACAATCGTAATTTTACAAAACTTACACTTAAGTTTGTAAAAAATTACGTGTCATCATAATTTCGTCAAACACGACTTTCCAAACATACACTTAGATTGGAGCTTTTAGAGGCAATGTTGTTAATTGGAAATAAGTTTATCTCTTTCGGAGTAAAATAAAATGTCAACTTTGTATATAAAATTTAATAAACATTTTGTTTTCTTTTTAAAAAAAATTTAATGAACATTGCTAGAACGGCATATTCTCTTCTCAAGTTGAGAACTTAATTACATATTAATTAGTAATTACTATCAAAGTTAACGTTAGAACTTGCATATTATGCATTCCACGTTAGTTTTACAAATGGACAGTAAAAAAAAATCAATTGTGCAAGTTTGGTTGATAAGAAAATTAATATAATAAAGAAAATCATGGAACCATTTTTAAAGAATCTACGAGCGGTCAACAAAATACAGTACTGTCTTTTCCACCAACCATATGATTTGATGCATTTATTTATTTACATAGTCATTTTGGTTTGCCAAAAAACGTAAATGAGAGTTGTATGGAATTCCTTTATTATTTTTTTGACAAAATGGGATTCTTCCTTAAATCAAAAGTATGAAATCATGCGGATAAAATTTTCAACCATTTTATAGAAAGCATTACAAAGATAACAACAACTCCTTCTGGTAATAAATATATAAGAGATATTTGTATTGACTAAAATTGGACACTGGACTTGATATGAAAGATCACTGTTCGATTATTCGCAACTATAATGGGGAGGGAGTTGAAATTATTTGATGTTAAAATTGACACAGAACCAGATTAGGCGGTCTAGTACCACAAGCACGATTTTGGTGGTATCGAAAGAACACTTTTGATGGGACCGGATCCTCTCCGGTGAATGGAGAGGTCCAATGAAATCTTAGCCATTCAAACTAAAAAAAAATTAATATTAAAATTAGAAGAGATAAATATTCAATATTGTGGATTGAAACTTGAATAAAATTCATGGGAGATATAATCCACACACACCCACTTAATTTGATGGTTATATTTGAGCATACATAACTCCATCAATCAATTCATAGATTAACATCACAGATTCACAGTCAAATATGTACAACAGTAAAAAAATCACTTTACTTTGGACTATAATAGTATATTGTCCTTTTTTCTTGGCTATATAAAGTTAAGGGACCATTTCTCACTCTCACTTCAACTGAGAAAGTGAAGTGAAGTGAAGATAATAGTTGCTGTTAAAGGTTATACATTACACAATGGGGAGAAAGATTGAATGTGTGATGCTGGTGGCTTTACTGACCCTTTTGAATATATGGTTTGCTTGTGTCGGTGCTTCATCATTAGAGAAGAAAGAGCATCTCAGAAGAAACCTTCTTGCTAATGGTCTTGCTCAAACTCCTCCTATGGGGTATGTCAACATATTCCTTCTCTTAATTTCTGGAAATTAAATAACTGTACTTTATCACCATATTTTTACATGTTTTAATCTAAGATTTTTATAATATTTCTTTTTTATATAGATGGAACAGTTGGAATCATTTCAACTGTCAAATTGATGAAAAAATCATCAAACAAACTGGTATGTTTTTGGTCATTTATAGTTTATGTGATTTATCTACATATGTGTAAAAATGTTTTACACATACATCCAATCAAATCACTCGATAGTGCCACTTTTATAGGTTTGTTCCTAAAATATCTCTAAAAATATATACATGACGTGATTTGATTGAATGCATGTGTAAAATAATTTTACACTGTCAGTGCATACAAATTAAATTAAGAAACTAGTTTGATTGTACATTTTGCGTATGGATTTATAGCTGATGCCCTTGTTTCTACTGGCCTATCTAAGCTTGGATACACTTATGTCAACATAGGTACATCAAAACACTTCATTCTTAAATCTATTATCATTATTTTTTTCAATTTTATTTTGCAAAATATTATAAAGCACATGCAATATTTAACCTTCATTCACAATTTTTCGGTTTGCAGATGATTGTTGGGCTGAACTTAATCGCGATAATAAGGTATAGACCATATGATTTTTTCACGCTTCATTCTATTTTCTTAATTGATTTTGAAAGTTATTCGTTTCAATTAAACCGTTTCTTCGAAACATTTTTATTTTATAGGGTAATCTAGTGGCAAAGAAATCAACATTTCCTTCTGGTATCAAAGCTCTTGCAGATTATGTTCACAGCAAGGGTCTTAAGCTTGGAATTTATTCAGATGCAGGGTACTTAAACAAAAATTAGCCAATTGTATTCTTTTTTAATCACTTTCTAATTAATTTTTGTGCTGATCTTTTACAGGTATTTTACATGTAGCAAAAAAATGCCTGGTTCATTAGGTCATGAGGTCCAAGATGCCAAAACTTTTGCATCATGGGTACTTAAAATATTTCTGCTTTTTTTTAATCTTTTTTCTTAGCATCTACCTATCAATAAATTTATAACAAATGGCTATTTTGCTTGATTATAGGGCATTGATTATTTGAAGTATGATAACTGTTACAATGATGAATCAAAGCCCACTGTGAGGTAGTCAAAAATATATTTGAAATTTTGCATACTATTCCATCCAAGATGAGTTATAAGCAAAAATTTAACTACTTCTCTTCTATCGAGATTGCATAAATTAAGTGTATCCGACATGTGTCAGTGTCAGACATACATACATATGGTTATATTTAATCACTTCTATATTTTAAAGTTATTACCGCGGTGTATGTGCCAGTGTCATTTTCGGTGTTTATAATTGTGTCCTTTTATGGTGTCCTTGATATAGTTGCATCTTATAATATTTCATACATATATAATTTTGAAAACCATGGCCTTCTTATATATATAGGTATCCTGTTATGACTCGAGCTTTAATGAAGGCAGGTCGTCCAATCTTCTTCTCGCTATGTGAATGGTAAATATTCTATTTTAGCATCTTATTGTTCTTCAAATTTTAAGTACTTCCCTCTAAAGTCTAATCAAACATTGTTGTTTGTTAGGGGAGATTTGCACCCGGCTTTATGTGGTGCTAGAGTGGGAAATAGTTGGAGAACTACTGGTGACATAAATGATTCATGGGAAAGGTAGAAACCATGCACTCAATTTGTTAGTACTAGTTTTGAAATGTAAACAAATGTGGCGTGTAATGTGTATATTTAAAAAAGCGACTTATAATTAAGGACAATGAGAGTGTAACGAAATTAAGTGGTTTTATGCAGTATGATTACAAAGGCTGACAGTAACGAAGTTTATGCCGAGCTTGCAAAACCTGGTGGCTGGAATGGTTAGAACTTCATCAGCATAATAATATTTTGTGAAATACATTTAGTTTGTATTGTGGTTTCATGATATAATTTTTGAGTCAAGATATACATTAAACATTTTAACTCAACAGATCCTGACATGCTTGAGGTTGGAAATGGAGGGATGACGGAAAATGAATATATTGTTCACTTCAGTTTATGGGCCATTTCAAAGGTTCTATCATTCTCTTTTCTTCAAGTATTTTGACCCCTTTTTGGATAAACAGTTCAATTAAGCACTTATAGCATAAGCTCTTTTCATATAAGTGCTTATGTATAAAACTATTTCTGTAACTAAAGATAAAATAAAGTCAAATTGTTTTCATAGAAGTTATAAGCAGTTTTTATAGCTATCCTAAAAAGTGTAAGGAAATAAGCTGAAAACAACTTTAGAACATGTCATCAGTTGTTTCCATAAATTCTCTCTAACAATCTCACAAATTACTTAGTATGTTGGTAGATAAGTTTAAATAAGTTAATACAAACATGTCTTTGATTTATGTGAAAGCATTTATTGTACCAGGATTTTGTTTTCACTTGTGAAGGTTTATTGCAGGCTCCTCTTCTTCTAGGCTGTGATATTAGAAATGTGACTAAAGAGACTATGGCGATAGTCTCTAATAAGGAAGTTATTGCGGTTAACCAAGGTGATACACAGTTTGAGTCATTTTGTGATTTCCAAATCATTGTCATTGTAATATGCCACTGATATAAAATTTCATCTCTTACCACGACAGATTCGCTTGGCGTACAAGCTAAAAAGGTTCGGATGGAAGGGGATGCCGAGGTAATTTTTATTTTGAATACCACATATGACTTCATGTCAAGCTAGCACTACTTGTAACAAATTGGATTCTATACCGTTAGATGGAGATCGAACTATTCATATTTTGAATGACATTTGGAAACACAATTTTTAATTTAGTGAAGTCAAAATATAAAGCGTACAATCTTAATCCAGCAGTCGAGATTCCTTGACTTCACGACTGCGTGCTTTTTTTGTTCTTATCTGCATGTTTTCTTGGAAAGATATGGGCAGGTCCTCTTTCGGGATATAGGGTAGCTGTTGTGTTGCTTAATAGAGGTCCTCAGCAGAGTCTTCCTATTACAGCCAATTGGGATGACATTGGCATTCCTCCAAAAACTGTTGTTGAAGCAAGAGATCTTTGGGAGGTAAATTAAATGTAGTTTTGTATATATACATTCAATTTATGTCTCATTGTACTTTGTTGGATAGTGATGCTATAAATAAGGTTTTTGTCTTGATTGTTTTATGGATGCAGCACAAGACATTGGAAAAACATTTTGTGGATAAGTTGAGTGCGACAGTAGATTCACATGCCTGTAAAATGTATGTGCTGAAAGCAATAGCATGAGTTCTAGAATACTAGAACAATGTTACTTAGATTTCAGGTTTTGGAAGCATTGTTGTTGATCTGAAATAAGTTTGTTTATTTCCGAGTAAAATAAAATGTCTACTTATATATGATCGCCTTCACTTTATTTGTTGTTACCGGATTTAAAATAAATAATTTTCAGCCATCGAAGAGATTACTGGATTGAGTCGCGAACTAGATCGCTCTCCTTAAGATGTTTTGTGGCACTGCCCAAAATCATGCAAGCAGACTATTGTTTGTGCATCAACTTCTCTTTAAGATGTTGCGGACTATGTCACTTTCTTTAAGACTAAATTACTCTCTTTAATCTTCATTGAATGGTAATCGACGTGTGAATGGGTGGATTTGTTGACCATTACAAATTCAGGTTCATTTGTTTTATGCACAAACAATAAATAAAAATTTTATTTGATTGTAAATAATATTTGGGTTGAATATGTTGGTAGTCTCTTTAAATGTGCCTATTTTCATTTTTAGTTTTTTTTTAGAAATTTCTTCAAAAATTGGTCCTTACTTTTACGATCGTTCACATAGCATTTTCAGATGATTTTTTATGAAGCTCCATATTGCCCAATTGAAGGGCAGCACTTATGTGCATGATTGTAGTATGTCATCTCGTTTAGTTTAACAATTTAATATTTAATTTAAAGTTTTATATAAATTAATAATTATTAAATAGATAAATTATTAAAATAATAATATCTTAAAATATTATCAATGATGACATGTCATATAAAAATGTAAGTTGAAACATATTATGTAAACTTTTATTAAAAAAAAAAGTAGAAATTAAAAATGAAACATAAATTTTAAAGGGACTAAAGTTCGAAAGAAATTTGTAAGGGATTAAAAATGAAAGTTGATATATTTAGAGAGAACAAAAATATATTTAACCATTAATATTTTTGAATGCAATAGAGAATTAATTACAAATGGAAAATGAGTTTAGCAGAAGAAGCTAGACTTTTGACGTGTCTCAATCTCCCATCAAATTATAATGAACACATGTGGATATAGAGGTGTATATGGGCCGGATTATGTTGGGTTTGGCCAAAACCCGAATCACATAGGGTATTCCGGATTAGATCCAATAAAATAAGCACATGTTACAACATTGGGTCGGGTTGGGTAAACCTATTATTTTTCGGGTTGGATTGAGTTGCATTGTGGGTTACCCAAATTATTTTTTTGTTTTTTAAAATTAAATAATTAAATGAAAAATTATCATATTTTTTCTTAAAAATAACTCAACCATTGTATTTTCTTAAAAAATTGTGTAACTTATTTGCGCTATGAAAAATTACTATTTGGGTAAACCCACTAATTTCTGGATTTGATAATGAGTTACCCGAATAATTTTTCAATTTTTTTAATACTAAAAGAATAAACAACAAATCATCATATTTGTTTTATAAAATTATTTAATTTTTTTATTTTCTTAAAACATGGTGTAACATATTTACACTATGAAAAATATTTAACTATCAAACGACAAAATCTTTATTATTTTATAAAAAAACTATGACACTAGTGGGTTAGTGGATTTTTTTGTGTTGGGTCCGGTTTTGCCCCAAACCCGATTTTTTGTGTGGATTTTTCTTTTTTTAAACTCATTCACCCAATTATTCGACCGGACCCACTTTTTTGGGTTGGATTGAGTGGATTTGACCGGGTCAACCGGATTGCCCAATCCATATACACCCCTATGTGGATATGAACTCACTCCCAGTCTCATTTCTTAGATTTTGGCTTAACTCAACCTTACAAAATCGGCTTGTAAGGTCAGGGTTGTATCTACTTTATAAACACATATTCAATTCATCTCGCAATCAATGTAAGACTTCTTTAATACATTCCCTCGCACTCAACGCTATTGGGCTTGTGGCGCAGATATAAATGGTGGATGATCTGATCAGAAATTGATAGCAGGTGGCCTAGCAAATCGTGAAGGATGCACTGATACCATCTTAGATTTGAGTCTAACTTGACCTTATAAAACCGGCTTATAAGATGAGAATTGCCGCTATTTTATAAATACATATTCAGACCATTTCGCAACTGATGTGAGACTTCTTTAACACCGTTAAAATTCTAGGATGAGAACCATACCATATATCTAAAGTTTAAACACTTTATACGATGAGTATGAACGTCAAATATCTAGTTAAGAGACCAAATATCTAATTTTTCCTAATATCGTAAGTTTCGGTTTTTTTAAAAAAAAAATCTATTTATAATTTCTTTTAAGAAAAAAAACTAATAAAATCAAGCTTAGTGGTGCATGACAACATATTTACATGGAGACGAAAACGCGTGTGAGATGTTGTTTTCCACACACTGCACTTGCACTACAGATACAGCCTTACGCGTTTGTTCTTTCCGGCTGTAAGATTCTGCCATCACCTCAAAACTGATCTGTTCTCCAACCACTACCTAAGATCTTCACTAATATATTCTTTCTTTATTTTCCCTTAAAAATTGTCTTCTTTTTTTTAAATTGAAAAATGACTTGAGAAATTATAGATGTATTTACAAATTATACACTAGCAAGATATTTACGTTGGTAAAGAGAGGCTGGTCTTAAAATAAAATAGAAAATGACATAGGCTGATCTTAAAAAATTGCTTTAAAGCATCTTAATCAAATTTATAAACATTATGTAATCATCGAACATCTCTTTTTTTTTGACAAAAAACATCTATTTTTTCAATGTTTGCTTAATTTAAAAAATTCTCAAACGGCTAAAAGAAATAGAGAAATTATATTTTGAGACAAAAATGCTATTAATTTTTTACAATAATTTTAATAGTTAGTGAACACAATTTAAATGATTTTAATTTGTAGTATATCATAAGTCAAAGAATTACATGAGATGAGTACACATTAATCCGATAAAATCATGGCAAGTCGTAAGTCAAAAAATTATCATAAACTTTTTTATTTTGGTACAAAAAATTATCATAAACTTTAATAATTATTGACAATAGTACTCTTAACAAATAAAAATTATAACCATTATATTTTTTAAGACTTAAACAATGAATACACATAAAAAAATATCTGGATTCAGCGCAGTAAAGATACCTAATGCAATTGATCCAAGCGTTAGGATCAATATTCTTAACGGTTGTTTAAGTAAGATCAGACAATCTTGATTTATAAATGATGTTATTTAAGTTATTATAGAAAAATTATATTTGCTTTTTCTAGACTATGGCAGACCCAATAATCTTCAAAATTAAGTGAGTCATAAAGCTTCAAAATTAAAGGTCTCATACAACAAATTAATCTGAAGAGGCCCAATAATCTTCAAAATTAAGTGAGTCATAAAGCAAATATTTGCAAAAGAGGTCTCATACAACAAATTCACCGCAATGGTAATCTAACTAAAGGTATCAACGCCACTTTTATAGCCCTTATTCTGAAGGTGGATAATCCTCAAAAACTGGACGATTTTCGGAAACAGGTTACGTCAGGTTGTGGGTAGCGTTGTCTCTGAGGTTCAGTCTGCTTTTGTCAAAGAGAGGCAAATTCTTGATGGGATTCTAATAGCGAATGAGGTTGTGGATGATGCTCGCAAGAACCATAAGGAGCTTGTATTGTTTAAAGTTGATTTCGAAAAAGCTTATGACTTGGTGGATTGGAGGTATTTAGATGATGTGATGCGCCGTATGGCCTTTCCGGCCCTATGGCGGAAGTGGATTCGAGAGTGTGTTGGCTCTGCGACGGCGTCCGTTCTTGTTAATGGTAGCCCTACGAGAGAGTTCTCTTTGGAGCAGGGGCTTCGCCAAGGGGATCCTTTGTCTCCATTTTTGTTTTTTCTGACTGCTGAGGGTCTGAATGTCATGATGAGGGTTTTGGTTCAGACTAGTATTTTTACGGGATACAACATCGGCTCAGTGTCACCTGCAGTTATATCTCATCTTCAGTTTGCTGATGACACATTAATTATGGGGGTCAAAAGTTGGGCCAACATACACGCTCTGTGGGGCGTTCTTGTCTTGTTTGAGGCGATATCTGTTCTCAAGATCAATTTTATAAAAGCATGCTGGTGGGGGTGAATATGGCCGAGTCGTGGTTGGCTGAGGCGATGGCTGTCTTGGGGTGCTCGGTGGGGAGGATTCCTTTCGTCTATCTCGGTCTTCCTATATGGGGTGATCCTCGCCGTTTGTCATTTTGGGATCCGGTGGTAAACAGAATTCGGTCTAGATTGGCGGGCTAGAAAAGTCGGTTTTTATCGTTTTGTGGTCGCTTGGTTCTCCTTAAATTTGTCTTGTCTTCGTTGCCTGTCTATGCCATTTCCTTTTTCAGAGTTTCGTCAAGTATAATCTCTAACATTTTAATCTTTATTGACTAACTTTTTCTGGGAAGGGAGTGAGGACAGGCGGAGAATTCCTTGGATTAGCTGGAGGGATGTCTGTTTGAGTGAGGAGTATGGCGGGTTAGGGGTCAGACAGTTGAGAGAGTTTAATATTGCTCTGTTGGAGAAGTGGTGCTGGAGGATGTTAGTTGAAAAAAGGGTTTATGGTACAGAGTGTTGGTTGCCCGGTATGGTGCGAAGGCATGGCAGGTGATGGCAGGCGGGCGTAGTGGGTCCTCGTGGTGGAAGGAGGTTTTGCGGATTCGGGACGGGGTGCATGAGGTAGTAGGTGGTTTGCGGAAGGGGTTGAGAGGCGAGTCGGCAACGGGGTGGAGACGCTTTTTTGGTCGGATTCGTGCTTGGGTGGTGTCCCGCTGAGTGAGAGGTATCCGCGGCTATTTAACTTGTCTCTTCATAGGTTGAGTACGGCCGCGGAGATTAGTGTCTTAGGGTGGGAGGTTGGAGGTGCGGTTGTGCGCATAGCGCCACCCACTGTGGGCGTGGGATGAAGAGCTTTTAGGGTAGTGTAGGAACTTGCTTTCTGACCTTGTTTGGCAGCCTCACGTAGTCGATCAATGGTTGTGGCGGCATGATCCAGAGGGTGGCTATACAGTTCGGGGCGTGTATACTTTGCTTACTTGTGCAGAGTCCCCGGAGGAGGTGGCGACAACAACTTTAATTTGGCATAAACAAGTACCCGTAAAAGCGTTCGTGTTGGCTTGGCGGTTGCTCCGCAACAGGTTACCAACTAGAGATAATTTGGTGATGCGTGACATTATTGCTCCCAATGCCCACTTTTGTGTGAATGGATGCGGCAGTGAGGAGACAACGCAACATGTGTTTCTTTTTTGCCCCGTTTTTGCTCCTTTGTGGGGCCTGATTCAGTCTTGGGTTGGTATTTCTTCGGTTGATCCGGTATCGATTCAGGACCATTTTGTGCAGTTTACTTATTCAGCAGGTGGATCTCGAGCTCGACACTCTTTCTTGCAGTTACTTTGGTTATTTAGCATATGGGTGGTATGGCATGAACGAAATAGTAAAATTTTCAAAGCCAAGGAATCGACGGTCTTTCAAATGCTTGAGAAAGTTAAAGTTCATTCTCTTTGGTGGTTGAATTAAAGCTTGTAATATGAACATTGGTTTAAATTCCTATATGTGGTGGTCTAGTCATTTTGTTTGCTTGGGCATTGGCTAACTGATATTTTGACTGTTGTAGACGTTGCTAGTCTGTTTGGCACACGTTGTGCTAATCATAACTAGTTGTTTTTAATATAATTCATTTTTGCTTGTCCAAAAAAAAATCATCATCTATTTAAATTATTATTTTTTACTTGATTATGATATAATTTTTTTGTCAACGATGTGATATTTTATGACCATTAGTAATAAATAACCATTATTATAGAACCTCAAAATTAATCTATTGAGTACATCTGATTATTTTTTTTGGTAAATAGGTTTTTACCCCCTGCAAAGTATACGAGTTTTGTTTTACTTCATGTAATTTTTTTTTTTTGAAAGTATCCCCTGTAATGTTTTTTTTTCCTAGTTTATTTTACCCCATTATGTTGAAAAAAAAATTGGCAGGTGGTAAAATGAACTAGTTAACTAGAAAAAAAAAACAAAAAAGCATTACATGGGGTAATATAAAAAAAAATATTACAGGGGTAAAACAAAACTTGTCTACTTTGTTGGAGGTAAAAACCTATTTACATTTTTTTTATTCATATATCTAATATTTTATAAATACTAACAATATATAACTATTATTATTATATGATTTCAAAATTTTAAGCTGGAATCCCCAAAGTTTTGAGGTTTGATGTCGTCGCTCATCCTGCACCCCGTGGTGCCCGAGCCTGAGCTTATTCTTGGGCCAAGCCTGATCTAATATCTGTCAGATTACTAAAAACTCATTGACTATGTGACAGCACCATTTTATGGAACACATGTAATTCATTTCCACTATGAAGTAACAATTTTTATTTTTATTCGTAAATTAGATATCCTCTATATGCAACTGCAAGATTAATTTCTAAAATCTCATAGAACAAAAGCAACATTTAATCGCATCATCATTCATAATTACTATATTGAACAAGTATCACCTCCGTTTACGCTTTACTAAAAAAGTCAATATTTTGCAGGCTAGATAGCAATTGTAAGAAACAAAAATAGTTTCACTACAAAATCTTAAAATGAGAAAAAATTTAGGTGAACTATTCTATTATGGGTAATTTCAAAATGACCATCACTAACTACCAACATTTTATAATTTTAACTAGTGCCCCCGGGCACTAGTTAAAGGAGAAAGGATTCCCTCCCGTGCTTTTTGCACCGGAGAGGGAGCAGTATGGATCCTAACCATTAAAAATTCAATTTTTTAATTTTTATAATTTGTTTATTTTCAATCTAAAGGTGATGGTTGCACCAGAGGGTAAAGTTACGGGAGTGAATCCACTCTCCTAGTTTTTTTTTTGATGGAGAATCCACTCTCCTAGTTAAAGATATCAAAAGAAGTAATTTTTGTATTGAAAAAATATTTTTTATACTTATAAAAAGTAGATTGCACAAGTTCCAACACATTCATACTTTATTTAGCTCCTTAATTAGTACACCTAGAGCACTAGTTAGCATTTTCCTTAAAAAATAAAATGAAATTATCATATCTTAAACAAGTTACAAGTTGGGTGCAGCATTTAATTAAGTTATTGTTTTTTATTTTGTTTTCTACAATTTTCTCACTCCATCTCCTTCTTCAACAATCTGTCTCTCTTTGGTCTCCAACTACAACTAGCAACTCTACATACACGGGATCGCTCTGCTTTGACTCACCGAGTTGCTTCTTTTTTCTTCCCATGGCATAAGGTAAAAAAAACCTTCTCTTTCTTCCACATGTTCTCTTCATTCACACCATCTTCAACTTGAGATTATCTCATACCTTTCTCTGTTCAACAATCTCCTGTTAACTCTAAATCTAGCTCGTCATTTTCTCTAGTTGAATTTTGTTGATTTTGGTAACTCTTGTTACAATTTGATCATAACCCCCCACATAACCCCACTTTATTTTTCTGATCTGGGTTTTGTAAAAATCAGATCTTTTAATCAAATTTAAGGTCTTTCTTTGTTTTACAATTCTGGGTCTGTTTAGATTTATTGTAATTTCAATCCCATCAAATTGAAGTGTTTGTAAGCAAGAAAAAAACAAAACAAGGTTTTGGTCTTGTTTTGTGTCATGATGAGGAACAAGAATAGATACTTTGTTTGTGTTCCATTGTTTGTGTGCCTGGTGTTAGTTATTGAACTTGTTCTAGCACAAGATTTTAAGCCTACCGATAAAATCTTGTTGAATTGTGGTGGCCCTGCTGTTAGTACTGATCCTGATGGCCGTGAATGGACTACTGATAATGGTTCCAAATTTGGTTCCAAAACTGGTAAATCAACCACATCACAGGCTGCAACTCAAGATCCTGCAGTGCCTCAGGTTCCATACATGACGGCGCGGATTTTCCAATCGCCGTATACCTATAGTTTTCCTGTGGCTTCTGGTTGGAAGTTCCTCCGGTTGTACTTTTATTCGGCTTCTTATTCCGGGCTTAATATATCTGATGCACGGTTTGGTGTGACGGCGCAATCGTACACCGTGCTTAGGAATTTCAGTGTTTTAGAGACCAGTTTGGGTTTGAATTATGAATACATTGTGAAGGAATACTCTATCCATGTTGATGAGGGAACCTTGAATGTGACTTTTACTCCATCTACCAGTGCATCTAAAGCCTATGCATTTGTTAATGGGATTGAAGTTGTGTCCATGCCTGATATTTATACTGCTACCGATGGAACCACCATGATTGTTGATACAAATACTGCCTTCACCATTGATAACACCACTGCACTTGAGAATGTTTATAGGGTAAATGTGGGTGGGAATGATATCTCGCCGTCCCATGATACCGGCATGTTTAGGTCATGGACCGATGATGTGCGTTACATCTTTGGGGCTGCATTTGGAGTTACTGAGACTGCTGATCCAGAAGTGAAGTTTGAGTATCCTCCGGGCACACCATCTTATATTGCTCCGAAAGATGTCTACTTGACAGCCAGATCAATGGGTCCGAATGCCAATATCAGCTTGAATTTCAACTTGACTTGGATTTTCACAATTGATTCTGGGTTTTCCTATCTTGTGAGACTTCATTTTTGTGAGGGCACGACGACTATAACAAAGATTAATCAAAGAGTATTTGATATATTCCTTGGTAATCAAACCGCTGAGGATGGGGCTGATGTTATTGCCTGGGCAGAAGCTTTTGACCTTCCACATTCAAACGGTGTTCCGGTGCATAAAGATTATGTTGTATTTGTTCCCAATGGCCCACCGCGGCAGGACCTGTGGCTTGCACTGCATCCAGATACAACTTCTAAGTCCAATTACTACGATGCAATCTTGAATGGAGTGGAGATATTCAAAATCAGTGATAGTAAAGGTAATCTGGCAGGGACAAACCCTCCTCCTCTGCCGGTGCAAGACTTAATTGATGTATCATCGGCTAGGAAATCTAGTCATGGTAAATCTAAGAGTCATACAGGAATTATTGCTGGAGGTATTGGTGGAGGAGTTGTTTTACTACTTTTGATCGGACTATTTGCTTTTGGTACATCTCGTCGCCGTAGGAATGGAAAAGACTCTAGTACAAGTGAAGGGCCGTCTGGCTGGCTTCCACTTTCTCTTTATGGTAATTCACACTCTGCAGCTTCTGGCAAGACAAACACGACTGGAAGTTACACATCCACTCTTCCGTCAAACCTTTGTCGTCATTTCTCATTTGCTGAAATTAAGGCTGCTACAAACAACTTTGACGAGGCTTTGATTCTTGGTGTGGGAGGATTTGGCAAGGTTTACAAAGGAGAAATTGACGGCGGATCAACCAAAGTTGCAATTAAACGTGGGAATCCACTCTCCGAGCAAGGTGTGCACGAATTCCAAACTGAAATTGAGATGCTCTCCAAACTTCGTCACCGTCACCTTGTTTCACTGATTGGATACTGTGAAGAGAACACTGAAATGATCCTTGTCTATGATCATATGGCCTATGGAACACTCAGAGAGCATCTATACAAGACTCAGAAACCTCCACTTCCATGGAAGCAAAGGCTCGAGATATGCATTGGAGCTGCTCGCGGTTTACACTATCTTCACACGGGCGCTAAGCATACTATCATCCACCGAGACGTGAAGACAACAAACATTTTACTAGATGAGAAATGGGTGGCCAAGGTTTCTGATTTCGGATTGTCTAAAACAGGTCCTACATTGGATAATACTCACGTAAGTACTGTGGTAAAGGGTAGTTTTGGTTACTTGGATCCAGAATACTTCAGGAGGCAGCAACTGACCGACAAATCCGATGTGTACTCATTTGGTGTGGTTCTATTCGAGATACTGTGTGCTCGCCCGGCTTTGAATCCAACACTTGCTAAGGAGCAGGTGAGTCTAGCTGAATGGGCAGCTCATTGCTACAAAAAAGGCATTCTTGACCAAATCACAGATCCTTATCTGAAGGGCAAGATAGCTCCGGAATGTTTTAAGAAGTTCGCCGAGACCGCAATGAAGTGTGTGAACGACCAAGGCATTGAAAGGCCATCCATGGGTGATGTGTTGTGGAACCTGGAATTTGCTTTGCAGCTGCAAGAAAGCGCAGAGGAGAGTGGCAACGGTTTTGGTGGAATATGCGGTGAAGAGGAGCCGTTGTTTGTAGATTCAAAAGGAAAGAAGGAGTTGGATGCAGGTTATGATGGTACTGTGACAGATTCTAAAAGCAGTGGCATGTCTATGAGCATTGGAGGTAGAAGCTTGGCTAGTGAAGACTCTGATGGGTTAACTCCTAGTGCTGTGTTTTCACAGATCATGAATCCAAAAGGACGTTAAGGTTCATCTAGTAAGAATTTCTTACATGGTCAAATACTCAAGTTGGATAGTGCAATCTGATTTAAGCAAATCTGAACTTTACTTGTTAATTTTCCTAATAATATTATTACTATTACTACTACTATTAAAATTATTCGTTTTGTAATATTGTTTTATATTCATTATTATGAGTATCTAAGTTGTAATATGTGGACATAGAAGATTGAAGAGCAAATGTATTACAGGAGGTTGTTGTAATCTTAATCTTTGGAAACTATGCAAACACCAATTTACTATTACTTCACATTGAAGGCTTGTCTGGTGTTTCATGCCAACACATGTGTTTAAGACTTTAAGTTCAATTATTTCATTTTCTCAAATTATTATTAATATTGATGTGTGTCAGTATCTTGTTGTGTCTGGTATCTGTGTTAGTGTTTTTCATAGTTTGGAAACTGAACCCTAGGTTTCCTCCGTGATTGATAAGACCAGCAAAACAATGGTTATGAGTGTCACACTCCCTTTTTAGGAACTAATTGGATTTTTGTTTTTCTTTTTGATAAATGTAAAATCTATTTTCTTGAGTAGAAAAGAATAAACTGAAGTTTTATTTATTTATCATACCATTTATTTCTTGAGTAGAAAAGAACATATGTCTCATACTGATGAACTGGATTCTTGATTATCATCAGCAGCACTCTTGCATGATTAAATGTACATCCTAAGAAATTTATTTTATAATATTAATTGACATATAATATATCATAAATATTTTGAAGGGTGGAATATTTTTTAATATAATAGTAATAGGATATGACATAAGAATTGAGGATAAGCACTCAGGAGGACGTGTGGAAGTGTTAGAGAGGATGAGCTTTCCTCAACTTTCATATATGTATGTATCTCAGTTGTCAACAGGTAGACATTTTGGGCTGTATGTATGTTGAATATGAATAAAAATGAGGAAATGGTCCTACTCTATTGATGAATCATTCATACCATGAATGAAAGTGACACTTAACACCGAACTTCACCGTCAAATATATAGTATAGTACTACTACTATTTGTTTGTTTATTATTGTGTCTTTATCTAATTAATTAATTAACTTTTATTATAGTATTATAGAAGGTCACCAAATTATATATATGATTAAATGCATAGCGAACATGATCTGGCTTATACAATAAATCTAATTGCTTCATTTGAGTTAGCTGGAGCATGGAGGTGAAAGTATATTAATGTCACAATGAAGTTTGGAATAATTAGGTAGTACATTTTGAATTAGCTCGAGTTTGACATAATAATAATCATGGCATGTCATTCATTGATTAGTCACATGCCCGGTTGCTATTGATATTTGTAAATGTTGGGACTTTGGGATATATTGGAACCACATATTTTGATTGCTAATAATATTGTTGATTTATTTTTCAAAAAGGAGTACTCGTATAGTTCAGCTAGACCAAGAAAATTGGAGGAGACCACCGTTTGCCAAGTTATGCTAAGTGTCAAAGAAGAGGCAATCTTCACCTTATATGTCAGTTTTGTAAAGTTGACAAGATAGTTAGTTGGCAATTCATTAAGTTAGCAAAGTCAACCATTTACATGGTTAATTCTCAAGTATTGGAGTTAATATGGAATTATTTTATTGATGCAATTTTTAATGAATGAGGTAATCTTGTTTCCAATATATATTCAAAAGTCATAACTAGATTAATCTCATTTCAAATGTGAAACGTTGCTTTTATCTTGTCAAAAATAGGGGAATGGAATGGACAATGATTAGTGTGCAATATGCAACACACATAAATACATAGGCAACGCTAGGCTGTATCGCATAAAGTCCACCACTAACTTTGTTAACCATGTGATTTGGAAAACTTAGAACAGAAATGGTCCTAAGAAATACTAACTTTTTCTCATTTTTGATATCTTCAAAGATGGAAATGGATTATGATTTGACATTTATGTCAAAAAAAATTAAATTATTTTATATACATATTCAATAAATAACATTTTTTAAAACAAAAATTAACAAAAAAAAATTGGTATCAATGAAAAAACTCAGTGAGTCACAGCCACCATTCCATATGTAACCACTTTGCAGAACAAACAAATGTTATATTTGCAGATGATTTTTTAACTACATCAACAATACTTTGAATCAGAGACATTCATGATAAATATTTTATATTTACATCCAAGAAAAAAACAATTGCAAAGACACTCACTGCAAAACATTTAGAAGCACTCATAGTCATGAATTTGTGACTTGTGAGGGAAGAAAGGCCACAACATCTACAAACAAGAAATTAAACAAGTGACTGTTGTTTATTCTGAGGAACTGAATCAGCAATAGCAACAAGTTTCTTCTCAAGTTCTGGCTTGTTGGCTCCAACAAGTTTGTCAACTTCTTGTCCATCTTTAAGAAAGAAGAAAGTTGGTGTGGCTTTGATGTCCCATGAAGTGCTGAAGTCCTGCAACATACACAACCATGTTCAATTAAATGTGTTGCCACATGACATTTTCCCAATAACACTCACCACACCATCAACAAAGTACATGATCATCCGAAATATTTAGGCTTAAGTGCACTTTTGATCCGATTATTTTTCCTGATTCATAATTTTAGTCCCCTTATTTCTAAATCTGAAAAATACAGTCAATGCACCTTTCAACTTTATCTTTCTATTCTATTTTTCTAACTTAAATTTCCCTTGTCTATGATTGCAAGTCAAGACTCATAGAGGGTAGGAACTGGGAAGAAAGAGATATATTAACATAATCTAGAAAAAACTGGCAAGTCAGAGAGTGGTGTGACATGACAGTGCATATGTAGATTAAATCTTATTTTATTTTTTATATGACTCAGTGACTTGTTAGCTCATTATTCAACACAAGACATAAGCAAGAATAAGCCCAAAATTCAATGGTGGGGAAAATTTAAAAAATTAGAAATTGGGGGACTATATTCAACAGAACAGGAGGATGAAAAGTGCATTAAAGCCAAAAATTTAATATAATAATTTATTTCAACAAGATATTTGTCTGCATATTTAAGGGGAGTGCTAGTTCACAAATATATCTTAGGGAACTTTATTTACAAAACAATTATATGAAATAATTATATCTATAGCTTCACTACTTACCGTTAGTTCATCCACATCAACTAGTAAGAACATAATAGATGTGTATTTCTCAGACATCTCGCAGTAATATGGCGCAATCACCTTGCAAGGACCGCACCACACTGCGCTGAAGTTCGCAATCACCTGTTGCACATGGAGCTTTAGTATTAGCGATTGTATCCAAAGAAAATAAATTATATAGCATAACAAGTAAAATAAAGTTAAGAAAAATATACTGGAAAATCTGCAATCAATCAAAAAATTATACATTTTAACCAAATGACAGAGGTCAATTCATATTGTCTCTGAAAGCATGCAAGTTAGTGCATGTATGTCAGAGTGAAAGGGAGTACTAATCAGCAATCAGCACTATTATGCCCAGTTTTGATGAACAATTTAATATAGCACTTATAACATAAGCATTTATCGTATAAGTGTTAGTTTATAAGCTATTTATTTAGCAAAAGATAAAATAAATTTAAATTGTTCTCGTATAAGTTATAAGCTGTTGTCATAAGCTATCCTAGATAGCTTATGAAAACAAGTTAAAAACAGATTTTGGACATGTCATAAGCTGTTTCCATAAGCTCGACAAAACAGTCTCACAAGAACTTATGTCAGCAGACAAGTCAATCCAGACATACCCAATATCTTAATACTTAGTTGGCACAAATTCTACACCATCACTAGATTAGGCAGAGTAGAATCATATAATAAATAAAAAAAGAGACACGCGCCTAATTTGGATTCACTTCTAGCTTGTAAGAGCTTTTCAATTAATATAAGTTATAGCGCATAACTCATGAAAATATCCTTATAAATGTTTATGGAGTAGTTAAGTTAGAGAGCTTCAAAGTCGTGTTCTCTCTAATGTAGAATTCTTTCTGTAGTTATACCACCAAAAAAATTCCTAACGAGATTATGAAGGTTTTGAAAATACTGATGTTAGCAAATACCAACTATACAAATGTGCGGTAAATTGTAGCAAGGTTTTCATGATTCAGCCAAATAACGCAACAAAAATGGAAATAGACCTTCAATCTATAGTCCTCAATATTAAAAAAGAGGTGAAAGTGAAACTTACAATTCTGCCATCCTTCCTTGCTTCTTCCAACTTTTGCTCCCAAGATTCTTTGGTGGTAATAAGTGTCACATTCCCAGAAGCAAACTCCACATGTTGATCAGAATCATTATCCTTAGTGAGAGACTACAAGCATTACAAACATGAAACTTCTCTGTCAATTAATTATTTAATAAATAAAGATTGATGGATTACAAAGGTTAGAAGCTTTGAAGTACCCCAAAATTTAAGAGCTACAATACACCTAAAGATTGTTTTTCCCATTTTTCCTTTACAGTAGCCAGTTGTGGTTAGGAACGGAAAAGTCATGGCTAGTGGCAGACAGAAGAAAAAACTTCTAGTTACAGAAAGTATTGTTACATCATCCTGAATTAATAGGGTTCTCATAGGTCAGAATCGCTGGAATATCAGTTATGCGCATGAATAGGAATGAAGAAAAGCAATGTATATAGAACAATCTGTAAATCAGAGATTAGCCTTTATCGCCATTAAAAGATTAAGAGGAGGAGGTTTCCGGGTGAGGCGGAATAAGTGAAGAAAATGAGGGTGAAAATAGCAAAACAGTACAGCAAATTTGTTCAAACGTTTCACATTACTTTCCTCTCTAGCATGATTTCACTTACCTTACAACAAATAGCTATTTACAAGATACAATCAAAGAATTCTTTTTAACAGTTACCTAGGCAGTGTAATTTGAACTATAAGTTTTTTTTTATAGGCGAATGTTAGCATATTAGTTATGTTAGTATTTTCTCCATCACCGGAATTTTAACCCAGGTCTTTAACTCCTACAATCCTTAGCTCAAACCAGCTGAGCTACCCAGCCTCCCTGACCTGAACTATAAGTTATTGGCATATATTTAGATAAATTAAAACAGTTGGAAGACAAAAACCTCTCATTTCTTTTCTTACATAGTTTGCATTAGTCGCCACATTCTGTTATATTTGTTCCTCTATTCCTGCTTTTACTATCACCATTTAATTTATCTGCTACTGGTTGCATACAACTCAGTTCACATAGGCAAGCTGAAGATGTGAAAGTTAATATCAGGATGTGGCTCATAAATAAGTAACTTTTGGCCACAAAGAGAAGGTACATAGTAAAAGACTATCAGTTCAAAGTTTTATGCATAGATTCTACAAAAGAAAAACTTATGAACTTTGCATTTAGAGTGCTTATGTGTATTTATCAGAGATAACATGAAAAAAGTCTCAGACTTTCAACATTAAATGATCATAAGAGTAAATAGTAAGTTTGACAGATCCAAATATTATTACCTTCTTAGCCAAGCAGTTCCCCATATAATTGTTTGAAAGCCACTAACTTGTAAACTTTAATGAAAAGAAGCCCAAGAAAGACCACCTATTTCATCAGAACAAAAGAGACACGGTAGAAAATAATAGCCAAGTTATAGATTGATCAATAATATATACATCGTACAACACTTAATTAGCGGTATATGAGCCTATAAAAACAGGAAAAGAAAAAATCAAACAAGATAACAAAAGTGCACTCCAAAATGTTCACTTCGCCAAATATTTGAAATGATTTCCTTACATATATTTCTGAACAAATAAATCATAAACAAATAGAGGGCTGTAACGATCAAACCTGTGATGGTAAATAAAATTCAGAATGTGCAAAATCAAGCAGGGTAAGGAAAATATATAGAAATAATATTCATGCATTCTTAACAACTGTCAAGTTAAAGACTCAAAAACAACATCATCCAATAACCCTCAATCATAGAAGAGGAGTAGCATTATATCAGTAAAAATGAGAGTAAATGAAAATTACTCCGAACCCGGATGGATAAACTTCTCAAGAATTTATGAGTTTCTTAAACAATAATTTTCCATACAAGTTGAAATTAACTTCTTCAACTAAATTTTTTCAGCATATTAAAAATCTCTATAAACATCTATAAGCTTTCTAGGACTTTTTCATAAGAGAATAACCATAAACTTATTTAATAAAAGCTAATTAGTCACTACACATGGTTGATTGCAGCCTTGCAGGGGTGAGATAGATAGCTCAACTGGTTTGAGCTAAGGGTTAAAGGTGTTAAGGTATCCGGGTTCAAGTCCCGATGAAGAAGAAAAATTCTAACATTGAAAACTAATAATTACCGACTTTGGCCGTTTATAGAAAAAACATGGTTGATTTTTCTCAAACTTGCATATGCAAACTCCTACAAAGAAACCATGGCTGAAACTATCTTTAGTCAGACATTGTTCACTCTCGACAGAACTCCGGGTTACCGGAACTATTTTCGTGAGAACCGGAGAGTTAAGACCTAAAAAATAATACACACCTACAAAGAAACCCTCTTAAGGCATAAAAAAAAAGTACTCCAAAATGCAAAGAAATGTAAATAAATTCCAAATGGGGTAAAAACAGGGTTCATTCATTCATTATTATTATTATAAATAAAAGGAAACAAAAGAGTAATTTAAGGAATAACCTAGATTGCAATAATAACATGATTTTTCAAAATCTGAAAATTAAAGTTGCAAACTTTCCATCAATTCACAAGCAATAAAAGCAACCCATCAGAAATAAATGAATAAAAACATCAAAATAATAATAATTAATTGAAGGAAAAAGGCACAATTAGTAGATTTGAGATTGGTTGATTAAACAGAAGGATTGATGAAAAACGTACCGAAATAGTAGATTTGAGGTGACACAGAGATAGTGAACCTCAAAGTTGAAGAAGATAAAGGATGTGTTGTTTGTGATTTACGTGAATAAACAAAAATTAAAATTAGTGAAAAAGGGGTTTTTTTTTTTCTTCTTGTAAATGGAACCCTAAGTTATAAAATCAAGTTTTGGTAAATTGCGACGACGAAGACGATGGTATCTTGTCCTATATATATATATATATATATATATATACTAACTGTTGAACAATGTAAAAGATTGATTGAATTCAATAACGGTGAAATAACAAATGGTGAAACAAGTTCTTCACAAAATTATCAAATTAAGAGAAATCATAAATTTTTTAATATAAAATTAAGTAAAAAATAGATTATGCAAATTAATTAGATTTTGAGGCCGTTTGTTATAGATTATTTTAGAAAGAAATCAGTCTAGAAGTCCTAGCTCAACAGATAAATGCCGAAATTGCTAGGCCGGACGTCATGACCCGGGTTCGAACCCGGGACCTCACAGTTGTGTGTGAGTTTAATTTCAGTGGATTACCACTTCTTCTAATACCAAAAAAAAAAAAAAAAGAAATCATTTTTTTATAAAAATAATTGTTTTGAAAAATATTATGGGTCCGTTTGGCTTAGCTTATTTTTGAACTTATGCAAACGGTTTATGATCTAAAAATAATCAGAAAACAGCTAAAAATGAGAAGCTGCTAAGAAGAGCTTCTCAAATAATTGATTTTTTTTAGAGGAGAGAGAAAACAAGTGTGGTTATTTTATAATTAAAAAAAATCACTTTTAGGTGCTCCATCATTCCTTATACATTTTTTGGTTAAATCTCAAACACGTCTAAAAAAGTTAAACACGTATTGAAACAATATCATTAATGAAGAATTAAAGACATTAATTTTGATTAGAATATTTGTAATTTTTTTTAATAATAAATCAATAAATAAAATTCAAATTTTATCATATATGTAGCAGTATTAATGTCATATGTTTTTGATATTATCACTATCAAAGTGTTCGTTTTGTATCGTGGTATCCGTGTTATAGTCTATGCTTCATAGCACCTAAACTTTCTATATAGATATTACTCATTGTACTGGGTCTTTTATAGTTTTAATTATGGTATTGAGTTTGATATATGGGTTGGACATGAAGTAGCATAAAACTCTTGGAGGATTAATTTCTACAATTATGTTTAGAGGATATTCATTTACAACAAAAAAAAAAAAGTAAATTGTTAAAAAATTAATTGAAGAAGAAAAAATTATTATTAACAATAGTGACTATATAACTATTTTTTTTATTCATTATAACAACTATTTTAATACTATCTCATGTGAGATCTAAATGAGAGCAGATTCTTTCCTACATATCCTCTTATGTCACATTACTCTCCTACGACATCAAACCATTCAAATTTATTTTTTTCAAATGTTCAAGGGAGATGGTCACTAAATTCCTCCGGTGTAATATTCATAGGAATCCAAACTCAATTTAATCTATGTCTCTTTAAATTAAGTATTGTTATTTAGTAAAAAAAAATTAAATAAGAAATAGAAGAATGTTGTGCCTCGATGTATTAATTATTGTAAACTTTTATTGTTTTGTTTGGCACACCTTGTGCTGATCAGAATTTCTTGTTATTATAAATAAATTCTATTTTTGCTTGTTCAAACAAATAAAATAGAAGAATGCATAAAAGTAGGAAATTTGGCCAATAAAAAATTTGCTAATCATATATAGGGAAATACTCCATCGGTTTCTTTTTAATTGTCTTTTATTATCATATTTAGCGTTTATATTTAATTGTTCTTTTTGTATTTTATGGGTATGATTTGTCAATTATACCCTTTATCAATTGCTCTTATCGTTTTCCATAAAACCAATTAATGCTATATATATGGAAAACTAATTTTTTTTTATTTTTAATTTTTGTTGGTACATAACATATTAATTTTTTTTATATAATATATTAAATTTATTGGAAAGAGAAAGTGTGGGCAAAAAAATTGGAATTTATTGGGGGATTAAAACGAGGGTATAATAGGAAGATAACGTGCAAAAATACACTTCCTTAATTTGGTGTTATCATTCTAAAAAGACAATTAAAAAGAAACGGAGGGAGTAGTTGTTATAATTTTTAAGTGTTAAATGTTGGCAGATATGCTTCTTCTCTTTCTTGCTTAAAGTTTTTCTTACAAAAAAAAATCTTACTAATATCAATTTATGTATATAGTTAAATCAAAATAATTAATTTGTATTGCATCTCACAAAAATTACAAAATCATGTTAAATCCTTTAAAAAGAAAATCTAGTGAATGAAAGTGGGACGAAGATAGGTAATATTTTTTTAAAACAAATTTTTTTATAACTGCGGAAACTAATTTCTTTGACTATGTGAAATTTAAATGTGCGATAAACTCTATCTAAGAAATTTATTTTAGAAAAAAGTGAAAGAAAAGAAAAATTAATAATATTTTCTTTTTACTTAACCAGTAGAATGTAAGAGAAAATATATACATATATAATGACAAAAATACCCTCAAGTGAAAGTAAAGTTTGATGTAAACATCAATAGTATGAAATATATATATTTCCAACATTATCAAAAAAATAAAAATAAAACCCGTAAAAAAACTCCAACATAACAAATTTCTACGTACATCTTAATTTTACAAATACACTATACAAAAGATTACAAATACACTAAAAAGCTATTACAACTTAACAAGATATGCATGGTAATGCATGCTTGGTCTAGAAGCTAACATAAATACTATTGGTCAATTCATTATTTGCTTTAGGAAGGAGTTGGGAAAGTGCTCACACGCCCCTTGTGATTGCCCTCACTCGTTGCAATATAAGAAAAATAAATAACCAACCAAAGAAAAATGGAGAGAAAATAAATATACAAAGTAATACAAGTAGAGCAAATCCTAACCAATTCTAAAAAAAACTAGCACCTGTCACGAGCACAATCAAGCAAATCTGCTTTCAAACCTGAAACCATATTAGAAAAAAAGATTATGTGTGGCAAGCATCAACCAAAGTTAAATTGGCGAATGAAATGACTACCAACACAAAAATAAATTCACGTACCACGACTCTGTCACAGACGGCAACAACCAAAAGGTCCATTCGAAAGTATTTTTAAAAATAATTAAAATGTCAAAAAAACATTTTAACATTTCTAGAAAATATATCATCTAGCTAACATTTCATCTTTTAATTAACAAGTTAAAATAATACATATTTTAAAAAATAATACCAAAATTTGTTTACACATAGTAACAAAGTCCTAAGTAATATGTACTGATTATTAGTAGGATAGTTGATGAGAGTGTTCACTCTTTTGAGTTTTGACTATTATCTCTAATCTCTATTATTTATGATCATGTACCGTATGTCCGTATTGTATTTCAAATTTATTTCATAGTTGAATAATATCAAGTTATTATTCTATAAGATGCTTCAATTTCTAGCTAGTTCACATTGCAAAAATGATTGACGGTAAATCTAACTGCTTTTGTTCATATATGCATAATTGCATAATTGCATATTGTGTAATGACAAAGTTAAAAGGAAAAACAAAGTAAAATAAATCTCTATCAGCTGACAGAAAAAAGATCAGTTTGAGATTCTTCAAAACCTTAGCAAATTAAAGTATTAAACCATGTTTTAAATAGAATATTTTATTTTACTATTACAAAATGCTTCTAAAAGATTCTATGATTATTTATATGTAAGCATATATATACTATATCCACTAGAATAAATAATATCAGATTCTTACAAAATCAAATAAGAGGAAAAATATCAGATTCTTACATGTAATGGTTGCCACTTGATAATAGTGGTTGCCACGTCTGATGTATACAAAGAAAGAAAGAAAATTCTATGCTTGCTTGTTGTGTCAAGTGGGGTCAGTCAATACTGGACTTCACATTACACCTGTGTGTCTGTTGTGTTGTGCAATACTTAAGTTTTCACATTATAATTTTAGGAGTATTATTAAATTTGTTTTTGTTTCTTTTGCCTAAAAAAAAAAAAAGTGGTGGAGAGCTGTCAATTTTTTCAAGCTGGAGTAGTATATTGACAATTGAAAGATAAAGTACCATGTGTTTTACTTGCAAGTTCTATGATAAAACATTATTCATACGTTAAGCAAAGCTAAACAACATAGGAACTAATTAATTATTACTTACTGGCAAAGCAAACACCAAACTAATTCTTAAATTGCAGCCATCAGTGAGCAGCGGAATTCGATTGCGTTGCGTTTATAACTTCTTCTTTTTTTGTCAAGTAGTCTATTGTGAGTAAAATTTTCACTTTTAAGGTGAATTATTAAGTGGGATGACTGAGGTTTGAACTCTTATTCCATACATATATAATGTAATATCATGTCAACTGAACTAACTGGACTGCGTTTGTAACTTTCTATTAAATAAGAATAAGTGTCATAACAATTAAGTATATTATAAGATAAGATGGGTCACTTTGATAAATAATCCGTAATGAATCAACATTTAAAATAATATGAAATATCAATGGCGGTCAATACCTTAGTTAGAAAGTAAAATTATTGTTGTCATTGTTCTCATAAGTAAAATTATAATTTAGTCAATGTTAAATTTTATTTATTTTTTGCGGTTGAATTCTGAATTATCAGATTTTTTTAAAAAAAATCAAAAAGATAATATTAAAAAATAATTGTAACTTCAACAATGTCAATTTGACATAAATAATAGAAAATAAGTTGAATCCTTGTATTAGTTTTTTTACAAACCAATATCAAATTATCGATCAAGTCATGGTCGTTAAAACATGAAAGACTGACCAATAATGAATTGGTCTAAATATAAGGATTTCGGACCTCTTAAGCAGATGGAAGTCATGGTCGTTAGAAGATCGATTTCCGACTCATATGTATGAAACAAGATCGGTTGGAAGGAAAGAATTTACCTTATGAGCCCTACAGATTCCCTAACAGTAAATATTAATCATCACTAATAGTGATAGAAACTTCGTACTAACATCATAATAACTTTAAACGAGAAAGATCGTGAACTTTTCCTTCCAACAAATATTGTGAGTGGCCGTTGAAGTTTCACATAATTTCTAAGCATTAGTTTATCATAAAATTTGAAACAATAATGCTTTAATACTCTAGGCTTTATTCAGCTTAACTTGAGTCCGTCAAACATAATATAATTTGAGAAACATTGAAGAGAACCAAATCTAACAAATATAAACACCAAAAAAAGATACAAACACCACTAACAGCACTAAAGTCTAAAATATGCATCATATTTATTATTTAGTAGTATTTAAAATAAATAAATTAAGCTTTTAATAAAGTTTAATAGAATTATTTACTTGTTTTTTCTTTATTTTGTATTTTTAAGACTTAATGCTTTTGTAAAAAAAAAAAAGACTTAATGCTTTGAAATATGAAGAAAATAGTGCAATTTATGCATTTTAAAATGCCTTAGTGACAAATATTTAATTTACGGTAGCAGAAGACCTTCCTTAAAAAATAGAAAGTGAAAAATCAATGCAAATCAAATTTGGTTGTAGCAAAAGGTCAAGAAAACCGTCACTAAAAGTTGAGAAAGTGAAAAGTCATAAGTTGACCAACAACTAGAGCCTGACACACGAGCGTGTGGATTCACCACGGTCGTGCCACGCAAGTCAAAGAGCTGAGATATCGTTGCAAAGCTCTGGCCATATCTCGTGTTGATCTGGCCACGCCCGTGACAGTCTCAGAGGTAGAAATCAATAGTTTTTGTTTTTTCATTTCATTCTTAATTGTCCATCATTTGTAATAAAACTTCAATGACTATGAGATTGACAAAATTAAGGTCCATTAGGCTATAAATAGGATCTCATCCTCAAAGTTCATCTCCCACTCTTGTAAATATTTCCAAGTTTCATTAAAATTCTTAGTTTATTTTGTTGTGTTCTTAGTTTAGTTTTTGCAGTTGCTCACCATGGCAAGGTGTGAGTACTTCATTGTCATCTTAGGGTTTATAGTGAGTAGTCCTTAACATGCTCTTTTGAGCCTTTCTCTTATGTTTTTGTTGATTGAGATTACTAACAAGTTTCATTGCATTGCTTGTGTTCAAAGTTTATTTGTAAAGTGCACACCAAGTGTTTGATAAAAACACTTGGAGCGATTTTCAATTGTTTTTCAAAGAAAATCTTGATAATTGCACACCAAGTGTCAAATTCATGAATTTTGAATAAACTTTGACACATTGAACACAAGGTGCTAAATAAAAGTTCCCTTCGCCATTTTCTTAGAAAATTGCTTAACTGGAGACACATGAACTTTAAGATACCTAATCGATTTTTAATTTTGATTTGCAATTGATTGATTTCATCTCAAAATTCAATCAATTGTCTACTTTAGCACACTATTCATCATATACGTTCAATTTATGATTTAATACGCATTATTTTCCTCTTCAATAGTTCGGGTTAGACGCTGTTGATCCGGAACTGCTTCCGCAAGCGCATAAAGTTTTTAAAACTATCAAAGTTTGTATTAACGACTTATTCACCTCCCCTCTAAGTCGTACGTCATACGTCTAACAAGAAGAACTCTCATCCCTAATTTATTCTCTAAAGATCAAAATCTTCTTCATACAAGGTATACATTTACCGCATTCTTTGTATATGCTATAATTTTATATCTACTGATCTATGACTAACTCTCAAAATTTCCTTCAGTTTGAGATCTCAGTTCTTGTTTTTAAAACATTAGTACATGAGAGTAAGACTATATTTGGCTTGATGAAATTAGAAGGAATGAAATGGAAATGGGTGAAATGGATTAAATTCCATTGTTTGGATTTTAAAATAATAATGGAATTGAATAACATGGAATGAGTTTCATCCAGTACCATCGCTTAACTTCAATTTTATTCCCCTTTAATTTCGAAGGTAAGAGATGAAATATAAAATTTGGTGCATTTCCTCATAAAATATCCAAACTTTTTATTTCATTCTACTTTATGCTATTCCACTTCACTCTACTCTGCTCCATTGCATTATATTCCATCAATCCAAATACTACCTCCCGCATATAAATATAAGACTATTTTAGAAAAATTACCAAGATTAAAAAAGTTGCTTATCTATAACTATAGATAAAGAGGACTCTTTTTTTTTATGGTATGGACTTTTCATAATACTAAGAATACCCTTCTTCTAATAAACCATTCAAATTCAAATTCAAAATACCCTTGCATAACTACCTGCTTAAAATACAACCAAAAACACAAAATTTTATAACTGTGGAAAGGGAACAACATAGAAGGGAAATTTCTTCCCTCACAAAGGAAAAAACTCACGCATATAGGGAGCAACAATGCAGAAATTCTATTTCACCCACTTCATTGTAAATGGGTAGAAATCCTAATTTTTTCTTACTTGGTTTCTATACTTTCAATAAAGACCACCAAATTCTACATGTTCTCATTACTAATTGTTTCACTCCTTTTTGTTAAAAATTTAGAAACAGGTATTACCTTTTAAGGCTGTGATTAGACGCACAAATGCAATGAAGCATCACATAAAAGGATAGCACACATTAGTAACCACTACAACTTTTTTTTGGTAAAATTAACCACTACAACTTTTCTCCTTCTAATTTGTTATTTTATCCTTGGTTTTAATATTATTTTTTCAATTATCTTATGCAGGAAATGACAACTTTGAAAGTTGCACACATAACCATAACAAATAAGATTTCAATCCTTTTATTTTTATATAATCGGTTCCAATCCTTTTTGATTTTGTTTTATTGCTTTATAATTGTCTCTTATTACTAATTACTTTCATTTTTATCATGGTTTGAATGAATATATATGACTAATTATTCTGTTCCTCATGGAATTCATATAAGCTTTAATTCATGTTATTTTGTTATTCATGTTATTTTGTTATGCAATTTATAACCTCTAATTTATACTATCAGTTAGTTAATATGCATCAAGCACTGTCAATGGATTTGCTTAATTGTCCTTTCTTAATTTTAAACGGTTTAATTTTGCTGATTTTGTTGTTTCATATTATTTTTTTGGAACGACTTAAAATTTTAACCGGTTTAATTATTTTACTCCTTAGTACTATGGTTACAATTTTTATTTGGTGCATCCATTATTTGTTGAAGGTGTGAAAAACACAAGAAGGGGGGTTGAATTGTGTTTTGGTAGTTTTAAAAATTTCTTCTAAGTTAGACAACTTATCAGATTTTGCAGTGGATAAAAGATAACACAAATCACACACAAAAAAGTAAGAGCAAGAGAGAAAGAGAGAGACAGAGATTTATATTGGTTCCCCTCACAAAACGAGAGTACTTCAGTCCCCTTGCACTTCCAAGGGAGTTCACTATAATCACAAAAGATTACACTTGCTCAAGCACACAGGCAAGAGACTTCCTATGCTCAAGCACACAAGCAAGAGACTTCAAACAACTTACAAAAAGAATAACAAAGTGTATGAACACTTGATACAAAAATCAATGTTCAAAGAATATAAATACAACTCTAAAGCAAGACTTAACTTAGAATTCTAACAAAGGAAAACTAAGGCTCAACTACTGTAATGATCAGAAGCTGAAGGTTGAGTCTTGGATGTTCAAATGAGTTCAAGTTGTATTCAAGTTGTTTTTGTGCTTAGGATGATTTTGACAGAGTAACAGCTCGTTTCAAAATTGTTCAATGTTGTCGTGCACAAAAACTTCAATTCAGCTCCTATTTATAGTAGAGGGTGGATTGAATTGAATCCATTGCGGTGAGATTTTGCCAGCTGGAGATAGTACAGTCCCTTAACCATATCAGGTAACGATTGTGTACAATCAATCTTGGGGAGAAAGATTCGACCAAATCAGGTAATAAGTTCGTACAATAGTACCAATGTCATTATCCCTGAGGATAAGGTTGATTCTCCAGCTTTTGGGTTGTCAGAGGATGATGAATTCCAATCATTGTTAGCAGAGAATGTTCTTCAAAACAGCTCTCACTGCTCTTATCAGAATCTGATGTCTTCAAACACAGCTTCTGATATGCAGCTTCTGACGCGACTTTAACTTGCATCTTCTGATGAGTATCTTCTGGTCAGAATTTGCTTGCCATTTCAGAGCTTCAAATGTACTCATAGTGTATATAAAATTTTAGCTTATATATCTGCACACTTAGAGTAAACAATCAGTGTACCCTATTGTATATTAATACTCTTGTTATCATCAAAACTTAATTGGGTCATGTCAAAACCTCTTTTGTTCCAACATTTGCTTCATGATGTCATTTCCAATATGTTTTTTTTTTTTTACAGGTTACAATATGGGTGTTTAATTTCACCAATTCCTCCAATTTTTCAATAATAGTGGTATGTTAGAGGAGAATTTAACTTATGTATTTCAATGTGTTTACTTGCATTTTTAAATTTGATGATTCAATTAGACTTTTCTCTTTTACAAGAGTGAACGAAAACCAAATGTTTGCTTATTCTTTTTAGTCAAATTCTATTTTATTTTTTCCTATTCCTGCTACAGATGGTCTCAAATGAACAACACTGATTTGTTTTTATTTATTTGCTGGTGTTGTTTATTTTTTCAGCATTGTGACTTAAGTTGATCGTTTGTATTAATATTGTCAAAATTTCCATTTGAGACTTTCACTATTTAAATTGTGTGGTCATTTCTTCACCGGATAAAGATATGTGAGTCTGCTTGAAGTGCATAATATGACTTTGGAGATAATTTTGCTTATGCAACCAAATTTATAAAGGGTACTACTATATTTTGTCAAATCATGGATAAACAAAGCAAAATAGAGGGAAACAAGTTAACCGAGTTAAAGACAAAGACAAAGATATTTCTTATTATGGAAGTGCAGAAGAAAAAACATTCAATTCATGAAATTACGAGTAGTAGTATGTTCTATTGTTGTATAATTGTATATATTCAAAAAATGTGTAAAGAATACATGTGGTGAAGACACAACCTCTTTCCCTCTCTTTGTCACTATTTTCTCCCTTTGATTCTTTATTATGTTCTTATTTTGCCCTATAGTTATTTAAACTATTGATACTTCAAATTGAGATAGTTGGTTGATTCATTATGCAAGGGTGTCTTTGTTCTCTCGAAATAATCATTTCGAAGTTTATGTGTTTTTTTTAATAAATTATGGGGATGTCAATTATTGGCGACAAAATTAATGGGTAATTTTTGCTTTGAGAATAAAAAACACAACGCCGTCTAGCCCGCTATGAAAAGAGCGGCCTGACGGGCACAAGAGTGTCCGTCTGGTCGCTAGTGGTATTAAATTTGAAAGAGAATAAGTTAATGTTTTCTTAAAAGTATTTATTATAAATTGTCAAAAATAACGGACTATAATTAAAAATATCTATAACTATATATAAAGGGGATTGAAGATTTTGGTGTAGACTTTTTGATTTTCTCATTTTACCCTTACTAACTACCCAATAGTTACGCAAATAAAAAATTATCAACTTCTCCCTTATGTATCTATTCAATACTTTCTTACTATATATAAAGAGGATACAAAAAATTTTGGTATGGACCTTTCATAATGCCAACAATACCCTTAACTTTTTTTGAACAACAAAAATCTTTTATTAACAAACTCACCATAACATAATGTATTTTTTTGACATAAGTTTGCATAGTAGACATAGACAGACGCGGATCGCGCCCTATCTGGCCACTAGTGTTAATAAAAAATAGTTAATTCTTTTAAAAATTTGAATTTTTTTATAAAAAGGAACAAAAGAAAAATCTCAAAAATGTGTTACATTTGTACAAACAAAGCTTAAGGAAAGATGACACGAACACTTTATTACGCAACAAAACGTGAAAGTTCCATAAAACCAAAACGCAAAAAACGCTCATCGACACTACACAACAACCCTTCAATTCAATTAATCACTTTTCTAACAAAATCGCTTCTCACACACTCAAACTCACCACCATCTCTTACTTTCCATTCACAGATTCATTTCACACAAACTTTCGTTTTTCACATTACGCTAACTTAACTCATCAACATCAACAATCTTTCCAGAATCTCCATCACTTTCCAGATTCTCTCTGTAAGCATTTTTTTCATCAAATTAATAATTTGCATTTGCCACTTTCTCCTTTATTGTTGTTTTAAGATTTCCCCCAATTTAATTTTTTTATTTTATATTATTATAGATTTAAGATTTATTGCTAGGTTTGTGTTTTTTGTTGCAATATAATGAAAATTGATTGATTCTGTTTCTGGGTGTTTGATGTTGAAGTTGGCATTATTGGGTTTTATAATTTTTGAATTCTGAACCTGAAAGTTCTCATTTTTTTTTTGTGTTTGTGTTTGGATAGTGAGTAGTATCTATAAGAAGTTGGAATAGAAATTTTAGCTGTGTAGATGGAGGATGATAAGAAAAGGAGAAAAAATAAGAAGAAAAAGAACAAGCAAAACAAGAATGTGGATACTGGGGTTCAGAATTCGGTGAATAATGATAAGGATGAGCGTGCTAGTCTTTCCGAGGCTGCAAAAAATTCCACTGGGGATGGAGAAACAGGTACTGGGGGTCAAAATCTGGTGAATAATGGTAAGGATGAGCATGCTAATCTATCTGAGGCTGCGGCAAATTCAATTGGGGATGGAGGAAAAGATTCCATGGATCAGAATTTGGTGGAAAATGCTAAGGATGAGAATACTAGTATTTTCAATACTGCGGAAAATCCGATTGTAGATGGAGAAACAGCTACCGGGGATCAGAATCTGGCAAATAATGCTAAGGACGAGCATGCTAGTATTTCTGATGCTGCAGAAAATTCGATTGGGGATGGGGAAAGAGAAACGGATACCAGGGATGATAATACGGTGAATGGTGCTAAGGATGAGCACACTGATCTTTCTGAGGCGGCGGTAAACTCAAACGGGGATGGAGAAACTTCAACTATGGATCAGAATATAGTGAATAGCGGTAAGGATGAGCCTGCTCAGCTTTTGGGGGCAACTGTTGAGAAACGTGTGAGTGTGGATTGGAATGGCGATGTGGAAGTCACAAACAGAGATCTGAATCTGGTGAAAAGTGGAGAGGGCAAGCCTGCTCAACCAGTGGAGTCTGCAGATGGGCAAAGTACTAATATGGATTCCAATGGACATCTGCCAAATGGTAAAGAATGTGTAAGTTTTCCACCGATTTTTAGTTTAATGTTGGTTTATGCTCATGAGTTGTTACTCTAGTCGATATTTCAAATGTTGGTTCATGAAGTGAAATGTGTTTTCTCTAGCTGTTGTTATTATTTTTCATTGAAATTGAGAAATTTAGTCTGAACTTGTTATTCCCGAATTCACTTTCTATATAGTTTTTCGAGGTTTGTGTGACTTATTGTGCAAGCTATATATGGCCAAAAAATTGAATCTCCCTTGTTATACAAACAAATTCATAAAAAGTGGATCTCCCTTGTTCTCTCTTTGGCTCTTATTTGAGTTGAGTGTTTGTGGACATGAGTGCATTGTCTAGCTAAATGAAATTACCTTTTCACAGGCCATGTCAGAAGAGGTAATTGAAAAATCAGGAGATTAAAGTGATATTCGCAAACTGAATTTGCTGAAGATGTCTTAAAGTTTTATTTTATTTTCTTTCAAATAAATATGTTGCCATGTTTAATACTTTCATATTTTCAATAAGCATATGCTTTCTTTTGACAGAACATATTGGACAAAACAATTAGAACCTTAAAAGAAGAAAATGCTATGCTCATCCAGAGAGAGGTAATATTTTACCGAAGAAATTTATGTCCTTTGATTTAGAACCCATGCTTCAACAATGGTTTTGTAACTTGTACGGCATATCACTCTACAGACCATATCAGAAGAGACCATCCAGAAATTAAAAGAAGATAATGATACACACATTCGTAAAGAGGTAGTATTTTTTCTAAGAAACATATGTCCGTTGTTTTATCATGTCTCTATTTTTATAATATAAACTGTGTATCGATACAAAGGTCATGTCAGAAGAGTTAGTCAGGAAGCTGAACGAAGAAAATAATATGCACATTATGAAAGAGGTAATTTTTTATCTGAGGAAAAAACACCAATCACTTATGTTTCGGCAGTAACGTTCAATCATTTTACAGACCATATCCGAAGAGACAATCAAAGAATTGAGTGAACAAAAGGACATGCATGTGCAGAAGGAGGTGATATATCTTAAATTCTAGCTGAGTGACATTTATACTTTTTTTCCTAATGTTTATAGTTTGCGACTTTCTTTAAACACATTTAATCTATCTTTCCACAGGCTGCATTAGAAGAGCATATCAGAAAATTGAAAAAAGAACTTGATATGCATGTTCAGAAAGGGGTAGTGTTTTATGTAAAAATGTATGTCCTTTGTTTGAGCCCTTATGTTTCAATTTTTATAACATGTACAGCCTATCATTCCACAGGTCATATTAGAAGATACAATTAGAAAATTGAACAAGGAAAATGACATTCATATGCAAGAAGAGGTAATATATTTTAAATTTTATCCAAGAAATACCTGTTCTTCGTTTTAAATTTTTAATGTATACCAAATCTCGAAACAGGCCACTTCAAAAGAGACAATAAGAAAATTAAAAGAAGAAAATGAAGTGGGCACTCAGAAAGAGGTAATTTGACTTTAAACTCCATCTACTGGATGCATTTCATTTATTATTTACATGCCTATAATATCACCAATATTCTTTAGCATGAATGCATATAACCCATCTTTATGCAGGCCATAGCAGAGGAGACAATTACAAAATTGAAAGAACAGATTGATAAACACATTCATAAAGAGGTGTGTACTGTAAGTTTTATCATATAGTCATTTGTGTAACAGCTTATTTTGCAACATTGATTTGCTTTCTTAAGCCGGGTGGTTGAAATGGAGGAGGGCCTCAGGTGTTTTATGTGATGCAAAAGTACCGCTTAAGTTGAAGGGAAAATTTTATCGGACAATTGTAAGACCGGCGATGTTTTATGGGACGGTGTTGGGCTGTAAGAACCAACATAAAAATAAAGCGAAGCAGCGATGAAGATGTGGTGTTGGATGTGTGGTAAGACTAGACAGGATAGGATTAGAAATGACAACATTAAAGAGAGAGAGTTGGGGTAACACGTATAGTAGAAAAGATGTGGAAACTAGGCTTAGGTGGTTTGAGCATGTAGAGAGAAGACCTATAGATTATGTAGTACGGAGAGTAGATGATAGATCAGATGAAGGGTAGTCAAATCACTAGAGGCAGAAGAAGACCTAGAAAAACTATAAGAGAAACTATTAAGAAAGATCTAGAGATTGATGAGTTGGATAGAAATATGGTATATGATAGATCATTTTTTTTTTGTGCATAAATATGATAGAGCATTTTGGTGTCGTTTGATCCATGTAGCTGATCCCACTTAGTGGGATAAGGCTTGGTTGTTGTGTATATTTACTTTTTTAATAGCAGCCTAGAAGGACAGAAAAAAGGACGAAAATTGAGATTTATTTCTAAAAAAAGTTCTCATATTATAACTGTTTTCATCTCTACCATTTATGTTGCCTTTCTTTGTACAGGTTACCCTGGAAAAGGTTATCAACGAATTACAAACTGAAAATGAATTGCAGAAACAAACAAAGGTAATTCAATTTGAAATGAACAGTTTTGATGAATTTGGGCATGGCTATCGTGTCTGGAGAAGATCGTTTTTGGTGAAATAAGTCTCTTTTTAAAAGAAAAGGCTCTATAAGGAAGCTTCAAGAAATGCAAATTATTTCCGAAAAATAAGCTAATGCAAAACACTATTTCTTATATATGTTTAATTACTAACTAGTATATTTAATTTGATTATCTGCAGACTGATCTAGAGCTGAGAATTGAACAATTGCATAATGAGATTTATTCCCTACATCAAAAAGAGGTTAGTGTGTTTTAGTACATACATATATATTCTTTTAAATATTTAACAACATTTACTTGGAGATATTGTTTATCAATAGGTTTAATATTCAATTTTTTTTTTTTGAACAAGCCAAAATGAGATATATAAATAAAAACAGTCTCCCTAGCACAAGATGTGCCAAGGTTTAATATTCAATATTATATCATATGCAGGCTGGATTGGTGGAAAAAACAAATCTATTACTGAGTGAAAAGGTAGTTTTGAGCCTAGCTTCATCAACATTGCAAATTCCTTCATTCAGCATTTATATAACCTTAGCTGATTTCCCTCTTTTAGCTGTTTATATAAGAATATTATTTAGGCCCATTTATTTGGAGTTATTGTTTATCAAGATGTTTAATGTTCAATATGATATCATTTATGCAAGCTGGATTGATGGAAAAAACCAATATGTTACAGAATGAAAAGGTATTTTTGATTCTAGCTTCATCAACTTTGCAATTTCTTTCATTCACTATTTACTTAACCATAGGCTGTAGCTGATTTCACCCCTCTTAGGTGCTTATATAAGAATAATATTAAGATATTTTTCTGTTAATGGAATTGTGATTTAAATTCTAAATCAGCTATACCTTCCTGCACAGGAGGGTTTAGAGCAAAAGGTAAATATTCTGGAGAGCAATTTGAGTTCCTTTAGTGAGAAAGAGGTAATAACTTGTTACTTCTCTCATGTGTTATTGCATTGAGTATATTTTGTTTGCTTAATTTGTGGCCTTAACTCTTGGTATACGACACTAGGTATAGTCAGCACCTAATTTTGATCTGCTTTTTAAAAAGAAATAATTGGATTTGAATAGAACAGTTTTTGATCAATCATGAATGTATGGATGGTTCTTGTGTATTACTTAAATTTGTCATCCTTGTATATATATATATATATATATATAGCTACTGACTGCTAAAATTTTGGAGATATTTTATATGAAGATGTTTAATATTATATTTTATCATATTCAGGTTGGATTGGTGGGAAAAACCAGTCTGTTACTGAGTGAAAAGGTAGTTTTGACTTTAGCCTAGGTTTATCAACTTTGCAATTTCCTTCGTTCACCGTTTATTTAACCTTGGCGGATTTCACCCCTCTTAACTGCTTATACATGAATATGATTTTGATTTTTTTCTTCTGTTAATGGCATTCATTGTAGTTTAAATTCTAAAAGTCAGCTATACATTTATTACACAGGAGGGTTTAGAGCAAACAGTAAAGATTCTGGAAAGCAACTTGAGTTCCTTTAGTGAGAAAGAGGTAATAACTTGTCAATTCCCTCATGTGTTATTGCATTGAGTATATTTTGTTTGTTTAATTTGTTACCTTAACTTTTTATATTAAGTATACTCAGCACCTAATTTTGACCGGGTACTTTTTTTTTAAGAAAAAGAAGTAACTGGATTTGAAAAGAATAGTTTTTGATGAATGTGTTGATGGCTCTTGGCTCTTTCCCTATAAAAATTTAGCTACTGACTAGTATATTTAACTCGATTATCTACAGACTGGTCTGGAAATGAGAATAGCACAATTGCAGAGTGAGAATAATTCCTTACTTCAAAAAGAGGTATGTGACTTAATATTGTTCTCTTTTAAAAGATTTTGTAGCACTGAGTTTGAAAACTTATCCATCAAGATATTTCATATTCAATACTACTATATCATATGCAGACTGGATTTGTTGAAAAAACCAATCAGTTGCTGAATGAAAAAGCCATTTTGAGCCTAAAAGTGGTTAGAACTTCTTCAACCTTTTTTTTGACACAATGAACTTCTTCAACTTATTTCCTACATTTATTGTTTATTAAGCCTTAGCTGATCCTCTCCCCTGATAGTGTTTCATACATTTCCTTTTTCTGGGTTAGTGAAAGTTTAGAACGGAATTCTAAATCCAATATATACATTATTTTACAGGAGAGTTTAGAGCGAAAAGTCAATCTTCTGGAGAGTGATTTGAGTTCTTCTGTTGACGAAGAGGTAATGACTCGTCTTCTCTCTAATGTGTTACTGTATTGAGTATTAAAACAACCTTAACTTTCCTATAATAGATTAGCAAATTTTCAGCATCCAATCCTTGTGAAGAATCAGCAGAATAGTGCTAAATTTGTTCTCTATTTCCTGTGTTTCCGTCCCTTACAATAGGAATATTGTTATTTTATTTTCAGAACTCGACTAAAGAAGTTATTTCAAACCTGAAAGGAAACATCAACATGCTACAAGTGCAGGTATGTACTTGGTGTATATACAACTATTTATACAACTTTCTGATGGGTTATGATTCACAATATAGAGATAATTGGATGGAATAGTATAATTTGATGAATGAAACTGTAATGGAATTATGGAAAGGTTCACAATTCCAGTAGAATGCATTAACAAAAAGCATAACAAACTGGTAGTGACTACCAGCCCCTAAGCACGCAGTGCCCCACAATCACCAAGAGGTGACCCCACAAGAAAATAACAGAATTGCTGAATCCCTATTCTCTCTCTGCTATAGCTATATATATTGACTCCCATGCACAATCATGCATATCATACTTTTGCCACATCACCATCTCTCATTCCTTTTGCCTTCTTTCTAGAATATACTTTCCACACCCTTGGTCTGGGGCCATTATCACCAAGGCCCACTTTACTAATCACATTTCTATCACTTTCAAGTATCATTATCCTTACTTTCCTCATCACTATCTTTGAATGTAGTGTTCAGTTTTGGAATCAGGTAATTAACAATATAGATTGGACTACTATTGCAAGTGAGCCATAACTGGTTTGAGTAGTTTTATGAGCACCAAAGCAGGATCCTGATATTTTCTTAATTACGCTTTCTGGCCAACTTCTGTAACAATTCCGCAATATTTTAAGTTGTTTTGTTACTTAAAACTGATTCATCAATACAGATTGACCTAATGTTCTTTTGGCAATCTTGATCCCCTTCTGACATAAATGTTTTTCTTCTTTAAACAAGTCTTGCTCCCATTATTTATAAACATTGGTTTGATGAATTAACCTCACATCTTGTTATTTGGTCATGTCCATTTTGTAATAAACCTGTGTTAATTCTGATATGGAAATTAAAAACAAAGCTTGGCAGGTGGCAGAGTTTGACGAGTCCAAGAATAATCATTTGCTAGAAAACCAGCAATTGAGGGAAAACATCTCAGGTCTTCATTCAACAATCCAGAATCTTGAAAACAGTATCTCTTCCGCTTCACAGGATGCATCTGCAAAGGTTTGTTCGTGTTATCTTTATGTTTAAAATCTACAGCTTAAAATCTACAGTACGTATTCATACGTAGGAAAATACATTTTCTTGACTTCTTTATAAGAAGGAAAAGATCATTGATAGTTTTATATGACTGTGGAAAGGGATTTTTTATTCTATTCACGACTTGGAGTAGGGAGGAGAAAGAACCTTTACTTTTCTTGCCTTTTATGACTGTGGAAATACATTTTCTCTGACAATATTTTGCTTAATGATGGACAGGATCATGCTTCTGAAAACGAGGAGTTGAAATCTCAAATTGAAGAGGCCTATATGTTGGTGGAAAAATTGATGGCGGAAAATGCGGAACTTGTTGAGAAGGTAAATATGCAGGGTTCTTGATGGTTTTCTTAATGACTTACGATAAGATTTGATATTTTTTTCTCCCATGTAATAGTAGATTTACATCGATTGGTTAGATTTTGTAGATAGTGTTGTGTGTTCTTAAGCCATTTTGTATCCTCAGGTCCAGAAGCTATGTGTTGAGCTAGATCAACGAGACACAGAAATTAGCCTTTCTAGAGTTACTAGACCTGATGAGTTGATTGAATTTGTTAAACCCGCTGGTGTTGCCATTGCTGAACCTGAATCATCTGAGATTACGTCTATATCAGCACCGGAGTTGGATTCGTTGGAGAAGACTTTGGTTAATGATAATAGTGACTCTATTCACGCCGAGCATGCTGTTGGGGTGATTTCAAACTCTTCACTGTTACCCGATGATTCTGAAGACATTGTTCAAATTCCATTGGATGATAATGATGTAAGAGATATACAGCTGCAGGATACCAAGAATGTGGAAAATGATGATGCTGTGCCAATAACAGATGCTCCTCTTATTGGTGCTCCATTTCGTCTGATATCATTTTTTGCTAAGTATGTTAGTGGTGCTGATTTGATTAACCAAAACTCCTCAAACACCAGTAATTGATTTTTAATAGTGGGTGAAACAGACAATTATCATTTTTGTTATGGCGGGCGGTGTATACAGTAACCTCACTTACATTAGTCAAAATACCAGTATAGGTTGGGTCGAATTCGGCCATTTTTTTTATCTGTATGCCAATTCTTTGAACATTAGGAAATATTGTACCAGGAAGGAATATAGAGTTTTATATTGTGGTTCTTTACTTTGTGTTGCTTTCATAGATGGAAATGATACGACTCATGAGTAAGAACTAAGAATCGAGGGTGCGTTTGGGTAAACAATTTAATCAAGTTCTTTTTGCATGTTTATCATATAAGTGTTCATATATATGTTATTTACATATTGAGAGAATATTATCGATCTGTTTTCACCAAGTAATAAGCCATTTGTGTAAGCTGTGTTGATGAGTTTGTCCAAATATGTTGAAAACAGCATATGAATGTGTTGATGAGTTTAGCCAACTTATGTGTTTGAATTAAAACTGAAAAATAAATAGTCCGTTCTTCATTATTACTTGCTCTTCAACATTTCGCGGTGGTTGAACTATCACTTCAGGTGGTGCTTGTTGTGGTTCGGGTGGTTGATGTGGTGGTTCTTGGTGTGCTACATTTTGGTCTTCAGCATAATCGGCAACATCATTTATATATTGGTTTGCATCAAAATTAGGCCGGGCAACAGGCACATCTCCATGCGGTTGGCCAAAACGTGACCGTGCACGTGAACGCGAACCACCCGCTTCAGCATCATGTGTTCCTTGCACCAGAGATTGTCCATGCCTACCACGACCTCTTTTCGGTGCAGGAACAACACCATTTAAACGAGCAAACATGTGCTTTGCTAGTATCCTACCATGTCTACCTCTACCAATATCTTCTTCTTCCATACCTAACCATACAAAAAAAAAATCACAAATCAATACAAAACCTATAATCTATGATAAATTAAAACATATAATTCAATCAAACATTTAATCGTAATACAAATTAAAACATAACTTATATCTCAACACTTTTCAATTTCACTTAGACATTTTGTCAAACACTTAGGATACATCATAATACCAAACAACATCATATTGAAATTAAACCTAATACTCTACATGCAATCATGTTAACATCTAATTAATTTGACAACTAACAAATATTCATCAATTCAAACAACAAAATCAACAATTCAAATAAACAATTTTCGTTATGAACAAAAAAAAATTCCTAGAGTATGACATTTTGATGACAAACACATAGAATGATAAACATGGTATGAAACTTACTTGATTAAGTATGTTTTGAAGTTGGATGGTGATCTTCCCCACAAAATCGCACAAGAGAGGTTAGAGGAGTAGTGGTTGTGTTTTTTTTTTTTAACAAAAGAAATGTAACTGATGGAAAGAGTAGTTCTGTTTCTATAACAAACTGTTTCGGTTTGTATAAACCGAAATATTTAGCGAACGGTTTGTAGAAACAGAAATTTCAATTATTACGGTTCGTAAAAACCGAAGTACCGTGTAAGGGCAAAAACGTCAGTTAGGGGGTATAAAAGAATTGTGGGTGGCTAAAAGAGAAATTTTCAAAGAAATTTACAGTTATGTATTTCTCATCTAACAAGCATGTTTTACACTGTTTTTTGTTTGCTCATCATTTTCACATTTTCTTTTTGTACATGTCAAATACTGATTAAATCCAAACTACTTTTCGCTTCCAGGATGTTCATTAATCGGCTGCTGGAGCAGACTATTCAAGCTTGGAAAACTTGGCTTGTTGCACAAGAAATGATAGATTTTCTTTTTACTATACAACATTTACTATAAGGTTCTTATAACCTCAAGAAATGATAGATTTTGTTACCTTGTACTGGTTTCGGCATACGCTATTTTGTATAGTGTTCTCAATCTCAAGTAAAGGCTATAGCAGGACTATTGCAATGTAGCATAGTTAAATGTAAGGTCTAATTTGACAATATAATAGAATTATAGTTCAGTTTCAAATATTCACAATATCAATGACATCTTCAACATGTCTAACAAGAAATCACTCCATGTATGAACACAATCATTATATAATGCCACATTTTCATTAGGCCAATGTCCATATTTACTAGGGTGACCATGTGGCCTGAACAATGTTGCTTGTGTTGCATCAAATAATCTAAATTTTTTGCCATTTATTCTTGCTTCCTTTTCAGCAATTTTGAACTCTTCTAATTGAATCATATAAAACTCTAAATTAAATCCCTCTAATTGTGTCTCATTGCTTCTAAATAGTTTAGTTCTAACACAATCACCACCTTGATTCCATAATCCATTTTCAAAATGTGATGGTGAAAATGTCCTAAGAAATGTTATGCCCTTAAAGTTCTTTAAATTATTTATGGCTTTAAAATCTGTCCTAAATGCTCTTCTATAACCATGGTACATGGTTGAATCCGGGACATTTTCTATGAGACAATAATGGCACCCAACAAAAAATCTGTCCTCCATTGAGAATAACATAGTCAAAATCTTCAATTTGGGTTTACCATGCTGTGAATTCGACGATAAACTCACACCAATAATAAACTGATGTATGGGGTAAGCGTAACAAGCAACCAAATAATAAGTGGGATAGAGATGATGATGCAATAATTCAAACAATAAACAACGGAAGAAACGAACACAATCAATTTGTTTACCCAGTTCGGTGTTAATTTGTTAGAAGTAATTTATATTTTGAGGGTATTTTAGTATTTTGTTGTGTTGTCATTATGACCTAGTTTTTTTTGTGTATAAATAGACTAATAGTTGATGTCATTAAATATCTATCTTTTATTCTCCTTTTGTAGCCGTCATTACAGAGCATTCAATAATATTCTCTTTTTCTATTCATTTATCACCTTTGTGCACCAACAATTGGTATCTAGAGCTCCGGTTCGAATCCACGGGAAACACGAGTGAAACGTGAGGCGTTGTGTGATTGATTTCGTTTCTTGAATTCGAGTTGAATCTTGAACGAAGTTGTAACAGAATCACATTTTCTGATTTTGCGGGATTGGGAAACACGAGTGTTTAGTGAGATTTGAGTGAACGCACAAAGGTTGAAGATGAACGGAAACGGTGGTATGAGTACCAAGCTTCCAGTGTTTGATGGTAAAAACTGGAATCGTTGGATGAAACAAATGATTGTTCTGTTCGGTGCTCAAGATGTGCTTGAACTTGTCACTGAAGGCTACGTTCCAGTAGCAGCAGATGCAACAGATGCACAAAAGCTTGCTCAGAAGGATACGAAGAAGAAAGATCAGAGGGCGCTGTTCTACATCCATCAGTGTGTGGATGAAAACGTGTTTGAGAAGATTGCTGACTCAGAAACGGCAAAGGCCGCGTGGGACACACTGATCAGATGCTATGGTGGTGACGCATCAGTGAAGAAAGTGAAGCTTCAGTCCTTACAAAAGCAGTATGAGAATCTCAACATGAAGAACAATGAGAAGGTACCAGAGTACATCTCCAGAATGATTCTGATCACCAATGAGATGAAAGCTTGTGGAGAAACTCTTTCAGAACAAGTAATCATTGAGAAGGTATTGAGATCCCTTACCCCTCAGTTTGATTACATTGTGGTAGCTATAGAACATTCCAAGGATCTGAGTTCCATGAGAATTGAAGAGCTACAAAGCAGTCTAGAAGCACAAGAGTTGCGTCTGACTGAGAGAAACTCTGAAAGAGAAGTAGAGCAGCAGGCTTTGAAAGCAGCCTCTGGAAAGAAGCATCAGAAGCAGTCTTGGTCAGAAGCCAAGAGAAGATCTGATGGAGTTCAGAAGCCAGAAACTTCAACCTCTGATAAACAGAAGTATCAGAAGGGAAAAGAAAGATTTGACAAGAAGAAGATCCAGTGTTACTGTTGTCAGAAGTTTGGCCATTTTGCTGCTGATTGCCGGTCAAACAAGGAAAGAAAGTCAGAAGAAGCAAATATAGCCAGAAGCTCTGATGACTCTGATGGTGAATCTGTGTTACTAATGGCTTCTGAAACTGATGATATGAATTCATCAGAGTGGTGGTATATGGACACAGGGTGTTCAAACCATCTTACTGGAAACAAGAAGTGGTAGTTGACTTTGACTCTGGGAAGAGTATAAAGATCAGATGTGCTGATGATAAATACCTCAATGCTGAAGGTATGGGAAATGTCAGAGTTATTCTGAACAATGGAAAAGCAGCATTGATTCAGAATGTGTGGTATGTACCTGGCATGAAAAGCAATCTGATGAGTGTGGGGCAACTGATTGAGAAAGGTTTTTCAGTTACCATGAAGGACAATCTTCTGAAGCTGTATGATCATAATCAAAAGCTGATTATGGAGTCAGAACAGGGAAGGAACAGGACATTCAAGGTGAATGTCAGAACTGCAGACTCTGAATGCCTTAATGCAACAAGTGTTGAGAAGGATAGTGAGCTGTGGCACATAAGATTTGGTCATCTGAATTTCAGAAGCCTGGAGCATCTGAAATCAAAGAATCTGGTACATGGAATTCCTACAATCAAGAAACCTGAGAAGTCATGCAAGGTGTGCATGGAAGGGAAGCAACCAAGACTGTCATTTGCATCAGCAGTAGCTCTAAGAGCAAAACATGCCTTAGGAGTAGTACATTCTGATGTGTGTGGTCCATTTCCAGTAGCATCAATTGGAGGGAATAAATATTTTGTGTCATTTGTAGATGAATTCACTAGAATGACATGGGTATCCCTGATAAAGTTCAAACATGAGGTGTTTGCTGAATTCAAGAAATTCAGAGTGAAGGTTCAAAATCAGAGTGGCCAGACTCTGAAGATTCTTAGAACAGATGGTGGTGGTGAGTATAACTCCAATGAGTTCAAAACCTTCTGTGAGGAGAATGGAATTGAGCATGAGGTTACTGCTCCTTATACTCCTCAACACAATGGTCTTGCTGAAAGAAGAAATCACATTTTGCTTGATATGGTGAGAAGCATGCTGAAAGAGAAGAAGCTTCCTCATAATTTATGGGGTGAAGCTGTTGCAACTGCATGTTACGTGCTCAACAGATGTCCAACGAAGAAGCTGAAGGAAATAGTTCCTATTCAGAAGTGGACTGGAGATAAGCATAGTGTTAGTCATCTGAAGGTGTTTGGTTCTGTCTGTTACAAACATGTCCCAGAAGCCAGAAGACAGAAACTTGATGATAGAAGCAAAGTAATGTTATTGGTGGGGTACCACAGTACAGGTGCGTACAAACTCTATTGTCCAGAGACTAATAGAATCGAATTCAGCAGAGATGTCATTGTGAAAGAATTAGAAACTTGGGATTGGAGCAAAACTCAATCCAATTCTGATGTGAGAATTCTTGAAGGAGATTCTGAAGGAGATTCAGATTCTGAAGTAGATTCAGACTCTGAAGGAGACTCTGACTCTGAAGGTGGTCCTGAAGGTGACTCTGAAGGTCAAGGCCCTGAAGGAGCCTCTGAACACACTTCAGAATCACAAGCCTCTGAAGGTGAAACCTCTGAAGAAAGAACTTCTGAAGATAGCACTTCTGGAATCCCAACTTCTGAAGGAAATTCTGTGGAACAAGATCAGAGACCACAGAGAATCAGAAGCATCCCAAGAAGATTTGCAGAGTTTGATATGCTGCAAGACACTGAAGTAGACTCTGAGGGAGAAGTTATTCAGTGTGCAATGTTAGTAGACTCTGAACCCGTGAGTACAGAAGAGGCTCTTAAGCAGCAAGTCTGGTTGCAGGCCATGAAAGAAGAACTTGATGCTATAAAGAGAAACCAGACTTGGAAGCTGTCAGAACTTCCAAAAGGCAAGAAAGCCATCAGTGTCAGATGGGTTTTCAAGCAGAAGCTAAAGCCAGATGGATCAATTGGCAAACACAAAGCGAGGTTAGTAGCAAGAGGATTTCTGCAGAAACTTGGGCTAGATTATTCTGAAGTGTTTGCACCTGTAGCAAGACATGAAACAATTAGACTGGTAATCGCAATAGCTGCTAACAGGAATTGGCCTCTGATGCATTTAGATGTGGAATCTGCATTCCTGAACGGTTCATTACAAGAAGAGGTATATGTGTCACAACCTCCTGGCTTTGAGAAAAAGAATCAGGAAGGGATGGTGTATAGATTACATAAAGCCTTGTATGGATTGAAACAAGCACCCCGAGCCTGGAATATGAAGATTGATTCATTTTTCAAAAGGCATGGGTTTCAGAAATGTGAATTGGAATATGGTGTTTATGTTCAGCACACCTCAGAAGGCAATATGATTCTGGTATATTTGTATGTTGATGACATATTGCTGACAGGAAGTTCTGAACAAGAGATAGCTAAGTTCAAGAAGGTTCTGATGAATGAGTTTGAGATGACAGATCTTGGAAAAATGAGTTACTTTCTAGGGATGTAATTTCTGTATTCTGAGAAAGGAATCATTTTACATCAGATGAAGTATGAACTTGAGCTTCTGAAGAGATTTAAGCTGGAAAATTGCAAAATTGCTATCACACCTTCTAATACGAATCAGAAGCTAGACTCTGATTCTGATGGAGAGGATGTGGATGCTACAACCTTCAAATAGTTGGTTGGTTCTCTGAGGTATTTGTGTAATACCAGACCTGATATTTGCTATGCAGTTGGAATGGTTAGCAGATTTATGAGTAAACCAAAATGGTCCCATTACCAAGCTGCTGTCAGGATTCTGAGGTATATCAAGGGGACTCTGAAGCATGGAGTGCTATTCCCCTCTGAAGGAAAGACTGAATCAGAGCTTCTGAGTTATTCAGACTCTGATTAGTGTGGAGACAGAGTTGATAGAAGAAATACCTCTGGGTACTTGTTTAAATTTCTGGGAGGTCCTATTTCTTGGTGTTCCAAGAAGCAACCTGTTGTTACTCTATCAACCTGTGAAGCTGAATATATTGCAGGCGCTCTGACTGCATGCCAAGCTGTGTGGATTCTGAACTTACTACAGGATCTGAAGATTGAAGTAAACAAGCCTCTGAAGCTGATGATTGATAACAAGTCTGCAATCAATCTTGCCAAGAACCCAGTGTTGCATGGGAGAAGCAAGCATATTGAGACCAAGTATCATTTTCTGAGGAATCAGGTTCAGAATGGAGTGCTTGAAGTTGTGCACTGTAGCACCCAGAAGCAGCTGGCAGATGTGTTGACAAAGGCTATCAAGACTAATCAATTTCTTTGTTTGAGGGATGGAATTGGTGTTGTCTGTTTTGTGTAAATATAAATTAAGGGATGGTGTTAGAAGTAATTTATATTTTGAGGGTATTTTAGTATTTTGTTGTGTTGTCTTTATGACCTAGTTTTTTTGTGTATAAATAGACTAGTAGTTGATGTCATTAAATATCTATCTTTTATTCTCCTTTTGTAGCCGTCATTACAGAGCATTCAATAATATTCTCTTTTTCTATTCATTTATCACCTTTGTGCACCAACATAATTAACCTAATCTGGGGGAGAGAGAAGTTCTCCGTTGCACTAGAATCAAATAGTCACTTTTCAAGAGTTCCCAATTGGGTTACAAGAATTAATCCTAATTCTACCCAAAATCCCGAATCTCTTCCCGTGGCCAAGAGACTCAATTTGACCTAGTTTACCCAAGGTGATCCCACAAGATGATCCAAAGAATAATTTGCCAAAACCCCTAGGATTATACCAATAGACAATGTTCTCTCTAAAACCCTAGCCTTGTGTGGTGGCAAACCCCAATTCCCTACATCTTGACACTCTCTTTGCTCTCCCAATTTTTCTATGAATAAACAACCTCTATTTATAGAAAAATATATGCCTATTATTTTAAAAGCAATCTTTTAAAATAAAACCAAATCTCCTATTGTTTTTAAATATATCCAATTTAAAACCAAACACAATCCAAGTCAGATATTCTTCAAAAATATATTTTTCCACAAAATCTGCAATATTCTGACTTCTAATCTTGAGATTTCAAGGCATATCCAACAATTCTCCACCTTGCCTTTAAATCGATGGTGATCCAATCAACCACCGCGCTGCTCTCTCCATCTTGAACTTTTCTTCAAGATCACCGGTCAAGTCCTTGACCTAGGCGTTAGCCTCCACTTGCTTCCCGAAAGCATTATCTTTTTCCCTTCATCCTCGGAATGCCTTCCCCTCTCATGAAGGTCTTGCCTCCCACTACCATAGGATTTTAGGTAGCTCCCACAAGATTCACCGCACCCTCTTCAGCCTCCGGACTGGTCAAGTCTGTACCCCTGAAGAAACGCTTGCTCCCAACTATCATCGGAATTTTAGATAGCTCAACAAGCTTCACCATCCCTCTTCGACCCCCGGAGTGTACCGCTCCGTACTCTCGAAGAAACGCTTGCTCCAATTGTCCTTGGAATTTTAGGACAACCCTACAAGCTACACCATCTCTCTTCATTCCCCGGATTATGCCTTTTCCATCCTCCTGAAGAATTGCTTGCCTCAGACTATTCTTGGAATTTTAGAATAGCCCTACAAGCCTCACCACCCTTCGACCCCCGGAATACCTTCCGTACTCTTGAAGTCTTGCTTCGATCCAAACCAACCTTGGAATTTTCGGTGGTTCCACAAGCTGCAACATCGGACTCTCCTTGTATCCAACTACCTCCAGCAGTCTCACAAGTTACCAAGTCTGATCACCGTTGCTTTCAATTGCCTCCCTGAAGATTTTCCAGGTTTTGCACTTCTTCAGCCATAATTGAAACATACCGCACAAGGTCTTCATAGCCGTACCACTTCGGTGCAACACTATCACTCTCCTCTCTATCTCCTACTAGATAGCCAAAAGCTAATGTTGTTTCTCTTCCTATAGTCCCACTATTGGAAGCCTCCACCTCAAGATGAACTCCTCCACCTTAAAGTGAAATTTCTCCACCAAAGTCTCAAACTAGTACTTCCGCTATGAACTCCACCTTGCAATTTGCAAAACCATCCAAACCGTGTTTCTCCCTTCAGCGCCTCAACACTTGTTTTGAATTAACACCGCCCTCATCTTCACCTTCCACAACCCGTAGTCGTTACTCCTGGTGAACTTCTCATTATCCCCCTTCAAACCCATGGCACTTGATACCGACTATCCCCTTGCCCCACGGTGGGCGCCAATTGTTGTGAATTCGACGATAAACTCACACCAATAATAAACTGATGTGTGAGGCAAGCGTAACAAGCAACCAAATAATAAGCGGGATAGAGATGATGATGCAATAATTCAAACAATAAACAACGGAAGAAAAGAACACAATCAATTTGTTTACCCAGTTCAGTGTTAATTAACCTAATATGGGGAGAGAGCAGCTCTTCGTTGCACTAGAATCAAATAGTCACTTTTCAAGAGTTCCCAATTGGGTTACAAGAATTAATCCTAATTCTACCCAAAATCCCGAATCTCTTCCCGTGGCCAAGAGACTCAATTTGACCTAGTTTACCCAAGGTGATCCCACAAGATGATTCCAAGAATAATTTGCCCAAACCCCTAGGATTATACCAAGAGACAATGTTCTCTCTAAAACCCTCTAAAACCCTAGCCTTGTGTGGTGGCAAACCCCAATTCTCTACATCTTGTCACTCTCTTTGCTCTCCCAATTTTTCTATGAATAAACAACCTCTATTTATAGAAAAATATATGCCTATTATTTTAAAAGCAATCTTTTAAAATAAAACCAAATCTCCTATTGTTTTTAAATATATCCAATTTAAAACCAAACACAATACAAGTCAGATATTCTTCAAAAATATATTTTTCCACAAAATCTGCAATATTCTGACTTCTAATCTTGAGATTTCAAGGCATATCCAACATACCATTTTTGATCTGGCTCATCAAGGTAAAGATTGAAGAGACCAGTTGTACCCGGACCTTTTAAATCTGATTCTTTGGATCTTACCAAATGAGGTGTCCAAAATGAGGCCATTGTGAAATTGTAAGTTGGGTAGGTCCATGTCATGAAATAGAGAATTTCTTCTCGCATCCTCTGGCTTTTCTCAGTCACCCCCTGAAATGAGTAAACTAAGGGAGCGAAGCATTTTCACTCTCTAGGTAGCGAGTGTGTAAAATAGGTGACCGTTTAACCGACCTAAAGACACAACCACCCCCCATGCAAAATTTGAAATTTTACACGTTCGCTACGTGGAGAGTGAAATTTGAGTAGAAATATAGGTTCCCGTTGAACTTAAAAAAAAATAGTCTCACTATTAATATATGACTAAAAATATAGATTCCGTAAAAATTATAAAGTAAATAACTCTTCGTATTAATATATGAGTAAAAATAGAGATCTAAGTAGAAATTATATAAAAAAAAGAGTCATCCGTATTAATGCATAAGTAGAAATATATGCTCCCATGAAAATTATAATAAAAAATATGCTCTCATATTGATGTATGAGTTGAAATATAACCCATGTAGAAATTTAAAAAAAAAAAAAGTTTTCGTATTAATATATGAGTAAAAATGTAAACTACAGTATGAATTATAAAAATAAAATAGATCATGTATTAATACAGTATATGAAAAGAAATATAAGTTTATTTAGTAATTAAAAAAAAAATTCTCGTATTAATACAAGTAAAAATATAGATTTCGTAAAAATTACAAAAAAAAAAAGAGTCTTTCGTATTAATATGTGAGTAAAAATACATGTACCCATAGACATTTTAAAATAAAAAATAGGCATTTGTATTAATGTATGAGTAGAAATATAGATCTCGTAGAAATAAAAAAAAATATAAAAAAGGTCTTCGTATTAACATGAGTAGAATATTACACAATAAGATTTGAAATATAAGCAGTTAACAAAAGTTTAAATATACATGAAACCGGTGAAATTTTATTTTAAAAGTTTGAACTAACTATAATAATAGACCCCGTATAAATATAAAATATAAAACAAAAATATACCAAAAATAAATATGAAACAAAAAAAAAATCTAAAGAAATTGTTGAAATATAATGTATATCATTTAAATCCATACCCTTCAAGCTAAAATAAATATAAACTCCTATATAAATTATTAAAAAAAATCCTCTATTTAATATATGAGTAAAAATATATACCTTATATGAGTAAAAGTGTGGGTCATATAAATTATAAAAGAAAGTCAATATAAGTTACAATATAAAAATAGGATGAGGTATTAACATATGAATATAAATATTTTCTTAAAAAAAAATTATATGAATATAAATATATGAATTATATAATCACCATGTAAATTATAAAAACAAAGTGTTCACCCCGTTTAAATTTTCAAAAAAAAAAAAAAATCTTCATAATAACATGTGAGTAAGAATATAGAGTCTTGTATAAATTATAAAAATATAGAATCCTGTATAAATTTTATAAATATAGAATCTTGTATTATTTAGTTTCCACATTAGTGCCCTACCATGTAAAGGTGAAAGAAAATGGTAAAAATTCTTAAAACATAAGCGTTTTTCTTTTGATGCTGAGTACTAATCTTAACAAGTAGGCTATTATGAATGTAAGAAAATGATCCATTAACTTGAGAATTATTACAACTACTCCATATATATATAGGAGTCATAATACAGAAAAGAGTAATGACAACAGTTAAGAGTAATTGATCTTCTAACTAATGCTACACTAATTCAAACTAAACTAGTAGCTTATAGTCTAAGTAACTGATGGAAGTGAGTGCTCTTGTGCCTTTGTATCATCTGTTTCTACTTGGTGTAATATAGGCACTATTCAAATATGGCAATGAATTTTTATGAACATGTCCTCTGTGAATGGTAACTGGTGTTAATAAATGGATCCTCTTATGTCTTCAATCATCCTAACAACTTCTTCCATTGAAGGTCTTGTGTCAGGCATCACTGCTACACATGCCATTGCCAGTTGCAACATCTGCACAAGTTCTTCTTCAATGTTTGAATATCTCATTAGCTCAACATCAAACACTTCAGCAGTCCATTCCTCTCTAACAACAGATTGGACCCATTTTGGAAGATCAACCACATCTTCATGACCTGAATACTGAACTGGTGTTTTCCCTGTCAGCATCTCAAGAAGAAGAACACCAAAGCTGTATACATCAGATTTTTGAGTGAATTTTCTGCTTTCGTTCACCTCCGGTGCTCGGTACCCTGGAGGACTTCTGGGGGAGACACATAAACTTGTTAGAGGTGTTAGGCCAAAATCTGATATGCAGCCTTGAAGATCTATTGAGAGAAGCACATTGGATGATTTTATGTTGCCATGGACAAGTTTCCTTCCATTTGCTGAGTGGATATGGGCAATGCCCTTAGCAGCTCCAGCCATTATCTTCAATCTTGAATCCCAATCTAGTCGAGTTCGTGCAGTTTCACCTGTTCCTGTCATCATGTTTAATATGGCATAATAAGAGAATGAAACAATCAGAAAATGGTAATGCATATAATATAATCATGTCTAATCGTACATTATGAAAAAACTTAATTTCACTTTTGGTCTTCGAAGATATCCCAATTGTGCAATTTTGGTCCCTCAGGTTTTAATTACGTGAATTGGATCTTCAAGATATACCAATTGTAGAGAGACCATTATTTGGCCGCATAGATACTCATACTAAAAATGAGATGATTATGTACAAAGGGGTCTAATTGTAGCAATTGAAATACTCGGACACCCAATTTGTACCATCGGGACTTGGGATATCAAAATCACACAATCGCAATACTTCAGAGACTAAAAGTGTATTTAAGCATAGTGAAAATATTCAAGGTAAAAACCATAAATTTGTATACATGTCTTTTAATCCAAGAAAAAGTTCAAAATGAGAGTAATTACCATGCAATAACTTGGAAAAGCTGCCAGATGTGAAATAATCATAAACAATCAATTTTTCATCCTTTGAATAATAGTAAGCACTTGGTGGAACTACATTTGGATGATGATTAAGCCTTTGAACAATCTCCATTTGCTGTTCAAATTCTTTTTTAACCACTGCCACTTCTTTTAATCTCTTCACAACCACTATTGTCCCTTCTTCCAAAATAGCTTTATAAGTTGTTCCACAACTTCCCTTACCAAGCACTTCAGCAGAAGCTCTTAACAAATCATCAAGATCAAAATTATAAGAACACCCTTCAAAAAATATTAACTTATTTTTCTCATTTTCTTGCACACCACTTCCAAATTCTTCCATAAGCTTCTCACTCTTCTCTTTAGTTACTACATTTTGTTCACCTACTTTTTTCTTGAAACAACAGAACACTACTACAAGAGCTGGTAGAAGCAAAGCTGCAAAAACTCCCAAAGATATAGCAATTTTTCCCCATGTACTTAGTTTCTTGTTTGAGATATCATTAGGTACTTTTTGTGAGACTATTAGTGGAGACAAAATAGTAGTAGGGGAAGAATCTAAAGAACATTGTTTCAAAGGTGCACCACATAATCCTAGATTACCCTTAAATGATGATGCATGAAACTTATGAAGCCCTGAGGGGATTGAGCCATTCAAATAGTTGAAGCTCAAATCCAAATTCTTAAGATTAGGAAGCTCAACAATAACATTTGGAATAGGTCCTATGAGAGAGTTATTTTGAAGGTTTAGTCCTATAAGATATGTCAAGTTTTGGATTATGCTTGGAATTTTTCCGGTGAAAAAGTTATAGGACAAATCAAGAAACATAAGATGGGGTGGTAAATAATCGGAAATATGACCCGAAAAATTGTTATGTTGAAGATAAATGAATCTTAGAGAAGGAATTGAAAATATGTCACTTGGAAGGTTTCCACTCAAGCTATTAGACCTAAGACTTAGACTGATTAAACCATATAGCTTACCGAGCGTGTTTTCGGGGAGAGAACCGCGCAATCCAATGCCCGGAAGGCGCACGGAGTGAACATGAGAGCACTTAGGATTGCATTTAACTCCTATCCAAGAAGTGCATATTGAAGTATTGGAACTCCAATTGAGTTTTTCACCATGATGTAATGCAGCAACAAAATCAAGTAATGCTTGCTTTTCTGAATTTAGATCAGATTTAGTTTGAGGAAACACAAGTAGTAGTAATAAGAAAATGTGTATAGTAACCAAATAGGATTGTGTTTGTAGCATCATCAAGTGTTTTTGTTCAGACTATGAACAAAGTTGACTGAGATATGAGAGGAAATGAATATATGTGATTTTGAGAAAGAAAAAGTTGTTTGTTTTTGTTTTTTGTTAAAGCAGTGTTGTGTTTGTTTGGTTATTGGTGGTGGCAAGTAACGGCAAAGAGGAAGCAAAGACAAGCTTTAACGGCATATCTTCAGGAACACACAACCATAGAGAAAGAAAAGAAAAGCTTGTGTTAATTAAAAAGCACTATAGTATATACATTTAGTCATTTACCATCATGCATGTTACTATCCTTTTCTTTCCAAAAATCTATTGTCATTATAAATACTAGCCGCCACCGTGCCCGTTTGTGTGATCGATATTCACTTTTTTTTTATTTGTTGTGATCGAAATTCTCTATTGTGCAAATATAAATAACTACTTAATCTCCTTTTTTATTGGACTTAGTTAATTAATAACTATTTAACATCCTTTTTTGTTATGGCTAGTTATTAAGAAGAAAATATATATATATATATATTTTACTATAAAAAAACTGAAAACATACTTTTATGTGGAAGTTGTGCTTAGTTATTAAGAGAAAAAAAAAATTATTTACTAAAAAAAAACTGAAAATCTATATTTATGTGGAAGTTATTTTTCAACATATACAAATATTTAGTTTTTTTTTTTGTAGTTTTTTTTAAGGGTAAAATAGGTATAATGAAAAAGCCATCCCAAAAATTTGTATCATTTTTATATATAGTAATAGATAATAGATAATAGATATATTCTTAACTAAATAATACTACCTTACCGATATAGTGTCGCACAAGTGGTAGTTATCTCGAGGGATTAGTCTTCAGAGTTGCGCGTAAAAGATACCTTTGATTTACAAAAAATAATAACACTAACTTGTTTTTTCGATTTTAGAGCCGGCTATAACTATTTTTTTTTTTTTATCATTTTTAGTTAGGTCTCCCATATTTTATCACTAACAAAACTTGAATTTAAAATATTATAGTATAACTTAAAAGGATCTGTTGAGAATAATGCTAAATATCTTTCGAAGATTTCAGATTTAAATATATTTTATATTTATATTTAAAATAGATTTATATTTCTGTTTAAATTTTAAGGATATGTTTAGAATATTTAAAGTTAGTTTTTATGTTAAAATATATATGATATAGAAATTTATTTTTCTTTTAGTTTTAGACAAAGAGCCATATAGTTATGAATAATGCATAATAATGAGAAAAAAAGAATAAGAATATGAGAGTATTCTCTATATAACACTATATCTTTTTTTTTTTTTTGACTAAAAATAATAATATTCATTCATTTCAATAATCGATAGAGTACATCATAATCAAATACAAATTCAACATCACTAAAAACAAAAAGGATGAATCTGCGAACAAACTCACAGCATCCAAGTTAATAGCATAAAACGGCAAAATGCCTACAAATAATATGATAAAATTAAAGTCACCGGAATGTCCAAGCTTCCGGATCTGCAACGTTGATGCCCAAATCATTGATTGAATTGAATCTGCAATTGCTTGAAGATGATCTGTCGATATGAACTAAAGGAATACCGCAACAAAACGGAAAATCAAATAACGTCGTACCAAGACGACGAACAACACAACGCCGCACCAAGACGACGAACAACACAACGCAGCACTCAGACGACGAAATCACAACAACAAAAAACAACAAAAAGACTCGATCTATGTGAAAATCACTTATTTAGATTAAAAGCAAAAAAAGAAAATATGTAGAGGGGTGATTTTAGGACAAAAAAGACCTAAAATCACCCCCTCACTCTTGAGGATGATGAGAATTCAAGGTTTATGAAAAAATAGGGACGGCGAGATTGGTTTAAGAGAGAGAGAATATGATGGAATATATGAAGCGAAGGTTAAATTTACACTATTTCAAAATATGAAGCGAAGGTTAAATTTACTATATAACACTATATCTTAGGAGAGTCTTTCTTTGTATAAAATATATCCTACCAAATTTCACAAAACACAAAAAAAAACTCCATCCGTGGTAGCAAAGCTCCATCGGTGGAAAAAAAAAAATACGAATTTTAGTTTTATTCGTACCAATATTATGTTGATTTTTATTTCTTTTATGATTTTTAATTTTATATGTTTTTTAATTCAGTACTAGTACATATGCTATCAAGTGAAATTATGGCTGTTTATGATTTGGGAGGCAGGCATTCAACGTTGAAGATTACTCAGCTTAAACTACACTCATTCTTCCTCATCCAACCTATGGGATACATACTAAATTATTTAGGAATTTTTCTATTGTAAGGACTAATTTTTCTCCTTGTAATTGGCCAAACTTGAAAATGTAACTAGTTGTTAACTTTGGTTGCTAAATGTATCAAAATTACAAATATATTTCTAATACTCTTTCGTTATAAATTTTATGGACTTAATTGACTAACGGATGAGGAAGAAGTAGATATTTTCTAATAGTGAGTTGTTAATGCAGATCTCGATGGAAGATATGGGTTTCCTTGCTGTTTAATTCCCATCTTCCAATGAATTGAGTCACTACAAAATTTAATTTAGCACAGTTTTTTTTAGTTTAGTTTTTGTTCCGGATCATGCATATAGAAAGGTCAATGATTCAATAAATGTTGATCATAAAATAAGTGAAAAAAATTGCGGTTAGGACTCACATAAAAGGCAGAAACATTTTTTTTTTTGGTACGTAGAAACATTTTTTATACTTTGAAGAAACTAGAGTACTATTGAAATTATGCAAAGGGTGTTGACATGATTAAATTTGGAGAAATGTTATCTTCACACTCTTTGATACACTCTTCTAGTATACCCCAATTATAATCGTTCACGTTCATCCTTTTATTTCTTTCTTTACCTAGTAACATGTCGTACACGTAGAGTCCAGATCCTCTATGAAAAATTCATCTAATGAGTTCATTTTCCGAAAATATTTAATAGTTAAAAGAATGATTCAGTAAACGAACATATAAGAAATTATTATTCGTCACCAAGAAGATATATCAAGACATATAACTTACATAAACAATTGTTGAATACCATCATCAACACACTTTTTTAGCACACATTTATCATAGCATTGTAATATAGTAAGACTAAAAAGTAACATAACATTGTAATACAGTAACAACTAACAATTTATCATAAAAAAAAAAAAAAAAAGTCTTTCATAACGTGCACTATACCTTATCTAGCCTTAATATAAAAAATGAACATCAGTATAACATAAAAAATTGTATGTGTCGATCATATACACTCTAGTTATAGTTATAAGTATTGTGATATGAAAATTTCTCTTCCACCTATTGTATTTGGTTTTTTATTTTATTTCCTTTGATGATGATTGGATTAAGGATAAGTTTTATTCTCCAATATGCGATGTTTCAATCAGTATACAATACAATGATACACAAACTGGAAAGAAGGTAGAGGGGAGAGAGGTGCCGGAAAAAAAAAATGGATAGAGGAAAGTTAAGATGGATTTAGAAACGTGATCAATTAATTGATTAATTATGGACCATAAGATTAAATGAAATCAAGAGATAGTATATGTTCTGTAGCAGTGAGTGGAGATGCAGACTGCAGTTTTAAGGAAATTTAATCAAATCGGAGGAATCGAACACAGATCCCCTGTGTATTGTTGGAAGCGCCCCATCGCCACTGAAATACCATTGTATTATGTGATAAACTATCGATCATATTTATATATATATAACATAATTGAAAACAAATTTTTTAATACATATATATATATTAAAAATTAAAAAAGTTGGGGCTGGTCACGGCCCTGCCGAGCTCATAGGTGGCTCCGCCCCTGCACCCATCAATTTCTTTTCTTATTCAGAAAATTTTGGGAAATGTTTTCCGAAGTTTATTTTTAAGACAAAAATAATTTCTCCACCCCCTAAAAATGAAGGAATTTTTTTTGGGAGGGAGGGGGGAAGAGAAATTACTTTGAAAAAACTTTAAAAATATTTCCCATAGTTTTTCTGTGTGAAAAGAGAAATTTGTATTTTGCACCTCCTCAATATCTGTCTCTGCACCTACCTTGCAACTTATGAACTTTTTACTGCTGCATAGATTTTGGAATTGGGCTTACTATTTTCTCTTTTTCTATTTTTCACCTCCTTAAAACCTCATGTGATTTCTAATCGGTTCCCCCACACAATTTATTGCAAGACCTAAATCAATGAAGAAGTTTCAACAAGGCACAACATGCATGGTTCTTTTATAATTAATTAAATTATTACTATGCTGAATTTGTGGATTTGTTAGGGTACCATATATTAAGATGGTTCTATGAATGCATAACAGACGTAGTGGCAGTTGACATGGGGTAAATCTCTTGAAGAAAATAGTATTTTTAATTTTTGTTAATTTAATTAATTAATTTTAAAATATATAAGAATGATGTGGCTAACGTAAGCAATTTGATTGGTTGAATGTGTAAAGTTGCATTACACTGTCTGCATATCTCCTTTAAATTCAATATGTTTTCCCTCTTTTTCATATTAACCAAGACAATCAGAATCAAACCAGTCATTGAAAGGACATGCTTACTGGTTCAAGTTTCAATCGATCGGATCAGGTTCAATTGGGTTGGACTATTTTTTAAACAAATATATATGTTTGTTTTATTATATACACAAAAATAATAAATTTACTAATTTATAGATTTAATCTAAGTACAAAATAATACTTCAATATTTTCTTTTTTATAAAAAATTGCTACTTTTTAGTCTTAGATGAAGTATTTTTTTTAATAATACATATAACCACTCTTCAGTAATTTTGTTTAGACTAGTAAAAACGAAGAACAATCTTTTAACCGAAAAAAAAAGAACAATATTATTTAATGTTAGTGTTTTTAATCTGCAAGGTTGTTTTAGTTTTAGGGTGTTGGCTTCATTTGCTAAAATAAGCTTTTGGTCCAGATGTGGTAACTGATGTGCACACCTTTGGGACCTGACCTGAACGCCCTAGAATAACGCGCTTTCATTATTTTGCGTGTGATCTTTGAAAAAGATTTGTTTTGAAACAAACACATCCACGCTAGCTTGCGCGCCAAGGAACGAGCTGAAAGATTGAAAAAGATTCAGAAAAATTTAAAAGATGGCCAGTTTGTTACTAGAAGATTTAAAAAGATTTAAAACAAACAAATCTTTGTAAAAGATTGGGTTTGTTTCTTGGAGATTAAGAAGGCCAGCTATCAAATTAGGGATCCAAGCCCATGAAGCTCGTTCTATATAAAGGAAGACTGAAGACATATTTTATTCACCAAAATCAATATCTTAGAAAATAGTCTTTAGGATTTCGTATCTTTGTCCCTTTGTTTCTTGTTTCCATTGAGACTTGAACTAGGGTTGTATTTAGCTCTTAAGCTTTTAAGCACAGAGCTCTTGTGTTCCTTTCTTGGTTCTAGTTTGAAACAAGAATAGGACTGTTTGTCACTCTTAAGCTTTTAAGCAAAGAGTTGTTTTGAATCACTCAAAGCTTTGAAGCACGAGTTGGTTCTTTAGGATATGAGTGCGTCTCCATTATTGAGTTTGTTATTTAAATCCTTACGGTGTTGTAAGGTGGTTATAGGAAGTGACCAGAGGTTGTCATATCTAGGGAGGACCTAGGTAGAATTAGCACGGGTAGTGTCTAAGTGATAAGTTGTAAACTGGGATTGTTTAGTCTTGAATTGGAACTATCATAGTGGATTCATTCCTGGATTGGTATCCCCCAGAGTAGGTTGCGAGTTGCGCTGAACTGGGTTAACAAACTCATTGTGTTATTTATCTTCTGCACTTTATTTTCCTTGTTCATCAAGTTATTGCATGTCTATGATGTTAGCACATTAGGCACCACGTCGTATATCATAACCCTAACGTGCTACACATCACGCTGCACATCTGTGACTTGCTACCGAAATTTCAATTGGCATCAGAGCAAGCACCCTGTTCTGTTTTAGGGTGAGCTCCAGGGAAGATACTTTCTAGAACCATGGACAAGGATGGAACTTTGGTCAGCAAACCACCTCTTCTGGATGACACTAACTATGACTACTGGAAGTCACGCATGGCAGCTTTCTTGAAATCCATTGATAGTAGAACTTGGAAAGCAGTGCTAAGAGGTTGGGAACATCCCAAAGTCAAGGAAGCTAATGAAGTTGATACTGAAGAGCTCAAACCAGAAGAAGATTGGACTCCAGCAGAAGATACACTTGCTCTTGGCAACAATAAAGCTTTAAATGCCCTATTTAATGGAGTGGACAAAAACATGTTCAGACTCATCAAACAATGTACTGTTGCCAAAGATGCTTGGGAGATACTCAAGACAACCCATGAAGGGACCTCCAAGGTAAAGAGTTCAAGACTTCAACTTCTCCACTCAAAGTTTGAGAATCTCAGAATGAAGGAGGAAGAGACTATTTATGACTTTCACATGAATGTTCTTGACCTAGCAAACTCCTTTGATTCCTTGGGAGATAGGTTGTCTGATGAGAAGTTGGTAAGGAAAATTCTCAGATCCCTACCCAAGAGGTTTGACATGAAGGTCACAGCAATTGAAGAAGCTCAAGACATTGCTAGCATGAAAGTTGAAGAACTTGTTGGCTCTCTTCAAACCTCTGAGATGAACTTCAGTGATAAAATTGAGAAGAAAGGGAAAAGCATAGCCTTTACCTCCAACACTGATAATGAGGTGGTTAATGAAGAAGACCTCTCAAAAGATATAGTGTTGCTTGAAAGACAATTTAACAAAATCCTGAAGAGCGTGGATAGAAGACCAAGGAGGAATGTGCAGCACATCCAACCTGACATCAGCAAACAAAGAAACAGTTCAGAAAAAACTGAAACTGATGATAAAGGTGTTCAATGCCATGAATGTGAAGGCTATGGTCATATCAGATCTGAATGCACTACATATCTGAAGAAACAGAAGAAGGGATTATCTGTATATTGGTCTGATGGAGATGACTTTGAAGATGAATTGGAGAGTAAAGCTGCCAACCATGTAAGTGCCATAACAGGTGTGTGTGATTATGATACAGAGTCATATGATGAAGAACTCACTTATGAGGAACTGGCCTCAGCATACAAAGAACTATGCATCAAAAGTGAGAAAATGTGCAGAACAAATGAAGAACAAAAGGCTGTCATTAATCAACTCAAGTCAGAAAAGGTAACAAATGTAGAACAAAGGGCTATCATCGATCAACTCAAGATGGAAAAGCAGAAGTTACAAGCAAAAGTAATCAGCCTTCAAGATGAAGTCAAGTTAGTAACATCTAATTTGGAGAACATGACCAAGTCTGTTAGAATGCTTGGCACTACAAAGAAGCTAAATGAAATTCTCATTATCAGAAATCATGCTAATGATCCAACTGGGGTAGGTTATGGAAAAATTTACAACAATGAAACCCTAGAATCAAACTTTGTTCCTGCTCAAAACAGATCTGACTTCAAGATGTTGCCACATCCTGCACCACATCGGAAACCTGTGAACAAAAGAAAATCCACTTCTTTGAAGTGTCACTATTGTGGTAAGTATGGCCATATCAAATCCTTCTGCTATAAGCTCTATGGTTACCCAAAGAAGAAACCACAACCTAGAGCATATCATAGAATGGCCAGAACCAAGAAAGAATGGAAGCCAAAAACCAAGGTAGCTGCTCATATAGCTCACACATCTCTCAGAACCTCATCTAAAGAAGATTGGTACTTTGATAGTGGTTGCTCCAGACACATGACAGGTGTAGAAAGGTTTCTGATAGACATCAAGTCATATACTTCAAGTTATGTGACCTTTGGTGATGGTGCTAAAGGACAAATCAAGGGTATTGGGAAACTAATCAACAATGGTTTGCCCGAGCTTGACAATGTTCTGCTTGTCAAAGGACTGAAAGCTAATTTAATCAGCATAAGCCAACTATGTGATCAAGGGCTTAAAGTTGATTACTCAAAGGATGAGTGTCTGGTCACTAATGACAATGGTGAATTACTAATGAAGGGAGCCAGATCAAAAGACAACTGCTACTTATGGGTTCCTCTAGAAACAACTCATTCTACCACATGTCTTATCAGTCAAGAAGATGAAGAAAGGTTATGGCACCAAAGACTTGGGCATTTGAAGGGAATAAAGAAACTTGTCTCCAAAGAAGAAATCAGAGGACTATCAAAGCTCACTATTGAAGAAGGAGATATATGTGGTGGATGTCAGATTAGCAAGCAAATCCAGAAGTCACATCCAATGTTACAACATCAGGTGACATCTAAAGTGCATGATGTAGAGCTCGATGTGGTCCACATTGGAGCCTCTGAGAAGAAGTGAAGAACCCTATCCAGAGCTGAAGATTACAAATGATGCTATCTGCAAGAGCATTACTGAAGGCAATGTCAAAGAATGACCTTTCTGGTTGTCTGGTACAGGGGGAGTAGAATATGTGCATGCAAAGCAACTCAAAAGCATTTAAACTTGTAGCATAGGGCATGGTCATAATCATAGAAATATGGATGATTCATCGTGCTTAGTCATAATCATAGAAATATGGATGACTTTTATGCTTAGGATCACAGTCATAGAAATATGGGTGATTTGAGTCACAGTCATAACAATATGGGTGACTTAGTTACAGTCATAGAAATATGGGTAACTTGTACATGCTTAATTATGAATGCACATATAGCAACCATTGAAGCTTTGATCACTCTGATTACATGCTTCCGCTACTACAAGGCTATGGATTGCTAGACTATATGGATTGTGTGAAGACAAATACTGGTGAAGTTGAAGACTACTGAAGCATCTCTTTTCTGAAGATCTTAATTGATGCTTAAAAACATTTGTCTATCTACAATTAATAGCCCCAGCATTTCGAATACTCTTTCTGATCTTAACTTTTTGTCAATGTTATGGCTAAAAAGGGGGAGAAAAGATAAGTGGTATATCCAGGGGGAGTAAGATATAAGTAGTGCAAATGTGTGTTCTGGTACATGATGTGATGCCAGATGTGTGCACATCGTTGAAAACGAAATGTGCTTGTATTTTGGACATCTTTTGAAGACTTTGAAGACCAGACGAATGAAGACTGAAACTTTGAAGACTGCTGAAGATGGTGCTTATATTTAGGGGGACTAAATTATTACTGAAGATGCTTCCCCCTCTTCCTGTGTGCATGATTCATCACCATGCTTGTATGTTGGGAGTTTTATTCTCTCAGAAGATATGAGGCAAGATTCCGCTGCTGCACGCCTCTGATGTTCTAATGATTCTCTCCAAAGTCCAGTTGGCTGACTCCAAAGATTGTTTTAGCCAAAAATTGCCAAAGGGGGAGATTGTTAGTGTTTTCAACCTGCAAGGTTGTTTTAGTTTTAGGGTGTTGGCTTCATTTGCTAAAATAAGCTTTTGGTCCAGATGTGGTGACTGATGTGCACACCTTTGGGACCTGACCTGAACGCCCTAGAATAACGCGCTTTTATTATTTTGTGTGTGATCTTTGAAAAAGATTTGTTTTGAAACAAACACATCCACACTAGCTTGCGCGCCAAGGAACGAGCTGAAAGATTGAAAAAGATTCAGAAAAATTTAAAAGATGGCCAGTTTGTTACTAGAAGATTTAAAAAGATTTAAAACAAACAAATCTTTGTAAAAGATTGAGTTTGTTTCTTGGAGATTAAGAAGGCCAGCTATCAAATCAGGGATCCAAGCCCATGAAGCTCGTTCTATATAAAGGAAGACTGAAGATATATTTTATTCACCGAAATCAATATCTTAGAAAATAGTCTTTAGGATTTCGTGTCTTTGTCCCTTTGTTTCTTGTTTCCATTGAGACTTGAACTAGGGTTGTATTTAGCTCTTAAGCTTTTAAGCCCAGAGCTCTTGTGTTCCTTTCTTGGTTCTAGTTTGAATCAAGAATAGGACTGTTTGTCACTCTTAAGCTTTTAAGCAAAGAGTTGTTTTGAATCACTCAAAGCTTTGAAGCACGAGTTGGTTCTTTAGGATAGGAGTGCGTCTCCATTATTAAGTTTGTTATTTAAATCCTTACGGTGTTGTAAGGTGGTTATAGGAAGTGACCAGAGGTTGTCATATCTAGGGAGGACCTAGGTAGAATTAGCATGGGTGGTGTCTAAGTGATAAGTTGTAAACTGGGATTGTTTAGCTTTGAATTCGAACTATCATAGTGGATTCATTCCTGGAATGGTATCCCCCAGAGTAGGTTGCGAGTTGCGCTGAACTGGGTTAACAAACTCATTGTGTTATTTATCTTCTGCACTTTATTTTCCTTGTTCATCAAGTTATTGCATGTCTATGATGTTAGCACATTAGGCACCACATCGTATATCATAACCCTAACGTGCTCCACATCACGCTGCACATCTGTGACTTGCTACCGGAATTTCATTTAATATTATGTTAAGTGTTTTGCCCAAGCCCAATTGTATTCCTAACTATAAAATTGGCAAATGAAAATAGTGAATGTCTGTGAGCCGCCAGCCTCCACCTCTCATACCTTCATTTTGGTTTGATTGAGTAAATGCACTATCCTTCAAAAACTTTCTTTCCTTTTTGTTCTAACATTCATATCTCATTTTCTGCCTATTACACAACATATTTATTTTCTTTCTTCTTTTCCATGTTTCTTTAAAAAAATCATTTCTAATTAATCGGTGGTTTAAAGATTCATTGATATTAGATTATGTGTTTCGTTCTCTCTTAATTTTTCTTCTTCCGAAAATACAAAACAAAGTATGGCCGTGAAAACCTCTTGAACCGCCGGTTTAGCCATTTTTACCAATTTTTGAATGATTTATTGATTTATTATATGGTTTTATAGAAGAGTGGTTTTAAGGCATGATCGGACCGGAGTATGGTTCGATTCACGGTCCAATCGGTTGAACGACTCGGTCCGATCCGTTTTTTATTACCTTGATATTAATCCTCAATTTCTCTCACTAGATACAAAAACACGGTTTTATTTTCTGAGAAAGAAAACCTTCGTCTTCCGCCATGAGCATTTTGTTGAAGCTTTAAAATCAGTGTCATCTTCGTCTTTCGCCGTCCTCTTCGTCTTTGTTCGTTTTCGTTGACAGGTACAGTAACTAAAATTCCTATTTTGTTTATACTTTGTTTTAGGGTTAAAAAATGTAGAATCATTCTTCCTTTCAATTCTGATTCCTCTAATATGTTGATTTCTATGTTGAAATTTCATATTGGAAATAGTTTTTAAGTTTTAGTGTTTACAATGTTGTAGAAAATATTATTAAATTTTACTTTTTTAACGATATGGTGGGTGATTTTGTTACATTGGTTATGTATCATGGATGTGATTTTCTTAGAAATGAATATCATAAATTAGAGTACGTAAGGCGTAACTGCGTAAGGAATGAAAATGAGGTAGAGTTATATTTCCAACATTCAATAGTTGAAAGTTTCTAGAGATGATTGAAGAGGAGATAACAATGCTTGATAAGGTTATTGAATCTCAATGTTGGTAGTCATAGTTGTACCTAGAAAATGTTGTGGTCGGATTCGGATACCGGTGGAATCAATTTTTCAAAACCGGACCCGATCATATTAAACCACTCTTAACTGAATTTAGTTATTTTTGTACCTGAGACCCAGAGTAACCCACATCACCCAATATTGATTCGAATTTCTCAGGTTCCGGGCGAGTCAGTGACTTTTGCTCAGCCCTAGTATTTCCCCATCTATCCTCACGAGGATACGTTTGGTTTCAAACCCCGGTTCAAACAGGAGAAGTATGCCATGCAAATGTGCCTTTGGATGATCCACATCTCAGGGTCAGGCGTCGATGATCACATTGAACTATCTGAGAGCCCTCACAGTCCAGGCACAACGACGCAGTTATCCGGGGCGCGCTCTACCACTGAGCTAATAGCTCGTTGTGTGGGCCTCTCGTAGGGGCCCACTATGTCAAGAAACCCCATCCATCTCTTTCCCCCCTTTTTGCCTCAAGTCGCCCCGTGGGGCAACATGGGGCAAAAAAGAGGAGCTCTTATCAACTTGTTCCGACCTGGGATAATAAGCTAGCTCATAAGCTTAGTGTCACTTCATTCACCATCCAGAAATGAAAGGAGACTCCCATCTCCAAATTTTATTTAGATGAGTTTGCTGCTTTGGTTTGTTGGGTGTGAAGAAGTGCAAAACCAAATGACTCAAAAAGCATTACTCTCCCTGAAAAGGAGGTATTCCAGTCGTACCTTCCAGTACGGCTACCATGTTACGACTTCACTCTAGTTACTAGCTTTCATCTCTCAGTGTCAGTGTTGGCTCAACAGAGTGCTTTTGCCCTGAGTGTTCCTTCTGATCTCTATGCATTTCATCGCTCCACCGGAAATTCCCTCCGCCCCTACCGTACTCCAGCTTGGTAGTTTCCACCACTTGTTCAGGGTTGAACCCTGGGATTTGACGGTGAACTTAAAAAGCCTTTGTCTTACCGCGGATGCTGGCACAAAGTTAGCCGATGCTTATTCCTCGGATACCGTCATTGTTTCCTTCTCCAGGAACAAACAGGAAAATAAAAATAGAAGAACTTAATAAAAGAAGATATCTGGAACAAACAGGAAAATATTAGGACAACTTATATATATTAAAAAAAAGATTATGTCTTTTATGTTAAAAGAACCTAATAAAAGAAGATATTCCGGACAAACAGAAAAATAGAAACAAAAACACAATATATTAAAAGGAATTACTACTAAAATACATAACTTATCCGCATCAATTTTTAATAATATTTCAAATCTTCAACCCTTAAATGTGATTTTTTAATTCCGTAAAAAAAACATTTTATATTTTTCAATTTACTCTATTTTTTATATATTAGTTCAATTATATATACTATATTTTTATTATATAAAAAAATCTACTATATTTTTGTTTACTCTTATATGGAAAATACAGGAGATGTGGATTATTGATAAATATATATTATAATAATTACTAGATTAATCCTTAAAAAAAATTACGGAATTAATATTTGTCATTGATACTTAAAACGTCACGGGTCAGATGTTGATTGCAAATACATAAAAAATCATAGACTGGACATATGTTTATCATAAACTAATAAACTAAATTTATCAACTTTTTAACATCTTCTAAATAAAAATTTGAGTAATTAGAACATATTAATTAGTTATAATTTATTTAAAAATATCACAGGACAATAGCTTTAATAAAACAAATTTATGTTGTAGAAAAACATACTCCGTATTTAGTAGTAACTTTCACAAAATATAGTACAATAATTTAAATTATATTTTAACAATATTTTTAAATATTTTATTATAAATAAATTTTTATGAAATTTTTAATAAAAATCAATAGACCCGTGTGAATGCGCACGAGTCTCAAAAGTAGTTTTATTGAAAGTGGTTTTGAGTCATGCGTGATGCCTTCATGGTCTCCTAATTAATTAATATAGGGTTAATAGGTCTTTACCCCTCTGCTAAGTGAGCGTGTTTTGCGTTACCCCCCTGCTAAAAATTTCTTGAAGATTGTCCCCTTGCAAAGTTTTTTTTTTTGTTTCCCCCCTTGAGTGCACTTTTTACATCGGTTATTTTGTTCAACCGATTTAAAAAATTATGTTTTTTAAATCGGTTATTTTGTTCAACCGATTTAAAAAGTTAAAATTTCTTGCATCCAAGAGAGGAAAAGGGGGGAAACCAAAAAAAAAAACTTTGCAAGGGGGCAATCTTCAAGAAATTTTTAGCAAGGGGGTAACGCAAAACACGCCCACTTAGCAGGGGGTAAAGACCTATTAACCCATTAATATATTACTATATATAAAAAAGATACACATTTTTGGGATGACTTTTTCATTATACCTATTTTACCCTTAAAAAAATTAAATTTTTGTATATGTTGAAAGTATATTTTCAGTTTTTTAATTTATAGTAAAAAATATATATATATTTTTTTTCTTCTTAATAACTACCCACAATAAAAAAAGATGTTAAGTAGTTATCAATTAAGTAAGTCCAATAAAAAAGGAGATTAAGTAGTTATTTATATTTGCACAATAGAGAATTTTGATCACAGCAAATAAAAAAAAAATATCGATCACACAAACGGTCACGTGCCCGTTTGACTACTAATTAATTAATAAACTGAAAAGTCATACTAAATTTGGTAAGCTTAAGGCTTCCTTGTTTTCCTTCTAATATTAATTTTATTTTTGTACACACCTAATAAGTTTGATGAAAAATATTGTTGTCGATCGAATCTACACCGTCACATTATTAAAAATATATTTGATTTTTGACAAAAAAAAAATATTTGATTTCAATGGTTTTAGTAGCTCTTGATTATATTTAAAGATTTGGTTTTGAGCCATGCCTTCAAGATCTCCTAATTAATAATAAATAAACCGAAAAGTCATATTGAATTTGCTAGGCTTTCTTGTTTTCTTTATAATATTAATTTTACTTTTGTACACACCTAATAATTGATTAAAAATACTATTGTAGATCTTTTTTTTTTTAATAGAGAATACTATTGTAGATCTAATCTAAACTGTCACATTATTAAAAATATTCAATGGTTTTAATAACTCTTCATTATATTTAAAGATTTGGTGTTGAGTCATGCCAGCTTCAAGGTCTCCTAATTAATTAATAAATAAATAAACCGATAAGTCATATTGAATTGGCTAGGCTTCCTTGTTTTCTTTATAATATTAATTTTATTTTTGTACACACCTAATAAGTTTGATTAAAAATATGTTTTGATCGTGGTTTGAACCCGACTCTCTCACTTGTGTGTATGAGTTTATATAATGGTTTTGTTATTTTGTCTATATGCCAAAAAAAAAATCTAAACAGTCACATTATTTTTTGATTTTAGAAGCTCTTCATTATATTTAAAGATTTGGTTTTGAGTCATGCAGTCATTATATTAAAAATATGGATCATGCTAACTAGTGCCCCTGAGGCACTAGTTAAGGATAAAAAAATGTAACTTTTGTATTGAAAAGAGCATATGTTATATTTTGAAAAGAATGATTGCACAAGTTCCAATGATATATTACTATATTAGGTTCCTTAACTAGTGCCCCGAGAACACTAGTTAGCATTTTCCTAAAAATATATTTGTTTTTAAGAATTAATTTGTAAATAGTTGATAGTCTCAAACTTTTTTACACATGTAGCGCTTCGGTTTTTAGGAGAAAGAATTTTATGATAATTTGAAGTTCGGAAAGATATAAATAAACTCTAAGAAAAAATTGTTTCACACAAGAATTGAACTTGGGTTTGGACGGATCGAATAAGTATTGCCTGATAAATAATTGTTTTATACAATAATTAAATTTAAATTCTCTTAAACAATTTTCAATTTGGTTGGCACTTGAGCTCCATCACTTAGTTTCACGTAGATATTTGTGGATATATTTAAGGAATTAAATTCATAAAGAAAATGACACTATAATATAATTTAATTGGATGAATGTGTAAGAAAATGATGATACAAACAGTGCACAAAAATTAATATCTTGATTTTAATCATATATTAATTGTTTAAAAAGTATTTGTAATTAAGTATTGTAAAAAAATTATACTCACAATACATTAAAATTAAACTCATATTATCAAGTTTTTTTGACAAAGTAATTATATAATTAAAAAAAATGAAATCAACAGACAGCAGTAAGTGTCAACCAACAACGTTAGATGTGTCTATATATACATTTGTATGTGACCATCAACATTCATACTGAACAAACAAAAATAAAAAGTGAAGTGTAAAAGTAAGATTTTGCAAGAAAAGTGTGATAATGGAAGAGGGAAAAGGAAGGGTATGTGTTACAGATGGTACAGGGTTTATTGGTTCATGGATTATTAAGAGACTCCTTGAAGATGGTTACACTGTTAATACTACTGTTAGACCAAATCCAGGTAACCATTTTTTGAGAAATATATAAAAGGAAATTAGAAAAATCAAAATCAAATTCATTTTAACTTTTACTATTATTTAGGCTCCGTTTGACCCAGCTTTTTTTAGCTTTTTATTCTCTTAAGAATGAGAAGTTGGGTTAAACACAATTTTAATAAAGCTTTTAGCCATAAAAAGCAGTTTTTCTTTAATGTGTAAAATTGAATCAAAAGAGCTTCTAAGAGAAGAGGTTGAAACCTACTTTTGGGAAAAAATTCTAGGCTTTTTTGTTAATATCTTTAGTAAATTTAGTTTAATCTAGTTTGTTATCATCTTTTCTTAAGTTTTATATTAATATTTAGTTTGTTATTATCATTTTTTTAAAAAAAATATTTTACCAAATAACTTTGAAGTTAAAAAAACAATTTACCAAGCAACTGAAAAGCTATTATTTTCACATTTAACTTTCAAATAGGTTTAAGACCTAAAAAATACGGGTCAAACGGTTTATTCTTCACATTGTTAAGTAGCTCGGTTGAACTAAGTTTAGTTCATATTAATATAGTACAAAAGAGGGGCAAAGCCCCAAATACAAAATCTATTATGAAAATTATATATACTAAATTAATCTCTTGCATGTGTCTTTATATAAAAAATAAATTAGTCTTTATGTTACAATGAATTAAAGATTGAATTGAATCCTCGTAAAAATATTAACGCTAAATTACACAATTGGTCCCTTAACTTATTTATTAGTTTCATATTGATGCCTTAACTCATTAATGTTACAAATTTAAATTGGTCCATTAACTTATTAACGTCACAAATTAATCCTTTAACTTTAATTATGTTTGTTATATTGGTCCTTTTTAACAGGTTGATGGTGAATTTATCTTCCGTCTAAGAAAAATGTTTGAATTCATATATAATCATATTCCTTAAAAATATTATTCATAAATAAATCATTTATGCGTTCATATAACGAATAATAGAAAGTAAAATTAATGTTTTTTCATTAAAACTAACGAAAATGACCAATATGACAAACAAAATTAAAGTTAAGGAACTAATTTGTAACCTTAATTAATTAAGGGATCAATATGAAACTAATAAATAAGGTAAGAGACCAATTGTCCAATTTAACCAAATATCGAAGACTAATTTAAATATATTATTATTTTTCGAATTCGGCCACAAAGAAATTGTTAAGTATAAAGTTGGGTTTTTTTTTATTCCTCAGTAGTTTGATTTAGAAAATTGATTTCTATTAAATACTCCCTTCTGCTTTATATTTTAAGCATCTTAAATCGTTCTATAAATTATTGTAAAAATATGTTGAGTTAATATATCATAAATTAAAATATTTAACTTTTTAAATAAATTAATTTTTTAAACAGAATCCTTAAAGAACGTCTCGGAGCACTTATTAACAAAATCCAATTTTTTTTTAAAAAAAAAGACTACACATATTCTCATCCCTAATTCTTAAGTTGTTGTAGTCAACCTCTTAACAAGAAAAACAAATGACATGTGATTTTTGTTTGTTGTTGTCACCAAAATAGCAGGGCAAAAGAAAGATGTTAGCTACCTCACAAATCTTCCAAATGCAACTCAAAAGCTAAAAAATTTCAATGCTGATCTTAGCAACCCAGAAAGTTTCAATGATGCAATTGAAGGGTGCATTGGAATATTCCACACAGCCACTCCAATTGATTTTGAACAGAAGGAACCAGAGGAAATAGTTACAAAAAGAACCATTGATGGAGCCTTAGGAATTCTAAAAGCATGCAAAAATTCAAAGACAGTGAAGAGAGTTATTTTCACTTCTGCTGTTTATTGGCAAGATAAAGAAGATGTAATGGATGAAAGTTATTTGAGTGATGTGAATATTCTTAGAAATTTGAAGCCATTTGCTTGGTCAGATTCAGTTTCTAAGACACTAACTGAAAAGGCTGTTCTTGAATTTGGAGAAGAACATGGGTTGGATATTGTGACTTTTGTACCAAGTATTGTTGTTGGACCATTCATTTGTCCTAAGCTTCATGGCTCTGTTAATGGTTCATTAGCTTTCTTATTTGGTAAGTGAAATTTCTTCTAGTCTCTTAATCATTTTTTTTTTGGCAATAACTCATGTTTCGGAGAAAAAAGTTTTGATAATACAGAGTTCGGTCTATAGGTAAATAATTTGACTAAGAATTATTGTGCTCAAGATTTAAACTTGAGTTCTCTCAAACGATTTATCGTTAGGTGGAACTCATTAACTACTAAAGTTCAATCACTGACTTAATAATAATTGTTTGATTGGTTAAAAAAGATCTAAATTACATGTGGTAAATACAAATACGGTTATGCAGTAAGAAAAAAAAACCGCTAATTAAATCGTGTGGTTCATATTTATAAAACAAACAAGGAAAATGATTAATACAGCGAAGGAAATTTCACGAACAACACACGAACGGCAAACATGTTGTGATTCATCATTTTTTTTTAATTTCAACAAAAAAACATTGATTCCTTTTTCTCTCATTTCTGGAAATCTCATGCGTATGGATAAAATTCGGTTGGGAAGGAAGAAATTATCTTGTGTGTCCCACATGTTTTCTGCGGAGATTAGTCATCGTTAACGGCGATGAAAACTTCGTAATGACTTTTTAATTTTGTTAATTATTTAAGCATGTCACTTAATCGATCAACTTTCTTGTTTTGTTAATTAGTTAAGCACGTCACTTAATCGATCACCTTTATTGTTTTGTTATATATTATGAAATCAATTTAAATTTTAAAGGGTAAATAGGTCATTACCCCCTTGTTAGCCCACATTTTTACTAAGTAAAAATATGTTCTAAATGCATGAATGAAATAATTATATTTAATTATGTAATTATTTTATTAGTCATTAAATATGTTTGGTTTTCAAAGCCAATGAATTTAATGATCGATCAATCATGCATGAATTTATAATAAATGTTCTAATTAGAGCATTATTTCTTAACTTTGCGTTTCTTCAGGTTTCCTTTCGATTCGGTCGAAACGTCAGTAGGGTCGAAATGTCCCCTGTGCAGAAGAAGAGCGTGGACTTAGCAAAATATTCAAGGAAAGCATTGCTAGTTCGATTTCGATGGATACAACGGCTAAATTAGAGGATAAGGAGGAATTCAAATTCAAAACACGTGTTAGGACACGCGTCTTCTTTTAGTTATTTAGGCGTTATTAGCAGTTAGGATTTAATGCTTATAAATAGGATAGTTCTATGATCGAAAAAGGGGTCACAAACATTATACAAAATCCACAGAAAAACTCACAGTACCCATGTCAAAGCGAGAAACGAGTGCTCGAAGGAGAATGTATGTTATGTGAACCATTTTCATTCTGTAATCATTTACATTTGAATGCAATTTACAACCTTTAACTTTATTCCAATTGCCTTTTACTTTCGACTCATTCTTTCATTCTATTTATTCAATTGAATAAATATTCTTTCTTGCATTTCAAGTTATATAAAAACATAAAAACAACACTTTATCAACATAAGAACAATAATGAAAACTAATAACTTTGAAAATATAAACAAAAGCACTATGTCCCGAGATTTACTAGTTGATCTCTCTTGTAATAATCAAACTAGCGTTGTTTACCTTTAATTACATAATTACATATTTATATCAAATGGTCTCCAAATTGGGAAGGACCATTTAAAGTTGTTCAAGTTTATTCTAATGGCGCTTATGAAATTGAGGAGTTAACTCCTGAAAAGCGTACTTTGGGTATTAATGGAAAGTATTTGAAAAAATATAAACCTACTTTACTCGAAGTAAACATAAGTGCAGAATAATACTTAAACATGAAATTAAAATGGCAATAAGAAATTAAAACTTGCCATAAAATATGGACTGTGTTCAAAAAATACAAACCAAATCCAAACTAATAACAAAAAATTAAAATTGTTCGAAAAGAAAGTAAACTAAGAAAACTACAAATTCTTAGTGCACTCGGCATAAATCTTCTTCAAGGATGAATCAACGCGGAATTTGATGGTGATTCGCTTGAACGGTTTAGAATTGCAGGTGAGTTGAGAATCAGAGCTTGATTTTGCAGAAAATCAAAGAGTTGAACAATGATGTTCGTAAGAAAAGCTCTGAGGTTTGGAAGTTGGTAAAAAGTTCTCTTTTGTTCCTTTGCGTCTATTTATAGGGAAACGTGCTTGGATTTTAAATATTAAATAAAAAGAAATTCAACACATTTTCTCTTCAACTTCTCCACTATGACACGTCCTCCACTACCCCTAAAATCTAGGAACAATGATAGATTGTGGGAATCTATGTGACAGTTACTGCTATACGTGATGTCAGCGCCGTCATTGGTAGAAGTGTCAAGCACGTGAGAGTAAAAATGCCTTTTCCTTTCTCGTTCGACCTACTCGATCGAAACAGGCATTTGGGGGCAATTTGTTAGCCCACATTTTTACTAAGTAAAAATATGTTCTAAATGCATGAATGAAATAATTATATTTAATTATGTAATTATTTTATTAATCATTAAATATGTTTGGTTTTCAAAGCCAATGAATTTAATGATCAATCATGCATGAATTTATAATAAATGTTCTAATTAGAGCATTATTTCTTAACTTTGCATTTCTTCAGGTTTCCTTTCGATTTGGTCGAAACGTCAGTAGGGTCGAAATGTCCCCTGTGCAGAAGAAGAGCGTGGACTTAGCAAAATATTCAAGGAAAGCATTGCTAGTTCGATTTCGATGGATACAACGGCTAAATTAGAGGATAAGGAGGAATTCAAATTCAAAATGCGTGTCAGGACACGCGTCTTCTTTTAGTTATTTAGGCATTATTAGCAGTTAGGATTTAATGCTTATAAATAGGATAGTTCTATGATCGAAAAAGGGGTCACAATCATTATACAAAATCCACAGAAAAACTCAAAGTACCCATGTCAAAGCGAGAAACGAGTGCTCGAAGGAGAATGTATGTTATGTGAACCATTTTCATTCTGTAATCATTTACATTTGAATGCAATTTACAGCCTTTAACTTTATTCCAATTGCCTTTTACTTTCGACTCATTCTTTCATTCTATTTATTCAATTGAATAAATATTCTTTCTTGCATTTCAAGTTATATAAAAACATAAAAACAACACTTTATCAACATAAGAACAATAATGAAAACTAATAACTTTGAAAATATAAACAAAAGCACTATGTCCCGAGATTTACTAGTTGATCTCTCTTGTAATAATCAAACTAGCGTTGTTTACCAAATTTCACAGTAAACACCCCTATAAAGTAGACAAGTTTTGCATTACCCCCTGCAAAAAAATTCTTTAAGATTCCCCCTTTGCAAAAATATTTTTTGGTTTACCCTCTTGGGTGCACTTTTTAAATCGGTTATTTGTTCAACCGATTTAAAAGGTGCTGTTTTTTAAATCGGTTTTTCTTTTCATTTGATTTAAAAAGCGCATTCAATGGGGGAAACCAAAAAAAAATATTTTGCAAGTGGGAAATCTTAAAGGAATTTTTTGCAGGGGTAAAGCAAAACTCGCCTACTTTCAAGGGGGTAAAGACCTATTTACCCAATTTTAAATAGTGAGAATTAAGAATATACTTTCTTTTCTTTTTTGACAAAAATAATATACTTTCTTTTAATAATAAAAAAATTGTGAAAAGAATACATGCATTTTTTTAAGTCCCGCCATTATCTTGACTTGATCTACTAATCCAATATATTTAAGGGTTAATAGGCTTTTACCCCCCTGCAAAGTAGGCGAGTTTTGCGTTACCCCCTGTAATTTTTTTTCTTGAGATTACCCCCCTGCAAAATTTATTTTTTTGATTTACCCCCTTTTTGCTGATGTGGCAGGCAAAAAGTCAAGTTTTTTGCTGACGTGGCAGTGAACTTTGCTACGTGGCAGTTGACTTTTGTCTGCCACGTCAGCAAAAAGGGGGTAAATCAAAAAAATAAATTTTGCAGGGGGTAATCTCAAGAAAAAAAATTACAGGGGGTAACGCAAAACTCGCCTACTTTGCAGGGGGTAAAAGCTTATTAACCCTATATTTATTTATTCATATTTACTATAAGCCATGCATGCATATTCATTGAAAATATTTTTTCTTAAATTAATGAAAATAAAAATTAACAAATGGAAGTTGTTGGTTGCATTCAGGTGATATTGACAAGAATCCATTGGTTGCATCTCGTCTTCATATGGTTCATGTTGATGATGTTGCTAGAGCACATATATTCTTACTTGAACATCCAAATCCAAAAGGGAGATATAATTGTTCACCATTCATTGCAACTATTGTTCAAATAGTTGACATTATTTCTTCTAAGTACTCTGAATTTCAGATACCAACATCCAAGTGAGTTCTATATATTAATATTAATTGTTCTTCTCCTTATAAAAATTTGACTAAATTTATTTCATATTTCTTTTATTATTACTAACATATATTATTCAATTTATTTTCATCTTATAGAGAGTTGATTGAGGACGCAATTGAATGTTGCAAGGAAAAGGGTTTATCTTTGAAGTATATATGAAGTTAACTCGAATGTTGCAAGGAAAAGGGTTTCCTAAATAATATGTCACTAGACATGGCTTAAAATTTGAGCTATTTGCTTCTTTTTTATAATTAAAAAAATTGAAATTTGAGCTTAATGTTATAATGTCAAGTTCTCACCATTCATCTCACACCTCATGGAGATACATATCTGGGACTGATGTTAGAAGGCTTCATCAATTGTACTTTTTCTTAGCATTACAATTATTTGTTTATCTGATAATCCTCTAGTTGATGTTTCATCCAAAGTAGTTGTGTGCAACAACTTGCACTTAAGATGTATTTTGATTCTGATGTGAACAATGCTATAGTTGATTGTCTTTCGCTTCGACTTAGGCTGATGCTCAGCTGTCTTTGCTCTCCTAGCAGATGCACTTGCCGCAATTGGCATTTTACTTTTGGCACCTCCTTCAGCTGTATTTTCCATATCTAAACAAGAATAAAAAAAACAATTGAATCGGCAAAACATCAAACAAAACATCAACAGAGCAAAGCAATAAACATGGTTCGCATTCTAGGTTGTGAATCCTGTAAGTGCACATGCATTTTACTTGTTTTGAATGATGTCAATAAAAGTGCTAACATAAATTGATTTGGTCGAGGCAATTTTAGGTTTACAAAGGTTTTCAAAAACATTTTCAAAATGTTTTTTTTTCCTTCCAAAAATCAATTCTTTCATTTATATATATAAAATAATTGCACATGAATAAAAGGTTGACGGACAACAAGTTGTGCCGCGAAGAAAATCAACTCTTTCATATATATAAAATAATTGCACATGAAGAAAATCCTGAGCCAAAGCACGCACAGTTTCGCGTGGCGCGAAGTTCACTTCGCCTCCCGCGAACAAACCAGATGAAAATTCAAACATTTCCCTCCTTTTTGCTCTTTCTTGTGAACCAAGGTAACTCGATACTTAAGCAACTTTCACTCATAAAAGTGCTAGAAACTCACATTATTGTCTAGATTTGCCTTGAAAATATCTCAAATGATATGTATTGACCATGTGTCTTCATCAAAATATCTTGTACGGTACAAGAATTGGTTTCTGAAAATCTTGCCCCGAATTGTCTTGTACCGGTACAAACACTTAACTGACTTTTTTGTCTTGCACCCTACATAGTAAAGGGGGATATTTTGGTCATTTTAGATGGCACGTGAGAAATGATGGAGGGCGCGAAAAGAAAAACTCTTAAACAACAGAAGCACTTAATTATTTATTGTCATGTGCCTATTTATAAAGGAATTACGTTTTGCACTCCCTTGTTTTGTTAGAAACATCCTCATTTTATATGATCTCTCTCTATCTCTCCTTTTTTATTTTCCAGAAATTAATTTATGGAACAAAATATATGATTAAGATCGAGATGCAATATAAGTGCCTCATAAATTCAATTTATTTTATATTTTTCTTTTCTGAACTTAATTTCTAGAGCACATAATTATATATTCAAAATAATTTTTTTCAAATATAGTATTTCAAATTCATGTTTATGAAATAAATACAAAATTCATTTTTCATAGAATGAGTGAAAGATTCAACCATATTTGTCGGATAAACCGATCGCTCTACCATCTAGCTTTTAAGTAGTCGGTAAATTTCAATTAATGACCGTGTTTGGAAAAAACATATGTAGCTTATTTTAGTTTGAAATAATATTTGACTAGGCTATTTGACTTGGCGGCAACTAATCTCCATTGGAAAACCTATGGAGCATATAAGGTGAATTCTCTCCTCCTAATTGATTTTTTTTCATACACAAATCATAAATTGAACGCCTAACCACTTGCTTATGGGAACCGAGACATTTACCACATGAACTAGTTCATCGTTAGTTCTTTGCCTATACTTTACACATAAATTTTGATGATAATGTAAAAATGGTTAGAAGTTAGAAAATACTATTTTTTTAAATTAAAAAAAAAATTGAGACTTTTTTTATTGAAAAATGGAGTAATTAAAAAATAAACACTGAAACACATTGCCAAAAGAAAAATAAACACTCAAACACATTGTTGGCACAAAACAACACATTCCATCTTTTATGTACTTGCAGGAGTACATTGACCTTTTAACAAGTGCATACAAAATCTTTTGTATGAAAATTCTCATCCACCCAAGAAAGTTGAACCTATATATCATGTAATCTTTTTCCTGCATTATTGTATATCATGTAAGATCAAATTTAAATCCACTAATTTCTCTGCATAATATTGCAGAAAACATACAATGCATCTTTACTTTCTTTTCAACTTGGAGCTTTATAAGAATTGGAACATAAATAACATCTTACAAATGCATCAAGCACAAACTCTTTAGATGCTTATAAGAGGCCAAAAGGCTCAGGCAGGTTCTCAAATCCATTATCAAATAATAAGGAGCCTTGATCAATTTTATCATCAGCACTATGTAGCCAGTTTGTATTCTTTAAATCTTCTTTAAGCAACAGTGCATCGTAACGAGAACTCTCGTAGATGTCAATTTCACTCAGTTTTGCCGAGTATTGTCTTTCATCTATCTCTCTTCCTTTTATCATATTCCTGTTGATACCATTTACCACATCAAAATGAGTTCCATTGTTTTTGTTTAGCAGGTTTCTGTTCACTTCGATAGATGTTGGCGGAGCACTTGAACCACGATAAGATTGGCTCTTGGGAGTGGAATTTCGAATACTTTGCGGAAAGAGTGTGGTGCTTGATAGTGCACGATTTCCTGAGCCGTTCCTTATATCCTGTTAAGCATAAATGTGTACATGGTAAATTAAGTTTGGGGGATAGAACAAACTTGCTTGAAGCATGCATCTTCTGCAAAGTAAGCTTAAGCAACCAAATGAATACTTTTTGTAGTGCAAAACAAGAAATATGACAAGCCTAATAGTGTAAGTTACTCCTTCTGTCTCTGATATTTGGTCTTTCAAAAGTTAGGTCATAGATGTTAAGAAACGATAAATTCATATTAGTATAGACTCATTTACCCTTAATTTATTTAGTCAAAATAAATACATGCTTTTGGTTTTTGTAAAAGGTGGAAAGGGAAAAACATGTTTAATTGTATCCTGGTTTCCTAAAACAACCTATGTCGTAAGATTAGGGACGGAGGGAGTATAACATTAATGGAAGATACATTAAGTATCATGGCTAAAATATGATGAGACCAGTCTAATTCATGAAGTATCACAAGGCGAATGATGAAACATGGCAAAATGACAAGGATTGTTATATCATTTGGAGCATGCATAAAATTTGAAACTGCTAAAGTCGAGACTCGAGCCTAATCAATTAACTTTCATTGTTAATCAAGCAGGACAGAAAAAGTAGAGTATACAAACCATGTGCTTGATAGCCATATCCAAGGATTTCTTTGAGATAGTCCTCCCAAATCCAGAGTTGTCAGGTGCAGTGGTTGAGGCCTTAACCGATCTTCTTGCAACTACCTCAGGAGCATGTGACACTTTCCTCGGCTCAGGAACATCAGCATGATGGCCATTGGCAAAGCCACGACTTTTACTAACAGGTTCTGTCGATCTCCCCCTACTGACAATAGGAGATGAATGTCGCCTTGGCATATTAACTGACACTTGTGTTTCAGAGTTATTTCCCTTCAATGTGCCCGCACCAGGACGGGACCTGCCTGCAGAGAGTGGCCTATCAGGTAGTGTTGTTCTAAGGTTTGGTGGTGTATCAAGAGGGAAATCGGGTGGAACAACTGGCTGTGGTGGGGCCCGGACTCGTGGACTTGGTGAGCTTGCCCGCGATGACGGTGCTGAACTACGTCCGTTCAATGAAGGACGTCCGGCTGAAATTGAAGAACTTATTGTAGACGAAGGAGATAAAGAGGGTATTGAACTCCTACGAGTGGGAGTAGAAGGACGGGACAATGACCGAGTTGATGGTGCAGATGGGGAATGTAAGTTTGCAGGAACCTGAGGCCTAGAACTAGGAGTGGATGGCCTTGAGCTTTGTGACGTTGGTCTAGGTTTTTCCACAGTGGAGCTGGTGGAAACTGAACGTATTCTAGAGGGTGTCGAGGATCTTGATGCAGTTGGACGGGAGGTAGGAGTGGAAGGCCTTGTTGAAGATGTTGAGCGGGTAACAGGAGAAGATGGCCTAATGTAAGATGAAACTGAGGCTGAGCTTGTGTTAAGGATATTTGCGGAGTTGGATCTGTTTGAAGAATAGTTGTTGTTGGTGTACTGTGAGTGTGAAGTGGAGACCGAAGGACGAGTCACTGAACTGCTTCTTGCTGGTCTACTAGAGTGATTGTTGCTCTCAGATTGTGATACTGAAAGCTGAAAAAACATAATCAAGAAGTTAAACTTAACAGCACCTACAAAATCATTTTCAATAGGTCAATATATTAAAAATTAGTTCTCCAAGTAATCACTAAGCTCAAAGTTACTAATTGGTGAATAGCCATAGGCATATCGATTAGGGAAACCAACTCAGAAAACTGAACATACATTTTCATTGCCTTTTCCCTCATCGAAATAAATATCTAAGCATGAATACATACCCGGTAACATATACAAATTTTTTTTGTAGAAAGGTTCGATATAAACTATAAGAGGACCACACATACCCTTGAGGCCTTAGTAGTAGAAGTTGATCTACTCAAACTTCTTCTTGGAGGCGCCAAGGTTGATTGTGATTCACTTTCTGACGATGGAAAAACTGGGGTCCCCGGGGGAGTGAGAAGCCTAATAACATAATAAAACATGAATTACATTACAAACTATGCTACCAGTAGTTTTTAATTATTTATTTCATTTGTGCGTGTGCACGCGCAAAATAATTTATGAGTCGAACTACTTATAGTTGCATTTCATCACTTCAAATAGTAAGCCACCAACTAAAATACTGTAACCTAAATGTAATTGAATCGGTTAATTGGTTATAAGTTTCAACATAAATAGTTACCTGCAATTAGTTCCAGATCTAGGAATGATCTAAAATGATACAATATTTTCTAATGGAAACTGCTAATAATGCACACGAAAACATTAATATCTATTTCTTTCCCTCTTTCTTATTTTGGCCAAATTCAACCTCTACTAATAATAGATCATAATGAATTGAATGTAAATTGTAGCATACATACCAATCATAATCATGTTTTCCTCCTTCTACAGATGACAACATATCCTCAATCCCATTTCTAGCCGGTTTCGCTGCTCCAACTGAGAGTCTCCCCAATTTCACAGAAACTGAATCCACAAATAGCAATCACTTAATATCATAAAAAATAGAAACAAAACAAAAATTGCATAAACCAAAGACTAAAGCCTAATTAGTATACATACTTAACTAGACAAAATAGCTTTAATTAAATGACTTCATCCCAAAAAACACAACTTTCACAATCAAGTAATCTCTTTATGAATAGCAATTATCCACAACCTATAATACTATATAATAAAAATAAAGCTACTTTTTTTTTTCATTTGACATAACCAAACATAACATCCTTTTCAATAAACTAAAGCCCGAATTCAAATCATGGGCGAAACAATTTTTTGTCAGACTTTACTTACTTCTGAATTACCAGACAAAAACAAAAACAAAAACATGAAACAAAAACAAAAGCAAACAACAAAAAAAAAAAACATGTTTCTGGAGAAATTAAGAATGAGATATGAAAAGGGGTGATGAAGTACCATCAGAAGAGTCATCTGAAGAAGGTAAAGAGAGAGAACGACGGTTATTAGAGAAGAGATCAAGAGAATTATCATCATGATGATTGTGATTGGAAACAGCATTAGAATGATTGAAGGTGTTACTTCTTCTATTATGGTTAATGGATCCATAAAGAGACTCTCTTCCATTTCTTCCTCCATTCATCATGGTAAGTGATGCTGCCACTGTCACTACAACAAAAGCAACATCAAGAACAAGATCTAAGAGAGTTGAAAAAGTGGTGCAATGCTTATGCAATGGTGTTTTTATTGAATATGTTTTATTTATTTAGAATTTAGATCTACACATGAGTACATGGTTGCTTTGTTTGCTTGGTTGGTTATATGTTTCTTCTAATCTACAATCATGTTTGATTATTTATGTTTTGTTTTATGCTTGTTGAGGTGGGAGTGTCAGAAACAATTAAATATGATGAGAGGAGAGGGGGGGTGTGAGTGAAAATTGAGAATTGAGATTGAGATAGATTTATGGATACTCACATGGCATATTTTTCTCACTTGGCCCACTTTTTTGCTTACTTCCTTCCTCATATTAATATACATGATATCATATCATCATAGATCAAAGAAGAGATCTTTCTTTGTTTTCCACACTTGCTGCTCATGTGTGTCCCATTGGCACATGGCTTGTGATGGGGTTCAACTTTCCTTTTTTTTTTTTTTCCTCTCTTCTCCTACTTTTTTTTCATCAAGAATTTAATGATAAAGAAGTTTAATATTTTTCACGTTTAATTGTAGTTTTAGTGTTATATTTTTGGCTTTAATGCAATTTTGATCTATAAGTTTGACAATTATACGATTTTAGTCCCTCAAATTTTAATTGTTTGATTTTAATCTCCTATAATTGCTCGATTTTAGTCCTCGAATTTTAATTACTCAATTTTGGCCCCTCAAGTTTACTTCATTTTGCTAGCTTCCCTGTTGAATTTATCAGTGCTTTAGATGGTCTCCGTGATACAATTCCGACTTTTAATTTTAATTGTTTTGCTAGCAAGAACACCGTCCCCCCTAAAGCCCAACATTTTTTGGCGAGTGTCCTTTTTGGTAAAATTGTTCGTAACATGGAAGTTGATTTTGCTATGACCGTGAGGCAAAAAGCAGTCTTTGGGTGTTCGAAAGCAGCACATGCTCATGATTTTCTCCTAGCTATCCCCATTGACGGGTTAGACCAGCACATGTCCCCTGTAGAGTATCGTACTATCCTTAGGTACCGCCTCATGATCCCATTATTCCCTGTTGATGAAGTTTGTTCAGTTTGTCGTAAGGCGTGCCTAGATACTTTTGGGGAGCACACAACTCATTATAGGGAGCTCTCAGGATTCAAATACATGCATGTCCTGGTTAGGGTTGTTCTTTTTTATATTTTTAGGCGTGCGAGAATATCTGTTAAGAAAAAGGCACCTGTGAACTTCTTGACTGACCCACAAAAGGGGAGATCGACACTTCGACCGACGAATATTTTGGTGCATGGATAGGTAGGAGGCAAACATGCTTGTGTGGATTTGGTTGGAGTTTCTCCACTTGTGGGATTGGAGATTGGAGATTTTAATGTTGGACATGCAGCCCTAAAAGCTGCTTCAAGCAAGATGGCAAAACATGAGAAAGCGTGCTCCGATAATCAACATGTTTTGATCTCATTTGCGTTTGACACTTTTGGCTTCCTAGCACCAAAGGCCGTGGACCTCCTTAAAAGAGTTCAAAGAGTTATGCATAGTAATATTGTGTCTCCTAAGTCTTTGGATGTGGTTTTTCGGAGGATTGGTTTTGCCATCCAAAAAGGTTTAGCGGCAGCTTGTTGTCTGCCTACCTTTCATCCATGTGTAATTATCTTAGTATATAAATATATATAATTAGTTTTATTAAAAAAATGTGATATAAGATTTTTAGTTAAAAAGATCAACGAGGAGGGCTAGCAAATACAAAATGGGGTAAATTTGGAGGCCAAAATCGAGTAAATGAAATTTGGGGGACTAAAATCAAACAATTGTGAAACTTAAAAGATTAAAATTAAGCAATTTAGGCCCTGTTTGGATTAACTTATTTTAGAGCTTATGCAAACAGCTTATGCAATTTTTATGTATTATTATAAGTTTGTCAAGGTAGTTTATGATAAAATAGTGTATAAAAATACAACTTTTACTAGTTTGAACTTATAAAATAACATAAAACCTAATTTATATTGCATAAGCTGTTTGCATAAGCTCAAAAATAAGTTAATCCCAACGGGGCATTAAACTTGAGGGGGCTAAAATCGCACAATTGTAAAACTTGGAGGGTCAAAACTACATTTAAGCTTTAAATATTTTTTTGGTCCCTATAGTTTCCCAGAATTTTGTTTTTAGTCCTTAAATATTTTTTTCCCACTTTTTAGTCCTTGAAAAAAAAAAATCGTCAGTGTTTTTTAGTCCCCACTTTTAATCAAACTCTTGTATAGTTTCATATTTTTGAATGGGTTTTGGTATTCATGTTTATAATATTATAAGAACATCTCCGATAAAAATTTAATTTTTTTTAACATAAGATGAATTATTTATGAATTTTTATGTGTAAAAATCTAAAAAATCCATATTTAATTCATCTCTTGTTAAAAAAATTTAAACTTTTGTAAGAGAGATTAATTTAATATATTAAACATGACCGCAGAAAAAAAATTTAAAATTTCGAATTATATGCATGAGTTGAATGAAAAATAAGAACCAAAAATCATGACGGAAAATACTTTTCTTGTAATTATATTGGTATTGATCATTCCACATTATCAACTCGTATATCATGTCATAATTTTTTTTTTCAAATTACCATTTATTAATCTAAAAATCTATGAGAGGGACCAAAATCAAAAGATTTTAAAATACGGAACTGATTCTCTAAGTGTTAAAATATGATGCACTCTTAATATTTTATAACATATATCACAACCTCATATTTTATGCCTATTGGATCCTTTTTTTTATAAAATACTATGTCACTTCTTTTATTGTTATATTACATTTGATTGGTGTACTCTTGCCACATTCCGCTCATGTTTGGAGCATGAATGAGAGACTTGATAATGGATGACCAAGAGGCCTATGATAAACTTTAGTATCATATTAACTTTGCAAGACAACAGATGTTAGACATGTGTTATTTTCTTCTATCCCAGCGAAGAACCTAACAATATAAAAAAAGAAAAAAAAAAGATTTGTATTATTTTCAATCATATTATTGGAGCTAAGAAAACTTAAATTTAACTATAAAACAAATAAAATATTAAGATATTATTGTAAATTTTGTAAAAAAAAAAAAACAAAAAAACATTACATATAAAAGAAATGTATACGCATACCATGTGAAAAGACAAATAAATATAACATAAAAATATGAAAACGAAATTTCCCTCACTTTCATTGCATTATTTAATTTAATTTAATTCTATTTTTTTTCTCACCTCATTCATCTTCCATCGCACACCTGAACAACAACAACACCCCTTTTTGTTTCTTCAATTAGATTTTGATAATTTTGGTATTTTGTCAAACTGTTTGAGATTAGAACCTCTGTGGAGTAGGGGGTATAATCCTCATCATATATCGTTCTTGACCTATCCCTTGAGAAACTTTCTCAAAATCTCATCTCCACAAAGAAAAATCTCATCTCCGAATGGAACAATCTCCGTCTAAATTTCCGCTTATGATTGCAAATTGACATCTATTGATGTCAATGTAGAACAAATTAATTTGTTTTTTAATATTTTTAAATGAGTGAAATGATTTTTTTATTTATATTCTAAAATAAAGAATAAAAAAGTAGAAAATGGAAACATAATGAAAAAGACCCTAATCTTTTTGCTACTTGTCTCTTATGCTTATGTTAGTGTCTTTCTTATTTTTCAATTTACATTTCACTATCACTATGGTGTTTGTTTCTGCTTTGCACCGGTCATTGCTTGAGAGGAGAATCTTGTTATGCAAATGCAAATTGACAATTCCATGTTACCGCAAAAGCAACATTACACATGATGGCTACTACAATTTTTTGCAAGGGTTTTAATACTATTGTATTGTTCAATGATAAAATATACAAATTCTTTTTAAAAATTATTATTTTCGAAGCAAAAGACACTTATTAGTATGATTGCTAATAAATTAGTGATCCATCCTAAAAAATTTGGAACCAGATGCCGCTGCACACCCGACACATGAGTGTCGACCGACCCTGATCTTTTACTATATATAAGTTTGTTTTTATTATTGAATCAATAAATTTTATTATTAAATAAAATAAAATAAAATATGAAGTGACATACTAATCAAATAATAAAACTTATTAATCTAATAATTAAAATAAATTTGTGTATAGTAAAAATCTTGTGTCTTTAACTATGTTTTCTATTACGGCAAGACAATGATAATTTTGGCTTTAGTTGGTAGTATAGTGATAATAATTAGGAGACGATGGAGTAAGTGAGTGAGATAAAGGTACATAGAATGAAATGAAAATTAACCTGCTCCTTTTTCTTTTTCCCAAATATTATTATTAAGGTGCATTTTAAGAGACGTTGCAACTAACTTTGGCTCTAAGGCCATCAACCCAATCTTCTCCATCTTTCGTCCTTTTTTTTTTGTTATGAGGTCAAAGAAAGAATAGAGTAACCTATTATTTTGCCACATTATTCTTACTAGACTCTGACATGTGCGATGCACAGGTTATTTGTAGTGTCAGATATACAATTTAATTAAATTGTTATAATTAAGATTTTAATTAAAAAATTAATTTAAAATATAAATATATTGAAACTAAAAGTAGTCAGTACAAATGGAATTATATTGAAAACATGCATATCCAATTTTATGTAGTTGTTGTTATGTTTATTTAGTAGGTGAATATACAAAATTGAGAAACGTAAATCGTTAAAAAAAAAAACTTAATAAAAAAAATGATATAAAATTAAATATATTGTTACTAACTACTTGCAACTACTTTTAAGCCAACTTTTTTTTTTAAGTGGGGACAACCATTAATAAGATAAAAGTTAAAGCTCAAATTAAGTTGTCATATATTTCTCTATGATATCTCATTTAAAAATATGTTAAATCCTATTATTAAGGAAAATAATATTGATGGATATTAGTGTGTGCCATAACAGATGACACATGTCTACTAAGTTAATTTATTCACATTGAAAAATAATAACATTCACAATTTTTAGATTTATATGATCTATTATTAATCTTTAATTATAATACACCATCCACGATTACTATTCATCTAATCCACAACAAATAATACTTATTTTATTTGAAAGAAGGTTCAAATATATTCAAAATAGATTACACATTTGATCCAACGACATAAAACATTAAACGGTTACATAAATAAATAAAAAACTTTGTTATTTAATAATGGTCTAACCTTCGTCAACAACTTTTGTGAACCTGCAAAGTAATATAAGAACACATCAAAGTAATTCAATGCATGAAAACAATTTCCAAAACATAATTACAGAAGATTAGGTGAAAAGAAGCGAATTCATTGAAATTGAATAAACTCAAATCAAAAGTAATATACTGAAAACCGGTAAAATATAGTGACAAAAACAAAATATACGAAGACAAATATATAAATTATAAACAAAAACATAGTGAGAGAAAGATACTTTGAGGGTTCTTGTCTTTATAAACAGTTACATAAAAAAAAATCTTTGTTGGCTATATAGATCTTTAATCATGGTATAACTTTGTGAACCTGCAAAATAATATAAGAACAAATAAAAGTAATTCAAAAGCATGAAAACAATTTGCAAAACATAATTACGAAATTGTTAGGTGAAGAGAAATTAACTAATTGAAATTGAATAAACTCGAATCAAAATTAATATATTGAAAACCGATAAAATATATGAAGACATATATATAAATTATAAACAAAAAACATAATGAGAGAAAAATACTTTGAGGGTGCTTGCCTCTATAAATAGTTACATAAAAAAAAATCTTTGTTAGCTATATAGATCTTTAATAATTGTATAACTTTCATCGATAACTTTGTGGATCTGCAAAATAATATAAGAACAAATCAAAGTAATTCAAATGCATGAAAACAATTTGCAAAATATAATTACAGAATGGTTAGGTGAAAAGAAGTTAACTCATTGAAATTGAACAAACTTAAATCAAATCAAAATTAGTATCCTACAAACCGGTAAAATATAGAAACAAAATAAACTATATAAAGACAAATATATAAATTATAAACCAAAAATATAGTAAGAGAAAAATATTTTGAGGGTGCTTATATTTATAGAACTCAATTAAGTAAAATCTATTCATAATTTTCGAGCCAATGATTATCTCAATGTTTAGTTCCACACTTAATGCTTATCTCAATTATGTTTACTTCAATTAAGTTGCTTGCATTTTAAACGCATCTGATTCTGAAGATTTTTTTTAGTTTTATTCATGTTTATCTTCTTTTTTTATTAGATCTCAATTTTTTATATTTTTTTTAATGTTTATCTCAATTTAGGTTGTTTAGGTTTTGAGGAAGTCGCAGTTCAAAGTTGCAGCGGTTTTTTATTTTCCTATTTTTCTTCGGATGCTTCAAAGCCGCAGTTCCGTTTTTTATTGTTTTATCTTTATTAAATATTGAATATTATTATTAAAAATTAATTATTCGAGTTTTTTTGGTAGCCGTTGATATTATTTTTTTCCCAAATGTCAAAATCTAGACCAATAAAGTTAAATATCACTAAAAATTGATTATTTAAGTTTTTATCATAGCCATTGAAAATATAAAATAAAATAAACTTTCATTCAAAAAACTTAAGACACTTGAAAGAATAACAATTTCATATTTCTATTGTAACAATCAATGAACCTATAACAAAATCTTCAAGCATTGTTAAAAATCTTACAATCAGCATGTATATTTTGATAAGCTAAACAAATTCATTCATCTAAAAGCAACAAAGAAGAACCTTGTAAGAGGCAATCACTAAAGAGGATATTCAGTCGATTACATAGGCCGGCTACTTCGCCAATATTATGAACAAACAAACATTCCACCTGCAGTAGACATAACCAAAAACCAATAGTGAAATTGAACAAACTCAAAATAAATCAAAATTAATATATTGCAAAGAATAAAAAGGAAAAGAATAAAATATGCAAAATAAAAAAGGAACTAAAGGAGAAAGAGGTAAATATAGAAAAATAGATAGAAAGGAGTAAAAAAAAAAAAGAGAACGCGAGGAGAGATGAAAGTGATGAAACAATGTTTTTGATATTTTTGGTTACAAACAATGTTTCTACTTTCTAATTGAGAGAGATGCAATTTTGTAGAGAAATTTTGTTTTGCATCCTTTACTAATATAGAGAGATAATGCAACTTTTTAGGAAAATTAAGAGAAATTTTGTTTTGGATCGGTTTATTAATTTGTTTTCCCTTTGTAAAATTATTTTATACACACATCCAATCATATAGTGACACATCATGATTGTGTTTGACGTGTCACATTCATTAATTGATGTGGCAACATAGTATTCAAGTTTTTATCGTAGCCGTTGATATAATTTTTTTTCTACGTGTCAAAATCTAGACCATTCATATTAGGGTTAGGGTTTAGGGTGCCTCTAGTTACTCTCGTTTTATTATATTAATTAAGATGCCTGCTACATGATAAGACATGGCAAAATAGATTAACAAGAATTTGTGCAAGTGGTATCGGTCTTAAGGTCTGTTTGGTTCGGGAGTTTTGGAGGGGAGGTGAGAGGAGGGGAGGTGATATTTTAAATTTTTATGTTTGGTTCAACTTCTTAAGGAGGGGAGGGAAGGAGAGAAGTAATTTATTTTTTTAGCTTTAACCTTATAAACTCAAAATAAGGATTAAATTATAATGGATATATTACGTCAAAAAAAAATCTAATGAGTAGAAAACCTAAATTTTTTTTGTGTAAAAAAAAAATATAACCTAAAATTTTAATATTCCAACAAGGATAATTTAGAATTTTAATAAAAAAGTGAGGGTAATTTTGTCAACATAATAAATTATATTTTACCTCGTCTCCCCTTCTTAAAAATCCCTCCCCTCCCCCTCGGTTGAACCAAACAAGCCCTAAGTGCTCAGAAATTTAATCTTGTGTATAGAAAAAAAAAGATTAGTCACTGTTAAAAGACAGAAAAAATTATATTTTGTTATGAACTTTTATTGTATATCTATTCCACTCATCGATTTTATTATGTTCCGTCAATTCAAATAGAACCTTATACTTTATTTTCAAATATGAATCTAATTTACTCATCAATTAATTAATTTTTATCCTACTTTTTTGTTTTGTTCAATATTGTTTCGCGTTAGATTGTTGTTTGCTTTAATTATTAAGTGTTCATTTTAAAATTTAAACATTCTTCAATCGGGTTCATATGGAATTTTGATTCAAGTTGTTTCCTCTATGTTACATTATGTAAAATATTAGGGATCAAAATTTGTTGAAACATTTAAAGATATTAAAAATAAAATTTAAGATATTTATAAAGAACAAAAAAAACTAACCCTTTTAATGCAAATCGCTAAAATGGATTGAGAGTGTAAAAACGTTCAATCGATTAGATTATGAAGTTTAATAGGATATATACGAAAGAGAAGGAAAGGGATCTAACTAACTCTAACACATTAGAGTGAAATATAACCAACCATTACAAGAGTTAAGTCATCTAAACTTAGAGTCAAGCTTAGTGACTAAAGTATATAACAACTAAAGTTTAACACCTGGCCTCGAACTAGAACAATGGAGGGATTGAATGATTCTTCGATTCATAGAGAATGACAGAGGGATTGAAGGATGCGGAGGGTTCTTCCGAATTCTTCAACCCTCACTCCATGTTTCACTTTCTCTGTGAAACGTCTAGGGTTATTGGGATACAAAAAATTAAAAGTAAAAACTAAAAAGTTATATTGTTGTGAGTGGGAATGGAAGAAAAAAAAGTGGGGAAATGAAAATTTGAAAAACAAATATTCCACACTTTACCGCTTAATTAAGGATTGAGTATACACCCAAACGTAACCAAATAAATAAAATGAGAACAAAATAACCATCCCGCCAAATAGAGTCTGCTAAATCTAGATTCGGGGTCACTAATCCCCCTCACATTCCAATAAAAGATTCATTGGGACGTGTGAGATGTGCACCCTTAGAACAAGTGTTATATGGCTGTCAAACACTTATAGTCAAAATCTTTCATTCTTCTTCTGATTTTTAGTAAGATGAGGGGTGAAAGGTTTCTCTCCTTCCACCATATCAGTCTAAACTTGTTTAAGAACTTGGATGCCCGCTTTGGCCACCTCAAATATCACAACATTTTGCATTTCAGGTATAGTGCAGGAGGAAGCATCATTAAGCGTTGCGTTCTTTTGTTCCAACTTTACCGCTTCAAATATCGTGTTATCAACCAGTTGTAGTATAAAGCTATTATTTGAGATTTCACCAGGAACAATTTCATCCGTCACACTCTACAAAGCGAAGTTAAACGAGGTATCAACATTCTCATCAGTAGAACGTAGAACCGTGTCAGCTTTCATGGGCTCATCGACAACGTATCATTTAACCACCAGTTGGTGCTTTGAAGAACCAACAGTATCTTCGACAACTTTGGAAGTATCAACCTCACACTCCTTTTGTAAGGGTTGTAATAACTTTTCCACCGCCATGAGCTGTTCGATATAATTATTAGCCAACATCTATGTCGCTCCTTTACTAGCATCAATCTTTGATGCATCCGTGTATCGAACTATCTGTTTGCGACCGATGTTGTCAACCTTTGGCAGAATCATTTTTGGCTTTGGAACAATTCTTTCGGGCGGCTTAGAGGTGCTTGCAACGGCCTTGAGAACATATTATTGATTAATTACTCTAGGAGCACCCTCCTTGAGCACTTACTTCCCAATATCTTTCTTTTGTTTTCAATTGGATAGAGCCACTTACAAGCCGAGATATTATGCTCAATGACTCCACAATAACAACAAAAGTCCGGAAGACGTTCACACACCACTTCAAGCATAAAAGTACACTCATCCCTTTTCACCATAATTTCATCATAGGCACGACCAAACAAATCCATGTCTACTAGAATGCGTGCGTAATGACCAAAAAAGCGGTACCTTGTGGATTTGTCCAATGAAAGTGGTGTACCTCTCGCGCTTGCAATCTCAAAGAGCGTTTGTTGCCTCCATAAGTCGTGTCCATATTTGTAAGTGCGTGTGTTGGTGCTTGAAAAGGTTAAAATAATTTGTCCATTTAGAAAGAAACACTGTATCTAGTTTCAAATTATTGGTACCCATAGACCATGTCAGTCGCATATCCTCATAACTACCAAATTGAAACTCATAGACTCCTCTTCCCAACGAAACCAACTTCCAAGGACAAGAGGCCTTCCAAATTAAATTAAGTTCATCTCATAAATCTCGAGCCGTCAAAGGCTTGTCCCCTATGTTCAAGAGAACTCTCCTACGGAGCGGCACTTTGTCTCGCACTCGTTTTACCCAAATTTGCACCATTTTGACACTTTGACCCGTTTTTTACTCGGGTCCAGTTTGCACCGTTTCCACTTAATACTGAATTGTATTCTTATCTGACGGAGGGCGGATCTATATCTAAGGTTCATGTTGGATCAACAGAAATCACTCTAGGAGGAAAATTAGGGTTGGACAAAGCGGACTCAACCATTTTCTCCTGATACTTGAATCCTGAATCATCACCAATACAGATTTGACCAATCAACATATCGGAAGAATATTCACGTCTGAACGTACGGTTCAAAAACGATTGTCTACCATTAACGCGCCAAAGGTAAAGTCACTCTCACCCATACTAATTTGTCCGATCAATCAAACGTTTCATAATCCGCCACATGTCCATTTTTTTTTTTTTTGGTTACACAACATGTCCATTTTTAGTAAAATAAAGATATAAAAAATATTCGTGAAAGTTGAAACTATGAAACCCACTCATCCAACCGCCTACACCCCGGCTGCTCCGACCACCGTTGCTCCGCCTTGAGAGAATGGTTTCATCTTTGATTTCTCGTGCTTCACGGAGGTTTCTCAAACCTACTCTCCTTTCTTGTAGCTTCTCCTCTTCTATTTTCAATCCCTTGATTTCCTCTCACCGAAACCCCGGTCCAAATATTTCAATCACTTCATTCAAGCCAACCCACATTGGGATTTATGATCTTCAGTTTTGTAAAAGTGCTGGGTCACTCTCAAACTTTCAACTTGTTGTGCATATTTCCACATCACCTTTGAGATTAGGACAGGATAAGGAAAACAAGAATCGGAGTAGTAGTAGTAGTAGTAATGTGAGTAGTGGAGGGAGTGTCTCTTGGATTGATTTGTACTTGCATAGGTCAGTTCAGCCTTATGCTCACCTTGCTCGCCTCGATAAACCGATTGGAACATGGCTGCTTCTATGGCCTTGTGTGTGGTAAGTGTTTTTGTTTGATTATATTATGGTTATATGTTTTTCACTGTGACAAGAACATAGAGAGATTAGTAGCTTTATTGATATGAAATTGATTGGTGATTTGAAATATGTTAGGAATTAAATATGGTTACACCTTTGAAATTGGTAATGAGAAGTTAAAAGCAATAACTAGTGGAGTAACCTGCCCTGGGACTCGGAGGGGGTCGACCTGGTGATCCCAGGGTCGACCTTTACTTGGTCCCCAGGCGAGCAGACATTAGTGTTAAGTTGTCGGCGTGGAGAGACTCTTTGGCTAGCCAGCAATGGTTCTGAATTTTTTTTTTTAAAAAAGCTACATAGTGACAAAAATAGGTCTCTTTTCTAAGTTTGTTTTCTTTTTCCATGCGATATAGGTCAATAACCTTGGCTGCACCCCCGGGGAATCTTCCTGATTTGAAAATGTTGGCTCTGTTTGGATGTGGGGCTTTGCTTTTGAGAGGTGCTGGGTGTACTATTAATGATCTTATTGATCAGGATATTGATACAAAGGTAAATGTCATTGCTTTTTCTTGGTTGCATGTTTTTTTTGGCAGCACGAGACTACGAGTTACCAAGATAGTATTTTTCTGTTGTAAACTGTCGTGTGTATGTGGATATGTAGGACTGCAGCTAAGTCATGCCAAGTCTAGTGCCTTAACATTTCATGCGGCCTGTAAATTCATCTTTATTTTATATAGTAGTTTCTAATGAAAGATTATTTTTCATCTTGCTTAGCATTTTCAAATATTGTTTGATTACATCACTTTACTTGTGTGAAACTTACCTACCGTTTCAACCTTCAAAGCGCCTAATAGATATTATTTTTTTCAATCCCCCTCAAAAGAAATTGCAAAACATAGTACCATGTAAGCATGGCTAATTTTGCTAAATATGATTAGAGCCCGGAATTACTCTTACTCAGCATTTTCTGTCACGAATATCGAGGCCTAACTCATCCTTACAAAACCGGCTTGTAAGGTGAGGAGTGCCTCCTCTTTATAAACTCTTATCAAGAATCCTATCTATCCGATGTGGGACTAAATCCCACCGAGTGTTGGCCGCTAACACACCCCCTCACGCTTCAGCCCGGCCCAATGGGCCTGAAGCGTGAACGATGTAGGAAGCCCAACGATAGACCCAATAGGCTCTAATACCATGTCACGAATATCGAGACCTAACTCATCCTTACAAAACCGGCTTGTAAGGTGAGGAGTGCCTCCTCTTTATAAACTCTTATCAAGAATCCTATCTATCCGATGTGGGACTAAATCCCACCGAGTGTTGGCCGCTAACATTTTCCACCCATCAGAATAACGGTGGAGACTTTGGTTGCTGCCTTTTTTGCTTTGATTTTTATTCCTGTGATGTTACCTTGTGAGTTTGTTTTAATAGCAACACTTTGTGTTTGTTCAGCATATGATTGCAGGTGATATCATACTTTTTTCTTGACAGTAACAATCGCAACCTATTTCATTAATAATAAGACTTGTGATACATGATAGACTATGATAAAAAATATGACAACTAGTATAGAAATGCGATACTCTTGCTAACTAATGAGCCACACGATTTAATTGTCTCCTAATAAAAGTATCCCCCAGTCAGTCCCCCATATAAGGTTGAGAATTCAACATGCCTTTACAATTTGATATAACGGACCCAAACTCAGTAGTGAAAGTATGCTCCAATTAGATAAATTAAGCTACCTGGCACCTGCTTGCAATCTGTTTCAACTTTCAATACAAACTTTCTCCATACCCAGCGAACCAGCCAATTGATAGCTTAAAAAACTCCCCTTGCTTCAGCTTCGTGTGCGGTTGGAAATTGGCAGACCGTGAAAACCTGCAGGTTTGTGCTTGGATGAAGGCATCACTGCTCTTCCTGATAGAGTCTTATACATATCGTCATTGTTCTCGGAATATAGCTGCAACCACATTACAAGTATTGGTATCTACAGGTGGTTTTTGCCAAGTAGTAACTGCCTTTTTATGATTTATTCCTGCATTCCTTTCTGCACTTTGCTGTGCTATCGTCGAGTCTCACAGCATCTCCTTGGCTAATATGGCTTACACATGAAACAGGAGCTCTTCACCATTCCAACCACCAGATTTTTGCCTTTTCCATATGCACTGCATCCCCATGCACCATCCAGTCAAACTCTCTGCACTAAAGTCACGAAAAATTATCCATATTGCCTCATCATATGCATTTGTTCACTGCATAATGCTGTCAATTGGATCCCAAATCCTCAGAATTCCCCAAACAGTTTTAACATGGTTGTATAAAAAAATAGTGCCAAATATTCTCTTGAATCTTGCTCTCAAACTGGACAAACATTCGGGCAGTTCACACCCTTCTGCGGAATTCTTTCTCTGGTGGGAAGACAGTTTCTCAATCATCCATAAGAAAAATCTTGTTTTTGTATGACACTACTTATTCCCTTTAGATTCTATAAATGTATGATGCTACTTACATTTATAGTTCTGAGTTTCTTTATACAATCTAATATTGCAGGTAGAGCGGACAAAATTGAGACCTGTGGCAAGTGGTCTTTTAACACCATTTCAAGGACTTTCTTTTCTTGGATTTCAACTGCTTTTGGGTCTTGGTATTCTTTTACAATTGAATAATTATAGGTTAGTGTTAATTTTGTTGCCAAGGTGTATGGTTAACGTCTACCTGTGTTATGTTGGGGATTTAGACTGTTAAATTTGCACTATCTTAATCAGTTATTAAACATGGCATGTATGATCTGTGTTCTATGTCCTTCACTATGGTAGTGTGGCCCTGATTGGCAAAGCTGAAAGCTCCAAATTCTTTTTATTTTTTTATGATTATTTTGTTTGATAAGAAAGCACTTTGTGCGGGAAGCAAGGAGAATATAACATTGCTATATGCCTTGCAAAACACTGTTTTGGTCAGCGCAAAGATTGATCCTTTTTGTTTAACAAGTTTTTCTTCAAAAGGCTTGCAAGTGTCATCATCCGTATATACTTGTCTATATGTGTTATCATTATTTCACATGCAAGTATAATTAAATCAAAGTAAAGTACGGAATGTGATTTATGATCATGCATTCATTAATATTATTTGGTTTGTCTTTTTGGCAGCCGTGTTTTGGGTGCTTCATCCTTGTTGCTTGTTTTCTCATATCCCTTGATGAAGAGGTTTACATTTTGGGTAATGATTTTTCTCATTTCTAACTTCTTCTGGCAAATTTTATTTATCTTCTTATTTCTTAATTATTTCTTTAATATATGATCTCATTTATATGGTACTCTCCTGCTATATTGGTTAGCCTCAAGCATTTCTTGGCCTGACCTTTAATTGGGGGGCTCTGTTGGGATGGGCAGCAGTTAAAGGAAATCTGGATCCATCTATTGTGCTGCCACTTTATGCCTCTGGAGTTTGTTGGACTCTTGTGTATGACACTATCTACGCACATCAGGTAAAAACAGTATAGTTTCTTGGAAGACATCATTCCTATGCTTTACTTCTCTGTCCTCAGGTGTCCTGCCTTTTAATTTCTTCATGATTTAATTTTTTTGGAAAGGTTAATTGGTTCATGATCTGCACTGATTATGTGAAATAAGAATAGTCCTATGTTTATGAGTTTTTTTGCTTTTGTTCCGTCACTTTTCCTGCTATTAGCCATATTATGCACTCCTTTAGATATGGGGTGTGCAAAAGTCACGATGTAATTTTAATTTCAACCATGTTCAGATAATATTATTGTCTCTAACAGTTTAGGTGTTATACAAAAATGAAGCAAGAATGCTTAGTTTCCTCTACAAAATTCTTTTGATTAAAGCAACTTAATCAAAATCTTATGCATTTAGGATAAAGAAGATGACTTGAAAGTGGGAGTTAAATCAACAGCTTTACGCTTCGGTGATTCAACTAAGGAGTGGCTTACTGGGTTTGGGATTGCAAGCGTTAGTAGTCTTGCTCTCAGTGGATTTAATGCTGAACTAGGTATTTATTTATGAACGTTATTCTGCTTTCTTTTTCACGAGGTTAAATAATTGTTTTCTGTGTCCTGATTTATATGATTGGAGCAGGGTGGCCATATTATGCATTTCTGGGAGTTGCGTCTGGACATTTAGGCTGGCAAATATGGACAGTTGACCTTTCTTCTCGTTCTGATTGCAATAGGAAGTAAGTTTAACATATTTGCACAAATTTATGATTTAATTATCCTAAAGTCCATCTTTTGAAAGGTTCTCAAATCTTTATTTTATTGGCTGGAACATTATTTAATTATCCTTCAGTAAATTTTTATTTAATGGTCAATACCACAGAAAAGAAATTCTGAGATTGTCATAAACATTTTTCGAATTTCATTTGAAGTATTTTCAAAGATTAAATTTATAGATTCGCTATTTTCTACAAACACTAGATTACATGTTTACTGTTTTATATCCTCAATATTCAACATATAAAACCCCTCCATAATTCAGTGATTAATCAATTTTTCTGTTAATTACTTTTCAAGTGTTTTATTGATGGATTACAATGTGCTGCAAAATTTCTGATGTATTTAAATTAGCTTATGATATAATGTTTCATTCAGTTCTCTCCAATTTTTTTTTAAACGAATCAGTTCTCCATTTTAGCTACGACATGACCATTTTTTTTTACAAAAAAAATATGACCTGACCTTGTTTCTTTTCCCCTCCTTCAGATTTGTATCAAATAAGTGGTATGGAGCTATCATATTTGGTGGAATCCTAGCTGGACGACTATCATCATAGGGTAAAGTTTGGCCTTATATCTATCTATCTATCTATATATAGTAATAACAATTTTCAATCTGACAATCCTATGACATGTCTGATAACATCTTTGTATTCTTCCTTATGTTTATCTTGTATAGAACATGCTTCTGGAGACAATTTTTATACTATTAAATGTTGAAACATTTTTCCTCCTTTTGGATGAACTGTTGGAACATGGTCCCTGACATAATATTTTTGTGAAAGGATTGGAATAGTTTTTTGATAGAAACCGGCACTAAAGAGAAACAGATTGCACAATACGAATACTTTATTGATAATAATTCGGGAGAATGATTCTAAACCAGAATATTACACATAGACACGTTACAATAATTATAGGAAATAGTATTGGATAACAAGACACAAATACACCAAGATTTGAGAGCATGGTCTCTCCCCTTCGCAAATGTTCGAGAGTCGGGTCTCTCCCACTAACCAACCACTTAATAACTTTCTGATAACCCTATTTTGTCTGACCCCCTTTCTATTTATTCTTCTTGCAATAGAAAATACACACTAGAAAATAACTGCTCACATAACTGCTAATTAATAATTACTATCTGCCCAAAATAACTTCCAATTGACTATCCAACATTTTTCTCTAAATTACTATATTCATTAGTTTCATCAAATCTAGTTTCATTGAAATAATTGAAAAATGGTTGAATCGGAAGAATCATGAGCTCCTGATGATTATATGAGACGCTGGTAACTCACTCTTCGATGCACTTCTTTTTCAGTAAATTTATGTAGGTCCATCTCACTGAATAACTTGCCAATTTATGACTAACTTTTATTGCTATTATTTTCATTCATATTGCCCTTTATTTAATTGAAGTTTTATTTTCGAATACCCTTCAACATTAAATATATCATTAAGGTATTTTCGAGAATGCTCTTAATTTTTTTATTACATCAAGAATATTAATTGTACTGAACTATGGAGTAAATTTTTTTATTACATGATTTTACTCAATAATGGGGAGGGTCCCTTGGAAACGGCGTGCCATACTGTATGTTGTTTGTATTTCTGTAATTATATTGGACTTGAGGGTAACCGAACAATGACAATTTGTTATTAGGTTCAACGAGTTAAGTGACTTGATTAGCTAGTTATTCATTAATTTTTTCTGATGCCAACATCTGAATGCCGTTCTGTAAATATGCAGATGCCACTGCCAGCTCCCACATAAATGAGTTAAAAGAAGTAAAGGATTTTTTGATAGCACATGAAACCTGGACATTATAGCTCCGTAATCTTGAGGTGAGACCAAGAAATTGATTCTTAAGAAACTTTCGCAGTTTGAGACGTTGAGTTATGGGAACAAGTGCGAGATGCCAAGGTGCAGTAACTACCATTTGAAGTTCCAAGTATCAAGCCGAGTGATTGGTGTTAGTCCACTCATGTATGTATTGACGAGTGTTGGTGTTAGTCTGCTCATGTTTGAATGAGTGAAAGGGTATCGTGTTTGGTATATGATGACTTTCATCGATAATTATAGGAAGTAGATGGATGGTATTTATCATGAAAGAAACATCGAAAAACTTGAAACACAACATTTCAACAATTTTGAATACTGAAATCATAATATAGATCTATTTTCTTGCATTGACAATAGAAATAGTTCACACCTCAAGAATTCTGCTACTATGTAGAGTTACGTATTTAGAAAATTTAACATGTCTATGAATTTTATTTTCGTTAGATAAAATATGCCCCAACATTACCAAACAGATTTGTGAAGCATGATGTTGCATGCCGATAATGTGCCAATGAGATTTGGCAAACAAATTGCAAGAATAACACTGTTTATGTGCTAAATAAATAGTCCATGCCGTTACTATTTGTTTTTTTTGCAGAAAATCATGGGGGGTGGTGGTTTGTAATGAACGGTGAAGATTGTTTCTTGCCATTCTTATTTTGGTCATTCGTAAACATAAGCATTTCTCTTATTGATCTCATCATTTGGCTTCCACAACTCAAACTAGGATTTATATTACCGCATGAGAAGTTATTATGTAAACTTAAAAGCATGGTGAGCCATTTCTGAGTATTTTGTTGCATGTGTTACATATTTCCAAGCAATTTAGGGAACAAGTTTGATAACTACATTGTGAGGACGCCAAGAGAATGGAATGGAGGTGTTACGTTCCCGCAACAAAGTCTCCACATCGTGGAATGTGGTGTTTGATGAAGCTTCCTCTTTGGCCACTGCAACAACCAGTGTCACCGTGTAAGACAGCTTAGCAGATGCAATCGTGTATATTGCAGGGACTATGAAGAGTGGTAACATTCAAGTTGAACTGTGAAACTAAGGACCAAAAATGAAGAGAAACATTTGACCAACTCATTTACACGTTGTGATGACCTGAAAAGGTAGAAATAGAGGGTGCTGTAAAAGCATCTAACTAAGAAGAACAACATCTATTAGACAGAATATCTCCTACTCCTACAAGTTTTGCCTTCTGTTCCCCGGGACTTCCTACTCGATTTCTGGCGCTTCACTCCACCTTGACCACTAAAATTTGCGATTCTTCCTATCCCCTTAGAAAGTGAGGTAAAAAAAGTTTTTCCATTTCCTGACTTATCAATCATGCCTTGTTTCATGAACAATTGCTCCTTCTCCAACTCACTCAGCCTCACCCTCAGTCTTGAAATCTCCAGCTTCAGTTCTCGATTCTCTCTCCGCAGAGATGCATAGTTATCCCTAGGGGACATGGCTGCACTTGGAACACCGCTACTTATTCTCTGGGATAGCAACACATCTCCTGAACTTCCTGACACGGCATTTTTCAAGCGCAGCTGCTCAAAATACAAAACTTGTACCACCATCTGTAGTGGAAGCCTATCATTCTGTGCAGCATGGTTGCATGCTTCTTGAGACAGCTTTTGACAGTCTATAAACTTGCAAAGTTTCTTGCATTCTTGTTCTGTTAATGCTGTATGGGCCTGAACAGAGGGAAAAAAAGGGGGTGCATTGTCAACATAATGTAGGAAAAGTGAATAACAAACAGAATCGACTGATTAGTGTTGCATGATTGAGAATGTGGTTTGAATATGCAGTGCCTAAATATTGGAATCAGAAAAGAATTTTCTCTAGAAGACTATAACCAAAGCAAATTTACCTTCAAATAAATGTCGATGGCTCTATAAAGGCCATCGTCGATGACACGAGCATAATCAGGAAGTATCTCAATCAAAGCAATGAATTTCTGTAGACTTAAGCATGGATCAGGTGCAATTTCTGCCAAAAAAGCATCAATTAGTTGGCCTACTTTTAGCAGAGAACCATGTCCATTAGAACCAATCCCGTCAGATTCATATCCGTAGTCTTCCGTTTCTTCCTCTTCAATTCGCTGCAAGAAATTCACCAGTAACCTGTGAACTGTATCCACATCAAACAAGGAGTCTCCACTCTGAAGAGATGGTATAAGAAGATCATCTAGTGAAACCATCTCCAACCTTAATGATATCCTTCTTTCAAGCTCAAGCCTACACGGAATTGTGGCACCTAACATGATAGCCATCTTTAACATGCCAAACAAGAAAGTCAAGGGAATGATGGAAGAACTTTTGTCTGTTGGCATGAGACTAACAATAGTTTCGACGATTGTCCTCTGATCTTTTTCTATAGTGGTTGGACTTGAATTTGTCCTTGATTGATTCCAGATTTGGCACTTCCCAATACCCTTCAGTGATGTTTGAGCATAATGCATCAGTGAAGCAATAATGTTGTCTGATCTAATCCCCATTCTTCCCATGGTGCATATAACTCTCTGGTAGAAATCGAAACGCAGTACCGAGAGATCTTCAATCCACCATGCCACACACTCATCCTTTAGCTCCTTAGATTCACCATCACAATCTAATTTAGATAAACCAGAAACTAGTTGCTCTTTGCAAGCATTCATTGCAATAGCTTCCACGCACCCTTTCGAGATTTCTATTTCCTCCACTATGTTTAGAGGTAACATCTCACAGGTAGATAGAACTTCCACCGACCTCTGAAGATTTTCAAAGACAATCTCATTCAGATAAATTTCTGTTCTTGACATGAGGTTTTGCTCCCGGTACTCTTCTGTCATTTCAAGGTACGCGGCTGCACAACGCAGTCTGGCAACATTAAACGTCGTAATCTCGAAATTCATCCCATAGCAGAACTTCATGGCAAGTTCAAATGTCTGGTGTCCTCCTGGAAAATTGAGGAGCTCCAAATTTGAAACATTTGAACCCTTGTTGGCTTCAGCAACCATCTTTCGGATCTTCCCACTTAGGGTAACCAAGGGAAACTACATGAACCACAACAAATTATCTTTTAGTACATTTTGAGTTCAAAACAACTTTTTGTTTCTTAAAAACAATTATGACAGTATCTGAATAGTCATGATCTTTTTTCTTCAGTTGATTTGTACATCCAAAATTTTAGAAATCCAAAGCCATAATAAGCAAGTTTACAATATAAAACTTACAATTCAATATGACTAATACAAAAGAGCTTAGAAATGTTGAAATATTTACCTTATGCAGCAGAAATGACTCTCCATCAACCACAATTGTAATGTCACCAGCAACATCAGCAAAAATCCTGCCATGAAGAAGAAAAATCTAACTTCACAATAGACACAAAAGCCCTTCATGAAAACAACATACATTCAAAAATCCCCTGAATCCTCTTAGTCCTTCTACCCAAACCAAAACACCTTAAAGAAAGATGTGAAAGAGTTTAACAGCATTCACAAAGTAAAACCTCAAGAACATGAATTTTGATAATCTCTACCTCAGAAGCTCCAAATATCTCAGAGTAAAACATAGTGTTGCATAGATATTAAGTATTCACTTCAAGATTTATATGCATAGCTAACCAAGTTATCAAATGTATACTAATATAGTAAAAAAGAACTAATAACCAAAAAGAAAAATAAGGGTAACTGAGACTTAAAATGCAGAAGTACCTAGTAGTGTAAGAGTTACAAAATTTAGGAGTAGTAGAAGAGTGCTTAGAAGAAGAGAGTGAGTTTTCAGAAACCATTTTTTCCTTTCTTTCTTTCTATCAGTTTAGAAAGAGTGAGAAGAAAATAAAATATTAGAGAAAAAGAAGCTCCTTCTCCTTGTGCCTGAGGTGTGTCTGCATGTAGATGTTTAATGTTTCAGTAACAGCAACACAAACTGTTACCTATAGCTATAGATGATTATACTATCATCCAATAATGTGTACGGTGATTGCAAGTTCAAGAATATTTTGAAGTAAACACCCCAAAAAACCCTCAAAAAATAGCAATCAATTATTCACAAATGCCATAGACTAGTGTCTAGTACAGACATACACACATAGCATAGTAATACAACTTTTTCTTTTCCTTTTTCATAGCATAATTCATAGCATAACATGGTCTTCTTTTGCTTTTTGGCTGCTTTTGTTTCTGGCCTTTATTATAACATTTATAAATATAATAATACTGTTATCACTTTTTTAGTATATGCTTTATATTCAAACGTGATTATGTATAACAAAGTGGCACTGTTGACCTTTTTTGGACGTTACAAAAGACTGATTAGTGCAAATGTGGAATGGTAAAATTTGGAAATAGGTGCATGTATTTATGCATGATTAGGCTTTGTTGGGTTTGGATTTTGAAATGACCAAAAACCAAATGCTGGAATTATGGCTTCAATAATGCCATTAATCAAACAGTTACATTACACAATAAGCATGATTTGCTAATTAAAATCAAAATTTTAATTTGAGAATTTTATATGGGAGTTACAAATTCAAGGTTGAAACATGAGTCTCTCTCTTTTACCATGCGTGATTTGAAAGAGAAATAGTACTCTCTCGTCCCATAAATCCTAACTCAACTGACAAAATATAGCATTGGAAAACGAAAATTACATTTATTTTGAAAAAAAAAAATGTATTTCTAATACTCCGTATGACACTTATTTTGAAACAAAATGTGTAGTTAATTGGAATATGTCAATTGAAATTTGTCATTTTCAATACAAAACATTGTTTTTTTTGTTTCTTTTTATCAAAATACAAGTTTAATAATGGAGCTAGATTTCATGTGGTTAAAGAATTTTGTAGTCACACAGTAACTGTATTAGAGGCTCTTAAAGATTTTGTAGGTCCCTTAAATATTTATAAAAAGGACTATATTGACTTTTAGAGATATTTATAAGGGATTAAAGTGAAACTTATTTTCTTTAAGGGACCAAAGTAAAACCAAAAAAGTCTTTAAGGGACCTACATACTAATTAAGCCTAGATTTTATATATAAGTAAAATTTGATCTTATAAATTCATTAAAAAAATTATGTATTTAGTCATAAATTAGATACATTATTTTTTAATGAATTTAAAAAGTCAAATTTTACTTAAATGTAAAACCAGAAGTAATACCAGAGACATTTGTAATATTTTTCAATTGTACTCCGAATTATTACTACATCTGTCCCAAAATATAAGAACTAGTTTGACTACTGCACGTATGTTAATGCACAATTTTGATCATTAATATCTTTAATTCTCTATTAATAAAAATTATAAAAATTTGATATTTTGAAAATACTCTTCAAAACAAATTAAAATAGCTCTAATAAGTTAATAGTGTCATTTAATCAAAATAACTCTAATAAAATGGCACGGATGTAGTAAACAAACTTATAACTTAAAAGGATAATTTAGTAAAATTATTATTATTTCTTTTAACAACATTCTATGAAAAAACCTTAAACAATTACTCCATTCGTTCCAAAATATAAATAAAAGTTGGTCAACAAAAGTGAATGTATTTGGTCCAAATTTTAAATCAAATACATCAAATTTTTTTGACTCACTTTTGTTTATATTCTGGGACGGAGGGAGTATTGGTATTTTGAGAGTGAGGGAGTAAATAAAATGATCTAATCCAAATGCAGAAGACAGGGTGGCAGTGGTGTTGATTTGGTGAATGGAAGGGTCAAATGTTGTTGGAGTTGGGGCCTAGAAAAGGAAAAGAGGATGGTTCAAAAGAAAAAGTGGTCTAAGGACATTTATCTGACATGGAGTGTTGGTGGTACTCAGTTTACACGGAACTCAATAAAGATGTCATTATTAGCGACATCACCACTGCACACTATGTCAGTCTCCTACTGCCTTCTTGGAAAATGCTTGATACTTCTGATCTACTACTTCTGATAATATATAAATAAGGAAAATGCTAACTAATGCATTTGGTGCATTAGTTAAACAAATTATTATTTTGGAATCTATTTTATTTTCTTTTTAGCATATTTAACAAGTACACTAGATGTACTATTTAGCTTGACAATTTTTATTATAATTTTATAAAAAAAATATAAAAAGAATAAGATAAATATAATAAAAAGATAAAAACAATATAGATGAATCTAGGAATAAAAACAAAAACTAAAAAACGATTATAAAAAGTTTAATCAATAAAAAATTATAAAAAGAATATAGGAAAAATAAGATGAATATACATAAAAATACGAATATACAGAATAGATAGTAAATGGATTGGTTTGAAAATGAATGTGGTTGTAAAATATTATTCTAGTCAAACTTAAACCTAATTAAAATAATAATAATTTTGATGTGAGGATTTTCCCTCATTCGTGTAATCAAATATGGAATTTTTTGAAACAACAAAATTTAATGCATTTCATTAATTACCAAAAGTTCAATATATGAAGAAATAATCTCAAATCTATGGAAACTAGTTAAGAATTGGCTGCCCTAGCTAAAGTTTGAACAATCGAATTCACTTGTCTCATAATAAATTTAACTTCAAAGTTTGTACAAGATGACATAGCAAGAATAATATCATTAACAATTAAAGAAACTCTGAATTGCCTCTTCGCTTCGTACGAATTGATTCAACCAAAACTTGAGAGTCACTTTCGAATTGGACTCATTCAAAACCTCTATACTTAGCTTCAGTCATGACTTGCAATAACGCCAATGCTTCACCCTCCTATGTTGATAAAATCATTGGTTGCCACTGTGTGAATCCAGCGCTAAACTCACCAAAACTATTACGAAAGCAAGCCCCCATCGCTGTCCTTCTGGAGTCAATAAAAAAACGCTGCATCTACATTACATTTTAACCACTCTATACGAGGCTTTTCCCACCAATCTATACTTAAAAGTGGAACAAAAAAATGGAATTTGAATCTCGGGTTTAGTTTGATAATTTCAAAGGGCAAGTGAGGATTTCCGGAGAGCACGAAAAGTAAATCTCTTTTTATTTTTATGGTAAAAGTGAAAACTCCTTTTCATTTTTTGTCAAAGTAATAAGTTATGGGTCAATGCTTCAAGAAGGTTTCTCTCTCCCCTATCCCCATTTCTTTTCTTCTAGGAAAATTCCATTTTTGTCCTTGAATGAAAATTTCGGAACGCGTTTTTTGATTTTTTTTGCCTTGAATTAAAACTTTGAACAAATGTTTTTCAAATATTTTTCGAATTTGAACTAGAAAAACTTCGGAAAACGCGTTCCGAAATTTTTATGCAAGGGCAAAAGTGGAATTTTCGGGGGTAGAAAAGAAACATGGAGAGAGGAGAAGAGAATTTTTCATGCTTGAATACCTTTGCAAAATGGGCCAGCCCAAAACAGATGAAACCCAGTTTGGGATGCAATGGCAAAAAAGGAAAGAAAAAGAAAAATGCGGCAGATGAGTGAGACACACACACACACACACATTGATTTCATGCATCATCATCAGTGTTTGGTTTGAGATAGTCACGCAGTCACATAATCATCATCCAATCCAATTATCCAATATTCTCAAAATGCTAACTCTCAATCTCAATGCTCTTTCTTCTTCTTCGTTAGTTCTTTTTCTCTATCTCTTGTTTTACTCTCTCTTTCTCACTTTTATTTATTATTATTGTTTTGCTATGTGTTGCTGCAGGTTCAAAATTGTACCTTTTCATGTCAATTATCCACTCTATACTCAAACTCAGTTGTTAATTCCCACTAATCTTAATTACCCTTTTGCTAATACAGGTTCAAAATCTAAAATTTCTCACTCTATTGCTCAATGCTTTTGTTAATTTATGATCATAATCTATGTGTTGTTTGCTTTCTCTTTTGATTTCAGCAACCAGAAAGTTCAGGACTTTTCAGCTCAAGGCTGGATTTTGGGAATCAATTAAATCTGGGTACCTTTCAAATTTTATTATTCAATTTGGTAATTTAAAGAAATTAAAAAGGGTACTAGAGTTGTATAATTGTATGAACATTTAATTAATAAATATATAATAACTAGCATGGATCTAGTGCCAAGCACAAGTAATTAACATTTCTTTTAGTTTTAAATATAAGCATGTATTCTGACTTATGAAGTATGAATACACATATGGACATTGGACACAACACTGACACTAACACGTCGACATCAATAATAATTTGAAAAAAAATAATATAATTAAGTGTTGGTGTTTGACACGGGATACAACTAATTTGAAAAGTGTCCGTGTTTCATAGATCCTGACTCATATCTGAGTGTATAGCAATATTTGTACCCGTACCATACACGTACCATTTGGGTATCAGGGTACTCATACTCGCACTCATTACCTTCAATTTTACTAAGAATAAATTGATCAATTAAAAAATAAGATAACATTTTAATATAAATAATTTTTTTAAAAAAAAATTTAATGTTGACTATTGAAAATTATAGAAAAAATTATTATTAATCATACTAATATTCATATATATCTTTATTTACATATTCATATTGTGTTTGCATTATGTTATAAATAAATATACATTTGAATGAAAGACAAACGAGGCGCCGCTAACCATTTTTGAATGACAAAACAAATTCTCTTAAAAACAACATTCATAGCTTTAGGGAGCACAACATTGCTATAACTGTATTGTACGCAAAACACAAATCTTATGTTTGTACAAATGTTACCATGTAGGAAGAAATAGTTAACTACTTGGGATTGTTCTTCAACTTGCATGTGTGGTTCTTATGTTTGTCATGTGATATTGTAGCTTTGGAAGCTGCAAATTTTATGCATAAAATGTTTTCATATATGTTCCCGAGAACCTGTGTTCGAATCCTGTTTGAAATAAATCATTTATTAGATTTTACTTAGCTCCCGGCCAAACTTCGGATTACCAGACACCTTTTCTTAAGAACAAAAAGTTTACGATTATGTTCCTGTTGTTGAAATCTAAGTCTGTCATTAAAAACATAAAAAATTGTCAAGATAACCTGTGTTGTATGACTGACATTCACATGTTATGATCTGCGTGTCTCTTATACTGAGAATGTCCTTGAATTTTTCCCCCTTTCAGGTTGATAAAGAATAACACCACGCAGGTCATTGATCCGGAGACAACAGATGAAGTAGACGAAGAACCTCTACCTCAAGAGTTTGTGCTTGCTGAAAAGACTGAACCTGATGGAACAATTGAACAAATAATATTCAATTCGGGTGGAGATATTGATGTTTATGATCTTCAAGCTCTCTATGACAAGGTGTGTATCTAATATCTGTTTATGTTGTGTATTGATGTTTCTATTGTAACCGTAAGGCTGTAATTATGTATATGCTAGTTTTGAAATTACTTTTCAGACACGAAACCATACGCATGCACTCACTTCATATTTGAGGAACTTTTCTTTTATATACTCGTCCTTCGTTAATAAATAGTTCATCTATTTAACAGGTAGGGTGGCCTCGTAGGCCATTGTCAAAATTAGCCGCTGCTTTGAAAAATAGCTATATGGTGGCCTGTCTGTATTCTGTACGAAAGTCACCAGGGTCAGGTAAAAACAGCATGACATACTATGTCCTGTGATTAAATTAATTAGTTGGCTGATTAAGCTTTTTCTTTATACCTACCTAAACCTATTTGATGAACATCTTAGTGTACTTGGCGAAGTTATTTGACAGAGGGGAATGAACAAAAGTTATTAATTGGCATGGCTCGTGCTACATCAGACCATGCCTTCAATGCCACAATTTGGGATGTTCTAGTCGATCCTGGCTACCAGGTACTTTTGTCAACCGAACATGTATTTTGAATACAAACTTCGGTGCAAGTTACTGAAAGAGTTCACTTCTAAAACTAGAATCAAGTTCATGCACAATATAGTTTTTTTTCTTTCTCTAGTGTATTAATCGTGCTAAAGATTGAACCGGAAATGGATTAATGGTCTATCTTCATTTGTATGGTATTAGAAGATGTTTTTCTCACAGTTACATCAAAATAAATTTGTTTTGATATTAAAAGATATCGTTAAATTTTTGTTTCTGCTCAAATAAAAATGTTTAATTGAATGGTAATCTCTTGTTTAGATAATTTAAATACATTATATGAATTTTCAAAACACATTAGGCATTTTCGGATTCAAGAATACTGCCAAATTATTTTTATGCTTAAGTGTCTCCTTTTGTCTGTTGGAATAAAGTGGGTCTGACATGAACCTCTAATGTTTTAAGTGGTTTTGATGATAACAAAGTATTAAAATTACAATTGGAATTACTAATGGTTATTCAAGTGTGCAGAACTACAAGTTAAAATTCATTCAGAAGCACTATGAATAGTAGCAGAGAAGCCAGTCAAAACAAGCTCTGAAAGAGTATCGCTGTTCATCAGAAGCTTAATTTTTGCGTGCTGAAGATAGCACTTCTGAAGACCAAAAGCTAGGCTCTGATGAAGTTCAGAAGCTGAAGATCTTAAGAAGCTATGACAAGAACATCAGAAGCAAAAGGAATTTACGTCACTCAAGAGCTGACCTATATAGAACCAATGATTGAAGAACAATCCACTTCAAGGCTCTGTCACATCCACAGGAAGGAATATTCGTTGGTACAACGTTAACCTTATCCATAAGTGGAGCGCATTTGAGGATTGTACTATCGTACTATTATTACTCAAAATGGATGAGTGATAAATTGAATAGCTAGGTAGTGGAATTGGAATTCCTTACCAAAGAAGGCAATATACAGCTATCAATTGTATGAGTGATAAATGAAAATCATATACTCTGATAATGTCTGATACTCTTGTGGTTTCTGAACCTAGTGTAAGATGTTGGAGAACATCTTGTTTTTAAACTTATATAGGATTTTGAAAACCTAAGGTTCCCCCACATCAGTATTCCTGTTTACTCATGAAATAGCTTCTTTGTATTATAGCCTGTTTATAAGCGGGGCAACAATACCGTATGAGGCGTGTCTGGTAACTGGTTTTCTGACGTTTGACAAGAGTATATAAAAGAAACATGCTCCAAAAGAAAGAAATTTATAGCAGGAACAATTTTGTATTATTAATATTATTGAAGAATTTCTATTACATAGAATGATAAGACTCTACTTAGAGCTAGACTTAACTTCAGAAGACTCTGCATCTAGCTTCTTATGTTTCTCCTTAATGTAAGCAAGCAAGTTGGCAGTGGCCTTTTGCACTAGTTCTTCAGTGTTCTTCTGAACAGCAGCCTCGTACTCTTCGTATGGAGTATCATCATTGTATGTCCATAAAAATTCTTCCAGATCAGAGCCCAATTCCTCCTCCTCTGACTCTGTCAAAATCAGTTCTTGCTTGTTCCTTTCGTAGCGAAGCCTGTTTTCTTCGCAGCGCCAGGGCTCTGCTCCCCTCTTGCTCTTTCCTTTTGAGCCTGAAGCATCCTTGGTAACCTGCCTTTCCATTGTATGTTTTTCTTTTGATGTTACTTGATTACTCTGGATGAGTAAAATGAGAGGAATCATCCCTTTTTATAGTGTCATCAAGCTCTCTTATCAGGAAGGTTTTCAACACAATTCATTAAATGAATTCAGTTGTCATCACTTCTTGACTTGACTGCCTTGTTATGACGCATTTGACTGCTTGGTTTTCTGTGTCTTTTTGACTGATGCCAAAAGGGGGAGTAAGAGTAGCGTTAAAATTAATGTTGATTCATTCATATACTGCTCAATCTGAAACTGTAATGTTAAAAGCATTATGAATCAATATTTATCTCTTATAATTCTTTCTCATTCTGAACGATTATTGAAAGGGGAGAAAATTTAAGAACCTAAAATAAAATTCATAGACAATGTCAGAAGAGCATGCAAACCGCTTCTGAGCATTATCAAATTCTAAGAAGCAAAGCTTGCAAAACTATGCTTCTGAGAGTTAAATATGAAAATTTATTTTAAGTTAATAAATCGACTCTTAAACTGTTTTAATTAATTATGGATAAAACTTAGGGGGAGCTTACAAACCTACCCTTATGGATTATCAGACTCAGGGGGAGATTGCAAACCTTTGAAACCTGAAGTCATCATAATTAAATTAAATCAACAACAATTGAATTTTAATGCTTTGGTTTGTCATCATCAAAAAGGGGGAGATTGTTGGAACAAAGTGGGTCTGACATGAACCTCTAATGTTTTAAGTGGTTTTGATGATAACAAAGTATTAAAATTACAATTGGAATTACTAATGGTTATTCAAGTGTGCAGAACTACAAGTTAAAATTCATTCAGAAGCACTATGAATAGTAGCAGAGAAGCCAGTCAAAACAAGCTCTGAAAGAGTATCGCTGTTCATCAGAAGCTTAATTTTTGCGTGCTGAAGATAGCACTTCTGAAGACCAAAAGCTAGGCTCTGATGAAGTTCAGAAGCTGAAGATCTTAAGAAGCTATGACAAGAACATCAGAAGCAAAAAGAATTTACGTCACTCAAGAGCTGACCTATATAGAACCAATGATTGAAGAACAATCCACTTCAAGGCTCTGTCACATCCACATGAAGGAATATTCGTTGGTACAACGTTAACCTTATCCATAAGTGGAGCGCATTTGAGGATTGTACTATCGTACTATTATTACTCAAAATGGATGAGTGATAAATTGAATAGCTAGGTAGTGGAATTGGAATTCCTTACCAAAGAAGGCAATATACAGCTATCAATTGTACGAGTAAATTCCAGCTGGCACCTCTCTCTCTGCAACGGTCATCATCTTCCTCCAAGTATAAATAGAAGACTCAAATGGAAGAAATGACTACTGTTCCAACGACTGTTCTATTACTACGTTCAAAGACTAAGAAGCATTCTGACATCATAATTTAAATCTGTCATTCTAAGTCTTAGAACAATTTGAGTTGTATTTTGTAAACACCTCTGATAGTATATCAAGTGTTCCTTAACATTCATTCTTATTCTTAAGTTTGTTTGAGAAGTCTCTTGTTAAGTTTAACTTGAGCATTTGAGAAGTCTCTTGTTTAGTGAAACTTGAGCATCGGAGAAGTCTCTTGCAAGTGTGCTTGAGCAGTTTGTAATCTTAAGTAGATTATAGTGAAAATCTCTTGTTAGTAACAAGGGGACTGGAGTACTCTCGATTTGTGAGGGGAACCTGGATAAATTCTGTGTCTTTCTTTCTCTCTCTCAGCATCCTCTTTTATTTTGTGTTTTATCCGCTGCAAACTTGGTTTTATTTCGAAAAAGTTTTAATTCTAAAAACACAATTCAACCCCCCCCTTCTTGTGTTTTTCCACCTTCAATTGGTATCAGGAGCTGGGTTATTGCCTAACTCTCACCTATCAGTGAAACAGTTAAGATTCAGGGAGAAAAAACATGTCTGCTGAGAAGAATCTCAATGAAGTTCCGTTTGACTATGATTCTAATTCTAAAGACAGAAGGTCTTCTGACAAAATTCTCTTTTTCAATGGAACTGAGACTGGTTATCCATTCTGGAAAACCAAGATGTACAGTCACATCATGGCGATTGATTGTGATCTGTGGGACTTGGTAGAAGATGGAGTGAACTTTGAAAATATGGACTTAGAAGGTGTTGTTAGCTCTAAAGACAGAAAGGCTTTTACACCTACTCAAAAGCTGGAATATAAGAAGCATCACAGTGTAAAAGGGATGATGACAAATGCCATCTCTCATGATGAGTACTTGAAAATTGGAGATAAGAGAACGGCTAAGTCTATCTGGGATTCTCTTAAATCCAAATATGAAGGAAATAAACAAGTTAAGGAGGCTAAGGCCAACTTGTTAGTACATCAGTATGAATTGTTTAAAATGAAGGACGGAGAGGACATTGAGACAATGTTCTCTAGGTTTCAAATTCTTGTTTCTGGACTTCAAGTTTTAGATAAGAGCTATACTGAGGCTGATCATGTTAGGAAAGTACTCAGAAGCTTGCCGCCAAAGTGGAGACCAAAAGTGACAGCGTTTCAGGAATCTAAGGATTTAGATACTGTGTCTCTTGAAAGCTTGGTTAGTTCTCTAAAGAGTCATGAGATGGAACTTATGACTGATGAATCGACTAAGAAGCTAAAAGGGATAGCCCTGAGCACCAAGAGTTCCTCTAAGGCTCTGAAGGCGAAGGTTATAGTATCTGATGAAGAAGCTTCTGAAGAAGGTCACGAGATGGACTCTGATGAAGAAGAAGAAATGGTTCTGATGGCTGCAAGAGTATCGCAATGGGCTAAGAGAAGCAAGAAGTATGCTGGTAAGTTTGGAGGTTCTTCCAAGAAGGTTGGTGCTTCTAAGGATAAAAAGGAAGAACAAAACAAATGCTTTAAGTGCAACAAACCAGGACACTTCATTGCTGACTGCCCAGAGAACCTGAGTAAAACATCCAAGAGAACCTCTAACAAAGAAAGATACAAAAGTAAGCTCAAGAAGGGGTTCCTTGCCACTTGGGATGATTTGGATCAGGAATCAGATTCTGATGGGGAAGAAGAAGCAAACCTAGCCTTGATGGCAACCGCTTCTGACCAAGAGAACTCCGAGCACGAAGCTGACTCAGATTCAGAAGATGAAGATGAGGTACTTGCTAAACTTTCTCGTTCTGAATTAATAGATTCCTTAAAAGATGCCTTAAAACTTTTAACCAAAAAGGCAGGTGAGTGTAAGGTCCTTAAAAAGGCCTATAACAACCTGACCGAAAAGGCAAATGAAATAATTGAACAAAATGAGTCTCTAAAATCAAGAAATGAATTTATGGAAACTCATTATGTTCTTGATGATAAGGTTCCTCCAGAACATGAATTTGCTCTTCAGGAATTCCTTATCAATGGAATGAAAAGAAGTAAAATAGCCTCTTTGATTTATCATGTAAGTAGAAATAGAGGAGAAGGTCTTGGATTCTCACGTTTTAAAGATAATCCATTATCTTCAAAGTCCTCTAATATAGATAAATCAAAACCTAAGGTTGTCTTTGTAAAGAGTCAATCAGAAGTTCTAAATGAGTCAGCCTCTAATAGAACATCAAAGCCAGAGGCTCAAAAGTCAAAGACTCTGAAGGATAAAACCTCAGAACCTAAGATTTTTAAGCCTCAAGCTAATGTTAAATCTAAAGAAGCTCTGACACATTCAAGAACAAAGCTCAAGAGCTATACTAAACCCAAAAACTTTTCAACAAGGGTGGTTAACTCTAGAGGCTCTGATATGTCTTTCAAACAAAGACCACCTGGACCTGTAAAGACTAACACAAAAGGACCCATAAAGATATGGGTACCAAAATCTCAAATAATATTTGCTTCAGGTTTGCACACCAAGAAGGCCAAAGCAGCAATGCTGGTACCTGGACAGTGGCTGCTCACGACATATGACGGGAGAAAGGCATATGTTCCAAACCCTGACTCTGAAAGAGGGAGGTACTGTGGGGTTTGGAGGAAACCAAAAAGGGAAGATCATTGGTACAGGTATAGTTGGTAACTCTTCTCTTTCAATTAAAGATGTTTGGTTAGTTGATGGCCTCAAACATAATCTGCTTAGCATTAGTCAATTCTGTGATAGCGGATTCATTGTTAAATTTGATAAAGAGTCATGTACAGTAATCAATGATTCTGACAAGTCCATATTGTTTAGAGGATTAAGAAGAGGTAATGTTTATAAAGTGAATCTGTCAGAACTCACTGAGCAGAAGATAGTTTGTCTTCTATCTCTGAATGATGAAAAGTGGGTCTGGCACCAACGCTTAGGTCATGCTAACTGGAGATTAATCTCTAAGCTTAGCAAACTAAAGTTGGTTAAAGGCCTGCCAAATCTTAAATATCATTCAGATGCTCTGTGTGGTCCTTGTCAGATTGGCAAAATTTCAAAAACTTCTTTTAAACCTAAAAACATTGTCTCTACCTCAAGACCCTTAGAACTACTTCACATTGATTTGTTTGGTCCAGTAAGTACTGCCTCAATCAATGGGAAGAAATATGGATTAGTCATTGTTGATGATTACAGTAGATGGACTTGGGTAAAGTTTCTAAGAGTGAAAGATGATGCATATGATGTGTTCAGCATCTTCTGCACTCAAGTGCAAAATGAGAAAGGTCTCAAAATCTTAAAGGTTAGAAGTGATCATGGTGGTGAATTTGAAAACGAATCATTTGCAACTTTTTGTGAAGATCATGGCATTGTCCATGAGTTCTCTGCTCCTAGAACACCACAACAAAATGGTGTTGTAGAGAGAAAGAACAGGTCTTTACAAGAAATGGCAAGAACCATGATGCATGAGACAAAACTTGCTAAGCACTTCTGGGCAGAAGCTGTAAACACAGCTTGTTACATTCAAAATAGGATCTATATAAGACCTCTACTGAATCTAACAACATATGAACTCTTCAAAGGAAGAAAGCCCAACATCTCTTACTTTCATCAGTTTGGATGTACATGTTACATTCTAAACAACAAGGCCTACAAAAGAAAATTTGATGCCAAAGCTTGTAAGGGAATCTTTATAGGTTACTCTGAACGCTCAAAGACATACAGAGTGTATAATTCTGAAACTAACACAGTGGAAGAATCTATACATGTTAGATTTGATGATAAAGAGCCTGACAGTAAAAGGTCAGAGCAAGATAATAGTTATGCAGGTGTTCCATACCAATACACCAATACAGAACCTGAAAAAGCATCAGAAGCTGTTGAAGCTTCAGAAGCTGTATTGGAAGAAGATGCTGAAGAAGCATCTCAATTAGAAGCATCACAAGAACATGATGACACTTCAGAAGAAGACACTCAACCAAGTGCTGATGTTGATGAAGCTCCAAGAAGGAAGTTCAAATATAGATCATCACATCTAGAAGATTTAATTCTTGGAAACAAAGAAAGTCCAAGAAAAACAAGATCAGACTATCAACAACTTGATTCACTTCTGGGACTAATCTCAATGATAGAACCAAAGAATGTTGATGAAGCACTTACTGACGATGGATGGATTGTAGCTATGCAAGATGAGCTCAATCAGTTTCAAAGAAATGATGTATGGAATTTAGTGCCAAGACCAGCACATAAGAACATCATTGGAACTAAGTGGGTATTTAGAAACAAGATGAATGAACAAGGTGAAGTGGTAAGAAATAAAGCTAGACTGGTAGCACAAGGCTACAGTCAGCAAGAAGGTATAGACTTCACTGAAACATTTGCTCCGGTAGCAAGACTGGAAGCAATCAGGTTACTTCTTTCATATGCTGTTAACAATGGAATCACATTGTACCAAATGGATGTTAAGAGCGCCTTTCTTAATGGTGTTATTTCTGAAGAAGTATATGTCAAACAACCCCCAGGTTTTGAGGATTTGAAAAATCCTAATTATGTTTATAAACTTAAGAAATCACTCTATGGTCTCAAACAAGCTCCAAGAGCTTGATATGAAAGACTGAGTAATTTCCTTTTAGAAAATGGTTTTCAAAAAGGTCAAATTGACAATACATTATTCAGAAAGACATCTAAGAAAGATATCTTAATCATTCAAATATACGTTGATGATATTATTTTTGGTTCTACTAATGCTTCCTTGTGCAAGAGTTTTTCAAAGCTGATGCAGGATGAATTCGAGATGAGTATGATGGGTGAATTGAAGTTCTTCCTTGGAATCCAAATTAATCAAGGAAAAGATGGCACTTACATTCATCAAAGCAAGTATACAAAAGAGCTTCTGAAGAAGTTCAACCTTGATGACTGCAAGATAATGTCTACACCCATGCATCCTACCAGCAGCTTAAGCAAGGAAGAGATAGGAAGCAAAGTAGATCAGAAGCTGTATCGAGGTATGATTGGTTCTTTACTCTACCTTACAGCATCTAGACCTGATATTCTATATAGTGTATGCTTGTGTGCTTGATTCCAGTCAGATCCTAGAGAACCTCACTTAACTGCTGTTAAGAGGATCTTTAGATATCTGAAAGGAACTACTAATCTAGGACTTCTTTATAAAAAATCCCTAGATAGTAAGCTAGTTGGATTCTGTGATGCTGACTATGCTGGTGATAAGATTGAGAGGAAATCCACTAGTGGAAATTGCCAATTCATTGGTGAGAATCTCATATCTTGGGCCAGCAAGAGACAAACAACTATTGCTTTGTCTACAGGAGAAGCAGAATACATCTCAGCTGCTAAATGCTGCACACAGCTTCTCTGGATGAAATATCAGTTGGAAGATTATAACATAGCTGAAAGCAGTATTCCACTATATTGTGACAATACTGCTGCTATTCATTTGTCTAAGAACCCTATTCTACACTCAAGAGCTAAACATATTGAAATAAAACATCATTTTATAAGGGATCATGTTCAGAAAGGTACAATAGATATTCAATTCATTGATACTGAACATCAATGGGCTGACATATTTACTAAACCTTTAGCTATTGAAAGATTTGATTTTATCAAAAAGAATTTGAACATGCACTATATCTCTGAAGAAAATTAGCTCTGGGAAGTAGAATAGAATTAGCATCTGAAGCTCTATCAGAACCTCTTATAATTTAGAGTATCCCTTGGGAAGCTCTGAATAATTTAGGCTCTGAAGAGTAACAGGTTCTGATGAGGTGTCAGATACAAATGAGTGAGGCTCTGAACCTTTTGGAAATGAAACGTTCAGTACGAGTAAGTGTACAACAGTTGTCTATACACGCGTCAGCTATGATTAAACTTTTACAACACGTGTCTAGATCCTGACGGGCAGAGAACAGTTAATGATGATTATGGCAGTTAAGTATATTATTTAATTTTTAAAACTGCTCGCGCTCCCTCCCAATGTTTATTTTCTCTGTGTATGTGTGCTAGTTACTATTCATAAGTCACTTCACTCACTTGCACAATTTTTTACACAAAATCACTACCTACACAACCCTAGACCTTACAGATATTCCCAATCTTCATCTTCTTAATTCTCTGCAACTATGGCTGCTCGTTCATCAAACGAAATCGTTCAAGAACCCTTTAACCCTACGTTACCACCCATCATCGATCTTAATTCAAAAGATAATCTAGTCTACGAACATCATCAAACTGACGCTGGACCAGATGCTTATGATTTCTTCACTGAGAAGTTCGTGGATTTTGAAAGTTTGAAAGCGAATGGGATTGACATTCAATACTTGTTCTACAACCAACAATGGCAAAATTATTTTGAGATGCTTAATGGCTTCGTATACTACGACATAGTGAAGTATTTCTGGCAGAAGGCTAAAGTGTACGATAGAGCAAGTGCTGATAAAGAATACAAGGATATGGTTGAGAAGAACAAGGAATTACGAGGGAAAACAAGAAAGGAACTTGGTCTTAAACCTTATAGAGAAAGGGAAATTAGGTCAAATATTTTGGGAATCAATGTTGTGATAACTCAGGCACACATTGCTAAGATTCTGGGTTTAGACAACAAAGGAGAAGATATAGAAGTGTATGATAAGAAAAGCAAGCATTTGGATTCAATTCATCAGGACCTCTTTAAATCTGGATGCACACAAAAGGATTTTGGAAAAGTAATGCACATGAAGCACACATTTGAATTTGCTTTCAGAATGTGTTTGTCTACTATCTTCACCAGAAAAGGTGGATTGGATACCATCTCCATTCCACACAAACATCTCATCTGGTTCTTATACAAGAGGGTAAAAGTTAATTTGGCTAAGATTCTTTTTGATCACATGTGCTTTACCATCAATGAGGGTAGAACTAAAATACCATCGATCATTCATCACCCAAGGTTAATTTCAGAACTGATAAGGCAAACCAAACTCACAGACATTGTGAGTGCCAAAGAAAAACTTAGAGTTTTCCAAACTGCTAAGTATGATGCATCAGTTCTGGTCAACATGAAGAGAAAAACCAAGGAAGAAATCATTCAAGTGAAAACACCTCTACAGCAAGTGTACGAAAAGTACTTCTGGTGTGATGGGTTTCCCACCATATCAGAACATGATAATGATGAGGTCATCAAGAACTTTCTTGAATCAGTAAGAAGAGATACTGGGGTTAGTGTGCCCAGGAAAATGGTTGTAAGTGTTCCTAATTGGGATATCTTCAAGGGACCAAGAGATATTACAAGGAACAGAAGAAAGCCAAGAACTACTGAGCAAAAAATGATTGATGAAGGCTCTGATGATCAAGGACATGCTAGTGCTGATGAGATTGAGGAAGGTGCTGAAAATATGATGACTGAAGCTGTTCAGAAGGAAAAGCGGACAAAGAAAAGGCATGATAGGCCTTCAGCTTCTGAGGAAGATCAGAACCCTGCTAAACCTGCAAAGAGATTAAAGACCAGAGCTTCTAAACCAAAAGGTAAGATCTCTGAATCTAATACTTCTAGCATTCCTGTAGCTCAGGTTATTGGTTCTGAACCTCAACCCTCTATTGCTAAACCATCTATTTCTCAACCTCCATCATCTACCAATCAACCTCAACCCATAGACTTCACTGTACCTATTAGTGTAGTCTTACCTGATCATAAAGCTATATCATCATCATCTTCATCAGATACCAGCACTGCCTCGGATGAGTTAATTGCTACACTCATCAGAGAATCCAACCCAAAACAAAAGAAAACTCTTACACCAAAGAGAACCTCTTTCAAGAAAACCACAAAGAAAACCACCATAAAGCCCATTCATCTCTCTTTTGATGAAGAACCTACTATTAATGTAGACACCACCATTCTCAATCAATCCACAAATCAAGATTCTGTCATAGAACATCTTGAACAACACATGTGTGGTGTTGCATTTACCAACTCAAATCCAAATTCACCACGTCAATTTCCATCCATGAATCTCACAAATGATTCACCCGTCCATAAAACACAAAACACACAGGTCATTCACACACCCCCTCCCTCACTTGATCACATCTCACAAGAAAATCCACCTACATTTACACCTGTTCAGGATGAGTCAATTGCTCATTCTGAAGCCCAACAAGAATCCCCTCATCAATCACCAAATAAAATCATGACTGAACAACAACATCAATCACCACAACCTGTCTCTGACCCACTCAACAAACCTCTAGTTTTAGAAGAGGTTCTTGAGCTTTACCAACACCTAACTAAAGCTGAACATCAAATATTCAAGGATTCCATCAATCTTGATGATGATATCATACCTCCAAATCTCAGCAAAATCAAAATCATTGAACTCAAAAGAAAGAAACCTGAACCAACCATTCCCTTTGACCCATCCTTACCCTTTTTCAATTCTGACTCTGAACCAAACCTTGAGCTGCTAAATAATGCTATAGGTATTAGACTTAAGAGGTTCAAACAAAGAGAGGAAGAAGCTCTTATCTTCCCTTCTGATATGGATGCTGATGTCAGGGAATTAGAGTACTTATTTGGTAAATTTTTAAGGATTCTCAGTACTCATCTGAAGGATAAGATTAAGGGTAGAGGAGCAAACACTGTACAGGAACTGTTTGAGATTGTTGAGAAGCTAAACGCTCCAAGGCTCACATCTTTCAACCATGAAGAAGAATGTCAGAGGTTAGCATTTTTAGCTGCTGTGAATGAAAGTATTACAAGATCTCTGGATGATGAGCAGGCTAGGATAACTGCTGAAATGGAACGTCAGAGGCTTGCTGAACAAGAAGCCTTCAAGTTATTGGTTGATAGAGCTGTTCACATTGCTGTCATTGAGACTAATAAGATTATTGAGAATCAAGGAGCTGCAGAAGATATGAATGATCAGAACCTTAGTGAACCAGATTCTGATAAAGGTAAAGCTCCCATTGTTGCTTCATCTCCTCCTAGATCTCCACCAGTACTTGTCCAAGGCTCTTCTTCATCTGCTATACCCTCTGTTATGCAAGAAGCTCTGGATGTAATCAAGCATGACTTAAGAGAGGAACTAAGAAATGAAATGGATGAGTTCAGGGCCGATATAAGAGAAGACATGAACAGATCTGGTGAAGCTACTAACAAGAAGATAGATGCAATGATGGAACTTCTTCTGAAACTTACTCAACAGCAACCCAAACCTTAACCCTTATGTCTGTGCACTTATTTGTAATCATGTTTATGTACATCTTTTGGATAATTTTCTTTTAAGTTAATTAAGCTTCTTATTATCCTCATATATGTGCTTGTGCTGGTGTGTTTATTTTACTTTGTTTTACAAAATGAAAATCATATACTCTGATAATGTCTGATACTCTTGTGGTTTCTGAACCTAGTGTAAGATGTTGGAGAACATCTTGTTTTTAAACTTATATAGGATTTTGAAAACCTAAGGTTCCCCCACATCAGTATTCCTGTTTACTCATGAAATAGCTTCTTAGTATTATAGCCTGTTTATAAGCGGGGCAACAATACCGTATGAGGCGTGTCTGGTAACTGGTTTTCTGACGTTTGACAAGAGTATATAAAAGAAACATGCTCCAAAAGAAAGAAATTTATAGCAGGAACAATTTTGTATTATTAATATTATTGAAGAATTTCTATTACATAGAATGATAAGACTCTACTTAGAGCTAGGCTTAACTTCAGAAGACTCTGCATCTAGCTTCTTATGTTTCTCCTTAATGTAAGCAAGCAAGTTGGCAGTGGCCTTTTGCACTAGTTCTTCAGTGTTCTTCTGAACAGCAGCCTCGTACTCTTCGTATGGAGTATCATCATTGTATGTCCATAAAAATTCTTCCAGATCAGAGCCCAATTCCTCCTCCTCTGACTCTGTCAAAATCAGTTCTTGCTTGTTCCTTTCGTAGCGAAGCCTGTTTTCTTCGCAGCGCCAGGGCTCTGCTCCCCTCTTGCTCTTTCCTTTTGAGCCTGAAGCATCCTTGGTAACCTGCCTTTCCATTGTATGTTTTTCTTTTGATGTTACTTGATTACTCTGGATGAGTAAAATGAGAGGAATCATCCCTTTTTATAGTGTCATCAAGCTCTCTTATCAGGAAGGTTTTCAACACAATTCATTAAATGAATTCAGTTGTCATCACTTCTTGACTTGACTGCCTTGTTATGACGCATTTGACTGCTTGGTTTTCTGTGTCTTTTTGACTGATGCCAAAAGGGGGAGTAAGAGTAGCGTTAAAATTAATGTTGATTCATTCATATACTGCTCAATCTGAAACTGTAATGTTAAAAGCATTATGAATCAATATTTATCTCTTATAATTCTTTCTCATTCTGAACGATTATTGAAAGGGGAGAAAATTTAAGAACCTAAAATAAAATTCATAGACAATGTCAGAAGAGCTTGCAAACCGCTTCTGAGCATTATCAAATTCTAAGAAGCAAAGCTTGCAAAACTATGCTTCTGAGAGTTAAATATGAAAATTTATTTTAAGTTAATAAATCGACTCTTAAACTGTTTTAATTAATTATGGATAAAACTTAGGGGGAGCTTACAAACCTACCCTTATGGATTATCAGACTCAGGGGGAGATTGCAAACCTTTGAAACCTGAAGTCATCATAATTAAATTAAATCAACAACAATTGAATTTTAATGCTTTGGTTTGTCATCATCAAAAAGGGGGAGATTGTTGGAACAAAGTGGGTCTGACATGAACCTCTAATGTTTTAAGTGGTTTTGATGATAACAAAGTATTAAAATTACAATTGGAATTACTAATGGTTATTCAAGTGTGCAGAACTACAAGTTAAAATTCATTCAGAAGCACTATGAATAGTAGCAGAGAAGCCAGTCAAAACAAGCTCTGAAAGAGTATCGCTGTTCATCAGAAGCTTAATTTTTGCGTGCTGAAGATAGCACTTCTGAAGACCAAAAGCTAGGCTCTGATGAAGTTCAGAAGCTGAAGATCTTAAGAAGCTATGACAAGAACATCAGAAGCAAAAAGAATTTACGTCACTCAAGAGCTGACCTATATAGAACCAATGATTGAAGAACAATCCACTTCAAGGCTCTGTCACATCCACAGGAAGGAATATTCGTTGGTACAACGTTAACCTTATCCATAAGTGGAGCGCATTTGAGGATTGTACTATCGTACTATTATTACTCAAAATGGATGAGTGATAAATTGAATAGCTAGGTAGTGGAATTGGAATTCCTTACCAAAGAAGGCAATATACAGCTATCAATTGTACGAGTAAATTCCAGCTGGCACCTCTCTCTCTGCAACGGTCATCATCTTCCTCCAAGTATAAATAGAAGACTCAAATGGAAGAAATGACTACTGTTCCAACGACTGTTCTATTACTACGTTCAAAGACTAAGAAGCATTCTGACATCATAATTTAAATCTGTCATTCTAAGTCTTAGAACAATTTGAGTTGTATTTTGTAAACACCTCTGATAGTATATCAAGTGTTCCTTAACATTCATTCTTATTCTTAAGTTTGTTTGAGAAGTCTCTTGTTAAGTTTAACTTGAGCATTTGAGAAGTCTCTTGTTTAGTGAAACTTGAGCATCGGAGAAGTCTCTTGCAAGTGTGCTTGAGCAGTTTGTAATCTTAAGTAGATTATAGTGAAAATCTCTTGTTAGTAACAAGGGGACTGGAGTACTCTCGATTTGTGAGGGGAACCAGGATAAATTCTGTGTCTTTCTTTCTCTCTCTCAGCATCCTCTTTTATTTTGTGTTTTATCCGCTGCAAACTTGGTTTTATTTCGAAAAAGTTTTAATTCTAAAAACACAATTCAACCCCCCCCTTCTTGTGTTTTTCCACCTTCATTGTCCTGTTCCAATGTAAGCATAAATTATGGTTCATATGAACTGAAGTACTTTTTGATTTCGTTTTGGTTGTATAGGGCCAAGGTCTTGGTAAAACTCTTGTGGAGAAACTGATTCGAGCTCTTTTGCAAAGGGACATCGGTAATATAACTTTGTTTGCAGATAGTAAAGGTATAACAATATCAACACACTTTCATGTTCAATTTTTTATTTTAATCACATAATCCAGTGAACAGCGTTGAAGTCGGCTGGTCTGTTTGTATAATATTACTGCCAATATTGTGGATTTGTGTTATGCATTCTATGGTTTCCGTTATAAAGATGAAAAACAATGCCATAAATTTCAAGGGCCTCATTATAGAGCCTTCGTCTAAGACTGTCCTCCCTCATTTAACTTCCTTCATAATGTTCTTTGGATAAACAACTTAATTTAGCGTTTATAGCATTAATGCCTATGTATGAGCTATTTTTATAACAAAACATAAAATAAAGCCAAACTGTTTTTATATAAGCTATAAATTGTTTTCATAAACTATCCCGGAGTACTTATGGAAATAAACTGAAATCAACTTATGGACATATTATAAGTTGTTTCCATAAATTCTCCCAAACAGTCTCACACATGATTACATTAGTAGATAAGCTTGCTTAAATCAGCTAATCCAAACAGACCTCATAATGGTGTCTAGTTTGTGACTAATCCATTCCTTTTGTAATAAAGGATAATCTTGACCAATGCTAATCTTCCGGTCCAAACTAATGCTACAGCATTCTCTTCTTATATTGCCTTATCTTAGTCAGGAATGTAGTTGTTAGTATAAGTTTGAATTTGTATGCTCTTTTCATGGTTTATGTAAAATAGAAATTGAAGTGTCACTCATTGTTTTTACATGTTGAATGCAGTTGTGGAATTTTATCGCAATTTAGGTTTTGAAGCTGATCCGGAGGGCATAAAAGGCATGTTCTGGTACCCAACTCAATGACTGCAACCTTGCAAAAGTTCATTCTTCCTGCTTTTGTTACATTGTTTAACATTGCAACCTGAAAGTATACAAGGTTACAGCAGTGCCAAGTTTGTAATATGAAAGTATAAAGATTGGACATCAATCCTGTAATTATTGTGTTAGATGGTAGCAAGCTATTCTTTACCCCCAATATTTTACTACTTTCTAAAACAGGTGAGGCTTTGGTTAAAGAACCAGTTTACTATTTATTTGTGTTTTTATTTTTATAAAGAATGGCCATTTTGGATGAATGGTTGTATTGTATCATTGTGCAAAGTAGTATTGGTTTGCCTAGTATTATGGTTTGGGCCCTTATGGCGGCCTCGATGTCTCTGGTCCTTTGTTGTAGTTTCTGCTTGAGAGTTGTGTTTTTTTTTTTTAACTTACTTTTGCCACCCTAAGGGTTTCTTGCGCGCCCTATGAAATGACCAAAATATCCTTTCGTGGCTTAAGTCACGGATGCAGGAAAATGAGTAATTTTGCACCGCACGTCCGTGCCTTAAGTCACGGATTCGTCGGTGGTCAGTTACTTCTGTTTCAGTCAAAGGCCTGCCACGTGGCCAATTTTAATTGGCCACATGAACGGCCAAATTTGCTATAAATGGACACCTTCAGTCAGTTACTACTGTTTGAGTGTTTGACACACCGGCATGGCATCAAATGAAAATATATCGTTTTGCCACATAACTCCACTTTTGCGTGATTATTTTGAAATTTACCTTGTAGCATAAGAAAATGATGTTCTCCTATTGAATGTCAGTGTAAGATTGTTTTACATTGACGATATATATCTATAAATATAAAAAACTCTTTGAAAAAACAAAAAGAAGATCAATGCAATCTTTAATAAGGCAACCAAACAAAGAAATACTAGTGGAATGATGGAAATGGATTCTCTCCATTGGATAAAAAACTTAAGGAAATAATGTGAAGATATTGAACATTAATAGCATGGAGATCAATGGTTAGGATATTCCCATTATTTACTCAAGTTTTTTTTTTTTCCATTGGAAAAAAATCCTCATCCAATGTTGATTACTACTGTCAATATATTGTGTAATCCACTTCAAAATGTTAAATTATACTTTTAAAAAATGTTACATGATTATTATTATTATTATTATTAAGTAGTTCTCATTTTCCTAAAGTACTTTTCATTTATCAATTGATTCTTTTATATTCCGGAGCCAATCTCTCCTTTTTCTCCAAATCCCTTTTTTAAATTTAATAAACCCATTTCATTTGATTCAACTCAATTTCACCCTATACCACTAACCCAAACAAACCTTTAAAGTGATCTAAGTTAGAGAAATTCTAAGTTATGGAACCACATGTGCAACTTAAGTTAAATTTGTTGGCATACCATTGATTGAAATACAATATTTCAGCTACAAACATTTGTAATGAAGGCTTTAAAACCAGAGATGCTGTTACAATGTACATACACCATAAATGGAAATAGAAAGGTCAATGTTTTACAAGAATTAAACAGCTTACATTGCCAACTTTGTAAAATAAAGTTAGGATATGATACATCTTGCAATGAAAAGCAGTTAGCCTCTTGCTTAGAGAACGCTATCAAACTGCTAACGAGTACAAGAGTGGTTGCAATGCTATGTGGTGATAAATAGCAGCGACATGAGACAGACCAAAAAACTGTCATCGAATTTTTAAATAATTATAGAGACTGTGAATTAAATCTCAAGCTAAACCCTGTTCAACTCAATATTGTGTTTGTCCAACTGATCAGTGAGCTCTTTTTTCCACTCTTGAATCAAATGTTCTTGTTTTTTAATCAGCTCGTTTTTTTCGTTAAGCTCATCTTCCATAAGAGCGATCTCCTGCTTAGACAACACATACAGTTGAAGTTTAGATACGAATATTAGAATTTCTCTGACTCAAGAAAAACATTATTTCAAAGTAGCCAGCATACCTTTCGAAGCATTTCAGCTTTTGTTGGCTTCTCCTCACGTTGCAAACTAATAAAATAAAGTTGAAGTTTCTTGGAAGCCTCCATAAAATCTCTAGCATGGCGATCCACATCGACTGACAGAAAAAACCCAACCAAGGAAAACCCCATTAAGATCATCTTAAAAATATATTAAAATTTCTCTAGTGTTTGACTGTTATACTTCCACTTTCTCTGTTTGCCAATAATTTCAAACAAAACTAGAGCAAAAGAGATTTCTTTTCTCATTGTAAATTAAGGACCTGGGAAATAAGCAGACATTAATTCATATGTCATCTTGCAATTGCTGTTAAACTTTATAAGGTCTTCACAGAGTGACATCATCACCTCCTATAGTCCTATTTAACTTCACAGCTAATTTTAGTACTACCGTTTTAGTGATGTGTTACATATCAAAATAGATCCGGTCCAAAAAAAAAAGTAAAATAGATACAAACACTGAATTTCATCTAAATATTGGACATCAGTACATCCCATTTTCACTCATTTTTGTGGTTAGATTGTATCATATTAATAATTATTGATTAACATATGGTTCATTGGTTCTTTATATATTTACTTATCTATTTCAAAATCATCAATAAGAACCTTTTACCACCCTTCTTTTCTCCCCATGGACGTTTGATGTGCTCATAACTGCACATTTAACAATGTGTCAACAGCAGAATTCCACAAGGGAGGCAATTTTGTTGCAAGGATGCTCAACATTGACATAAAAAGGTTTGTTAAATCATTTTAACGGTTGGAGTTTAACCTAACAACTTAATTATCACAATGTACATCATATTCACCCATTGATCACACTAAAGGTCTCAAGTTAGCAACACACAGAGACTAGATAGAAACTGCAATTATGATTCCTCACAAGCCGAGGGTATCATCACACATACCAAATACACCGTGCTTTCACAAGTTCCTTGCAGCCCTATAAACTTAAATTGACTAACAATGATTATCATTTGGCTTTGTTATAACAAGTCATCCTATTGTATACATAAAGAAATACTACATTCTTGTTTGAAAACATCTCGATTAAATCATCAATTGCTTACATTCCCAATTAATAAACTTCAAAAAAATTATTATGAGTAAAACAACTTTTCAGACAGAACCATTAAGCTAACATGCAATATAATTACTAATACATGTCATCAAAATAAGAAAATGGAAAGATTTGAAGTAACTCACTTTGATGAGAAGGGTGGGGAGAACGATCTATCGCTTGCAGTTCTCTGGCCGGCAAACAGGGAAGCAAAGCAGCCTCCAAAGCCATAACACATGAAATCATATCATCCTTTGAGGGAGGTGGAGGAGGAGGAAGAGGAGAAGATGGCAGCTGCTGATCAACTGTGTGCTGGTTCTCAACTACTTGCCTATCACCCATGTGCCCTTTTCAGTCTGCTAAAGGAAAAATAAGATCATCAACATGAAATAAAATGAAATTAATGCTTTATAAGGCTTTCATTTCTTTTTCTTTTGGTGTTAACCCTCTGGTTTCCAGGAGAATGAGGCCCGGTAATTCAGAGTTCAGCCGCGAAATAAGTAAAGTGACCAACAATTGTTCCCGCCAGGAATCAAACTCGGGTGTTCCCCAACGATTCGTCCTAGGGGAGCTCATTAACCACTTGAGCCCAGTGTCTTGGTTAAGTCTCTCATTTCTCATGCCATTAAAATTGCAAATATCTTACGATAGATCAAACAAAATCATTATATCCTATCATAAGCATTTAAATTAAAAATCTATCTTAATAATTTGGGCTTAATTTTCCCTGGTCTTCCTTTACATCTAACTATTACTATATATTGTCAAACACGAATAATGCTTAGAATATTGCTAAATCTTAGCATATGTAAAACAAGAATCACACAAAAGTCTGTGATACATGAATTGCGAGCTTGTGATGTTTAATGATTTGTGCGCAGTGGCGACTCTAGGAATGTTAGAGAGCCTGGGCAAAATTTTGGAGGGAATTTTATCAACCCAACTTCCGAATACAGTAATATTTAAACCCTATTTTCAATATTTAATTTTGGAGGGAATTTTTAAACAAGAAACAACAGGAAAGAGTACAGCCCTGTTTCCAATATAATTAAGACTCAAATAAATAAGAGGTTACACAAACTAACAAATAAGAGAGATGAAATATAACATACAAATAGTGTACTACATTAAACTAGGAGGCAAATTTCCTCTCATTAATTGTCCCTTAGTGGACATAAAAGTTGCAGATCGAACAAGTTGAGTTGTGTTTGAGAACAATAAGAAACTATAGCTTATGCAAGAAGAGTATTAATTTTTCTTCAGTTTATTACTATGTTAGGATTAAATTAAGAGAACATGAGTTAAAATTCTGATTAGGGATATTGTTACACACATGCTTAATCTTTCAAATGTACAAGTAGAATATAAAAAGACCTAAACCAAACATTGTTCAGAAAAAACATTAAGTTGTCAATAATCAGAAACAACAGGCACAAACACAATAAAAATAACATTTCAAATCATTCTTCATATCAACAAAAAAAAACAAACTTTATCACAGATCACCCAATCCTAAACAAAACAAATGAAACCCTTTTCACGATTTCTTAGAAATAGATTAAAGAAACCCAAAAATGAAAAACAGATTATGATAAGCATCAAATAAACACACAGAAAACAAAAGATAATAACTGAAAGTGATGAAACAAGAGAAATACAACTGACCCTTTTTATGTTTAGTCAAATTTGTGCATCTCAGACACAAGTTGAGAGTGAGAGCGGTCGGGAGATTATGTGCAAGATCTCAATCACCTGCTTATGCTCGTAGAGTTGCAGTAGTGATGTACAATCAGATAATGAAACTAGAAAGCTTTTTCTAATTGATCGCAATTTGGGATTTTGGGGGTTGGGATGGGAGGATGAAAAAAATAATCCAAAGAAATTAATGTCCAAAAGGTATGTTACTCAAATACCGAGAAAAATATTTCTATATAAAACTCCCTTAGTTAACATTTTCCAAAGAAATAATCATTCGGTAACGTGAGAATACAGTATACTTTTTTGATAAAAATTTAATCATTCGGTAAGCGTTAATTGTAATCAAATGGATGTAATTAATTGTTCTCATTTCTTACAATAACCAAATGAGTCGTCCCCTATATTTATATATATATATACACACACAACATCAATCATATATAAGACACCATTTGAAATAGTTTATTTTTGAGCTTATACAAAATAATTTATACAAATAAATAAATTTTATGTATTTTTAAAAGTTTTTTAGAATAGTTTATGAAAAAATAGCTTATAAAAATATAGTTTTTACTTGTGGGAGCTTATAAAAATATAGTTTTCATTTGTGGGAGCTTATATATAAGTGAGATGATACATATATCTAATTCTTTAAAATTTTGAATAAAAATTTTGTGTTTAAGTCACTTGTGTGGTGATTTTTAGCTCAACACGTGATATAAAAGTATGTGGATGTAGTATTTTTTTTGTAGTGTGTAGTATTTTAAAGATTGAAACATATCATTTTATAGTGTGTATTATTTTAATTTTTAAAGATAGCTCAATGTTATGATAATCTTATTGATAATCTTATTTTTAATTTTTTTGTTTATAGTGTGTATTAATAATCTTATTGAAGAAACCATCCCTTATCTGATTTCAGATCATGTTAATGCTATGCTTATTTTAACTCCAACTTATGAGGAAGTCACCAATGCTGTGTTTGCTTTGAATAAGCATGGAGCTCCGGGTCCGGATGGCTTTAATGCTTTCTTTTTCCAAACCTATTGGGAAATTATTAGCAAAGATGTGGTTTAGCTGACAGACTGGCCCAAATTCTTCCATCTATCATTTCTAAGGAGCAAAGGGGTTTCATTAAAGGAAGACAAATAAAAGATTGTATTTGTCTTACTTCAGAGATTGTTAATATGTTGCACAAGAAATCTTATGGAGGTAACCTTGCCATTAAGATTGATATAGCTAAAGCTTTCGACACCATTGATTGGAATTTCTTACTTAATGTTTTAAAAGCTTTTGGTTTTCATAGTACTTTTTGTAATTGGATTAAGGTTATTCTTGAGTCTGCCAAGCTTTCTATCTCAATTAATGGGAAGCAGGAGGGCTATTTCTCTTGTAGTAGAGGTGTTAGGCAAGGTGACCCTTTATCTCCTTTACTTTTTTGCCTTGCTGAGGAGGTTTTGAGTAGAGGCATTACTAATCTAGTCAATGCTGGTCAATTAAAATTAATTCAAGGCATTAGAAATATTACAATTCCTTCGCATTGTTTATATGCTGATGATGTTATGATTTTTTGTAAAGGGTCAAAATCAAATGTTCAGGTTCTTTCTCAATTTTTTGCTAAATATGCTCAAATTTCTGGTCAGCATATTAGTCCTCAAAAGTCTACCATTTACTCAGGTTCCATCCCTCACCATAGACTTACTAATATTGCCCATACTCTTGGCTTCAACATTGGTTCCCTTCCTTTTGTTTATCTTGGTGTCCCTATTTTTAAGGGTAAGCCTAAGAAGATTTTTTTACAACCTGTGGTGGATAAAATTAAAGCAAAACTTGCTTCTTGGAAGGCATCTTTACTTTCTATAGCAGGTAGAGTTCAATTGGTTAAGAGTGTTGTGTATAGTATGCTTACCTACTCAATCTCTATTTACTCTTGGCCAATTTCTTTGATTAAAGAGCTTGATAAATGCATCAGAAATTTTATTTGGAGTGGCGATTGTGAAATTAGAAAGTTGGTAACTGTCTCTTGGTTTAAGGTGTGTAGTCCAATCATTGAAGGGGGACTTGGTTTAAGATCTCTCTCCACCTTAAATGAAGCCTCTAATCTCAAGCTTTGCTGGGAGATGATGGAATCTACTGATCAATGGGCTCATCTCCTCAGGCATAGAGTTTTTAAGAATTTTAATGTCATCAATTATCACATCTTTTCTTCCATCTGGTGTGGTATTAAATCAAAAGTTCAGATTATTCTTGATAATTCTTGTTGGATTATTGGTAATGGCAGCAGTATTAAATTTTGGACTCATGACTGGAGTGGTTCCACTCTAATGCAATTTCTGAACATTTCATCTGACAGGATGCTCTCTTTACATCATCGGGTGCAAGATTTTATTGTCGACTCTCATTGGCTCATTCCCATGGAGCTGCAATTGGAGTTTCCTAATCTTTTGCCTTATCTGCAGAACATTTCTATTCCCCTGATTGAGAAGGATGATCATTTAATTTGGAAGCATTCTCCCTCCGGTTCTTTATCTCTTAAAGATGCTTACAACTTTGTAAGACCTCCTGATCATTTATATAGTTGGGCTAAGCTCATTTGGAACACTTCTATTCCGCCTTCTAAGTCTCTTTTACTTTGGAGATTGTTTCATAATAAGCTGCAAACTGACGAGAACTTGACCTTGAGAGGTTGTAACTTGCCTTCAATTTGCAGCTTGTGCCTCAATCAAGCTGAATCTTCTCATCATCTTTTTCTTAATTGCCCTTTTGCTTTATCTTTATGGAATTGGCTTGGATCTATTACTCATCTAAGCATCAATTTAAATTCCTTGTCCGAGGCTTTTGAAATTTGCAATAGGGGTTGGAGTCCTCAATGCAAATTGGTTATTATTGCTGTTTTTATAAACATCATTAACATTATTTGGCTTAGTAGGAATAATTTGAGATTTAACAATATTAAGCCTGTTTGGAATTCTGTCATTGCTTGGATTGTGACAAATGTTAATATGACAGGTAATCAAACTTCATTGACAACTAACTCCTCTATATCTGATTTCTCTGTTCTTAAAGCCTTCAAGGTCAAGACTCATTCTCCTAAGGCTCATAGAATTATTGAGGTTCTTTGGCACCCTCCTTTGCTTGGTTGGGTTAAATGTAATACTGATGGTGCAGCGCATGGTAGTCCGGGTCCTTCTGCTTGTGGTGGCTTATTCAGAAACTGTCATGGTGTGCATTTAGGTAGCTTTGCTGAATTTCTTGGGAATTCTAATGCTTTTGCTGCAGAGCTCCATGGTGTCATGTGTGCCATCGAAGCTGCGTTTGATAGAGGTTGGCATTCTTTGTGGGTGGAATGTGACTCAAAACTTGCGGTTTTAGCTTTTAAGTCACCTAATATGGTGCCTTGGTCTTTAAGAAACCGTTGGGAAAACTGTTTGTTCAAGACTTTAAGTATGAATTTTATGATCACTCATGTGTTTCGGGAGGGTAATCATTGTGCGGACAAATTAGCCAATCTTGGTCTTTCGTTGCAAAACTATGTTTGGTGGGTTGATATTCCTCATGTAATTAGGGAAGACTATTCTAGGAATAGGTTAGGCCTTCCTTGTTTTAGATTTTGCTAATTTGAGGGTTCGGTTTATGTCCTCCCTCTTTGTATTTTGTTTCTTTCTTTATATATCTATTTTTTGGTGCTGCCTTAAAAAAAAAAAAATAAAAAAAAATGTTATGATAATCCTCAAATGTTGTGTATCATGTTGATGCATGAGAGCCAACGGCACGTGATGTAAAAGTATGCGGATGGAAATGCATCCACTTGAGGGATACATATTAAAATGAAGGCTTAATAGATCTTTAGATTCCGGTATATTCTCGAATTTTTGGTTTTAGTCCCTGTATTTTGTTTTGTTGCAAATAAGTCCATGAATGTATAAATTTTTTTGGTTTTAGTCATTAAAGTCAAAATCCGCAGGAAAATTTGCAGTTTTTGTGGAGATTTTTCTTCAGATTTTCCTGCGGATTTTGACTTTAGGGACTAAAATCAAAAAAATTTGTACATTGAGGGACTTATTTGCAGCAAAACAAGATACAGGGACTAAAACCAAAAATTCACGAACATACAGGGACCAAAAGATCTATTAAGCCTAAAATGAATAAATGGGCTTACATGCAAAATTGTTAAGGTGTTAAGTTAGGAAGTCATGATACTTTAAAATTGTTCAAGTATCGCGTCAGATACGTATTCGGCATTGATACGTGTCTGATAGTTTCCAATATATATATATCAGAGAAGTATTCGGTAATTAAATTTTAATTTTTAATAAAAAATACTACACAGGTCACACACTCACACGTTTACGATACTTCCAATACGTATCAGATAAGTATCCAATGATTAAATTATATTTTTTAAAACAAAAAATACCATACATGTTTCCGTTACGTTATTTTCTGATGATGAGAATGAAAGAGAGGAAATTGAAATAATTAATGTTAACTCTTAAATAGTGAATAATAATATTATATTATTTTGTTCTTAGTACTAATGATGTCTTTTAGCATAGTACTACTGATATGTTTTTGGGATAACAGTACTAATGATATTTTTTTTATAGTACTTTAGATATGTAATTCATTTGATTTGAAAATTTTAGTAATGTAAAGGGGCAAAAGTTATTGTGCATAAGTCAATTCTTTATGCACGGTGCATAAGTGAATAACAACCATCAGATTGGCCCTCCACGTGTAATAATTGTAGCGCGATTTTAACATACATACCGGCAAAGTTGAGAAAAAGTGTACCGATATCAATATTCAAACCGGTGCACTCAAACCTAACTGTGCTGGTACATTTTTTCCAAACCGATATACTTTAAAACAAGTGTATCGGTAAACTTACTCTTTCATACCGGTCCACTCAAACCTAAGTGTGCCGGTACCTTACGGATTTTCATTATTTATGCATGTAAAGGTTTATTTTATTATCAGTTTTAATTAAGTTTATATATTTTACATTTATTTAGTTATTTTTTATTAAATTATCTTGGTTGTATCATATATTAAATTTTAAAATTTTCCTGTATCTATCGTATCCGTATCGTATCATGTATCTAGGCTACTTATGCATTAAGTGTAAATAAGACATTACAAGTAATATACACATTTTTTTCTTCATTTTTTCGGTTTACAATGGAGCTGAAAATCGACCCTATAATTTTTAACATACTACTAAAATCCATGTACTATACACATATTAAGCAATTTATTATTCAATATGACACATCTACATTAATAAATTCAAAATAAGTGACAGAAAAAATTGAAAAAATCTTTAAAATCGGAAGTCTATATTTTCAAATTTAAAAATAAAAGGATTATTAACCTTTCAAAATAAATAAATAAATAGGGAATTAAAAATGTATATAAATAAATAAATAAACTATATAATAATAGAGTACAATAGTACATCGCAAAGGGTAAGTAGAGGAAGTGGACGGGTTCACACAAAGTGGCCACGGTTTGTTGATACAATGAGATCAGGCTTCAGTTTCACATGTCAAAAGTTACATTTAATTAAACAAATATCATGTTAGCTTTTTGACATTAACATGAGCTGTTCACATTTCATTTATATTATTATAATATAATTAATCAATAATTAATTTCCATCCCTTTTGAAATTTGGCAGACAAGTTTGGTCTTTCTTTTTTCTTGGTACAAAAGCAGTTTGGCCTGTATTGGTAAGTAATCATTCTAATTTCTAATTACTCCCTCTGTCCCAAAATAAATGACCTATTTGACCACTGATACGTTTGACAATGCACAACTTTAATTGTTAATATCTTTAATTATCTATTATTAAAAATTATAAAAATGATATATTTTGAAAGTACTTGTCAAGACAAATCAAACAACATCTCATATGCTAATATTTGCATATATATATTAATAGAAAAATAAGGTCAAAACAGGTCAAATGAATAATACACTAAGTCAAAAAAAAATCATTTAAAATAGGACGGAGAGAGTAATTAACTACGTGATTCCATACAAAAGTTCTAATCACATAACACACTATTGTGGTTATTATTAAGTAATATCGATGTTATATTAAAAGAAAAAGAAGTCACCAACCACATCCACCAAGGAAGTAGAACTTCCCATTTGTTTTTCCTTTGTTTCAAATTTTCAACCATATTAATTCCCTTTTCATTTGTTCAAATGAAGACCTATGAATATCATTTATTTAGTAAACAAATAAAAAAAGACTTATGGATCCTCTAATTTGATATTTATATCGGTTCATAAATATATCATATATGGGATGGAGTTTGAACCCTAGATAAAAGAATTAGTTTTTATAATAAATAACAGTTAACCTTTTTTTTGACAATGATTAACCTTTTCTTTAAAACACAATATTTGTGTAAAATATGTAATACAATATACAAAATCATAAATCAAATAATAAATTTAGTTTTTACTTAGAAAAGTTTTTTTTCTCTTTTGGTGGTGAAGAAAAAGTGTTTGTTACATAATATAGAAATGTTTAGACATATCGTAAAAGACTTAAATGATCTTTTGGTCCCGATATGTTTGCGAATTTTTGGGTTTAGTCCCTATATTTTTTTTGTTGCAAATAAGTCCCTGAATGTACAAAATTTGTTGGTTTTAGTCTCTAAAGTCAAAATCCGCAGGAAAATCTGAAATAAAATCTGCACGAAAACTGCAAATTTTCCTGTGGATTTTGACTTTATGGACTAAAACCAACAAATTTTGTACATTTAGGGACTCATTTGCAACAAAAAAAGATATAGGGACTAAAACAAAAAATTCGCGAACATACAGAGATGAAAATAATATTTAAGCCTATTGTAAAATGTTTAGATATACATCTTTTAAGAATTCAGGATTTTACAGTCACAAATTGTAACTAAAAATATTTAGATATATTGTACTAAAAATCCTTTTTCAAGTATTTGAATTATATACGGTCACAATTGTCACTAAATAGCCATATCATGACCGTTAAAATTGGTCGATATACACTTTGAATTCAAATTTAAAATTTCAAAAAATTAAATTTCAAACTTAAAATTCGAATCATCTTCAAATATACTAGCTGCCTGTAGTTAAACTGCAGTGAATCTGAGTCTATATAGTCATAAACCAAATTGAGCTATTTTTTAAAAGATTATTTCAATTTTTTAAGAACACATTTTTGAAAATAGTGAGTAGAATTTAATATCACCAACATTAATATTTAAAGTGAAAGGAGATTTGAACCCCTCAGTCAAGCATCTCTAACTCTTGGTTGTGGAAAATTTTGACACGAAGAATAAAAATATTTTATATATCTCACAAATTTTTTGGCAGAGATTAATCATCTATAATAATGGTGAAACTTTTTTTTTTTTTGGTTTTCACCACCAGTTGAATCTGGTTCGGGGGTCAGTTCTGGCATCAAGTGGTTCCAGCCCCCTCCCGATCGCAGTTGCGGGGGATCGAACCGTGGTCCTCCCTACCAAGTTCAGCGCCAATCACCACTGAACCAACTAACGATTGGTAATAATGGTGAAACTTTTGTATCTATAACATGATAATCTAAGTAAAATTTAATATCACGTTGAATCTAAACTATTAAAGCATGTTGAGAGATGCTAAGTTGATCTATTATTAGAGAGCCAATTATCCTAATTAAATTGGACTGTTACATATATAACTGTGAGGCCCCAAGTTCAAACTAGGATGAAGATTATTAGAATTATATTTTATTGTATAGGTCCAATGTGATCGCACCGAATCTTTATTTATAATCATATGAGTTGTACCAAATAAAGTAATGTGATCAATATAATAAATATAAATCAATACTAATTAATTCTTAGCACTCCCCCCAAGCCGGATTATATATGTCATATGAGCCGAGCTTGTTACAAATATAACCTACTCGAGAACCCTTGAAAGACTTAGGGTGTGTTTGGTTCGGGGTAAATGGAGGGGAGGGGAGGGGAGGTGAGGGAATATTTTTAATAATTTGTGTTTGGTTCAATTTTTAGGAAGGGAGGGAGGGGAGAGGAGGTGAGCAAAATCCCTCGTAAACCCACTTTTTGCTTCCCCCCAAATTGGGGGGATTTGGAGGGGAGGGGAGCTCTTTTAATATTTATTACATTCACTAAATTATCCTCAATATAATTTTAAAATTCCAAAATTATCCTTATTGTATTCTTTAATATTTTATTAGGTAATTTCTTATTTTCTTTTGCTCATGCTCTAACATAATCGACTACAGTACATTCTAAATCTCACATCTACAGTTTTTTTCTTCTTCTTGTAAGTCACGTGTTCAATTATTTTTTCTTCCTGAACCAAAAATTAAGTGAATTCACGTCATTTTTCTTGGTTCATGTAGTTCACATTCTATATATTATAATACATTATTTTAGTGTATTGCATTGTACTACGTATGATGTATATATATATATATATATATATATATATTAATAAATTATTTTATATATTTTTATAGAATTTAATTTTATTAACATTTTATTTAATTACATGGATTATAAGGATATAAAGGTAAATTTTGTTTTAAAATATTTTTCCTCCCTTCGTGAACCAAACATATCTATAGTTAAAATCTCTCCCCTTCACTCTTTTGAACCAAACACAAAGTTCACCCTCCCCTCCCCTTCCCTCCCCTCCATAAAAATCCCTCCCCTCCCCTCCCACTCTTTTGAACCAAACACACCAGTTGGTCTTTAGACTTGACGAAACCTATGTGCTTGGCTTGTTCATGACAAGCCGAATTGGATGCAATGTGGAGTGTCGCTTGATTGTCGCATATGAGTTTTGGGGCTTGCAGATCTCTCAATCTAAGTTCTAAGAGTGATTTTTAAGCCATGCAAACTCCTTTGAGGTTGCTACCACGATATTCAGCTTTAGCACTAGATAATGCAATTGTGTGTTGTTTCTTACTTCTCTATGAGATTATATGCCCTCCAATAAGAACACAATATTCAGAAGTGGATCTTCTATCCGACGGTGATCCAGTCCAGTCAGCATCTGAATAACAAGTGATTTTAGTATCACCATCACCCTTATCTTCATATAATAGTCATCTTCCTGGTACATTCTTTATATATATGAGAATACGAATAACTGCATTTTAGTGACTATCACAAGAAGCCCTCATAAATTGACTCACAATGCTCAATGCAAATGTAATATCAGGTTTGGTGACTATATGATAATTGAGTCTACTCACAAGACGTTGATATCTTCCCGAGTCTTCCAATGGCTCTCCCTGAAATAGAAGTTTGACGTTGGGATCTATAGGAGTATCAATGAGACGACAATCAAGCATACTAGTTTTGCTTAGAATATCCAATGTGTTGGTTAGCAATGCTTGATGAGAACTAAGCAACTTTAGTTGAGTGGAACCAAGTCTTTTGTCTAAAAGTTTTTGAAAAGATGGGCTTTGATTCGTTGAATACCATCTAGGTCATCTCCGGTGATAACAATGTCATCAACATAGACAACAAGAAAGATGCGTTGACTGGTGGAGGAACGAAGGAAGAAAAAGAGTGATCCGCTTTACATCTAGTCATGCCAAACTGCATCAAGGCATAACTGAAGTGACTAAACGAAGCACATGGGGACTGTTTCAGCTCATAAAGAGAACAATGAAGCCGACGAACAACTCTAGAATTTCCAAGAACAGTAAAATCTGGAGGCTGATCCATATAAACTTCCTCCTCAAACTTCGTGTAAAAAGACAATTTTAATGTTCAACTGATGAAGCGGCAATGATGAATGACATCCATCCCAAGAAAGAGACAAACATAATTAATCTTGGCCACCAAAGAAAAAATGTCACCATAATCGAGACCATATATTTGTGTGTAGCCTTTAGTTACCAAACGGGTTTTGAAACGATCAATCTGGCCATATGGTGTTTGGACACGTGGTAACAGAGAACAAACACCATTGAAACTCACACACACAGTTGTGAGGTTCAGGTTCAAACTCAGGTGAGTCGTCCAACCAAACACTATCAACATTGTTATTATCAAGACTAATTATGAACCATTCTTCTTGTTAAGAAGTCCCACATCAGTTGGGAGATGACCTGAATATGTGTTCATAAAGTAAAGACAATTATCAACTTACAAGTCAGTTTTATAGGATTGAGTTAGACCATATATAAAAATCTAAGATAGTATTAGAGCCTCTTCCATGATTCGCTGGATTGTTTGCTATCAAGTTCTGATCAGACCATCCACCATTTATATCCGCGCCCCAAGCTTAATAGGGCTGGGCACGAGAGAATGTGCTAAAAAGTCTCTCATCGGTTGCGAAATGATCCGAATATATGTTTATAAAATAGAGACAATTCTCACCTTATAAGTCACTTTGAAAAAACGAGTTAGATTCAAAACTCAATTTTACTCGGAAAAAACAGAATATTTTAAGATATATATGGAAAATATTGCCGCGTAAATATATGCATACATAAGACAAGAGCACCGCCAAAAATATTGAATATAGTCAACCAAAGGATATGCAATGCATATATACCTAAGAGATATGCGAGTTTAGGTAAGATTTTCATACATATTTAACAAACACAAGTAGGTGGTGGTCCTCTCAGGAGTTGAGGCAATAGTAATATTAATTAAAATATGAAATGAAAATGTCTGCTTCTAATATTAGCGTCTTTATTTCCTTCCAAAATGGTGTGTTTGACAATTTACACAAAAGTAGATGAATCAACCAAGACAATTCCAAACCAACCATGATAGTGCCATCTCATTAACTCACACAGATAGATCATTTTCTTACTACTTTAACATATATCAAATCAAATACTATAATAATACTAGTATAATATAGCTTAATTAATTAGTCAATATTTTATTCTATGGTTGGTTATTATCATTATTGATTAATCATCATCATATAATGTGATTATTTAGCTTATAAGTTCCTCACGGACTCTCTATTTTTGACTTTTGATTTTCATTACAACTATTAGCTCTATCTATACTTTCAACATATTTTGACATTTCATTCTTCCTAAATCCTAAGCTACCTTCTCTGGTGAGACTTTTTTTCTTCTTATTTTCTTTCATTAATTAATTATTTTATTTCATTATTTCTCATATACATAAGCTTTTATTCTATATATATATATATATATGTTATGTTATATATAAATTTTGTGTTAATTCAGTTTTTTTTCACTGTAACTCATTCAGTTTTTGCTTTGAATTGTATGATATATAGTTATATAAATCAAACTTGTTCCTTACAATTAAATGTTTCAATTCAATTTTTTTTTTTATTCATGTGATTTATTTGGTTGATTAATTTCTAGGGTATACTGTGATGTTGGTTCTAAGAATTTATGGATATGCTTTGGCTTTTTCATTTTGTATCATCACCCTCATGGCAGCTTCACCAAGAACACATCCTTCAGAAGGTGAAATTTTCTTAAAACAGCTTATAATATTCTTAATCTTTGTTTCATTTTTTTTGTCCTGTGATTTTAGAGTTTAGGATTGAAAATTCAGTTCAAGTTGGAAAAATTGAGATGTTTGTTTTCTTGACCAAAGCTTTGACAACAACAACCCTTTGGTGTTGTGGAGAATCATGGTCAAATGTAAGCTCAATTGCAGTTGCAGATACATCAAAAGTTTTTAAGTGTATGTTTGGTTTCACTTTCGAGGAGATAAAATTGGTTCTAGAGGTGTATAATTGATTTTTACAAAAGTTTTCTCGAGTGAAATTGATTTTGGCTTCTGAATTGATTCTAACTTGAGGCTAGAATTTGGAGCTTTTTTTATTCTAGAATTGATTTTTAGCCTCGAATATATTGATGAACTCATTTTTATGTGAATGTATGCAAACATAAATCACTTTAGACTCAACTCACTTTTAGACAGAATCAAGAGATTTACTTCTGCCACTCTACCAATTACTCGCGCGCCCTACGCGTTTCTCATTTTACCCTTCTGCTACATAAATAGCGAACGTTGTAAGAATGAATAATTTTTGAAAGGGTTCCGCTAACCTATGCCCCAAGGGCACATGTTAAGAAGCATTTAATTAGCTAATGTCCCACTTAATTTATTGTAAAAATAACACTAGCCAACTCTAATAATTAAAAGGTATGATCCACTAATATTTATTAATTATTTAAAAGAATTGGCATGGCAAACAACTATATTCTCTGCCAAAGAATTTATCATACACGCGATAAGCCTTTTAATTTTTTTTTTAAGTTGGAAAAAAGATTAAATTGTAAGGGCACGTGATATTTCAAAATATGATATTAGCAATTCAAAAGCCATACAATCTTTCCTTTGAGTCCTTTCAATGAATTTCACATCTCTATTTTGCACAAGTTGGAAATGTTACTCATTTTGGAGATGGTATATAAACTTTGATTTTGGAGATGATTTAGATGATTATCTACCCATCTCAAACGCTTAATTTCTTTGTAATCTTTCTTTGGGCTTAGGCCCCGTTGAATACCAAAAAAAAAATGCAAGCACTAACGTTTTTGTGCACAAATAAAAAGTATGATTGTTAGCAAACAAAAAAAATTCTTATGTTCCCTTTGGAAGTTATGGTCAAATCCTATCATAAAAGCATGTTTTATGTTTTAATTAGCTAATCAAAGTGAAATTATTAGGCTTTAATTATCAATGAAGGCGAATGAATGGAATAATAGCTAATTAAATGCTCCTTAACATGTGCTCTTGGGGCATAAGTTAGCATTTGCCTTTTTGAAAAATGTCGTCCGCTATTGATGTTATAATGGTAGGGTGTTTTTGGATGTATCTGCTACCTAAGTAGCGGGCAAGGGTATTTTGGTAAAATCATAGGGCGCGCAAGAAAATGGGTAGGGTGGTAAAAGTGGATGTCCAGAATCAATTGATTAACTCAAACAATACTTGTTTTAATTTTGCTATCTATATGCAGTAAAAGCACTGCTAGACATCAAAAAGAGTTTGGTTGATCCCATGGACAAACTGAGGAACTGGAATAAGAGTGATCCATGTACCACAAACTGGACTGGAGTTTGGTGTTTTGATAAGAAGGGCGACGATGGTTACTTCCATATCCGCGAACTGTATGGCTTTTTTGTTCTTCTGTTTTCTTTTTGTTTTGATTTTCAATTCAATTTTATCATCAGATGGTTTTAATACTGCTTAGATTTCTAAAATTTTTGATATTAAATTTTACTTCAGCTACTTGATGACTTCGAATCTCTCGGGAACTCTAGCACCTCAGCTTGGTCTTCTCTCCCATCTTGTGATAATGTGAGTTTTATCGTTTTATAAACCGTTTTTTAAAAGAAGTATAAATATCAGAATTTAGTGCGATAATCGGTAATGTGTTATACCATGCTAATATTGTCGTTGTTTTATGCTTAAAGGGATTTCATGTGGAACAATCTGACTGGCACAATACCAAAGGAGATTGGCAACATTAAATCATTGAGACTCTTGTAAGCACTTATATGATAAAACGTTTATGCTATAAGCGCTTAATTAAGATGTTTATCCAAAAGGGACTATTTTCCGTACAAGTCTTACAGCCTACTGTTATAATACCGAGTAGTTATTCTGACATATTTTCTGTGCAGACTTCTGAATGGAAATCAATTATCTGGTAGTTTACCAGACGAGCTTGGCAACCTTTCAAATATAGGTAGACTTCAACTGGATGAAAACCAATTGTCAGGTCCTATTCCAGAATCATTTGCCAACTTGATCAATGTTCGACACCTGTAAGCGGATCTCTAAACCAAATCCATCATTAGCAAAACAATGGAACTGAATTTCTTACATGTATTTTATCTGCTATCTTTGCAGCCACATGAACAACAACTCATTCAATGGTCAAATTCCACCCAAACTTTCAATCCTATCCAATCTTATGCATTTGTGAGTATTGAAGCCATTTGTTTTACATTTCCATTATGCATCGCCAAATTAACATGGATTCAACTCTAACGTACATATGACTTTACAGGCTTTTGGACAACAATAACTTATCGGGATATCTTCCACCAGAATTCTCGAAGTTAGAAAGTTTGGAAATACTGTATGTTATACTCTACATTGTCTAGATTAGTAGCATACAATAACTTCTTCATTGTATATGTTGCATTATTGACGTGCTTTTGCTTGATTTGTGGACAAGGATTAGTGAACATGTTAAATTTATTCTCTAATGTGATGAGTCAGACCCCAATTGACATTTTCGTCATTTTTGTGTCAATACTCATATTGTATAGCCTTTATATTTTCTTTACCATTCTTAATGATTCTGTAAGCATGTAATGAAATGGTCAAATGCATGACTCTGATACATGATTAATCTTTTTTGGGAAAGTTGATTTTACCAGTATGCTCTTCAACCATTTTGCATGCTTGTATATACGCTCTTCTGTGTAATTTAGCTCGGCCACAACAGGGATTATATTATTGTCTATGATTTTCACTTTTTTTTGTTTCCCTTACAGCCAACTTGATAACAATAATTTCAGCGGGAATGGAATTCCTTCTAGCTACGAAACTTTCCACAGACTTGTAAAACTGTAAGTACTCTTATCTACATATCCTTTTTTTTCCACTTAATATATGATGTAACAAATATTTAGTGACTATTTTTTAGCCATACACTACGTCAAAAAGTTCTTTGAAATGGCCTCCAAATCGCTTTTAGACATTTGGTCTTGTGTAAATGTGCTTATTAAAAGTATTTGAAAAAGGCATCCTTTAGGCTTCTTTTGAGGTTCAAGTAGGATTTTCAACTTTGAAGAACATAGATTGATTTTTGTGTCTTGAGCTAATGTTTCCTCTTGGCTTTAACAGGAGTCTAAGAAATTGCAGTCTGCAAGGACCTATTCCTAATTTGAGTTCAATACGAAACCTTACATATTTGTAAGTATATTTTTTGGTTTTGCTTTTTATTGTGCATTTGTGCCTAATGAGTAACGACGATGAAATTGTTTACTTCTGTTTTGGCTACAAATTCATTTGTGATTTATTCATGTTTTAGGGATCTAAGCTGGAATCAGTTCAGCGGACCTATACCATTACATAAACTTGCAGACCATATGACAACAGTGTATGTAAATAGCCAATTTGATTTATAAACGTTGTAATTATATTGAACCTAGTTTACTTATCTTCACAAAATATTTATATAGTATTTTGTTTTTTTGCTATTGCAGTGATTTGTCTCACAACAAACTCAATGGAACAATTCCTCGAGGCGTAGTATATCCTCATCTTCAAAGATTGTAAGAATATACTCATCAACTTGTATTTCACATCTTATTAGAATCTAGAGAGATTTTTTGTCCAGTGCAATTCTTCATTTATCGGGTTAATGTTTTGTTTTCACTGTCAAACACAGGCAACTAGAGAACAATTTACTGACTGGATCCTTCCCTACTACCATATGGCAGAATATATCCTTCAGCAGGAAGGCGAAACTTATAATGTAACTTCTAAATCTGAATTACTACATCAACCTTAAGGAATATTGATTTTTTGCATCAAATAATATATTTTGACAACGGACTTATTGAGTACTGTTGTAAGATATGGAGTGAATTTTGATTATGGTGTGTTTGTTTTATCATTGCAGTGATATTGGTAACAACTTACTTTCTGACATTTTTGGAGATCTGAATCCCCCAGAAAATGTTACCTTAAGGTACTCTAATTAATAATATATTCCATGCAACCATATTATATGATTCTCTCTTGATACTTCAATTTATTATTTATGTTCATAGTATTCCACTCATTATGTTTAATTTTTATCTCATATGATTCATTTTTTGTTTTCAGGATTATACTGTCATTAGTTTCATTCTTTAATGGTATCTTATCTTTTTTATTGTTCTATTTTTCCATAAAGGCTTTTTGGAAATCCTGTTTGCAAGAATTCCAACATACAAAGAATTGGTCAATTTTGTGTTCTTGAAGGGCGTGACATAGACGAAGAATATGCAAATTCAAGCATCTGTCCCGTTCAATCTTGTCCGTTGGACAATTTCTATGAATTTGCACCCTCGTCCCCAATTCATTGTTTTTGTGCAGCACCTATAAGAATTGGATATAGGTTAAAAAGTCCAAGTTTTTCTTACTTTCCTCCCTATAAAGCTAGTTTCGTATCGTACATAACTGATGCCTTAAACTTAAGCTTCTATCAGTTATCAATAGATTCTTATGAATGGGAAGAAGGACCTCGTCTTAGAATGTATTTAAAAATTTTCCCTTCATACAACGATTCTCACTCCAACACATTCAGCCCAGACGAGGTCCGTCGCATTAATATCATCTATTCATCATGGAAATTTCCTCACACGGATTTTTTTGGACCATATGAACTCCTGAATGTCACTCTTCTAGGACCTTATGCAAATAGTAAGTTTTTCAATCTCAATATTTCATGTCACTCTTCTGATTTTACCTGAGATGTTACTCTTTTGATTATAATTTTCATTTTTTTGTTATAGTAATTATTAATACCGAGGGCGGTGGGAAGAGAAAAACAGGCATACTAGTTGCTATTATAATAGCAGCTGTTGCTTGTGTTTTAGCAATATCTGCAATAATCATGCTCCTATTTTTTAGAAGAAATGTGAAATACCAGCACTTGATTTCGAGGAAGCGTATGTGTAAGTATTATAAGTCTTTCTTATGATAATGTCAATTTGATTAATATTTAACGAAAGAAATTTATTTAAACGGCTACTTCTTTTTGCAGCCTCTAATGCATATATCAAAATAGATGGTGTGAAAGCATTCACTTTGAAAGAGTTGACTCATGCTACCAACAAATTCGATATCTCAAGTAAAGTCGGTGAAGGAGGTTATGGAATTGTCTATAAGGGCATTTTATCTGATGAAACATTTGTTGCCGTTAAACGAGCAGGAGAAAATTCATTACAAGGACAAAAAGAGTTTTTGACTGAGATTGAGCTTTTATCAAGGTTACATCATCGAAATCTTGTCTCACTAACTGGCTACTGTAACGAAGACGGAGAGCAGGTATATAACTTATAGCTACACTTATCTTATTAATTTTATTGAAGAACTTAACAGAAAATGAGAAAGAAATTTGTTCTACTAGAAAAATTATCTCATATGCCATTTTTCTATGTTCAGATGCTGGTTTATGAATTCATGCCCAATGGCACCCTAAGGGAATGGATTTCTGGTAAGGAATTATAGGAAACTTTTGCATCAAAATTAGCAAAATTGTCTTTATTTAATTCTATAGGAGTCTATTCCGAAAACGAGTAATAAAATTGTGTATGTTCTAGATGATGCATATAATTTAATGAATACCATGATTTTGCAGGTAAAAGTAAAAAATGCAAGGAAGGCCTAAGTTTTTTCATGAGATTACGGATTGCGATGGGTGCATCCAAAGGCATACTATATCTGCATACAGAGGCTAACCCTCCTATATACCACAGAGATATTAAAGCCAGTAACATACTTCTAGACTCTAAGTTTACAGCTAAAGTGGCTGATTTTGGATTGTCGCGACTTATACCATACTCAGATGAAGATGGTCATGTACCTAATTATATATCAACAGTTGTGAAGGGAACACCGGTAAGTTGTTAAACAAAATTTAGGAATGATTTCAATTCTAATATTGAAGACTTGTAGCTAACGAAACTTATAATTGAAATTATTTACATTGTAGCGTGGTTCAATTGTTTTCCTATAATTTGACGCAAATTTGAATATACTAACTAATCTGTAATTTTCCTGCAGGGTTATCTGGACCCAGAATATATGATGACTCATAAGTTAACCGATAAAAGTGATGTATACAGCCTAGGGATTGTGTTTTTGGAGCTTTTGACCGGCATGCATCCAATATCACGCGGGAAAAACATTGTCCGCGAGGTACATTTTCAATATTTACATATTTTTTTCCTTATTTTAAGATAATAACTATATCATAAAGACATTGGATGATAAAACTTCTGCCCACATCTGTTGTGACTTTGTCTCAGGTTAATCTGGCTTGTCAATCTGGCACGATAGATTCAATTATCGATAACAGAATGGGCGAATATCCACCTGAATGTTTAGACAAGTTCTTAGCTCTAGCCCTCAGTTGCTGTGAAGATCATCCAGAAGAGAGACCATCCATGATAGATGTGGTGAGGGAATTGGAAGATATTATTGCCTTGTTACCTGAAACTGAAATTAGTTTATCAGATGTTTCGTTAGATAATTCTGGTAAAATGGTTCCCTCGTCTTCAGCGTCATCATTGGCAACAACATCAGGATTCATTACGACGAGAAAGGACCAACAGCACATGTCCTCATTTGTGTCAGGAAGTGATCTTGTCAGTGATGTCATTCCGACTATTGTTCCTCGTTGATATATACCTTGCTATATTAGTCTCCAAAAAAAAAATGTAATTATAATTTATACCACATTAAGTATATATTTTTTTATATTAAGATTTTGATAATACCAAAGGTATAGAAAGTTTATTAGGGACTTAGTAAATTTTGTACTCATGTAAATTGTAAACAAATTTGCTGGAAAAAGGGAAGAAAAATAACATTATTAAGACATGATCTAACTAACTATACTAAGTTACTAACATTTGTTATCCAAAGGAAAAAAGATAAACTTTGCAAGTTCAAGGTAGATTTAAATACCATCTCTAAAAATCACCATAAACTTTTCTAAGAAAGACTTAAAGATCATATATACTATAAATTTTACAAAATTTACCGTTTGATCGAAAGTTTATATCGTATAGATCATATATGTTAAACTTTGCAAAAAATTAAAATCATTTGATATATTATTGAGACTGATCAAGATTAACGGTATTCAATAAAAACGTATAAACCATTAATTTTGATCGGTCTCAATAACATATCAATAGATTTTTTATTTTTATAAAATTTAACATAAATAATCTTTATGATATAAACTTTCAATCAAACGGTAGGTTTTGTTAAAAAATTATTCGTTAAAGCGTCATTGAACTCAAACGTTACACTGATGTAATTTAATCTCCCTATATTAATTAAAAGATTAGGGTTACAAATTTGGTTGTCAACACAACCTTACATTTATATTTATTAAAATAATATTACGTTAGTTAGTTCAGTGGTGATTGACGTTGAACTTGATAGAGAGGACCACAATTCAATTCCCTGCAACTGCGATCAGGAGGGGGCTTGAACCACTTAATGGCAGAAAAATCTGATTAAACTGGTGGTGAAAAAAATAAAATAAAATAAATAATAATATTGAGATATAATTGATAATATCATTTTTTTTCATTAGCAAGGATTAGCTCAATCGACATTTTTGCTCTCGTTAGGTTCGATATCTTCATTCGAGTTTGAACTTCCGACCTCATAAGTGTGTGCGCGCGCGCATGAGTGTTTAGGTGGTATTTGCCACTTGATTTAAGACAATTATCCTCTTAGGAGAGTTTGTCACTCATTTAAATCCTAAAAAACTCGAAAAATTAGTTTATACAATTGCGCCGGTTAAAACAATAAAATATAATAATAAATACTATATCCATCCATAAAACAAATGAGTCGGCAAAAATCTGAATTTATTTATTTTTTGTTTTCACCACCAGTTTTATGTGGTTTGGAGGTTAGTTTAATTTAAGTCTCCATAAAACAAAGGAGTTAATCTAGTGGTTCAGCCTCCACCAATCGCAATTGCGGAAATCAAACGCAAGTCCTCCCTACCAAATTCAGCGGCAATTACCCTTGACCAAATAACTATTTGTGGGAAAAATCTGAATTTGATTCACCAAATTACTTATTATCCCTCTTCTCCTAAGAAGGGAAAGTTAACATAACACCCATAAAATAAAATTCTTAAAACACTTCTTCTTCTTCTTCTTCTTCTTCTTCTTCTTCGCCGTGGTGTCTGAAACAATATCACTACTACTGCTCCAATCGTGGTCGTGCCCTACCTACCACAAACCACACGATGGTACGATCTCTATACATTCTTCTCTGTCAACGTTTTCAATCTAATAATCTAATGTACAATTTCCTTATCAGTCATCATCATCATCATCTATACTCAGAGGAGATTCCAGGAGATTCAACAACAACACCAAACAAAGACCACGACATCATTTGACTCCACAAAAGAAACAAGAGATTAAGGAAGCTTTTGAATTATTCGACACCGATGGCTCTGGTACTATTGATGCCAAGGAGCTTAATGTTGCCATGAGGTATTCATTACTATTATTCATAAATAAGCTCAAATTCTTTCTCATATTAATTAATTAATTGCCTATTTTGTTTTCATAATACTTTGCAGGGCCCTTGGATTTGAAATGACAGAAGAGGTATGGTAGTATTATATAATGTCTAACAAATCATAAAATTAAGAGTTTTTGTATAAGCTATAAGCTGTTTTCATAAGCTATATGGAGAACTATTTTTAGTTTTTCCAAACAGCCTCACAAATGATTATGCCAGTAGATAAAATCAAGCCTTAACTATGGTTGTTCTTCTACTTATTTAGAATTTCGATTTTAGTGTTAACCCTCTGGTTTCTAGAGAAAGGGGACCCTGGTAATCCGGAGTTCGGCCAAGAGGTAAGTAAAGTCTGACCAAATATTGTTCCTCCAAGGAATCGAACTTGGGTTCTCCCGAACGATTCGTCCTAGGATGGACTCAGTAACCACTTGATTTACTCTTTCAGAATTTCAGATGTAGGGATTTAATGGTTAATGAAATCTGATTGTAGAATAGTAATGGATTAGGTACCGAACTATCAAGATTTTGTGATGCCATTCTTTGTTAGAGTTCTATATGCATTTCCCTAATAGATAATCCACTACGCCACTTCAGCAAATTGAGCAAATGATAGCAGATGTGGATAGAGATGGAAGTGGAGCAATTGACTATGATGAATTTGAGCATATGATGACGGCCAAAATAGGAGAAAGGGACACTAAAGAGGAACTCATGAAAGCTTTCCATATTATTGATCAAGACAAAAATGTGAACATCGATCTTCACTGCTAATGTTATACATCATTAGTATTGCTTCTTCTTGATTCTCATTGCATATTTGTGGTAATTGCAGGGTAAGATATCTGCAGCAGACATCAAGCGCATTGCAAAAGAGCTAGGTCAAAATTTTACCGATAAAGAGATTCAGGAGATGGTTGATGAAGCAGACCAAAATAGTAAGTTACCACATACCGTGCTTTTATTTCATTCTATGGTGAACCGAGTCGAGATGTGTGTTTTAGGTTATGCCACATAGTGTTGTCTGTATCTGCATTGAAAGTGAAGTACACACTTATCATGTTTTAGTACTCATGTAGTTTCAGACACGTGTGATCCTGACATAAAAGAAATGATAAGAAATTTATGTAAAATCAAAGGTATAAAAACTAATGACAGAAATATGCTGACAATATAAATGAATCATATGAGATAAAAATGAAATATATGAGCGGAATACTATGAACAGAAATTGAATAATAGAGGAGAATCTGATCATATGGTTGCATGGAACATATTACCGAACATATTAATTAGAGTACCTTAAGGTAGCATTTGCGGGGGGATTCAGATCTCCCCCAAAATGTACGAAAGTAAGTTGTCATGAAGATAACTGTAATGATAGAGCAAACACAATTTACTTTGGAAACAACATAATATAAATTCACTCCGGCATCTTACAATAATAGTAAGTCCCAAGTCAAGATATATTAGTTTGATGCAAAATATATATATTTCTAAAGGTTGATGTAGTAATTCAGACTCAGAAGTTACATTATAAGCTTAGTGTTCCTACTGAAGGATAGGTTCTCCCCGTATGGTAGCAGGGAAGGACCCAGACGGTAAATTGTTCTCTGTGAAAAACAAAGTTAAAAAGTTGAAAACTGAGTTAATAGATTTAAAATTTAGAGCAGGTTAACATCCATATCAGATGATATTTATACCTTTTTGGGTACAATATACACATGTCGTGTTGGACTATGCCACGAGTCTCAGCTGGAAAACAAAGGCAAAATAAACAATAGAGTGGTAGTTGGTTGGTCAATAGTCGGTTACAATGACAGTTTGGGAGCTAGAGGTTAATTAGTAGGAACTGCATATTTGTATGGACATTTGGGATTAATATGCAACAACTGAATCTTTTCGTTGTAAGGGGTAACCCTTGTAAGATGGTTTATTTGCCTTATTTTCTCTCCATTTCAGAAATAACAGTTATTTCTCTCTTTCCCCCATATTCCTTTCCTGCTTGTCACATGATTACGGTTTGTGTGTGTGTGTGTGAAGGATTTTTTCTTGCATTACTAATATTGGTAATTTCTTCCCATGTTTGCGATGCAGATGACCGAGAGGTTGATCCAGAAGAGTTCATCATGATGATGAACACAACAGGCTTCCGTCACTAGCCGTATCGAATGGCATGACTATATATATATATATAATATCAGATGAAGCTGCACTCGTGTGATTGTGCAAATTGTAGGAATGATGAACTGAATGTTATTTATTTTGATAAGTAATATGAATCAATTGTTATGATTTTGCGTTACCTGTGACTCGTGAGCATTGGTGTATGTTGGAATTTTGGTGACTCCTTTGGACCAAATGCAAATGGAAACAATAGACAGGTTAGCATCTACCACCCAAACAAATTAAAGAGCATATATAGTTTATTTTAAAGTTTTAAAATCCAACTAGTATAATATCCGATGAACAGGTTGCGGCGTTGCCGCGATTTTTTTATGATAAGACAATATTATCGTAAGTAGAAATAATAATTAAACTTACATTACATAATTCAATTTCGTCTTATTTTTCTATTAAGATAATGCAAAAAATATTGATAGAATATATTATAATAGGTCGAATATTATATAGTGTGAAATTAGTCCCGTTACAAAATTACTCGTCATTGCAAAATTGTTATCCCATGTAAGATAGTTATAATTATTGTGTAATATATTTATTAGTGACAACTTGAACTTGTTGGGGAGTGATGTTTACTTTTCCCTCTCATAAATAATGGAAATTGTCTATTCCGTTGTTGACAAACTTCTGCCGGATTTAAATCTAGAGAATATTTCTTTTGGTGTAAATTGTTTATATTGCGACCTTTTTCCTTCGCTCTATTCAAATATTTGGATATGTTGAAAAATAATTTCTACACAAAAGTTAATTTTCAGTTTTCTTTTCTTTCAATTAACAAAAATATTTTTATTGGTATTACACTTTATAGATAATAGAAAAATAAAATAATTAAGAACAAGCAAGAAAAAGATAACTAGAGAGACGCGCACTATAACGTAGCAATGGTAATAGAAAAAGTGGATCACACAAATGGGCACGGTGCCCGTTTGGCCGCTAGTTTTTGTAATAAAATATTTAATACACTGAAAAATGATGCAAACTTTAAAAATGTTAATAAATGTACTTTTTTAATTGTAAAAAATATTAAATATACATCAACGGAAAACATTATTGATTCATATAAACCATCAAAAGTAATAGTAAATAGAATTAAATATGCAAAAAGTTCCTGCACTTACAGGTTATTTGAGTTTTAGTCCTTGCAAATTTAAGAACCTTTCATTTTGCCACTGCACTTTCATTTTATTTTAAAAATAATCCTTGGGTCCAATTTTGTTGTTGTTGAAGTCTCGCATTTTACTCACATTGCACTACTGACTGGGTGTCCAACATGTGGAATGGTCCTTCCAACGGGAAATTTAGGGCACGAAGAGTAACATTGGAGACATGACCGGAAGCACTCAACACTGTTATGTTGACTTCGTGACGTTGTGCACATTGGATTATACCCTCCATATATCTTCTCCATGAAGGATTTCAATGAGAATAGGTTCCATGGTAAATTGCTATGGGGGTATACAAGCTAGTTATTTAAAAAGAGAGTATGAGAAATACTTGCACACTTGTATGAGATTTACTCATCCTAAACTTTATTTATAAGCAAATTTTACTATTCACATATATTAAGATATTTATTTATAATTTCTAAAGGATAATAAAAAATGGGGAAATATAAATACAAAATAATTTATTAGGTTTGACATAAATACCCAAAAAAGTAAATGCATTTTGACCGCTAGTTTTTCAAACACAATAAATTTTGACTCTATTATGTCAAACCTAATAAAAAAATTGTATTTATATATCCCCATTTTTTATTATCCTTTAGAAATTATGAATAAATATCTTAACATATGTGAATAGTAAAATTTGCTTATAAATAAAGTATGGGATGAATAAATCCCATACAAGTGTGCAAGCATTTATCTCACTCTCTCTTTAAACAACTAGCTTGTATAACCCCCATAGCAATTCACCATGGAACCTATTCTCATTGAAATCCCTCGTGGAGAAGATATTGTGGAGGGTATAATCCAATGTGCACAGCGTCGCGAAGCCAACATAACAGTGTTGAGTGCTTCCGGTCATGTCCCCAATGTTACTCTTCGTGCCCTAAATTTCCCGTTGGAAGGACCATTCCACATGACATCTTCCTATTTTTCCCGTTTGCTCTCTCTCTCTCTCTCTCTCTCTCTCTCTCTCTCTCTCTTCATTTTCCCAATTTTATTGGCTATCATCAGAACCAAACATTACCTCCACAAGCAGAAAAGAAACTATTGTTTACACCAAACCTAACAAAAGAGAAACTTTGATCAATAAATTACAAAAACCAGAAATCGGTAAAAGGAAGATATTGTAAGATTTGAATATTATTATATACCGTGTAGATCTGAAGAGAAATGTGTAGATCTAAAAATTATTATTTACCATGTAGATTTGAAGAATAATTACGATCAATTAAAATGTTAGTCAAATGCATAGAAGACTTGTAAACCTTAACAAAACAAACAAATAAAAACTCTAACCTTTGTTTATGCCTTCAACTTCACAATGATAGAAAAACAAAAAAAAAAATTGTTAAGAGTTGTGAAAACTTAAAATGAACAAAACCAGTAAAAAACTATTGTTTACACCAAACCTAACACAAAAGAGAAACTTTGATCAATAAATTACAAAAACCAGAAATCGGTAAGAGGAAGATATTGTAAGATTTGAATATTATTATATACCGTGTAGATCTGAAGAGAAATGTGTAGATCTAAAAATTATTATTTACCATGTAGATTTGAAGAATAATTACGATAAATTAAAATGTTAGTCAAATGCATAGAAGACTTGTAAACCTTAACAAAACAAACAAATAAAAACTCTAACCTTTGTTTATGCCTTCAACTTCACAATGATAGAAAAACAAAAAAAAAATTGTTAAGAGTTGTGAAAACTTAAAATGAACAAAACCAGTAAAAAAATCCAACACAGAAAATGAAAGAGATGGATGGTAGGTACTTTGAGTTTGACGGCTGTGGAGGAATGGGACGGTGGAGAACGAGTTGAGAAAATGAAGAAGGAGTGAGTGGATGACGGCGGTATAGTGTTTCACTCGGCAGCTAGGGTTTGAAACAATAACAAAGTGTGAGTAACAGAAGAACAAAAGGAATTGACCAATGTTAAATATAAAAATTTACAAAACGACGTCATTGTAGATATTAGTAGTAATAATAAAAATAAAATAGTAAACCTGGGCCAGCCTTTCTCTAGTCATGTGCAACTGATTCTTGGGCCTGAGACCCCATTTTTTCACTTGAACTTGGACCATTTTGGTTGATTTTTTGTTCGATTAACACATGTTTGACCGTTGTCCACCCCAATAATGTCGCATTCCTCGTTACACTCACACACCCCATAGCGTTCCCATTTTACCCCCCCCCCCCACTACTTAGGATGCGAGTGTGTAAAAATGCAAAAACTTGAACACCACAATACGCATCCGTTCGTATAGCAGGCATATCGCATCCGGCTTGCCGTGCCTCAACCACCACTTCCAAGACCACAACTTAATCTCATCCACCACTTTCAACCTGTGCCACTCCATTATCGAAAATTGTCGAGTTATGCATCTTCCATAACACCCACACCACTGCCGTCCAAGTCGTAACCAAACCAATTTTCTTGAATTTTTTCCATGTAGACCCCTGTAAAACATTCAGGATGGAGAACAAGTTGTGCGGGAGTATAAAGTTGATTTCACAGTAAATTCTGCACCACCATTATAAACCCATCCCCACCTGTCATTGACCTCCGAAATCACCACCGGATTAATAACTTTTAAAAGCTCTGTCACCAAATTCTCTTCCCAAACAAATAATCTTCTGCGCCAAACTAGGTTCCAGTGAACCATTCCTACCTCCAACACCCGCAAATCAGCGACTACTCTATCCTTTTGGAGAGAAATCGAAAAAAGACGGGGAAACCGATCTTGTAACGAAACAGTGCCAGCCCATACATCACACCGGAATTTTGTTTGATTTCCACGTCCAACATGCTTAATCACACCTTGGGAAAACCATTTTGTGTTGATGTTAGTACCAATAGAACATATATCTTTCCACCATGTAACACCCAAACCCATCTTTAATAAAATACTACCTTAATAAAATATTTTTCATAATACACAGCGGAAAATAAAAGTTGGGTTTATAAAATGAATGGTTCGAGTATTACATCGTACACGTAAAAGCTTACCAATAACTTAATTAGTAAAACAATTATTGTACAAAAATAAACTTCTAAGAAAATACATCTTTAAATACATTGGAAATAAGAAGCAAGACTCTAAATATACATTATAGAAATGATCCCATCCCCGTGTCACATCAGAGCGGAGCTTCACCGACAACTCGGTCACAAACATAACCTGAGGACCTGAACCCCCAAAAGTTCAGCACATACACAAAACGGAGGGTTAGATAATATAACCAAAAAAGAAACTAAGTACAAGAATACACTTAATACTTAGGACATAACATGCTCATGTCTAACAACTCAATCCATAAACAGATATCAATCTCATGTCATTCATATTTCATAATCATAAAGTACAATGCATCATAATAATATCACATTCTCAATCAATTGACAATTATACACATCATCATCAATTATCAATCATTAATACACATCTCGTAATACGCTCAATCATGTTAATAAGGATTATCAATCAATTCCAAGTATCAAGTATCACATTATTCGACCATTCACAATCATAATGGAAACAATGACAATTACCAAATACCAATTAGAATGCACAATTACCCTAATGCAAACTAATGTCACAAATCTCATGTCATGTCACCCTAGACACGACTAATGCATGTGGTATCATCGTCTTTATTAGAATATCCTTCTTTATCAAATAACATAATTTGATATCCTTCTAGTCGCCCACCTTTGGTGGGTCGGAACCGGTGCGAAAGTAAAAAAAAAAAAATTTGATATCCTTCTTTATTAGAATCAACATAATTCTAATATCCGACTCAATCATGAATGCATGTATGTTCATGATTCTTTATCAAACATATGATAACAACTAACATCAACTCATCATCAATATGGATAACATAATCCAATATTCTTCTTTATTAGATAACACAATCTAATATTCTTCTTTATTAGGATAACACAATCCTAATATTCTATATTCATAAGTTTCAACATTATAATCACAAATCAACAGCACAATCATCATCATAAAACATCATCTTGATTTATCATCATAAAACATGAACATCATAACTCATCGTCATTAATTAACTTCTAATCATCACACATCATTAGCTAATCAACATACATTATCAACTAATCCTCATACATCATTAATCATCACACATCATTACTAATTATCTATCATCATCATAAACATAATCTCATCTCAACATACTCATAAATCATAGTTAATTAGCATGTACAATAATACTTAACATCTAAGTTACTCATAAGTCATCATCCTCAATTCCAATCCACTATACATATATATAAGTATATTATTCTCATATAATCTCATGATCCAATCAATTCAATCCTATAGCATGTTACAAGTTTAAATCTAATCACGTTATAACCTTATACTCATCATACAAGCCTTAAGAAAATTCTCAAATCAAGTCTTGCTCGCTGAGCGAGCTCCAGCGACGCACTAGCGAAGGAGTTACAGGGGTGTCCTCGCTCCCAGCGAGACCTAGCGAAGGATCGCTCGCCATCACTCGCAGAGCGAGCTATCAATTTCTGGGTAGCTGAGCAAGAACATGAGTTCTCGCTCGGCGAGGAATCACTCGCCCCAGCGAGCTTGCCCAGAAACTGAAGCTCTACCACGGGTTCCATACAAAATTGCATAAAGATCACATTTTTCAAGTTATAAACTCCTAAAGCTATCACCTTTAAGCATATATATCATGTATAAGCTTAGAAGTACAAACTTTAACATCAACAAACATTATTTCAAACCAAAAGTAATGATTTTCATGTATTAACTCATAAAACCCATTTATCACATAATCAATCAAAATCAAAGTTCAAGTAATCAACTTTATCATAGATTTCACACAACAATCATAAGTAGAAGCATATTATACATGAATCATTATCAAGCTTCAATTATAAACATATTCCCAAAACCTTTTTCTTCCCAAAACCCAAAATGAGTGAAGAGAGTTTGGGTGTGGAGTCATAGACAAACTCCCCTCTCTTAGATCATTTAAAATTATATTATCTAAGCCTCTTACCTCATGATAGATGAATCCTCTAAGCTCTACACTTCTAGAATTCTCAATCTTCAATTCTATCTATGGCTTTTCTTCTCTTTCTCTCTTCCTTTCTCTAAGCTTCTTTCTCCTCTTTCTTTTCTCCTCTCTCTACCTCTATTTCTCTCATTTTGTGGTAAATGAAATCACAACACTACTTCTCATAAAAATCATTCCTTTATATATCTCCCAACTTAGGTTATATGGAATTCCCCAAATACCCTTAATTACACTACAAATCTCACTCACAATCTCAACTTTACTCTTACCACAAATTCTCGTACTATTTACACAATTGTCACTACTTCCTCTCCAAGATACTCTATCCTTTTAGTTAATAACCAAAATGTCATTCTTATCTCTACACAATCCACTAACTTATACTAAATTACTACATTACCCTTATTTCCTCTACAAAACATCTTACTACTTCTAAGATATTACCAAAATGCCATTAATTCCTCTACTCACTCTTCATCACTTCTAATCTAGGCCCAATTCTTTAAAGCCCAATTTACAATCTATCATAACTCTACTCTTTAACTACCCATCTCTACTCATTCTACTAATAAATAAAAACCACATAACAATTATTAACTAATTCCCAAATAAATAATAAAAAGCTAATTAACACTAATTAACTCTAATTAATAAAAAATTGGGTCGTTACAACTCTCCTCCACTTAAAAGATTTTCGCCCTCGAAAATTACACGACTCAACAACTCCGGATAAAACTCCTTCATCCAATTTTCCAACATAATTCCAAAACTCTAAACACTACCAAAGTTTTATAAGATTAGTCTCATCCAATCAACACAATCTTGTCTATTCATTAACAAGAGATCAAGGACGGCCAGTTCCTTAATTTGTTAATAAATGGACAACAATCATGATGGTGGCACAAACCATTCTTACCAAACTACGATAATGCTTTCTTAAGCACGAAACCTCCATTGAATAACATTCCATAGTTCCCTCAATACTACCACAACAAGAATAAACCAACCATTTCCATTCCGAAAGATAACTCCTTTTTTTAAAACTTCATAACTTCTCGGTTTTTCCATAAGTCCTTAATCCTCTTTTTAATTCTCTTAGCTTCGCCAAATCGCATATTCATATATGAATCTCATTCCAACTACTCACTCGATGACTCAATCTCAACATTCCATACTAAAATTATTTGCATTAAATTTCCAACACAACTATGTTCTTTCCAAATTATCATTCACCTAACTTTTGTATTTCTTAACACAAACAATCCCAATTTCACTTCTTCCTTTGAGATACTCTCATCCAAATATATATTTAGTCAATCATCAAATCACACACTAATGCTATGCCTATCTTCTTTACACTAAGCACAACCTTTAATCCTTTCTATTCCTCATCATCTTTTCTATACTCAATCCTCTTCCGATAGACACTCACTTATCTTTTTCTCAACACGTCTTCCAATGGGCAACTTGCTTATTCCATATCTTTTATTAATGATCACTTTAAACTTATCTTCATCTTGACTTCCAAAATCTCATGGGAACATTTCCAACATACCCTTCTACTTAACGATCTCATCGTTTTGATTCCAACGAAAACCTTATCTTAAAATTTCTTTGAACTCGATAAATCCAACTCACAAATTCTACCCTAGAATTTCATAATTCCATCCTCATCTACTTGAAGGTTCACTTCTTTACTTTGACTGATTCGCACCAGTTGGTCCATTAAATCCAAATCCACTTTCTAATTCCCTCAAATCTCTTCAAGAATATGGTTCGCCAACTTAATCATACTCAACTCCACACTTCTAAGTGTTATCTCATATATTCATCTCACATTTCCAAACCGTTCGCTTAACTCTAACTCTTTTGTCATAAATGTCAACATCTGCAAAACTTACTTCTCTAAGTATCTGCTATCACATTAACTCAACTCAGATGACAACTCAATTCAAAATATGAATCCTTCGAAATTCTAACTCTTTCCTCATGCCACTTATTCATCTCCTTTGGCCAACTAATACTTCGAACTCTTGCGATCATCGAACGCCTCCACTTTCAAACCATACAAGTAACGCCTCTAAAATCATCAACACACCTTGCGACTGCTAATTCAAAGTTCAACTGGTCACGCCAACTAACTTAGGAATCTCTCACTAAAACACGACATCTACTTCCGATGGATCAACAATCATTTCTCCTTGCGACCAAGACCTACACTTGTCAACTTGTTCCTTCCGTTCTACCAATTCTGAAACAAACATCACTAACGCGCAAACGCTCTTCTCCGGGTATCTCCATCTAACGTATTCTCCTATACTCAACATATCCGATGGATTATAACTTTCTCCCCCACTTGTCTCACACTTACCTACAATCATCTATTGAAGCTTCCAATTCTCACAACTAGTTGTAGGTTTCTACGGTTCTAACTTATTCTTCCCAAAAGAAACTAATATCGACAATGTTCGCACACATGTCACATACAAGGGTAAACTACAAACATCTACCTAAGATTGCACAAAAGCAAATCAAAGCATTTCATATAGAAATTCAAGTAACATGCATCTTCTATAAATCTTAAAATTAAGAATCAATTCAAGACAAGAAAAGATGGATACTACATAACAATCAATTCCAAACAGTCCAACAGTTCACATGCATTAAATCATATCACGCAAAAAATAATTAACTTAGCATGATAATTATCATGGTAAGATAAAACGACCAAACATGTGCAATGCATTTACTAAATCCATCTTAGACAAAATAGCATGGACATATAATATAACTCGCAAACAAATCAAGTTTCATAACGATGATTTAGCACATGTCATATAAAACAAACATATACCAAAACACATCTTAGAATCTACTCACAATCAAATACAAAGAAAGCAAGAAGTCTCATATTCAAGCAACTAGAGCAAAACATCCTTTATCCAAGTTCAACAAAACATAAGGTCATATATCTTTAAGCATATAAAGTTATAACAAACATAGAATCATAATAATCACGAATTAACTTTCAAACATGTGAAATTACACAATCATCACATTTTTCTCATAAGATTCATAGCAACTCAAGTATTAACAAATCATGCATAATCAATAAGCTATCACAATACATGTAATTCACCAATAATTATCATGTTAAAATATTCAAATAATCTCATTATTTCATTCATATTCATAAATTCTCAAATAATTCCACGAATACATACATACCATCATAAATAAATTATTACTACATTCATTCATGACATATATGCATAAACAATCATACTTAATTTCACATAACATAGATTTTCACTAACCAAGAAATCTATATTCATATACTAATATAATCCATTTTGAATAGAGCAATAACGAGAAAACATCATCATTTAAATCATTATCTTGAAATAAAAACAACAATCATGAATGCATATTCATCGTCAATTATGCACAATTATATCATGTTATCATCACTCACTATCATGGAATCATAAACAAATAAAATCATGTCAAAACTACACAAAGATTATAGCTTTAAGCACATACAACTATTATAATCATAAAAGCATAACATTCATCATGAATCAACATCAAAGAACACATATTCATTACTTGACTTAATAATTTATAACTAAGATAATTATCAATCTCATCAAATACTCACCAAAAGAATGAATAACATAATTCAATTCATATTACTCTTAGTTCATGAATAAATAATCACCAAGTAAATTCGTAAAATAAGCACATCGCAACTTATCAACATTTATGAAACAATAGATTCACAAGTTAACACCAATTAAAACACAAGTCTCAAGAATAGGTTCTCCCCGTATGGTAGCAAGGAAGGACCCAGACAGTAAATTGTTCTCTGTGAAAACAAAGTTAAATAGATGAACTATTTATTAACGAAGGACGAGTATATAAAAGAGAAGATCCTCAAATATGAAGTGAGTGCATGCGCATGGTTTCGTGTCTGAAAAGTAATTTCAAAAGTACCATATACATAATTACAGCCTTACAGTTACAATAGAAACATCAATACACAATAATATTTAACATTCATGAATGCATCCACATCCTAATATTACTACTACCCCTTTTTGTCACAATTTGATAAAAGTTATATGAATGAATAATGTTTTCCGTTGATGTATATTTGATATTTTTGACAATTAAAAAACTAACTTTTAAAGTTTGCATACCTTTTCAGTGTATTAAATATTTTATTATAAAAATTTAAATCCGGAAAAAATTTGTTAATAACGAAACATACAGTTTCCATTATTTATTAGAGAGGGAAAACATCATTCCCAACAAGTTCAAGTTGTCGGACTGGGCCACGAGTCCAGCTGGAAAACTAGGCAGAATAAACAATATAGTGCTAGTTGGTTGGTCAATGGTCGGTTACAACGACAGGTTAGAGGTTAGTTAGTAGGAACTGCATATCTGTATGGACATTTGGGATTGGCTAAACTACACATTTGGTCCCTTACGTTTATTTTAAGTTTCAATTTGGTCCCTTACGTTTAAAAGGTTTCAATTTGGTCCCTTACGTTTATTTTAGGTTTCAATTTGGTCCCCTCCGTCAGTTTTTGCACATGTGGCAGACGATTTGCTTACGTGGCAGACGGTTTGCACACGTGGATTGACACGTGGACACTGGACACGTTGACACGTGTCCAATTGAAATAGTGGAACATTGGAATCTGACGGAAGGGACCAACTAATACAAACGTTGATAACGTAAGGGACCAAATTGAAACTTTTTAAACGTAAGGGATCAAATTGAAACCTAAAATAAATGTAAGGGATCAAATATGTAGTTTAGCCTTTGGGATTAATATGCAACAACTGAATCTTTTTGTAAGATGGTTTATTTGCCTTATTTTCTCTTCATTTCACACATAACAATTATTTCTCTCTTTCCCCTATATTCCTTTCCTGCTTGTCACATGATTACAGTTTGTGTGTGTGTGATGGATTTTTTCTTGCATTACTAATATTGGTAATTTCTTCCCATGTTTGCAATGCAGATGACCGAGAGGTTGATCCAGAAGAGTTTATCATGATGATGAACACAACAGGCTTCCATCACTAGCCGTATCGTATGGCATGACTATATATATATAATATCAGATGAAGCTGCACTCGTGTGATTGTACAAATTGTAGGAATGATGAACTTAATGTTAATTATTTTGATAAGAATAAGATATATGAATCAATTGTTATGATTTTGCGTTGCCTGTGAGCATTGATGTATGTTGGAATTTTGGTGTCTCCTTTGGACCAAATGCAAATGGAAACAATAGGCACTTATCGAACAATAAAAGAACTTATAAAAATAAGCAATTAAATTAAATAGGTGTTCTAAAAAAATACCCTTTTTAGTGCATATACAATGACTCAAGTTCTTAAATAAGTGCTTGTTCAACTAAACACTTATTGAGCAATAAAAAGAACTTATAAAAATAAGCAAATAAATTAAATAGGTGGAAGGGGGTGCAGACCTGAAAAGAGCTTGCAAATAGCTCAATTAGGAACGTCTCCTTCTCACAAACAAAACAAAAATAAGAAATAAATAAAAAGAAAAAGAAAAAAAAGGAATAAAGTAATAATATGATATATGTTATATGACCATAAATTGACAAAAATAACATATATCACATTATTATATATGATTAATAAATTAATAAATACTATATTACAAAGTGATTAAAAGGATTGTATCTTAAAAAACGTCTAGATGCATAGGAAATGATATTGTATTTTATTATTATATTGTTGTCTTTAATAATTATAATTAAAAATAGGGTCTTCAAGAAATAAATTTCACTAACATATATAGATTGAAGCATTGCAAAAGAGAAAAATGATAAACTAATTGAAAAATTCCACTAACATAAATAAGTGAGAATACAAACCTTAACTTTTTCAGATGTGCTATCTTACTCATATAATTGAAAATGGTTGATTCAAAGAAAGACAAACAATCCTACAAGTTCACTCGGATCCAAGAAGCAAAGCTTAAAGGGTAATGCTCTTGTTTGTTGAAGAATTTAGCTTTTTATATATTTTTGTTTGATTTGTTTTATGTACATATATCAATTTTTCTTTATGTGTTTATATGTTATATGAAAGAGATAACATTTGTTCAATTTACTATTGGGTTAATATTCAGATTGAAGGTTACAACTTATTCTTGAACTGCGCAAATTAATTAAAACCTATTAGATTTTTAGTCAAATTGTGTGTATATATATATATATATATATATATATATATATATATATATATATACATGCCCATGTTTTAATTAGATCTTTATCATTTTTTCTTCAAATGATTACTTGAATGTTTTAAAAATAATTGTTTGTCTAGGTCTTTTGAGGTTTTTTTTTATAAGCAAATATTGAATTATAAGGAGTATAAGGTGTACTCAATCTTTACAATTCAATGGCAAAATCTCTCAAATCAATGAAAACAATCCAAGGTCTTTTGAGGTTTTTTTTTCGTTGATTTGTGAGATTTTTTCCTTGAATTGTAAGGGATGGTGTACTCCTTGTAATTCAATATTTACTTATAAAAAAATAAAAAAACCGCAAAAAACCTAGACAAACAATTATTTTTAAAAACATGCAAATAATCATTTGAAGAAAAAAAGATAAAGATCTAATTAAAACATGTGCATGCATATATATTCAATTTGACTAAAAATTTAATAGGTTTTAATTAATTTGCACAGTTTAAGAATAAATTGTAACCTTCATTCTGAATATTAACCCAACAGTAAATTGAACAAATGTTATCTCTTTTATATAGCATATAAACACATAAAGAAAAATTGATATATGTACATAAAACAAATCAAACAAAAATTTATAAAAAGCTAAATTCTTCAACAAACAAGAGCATTACCCTTTAAGCTTTGCTTCTTGGATCCGACTGAACTTATAAGATTGTTTGTCTTTCTTTGAATCAACCATTTTCAAATATATGAGTAAGATTAGCACACTTGCAAAAGTAAAGGTTTGATTTATGTTAGTGAAATTTTTCAATTAATTTTTCATTTTTCTCTTTTGCATTGCTTCAATCTATATATGTTAATGAAACAATCCAAGACCATATTTTTAATTATAATTATCAAAGACAATAATATAATAATAAAATACAATATCATTTCATATGCGTCTAGACTTTTTTTTAAATACAATGCTATTTAATCACTTTGTAATATAGTATTTATTAATCTATTAATCATATATAATAATGTGATATATGTTATTTTTGTCAATTTATGGTCAATTTTCGATTTTTTGTGTTTTTGCGTGTTTTTGGTCTTATAAAAGTGTTTATGAACTTTAGATGAAAGAATGGTGGAGTTTTTTGTGATTTTGATGCTTTTTTTATTTTTTTGTGAAATGATGATTTTTTGTTTGTGAAGAATTTCGCCCCCTGCTTCTCTTGGTGGTGTTTCTATTTATAGAGGAAGTATGTGAGTGTTAAAATGAGGAAAAATTAGGGTTGGAGTGGTTGGATGAGGGGCATTATGGAGTTTTTGCAAAAAAAGGAGATTTTTATGAGTTTTTGGTGGAAGAGTAATTATTTTTGGTGATACTTGGTTCATGAGTGATGAGGTGTGAGTGGGTTATGAGTTGTCATGTGTGAGGATTATTCTTGATGCAAGAAAAGAATCAAAATTGGATCATAGTGGATATTCCCAAAGTTGGTATTTTTGGATTTTGAAATTTTGACTTGATTTGAATTTTGAGAGTAATTGGTGATTATTGGTTAGAAGATGGGATTTTTGTGCTTGGAAATGAGTTGGAATTGATTTTGAACCAAGATTGCCTTTGGGTGAAATTGAATTTTTGGGTTTTTTCTTGTGAAATTAAGGTGAATAAAATATTTTTGAATTTTTGAATTAAAAATAAAAATGACAATGTGAAAATATGATGATCATAAAATGAATATTTTTTGTGTTTCTTGTAAATAAAGAAAGCAATTTTGAATTTTATGGTGAAAAGGGTAAAATGAGAACAAAAGTGTATTTGATGGGAATACAAGTGAGAAGCAATTTTGATTCAACTTATATGTATTTTATTTGATTGGTTTACATTATTTGATGCAAGTACCAGGGAGAAAATAAGAATGCAATTCAGTTAGGTATTAGATTTGTTTAAGAAATGATAAATAGTGGTGTATTATTTGAGGAGAAAGTTAACGTGTGCCCTAAGGACACAAGTTAAGATGATAAATGTGGAAACAATTTATTGAACTTGTGGTGTATTCAATTCTCTAAACATTAAATTTTTTATATCATTAAAATATTACAGTATATTTCTATTTTTAGGTAGTTAACATGTATTCTTATGGCACAAATTAACATGATCCATTATTTGATTGCAAGATGCCACTAACTTTGACATTTAGGGAAGAAATTGCTTGTTAAATTCTTTGAAGTTTTTGTTTTACATATTTAGTTTACTTAATGATAGGTTATTTATATTTTATAATGCAAGTCAGATATCAATTCAGGAATAAATAAATCATAGGGTGGAATTGATACCGCACAATTTTCTAAAGATCCCTTGACATTTTGAACAACTTCACAGCAAATCATAGGGCAAAATATTGCCTTTGCTTCTACTTTTTGAGAAAAAATCATCTGTAGTTTGAATCCAGACATATCGTTTCATTTGGCAATTATGAAGGTAAATAAAATTCAATAAACTATAGAGAATAAAAATATCAATTAAATAGTCATTAAAACAATGATGTACACTTCAATTTAAATAACCTAGTATATATACATATTTTAAACGATAAAAATGTTATAAAAATGTTATTCATTGATACATGACTTGCATTATAAATATAAATAATTGGACTAATTATTTTCAAATTTTAGACAACACATGTCAAACTTTAATTGGACTAATTAATTTCATCTTGTATTTACGACCGAAAAGAGTAATTAATGGAGCATATGCAATAAGAAAATCTACATACCGTGTAATATGAAGCACCATGATGGAGTACTGGATCCAGGATAACACACAACTCTTCCTATCTTTCCCTTTTGTGAGCTCTCTCTTCGTTTTCGCAATTTTATTGGCTATCAACAGAACCAAATGTTACCTCTGTCTATGCCTAACAAACTATTGTTTTCACCGAACCTAACAAAAGAGAAACTTTGATCAATAAATTACAGAAACCATAAATCGATAAGAGGAAGATATTGTAAGATCTGAATATTATTATATTCCGTGTATATCTAAAGATAAATGTGTGGATCTAAAGATTATTATTTACCATGTAGATCTGAAGAATAATTACGATCAATCGAAATGTTAGTCAAATGCATAGAAAACTTGTAAACCTTAACAAAAAAAATAAAACAAACAAATATAAACTCTAACCTTTGTCTATGCCTTCAATTTCACAATGATAGAAAAACAAAAACAAAATTGTTAAGAGTTGTGAAAACTTAAAACGAACAAAACTAGTAAAGAAATCGAACACATAGAAAATGGAGGAGATGGATGGTAGGTACTTTGAGTTTGACGGTTGTGGAGGAATGGAACGATGGAGAATGAGTTGAGAAAATGAAGAAGGAGTGAGTGGATGACGGCGGTAGAGTGTTTCACTCTGCTGCTAGGGTTTGAAACAATAACAAAGAGTGAGTAAGAGAAGAACAAAAGAAATTGGCCAGTGTTAAATATAAAAATTTACAAAACGGCGTCTTTGTAGATATTAGTAGTAATAATGAAAATAAAATAGTAAACTCGGGCCATCCTTTCTCTAGTCATGTGAAACTGGTTCTTGGGCCTGAGACCCCATTTTTTCACTTGAACATGGCCCGTTTTGGTTGTTTTTTATTCGATTAACACATGTTTGATCGTTGTCCACATCTTAATGTCTCACCCCCCGTTACACTCACATACCCCCTAGCGTTCCCAATTTACCCCCTCTCTACTTAGGATGCAAGTGTGTAAAAATGCAAAAACTTGAACACCACAGTTCGCGTGTGATGACATGAATTTCATACGGTATTTTTAGTATTATTATTAGTAGTAAAATGACCAAGACAGACCCAAATACGAAGGAAAACCTACAAAATCAGGAAAAAACATCAAGACAGAGTCCAAGATGCAAAAAGACAAGAAAAAGCCCAAAAAGTGAAGAAAATCAGCATTCCATCGCAGCACGATGGCTCCCGTCGTGCCACGATGGGAGCTGCTTGTTCGCCAAGAAATCAGAAGCAATAAATCTGAAGAAAATCTTCTCATCGCAGCACGATGCATCATATCGCAGCACGATGGAGTAACTTGGCGCCCAAGCTGATGAAATGCACAAGATCAGTTATAAAATTGAACTGAATCTTCACATTTGGAGTCTGTGGTTGAGTCTAAGTTATAATAAATGATATTCAGTAATTATGTTTGTTATTTACTTTCGTGCACTTTAATAACGTATTCTCGTAATCTGGCCGGATAAGCGGGAGCGCCCATAGAATTGATATCAGGTTTTGACTTGATATGGTCCCGAACTCGTAGTAAATAATACTAGGTGTATAGAGACGGTAACATCCTACACTAGTCGTGAACTGAACGGTTAGAGGAGGAATCATGCACTAGGTGTGATCTGAGCACTTAGAAGATGAACAGTCCGATACTAGGACCTAGAGGTTAATTGGTGAAGGTTATAATGCATGTTTATAAACAACTCACTTAGTAATTAGGGTATGTGACACATCGAGGTTAGGCTCTCGTAGGTACCTTAGTTGTTAACGTAGGGAAACTTTAATAGACATAGTGTAATAGTAAGGTATTACTACAACAAGGAAAATTCACCGCCGAACATAATCTAAGTAACTATGTTATACACCGATCATGCCAAATATGAAGAAGGGAGGGAGTCCAACCACCATACCTAGCCTCTATATTTCTTGAATCTATTATTTATACATTCAGCATTTATATTTCTGCAAAAGCATTACGCTATTTTTATAAAAACCTTTTCAAAACCAAAGCGAATGCAAACTATCACAAACTTAAATAATGCTAGTGAAGCTTCGACACGATCCCTGTGGATACGAACTCATTCTAGACACCTAGAGTGTGAATTATTACTCGACGACAGACTGGTGCACTTGCCAGACCGTAGTCAGCGTGCTACATAGTGAACGGTGTTTGCATTCCACATAGCGAATATATTACCAGTAAAAAACATAGCCTATTGTGTAGTCAAAACTTGTTGCCACGTGGCCAAAGAAATCAACAGAGAAAATCTGAAGAAAATCTGCTCATCGTGCTGCGATGCCCCTCAACGTGGTACGATGACATTACTTGGCGACCAAGCTGATGAAATGCACAGGATCAGTTATAATTTTGAACTGAATCTTCCCATCGTGCTGCGATGGACCTATCGCAGCACGATGGCTTGCTGAGGCCCATTACGAAAACTATAAATAGAGCCCTCCACTCATTGTTTAAATCATTCAGAAATAGTAGAACACTCTCTACAATAAAGGAGGTGTTCGGAGGAGCTCTAAGGGCATAGTTTTCTCCCCTTACGGGAAAACTAACTCAGCAAGGTATGTTTTCTTTAGGCTTTTATGTTTAGGTTATAATTCTTTTATTGTAATTTAAATATGTAGTCTTTTGTAATATATGCCTTAGGTTGTGGTGGAGAAGATGAACTCCCCTATGAATATTTGGAATCTGTGATTGAGTCAAAGTTATATTAAATCGTTATTCAGTATTATGTTTGTTATTTACTTTCTTGCACTTTAACGACGTATCTCGTAATCTGTCCGGATAAGCGGGAGCGCTAATAGAATTGATATTGGGTATTAACTCGATATGGTCCGGAACTAGTAGTAAATAATGCTAGGTGTATAGAGACGGTAACATCCTGAACTAGTCGCGAACTGAGCGGTTAGAGGAGGAATCATGCACTAGGTGTGAACTGAGCACTTAGAAGATGAATAGCCCGATACTAGGATCTAGAGGCATTGGATGGGTGAAGGTAATAATGCATGTGTAATAAACAACTCACTTAGTAATTAGGGTATGTGACACATCGAGGTTAGGCTCTCGTAGGTACCTTAGTTATTAACGTAGTGAAACTTTAATATACATAGTGTAATAGTAAGGTGTTACTACAATGAAGGAAAAGTCACCGCCGAACAATAATCTGAGTAACTATGTTATACACCGTTCATGCCAAATATGAAGAAGGGAGGGAGTCCAACCACCATACCTATTCTCCATGTTTCTGAATCTATTATTTATTTATTTATTTATGCAAGCATTACGCTTCTTTTTATAAAACCTTTTTCAAAACCCAAAGCGAATGCAAAACCCAACAACTTAAATAACGCTAACGAAGCTTTGGCACGATCCCTGTGGATACGAACTCATTCTACTCAGTAGAGTGTGAATTATTACTCGACGACAGACTGATACACTTGCCAGACCGTAGTCAAGTTTTTGGCGCCGTTGTCGGGGATTGGGTCTACAAAGCGTCGATAGATTTATTTAAGTTGTCAAAAAATTTCAAAAAAATACAAAAAAATTAAAAAATCAAAAAACCTTGTTGATGATTGTGAATTTTGATCTGTGAAAGTTCTGGCTAAGGCAAAGTCTTGGTATTTAAGCGATCTGTTGTGATCCACCTCACTTACCTGGGAATTTTCATAGAGACAAAGACACATGAGACAAACCAAAAATAGTTTTACCAAAAATATCTTTTCCAGTGCTACTGAGGTATTTGTTTAAGGTGCATGCTGACAGGTACTCAAGACACTAGGGATCACCGAGGCTGGGAACAAGCCAATTAAAGACAGCATTTCTCACAGGAAACTTCCTAAGAAAGAAAATGGGAGATATAACGAATTGCAAAAGAGAAAGCTGCAACAGGAAGTCAATGATCAGGAGGATCATTTGACCCAAAACTTCCGGAAACACAGGAAGAAAGATAAAGTAGGGTTGTTAGCATAAATGGTTCAAAAACACAGGAACCATTGGCGAAGATGACGAGAGAAGAGAGAGGCCATCAAGGATAAACAACTGCGGTCAGGTGAATCAATCTGCAAAATCATCTCAGAAGAACAGATTCTTCCTCGGGAGGAAAAGCGTAAAACAGAAAGACATGCACATGTACAAGTTTGGGGTGAAATCACCATGCTCTATGAAACTGCACCCGAAAAATAAGTCGTCAACAGGGATAGTTGAGGGTATGGTGGAACAGACCTGGTCCTATCAGATTGTGATAAATATTAATGGAAGATGGCTAGTGCTTCGAGCTGGAACAAAGGAGCACAGAAGAGAGACATGCGAACCTATCCTCTGTAATGGAGGAAATGCCTCAAGCTAATGAGAGACTAAACAAGCACTGCTTGGGAGGCAACCCAAGGATAAGTATTTAAGTATTTAGTTTCAGTATTTTATTTTCAGTATTTTGTTTTTTAATTCAACTATTGTACTTATGAATTTCCTGATATATCACTTCATCTATTTTAACCCCTTTTCAAACTTACAAAAAAATAAATAATTGTTTGCTGTTTATTATCTTGTGCATGAGAAACTGTTATAGGTAAGATTGCAGCGAAGTGAGTTATAAATTCTGATGAGATGATTTCACACCTTCACATAAAGACCAAAGGTGATTGCTCCGAAGTGCGAAGTTCGGGAGACAATGAGACGAGTGATGAAGCTGGTGTCTGTGAGATAAGTGTTCATTCTTTCAGATACCTAAGCCATGTGAGGATTTGAGCCAAATATTTTCAAACGGTATTACCACTTTCTTTCGAATTACTATGAGAGTACCGTGCACTTGTTTATTTTCTAGAACTTGCTTTAATTCTCTGCTGACTAGTTGATTTAATATTATATGCATTGAGGCAATTGTTTGTTATAACCCAGAGCCTTTTCAAGCCACCCTTTTATTATTATTATCCTTTGCTAGCCAATTTTGAGCCGTAAAAAAATTATCTCTTCTGTTTCGGTGACAACCCACAATATAAGCTTATAGACCAGAAAAACAAAAAAAAATTACCCTTCTTTGGAGTTAGGTAATAGTTCTCTAGTCTTGGCAACAACAAAGTTTGGGGTTGCTCATGGAACTAGCAGCATCTAAGTTTGGGGTGGGTATACAGAGAACTATCATTACAAAAAGAAAAAAATGGAAAAGAGACGGAAAAACATCAAAAATTCCCTAAAAAAAAATAAATAAAAAATTGAAAAAGCCAAAAGGCAAAAGAAAGAGTCAAAGGGCAAAAGAAAGAGTCAAAGGGCAAAAATAGTGATAGAAAAGAATCATACAAAGACACATCCGGTTCTTAATCTCTGACACCAACAAAAAAAAGGCACCCTAAGGAATAAGGTTGCGCACACAAAAAGGAAACAAAGTAGAACTTAACTCCAATGTTTAGCCTACTTATCCCAAAAAATGTCCTACATTGACCCTAGTCACGTTATAACCCTGAAAAGACCTCTAAAAATGCATGTATATTAAATTTTGTCTGGTTGCTTAGAGTTCTTGCGAGCCTATGGTAAAATGGCAGGTTGTACGATGATTGAGAGATAACTCTTTCAATTATGAGCGAAAAATACAAATGTGAAGAGAGAAAAGGTTGAATATAGACTCTTGCAGACATTTGTCTGATTTTCTATTATCAACGTCTCCTGAGCCTAGCAGGACTGGGCATGATCGCGGCGGTAAGAATCGGCGGTACCATTGCTGAAGTGCAGGGTTGTGAAATTCCTATCATCTTTATTTATCTCTTTGATCACCGTCATTTTATGATCAAAATAAGTTTTAATTTAAGAATAATACTAGGTAGTTAACCTAGGTCGTTTCCCAAAGACTCTCAATCAGTTAACAATATTAGAACAGATTAAAAACTGTAAATTATGGGGGTTTTGTTTTGCAAACAGAAAGTGTTTTTGTTGAAATTCAATTGATATAAAACGATCAATTCATTGGCTTCAGGCAACTCGGTCTTAATTATATCACAGGCAAGGTTTTAAATAGCGGTCGCGGTCACGGTCGCGGTCGCGTTAAGGATTTCGCGATTTCGGCCATTACGGTTGTCGCGTTACGGATTACGGTCGTTGCGGTGTGAATTAATCACAACATTACACAATCTTATTAAAATTATTATACTATAATATATGTATAACAACTTAAATGTGAGATAAATGTATAGTTTTAATCTAGAAAAGAGTTGAAAAAAGATACTCCTTTATAATTTATGTTCATATTTGTACTAAAAATGTGATTTTTATTGGAAAAAATGGAAGTTTATATCTATTTGCATTTTGTCGCGGCCGTATTGCGTTTCGTTGCGGCCGTATCGGTGTTTCGTCGCGGCCGTATTGGCGTTTCGGCGTGATTTTCTTTCACCATGTAAAAACGGTAAAAAAGGTAACAGTAGGCACCAAAACCTTTTTGTCGCGGCCTTTTTCGCGGTAACGGACCCTGATTTAAAACCTTGATCACAGGTATACAGAATTATTCAATTGATTATTTATGCTCTGGTTGATTATAAAACTAATTTAACAAGCGACAATCAGTTTTACACACGAATTCATTCGATAAGCATCGTATGCGTTCAACCGGCCATGTAAAGCGAACAAGCGTCACAGAACTCAGCCAATATCATGACATATTCGATCAACCTATTGCAAGCGCAAAACTATATCGATTCAATTCCTGTTCGGTTTAATTTAAACAAGCGATGAACTAAAACGAATAAGTCTACTGTATAAATTTGATTATAATAATTAAGCAATCATCTAATACGAATTCATGCAGTGGACAAGGAATTAAATCGACATAAGGAGGCATAAACAGAATTGAATTTATTATTAAAAACAGACCTCAAGAATCATAAATCGAGTTCCTTACAACAACGAATTGAAAGATGAAAACATTATGATTCTTATTTTATTTCGTGAGTACTGAATAGGGTTTCTTAGGCTGCGTTTTGTCTATTTAAAGTGCAAGGAAAAACAGGCCTTAAAACAAATTGGGCCGAAAACATAAGTTCGGGTCGAAATAATTAAAATACATAAAGTCTGGAACATCGACGAGTAAATATGACTTTCGCTCTGAATCAGCTTTCAACTTCAACATGCAAATTGTAGCTCTTTGTCTTAGCTTTCCAACGCAACTGGCCGCGTCTCAATCCGATATTCCTAGCTCCAGTTATGGTCTGCGCAATGAGAAGGTGTCAATTTATTATATATTCAGAAAATAAGTGCGAAAATAAAATAAGGCTATAATTAATCTTAAATATAAAAGCACACTAAAATAGTAAAAATAGTAAAATAAACTATAGGAATACATGAGTACAATAGTAGAAGAATGTGCATTAAAATGCACTGATCACTCTTATTTCTCTAACGATCTTGTCTGACAACATGTTACTTGAGGACAAGCAACAGTTTAAGTTTGGGGTTGTGTTGACATGAATTTCTATGGTATTTTTAGTATTAGTTTTAGTAGTAAAATGACCAAGACATGCCCAAATACGAAGAAAAACCTACAGAATCCAAGAAAAGCATCAAGACCAAGTCCAATATGCAAAAAGACAAGAAAAAGCCCAAAAGTGAAGATTTGTGCCGTTCATCGTGCCACGATGGCTTCCATCTACTTGTTGGCCAAGAAATCAACAGAGAAAATCTGAAGAAAATCTGTTCATCGTGTTGCGATGCCCCTCATCGTGGTACGATGACATTACTTGGCGACCAAGCTGATGAAATGCACAGGATCAGTTATAATTTTGAACTGAATCTTCCCATCGTGCTGCGATGGACCTATCGCAGCACGATGGCTTGCTGAGGCCCATTACGAAAACTATAAATAGAGCCCTCCACTCATTGTTTAAATCATTCAGAAATAGTAGAACACTCTATACTATAAAGGAGGTGTTCGGAGGAGCTCTAAGGGCATAGTTTTCTCCCCTTACGGGAAAACTAACTCAGCAAGGTATGTTTTCTTTAGGCTTTTATGTTTAGGTTATAATTCTTTAATTTATTGTAATTTAAATATGTAGTCTTTTGTAATAGATGTCTTAGGTTGTGGTGGAGAAGATGAACTCCCCTATGAATATTTGGAGTCTGTGATTGAGTCAAAGTTATAATAAATCGTTATTCAGTATTATGTTTGTTATTTACTTTCTTGCACTTTAACGACGTATCTCGTAATTTGGCCGGATAAGCGGGAGCGCTAATAGAATTGATATTGGGTATTAACTCGATATGGTCCAAAACTAGTAGTAAATAATGCTAGGTGTATAGAGACGGTAACATCCTGAACTAGTCGCGAACTGAGCGGTTAGAGGAGGAATCATGCACTAGGTGTGAACTGAGCACTTAGAAGATGAATAGCCCGATACTAGGATCTAGAGGAATTGGATGGATGAAGGTAATAATGCATGTGTAATAAACAACTCGCTTAGTAATTAAGGTATGTGACACATCGAGGTTAGGCTCTCGTAGGTACCTTAGTTATTAACGTAGGGAAACTTTAATATACATAGTGTAACAATAAGGTGTTACTACAATGAAGGAAAAGTCACCGCCGAACAATAATCTGAGTAACTATGTTATACACCGTTCATGTCAAATATGAAGAAGGGAGGGAGTCCAACCACCATACCTATTCTCCATGTTTTTGAATCTATTATTTATTTATTTATTTATTTATTTATGCAAGCATTACGCTTCTTTTTATAAAACCTTTTTCAAAACTCAAAGCAAATGCAAAACCCAACAACTTAAATAACGCTAATGAAGCTTTGGCACGATCCCTGTGGATACGAACTCATTCTACTCAGTAGAGTGTGAAATATTACTCGACGACAGACTGGTACACTTGTCAGACCGTAGTCAACGGGTTATTCCCAGCATGGATTGGGAGAGGAAGCTTTGATTGTTTTCGGTGATATGTGCTCATCTGGAATTCAACCAGATGAGGTTACGTTCATTGGAGTTCTTTCAGCTTGTAGCTACAGTGGAAAAGTGAAAGAAGGGTTTGAAATTTTTGAAGCAATGAAATGCAATTATCAAGTGGAGCCAAGAGTTGAACACTATGCTTGTATGGTTGATTTGCTAGGCAGAGCAGGCCGGGTAGACGAGGCAGTGCAGCTAGTAGAAAAAATGCCAATGGAACCAGATGCTATTGTTTGGGGTGCATTGTAGAAACCATATGAAGCTCAATATGGCTGAAGTTGTAGTAGAGAAACTTGCGAAGCTAGAGCCCCAAAATGTAGGGCCTTATGTCTTGAGGGAGTATTCAAATATTCAAATCAATTTAATTTTATCATATTATTGTTCGAAAATTTATCTCTTCAATTTAATAATATATATTTGTATTTTTTGCACTGTACTCCATCAATTTAAAAAGAACTTTTTACCAAAAAGAAAGTAATGGATAATTAATTGCTGTTTATTACAGTATATGGATATAATATTGGTCGGTAAATGGTAAATACAACCTGGGTTGCTTAGTGCTTCAAAACGCAACCAAAGTCAACGTATTGCTCTTTTTTTTTGACAAAAGGCCAACGCATTGCTAAACTAAACCATTCGTGGGTTTTTCGTGAAGAATATTTCATGAAGAAATTGTCCTAAACTACGTAAGCATTCTTGCCTTTCTTTCTTAAATTTTCCCGTAACAAATAGCAATGCTTCACTGGAAAATTGCTATTTTTTACGGACAAAATAGAGCAAGAAAGAGAAGAATGAATCATGCCATACACTTCCACAACAAGCCTCCCCATGATTTCCTTAAAACAAGGGAGTTTATATTTTGACCCACCACTAATAGTATTACTTACACGTAAGCATTCTTGTCTTTCTTGCTTAAATTCTCCCGTAACAAATAGCAATGCTCCGCTGGAAAATTGGTATTTTTTACGGACAAAATATAGCAAAAAAGAGAAGAATGAATCGGTGCGTACCCAAGAAGTATTGTACGCGTACCGGTACTCTCCCTAAAATGGTGTACTCGTGCTTCATAGGTTGTTTATAATATTCTTAAATATTTATGGGTTTGTCCAACATGTACAACATTGCACATGTTAAAGTAGGCAAAAGTAATAACTTTTTATTAAAAAAACAATTGATTATTAAATATTTATACATTTAATATAAAATGTACAAGTTACAATATAAAATTATTATTTTAAACTTCTTAACATGTACAACTTTGCACATGATAGAAAAACTCAATGTTTATTAGCGTCTAACTCAATCGATAAATGTTGATATTGATAAGTTACACTCCTTCACTAGTTTCAAACTCAAAATCTAGTCGTTGTTTATGTAAAAAAATTTATAATAATCGTCACTTTATCTATGAAAAAATTATTACGATATATTTTACTAACAAACAATAGTTTTTTTTTTAAAAAAAAAATTCACAAAACAATAGTTAATTAATACTATTACATTAAACTCCCAAAAATAATAATAATAATAGGAATTAATCTTTCTGCAAAAAGGATAGTTCAATCTTCTTTTTTTAAAAAGGATAATTAATTAAAAACTTACTCCCTCCGGTCCGGTTCCATGTATAAGTAAATTTTAACTTTTTAGATTCATTGAAAAATTAACTTATTTAGTCAATAATATAATATAAATTCATTACTTTTTCAATATATCTAAAATATTAAAATTTACTTATATATAGAATCAGAATAAAACTTAAAAATGAATGGAACGACAAGGAGTAAATAATTTATTCGTGAATTTTTAATGAAATACAGTACTTGTCTATGAAGCATGGGTACTCCATTTTAGGAAGAGTACTGGTACGCGTACGGTACTCCTTGGGTACGCACCGATGATGTACCTATTTTATTATTTTTTATTTTGCAACGGGTACACGCGTGGTACTCCTGTGGTACTCGCGTGGTACTCCTGTGGTACACGAATCTAAAAAAATCCAATTTTTTTTCTTTTTCTTTTATTATTTTTTTATTTATAGGAACATCTATGTTCTTTATTTGTTTAATATAAAATTAGCAACTTTAATAATAAGCAATAACAAAGTAGTAGCTAGATATTCACTCATTCATTCAAAAAAAAAATAGTCTCAATATAATTTTATTCATACAAATCTTGATGTATTGATGTTTTTGAATAATTTGAATTACTTATGTTATGTGGTGTTTTCTATGTTTAATTATTTGTTTCAACAATATAGTTCTATTATTTTATTTATGTAATTATATTTAAAAAAAATATTTATAGACATAACGGTACCTTAATTTTTTTTTAAATGCCGTACCCGTTCCAATATCGGTACCGGATACCGGTACCGTACCCGTATCTAGGCAAAATAGGTACTTGTTAAAGAATAATTTATTTATTTATCTTGTAAAAAGAATGAATAATTTATTAATTAACCAACTAGTTTTGAGACCCGTGCATTCGCACGGGTCTATTGAATTTTATTTATAAATTATTGTTAAAATATAAATGATGTCATTCTGTTATTTTTTGTAAAATATATTAAATTAAATTATTTTTTATTAAACTAATTGTCCTGTGTATGATTTTTGTGTAATAAATTATAATTAATAATAAAAATATTTCCTATTCAATTTATTTTTTTTATTAAAGCAATTGTCTCGTATATGATTAAATTTTTTTATTAAAACAATTGTTCTATGATTATTTTTTTTTATTATAGCAATTGTCCCATGTATGATTAAATTTTTTTTATTAAAGTAATTGTCCCGTGTATGATTAAATTTTTTTTATTAAAACAATTATCCCGTGTATGATTAATTTTTTTTATTAAAGCAATTGTCCCGTGTATGATTACATTTTTTTTATTAAAGCAATTGTCCCGTGTATGATTAATTTTTTTTATTAAAGCAATTGTCCCGTGTATGATTATATTTTTTATTAAAGCAATTGTCCCGTGTATGATTAAATTTTTTTTATTGAAGTAATTGTCCCGGGTATGATAAAAAAAAATTATTAAAGCAATTGTGTAGTGTATGATTAAATTTTTTTTATTAGAACAATTGTCGTGTGTATGATTTTTTATATATTAGTGATCAACACTTTCATTTTTTTTTTTGACAAAACTATTGATCAATACTTGTCCCATGCATGATGTTTTAAGTATAATGACAAATATTTACCCCGTAATTATTATAATATATATTCATCTATAATGCACTTCTTCTGTTAATTCATAAGTTTTATTTACGCATGTTAATTCATAAGTTTTCATTAACAAAAATTTTATCTTTTTTGAAGAAGACAAAAATAATAACTTTATAAATTGTTTTCATGAACTACATTAAAAAAACTTATAATAATACATAAAAACTTATTTATTTAGATAAATTATTTCGCATAAACTCATAAATAACTCAAATCATTCGTTAGTTGGTTCAGTGGTGATTGGCGCTGAACTTGGTAGGGAGGACCACGGTTCGATCCCCCGCAACTGCGATCGGGAGGGGGCTGGAACCACTTGATGCCAGAACTGATCCCCGAACCAGATTCAACTGGTGGTGAAAACCAAAAAACGGGTCGATTGCTTTTTTTGTTTTTATTTTTTTGTTCTTTTATTTTTAAACTCATAAATAAGTATCTTATTTTATTAGGTTATTCTATTTTTATTTTTTATATATACGTTTTTATATGTTAGATTCAGTTACTATTTTTTCATTAAAAAAAAAGTTACTATTTTTGAAGCGTATCTTTTATAGTGATTTTTGTTCATATTTTTATGTGTAAATTTATTTTAATTAAATTTTTATGGGAAGATTAATTTAATGCTTATCTTATTTATTTATTTTTTTTGTTGTTATTTTTTAGAGATTTGGTTTCTGATGCTATTTTTATTGGAAGATTTCTTTTATGCTTATCTTTCTTTCCAATTTTTTTTGTATTTTTTTTATTAGTTTAGAGTTAAAATTACACTTAAGGGCGTAAAACTTGGAACACCGTTTAAAGTAATAAGGACAAACTTTGATTTTTAATAGTAGTTTTTTTTAATATATTGTAATAGAAGATAGAAATCTGGGTGCGTTTGATCTGCTAAAAAAATATTGGACTGGACAGGACAACTTCTGTTGTACTGCGTTTGATTTTAAAACTGTTTCTGGTACTGGACAAACTGGGGGTCAAGGGACAGGACAAAAACTGAAATTCTTGTCCCCCACTGAACCACGGGACAACTTTTTGTCCTCTGCACAAGTTGTCTAAAATACCAAAATAACATTTTGTCCACCAAACATCCTACAACACAAAATTTGTATGATACCTTAAACATTTGTCCTGTGCTGTTCTGTATTGTACTGTCATATACTGTTCTGTTCAGTACTTATATTTTGCAGATCAAACGGACCCTATATATATGTATGGACACATGAGAAGCGCTATAGACAAACGCTCTAACACTCTCATGTGAACACACGCTCACTCATTGGTCCACGTTTTTCCTTCATGCCCGACTACCGGCTATTCTTTCCATTCCATTCCATTCCACCACATACCACCAATCCAAACATAGCCCAAGGGAACAGAAACCTTCTTCACCATTATCACTATCTCCCTTTTGAAATCTCCACCGTTGCCATAAATTCACAGGTCATCTTCCTCATAGTTTTACACAAATTAATTTGATTTTACCCAAACAAATTAGTGACGATTCATAACGGGAGGAGTGTTTTCTTCATGCCTCGGTTGACTGCCATGATCGGTTGACTGCCACAATTTATTAGATTATTGTAATTGTAATTGTAATTGTAATTGTTTATTCTGTATACCTATCATTAGAATTGATATTTTATTTTCTGCATTGGTTTCTGATAATTCTTTGCTATTTTTTTTTTATATCAGCTGCAGATAGGTTGGTGATAAGATATAACAGACCATATACTATATGCTAATTCATAAATTCATTGAATTGAATTTGGACTGCATTTTTCTGGAACTTGATATTAAAAAAGCAAGCACTTTTCTTATTTAATCTGATAGAGTAGAAGCTGATGGAGTTGTAGCTTCTAGAAGTTTTGATTCTAGAAGCTGATGCACTTTTCTTGCCTTTCTTGCTTAAATTCTCCCGTAACAAATAGCGCTGAGCATGTTTTGCCTCATTTACATTACACACATGGGTTATCGTCGTTACGCAAATATCCGATGTTGCATGGTGCAAGTGAGATCACTCTGCAGCAACACTTCCACGATTTCACATTACGGTCGCAGTCGTGATATAGACAATGCTCAAAAGGTGTTCGACAATACGCCATTGTCACAAAGAACCATTGCTTCCTGTAACGCCATGGTCGCTGCCTACTTTGAATCCCATAAACCTCACGATGCAGTTCTTCTGTTTGATAAAATGCCCCAAAGAAATACTGTTTCATTTAATGTCATGATTTCGGGTTATGTAAAAAACGGAATGGTAGCCGAAGCAAGGAAGGTGTTTGATAGTATGCCTGAACGCAATGTCGTTTCGTGGACTTCCATGGTTCGTGGTTATGTTCAAGAGGGCATGGTGGAAGAAGCTGAAAAACTCTTCTGGGAAATGCCACACAGGAATGTGGTGTCGTGGACAGTTATGATTGGTGGGTTATTGAAGGAATCTCGTTTGGATGATGCAAAGAAACTTTTTGATATGATGCCTGTGAAGGATGTTGTGGCGGTTACTAATATGATTGGTGGGTATTGTCAGGTGGGTCGATTGGATGAAGCTCGTGAACTGTTTGATGAATTGCCGAAAAAGAATGTGGTTACATGGACTACTATGGTTTCTGGGTATGCAAAGAATGGGAGGGTTGATGTTGCAAGGAAGCTTTTTGAAGTGATGCCTCAGAAAAATGAGGTGTCTTGGACGGCTATGCTTATGGGGTATACTCATAGTGGGAGGATGAAGGAGGCTTTCGAGCTTTTTGAAGCGATGCCGGTGAAGTGGGTTGTTGCTTGTAATGAGATGATCATGCGGTTTGGCCTTACTGGGGAGGTGAGTAGAGCTAAGATGTTGTTTGAGGGAATGAAGGAAAGGGATGGAGGAACTTGGAATGCTATGATTAAGGTGTGTGAGAGGAAAGGGTCTGAGTTGGAGGCTTTGGATTTGTTTGCTAGGATGCAAAGGGAAGGGGTTGCATTGAATTTCCCTTCGTTGATCAGTGTTCTTTCTGTGTGTGCCAGTTTAGCTAGCCTTGAACATGGAAGGCAGGTTCATGCTCGACTGGTTAGATCTGAATTTGATCAAGATTTATATGTTGCCTCGGTTTTGATTACAATGTATGTTAAGTGTGGTGATCTTGTTAGAGCAAATAGGATTTTTAATAGGTTTCCATTTAAGGATGTTGTTATGTGGAATTCTATGATCACGGGTTATTCCCAGCATGGATTGGGAGAGGAAGCTTTGATTGTTTTCCGTGATATGTGCTCATCTGGAATTCAACCAGATGAGGTTACGTTCATTGGAGTTCTTTCAGCTTGTAGCTACAGTGGCAAAGTGAAAGAAGGGTTTGAAATTTTTGAAGCAATGAAATGCAATTATCAAGTGGAGCCAAGAGTTGAACACTATGCTTGTATGGTTGATTTGCTAGGCAGAGCAGGCCGGGTAGACGAGGCAATGCAGCTAGTAGAAAAAATGCCAATGGAACCGGATGCTATTGTTTGGGGTGCATTGTTAGGTGCTTGCAGAAACCATATGAAGCTCAATATGGCTGAAGTTGTAGTAGAGAAACTTGCGAAGCTAGAGCCCCAAAATGCTGGGCCTTATGTCTTGCTCTCGCATATGTATGCATCTAGAAGAAGGTGGAGGGATGTTGAAGTAATTAGGAAAAAAATAAATGCTAGGAGTGTCGTCAAATTTCCTGGCTGTAGTTGGATTGAGGTTGAGAAGAAGGTGCACATATTCACTGGGGGAGACAGCAAGAGCCACCCTGAGCAGCCTATTATCATGAAAATGTTGGAGAGGATAGGTGGAATTTTAAGGGAAGCTGGGTACTGTCCCGATGGTACCTTTGTTCTTCATGACGTGGATGAGGAAGAGAAGACACATAGCTTGGGTTATCATAGTGAAAAGCTAGCTGTAGCATATGGACTCCTTAAAGTGCCTGAAGGGAGGCCAATTAGAGTTATGAAAAATTTGCGGGTATGTGGTGATTGTCATTCTGCGATCAAATTGATCGCAAAAGTCACTGGACGGGAGATCATTGTTAGGGATGCCAATAGATTTCACCATTTTAAAGATGGTTACTGTTCTTGCAAGGACTTTTGGTAGTTCCTGACAAGGGACTTACTGGGAACTGTTGTAAGATGATGGAATGAATTTTTATTATGTTGTTTGCAGTGATCTTGATAGCAACTTACTTTCTGAAGTTTTTGGAGATTTAAATCCCCCAGAAAATGTTACCTTAAGGTATTCTAATTAATATGATCAGTATTATATTCCATGCAACCATATTATCAGATTCTCTCTCTACAGTTCAATTTATGTTCATAGTATTCCGCTCATTAAGTTTAATTTTTATCTAATATGATTCATTTTTTGTTGCCAGGACCAGGACCATGCTGTCATTAGTTTTTATAAATTATAACTTTGGTGTTACATAAGTATCTTATCATTTTTTCATTTTTTTTTCGTAGAGGCTTTATGGAAATCCTGTTTGCAAGAATTACAACATACAAAATATTCGTCATGATTGTGCTCCTGAAGGGCATAACGTAGATGAAGAATTTGCAAATTCAACCTCCTATCCCATTCAATCTTGTCCATTGGACAATTTCTATGAATATGCACTCCGTCCCCCAGTTTGATGTTTTTGTGAAGCACCTCTAAGAATTGGATATAGGCTTAAAAGTCCAAGTTTTTCTTACTTTCCTCCCTATAAAAGTCATTTTGAACCATACATAACTGAGTCCTTAAACTTAAGCTTCTACCAGTTATCAATAGATTCTTATGAATGGGAAGAAGGACCTCATCTTAGAATGTATTTAAATTTTTTCCCTTCATACAACAATTCTCACTCCAACACATTCAGCCAAGTGAGGTCTGTCGCATTAATATGATCTTTTCATCATGGAGATTTCCTTGCACAGATTTTTTTGGACCATATGAACTCCTGAATGTCACTCTTTTAGGACCTTATGCAAATAGTAAGTTTCACAATATCAACATTTTATGTTATCTTATTGTGATCATTATTATTATTATTGTTTTAAATTCTCTCTTTTAATGTACCATTTCTTAACTGAAATGCTGATAATTAGAAATCTGATTTTGCCTGAGATGTTGCTTGAAAGTTGAAGACATCAAAATTTATCTTTTTTAATGGTGTATGCCTTATTTTTTTGTGACATTTTGTTCATATCCAAAGAAACATGGGCTGATATACAAATATGAAAGCATTTGCCCACTTAAGTGTAAAAAACTCATAGGAAATATCTTGATCCACACAAAAGACTAATGTTGATGAATCAGATAGCTTGTGCAACCTTTTAGTATTAGGATTTAATCAATATAATGTATTCCCTTTAATGAGTTTCTCTGATATAACTTTCATTTTTTGTTACAGTAATTATTAATACAGAGGGTGGAAAGTGAAAAACAGGCATACTAGGTGCTATTATAATAGCAGCTGTTGCTAGTGTTTTAGCAATATCTGCAATAATCATGCTCCTATTTTTTAGAAGAAATTTGAAATACCAGCACTTGATTTCTAGGAAGCGAATGTGTATGTATATTATGATAATGTCAATTTGATTAGTCGTTAAAGAAAGAAACTTATTTAAATGGCTATTTCTTTTTGCAGCCTCTAATGTATAATCAAAATAAATGGTGTGAAAGCATTCACTTTGAAAGAGTTGACTCATGCTACCAACAAATTTGATATCTCGAATAAAGTCGGTGAAGAAGGTTATGGAATTGTCTATAAGGGCATTGATCGATGAAACGTTTGTTGCTGTTAAGCGAGCAGGAGAAAATTCATTACACGGACAAAAAGACTTCTTGACTGAAATTGAGCTTTTATCAAGGTTACATCATTGAAATCTTGTCTCACTAACTGGCTACTGTAACGAAGACGGAGAGCAGGTATAACCTATAGCTACGCTTTTCTTATGTTTATCATTGCAACTAATTTTATTGAAGAACTTAATAGAAAATGAGAACAGAATTTGTCCTACTCTGAATAATTATTAAACAATTACGTTTCGTAGGATGAACAGTCATCTAACTATTAAGTCATACATTTTAACAACATATTAAATACGTTCTATTAGTTCCTAAACTGATAGTCTAATATGCATAATTGTTTTGTGTGTTTGGAAATCTGTTGGAGAGATCTCAAATACATGCTTGAGCTAATCCATCAAGTAATATCTCCAACGGATTTTCAAACACGCACATCTTATCCTTTTGTTTATTTAAGCCTTTTCATATGTTGGTTCTTTCTGTTGATCTGGTTTGGTTTGTGTTCTCTTAAGCTCATATCATATGTGAGATGAGTTTATCACTAATCGGAGGCGATTTAGTTTCTTGTTGTAACAATTTTCTGCAATGAATCTATCACTGTATGTTCAAGTTATATCAATTTGGACTGTAGTTCTTTTGTTGATTTTTTCTGCTTTTTAAATATATAAGAAATCTTATCTTTGGAACTCAAATATGTAATCTTAGTTTAGACATACGTTTTCCCATATTAGCTGCCTTGACATTTGACCGTATTATTATCTCATGTACTCTTTTTCTTTGTTCAGATGCTGGTTTATGAATTCATGCCCATTAATGGTACCCTAAGGGAATGGATTTCTGGTAAGGAATTATTGGAAATTTTTGTATTGAACTTACCAATGTTGTCTATATTAAATCTAGATTGATATTCCTTTATTTTGGTTGTGCACATGAACTCTTGTCATCTTGTTTTCTGCAAAGTTGAATATCATCTTGCCAAAATATTGTATTTGTATATGCTCATGCAAAGTTGATAATGTTTGAATTTTAATATTTTCACTAGCACTAGCATTTCAAATATGAATTGTGGTGTATTGACACCACATCTTGTTATATCTTATGCCATTTACCAAGTCTACTGGTGGAGAATAACACTAGAATACAATTATAACTTCGATATGCCTGAACAATTTAAGTCTCTCAACGTTTACAACTAAAAATAGAGGTAGTAATGATGAACAAAAGAAATCATGATCATAATGGTAGTCAACTAGTCATGATTTAAAATTGTGTATGTTCTTGATGATGCATAGAAGTTAATGAATACCATCATCTTGCATGTAAAAGTAAAAATTAAAATGCTTGGAAGGCCTAAGTTTTTTTGGGTGCAGCCAAAGGCATACTATATCTGCACACAGAGGCTAACCCTCCTATATACCACAGAGATATTAAAGCCAGTAACATACTTCTAAACTCTAAGTTTACAGCTAAAGTGGCTGATTGTGGATTTTATTTTGGATTGGCTGATTTTTAAAATTCAGCAGGTCTTTGTAGGTTTTGTGTCAGACTTCATTTTTCATTCCATGAGCAATAGTGTCTTATCAGGTAAATATGGTTTGTTATTTTGGCATGATATTTCCCATTTTAGAATTTAGACAACAGGATGATTTGCTCCCATCGGATTTGAGTGGTTAACTTTAGCAGTTAGATGTTTCCATGGCAATAAAGAGAGAAGAGTCTATAACTGTAATGTTGTCAGCAAATCAATATTATAAACTTTTTACCAAATTCTGAATCTAGAATGAGATATTTTTATTTAGAACAGTCTACACAACTTTTTTTTTTTGACAAAGTCTACACAACTTGTTAAGTACATCATTATTTTAAATATATAGTTGGTTGGCACACAATGAGATACTATTATTTCATACAATATGGTGTGTTGTAATATAATGCATAATTAGCTTAGTTGTAAACAACTTAAATAAACTAGTCTGCACAATGCATAATATAGTAATATTTTTTGGTTTTTTTATGCAGAAAATTAGAAAAGGTGGTTGAGTACTCTTGATGATACAAGATATGATTTAATTCCAACTTAGATGATGTTACGACAGAATTCAGTATGACCTTCAAATGTGTTTTAAGCAATCTTTAAAGTGGAATTTGACTTGGCTCGGAAAGAACGAGAAAAATAATCTCCTTGTTAATCCGGCACATAGTCACCTAGTTCGCAATTCATTTCGGTATGTAGTACGAGTTCGGGTACGCGATACGTAATCTTGAAAGAATTAGAAAATTTATTTAGTTAAAATAAAAACAAATTATATGATGAAAAATATTAACATCAGAGTAGTGGGTTTGTAAAACAAATTAGTTTAAAGACCACGGGGTCTATCAATATTTATTCGATATATTAACATAAAAATTTATATATTGCATTTTTGTTTTGTTTTTTTTTTTTTTAATCTTTTATTGTAGACATGATCTTCTTGTTTGGATAAAACTTAGTGCATTTTTTTTTAAAATGCTTTTTGCATGATTCTTAACATAAAAACTATGGATTCCTCACTTTCATGTTTTTCTCAAAGTTTGTTGTATCGATAAAATATGAATTTTATGTTAAGAACCATACGAAAAACACCTAAAGAAATGCACTAAGTTTTGTCCATTTTTTTTTTATATAAGTTGGTCTAATCTTTTCCTTTTGTTCCCACGCATCTTCTTTTATTAGGTTCTTCTATTTTTTCAAGTTGTTATAACTTCATTTTTTATTTTTGATAAGTTGTTATATGTTAGATTGGACTACTATTTTTTCTGTCTGTCTTTTATTATGGTTTTTATTCCTACTTTTATGCGTAGATTTCCTTTAACTAAGGTACCGTTTGGCCCAGCTTATTTTATACTACATTCGTTCCTTTTTAAGTGTCCAAAAACATCAGATTTAACGTTCATATTTAACTGTCCATTTGGTGTTTTAAGGGTACGATTTTTCAATTGTACTCTTTGTCAATTAATCAAATATTCTTTTTCAATAAAACTAATTAATATAGCTATAACATTTTAATTTTTTTTTCTACATAACATATTAAATTTTATTTTTTGTTTTGGTACATAATATATTAAATTTATTGAAAAGAGAAAGTGTGGGCAAAATTATGGCATAATAGGAAGATAAGGTGTAAAAATACACTTTCTTAATTTGGTATTACTATTCTAAACGGACACTTAAAAAGGAACAGAGGTTTTTACTCAATGAAAGGAGAAGTTAAGCCAAACAGGTTTTCAAGAAGCTCTTGATAGAAAAAAGTTGCTTACATAGATAAAAGACTTTTGAAGCTAAAAAAGCAATAATTACCAAACGGATTTAGCTTTTAACTTTTAGCTTTCAAACTATACCTAATTTTTTTCTTTTCTATTTTATGTTTTGTATCTTCTTTTTTTTTTTTATAATTTGTATTTTTTTATCGAGTCATTTTTTTTATTATTTGGTACGTGTGTTTCTGCAAATTGATTCATGAATTATAACAACCAATACGTAAAAGTACCGCGAACTGGTATACGCAAACTAATTCACGGTTTATCGGCATTTTAGCAAATTATGTAACTATGGTCCGGCATCCAGCTAAATAATTTGATCGAGAGATACATATTCATAAAATGCTGATCAATCTGGCATGAAATTCTCCATGATAGACATCAAAGTAGGGTCGTCATATTGTGCTGAGCCGTTTATATAACTTTGTGTTGTTGCCATGACACATAAAAGAGATTATCAATGAGGTTAGATGTCATGATGGAGCTACAAAAATATTGTTGCAATGCTTCCAGAAACTAAAAGTTCTTTCCTTTTTATGATTGCAAAGTTCCATCCTAAGCATTCTATAGGATAGATAGAGGGTGGTTCACAGTGAGCGAGTCCCTCGTATTGCTCGTGCACTATTTAAATAATGATCTAAGTCATTCATTGCATCATACAAGATTGCAGTGTATAACACCTAATCATATTGTTCATGCCCCTCTTATATTCATATTAAATTGATTGTTATAATGTGTCAAAATTAATTGTTATAATTTTACTAGTACTCTTTTGATCTCATATATAAATAAAATTTCTTTGTTCAGATTCATTAAAAAAGTGATGTATATAGTCTATAATATAGACTAAATACATAATTTTTTCAATGAATCTTAAAAAAACAACTTTTGCTTATATATAAGACTAGGAGGAGTATTAATTAGGGATTTTATTTTCACAAAATAAATTTAACGTTAAATATATTAAGATATAAATTCGTTTAAACTTTAAACTGAAAAGCTAACTTATAAACTTGTTTATATTTTTTTTAAAAATAACAAAATGATAAAATAAAAATAATAAGGGTCAAAATGAAATAAAATGCAAAAACTATAAATAAGACCAAATACTATTTGAGATAATATTTCAAAAAATGTTATAAATTAATTAGAGAAATTTGATACCAAACACGTATTATTTTTATCAAATAAATTTATAAACTAATTTATTAGACTTACTAATCAACACTATATTTTCAACGAATAAAAAAAACTCATCCAAATTCCTAAATCTTCATCCAAAAAATCCAAAAAAAAAAAGATATATTTCATTATTTTATTTCTTTCACTTTCAGCTCGTGAACCAAACAAGTCGAACTAAATATAGTTAAAGTTCAGCTCATTTAGTTAACAAACTTAATGTTTAACTCAAATTCGACTCATTTGATTCATGGACCAAGTTCAACGAATTAATTATCGAATCGAGTCTCAAATTTTATTCGAGTTAATTCGGTTCAATGTCGGCCCGAATTCAAAACTAAGAAGGTATCTATAAGAAGCACATGAATTAAATTTATACTTACTTGTAATTATATTTAATGTATTCCAAAATTAGATGTGATGGTGTAAATTGGCTGTGTTGTGTAACTTGTGTTAACTTACCTCTCTTGTTTGTGGCCGTGATTCTGATTATTTGGAGGTCCGGTTCAAATATTAAAAAGGACATCTAGTAAAAAATGTTAAAAAAATTGAAAAAAATTATCTTCTATTTAAATTAATATTATTTTACTTGATAAGGATTGTTTTTTTTATCAAATATATGATATTTTATGAACATTGATAATTTATACCAATATATAAAGAGAATATCTCTTTGGTGTGAATTTTTTTTATTATCACTTTTGCCCTTCACTCTATTCAAATATATTTTTTTAACACAGTTCAAATATTTGTATCTGTTGAAAAATAACTTCCACATAAAAATTGGTTTTCAATTTATTTTTTTTAGTAATTTTTTTTTAATAACTAAACACAATCAAAAAGGAGGTTAAGTAATTATCAATTAGCTATGCACAACCAAAAAGAAAGTTAAGTAGTTATCTAAATTAACACAATAGAGAATATCGATCATACAAACAGACACGGAACGTACCCGTTTGGACAGACACGTGGACACGTGTCCAAATAAAATGGTGGAAACATCAAAAATGACAAAAATGACCAACTTATGCAAACAGTGGAAATATAAGGGATCAAATTGAAATTTTTAAAACATAACAGACCAAGTTGAAACCTAAAATAAACATAAAGGAACAAATATTGAATTAAACCAAAATTGTTTGATTTTATTTCTCTTATTTTCATATAAAAAAATGCATATGAGATTGACTTACGATTCTGAGCAACTATGAAGGAGGATTATGAATTGCTACAGTAAGATTAAAAAGTAGAAAGACGAAGGAAAGCAGCGGATGAGAGAAATGAGATGTATAAGGTACTAATGGTGCACCATAATATCAATAGAACATCACTATCTGACGGTGCAAAGCATTCACTCACCCGTGGGTGATATGATGTGGTCGTTCACGTTAGCCTAGATAGAGGTCACTGTTTAAGAAATTTGTCTTGTCATGGGTCATCCACAGTTCCTAGCCAATTCAATTATTCTAAATTGGGATTGAGACCCAAATTTAAATATATTTTAAATGTAATACAATTTTTCTTTAACATTTTTTCTATTTAAAGTATAGCGAAGTGAAAAATTCTGAATTCAAAAAGTCTTTATAAATGCGTCAAAAAAAGTCCTTGTAAATCAATTTTCCTAACATCTACCAATTGAGTTGTACAACATTTTTATCTTTTAATATTATATTTGCTTTGTTTTTAAATAAATAATTTTTTTAATAAAATTCTTAAGGAATATGTTTGCTTTGTTTTTCAATAAATTTTTTAAGGAATATATTTTATTTGTTTTTTGCAATGATGTCTAGGTGTGGGTACGGTACCGGTATCCGATATCGGTACTGGTATGAGGTACGATATTTTTAGAAAAATTAAAGTACCGGTACGTCTGTATAATTTTTTTTAATATAATTATATAAATAAAATAATAGAACTATATTGTTAAAACAAATAGTTAAACATAAAAATACCAAACAAGTAATTCAAATTATTCAAAAACATCAAAATAAAAAGCAATTAGCTAAATAAGTCAAATTGTTTCCCTCTCCATCTTCATTAAAAAAAGCGGCGTCTAATTTAGGTTCTTCGTGAGAAATCCTTGCAACTTCAAGAATATCAGCTACATCAAATAGATCTCAATTATCTCTACCAGTATCGCATATTTTTGTTGCTCCTTCAATGAATGAGATAATAAATCCAACTACTACTACTACTTGTTATTATTTTTTAATAGAGATGCTACTTTTATATTATAAACAAATAAAAAACATAGGATTCATGTACCACACGCGTACCACAAGAGTATCACACGTGTACTATAGGAGTATCATGCGTGTACCCGTTGCAAAAAAATAAAAGTAAAATAGGTACCTCATCGGTGCGTACCCAAGAAGTACTGTGCGCGTACCGGTACCCGGTACTCTCCCTAAAATGGAGTACCCGTGCTTCATAGATTGTTTGTAATATTCTTAAATATATATGGGTTTGCCCAACATGTGCAACATTGCACATGTTAAAGTAGGCAAAAGTAGTAATTTTTTTATTAAAAAAAAATTGATTATTAAATATTTATACATTTAATATAAAATGTACAAGTTACAATACAAAATTATTATTTTAAACTTCTTAACATGTACAACTTTGCACATGATAGAAAAACTCAATATTTATTATAATTTCTAAAGTAAATAGTTATAGTATGTTTGTTAGCGTCTAACTCAATCGATAAACGTTGATATTGATAAGTTACACTCCTTCACTAGTCTCAAACTCAAAATCTAGTCGTTGTTTATGTAAAAAAATTTATAATAATTGTCACTATCTATGAAAAAATTATTACGATATATTTTACTAACAAACAATAGTTTTTTAAAATAAAAAATCACAAAACAATAGTTAATTAATACTATTACATTAAACTCCCAAAAATAATAATAATAGGAATTAATCTTTCTGCAAAAAGGATAGTTCAAACTTGTTCTTTTAATTAATTAAAAACTTACTCCCGCCGGTCCGATTCTATATATAAGTAAATTTTAACTTTTTTAATATATCTAAAATATTAAAACTTACTTATATATAGAATCGGAGTAAAACTTAAAAATGAATGGAACGACAAGGAGTAAATAATTTATTGGTGAATTTTTAATGAAATACAGTACTTGTTAAAGAATAATTTATTTATCTTGTAAAAAGAATGAATAATTTATTAATTAACCAATAGAAGTCTATATGTATGGACACCTTGAGGTAAATCAGCAGCCGTTTTCTGCGTGCGCAAAGTCTCCGGTTTTCATTTTTCCCCCAAAATTCCTTTCCATTTACCAAATTTCTTATCTCTCCGATCAATATCAATCAATCAATATATAATAATAATAATCAAATTAGGGTTTTCAAACTCTTCTCCTTTTCTTTCTTTCTCTATAATCAATCCCCCAATCAATCATGTAAGCAATCCACCTTTCCCTTTAGCTATTCTCTTAATTCCAATTTCCAATTTTTCATTCAAATATCACAATGCTTTTTTTTGTTGTTGTCAATTTTAGGGTTTAATTGGGTTTTTGGGTATTGCTAGTTCATCATTCAACAATTTATTAGATTATTGTAATTGTTTATTCTGTATACCTATCATTAGAATTAATATTTTATTTTCTGCATTGGTTTCTGATAATTCTTTGCTATTTTTTTTTATATCAGCTGCAGATAGGTTGGTGATAAGATATAATAGACCATATACTATATGCTAATTCATAAATTCATTGAATTGAATTTGGACTGCATTTTTCTGGAACTTGATATTAAAAAAGCAAGCACTTTTCTTATTTAATCTGATAGAGTAGAAGCTGATGGAGTTGTAGCTTCTAGGAGTTTTGATTTGGGCCTGGTGACATAAAGAAATTATTCCTTCATATATAGAGGGATTATGTTGCACATGGCTCCAAATCTGAAGTTAAGGTTAGGTGTTACCTTGTTGTTTTTACTGTTGAGCTTTCTTGTAATTGGAAATTCGAACGCTGAATTGGAAAATGAAATTTTACATAATAAGGTAAGAGCTGCTCCACATAAGGATGTAGGATCTGTTGTAATTGATGGTACTGGTGTAGAGAATTCATATAAGGTTGAGAATGGAAATAATGTGGTGGGTAATAGGAAGGGTGGAAGCAGTAGAGTTTCGGTTTCGACGGTTGCGTTATTTACGTTGGCAATGGCGGCTGCCACTGGTTTAGGTGCAGTGCCGTTCTTCTTTGTAGAGCTTGATCCGCAATGGGCTGGGTTGTGTAACGGAATGGCTGCGGGTGTTATGTTGGCTGCAAGTTTTGATCTAATTCAGGAAGGGCAGGATTATGGTTCTGGAAGCTGGGTTGTCACTGGAATTTTGGCTGGTGGAATCTTTATTTGGTTGTGTAAAAAGGTGACGATGATTCTTCCTGTTCTATGGCTTTCATTCTTTCTCCTTATTGTAATTAGCTGGTGTTGATGTTTTTCCTCAGAAGTGCTTCTATGCACTACTTATATGTATATATTTCTTGTGATGGTATGATACTACATTATTGATATGAATAAGCTCTATATCGATGGCAATCATTTGTCAAAAAAATAATGATAATCAAAACTGAGAAGGGTTTTCTTATTCATATCTCATGTGCAATTAATTCATATCAATTTCTGGTGAAATTTCCAACCCATTTACTAAAGGAATGTTAGCAAAATCTTTTTTATTTTATTTTTTGGGTTGCATTTTTGTTGTGTAATACAAATTTTACTTGTAGAGTCTGTTTTAGATTTATAGTATTCTCATTTCTGTCTTGCATGTCCCTTGGATTTCAGTTTCTTGAGCAATACGGGGAAGTAAGCATGTTGGATTTAAAAGGTGCTGATGCAACAAAAGTTGTTCTTGTTATTGGAATAATGACTCTCCATTCTTTTGGAGAGGGGTCAGGGGTTGGGGTCTCCTTTGCTGGCTCTAAGGGTTTTAGTCAAGGCTTGTTGGTAACCTTGGCTATTGCGGTGCACAACATACCGGAGGGTTTAGCTGTGAGCATGGTGCTGGCATCAAGGGGCGTTTCCCCACAGAATGCTATGTTATGGAGTGTAATTACATCTTTACCGCAGGTAAGTCCTAGTAAATTTTAATAATCTACATTGTTAAGAAGAAAATTGTTTTGACTTGACCACTCGCTGTAAGCCTCATGCTCACAATATCCACGTGAATAAGGTTATGATTGGGTTGCTTATGGTTGTTCCACTCTATTTAGTTATATTTTTAGTGGCATTGTAAATATTTTGTTAGGGGTGGGGGTCGATCACCGGACCTCCTTCAGTCCCCCACCTCAACCACCAAACTGACCTTATATCCCCTAGTTATATTTTTAGTTTGATTCAAGCGAGGTGTAATATGTTGCGCGAGTAAGCCAATTCCCTATATTTTGTTTACTTTGTTATAGTTTAATCCTTTTGGACCACTAAAAACCAATAAACCAAACAATTCCTAGCTGTGCTTATCACTAATTGGCAGTGTCATTCAAACTAAGGGGATCAAGTCCTAAACCTCCTTATCACTCCCCTCCTTTACTCAACCATTAAACGAACCTTATATCACATGGTTATATTTTTAGTAAGATTCAAGTGAATGTAATACGTTGCATGATTAAGCCAATTATTTCTATATTTTATTTACTTTATAGCAGTTCAATCCCTCTGTACGACTAAAAAACAATAAACTAAACCATTTGTAGCTGTGCTTTCCACTAATTGGCAGTGCCATCCAATCTAGGGGACCGTTTATATTTGTACTATCACTTGGACTATCAAAGTATCAAAGTTTTGGTAGTGTCTTTTGAGTTCTTAATATTCCGTATGATATGGAATCACATCCACGGGTAATTTCTTTCTACGTCATGCGAAGTTGCATTTCCAATACATACCTAACATAGGTTGCTGTAGTAGTGACGGATTTTATCTTTAAGCTAGTCTAGCCTATTAAGACTGTTAATAGGTCCATGTTGATATGATTATATGTTGCAGACATGAACACTTGCCCAGACACACTTCTAGCTATTCGTCTTGGTTTGTTTTCATTGTTGAATTCAGGAAAGAATTAGTAACTATATAGAAGGATATCAATTCTTTATTTCAATGCCGTTAATCTGTTTTTAATATCTTATTCTTAATGTTAATGCAGCCAATTGTAGCTGTTCCTTCTTTCATTTGTGCGGATGCATTCAGCAAGTTTCTTCCTTTCTGTACGGGATTTGCTGCTGGATGCATGATTTGGATGGTTATTGCTGAAGTGCTTCCTGATGCATTCAAGGTTATTTACCTTTATATTTTTAAACCAAAGCTATAATGATATGTTCGTTTACCACTATGTTTTCGAGGTGTAAAAATTTATTTTTAGTAACTTCACTATTTTAATTCTTTTGTTCTTTCGCGAGTACCAATACCAAATCCTTAAAGCTTAAGCTATTAAAGGAAGGTGTGGTTGGAATATTTCGTAACCTATTTATATCATCCTTTTCTTCATGGGATTTGCAGGACTTCATCTCTTTGAGCCACACATACATTTCTATGCTATTATCTTCTCGTTAACTTTTGTGGAATTGTCTTTTCAGTTATATATATAATATCATTTTCTTTTGGGTTATAGGAAGCCTCACCTTCACAGGTTGCATCAGCTGCAACCCTTTCTGTAGCATTTATGGAAGCTCTCAGCACCTTCTTCCAGAATTTTACCCATGATTACAAGTGAGTTTGTGTTTATGTATGTCTATACATTTGTATTATCAGATACATTTTGTTGTTTGGGTTTGTTGCTTCGATGAATAGTGCTAAATTATCCATGCTCTGTTGCTAAATGTTTAAATATACAGAAATATGCAGAATTTCTCATATTTCTTCCATTTGAGTTACCCCCCTGAATTATGACTTCTGTGTTGCAGCTCTGAAGATGCTTCTGGCTTCTTTGTTTCATTACTTTTTGGCCTCGGCCCATTACTTGGCGGGATTTTTCTGGTAGCGTTTGCTCTTGCTTTTCATCTTAAGCATGCTCTTCTCATGGGCACTGCTTGCGGTATTGCCTTTGTCCTTGGTGCATGGCGACCCATACAGCTTATTTTGTCTTCAAAATTAGGATTTATTCCCGTCTCATTGCTCCTTGCAATGGGAGCTGCTTTTGTCCATATATCTTCCTCTACTGTACTGAAACTTGCAGTTTCCAAAAAAACCTCAGCCCATAACTTACCTACAATCACTGGCTTCCCACTCAGTATTCACACCCTTCAATCATTCATATCATGCGGTGCAGTTGCTTTTCATGCTGTGGCTGAAGGACTTGCATTGGGAGTGGCTGCCCCAAAAGCTTATGGACTCGGTCGTCATATGGTCCTTCCAGTCTCTTTACACGGACTTCCTCGAGGTGCAGCTGTGGCTAGCTGCATATTTGGAGCGACTGATAGCTGGCATGGTTCTCTTGCAGCAGCTGCCATAATTGGATTTATGGGTCCGATATCAGCAATCGGAGCTATTCTCGGTGGTATTGATTATAGTGGTCTTGATCACATAATGGTTTTTGCCTGTGGTGGATTAATTCCTAGTTTTGGCAGTGTAGTTAAGAGAGCGCTTAGTTTGGACAAACGGAAGAGCACCTGTGGTCTTATCATAGGTATTACATTTGCTACTTTATGTCTAACATTCACTAGATTGGTGTGCTTGCATACACCATACTGTAATTCTGCGCCGGAGGCTGTCAGATAAGAGGATTATATGCTCCATTTCCTGCTTGCTCTGTGATTAATGTTTTTACAGCATACACTTCTTTAGTTCAATCTTCCAAGGAAATGGTTGCACAAATTTGAAGAGATTATCAGTGAAGAAAGAAACTAGAATTTACTGGGTGACCAAGTTTTCATTCAGAACTTGTCCATGTGTAATATTTTAGTGTTTACTTGTATATAAATTTTACACATGATCGGAAAAAATTTACAGTGTAAAACTATTGAGAAGCGGAGCATATATTTTTTCTCTTTTCCATTTCTTGGTTTCATTTGATTATTTTTAAACAGAACCAATATTTGATGGTTGCAGGCACATTTTTCCTAATCCAGTATGTTGTGAGCTGTAATGAGTTATCTGGTTTCCTTTTTGTTTTCTTTTATTGAAGATTTATGACATTGTTTATAATAAAATGCATTAAAATCAAACAAATTATGCATAAATGAGTGAAAGAACGCTTGCTGCAGAAAAATGATAATTTTGCCTTTTAATTTGCTTGCAAGTTGATGATAGCAAAGTAATGAAAGACTAACATGTGGTTGGTTCAAATGGTAGGGGACTTTGGTATCTTAAGCAAAGAAATGGTTAGTGATTTTATCTCTAACTTTTACGGATGCAAAAATGGTTGCCGTATTTTTTGAACACGTTCATTAGTGCTTTACATAAATTGGTGTGTAAATTGATCACTTTAGAAAATGTGTAATTCAATAAATTGGTGTGTAAATTGATCACCTTAAAAATGCGTAAATTCAATAAATTGGTGTGTAAATTGATCACTTTAGAAATGTGTAGATTCTTTGCACCAAAAAAAAAAGAAAAGAAATGTGTAGATTCTTCTTTTAACTAATCAATCATTGGTGCTAGTAAAAGTGTGTTAAAGAGTGTCATCAAGATATTGTGTTACATTTTTATGTTAGAACATAGAATTATGCAATCAAGATTAGTTTTTCCCTATAGGGAGGGGCAGTGATGCTGAATGGGTAGAGAATGATAGGAGTGATGTTGATGAGTGCATAGAGAAAATGATGGAAGGAGTGACAAATCAGGTGAATATTGTGATTGAATTGAACTGTTTGTTGAATAGAGACAGTGTTTCCATGTACAAACTTCAATTTATAAATAATAAATTATACAATGATTGGCTTTCTGTCAAATACTACATATATATACTACATATATGTTTGAAATCAATTTGTAATTTTAGAAATAGACATAGTACTGGAGGGAAGCATGACATTATTAACCACATTACTTATGATAATGTATATATTTTTCCCGGTAGAAATAGGCGAGACACTTTTTTTTTATCAAGTAGCCTGGTAAACAAAATTTATCTTTTAATTTAAAAATATTCACTACTCTTTGATCTCAAGTCACATCTAAACCATTTAATATATTAATTATTTATTTGGTATCAAGGTGGGTATATGATAATGACGATAATTCACCTTGATTTTTCAAAAGCTACACTCTGTAGCTTCTGCAAAATCACGATGAGTCACGGTTTTTGACATACTCACCGTGATACCAAACATACACTAAACCCCATGACGACCACATGTGTATTTTGTAGCAAGAATTCTAAAAGAAATGTAACTTTATGCGCATAACAAAACTTAAAGGCTATGTGAGAAAAAAATAAATACTTGAAGGACCTATTTAGTATAAACACATAATAACTTATAAGGACTACATATGCAATTGTCTATCCTTAAAATACTGAAATAAAAAAAGAAAATAGACCAAATAATTGATGTTGCACAATATAATCTCAAAATATCATACACCTGATTTTATTTAGCCAATACTCCAAACTAGATTTGTGATACTTTTACAATGATAATAATAATGGTCTAGAAAAAGACAACAAAAGCCTACTGATAGAACAGAAACAAAAATACAGCAGCAACATAGTAGCCAGACATTTTCATTTGTGTAGGGGGGGTCCTCCAAAATCCAATACATGGCAAAACTAATTTGTCACCTTATTGTTTCAAGTTGGAAGTTTCAGCAAAATACCACAATGCCACAAAATAGTACCAAAATCTTCCATCTCAATCTACCTTTCAATCTTATTTGTTGCTGCCAGAAAATTCAGAAAACTAAAAAAAGCATTCATCTATCAAACAATCTTAGTCCACACAATAGATAATAAAAACAAACTAAGTGATGCTATTCACTTTGTTGATGTTATTTGGTTGTCATTCTCCAAAGGCTCTTCCCTTTCCCTTTCAACCTTCTCACCTAATCCATCCTCCAATTGTGATGGCTTTTCACCAGTACTCTGTGAACCAGTCAACCTTGCCAAAACAACAAAAGACATTCCCCCAAGAACATTGTTCACAACTCTAAGCACCAAAACTGCGGTCTTAAATGCCAAAGGATTAAGCCCTTTCTCCAACATGAACTCGGCACCATTTAGTGTTTGGTACCTAAGATTACTGCTGAAACCCATATGAGCAGCCCAAGTTAGAGAGTTGAGTAAAGTAGGTGGTGCCTTATTTGGTGTCTCAAAATTTGGATCCATTTTCTTCCTTAACTTAATCAAACCATTTGAAAGCGCGGTTCCAGCAAGACCAGCGCCAAATCCAACAGCAGCAAAGATGGTTCCTTTATAGACCAAAGTACCTAACCTTTCAAATAAACTAAAAGCACCAGGTTCAAACATGTGACTCTTAGGACAAGATGCAAAGATTGCAGGCACACTCGATGAAGAAGCTCCTAATGACGGTGCCAATAGATACATGAGTGTGAAATTGAGAATAGCACCAACAACAAGAGTTGAAAAAACAAAGTCAAGTTCATTCAAACCAAAATTAGGCCTTGAAGCCATATCACCTAAAACACAAGCAGTAACACCAACCAATTCTTCCATCAAAACCTTGAAAGGAAATTGAGGATCAGCAGCAACCCTTGATCTCCATCCATTCAAAAACAAACCCAAAATCCCAAAAGATGAATCTTTGGACTTACCATCATCATTACTATCAGCACCACCCCAATTTTCACTTCCACCACCACCTCCACTACTACCACCACTACCACCACCACCAATAACCCCATCACCTCCGGCGAAAGAAAGTTTCAATCTTTGAGGCAAATAGGTTGTTGGGTTGGTGAGATATATAGAACGGTTATGAATCTGTGGAGATGGTGATGATGACAATGGTGATGGAAATGAAAGTGCACGGCTTTGACCAGAGGGAGGTGTAAAACGCAATAAAGCCCCCATCGATGTCATTTGATCTGTAACAAATGAAAAAATCAAAAGACAGAAACTTTATAATAAAATCAAAAATCTTTTATTATTATTCTCATTCATTCATGCTAAAAAATTATTCTTTTTTTTTTTTTTGCAATGAATCAATACCATTTTTCCTAAACATGTCAAAAAAAAAATGTACTGCAATAAACTCAAGAAAGTGAGTATCAAAAACAACATGATCGTGAAAAATAAGAATGAAATATTTATTATGATTGATGAATCTGAAGAATGGATGAACATGATGATGAAAATAAAAATGAAATAATTGAAACATGAAGAGGAAGATGGATTTAGTGATTACCTGGATCTAGATGGTGGAATCACTGAGAGTGGCGGAGGGATCAAAGAGAGATGAAAGCTTAAACCTTGAAATGAAGAAGAAGAAAAAAAAAACCCTTATAATAAATATTAAGGTTTGTGATTGTGACACTTTTTTTTCTTCTTCTTTTTCTACTGAAGTTGAGAGTGAAATCAAAGTAAAAGAGGCGTGAGCGTGAGAGACTGAAGTGGAATCAGGTACCAATATGCATCATGTATTTGGTTAATAATGTGGGCCAAATACATTGAACATTTTGGCTGTAAGTCAAATAAGTTAGCTTATAACTAAAAGTTTTGTGTGGTAACTGTTTTTAAAAAAGAGCTTATAGTTTATTTTACTAGTTTATAACTTATTTTTCAAATGCTATTTCAAGTAACTTATGAGTTTATAGCTTATTATCTCTTCTTCCAATTTTACCTCTATCATCTTACTTGAAAAAAATAAAATATTAATTAAACATATTTTTTTTATGTCATTTCATACTTATAAGCTAGTTCAACCGCTAATTTTACCAAACACTACAAATTCAATCTGCTAACTTATTCGCTATAAGCTAAAAGTTAACTTATAAGCTATCCGCTATAAGCTCATACGCTATAAGCTAGCTTATCAACTACCCGCTATTTTTTACCAAACAGAGCCCTTATAAATTTAGAAAGTAATCAATCTTATGTACCAAAATATGTTATGGGTTTCCGACGAGAATATCTGACACAACATAGATACATCGACATTGTTATTATAAAAAAATAATATAATACCAACACTATTATATATTTATAAAAGATTTAAATTATGAATTAAAATACATCGACATTGTTAATATAAAAAAATAATATAATACCGACACCGTTATATATTTATAAAAGATTTAAATTATGAATCAAAATACAGAGTCCTGTGTATCTAAATTACGTTATTGCTTCATACGTATATTAGCAACATTTTTTATTTTTGATAAAATGTATATTAGCAATACTATTATAAGTGTCTTATTTTGGTCAAAAATATATATTAAGTGTCACATTAGAAAAAATATGTCCCAAATTCAAATTTTTTATGTAATAAGATTAAAATTATTCTAATAGATTATCTGTAAGGTGACACTAGCCAAATTCGAAACCTCATTTGATTAGTCAAGAGGCTATTGTTTGCCTAAAGTTGATGGAGGATTTGTCATTAAGAGTTCTTATCAAATGGATGAAAGTCACCCTGTCTTATTAAGCAAAGTAATTATTCTTATTTGTAGCTCAAAGTGCAGAATAATAATTTGGTTTCTTGGTTGATTAAAAAAATTTAGGAAGATTCAAAGTTTCAGATAATCGTAAAGATGCCACCTAAATTTGTTATTCACTCACTTGTGAGGGCGTCAAAATCTTATACTACCACTCATACTTTTGATTTGATTCCATCTTTTTTTTTAATTTGATTCCATCTTGTATTGCTACTTTTTGATGAATGAAATAATGAGTTTATTTTAATAAAAAAAAATGAAATATTTTACTTTAATTATAATAACTTTAAGAGTAATGATCATGTGACAATGGTGAAGGAAATAAAAATAGAAATAAAAGCAAAAAACTTAATTACAAAATATTTTAAAAAAAAATTCAAGACACTGAATGCATTATATTACCGTTTTTATTTCTCGGAGCACCGTTTAGCATTTTCTTAACTTTCAAAATTATATAAAAAAAAAATGAAATATTTTACTTTATAAGTAGTGATTTGCAATTGATTGGAAGTGTAAAAAGTTGCATTAAGTTCGAAGAAAGCATAATTAATTACAAATATCCTATAGAATCTAGTCAAGAATCAAAATTCAATGAAGGCTAGTTTGGTTCCATGTGACAAACACTTGGATTTCTTCAAGACATTCAATTTTTCATTCCTTGCTCTTTCTTAAAATCATCCCAAGTAGGTCTCCCTTACGTATACTTCATTACTTCAGTAACATTAGCAGAACCTCAACAAACAAACAAAACAAAACAAAAAAAATCTAATTATACATCAAAAAGACAAACCCTCTTTTGCAAGGTTATCTATCTACAACATGATTGAAAATTCTCAACACATGTTTTGAATAGTAAGGACTCTACATCCTTTGCAAAGGCTTCAATCCTATCCACCATAGAGAGCAAAGATGGGTATTGACGCAGCCTTCATTGACGAGAGTGATAGCTAATCGAGAATCTGACACTATTATAATTTGAGTAGTTCCCTAATTTGTCTTGGCCGTCGGCTCGAATAATGGCTCACAACTCAGCCTGGAGGGCCGAGAATGGCCAAAAATATTTAGCAGAGAACACCCAATGGAAGGTCCGGAAGAATCCCAAGCTATACCTATCGTTGATACCATGCTTTCCTTTTGACAAACAGCAGCATCATAATTAAATTTAACCATACCTGATCCAGGCAGGAACCCAGATTTCAGTATTCGCCATCTTTTTAGCCTTACAAACATCAAACTGGCTTTTGTTCAAAAGGGCTGGTTCCGCGCACTGTCATTTGCCACATTAGATAGCCATTGATCTCGGAAGCACCATTAGCTTATTACGCTATACAGCATTTCAAATAAGTAACGTAATATCAGCATGTCGATTGAAGACAAGGATGCAAAAGCAAGCAGACAAACACAAGATGTAGATTTACAATCATATGATATATGATGGAATAGATTGGAGGACCAAAATTTATTAGTCATCCATCATTCCAAGTCCATCACTTCACCACCACATCACATGTAGACATTTTTTTTACCAAACCTATCACATTTATAAAAATAAATTGATTCAAGAATAAACCCAATGAATATATTGAGTTTAAAAGAGAGAAGAAAAAAAGGTTGATTTGAATAAAATATTCTCAATACCCAACTACTGTATATGAAATTTTCTTTCAGAAATTCTATATTACAGCTTTGTCTTATGTCTGTTCAAGAAGAAAATGGTGACAAAAAGGGAAGAAAAAACCACCAGAACAGCAAGAATTGTTGGCCAATTTTTTTCATAACTGCATAGAATGAGACATGTATTGGAAGATATTCTCAGCTACGAAGCACAAAGCACTGACACAGACATGGTACTATTTCAGAAAATAGAGTAATTGAATTGAAAGTAACCACGTGTATCGAACACCAAACTCACCTTCGAGCTGAAATTTTGATGCTACATAGACTCTCAACAGTGAATAGCTGGAGGACCACAATATCCATCTACAGTTCTATACCATCAAGGACACATTTCAGCGACTTGGTTATGCATGTTTCATCCCACTTGAATTGAATGGGAACACGCTACCACTTGGCCAGTACAATCTTCTCTGAAATTCAACAGAGCTACTTCTTAATTTAGTCTTGTGTGTATGAACATTCACATCCAAGGCAAAATGGAGAAAGAAAAAAAATACTACTAATAGAAAAATTGTACAGCTTATAGAAAATTTCCCTGTTTTTAACTTCCATGAGTAAAATTGGTGTGCTAACAATTCAAGCACTTGAGAAACTGTCCCTTAAAAGCTAACTATTAAGGCAGAAGAACAAGCCACTCAAATACTCTACTGATTCTCATACTACTGCTGATACACATTGTGGGACTTAGGCACCTCATAATACCTAAGTCCATATCATGTGTCTGCTAAGGAAGATATTAATGAACAAACTTAGAACTAGTGAAATGATTTAAATTTGCACTGCATTTAAAGATTTTTTCCACAAGCGGAGTAAGGAGCTGATCAAATTAAATTTGGTGTGATTTCAGATAAATACTTTCAAACGCAATGAAAGGTAACATTTAATAATAAATTTCCAACAGAATCCTAATAAGTCGATCACCATGGATTTAACTCCTGCAAAGTGCAAGACACTTCAGACAATAAAATGCAAGTGAAAATTGTGCTGATTAATTGCTTTGATGTTGGGAGTCATAAGGTGGTTTGGAGGACAAATATAGGGATTGAAGTGATACTACACTGATAAGTTTTACCTTGGATAGATACAGTTAAGTCATATTAAATACCATACCTTTAATTTTTAAAAATTAATATGACTGTGTTTCCCTGATACTTCATACAAATCTTATGTGAACTGTGTTCATCATTTGTTCCTTGGCTATGCATTTACGAGGAAAAAGAAATGACCAATGTCCCTTCGCAGATGTTATGCATGCGCGTGTCAAAAGATGTTATATCCATATTGTTTCCTACCCATGTCATACCAAGTATGTAGGCTCTGCAGACAATGTTAACTAGTAGTCTAATTTATTCAAATACGTAAATGAATTGATTGCATGCGTGCGTGCAAAAACTATGAACTTAGATTCCATATTAACGAGTGGAGGGGAGGGATTTTGCTCACCTCCTATCTCCTCCAAACCCCCAACTATTGAAGGGAAGCCAAAATTGATTTAGGAGAGATTTTCCTCCACTCCCCTCCAAAGCAATTGAACCAGACACAAGGGTTTAAAATAATTCATCCCTTCTGCAAAAATTGAACCAAACATCAACAATTAAAAATAATCTCTCCCCTACATTCTACTCAACCAAACATTCCCTAAAGATAAGTTGCATCTTTTTGTATTCCATTAGACAAAGTAAAGCAGAACATAAACGAGTCCACCATGCATAACAAAGATAGATATAGGGCGAACAAACATACCACAGGTTTGAGCAGTTCTTCTATGATTTCCTGAGCCTGTCATAGCCTTGTTTCAATAATATTAGCAGATTAATCAACCTCAATCAAAATGCGTAGAGGGTTCATTGAAATTTTCATAGCCTATTCTTTCTCGCAATTTTTCTTACGATTGAAAAATTGATAATAATCTCAATCTATATCAGAAGTAAAATTAAGTATATAAATCACAAAATGAATCATAATTTTTTTTGGGCATTTTGCAATATAGGACTAGGAAAGTTAAGTTTTTTGTTTGTTACCTTGTCTGGATCTTTTATCGATCCCTTGCCTTCTATTATAACAGCAGAAAATGGTACTAGCTTCTACTCATTTCAAATAACGATTAGTTTAATTTTGAATCCTTAACCACATGTACCAACCTAGTTATCCAGTTTCCTTAAAAAATAATAAAACTCCAAAAAATTGATGTTACCATATTACCATTATCTAAAGCCTCATTTATTTAGACAATACTCCAAACAAGATTTGTGATGCTTTTACAATGATAATTAGTGTAGAAAATAACAACTAAAGCCTATGGATTCAGCAGAAATAAAAACAGCAACATAATAGTCAAAACATTTTCATTTGGCCAGGTAATGGGAGTCCAAAATCCAATACATGGTCGTAGTAATTTGGCACGTTATTGTTTCAGGTTGTAGGTTTCAGCAACAGAACATTAGCACCTACCAGGAACTTGTATCAAATCTCTCATCTCAATCTACCCTTCATATTTATTTCTTGCTGCAAGAGTTTGTGAGTAGGAAAATCTACACAAAACTCAGAAAACTGAAAAGCCCTCGCCTCCACTACAACCAAAGTCAAAGCAAGAGACAAAACCAAACTGAGTATTGCTATCACTTTGATGGTGTTGTTTGGTTGTTATTCTCCAAAAACTTTTCGATTTCCACCTTATCTTTCTCACCTAACCCAACATTCACATGTGATGGCTTCTCTTCACCAACATTCTGCGACCCTGTCAACCTTGCCAACATCACAAAAGTCATTCCCCCAAGAACATTGTTCGCACACCTGAGAACCACAACTGAGGTCTTGAATAGCACGGGATTAAGCACTTTCTCCAATAAGAACTCAATACCATTAAGAGTTTGGTACCTTAGGTTGCTGCTGAAACCCATATGAGCAGCCCAAGTGAGACCGTTCAGCAATGTAGGTGGAGGCTTGTTTGGGGACTCAAAGTTCGGATCCATCTTCTTCCTCATCTTGACCAACCCATTTGAAATTGCAGTTCCAACAAGACCAGCACCAAGCCCAACAGCAGCAAAAATGGTTCCTTTATACACTAAAGTTCCAAACCTATCCAATAAACTATAGGCACCAGGTTCAAACATGTGACTCTTAGGACAAGATGCAAAGATAGCAGGCACTTTGACTGAAGAAGATCCCAACGTTGGTGCTAAGAGATACATGAGCGTAAAATTGAGAATAGCACCAACAACAAGAGTTGAAAATACAAAGTCAAGTTCATTCAACCCAAAATTAGGCCTTGTAGCCATGTCACCTAAAACAGCAGAACTGACACCAACCAACTCTTCACTTACAACCTTGAAAGGAAATTGTGGATCAGCAGCAACCCTTGATCTCCATCCATTGAGAAACAGCCCCAAAATCCCAAAAGACGAATCTTTTGAATTTCCATCATCACCCCCCCAATTTCCATCTCCACCATCACTACCACCACTACCACCCCCTCCGGCAAAATTAAGTTTCAATCTTTGAGGCAAACGTGTTGGTTTAGTAAGATATATAGAACAGTTATGAAACTGAGAATGTGATGATAATGGTAATGGAAATGAAAGTGCATGGCTGCGACCAAAGGGAGGATTAAAACGCATAAGAGCCATTGTTTCCATTTGATCTGCGAAAAAGCAAACATCAAAGACAGAAAACTTTGCAATTAAACCAACAAATCCCACATCATCCACTCACTCATAACTCATAAATCACAGCAACAAATCATTATTCACTCATAATCATGTAAAATGTAAAAAGTAAAAAAATCAAATTTTTAAAACATGGAGAGCATGATGAATTAAATGTTTACCTGAATCTAGATTGTGGAATGAGTGATTGAACAGCAAGATTAACTGCAAGCTAAAACCTCAAAATTAAAATCAAGTAAAAGTAAAAAAAAACCCTAAAAATTTATAAAGTTTGTGAGGAGTTGAGAGTGAAACCCTAAGGAATACAATGTTTGTTATATAGTAGGGTAGAGGAAATCAACATGGTGTTCATCTATTGGTGGGAGAATGATGATGAATGTGACCAAACATGGACCACAAAAACTTGTAGCCTTTGGATTATATGATCCTCACAGAAATATGGTGTATAGTCCATAGCAGATTCATTCTCCCTCCTCTCTCCATGTCGCAGACTTAGATATTTGGTTCCACCTGAACACGTTGCAGGAAAAATCTATAATTGGCAAAAAAAGACAAAAAATAGAAAGGACAAATGAGTGCAGTGAAGAAGAAAAGAGAAAAAGGTGAGAGATTTGTTTACCCTTTGCATAGGGTGGATTGGAAACTGAAGGTTTTTGTTGCATTGTCATCGGAGCAGTTGCCGGAAAAGTTGTCGGAGCTGAGAGGGTGAATCAGTGTTGCAGAGCAGAGTTAAGCCAATTTGTGAGGATAATAACACGATAATATACCAAATTTTGTTACTCCAAATCATTCAATTTTCACAATTATCCTCTCATCTAAACTATTTAGTCTCTTGGATTAACACTCATTAATTTGATTGTTAATAATAGGCTGTGAAGCATTGACACTCATCGGAGGAGGTGTGTCGGTGTCGGCATTTGACACCGACACCAACACTTATGATTACATTGAATTATGTCATTTTCTCAAATTATTATCGGTATCGACGTGTCAGTGTCCAATGTCGGTGCTTCATAGACAATAGGCCAGAGATTCCACTCGTGGATAAATGGGATGATATGAACTATATATATAATACAATGTTTCTGAAAACCAAACTAAATTCACGGGAGCACATCAACTTAATTGTGAGGTAAAAAAAAAAACGATTTGAAATATGTGTAAGAAAATTAAGTTATATAATGAGAAATATGACATTAAATAAGAGATAACTAACAAGGAACTAGGTTGATTGTATTCTTAACCACCACATTTTTTTATATAGCAGAGGATTTAAAATCCCAAAAAGAGAGATTACAAAGGGATCAACCGAGGGGCACTAATCCTCATACTATAGACTAAAACAAGTGTCTTATTTTATTAGGACAAACATCAAAATAAACAATGTTACACCTCAATTTACATTAGTCAAAGCATCCGCACACCAATAGATTTTTCTATAGGAATGAGAAATATATAGTAACTTGTTAATACTCTTCACCAAGGAATACCTCATGTTGCTCCTTGTCTTATCTGCTTTAATCACATTAACAACAACTATGGAATCAATATTAAGCTCAACATTTCTAAATCCCAACGTCCTCGCGTACTTCTAAGTTCTAACCCAACACTCCACATAGCTCCGCCACAAAAGCACTATAGCTACATACATACTTTGCCAAACCATCGCACCACCTACCATTACTATGTCTAACAACAACACTGCAGCCTGCCGTGATACCTTCCTTGCAAGCTCTGTCGGTATTAAGCTTCACTCTTCCATTCGTCGGAGGAATCCAACCAATCATATGAACTTCACGAGGGATCCTTGTAATAATTATATTCTCCATGCTAGCTTGGTAATATTCTTTGATAAAATTCGGCACATGCATAGGCTGGGCTTGGTGGTCTAATGAAAGCATCATCATGTAATTCTCTATTACGCCACATCCAATTATTATGTCATGTCGCCTAAAAATCTTCCCATCTAATATGATCAATCCGTCGGATATCACTCTTAAGATTTGTCTAAGACAAGTGTCAATGTTTGAAATGTGTTTGCCATGAGACACCAAGGTGTCCGTGCTTCATAGGTTAGCATTAGAGGCAGTTATACATATTTTCAACTTGGCGGATATTCATGAAAATGTATTGTCTACGGTCATGCATTCACATTGTTGCGGATGTGGACTATTCGATCAAGGTTGAACAGTGATTTAAGCATGTAACATGCGAGTGAATTTTAACATACGCACATCGAAAAAATGGCGACATTCCTATCTTTTTCCAATCAAAGTGACAGAAAATCTAAAAGAATTTGCAGAACATTTATAGTACCATTGTATATAAACAAAATACAACTTTTATCCCTTGGTACATGGTAAGGTGTTCATCTGAGATGCATTATCATTCCAACTACAGTGCATATCTCTTGGAAGAGAGTACAAATTCTTGTGACAAACAACAAAAATGAATCCAACCTATGCTATAACTTACATAAATATTAAAATACCATGACACTTTGACACATGCCAACAACACTTCATCATCTCAAGGACTATAACTTTACCATCACCATGACATGTATATATATATTCCACACTTCTCAAAAGTAACTGACTCAAGAATAAATCCAATGAATGTATTGAGTTTAAAAGGAAAGAAAAAAAAAAAAGGTTGATTTGAACAAAACCTATTTTCAATACCCAACTATATAAAATTTTCTCTTTAAGAAATTCTTCATTCCAGCTGTCTCCTTTCTGTTCAGAGAAAAGGTAGGGAAAACCACCAGAATGCTTACCAGAAAGCATTGTTAGCCTATTCTTTTCATAGCTGCATTGAGTGAGACATGTGCTGGAACATATTATCAGCAATGAATAGCTTGAGGACCACAACAGCCATATACACCATCAAAGACACATTTTAGCGACCCGGTTTTGCACGTTTCATTCCACTTGAATTGAATGGGGACACACTGCCACTTGGCCCTGGACTCTCTTCTCTGAAATTTGAATTCAGTAGAGCTAATTCGCGCAGCTGCTGCCTCTTAATAAAGTCCTGTGACTCATCCTGTGTATGAAACATTCACATCCAAGATTCGAATAAGTAAATGATGGAAAATGCACAAAAAATAACAATCCAGAAATACTAAAGATAAGTTGCATCTTTTTGTTTTCTGTTCGACAAAGTGAAGGAGAAATAGCAGTCGGTTCACTGTGCATAGTCGAGAAAGATATATAGGTTGAATTAACATACCACAGGTTTGAGTAGTTCTTCTATGACTTCCTGAGCCTGTCTGAGCCTTATGTCAACAACATTAGCAGGTAAATCAGCCTCAATCAATATGTGTAGAGGTTCATTGAGATGCTCATAGCCTGGTCTTCCTCGTAATTTTTCTTCCTTAAGATTGAAAAATTCAATAACAATCTCAGTTGATATAAGAAGTATAATTGAGTATTCAAATCAATAAAGAAATGCACCGTATCTTTTATGCATTTTGAAATATATATAACGTGATAAGTTATGTTTGTGTTCATTACCTTGTCGGGATCTTTTATTGACCCTTTTCCTCTAATATACACGCGGCAACCAGTAGTAGCTTCAACCCGTTTCAAAGAATTGCCTCTAGGTCCCAGAAGTCTTCCAACAAAATTAAACTAATGCAATGCAATAAGAAGCAACATATTTCTATTACTTATAGTTGATGATAGAGTTTTCACTCCCAAATAGAACAAATAAAAGTGTCTAATTTAACCGGCATTTGTATAAAAGCTTACATTGGGGAAAGTATCTACTGGAATTTCCAGGCGCAATATTCTCTTAACAGTGAATGAACTAGGACTTGCAGGTGCACTTTGCCAGTCCATATTCATTCCAGGTGGTCCACATAATCTCTGTATTTATCAAATGAAGTAATGTTAATGAATAGAAGTTGAAAGTAACTACAGTAAACGATAAGAAAAAATGATAACGCCTTTTGTTTAAAAATGAAAATCAACAAGCAACCACCGTTGTCGATCCAGGGAACCAACAAAACTTGAAATCTTAATAGTTTGAAATGGATGAACTTTCACTTTTATGCATTTCTTCCAAACTTCACTTCATGCAAAAACTTTCATCCTAGTTTTTAGTCAAGTATGTGCCATGTCTAGTGTGTTACCATTAACTTTTGACTAACCACAAAATACACATAAAAACTATAAGATTTAATATAGACAGACATCTACAGACACACAACACTACAAGTGATAAAGAATGTGTGGAGTATGACCATGTACAGGTCACGAATCAAGAAATCAATATTACGCGGAGGGCTAAAGAAAGTCCAAATGGCGTGTTTCAGAACTTAGAAATATGATATAAAATGGTCTTTTCACCTAATTGCTAAAGTTTTGGGATATTTGGTTCACACTTAGCATTCAAACCAACCAGAGTGAAATTCGAAAGTATTGTTCCTTTCAACAAACTTTGTCAGAGTGGATATGCTAAGTGAGAGCTTCGGTTAACTAAAATATTTTATTTGACCTTCTCTTGGTCTCTTTTAGGTGTTTATCTATCTGTCATGAACCAACCATCCCAGAAGCTTAGTAAGCTGTCAGGTAAATGCAAATGAATGGATTTATGTTTAATACTGACATAAACCAAGTGATTGACTCAAGTGGTTAATGAGCTTCCCCTGGACAAATCGTTCGGGAGAACTCTAGTTCAATTCCTGGAAGGAACAATTCTTGGCCAAAGTTTATTTACCTCACGGCCAAACCCCGGATTACCGGGTCCCCTTCCCCTAGAAACTGGAGGGTTAACACACCAAAATAATAATACTCACATACACGAAGGCTTGTGTTAAGCAAATATTTGTTTTTATTTTGATATTTATAATTCCTAATGATTTAATAAATGCACATGTTTAAACTTCAATAATGCTCTTTCTCCTTTTATTTAACGTCGTTGATTTTAAGATTTCCCACTAATTTATTTCTTGGGTTACCATGATATAGAAACGAAGTTTCCACCGCCGTTGGCGATGACTAATCTCCGTCATAGGTTCTCCCCTCCCAACCGAATTTTTTCTATACGCAGGAGCCACAAATCGAACCCCTGACCACCTGCTCAAAGGGCCCAAGACCTTTACCACTTTGACCAATTCATTGTTGGTGCATCCATTAATGACTTTGCGCATAGTGATTTTTTCCAATAATTTAAACTTATGTAAAATTTAGAGTATTTGATAAATATCTCTTCATATTATCATTCTATCATAAAACATAGTATAATATCGTATGTTATCTTTAAAGATTAGTGTCTGTATTTCTTTATACATCATGAATTATCACCTAATGTAATTAGGATTAATACTTTGGCATTAGTATAAATAAGGATTAGTGTTTTTCCTAGTGTAACAAGATCCAGCATATCATGCATAGAAATATTATTTTATTATTTTGAGTATTTCTTTTTTCCCTTTAATTAAACCTAAAAGACCAACAACCATGGAACTTCAACATGGTATCAAAGTGGTTATCTCCATGACTTATCTTGTCGCCATCTCCTATCAAATTACCTAAAATCAGGAACTCTAGTGTGTAAAACCGTCAATTTTTCCATGTCGTTTTTTCTTTCTTCCCGTCAGTTGCGCACTAAAGTTGGCCAGCTTTTTCTATGTCAGGTTCTCACTTTATGAATGTGTTTTTGTTTGTCGCTTCTGAAACTATCTCCGGATCAGTTCATCCCATTGTCGTATTCGTATCCTCCTTCAGTTATACTATGTTAAACTTGATTGAAGTTTAGTAAGCTTTAGCCTCATGGTAAGAGTGAGAATATCAGAAAAATATTTCTTCACATTATTACTCTATCTTAAAATATGTGAGAAGTATCTATGATAATCAATTAGGATTAGTTTTCATATTTCTTCATATATCGTGATCTATTTCCTTTTTAATTAGGATTAGGAGGAGTTTAGTATATTAATATAAATAAGGCTTACTATATACAAACAATCCTACCTATGAGTTAATTAATAAGGATTTGTAGTAACATTCAAAGATCACTATTGGGCCTTTCGACACGCCTCATGGTCTTATCTCTTTATGTGAGAAGGCGGTGACGTGCGGAGCAGTATAAGAGTGACTCGATCATTAATAGGCCTCTCCTTATTTGACTCACTCGGCGGGGCTGCAGACAAACAGTCCATCAAAAGGGCGGAAAAGCTACTTTAGTATTTTGTCTTTCCTAATAACATCCAAAAATCATTCATATCAATAACCGAGCAACCCATCTAACGTGAGACACTCAGATCCATTTTTCAAGAAACTTCTTTCAAGAACAAAAGAGTAGGATTTCTAAGTGTTGTGGCCTTAAACCTCACCTTATGGCATTGAATTACTTTACTATTATCATTATATTAGAGAATGAATATATAATTCAATATTGATCAGAATGGCATAATGGAATCGATGTGGCCAAGCTACTCATTGGGAACACGGATCGGTTGTTGTGGAGTCCGAATACAAAGAATAAGTGCTATACGTCACGAGTTGAATGCTTCTCACATCACAATCCACTATCGAGTTAGATGATGAAATTTTAGAAAAATGTCCAAAGTTAGGAATTAGACAAGCATTATATATGCATTTATAACCGAGATCATATCATAGCAAAAGCAAAATGTCCATCTAAACATATAAATAATATAATTAAAACTTGAGCATATCAAGTTAAGATGCAACAATTAATAATTTTAAAGCAGTTACCTCCTGCTGAAGACTATTCCATGCTCCCATTCCTGTCCCGGAGACATTTGACATGAGGTTTGAAGAAGCCATAGGACTAGGACTTCTATGCTGCAGTCTATCAAAGTCGCCAAAACCTTGGTTGGACAACATTCCAGAAACTCTTAATATTTCTGCACATACAACATTGTAATCAGAAACCAATGCATAAAGTTGAAAATCATAGAAAATGAATGGAGATGGAATTTATAAATAAATAAAAAATAGAGCAACAAATAGAGATCGAGTGACAGATTGTGCCAAGAAAAAGAGGTTAGAGACAAGCCCAAGTCATTGCAGATGTTGGTCGTTGGATGGAGATCAAACGAATCATTTTATTTTTTTGAAAGGAAACGAATCATATTTTAACTTCATCAAAGGATTTAAAATACAAATTGATAACCGAATCATCCATCCGATCTTCATTCTACGACCAAAATCACGACTGCCAGAAATACCAACAATTCAAGTATGACTCCGAAAATCACAAAGCCTCACATTCTCACATCAGGCCCAAAACAGACAATACCTCAGAAGAGCACTACGACGGACTTGAGGTCGGAACACTCACCGTCAAATTTACCACTTCTTGTACAAAGTTAAGACTATGAAGGTACATTTCATCCAATGTTAAGACAACATCAAATAAGAGACAATTTTTTCATTTCATTTTATTTTCATTTCCACACCTAAGAAAACATCAGTATCAAGTAAAAAAGGAATAGTGCCACCAAAATAATAGATGGTAGATAGAGCAATCAAAGCATGATCAACAGTATCTGAACTATTGACATGATCTAAGTAAACACAAACATCAATCAAACATGCTATCATAGACATACTTGAAGAGACAAAAAATCCAAAAAAATAAAAATAGATCCACAAAAATAAACAAACATGAACAGACCTTGATTCAAGAGGCGGCTACATATAGGCAGTACTTGCAGAAAAGGACCAAGCTTCTGATGTTCTGCCAGCAACTCTGATAGATACTGACTGCAAAAACAAAAACAAAAAACAACAACAACCCTTTTCATCTCTGAATCAAAAGAACATAAATTTATTCAAAACAAACACAATTAAATCCTAAAAAAACAACCCTTTTGATTCTTATATTGAAAGCTTGAATCTTTTTTATGAAAATTGATCTTAGAATAAAAAAGAAAATATAGTCTTATACCTGTCAACTTCTGAGCTGGTTCTAATCTGAGGAGAAGCAGCTCTAGCAGCATGTGAGAAGTTCTGATTATACAAACCTGACATGACTAACTTTTTTGTTTAAGGTTTTTTTTTTCTTTAAGGATTGGAAAAAAAATTAAAAAAACCAAACCTCAAAAAAGTTGAAAAAGAAGGTTTAGTTGGTGCAGTTCTTTCTTAAAACTTTGCAGAAGAGAAAAAGGAGAAACTGACCAAGACCATCATCAACAAAAGGGTATATGATTTTTTTCTTCTTTTTTTTTTTTGCATAAAAAGGAAGACAAGAATTATTAAATTATTTTATTTATTTTCCACCTTGTGTTTCTCTCTCTCTTTATAGTCTTAATATACTTTTCCTGTTTTGGTTTTATATTAAATAAGAATATTAATAATATTTCATAGTCACAAAAAATAAAATAATAGGAAAAGTGGAAGACAGGAATAAAAGTGGATCTAATATCTAAATAAGGAAACATGAGTGTAACACAGTTAAGGTGGTAAAAGATAGATTTGTTCTTTGGTAGTTAAAAAAATAAAATAAAAATTTCCATGGTGGTTGGTTGAGGTAGTGAAGTGGTTTTTTTTTTTAAACAAGGTAGTGAAGTGGTTAAATCAATAATAATAATGAATTTTTTGATATACATCTTACTTAAATATGTATTCATATACTAATTAAGAAGATAACTATTTTTATTTTTATTTTGGTACAGAAAGAGGGCAAAAGCCAATTAAGAAGATAACTATAATAGACTCACAAATCATGTTTGTATTAATTTTTGGATCTAGCAAAATTATCTATTTTAGTGGTTTATTAATATATATTCAAAAAAAAAAAAATATATATATATATATATTCAAATAAAATATGTACGGGAATATTCACCAATAATGGATTTGGATCATCTCTAATTATAACATTGCAGCTGTGTAATTTTAAGTGTGTAAAGAGAGAGAAACAAAAAATTAAGAAAAATAAAAAGGTAATGTTGTGAGAGAAAAAATGACGAGAGAGATGGTAGTAGATGATCTAAATCACACCAATAATGGTGGAAATTAATTTGTATACACTGATAGTGTATCATTCAATTAAATCACATCATGTAAATATTTTATGAACTAATCTATAAATGTGACAATTATTTTGATTGAATAATCACAAATTTTTATTTTGTTGGTAGACAAAGTGATAAATAAATATTACTAAAACTCATATTATATAGAGAGTGAAATACTCGGATGTAAACCGTAAACGTTTAATTTAATAATATCGATATTTTTGATTGAATTAGAATATATTTTTCGAACACAATAATAATATAATATACTAATAAATTGCTAAAAAAATAAAAGGGTGGAAATGCAATGCAAGAGACAAGAAGAAGAACAGGTGGAGACGCGTGTTGGGCATGCAAGAGAATCAAAGGTTAGTAAAATGCAATGATGAAGGATTGTGCTGTGGAGAAGAGAAAGATACAACCAAAATGTGAACATGGTGAATGGGCAATGATAATGATGTTTGCCAACGTACTCTTAGCTGGACCGTTACACACTGCATCCATATACCACTCTCCTCTTCTTACCATCTTAAATGTACTAGTAAGTTCAAACGTAAACTAGCTTCAACTTCACTAAATTTTGTGTATAGATAAAAAAAATTGACTAAATAGTCTTATGACCTTTGATTAGAGGTTCTCAAATCCAAACCAATTCAAATAAAAATCATAAATTGATTTTAAAAAAATGAAAACCGCAGAAACCGAATATTTTTTGATGTGTTTGGATGTTCTTTTGTAAAAACAATTGGGTCGGATCAGATTTCGGATTGATTTTTCAAAATCGAACCAAACCGTATGCATATATTTTAATACTTATTTAGTTTTTTATTTGTATGAATATATATTGCATTAAACTATTTTTTTGTTCATTTTAAATTTTGCTAATACTATTTCTTTGTTTAATTTAGTCTATTTTTTACATTTGGACATGTTTCAAACATAATTGATAATTATCATTTCAAAATATTAAGTATTAATATATTATATGTTACATTTTACATCAAACTTAATATTTATTTCGTCAAAAAAATTAAACTATTATTTTATACCTTTTTTTACAAAATTAATATTTAATAAAAAAATTATAATTTATAATTTGGATATCCAAAAAACCGATCCAAATTAAACCGCATAAAATGGATCGGATCAGATCGGTCCCAGGCCGGGAAATAGCGTTCCCGAAATAAGCTTTCGCCGCCCGTAGCTCTTAGTTGTCTCCTTTTAGTCAGAGGTGAATAAACTTGAATTCGACATCAATGGAGAAGAAAGCAGACTTGTTCGCTCACTCTTCTTGCCAAAGAGATTGATCTCTCTTTATTTTAGAACCGATATTCCCGCCCCGACCTTGATTAGCTCACTCTTTTTTTAGCTGGTCTGGGATTTTTTTTATTTGACATCCAAAACCGAACCAAACCGCAAATAAATTTATTTTTAGATCGGATGCGTTTTTGCCTCAATACCGATCCAAATCCAAACCGCGAGTATACGGTTATGTTGTGTGTGGTGTCCGGATGAGAAGGAGACGGAGGTACATCTTTTTGGAACTTGTACGGTGGCTCTGCAGTTTTGGTCCGAAATGTACAAATGGAAAGGGATACAAGCGGTACATCCATCGGACTTGTGCTCCTTTTTTGTTTCCTTTGATTTTCCCTTCAACGTATGTAAGAAACGAAGGAAAGGTTTGAATATGATATGACAAGCGGTGGTTTGGACTTTATGGAAAGCGAGGAATGCTAGTATTTTTTTATGGTAAGCTATCGTCCGTACAAGAATTGGTAGACACAATTAAGCATGTGTCTTTGAGGTGGCTTCTTTCTAAAGGTATACCATTTGTGTGTTGTGAATATGAATGGGTGAAATATCCATTAGAATGCTTGCTTAGATAGATTTATAGCTCGGGGTTGGAGATTGGGTAAATATTACCTCTTTTTGGTGCTAACATCTTTGGTATTTTTTGTCTACCAAGATGTTCTTTAGCTTCGATTTTTTTTTTTTTTGGGTTGGGTAGAGTATCACTTGCACTTCTTCCCATTAGTGGGTATAGTACTCATTGTACTTTGACTCATCTTTATTTATATACTTATTCTTTTCGCCGTTCAAAAAAAAATACTTAACCCTGGGCAACTATGAGGTGCTATGACTAGTGGTGGTGCTCTAACTGGTGTTGGTTCTCTGAAATACAATATAAAGTTTCTAACAAGAAATTCTAACAGTTGAATAAAAAAAGTATGGTGAGTCAGAAGCAAAATTAAAGAAGCATGATGAAGAACTAGAGGTGTGGTATTGTGCCAAGTCGCACAAATCAAGAGTGAAGATATTTAACGAGAAAACATGAGAATACCTTAACAAGTGGTCTAAAAAAACTTGAACAACGACATATTTTAAAAAAATCTCAAAGCTAAAATAACAATAACAACAAAGTTAGCATCAATGTGAGCAAAATTGAAACAACAATTAATTGGAAATATGATTCAACAACAATTTTTCAGGCTGAAATTAAAATGGGGTGAAATGTGGAAAACAAAATTAGGGACAAGAGGGGAGTTAAGATTGAAAAAAAATAAAAAATAAAAAGGAAATTAGGGTTTTTGGATTGATCCATAGAGGAAGAGTTTCTTGTTTCTTTAATTTCATTTGCCTACGATTTGAAGAAACGATTATGCCATCATGCTTGAAAGGAGAGAACTGAAGAAAACGTCATTGAAGATGATGGTGTTGGTTGCTAAATGAACCTCTGCTTTATTCAATACAACACATATGCCTTATATAGGCTTACAAGCTTATTTGGATCAGGGCTAATCATAACTGGCCCAATAGGCCCAATCCAAACTACATAACCAACACTCAACATACCCTCCCTTACATTGATCATCACAGAATGATCAATTTACAATTTATTCAAACAGAAAAAACTAAAAGAAAAACAGATACAGACATAACTTGCAGAGCAAGAAAACACAAAAAAACTATCAAACACTTATTAACCAAGTAGCTATCAACACCTTCAATTAATGCAAGACTTATCACACATTCCTATACCCTCCCTTAGTCCATAGAAGGTATCTAACTTCAAAGCTTTTGTCATGATATCTGCTAGCTGTTCTTGAGACTTGCAATACTTCAATTCAATTATGCCTTCCTTATTGAGATCTCTAAGGAAATGGTACCTCACATCTATATGCTTGCACCGGCCATGCATAATTGGATTCTTGGAGAGCTTTATAGAAGAGCTGTTGTCGCAATTAATTGAGGTGCTGGTGGATTGCTTCATATTTAAATGAACCAGAACATTCCTTAGCCAAATGCATTGGCATGCACAAGAAGCTGCTGCAACATATTCTGCCTCAGTGGTGGATAGAGTGATTATAGGCTGTTTCTTTTAAGACCAACAAATAGCACTATCACCCATTGTGATGTAGCCAGAGGTGCTCTTCCTATCATCATGATCACCTGCATAATCTGAATCACTCCACCCTTGCAGCATTAATTCTTTGTCTGCTTTACATTTGTATAAGATACCAAGACTTAGAGTACCTTTATCAAATATCTCATTATTCTCTTAACTGTAGCCATGTGTATTTCAGTTGGTCTCTCTATATACCTAGCAGCTAAGCACACAGAGAAGGCCATGTCAGGTCTTGTAGCTAGCAAGTACATCAGGCAACCTATCATCTGTTTATACTCAGTAGCATTCACAGCTCTACCACTTTCATCTCTCACAAGCTTGGTACCAGGCACAATAGGACTACACACCTTATTGCATTGCTCCATACCAAATCTCTTTAGTATTTCACAACTATATTTGTGTTGATGAACAAAGATCCCTTGATCACACTGAATAACTTCTATTCCAAGGAAGTACTTCAATCTTCCAAGATCTGTCATAGCAAATTTCTCTTTCATAGACTTCATAAATTCTCCCATCAATTTTCCATCATTGCCAGTGTAAATGAGGTCATCCACATAGATGCTTACAATCAAAATTCTATTTCTGTCACCTTGCTTGACAAACAAGGTATGTTCATGGGGGTATTTCACAAAACCTTCAGTAATGAAATATGATTCAATTTTGCTGTACCAAGCTCTAGGTGCTTGCCTTAGTCCATATAAAGCTTTGTTTAGCTTATATACTTGGACGTTGTCTCCTTTCTTATAGCCTAAGGGTTGATCCACATACACATCTTCCATCAATTCACCTTGTAGAAAGGCACTTTTCACATCAAGCTGAAACACACTCCATTTTTCATAAGCAGCTAGAGATAGAATTGTTCTAATTATAGTATCCCATCTAGCTACTGGTGCAAATACTTCACTAAAATCAACTCCATATCTCTGGGAATAACCCTTTGCAACCAGTCTAGCTTTATGTTTTTCTATTTTTCCTTTCTCATTGTACTTTGTTTTGAAGATCCATTTCACCCCAATAGGCTTCACTCCATGAGGTAGAGTCACAAGTTTCCATGTATCATTAGCTTCAATGGATTGTATCTCAGAGTCCATAGCTTCTTTCCACAATTTTGACTTGACTGCTTCTTCAAAAGTGGTAGGGTCTTCACTGGTGCTGAACATTGCTATGGCAAGATTTTGAAGTTGATCATATTCATCACTTTCAGCACCTGTTACATAATCTCTGAGATAGCCTGGAGTTCTTCTAATTCTTTGTGGAGTATTATTCTGCTCAGAGTCTTCATCACTAGTTTCTTCACTTGAGTCTGGCACTACTTCATTATTCCCATTAGCATCATTGTGATCATTCACCTCAGCTTCAGTTTCTATGTCATCACCTTCATCACTATCACTGAGTGGTTCTCTTGTCTTGCTAATTTCTTTCTTATCCCAATTCCATCCCTTGGTTTCTTCAAATATCACATCTCTACTGATGATAATCTTCTTGCCTGCTGGTTCATACAACTTGTAAGCTTTTGACTCATCACTTACTCCAAGATGTATGCACCTAATACTCTTTCCATCTAACTTTTTTCTATGCACATCAGGCACATGAACATGAGCCAATCACCCAAAAACTCTAAAATGTTGAACTGAGGGCTTACTTCCACTCCAAGCTTCTTCTGGTGTCATGTCTTTTACAGCAAATGTAGGGCACATATTCATCACATAGGTTGCCCATTTCACAGCTTCAGGCCAGAATCTTTTTGGTACATTTCTTGCAGACAACATGCTTCTAACCATGTTCAACAGAGTCCTGTTTTTCCTTTCTGATACTCCATTCTGCTGTGGAGTGTATGCAGCAGTTAACTATTTCTTCACCCCTTGTGCACTGTTGCCTCCATTTGACTTTGGATTTATAGGTCCACAAATGTCAGAATGAACAAGCTCTAGTTTCTGAGATGCTCTCCAATTAGCTTGTTTTGGTATTGTTTCTCTGTGTTGCTTGCCAGTCAAGCAATCTGAGCATTTGCCTTCAATTTCTTTCAACTCTGGCAACCCCTTCACCATTTGTTTTTTGTTAAGCACTTTCAAGCCTTTGATGATGAGATGAGCATATCTGTTGTGCCATAATTCTGTTTCCTCAACCTTTGTGATCTGTAAGCAACTAGGAATTTGAACTGAAGCATTTACTATAAACATTCTGTTCATAGTCATCTCTGTAGTGACTATCAATCCCTTTTCATCATGAAATAGCTGACACACATTGTTTCTGAACACAATTGTGAGACCCTTTTGCTGTAATTGCCCTACACTTAGCAAATTGTTGGTGAGACCAGGGAGATAATACACATCAGTGATGACATGAATTTTTCCTTCAATGTTTAATCTGATGTTGCCTTTTCCCATTACTGCCATCTTTGAATCATTACCAAGTTTGACTGATTCTCTAAAATTCTCATCAAAATCAAATAGCCAATTCTTGGTACCTATCATATGATTGCTGCATCCACTATCAAGATACCAGGCTTGATCTACCCCTTCATATGATCCAGAGTGTGCCATGAGAAGAGTCCCTTCTTCATCTTTGTACTCTGCAAAATTCACATTTTCTTCCCAATCAGGGCATTCATTCTTATAATGCCCGAGTTTGTGACATTTGTAGCACTCCACAAGAGCCTTGCTCTGCCTGCCTTTATCGCGCCCTCGTGAGGCACCTCTTCCCCTGCCTCTGCTAGCATTTGAAACTTTGAGTGCTTGTTCATCAATGTAATCTTTAGGTCCATGCATTCTTTGCTCATGAACAAGAAGACTACTTTGTAACTCATCAATTGATAGAGTTGTCACATCATTTGATTCTTCAATCGAACAAACCACATAGTTGAACTTCTGAGTCATGGATCTTAATATCTTTTCAACCACCATAACTTGTTCAACTCTCTCACCGTGTGCAGTCATGCGATTTGCAATCGCAAGAGTTCTTGCAAAGTATTCATTCACGGATTCACTCTCCCCCATTGCAAGAACCTCAAACTCTCTTCGCAAAGACTGTAACTGAGCTCGTTTCACCTTTGTTGAGCCTTGATACTTCCGTTTCATAGCATCCCAGATATCTTTGGCTGTATCGCGAACTAAGATCGTTTCCAAGATCGAACGATCAATTGATTGAAACAAATAGTTCTTGACTTTCAAATCTTGAAGCTTGCTTTCATCGGCGATTCTGCGTTGATCTGCTGTTGCATTCGCCGGAGCTGTAACTACACCCATCTCAATCAAGGGCCAAAACTCTTTTGATCGAAGCAAATTCTCCATGAGCATTGACCAATGCTCATAATAGCCGTCGAATTTGGGAATGAAGGGTTGAACGAAGTGAGAAGATGGTTCCACCATGATCACCGTGAAGAAAGAAGAAGAAAGATCGAAGAAAGATAGTTGAAACTGTCAATCGCCGTCGTAACCGTCACAACGGTCACCGTAACTGTCGCCGGAATGTTTTTGAAAAAACGCGCGCACACAGGTCCATGGTTCACAAGCGAATGATACCACTTGTTGGTTGCTAAATGAACCTCTGCTTTATTCAATACAACACATATGCCTTATATAGGCTTACAAGCTTATTTGGATCAGGGCTAATCATAACTGGCCCAATAGGCCCAATCCAAACTACCTAACCAACACTCAACAAATGGTTGAGCTTTATTAGAATTTGGAAGGCATATACTCAATCACAAAAGCTAGCTTGAAAGGCCTATACTCAATCACAAAAGCTAACTTGAGAGTTGAGGTTTGCGCTATTCTTATAAAGGATATCTATGTCATATCTCTAGCCGATGTGGGACTTCTAACACACCCCCTCACGTCTAGGACTGGACAAGTTGGAACGTGGAATCAACAACAACGGGTGGCCCAAATATGGGAGGTCTCTACGACAAATGGATCTAGGATAGGCTTTGCTACTATATTAGAACTTGGGAGACCTATACTCAATCACAAAAGCTAGTTTAAGAGTTGAGGTTTGCGTTATTCTTACAAAGGCTATCTATGACATATCTCTAGCCGGTGTGGGACTTATAACAAGCTTCTTTCAACGTGTTTCAAATTTTGGTCATTAACCCGCCCCTATTTGACGTGGAATATGATCAATTTAGTCCATGTGACATGGAGTCGCATTATCAGTTGTTACATACGCAGTTAAAGTACACATCATCGCCATTGACTGAGTAAATAGATATAGGAGTAATTTGCCAGACGTCACACAAAATAAGGCGTGTATTTGCGATTACGAAAACTTCAGGAAAAAAGTGATGATTTTTGCAATTTCAGGGGGACATTTGACTATTTATTTGAAAATAATTAGTTTGGAGAGGAGAATTTACAATATAGGCTTTAGAGGTTTTATTATAGAGATTAGTCATTGTTAAACGGCATTTGAAACTTTGTATTAATAATATAATATGATAACAAAAAACTAAATAGTTCCCACGCAACTGTGATCGGAAGGGAAATGGAACAATTTGGTGCTAGAACTGACATACGAACCAGATTAAACTGGAGCTGGAACCATTTGATGCTGAAAATAATTCATTATATAATCTGGAAAATTAGAACTTCAATTAGTATCATTTTTTGGTTTGATAATTTAATAGCTAAACTAACACAGTATATAAGTATAGAGAAGTGAATACTCGTGAGTTCGAGCCCTGAACTATCAGAACTTCGATTAGTATCATTAATCTAGCAAATTAGAACTTTAATATGTTAATATAAATTTAATTAAATATGATGACTCATGTGAACTTATGTTACTCCCTCTATTCTTAATTATCAGTAAAAAAATAACTTTTTAGATTTATTAAATAACTGATGTATCTGAACTATAATATAGACCAAATACATCACATATTCAATGAATGTGAAAAATAAATTTTTACTTGTAATAAAGGATGGAGAGAGTAATTGATAATGTGAAAATACGCAAATTACGCGAATGTCTTTCTATAAATATTAGCAACGTGGTAAATGTTTCATTTTTTTCACATTCATCTATGCAGTGTAAACAATATCCAAATTAATCAAACTACTAGAGAAATAATTTATTCCAGTTTTCAAATACTCTCCGATGTAATGTAAGTTATTCCAAATAATTTTCTTAAATGTGAACGTTAGTTAAAGTTTATGATTGACAATACATAATACTAAAATCTATTCGTCCAACCATATATTTTCCATTTAAAATATTTCAACCTGAATTTGTTTTAAGGAATTCAATTTCAGTTTCACTTGTATCACCTTAATGTTTGCATTTAACTCCAATAATGCATTGTTGCGCCATTGTTTCAGCCATATGTAGTGTGTTGGATTTGCCAGTTATTAATGAATAGATGCTACATCCCAACAACAAAATAAGAGAGACCACAACAATTGAGCTTCTGAATGCAATGAATATGAATTTGATGAAAAACAAAAAAAATAATATATATTCATATTTTTTATTTTTTTAAGAGGTTGAAATTTATTTTGTGAAATTGATCCTCTATTTCAAAATTTAATAATTTTGGTTCCTCAGCCAAATATTAGTTTAGTCTAAAATACAGTAATACAATATGTTTTAAATCAAATTTTTAAGATAACTTTTTTACAATTTTATCGATGTTGATATTTTTTCATCATAAAATCATATATACCATGTCATTAAAATATATTACATCACCAATGTTTTTATTCATAAATATAATGGAGAATCAAAACTTTCATAATTTAATTAAAATAGGAGACTAAATCTACAAAATGGTGAAAATAAGAGAATTAAAATTGTGATTAACCCAAAATTATTTATCTTATTATTTTTTCAAAGTAATGATTTTCACAATTGGCTCAAGTTGGGACTAGGAAAAATTATTTTAAGGGAATTAACTTATTGAGCATAATTAATTTATAGAGGTTTGATTATAGTTCATACATTGTGATTTGATATAATGAAAAAATAATAACACTTGAAAATTTGATGTGCCAAAAAAATTGGAAAAAATGACATATAAGATCATATTTAAATATAATTATTATAATTTTGTTAAGCATATTAATTATTCATAGACAAAACTTTGTACATTCTAAACTGTGGCAGGAAATATAAATTGTAAAAAATAAATATGTAACACTTGGTTTTGAAACTCAACCTCAACTTTTCCATTTTATACTACTTAATTAATGCACCAGTAATGAATTTGTTCAAGTAAGAGTCTTTATCTCCTTAAGGATTCGGTTAAGAGTGGAGAATCTACATTGTATGCTCCACAAATTCTTCAACAGAGATTATTCATTGTTAACGACGATGAAAATTTCATACTAATATCGTATGCTAACAAAAACAAAATTAATGCTAATATAAACCCTTAAAAACCACACAGAGCTACTTACATATCCAACCTACAAATTTGACAAAATAGTGACTTTGTTCAATGTTAAGTATAACGGTTAAGTAAGTTATCAATTCTTATTTCATTCCACTAAACACACATAAATATTTTATTTTCCTTAAAAAATCATTGCAAGGAGTAATTAGCAAAGACTTGTTGGAAGCAAAAACACAATAATTAAGTGTATTAACTAATCAAGTTTTCAGTTAAAAAAATAAAAAATAATCCAAGTTATATATATTAATTAATGAAAAAACAGAAGAAGCATGTTAGGAGTAGGGTGGTCTTGTCTTGTGCATAAACTTAAAAGAATTGTCCACGACCAAAATGAGACAGTGCAGAGTGGGCCATTATTTTTATTAAATACCTCATTGCCTCTGACTCAATTGGCCTCATGAGAAGAATCCTAAGATGTTTTATGAAATAATATAGTGAACAATACACCTTTTCTTTTGGTTTTTGTCCTTGGTTTTGATCCCTTCTCTTGCATCTCAAGTATTCTTTGAAAAAACCAAAATAAAGAAAGAGGAAGAAAAGAGCAATAATTTGAAAAAAGCTAACTAAATGGGACCAAATTTCCTTACTTGTGATTATTTGTGTTATTTTTATAACCATGCCAAGTATTTACTAATTTTACCAGCTATTAATCTCTATTGAAAATTTTGATTAGCTATTTTAGTGGAGTCTTTTTCCACAACTACATTTTTCTAATTCACAAAACTCCAATGCCTTTCTTAATTAAATCAATCTATATTTGTCTAAGAAATTGAGCTCAAATAGTTAATGAGCTTCCATTAGGACGAATTATTTGAGAGAATCCTAGCTCGATTTCTGATGAGACCAATTTTTAACCAGACTTTAATTATCTCACGGCTGAACTCTGAATTATCGGAGTCGGCCCCTTCCTCACAGGAACCAAAGGATTAACACAATATATAAATTGAATCATCGAAACAAAATAAATGTTTCTAGCTAATTATGATAGTAATAATTTTCTTTTCAACTTAATTGTTTGAAAAATTAAGTTGATCAAGGAAAACAGAACATGGCCCAAATTATCCTAGTAAATGAGAAGATGTGGAGTGGATTAGAAAGGGCACAGCCGCACAAGGTCAGAGTGAAGAACAATGATACCAAATGATACCAACTAGGAATGCTTTATTTCCAAAATAATAGGATGACACAAGAAAAAATGTCTAAACAAAGTTTGCCTCCACTCAAGTATTACAAGAATCTTACAGGTCATGTTTTCCAAATTGAAAATAGTTGTGGTCACCAGGCCAGTACCAATTTTTTTTCAATGAATATTAATTAATTAATGAACCATTCATTTAGTAACACTCTTGAGACAATTTCAAATGCTAGCTACCCTCATGAAAATAATCCTAGCTACACAATTTCACATGTTTGCCCTATCAATTGGGCAAGAAAAATGTTATTGAGACACAACTTTCATTAAATCGACACAACTTTCTGACATTAAATCGACACAACCGTATTTAATACGGTCGGTTCACCTTTTTTTTTAAGGTTTGATATGTGTGTCCGACCTAATTGTTATAGTTGAAACCTACTATATTGATACAATGTTTGGTAATTTTATGTTCAAATAGCATGTCTGTCTGGTTGGACAAACCTCAAGGGGAGAATCCTAGGAGAAGTGTTAGATGTCAACTATTTTTATTTTTAATTGATGTGCAAGCTAAAGTATTATTTAAATAATTTTAACATTTAATGCAAATTGATGTAAAAAACTTGAAGTTATTATAAAATATTTGTAATATGATATATTTGATGGTGTTAAGTTTTTTTGTTTTGAGATTTTCCTATTTATAATCATAAGAAATTATATTAAATTTTGGGAGGAAATTAAAGTCTATATCTTCATTATTATTTAAAAATATATATTTTTTATTAATAATTAAAATATTATATTTTATTTATTTTAATTTTAAAAAATAGAAATAAAAATAAACAACATTCTTAAAATATTTTTAAAAAAAAATCCTAAGAAATAATACTCTACCTTGACTTTTTTATTTTCATAGTTAAATTTCTTCATAAAAGGACCTTTGTGAAATCGTAGCGTGCATGGTTGAATCCAAGGACGATGAAGATGAAGTATTAATTTATCTGCTCCTTAGTCTCTTTTGTTTGTGTTAAATTTATGTTTTAAATTTATGATATTCTTTTTTTTAACTTGCACAATGTTCAATTTGTATTATTAATTAATAATAATATTTACTTTTGATTTTTTAATTTTGTTTTGTGGTACCAACGACACCTCTTTTGGATGCCTAATTATTTTTCTTCCATGTTTTAATAAATTTATACAATTAAATTTTGTGTATTAGGTATTGATTGATCCAACTTTTTATGCCATAAAAGTTATTTTGAACTTAAAGTTAAAAAAATAATTCACAAATAAATTTAAAGTTGTTTGATGATTTTATTTTCTGTTTTGTTTTAGAAGCTATTTTTTCACAAAAATTGTTAATTTAAAGTTGTTTGGTGATTTTATTTTCTATTTTATTTTAGAAGTTATTTTTTCAAAAAAATAGTTTGACAATGTATTCTTACAAATGTTTGATTTTGTTAACAATTACAATAAATGAATCATATTAATTAAATTAAAAAATAATAATGACAAAGAAATATGATATTTTTTTAATTGGTATTAAATAGAAGTTCATAAATAATTTTGTCAAATAAATATTTTTTTTCAGCAAATAGGGTATAGATGAATTTGCAACACCCTAAGTAGTAGCGTTGGACATTTTTGGTCGACCAACCCAATCCGACTAGCCCATTACATCCGTTCACAAACGGGGCTGGTCAACTAAGGTCAAACGGGTGGCACAGGTCCACTGACCCAATTGGCACTAGGTTCAGTCGGTTGTTATTTCGAGTGGATAATCCAGACCTGACGAAAATTGAACCTGACTGATAAGGCCCAAAGTGCAAAGCCCATTAGTAACAAACCCTAAATTATCTCACACTCACTCAATCTTCTTTCATTACGTTGTGTTTTATAGTGAAGTTAAGGAAGGTGTGAAATATATATATATATATGTGTGTGTGTGTGTGTGTGTGTTTTCACAAACTCTAACCTAGCCGCCTCCGGCGCTTCATCGTTATGTTTTTATCGTTCCTTCGTACTGTTCTTTTTCTTTGTTGAACTCAAGATCGCGGTACACCATTATTTGTCATTGATTTTGTTGATTCTTCTTCATCTTCACCCATTCACGTGAGTTTATTTTCTCATTATTTTCCTTTTTTATTGTTTTAGATCTATAGATGTAGTAGCATGATCATTTTGTTGATTTTGTTGGTTACTTTTCACGTTATTTTTTATTTATGTTTGTTGATCATTTTGTTGATGTTAAGGCCCATGGCTTTTCTGATTATTTAATGAGGATAATTATCAATAGACCTCAAGATTAACGAAGTTGTATCGTAATGCAAATACGAAATTGTTTTGTAATGCAACTACGAGAGAGGAAACACCATTTGCCTTTCCCTTTGCTCAATATGAAAACTTAATTCATGAGCACTTCCCAGTTAAGTAATTTTTTTTTTTTACAGATCCAAGTAAGTAAGTTAAAATCCATGATTGTTATTTGATGTTTATGTTTATAAAAATAATAGATGTGCCACATAACCAATATATAAAAATCATCTCATTTTTTCTGTGATAAATATTCAATAACTTTTTAATTGTTACCGATGTAAAGAGATAGATAATTTAATAGATGTCTTGCTTCAATTTCAAAAACTTAAACAATTGGAGTTATTTATTGAGGGAGGATATATATATGATCCTACTATGGACTACTTTTAGATTTTAGATATCGTAACGACTTTTTTTTTCTTCTCAACATCTCGAAAAACTTTTTTTATGGTGAATTATGAAACTCTATTATTTTTAGAATGTCTATTTTATTTTAAATGTTATTATATGCGTTTTTAACTATAGTTTTTTCAATTTTAAGATTAGAAATTCACATATGGTTGGACTTTAAAGACAAAGAAGAGAATATGTATAGTTTTTACAAAATGATTTGAAATTAATATGTAGAGTTGTGTGGTTGTTTGCACCATAATACATTTAATATTTTTTTCAAGCACGTTTTCTGAAGTGAATCACCTTCCTCAATAAGCTAATTTGCATTCCAAAATAGCTTCCTCAATAGCTATACTATAAGAAGAGAGACCCTCCTCCACTCCCTTATAGCTATTTTTGAATGCAAATTTGCTTAGTGAGGAAGGTGAATCCACATAAGAAAATGTGTTTGAAAAAATTAGTCATATTTATGGTGCATATACCATCATACAACTCTACATATATCAAATAATTATGAAAAAACTCTGCATATTCTCTTCTTTGCCTCTAAAGTTCAACCATGTGAATTTCTCATCTAAAAATAGAAAAAACTTAGTTAAAAAGTCAAATTATAATATTTAAAATAAAATAAACATCCTAAAAGTAATAGAGTTGCATAATTCACTGTCAGCAAAAAAAGTTCTTTGAGATGTTGAGAATCCATTACAATATCTAAAATCCAAAAGTAGTCCATATTAGGATCATATGTTCCCTCAATAAATAACTCGAATTGTTTAAGTTTTTGAAAGTGAAGCAAGACCTATGTTAAATTCTCTATCTCTTTACACCAGTAAGAATTAAGAAGTTAATGAATATTTTTCGCAGAAAAAAAAAAGACTAGACAATTTTTATATATCGGTTATGTGGCACATATATTATTTTTATAAGCATAAATATCGAGTAACATTCATGGATCTTAACTTTCTTGTCTGGGAAGTGGTAATGATCATAGTTAAATTCTCAATATAAAATAAATATGGAGCAAGGAAAAATGGTGTTTCCTCTCTTTTTGTTGCATTAAAAAACAACTTCATTAACCTTAGAGTCTTAAAGGAGAATGTGTTACCACTAATGTTTTAAAAATTGAACTAGAGATCGAATCAATGAGTACTCCAGATCAAGGGTTGACTGGTTGGGTCTCTGTTGAACCCAATATTAAAAAAAAATAGTATTTTAGTTTAAAAAACAACAAATAGAAAATTATGTTATGAATAAAAAAACAAGAAAGCAAATAGGTCATTCACTAAAAAGTAGACCCATTTTCATAAGTAATGAATAAGCCCAAGAAATATAGGCCCAAAACAATTAGGCTATCTCTATTTCATCTTGCCAATAGAAGAAAAAAATCATTTGTAAGATTCTTCATTAAATATTAGTAGCCACTTCAAATGCATAATGAAACGTTTTCGAATATATCTTTGGAAATTGTAGATCTATTCTTTTCTCATAACAAAAAATTGATTTATAGTACAACAATTTGTTTCTCTTATGATATTACTCGTCAAATCTCTCGAAATCGCAGGTCTATTTGTAATTTGTGCAGTGGTTATAAACGCAAAAATTGATGTCAGATTTGAACTTGTGAGGCACTGATGAACTTGTGCAGTGGTTAAGTTTTTTTGTTTTGAGATTTTCCTATTTATAATCATAAGAAATTATATTAAATTTTGGGAGGAAATTAAAGTGTATATCTTCATTATTATTTAAAAATATTTTTTTTTTATTAATAATTAAAATATTAAATTTATTTATTTTAATTTTAAAAACTAGAAATAAAAATAAATAACATTCTTAAAATATTTTTAATAAAAATCCTAAGATATAATATAAAGAAATAACACTCTACCTTGACTTTTATATTTTCATAGTTAAATTTCTTCATAAAAGGACCTTTGTGAAATCTTAGCGTGCATGGTTGAACCCAAGGACGATGAAGATGAAGTAGTTAATTTATCTGCTCCTTAGTTTCTTTTGTTTTTGTTAAATTTATGTTTTAAATTTATGATTTTTATTTCAATGTAATGCGTTGTTGTTTTTATAAGATATTTCTTTATTGTTTTTTTACTACTACTTTTTTGTTTGATCAGGTTAAGTTCGCTAGTTAAGTAGCGAATTGTTAGCAAGGTGTCCGCTAATTAACGGTCGAACCAGTTTGTTACATAAAACAAACATGATAAGGGAAGACAAAATGCAATTGAAACATAAAATAAAAAAAATTATTATTCTCATTACAACTTTGTGACAATGTAAAACAAATTAGTTTAAAAATTAGACAGAAAAATTACTTCAACTTAGACACTCCATCAAGTGTCTAAACTTCAGAATTAATATAACAGTGGGGACCTAAATGGAATCGCCCCCGATGGATAGAAGAGGGGTAAGTTTCTCTTGTCAATATTAGTCCTCAGTGTCTCAACTTCTAGGAGAAAATTGGGACAAGTCCTACTTCTACTTTGTACTATAGGCTTGCACTTAGAAGGTCAAGCTTCTATTTTCGATCCTACTTGCTGCCACTTAGCTTCTTCCACCTTCTAGTTTAGTAGCATGAGACAATGTTACATGTTCAACTAATGCTAATAAGACTGAACTAGCTAACAGAAATGGGCCAAGCAACAAACCTAAGAGAATCATCTAAAAGCCCAAACGTTTTGAGGATTAAATAAATTGACCTAGAGGACAAGATATGAATGAGACAGTTTAATCTTTTTACCGTTTGATGATAGAAAGCCCTAGAATATTTGTTTGTTTTTTTACCTATAGAAAAGGGAAATGTGTCTCCTAGATCCAAAAATATAGGAAGTTGTTATGAGCAAATGAGAGTATAAATGATTGCATTCTGATTGAAAGAAGTCAGAAATAATATTCTATTCTAAATTCTCTCTGAGACTTCTCCCTGGAAAGGGGGATTTAATCTTCTACACACACACCATAACAAAAAGTTTCATTTTAGTGTCATCCATTTCGGTTAGTATAATATTCTCAATTTGGCCACAAAAAGTTCGATTAGTTCTAACATTCTCAATTTGGCCACAAAAAATTCCTCGTCAATTACCATAATGTTTCCAACCATGATCATTAAACAACACCGGTAAAAATAGTATGAGTAACTGTGACAACCACCGTTTAAGCATGAAATGACAATAACTAAACAAATTAACAAAAAAAAAAAACACCAGAAGAAAATAGGTGGAGAGGTGAGTGAGCTAGAAGAGGGGATTTTATAGAATTTTTACTGCTTTTTGATTGATCAATGTCATATCATGGCCACATTAGTGACCTACCAAAATTGACCACTTGACAACCCTTTGACTGATGCATCATATTTACCATCGATTAGTCCGCTACTTAGATAACGAATGGTGTTTTTCAAAATATTTCATTTTTATAACATTTGTTACTTAAATAACAGAAGGACAAGATTGGAAATGAGAAGGGAACGCGAGAGGCGAAGGGACGCTAAAAAAAATCTCATTGCTTGGACAAATGAATGGAATGAGGGGCCTAAAGAGTTAGGAAAAACCCATGAACAAAAGGTTGTATTGGCCTTCCATGGATGGAGATGATATTTATTTTCTAGTTCCTTAGGGAAAATTTCAAAATAAAAAAATTGTAAAATGTTACCAGAAGTTTTTGAATTTTGAGGTATATTTAAAATGCAACTTGTAATATAAATTGTCCCACTTTAATCCACAGCCACAACTGATGATTAAGTCATCAGATAATTGGACATAAGGTTTATAACTTTTTTAAGTACTATTATATATGTTCATGTTCTAAACTTCTAATCACATTTGCTTAATTCCTCATCAAATTTGTTAGAAGATCATGAGAATGCTATAACAAATTGAATAAGAAGATGGGGATATAATGATCATGATTGTTTCACAAATATTCTGAAGTGTGTGTAGATATATAAAGCTTTGAATTAGATTCATCTTATCAATTTATTTTATGCAAAATAGATGCAATAGGAAGAACAATGAATCCGGTTCACAATAATTGAAAATCATTGATGTGAATTCAACGCTCACTTTAAACTCGTCTCTCACTATTATTTCACAAAATAAAGATTTTCTAACTTACTCTTTTGCATTAGAGAAAATATTAAATGATATAGAAGTCGAAGATAAATTTGGCATAGGTTTCATTAGATAAGTACCAAATTTGTTGGTTGAAGTCATTCGTACAAAACAGCAAGACAATTAAGAGTTTCTATCAATTATTAATGATATATTATTCTTATTATTATGTTATCATATTCCTACTTTGAAGTTAAGTTTGTTAGAAGATAAGTGAATTTGATTGTTCATATTTTAGATAGGGCGGCCAATTTTGAACTAATTTCCGTAGATTTGAAATTATTTCTTTATGTATTGAATATTTGATAATTAATTAAATACATTAAGTTTGTTTGGTTAAAAAGAAAAAACTCCTTTACAGTTTGACAACATAAATATCTTCATGATTTGACACATTTTTGGAAGTCATAGCCACTAGTATAACTTTAGAGGAAACCATAGAAAGTTGTATATCATTCCAAACCACATTTTACTTTGGGAAACTTTGTTAGAGGATTCTTTAATATGATATACCTTTTCTCATTTTTCTTGTTAAATGAAATCCTTGCAAATGGTTTGCGATACCTCAAAAAAAAAAAACCATTTGTCGTGTATTGGAATAATTTATTGAATGACAGGAATAAATTATTGAAGAGAGGGCACACTTACAAACATAATATTAATACCACCAAAGTGTTTTTCTAAAACATGTTATAAATATTATTCAGGTGTATAATTGATATTGCTATGTGTCTGTTCCACTGTATGTATGCCTTGGATGAATAGAATTAAGAGAAATAAAATATTTATGATAAAATTTGTGTATATTTACTTGAGCTAGAAGACATAAAATTATTGATTTTTAAATTTTAGTTGACTAGTATTGCTGGCAATCTGGCACTGACCATGTGATGTCTTACTTTCATCAATTATCTCACCCGTGCAACTACAAACAGTTATCTTCACTAGTTATATTTTTATCGATATACAAAGTGATAAACACCACCTAAAATTTATATAAATAATTGTGAAATTTTGAGTTTAAACTTACGTAAAATTATTCAGTCTAACAATATCAACATTACTAATTAAGCTACACATTACTGTTACCGGTCTTCTTTCTTTTGTTTATTGTATAAAGATTGAGTAGTTGACTCATAAATAATTAAAGAGTAAATAGATTTTTATCTCCTGTAAAGTAGGTGAGTTTTATTTTATCTTTGTAATTATTTATTTTAGATCACCCCCTGTAATATTGACGAATTTTTTTTTCTAGTTTATTTTCTCCATAGACTTCTTAAACTCCTTAAACATATTCTCATCATTACCAGTAAATATCAAATCATCAACATAAAGACTAACAATGAGAATATTACCGGTTTCACTTTGCTTCACAAACAAGGTGTGCTCATATGGACATTTCTCGAATCCTTCCTTTGTGAAATAGGCTTCAATGCGACTGTACCATGCTCGTGGTGCCTGTTTAAGACCATACAAAGCCCTTTTTAATTTATATACCTTCAACTTACACCCGTTTGCCGAATATTTTTTTCAACAAAAAGGGGTAAAATAAACTACAAAATAAATTTGTCAACATTACAGGGGTATTCTCAAAAAAAATCAGAAGGGTAAAACAAAACTCGCTTACTTTAAGGGGGTAAAAACCTATTTATCTATAATTAAATAGTGGCTTAAGTTGTATTTTTCAAATGCTATGTAGTAGCTTAGAAGACTATAATATTAAGATGCATAATTGCATATAGTACTATAATTTTCATGTGCTATATTATTAGTTGAAAAAGAAGAACTAGTATTAAATATGGTTTTCATTTGGTAGTGTTTTGATGGCTTGACAGATAAAAAGTTAAATGGCACAAGAATAGTATTCCTTCAATCCTTCCCATGTGCTGTCATTTTAGTCTTTGAAAAATAAAATGTCAAATTGGTGAAAAGGAAAAAATGGTTTTGAAAAGGGTTTGAAGTCTTTGCTGTCAAAACTATGAAGATTTACTTCATGTACTGACATTGTTGCCTGCATTACAATTACAATGTCATTTTCAGTTGTAGATGACCACTGAAATGTCATCACTCAACACCACATAGTTTTGGTATTTATTTATTGGTATTTACTTTCCTTTGTCAACTTGTTTTGGAAACAAATTTAAAACACAATTATTAGGAGAAGCTCCTTCAATAAGTACTATACTTTATATACTATTTCTATTCTAATTCTAAGTCATTAATCATTATCTTCTTAATGGTACTAACATGTGGTTGACCTGATTAACAAAGACTCTAACACTTTAAGTAAGTGGTCAGATATTTGATCAATAGCTTCTATGGAGAAAATGCGAAGAGAATAACTTATGTTGTGTGTTTAATAGATTTCTCAATGAAAATGAGCCGCTCTTAAACGGTGATAGATATTTCATACCTATGGTGTGACTGTTAAAAAAAGGAAAGAAAAAAAATATTTTTTACATTTTCTATTTTCAGTTTTAACCTCAAAAGTCCCTTACTAAACTGAAAATAACCATTTTGTTTTCGCTTAAAAAAAATTGGAAACTGAAATCATAGTGAAGTGAAAACAGGATACAATTTAAAATAAAAATAGAAAACATTTGCTCAAATCAAATATTACATTAGTCTTAGTGGAACTGAACTCGGATTCTTTAAGCAAGGACTCAAATTCAAACATTGTGGACAGAAAACATGTGGTTCGAAGGAGAGACTCCACTAAACGTTAAGCAGATAGGTTTCTCGACAGAAGTTAGTCATCAATAAAGCCAGTGGATACTTCACACCAATAACATGGTTACCAAAAAGAAAAAACAAATGTTAGTACTTCTTTCCATTCTTTGTTTGGTATGTTGTGTGTATAATCAATAGAGTCCAAGCAAAAGAGTTCAGATTGAATGTTCATCTTGGGTCTCTACCTCACTTAAATGAATGAACAGAAATGATGGTAATAACCAGTGTGACCACAACATTTATATCAAACTAGTTAAATAACCATGTGAAAAGAGAAAGTAAAAAAAAAGTTAAATAACCTCAAAAGAAGTAGATGCTAAAGTTTTTATTCACTCTCAATAGAACATGACCAAAATCATGGCATAATAATCAAAACTTTTTACTCCTAAATAAATTAACACACAATGAATCATGAAACAAAACAAAAAGATAATTGATGTACACAAAAGAAAAAGGTGTGATTAGAAGAATTTCTGATTACAATAAAATTAACTTGAATATGAATGGAACAAGCAACTAAAGATTGTGCAAAACTATAATGTCAAGGTGCATATTCATGTTCAAGTGTTGGTTGTGTTCTTGTAACTGTTGCAGCAGGTGCTTTTGTATCACCAATGGAAGCCATTTGAAGAGTTTCTCCTGAATCTGCAGCCCTTTCCATACCTTGCATTTTCTTCTTGTGTTTGCATTTGTTTATACACAAAACTAAACATAACAACAATACCAACAATCCTATCCCTCCGACAATAGAACCAACAATAATCCACACATTTTTATTACTACTCTTCTTCTTACCTTCTTCTCGAGGATTCGGTACAAAAGGACTAGTCGACTTAACCATCACTATAGAGAAATGGCCTTGTCGAGAAGTAGAACATGTGTTACCTTCTTTTACATTGCTAAAATTGGAAGAACCTTGTAAATCAAACCAAACACATCTTGCAACAGTTCCATGAGGAGGCGACTGAACATCTTGAAACTTCACCAAAATGTCGTCGACAGAAGCATTTATACTAAGTTCTGATAAATTTGTAGCTGACAAATTTGAAGCATCATAAGCTAATAGTCCTAAAACTGGTGCCAAGTAAGTGTAATTAGGTAAAGGGTAATATATTTTTGACCAATTACCTAAATTTTGATACACAAAAACCAATCTTTCAACATAAGGATGTACAATAACACCATTCGGAATATCGAACTCGTTATACATATGAAACCCTTTTCTCCTTAAACTTCCACTCCTTAATCTTAATGCCGCAACTTCAATTCCGGTTAAATTTGAAGGAAGTTTAGTTGCATTGTAAATTGTACCTGTTTTTGGATTCACCAAAGCCTTGTAAGCATATTGTTGGAGAATTACATCTAAAGCCTTTGCTTCCTTATTTGAAGAAGATTGAGACATAACAAAAGGAAATGATTCAAAGCACATAAGAATAAGAAGAACCAAAACAAACACCATTGTGCTTGAAAAATGAAACTTCATGAATAATACCCTTTTGAAATTTTGACTATTCAGCTCAATGTAACTCCTCCAATGCAATAATATTAAAGCATACCAGATTGTAACTGAAGGAAATTCAATAAATTTCTTCAAAAGGGTTCTCTAAAAATTGAAACTTGAAGACACGTTTTGCTTTGTTAAAGAAAAATATTCACTTGGGACATTATTAATACTAAAGTAGCTTTGAAGATTTCAACCGTTGCAAAATGCTAATCTTTTCTCTCAAGAGTCCTTGTAAAAAAGGCAAAGGCTAAATAGGTAAAAACTCACTCAAATACTTCACAATCTTCTTCTTCTTCTACCTATATACCCTTCTAAGCAATAAAGTAGCAACAATATGTAGAAAACCTAAAGAAGATGAAAATCAAAGTTGTAGATCAAATTAAGAGATTCTGAGTGGTAGATCCATGACCCTTTTGGATTTCATTTGAGTAATCACCAAAAGACAAAGCAAACAAAGACAATTATTACCTTAAAAAAACTGTCTTTATTTGAGAATTTTCAACAGCTGTCACTAATTTACTTGAACTGAAAAACACAAACAACTCCACAAAACAAAGAAAGCTTGTTGGTGATTTTATAGATGCAAATAATCTTCAAGAAAATCATGACTCCTTGCAAAATCTAGTGGACAATGACTAAGAGAGACATTGGAAGTAAATGAATGTGAATGTGAAGAGAAAAATAAGGTATTTTTTTTTTAAGTGTAAAATGGAAGATGTTTTTTTGTGACTTTTTGAGGTGAGTGAGAGTGAGTGAGAGGAAAGAGAGATAAGTTTTTAGTAGTTTAGAGCTTAAGATGGTCACTGTGGGGACTCACCAACCAAAAAACCAGCAAAGGAAATAGTGATGGTGATGATAGTAATAAAAAGACAGAAAGGCCATGTGAGAAAGAAAAAAAGATTACATTACAATGGGAAACAGAAAGAAAGTGTTTATGTTTTTCTTAATATTAAATGTTTTTTGTTTTAAAGTTTTTGTCTTGGATTTAACTTATTTAAGTAATTGTAATAAAAATAAAATTCAAGTATAGTACATTAAAATGACTTTTCAGTGTATATACCGACAAAATTATAAGGCATGTAAAACAAATGAAGGAGATATAAAATTCTTACTTTTTCTATTGACAGATAAAAAGTCTGAATTATTAGTATGCAAAAAAATTGTGATTTTTTTTTTCTTACACTATTGTTTATAATAAGCATGAAAATAAATAAAGTTATCTTGTTAAGTTGTTATGATAAAAATTAGATAATCATTTTTTTATATGGCAGTCAATGATTTTTATAATGTCAGAATTTTCACTACTAGATCAATATTAATGACTTATTAATTAAAATATTTAGTCGAATATCTTTATATATTAAAAAAGAAGGCTTAAATACTTATCCATTAACTTATTTTAATATTCATTCAAAAAAAAAAAAAAACTTATTTTAATAATTCACATTGGTCCCTTATGACTTTAAAATCAATCAATTTAGTTCATTTACTTGTGAAAATTAATGCAGTGTGATCTTTTAGCTTTAAAATTAAGGAATTTGATCTCTTGATGTAAGTTGGTCTCTTGTTTATATATTACTAGACTTTTTAAAAAATGTTTCTATTTTCAGATTCTTAACATGTGTTTTAAGGGCACCTGTTAGCAAGACCCAAAAATTATAAATTACAAATTTAGTATAACATGCATGTTATACTAAATTTAGTATAACATGCATGTTATACTAAAATATGTATTATCTAAGTTCATATGAACTTAGATAATACATATTTTTTAGGCAATATTTACTTATTTTATTGGACGCATATCTTGTAAAAAATTCAACAAATTCAGTTGTTATATACTTTTCAGGTATATCCTTATTGCTTACATTAAAAAAAAGTATATCCATGTTGCTGATTTTAAAACCCTATTAGTAAGGAAATATATATCTATTACTAATTATTTGTACCAATTTTTAATTAAAATAAATCATTCATGATTATTAATTTAATCGACAACAAATGGTACCTATTTTTAAGCCAACCTTTATTTTTTTAATGAGCGCACATCTTGTAAAATAAGGAGAGCACAAATTCAAATGTTATATATTTTTCAAGTATATCCTTATTGTTTTGTTAAAAAAAGTGTTATTTATGAGTATTTTTAAAATATATTTTTCAAGTATAGATCTTATTTTCTCAAGGTTAAGTCCTATTTTTAAGAAAAATAATATTGATTGATATTAGTGTATGTCACGACAAATGACACATATTTTTACTCATTTGATTTCATCTACTTTTAATATGATAAAGTTATTTATTTAATTAACTTAATATAATAAAGTTGACTACTACCAAATTTACTAATTTGTCCTTATCACTATTAATAATATTCCAAGTTTTATATCTTCATTGTAATTTCACCAGATAAAATATACAAAAAATATACTACATAGAAAGAATATGATAAATACAAAAAAAAATTATATACAAATCTATGCATAAAAATAGGAACAAAAAAAGTTAAAGATTTTTTTTAATGAAAAAAAAAAGTTAAAGATTGTAGATGAATTTATGCATAAAAATAAGATAATATTCCAAATTTTGTATCCATCTTTGTAATTTCACTAAAAAAAATTATAGAAAAAATATGATAAATACAATAAAACAATTACTATATATGAATCTATGCATAAACTACAAGAACAAAAAAAAAAGATAAATATTATAGATGAATATTTTTTTTTTGAAGCAAGCAAACTTAATTCATTTCATTGATAATAATAGGTTCAATACAAGGAGGACAATAATTATAAACTTTGGGACTAGCGGTGAAACGAGTCGCTTGAGCTAAAGCGTGAGCCACTCGATTGGCTTGTCGCCGAACATAATTGATCTTCCAATCATCATTCTCAACTAATAGGCTATGACACAAATTAATAATGCTCCCAAATTCTGTCATGTTCATAGGCCTTGCATGCATAGCTTTTACAACCTGAAGGCAGTCCATTTCAATAGCAATGTGGACATTTGTGAGTTGTGGTTGCTGCATCCATCGTAGTGCTTCCAGCAGCCCTGTAGCTTCCGCTTCTGCAATGTCGGGACTTCCATGGAGTCGTGTTGTAAATGCTTGCACGAATCTACCTTGTTCATCACGGAGGCACGCACCGATGCAATAAACATTTTGCTCGTTGTAACACGCTGCATCTATATTACATTTAAGAGTTCCTCTAGCAGGTTTGGTCCAAGTGTGGCTTGCCAATGTTGTTCCATCTCTGCTTGTGCTGGTATTTTGTTGCTGCACATTCACCCAATCATTCAAAAATAGATGAATTTATAGATGAATTTATTCATAAAAATAGAATAATATTCTAAATTTTGTATCCTTCATTGTAATTTCACTAAAAAATTAAGAAAGAGTATAGAAAGAATAAAATAATTAAAATAAAAAGATTATATGTGAATATATGCATAAAAATAGGAACGAATGAAAACCAATAAAAAATTATACAAAAAAGATAAATACACGCATAAAATAAATCTAATAACAATATATTAAAAGAAATTACAGCTTCTATCAAAAAAGAAACTGCAGCTAAAAATCTTAATTCGTCCTCATCTATTTTAATAATATTTCAAATCTTCTGCCCTTGAATCTAATTTTACCTGTAAAGATAAAAAAATACAAAAATAAAAAAAAGAAAAGAACATGAAATTAAATTGAATACTTATAAATTTTAAATTTTGACCATGAAATTAAATTGAAAATATGAAAGCAACAAAAGAAAAAACATGTAATAATAACCAAATTGATACAGAACACAACAAAAAAAAAATCAGAATTCAAACACCTACAAATATTCATAGGAGTACATACATTTATAGAACCCTAAAGCAAAACCTGCATCCAATATAAAATACATGAAACTTAAGAAAAATAAAACCCAATTTTTTTTCTTAAATGGAAGAATCAGAATTAGTATCAAACACTACAAACAACAAAAAAAAAGATGGAATCCATACCTTTAAGAATCCATACCTATTGGAATAAAAATCAAATTCAAAAAGAATAGAGAATTAATATGGAACACTACATAATCAGAATTTAAACACCTAAAATATCTATAACAATTCATACCTTTATAGAACTCCAAAGTCAAATCTGCATCAAATAAAAAAAAAATGTAAATAGTTGCGAAAACGGGAAAATAGATGCATAATTTAAGGCTATGATTAATGTGAAAGATACACTCTTGGTGTTGGGAGAAAGAAATAAAAAGGTTTCTATTTATCGTAAAAGATGCATAATTTAAGGCTATAAATAAAATAGATTTCATAGAGTATATCCAATAATCAAATGAAAGCATATAATTATGGATTAGTAGATAACAAAATTAGGGATTTGTATAAAATTATTTTATACACACATTCAATCATATATTGACACATCATCTATTGTGTTTTTAAAAACATGACGTGTCACATTCATTAGACCATGTACAATGGCAAAAAACATTCAACACCCTGTTTTTCCACTTTTTACACTCCACATCATCTTCTCTCTCTTCCACCTAATAATTCAATACCTCATTCAATTTTTACCCTCTCCAATAGATTTTTCATTCAACACCCTACCCCACCACTTTCTCTACCCCACCACTTTTGAGTGTTGAAATTATTATTGGGATCCATTTCACACCAAAAAAAGGACTAAAACTTCAAATTAAACACTAATTGAAAGATAAACAAGATTAAGATAGTGAAAAACTTGGTTTTTTTTTCTGTGTCCAAATCAAATGAACCAAGTCTCTATTTATAGAGGAAAAAAATTACGAATTTTGGTGAAAAAATAAAAAAATAATAATAATTTGCATTGAAATAATTGAGTTTAAAGATAAGATGAGGTAAAAATCTCGTGAGTCAATCAGAAGCTGCCACCTGTCCCCCTGCGCATCAATTAAACATGTTAACTGGATTCATCTTCTCTTTAAATTCAACATGTTACTCCAATGGTCCATTTTCATTCAACAGCCAGTCAACACCCATTAAACACCCTCATTGCACTTGGTCTTAATTGATGTGGCAACATAGCATTCAAGATTTTATCGTAGCCGTTAATATAATATTTTTTTTCCACGTGTCAAAATCTAGACCATTCGTATTAGAGTTAGGGTTTAGGGTGCCTCTAGTTACTCTCATATATTGACACATCATCTATTGTGTTTTTAAACACATGATATGTCACATTCATTATTGATGTGGCAACATAGTATTCAAGATTTTATCGTAGCCGTTAATATAATATTTTTTTCCACGTGTCAAAATCTAGACCATTCGTATTAGGGTTAGGGTTTAGGGTGCCTCTAGTTACTCTCGTTTTATTATAACTAGACTTTGACCCGTGCGATGCACGGTCAAAGATATTTTTAAAAAATGTTTCTACTTTTTAGATTCTTAACATGTGCCTTAAGGGCACCTGTTAGCAAGACCCAAAAATTATAAATCACAAATTCAGTATAACATGAACTTAAATAATACATATTTTTTAGGCAATATTTACTTATTTTATTTTATTGGACGCATATCTTGTAAAAAAAATCTACAAATTAAGTTGTTATATATTTTTCAAGTATATCCTTATTGCTTACATTAAAAAAAAGTATATCATGTTGCTGATTTTCAAACCCTATTAGTAAGAAAATATATATCTATTACTAATTATTTGTACCAATTTTTAATTAAAATAAATCCTTCATGATTATTAATTTAATCCACAACAAATGGTACCTTTTTTTAAGTCAGCCTTTATTTTTTTAATGAGTGCACATATTGTAAAATAAGGAGAGTACAAATTCAAATGTTATATATTTTTCAAGTATATCCTTATTGTTTTGTTAAAAAAAGTATTATTTATGAGTGTTTCTAAGATATATTTTTCAAGTATATATCTTATTTTCTCAAGGTTAAATTCTATTTTTAAGGAAAATAATATTGATTGATATTAGTGTATGTCACGACAAATGACACATATTTTTACTCATTTCATTTCATATACTTTTAATATGATAAAGTTATTCATTTATTTAATTTAATATAATAAAGTTGATTACTACCAAATTTACTAATTTGTCCTTATCACTATTAATAATATTCCAAGTTTTATATCTTCATTGTAATTTCACCAGATAAAATATACAAAAAATATACTACATAAAAAGAATAGGATAAATACAAAAAAAAAATTATATACAAATCTATGCATAAAAATAGGAACAAAAAAAGTCAAAGATTTTTTTTTAATGAAAAAAAAAGTTAAAGATTGTAGATGAATTTATGCATAAAAATAAGATAATATTCCAAATTTTGTATCCGTCTTTGTAATTTCACTACAAAAAAATATAGAAAAAATATGATAAATACAATAAAACAATTACTATATATGAATCTATGCATAAACTATAAGAACAAAAAAAAGATAAATATTATAGATGAATTTATTTATAAAAATAGAATAATATTCTAAATTTTGTATCCTTCATTGTAATTTCACTAAAAAATTAAGAAAGAGTATAGAAAGAATAAAATAATTAAAATAAAAAGATTATATATGAATATATGCATAAAAATAGGAACGAAAGAAAACCAATAAAAAATTATACAAAAAAGATAAATACACGCATAAAATAAATCTAATAACAATATATTAAAAGAAACTACAGCTAAAAATCCTAATTCGTCCTCATCTACTTTAATAATATTTCAACTCTTCTGCCCTTGAATCTAATTTTACCTGTAAAGATAAAAAAAAAAAAATACAAAACATAAAAAATAGAAAAGAACATGAAATTAAATTGAATACTTATAAATCTTAAATTTTGACCATGAAATTAAATAGAAAATATGAAAGCAACAAAAGAAAAAACATGAAATAATAATTTTTTTTTTCCACGTGTCAAAATCTAGACCATTCATATTAGGGTTAGGGTTTATGGTGCCTCTAGTTACTCTCGTTTTATTATAACTAGACTTTTTACCCGTGCTCGCACGGGTTCAATCATTCAATTCAATTGTTTTGTTGGTTAGTTTTGTTACGGTATTATTGCTAATCTAGGGATATATATTTGATGCTTACAAATTAGAATTAATATAAAACACTACAAACGACAGAAAAAAAAGATGGAAATATATATTTTTCAAGTATATCCTTATTGCTTCCATAAAAAACTATATTTATACTACTGATATTCAAACCATATTCGTAAGAAAATATATATATATATATATATATCTATTACTACGTATTTGTACTTATTTTTAATTAAAATAAATCATTATTAATTTAATCGACAAAAAATTAGACCTATTCTTAAGTCAACATATGTTTTTTTTTAATGGACGCATATCTTGTAAAAAAAAAACACAAATTCAATTGTTATGTCTTTTTAATTTCTCAAGATTAAATTCTATTTTTAAGGGAAAAAATATTGATTGGTATTAGTGTATGTCACGATAAATGACAACTATTTTTATTCATTCGATTTTATATACTTTTAATTTATTTATTTCAATATAATAAAATTGTTTACTACTAAGTTTGCTATTTTTTCCTTATCCATTTTAATAATATTATAAGTTGTATATCCTTCGTTGTAATTCACCAAATAAATTATAGAAAATATTTATAATGAATAAGATAAATACAAAAAAAAAATTCGAATGTATACATAAAAATAAGATAATATTCTAAATTTTATATTTATCTTTGTAATTTCACTAAAACAAATTATAGGAAAAATAAGATATATACAATAAAACAATTATACATGAATCTATGCATAACATATAAGAACAAAAAAATAAAAATAAAGATTATAGTTGAATTTATTCATAAAAATAGGATAATATTCTAAATTGTGTATCCTTCATTGTAATACAAATCTATGCATAAATATAGAAACAAAAGAAAACCAATTAATTTTTTTACAAAAAAGATAACTACACACATATAATAAATCTACTAATCTACTAATAATATTTAAAAAGAAACCACTACTAAAAATCCTAATTTAACCTCATCTATTTTAATAATATTTTAAATCTTTTGCCCTTAAATATAATTTTACCTGTAAATGTAAAAAAATACCAAACATAAAAATAAGAGAGACAAAAAAATTTGTTAGAAGAAATCTATGCATTGACCACTTTCTGAATTAGCATAAAAAGTGAATGATTATTAAACACATAATTAGTGATAGAATAGTATAATTACACTAAAAACATAAACAAAAAGAGAAATAAAAATCAAAACATATGAAAAAGAGAACAATAAATTATTAAGTAGAGGAGTGAAACAAAAAAAAAATTAAACAAATAAATAAATAAGGTTGTATAAAGTTTAAAACTTACTCGATAATAACAACTTCATGATAATAGATGTTGTGTAACAATAGCAACTTCATGTTGATAGAACCGTAACAAAATTTCTAGATTAGCAATAATATTATAACAAAACGAACAAAAAAAAACTTCAAATCAAACATAGACAAACGGTTTAGATTTGACACATACAAAATAGAAATTCAAAATAAATATAGAAACAAAATAAACTATATGAAGACAAATATATAAATTATAACAAAGAAATATAGTGAGAGAAAAATACTCTGAGGATGCTTGTATTTATAACCCTCAATTAAGTTGAATCTATACATATTTTCGTAACTAATTATTAGTTTTTTTTTTGTTTTATTAATGTTTATCTTTTTTCTCTTTTTTTTTTTTGTACATATCGGATCTATACATAATTTTCGTAACTGATTATTAGTTTTTTTTTGTTTTATTAATGTTTATCCATTTTTTCTTTTTTTTGACAGATCTCAATTTTTTTTTTTTTAAACACATGACGTGTCACATTCATTAATTGATGTGGCAACATAATATTGGTTTAAAAATTGATTATTAAAGTTTTTATCATAGCCGTTGATATAATTTTTTTCCAAATGTCAAAATCTAGACCATTCATATTTAGGGTTTAGAGTGCCTCTAATTATTCTCGTTTTATTATATAAAGATAAAGATAAAGATAAAGATAATAATAATATGGCAAATACTAAATAGTCATTTGCATTATTGGATATATGAGACATTGTGGCTATAATCTTTAAATATATCAAAATTTTATTTATGTCTTTTGTGTCTCTTTCGTTAATAATTTATGGAAGAAACTGGCCAACAAAAGATAAACTTGAAGACTAAATTAACTATATATATATATATAAGTACCGAAATGATAATTCGTTTGTAATATCTATACATTTAATGACTAACTTGAGTCTCATTTTTAAATATTGAATTTCTTTAACCCTTAATCCAAATCAATCGAGCCACCGATCAACCTCTCTCTTATGCTTTGATTAGATTGTGGATGTTGATTTACACATATATTAGATATCGATTGACCCAACTTTTTCTGCCATAAAAGTTATTGTGAACTTAAAGTTAAAAAGAAGAATTTTAAAAATAAATTTAAAGTTGTTTGGTGATTTTATTTTCTGTTTTGTTTTAGAAGCTATTTTTTCACAAAAAATTGTTTGAAAACATATTCTTACAAATTTAAAGTTGTTTGGTGATTTTATTTTCTATTTTATTTTAGAAGCTACTTTTTCACAAAAAATAGTTTGACAACATATTCTTACAAAGGTTTGATTTTGTTAACAGTTACAATAAATGAATGATGTTTTTTTTTTTTTGCTTTCGCACCGGTTCCGACCCACCAAAGGTGGGCGACTAATCCGGCTCGTGCGTAGAGGCATGCGCACTGGCCAAGCGTTGTTCCTCCTGGGAATCGAACCCGGTATTCCCCGGATACGCCCTTGGAAGGAGCTCCTTGCCACTTGAGCCCAATCAACTTGGTTATAAATGAATGATGTTAATTAAATTAAAAAATAATAATGACTAAGAAATATATCACTTTTTTAATTGGTATTAAATAGAAGTTCATAAATAATTTTGTCAAATAAATGAAAATAATTTTTTTTAGCAAATAGGGTGCAGATGAATCTGCAACACCCTAATTAAGTAATAGCGTTGGACATTTTTCGGTCGGTCGACCCAATTCGACTAGCCCATTACATCCGTTCACAAATGGGCGGGTCAACTAAGGTCAAACGGATAGCACAGGTCAACTGATCCAATTGGCACTAGTTCAGTCGGTGGTTGTTTCGAGTGGATAATCCAGACCTGACGAAAATTGAACCTGACTGATAAGGCCCAAAAGCCCATTAGTAACAAACCCTAAATTATCTCACACTCACTCAATCTTCTTTCATTACGTTGTGTTTTATAGTGAAGTTAAGGAAGTTGTGAAATCTCTCGCTCTCTATGTTTTCTCAAACTCTAACCTAGCCGACTCCGCCGTTTCATCATTGTGTTTTTATCGTTCCTTCGTACTGTTCTTTTTCCCTGTTGAACTCAAGATCGCAGTACACCATTACTTGTCATTGATTTTGTTGATTCTTCTTCATCTTTACCCATTCACATGAGTTTATTTTCTCATTATTTTCCTTTTTTTGTTTTAGATCTATAGATGTAGTAGCATGATCATTTTATTGATTTTGTTGATTACCTTTCACATTATTTTCGATTTATGATTGTTGATCATTTTGTTGATGTTAAGGCTCGTGGCCTTTTCTGATTATTTAACGAGAATATTATCAATAGACCCCAAGGTTAACGAAATTGTTTCGTAATGCAACTACAAAATTGTTTTGTAATGCAACTACGAGAGAGGAAACACCATTTGCCTTTGCCTTTGCTCAATATGAAAACTTAATTCATGAGCACTTCCCAGGTAAGTAAGTTAAAATCCACGATTGTTACTTGATGTTTATGTTTATAAAAATAACAAATGTGCCACATAACCAATATATGAAAATCATCCCATCTTTTCTGTGATAAATATTCAATAACTTTTTAATTGTTACCGGTGTAAAGAGATAGATAATTTAATAGATGTCTTGCTTCAATTTCAAAAACTTAAACAATTGGAGTTATTTATTGAGGGAATATATGATCCTGCTATGGACTACTTTTAGATTTTAGATATTGTAACGACTTCTTTGTCTTCTCAACATCTCGAAAAACTTTTTTTGATGGTGAATTATGAAACTCTATTATTTTTAGGATGTCTATTTTATTTTAAATGTTATAATATGAGTTTTTAACTATATTTTTTTAATTTTGAGATTAGAAATTCACATATGGTTGAACTTTAAAGACAAAGAAGAGAATATGTAGAGTTTTTATAAAATGATTTGAAATTAATATGTAGAGTTGTGTGGTTGTGTTTGCACCATAAATACTTTTAATTTTTTTTTCAAGCACATTTTCTGAAGTGAATCACCTTTCTCAATAAGCTAATTTGCATTCCAAAATAGCTTCCTCAATAGCTATACTATAAGAAGAGAGACCCTCCTCCACTCCCTCATAACTTGGAATGCAAATTTGCTTAGTGAGGAAGGTGAATCCGCTTAAGAAAATGTGTTTGAAAAAATTAGTCATATTTATGGTGCATATACAATCATGAAACTCTACATATTTCAAATAATTATGAAAAAACCCTGCATATTCTCTTCTTTGTACCTAAAGTTCAACCATATGTGAATTTCTCATCTAAAAATTGAAAAAACTTAGTTAAAAAGTCAAATTATAATATTTAAAATAAAATAACCATCCTAAAAGTAATAGAGTTGCGTAATTCACCGTCGGAGAAAGTTCTTTGAGATGTTGAGAATCCATTACAATATCTAAAATCCAAAAGTAGTCCATATTGGGCAAAGTTAGGGGGTCTGGTTATTGTCCATAAGGGGTCCTTATGGACCGTGGCCATAAGCTTAGGCTCATTAGCGCGCTACACAGCCCATTGCTACCCTACACCATACTTTATCTTCATACACCCCCATAAGTGAGGGAAATTTTCTCACGCACCCCCCAAATTTCTCACGCGCCCCATGTTTCTCGTACACCCCCCAAATTTCTCGCACACCCCCCAAATGTCGTGCGCCCCCCAAATTTTTTTATTTTTTTTTTTGTTCATTCCTCTCCAAATTTCTAGCCAAAACCATTTTGTTGTTTGAATGGTTTCCAGGAATTGTACTCCAGAACCATTAAGTGCATAAAATGGTTTCAGATATTTGCACTCTTAGATTTGAACAAGATTGGGCAAGGCCACTTTACAGTCACTAGTTTGGGGCAGGCAGAGCATACAGCAAGCAAAATGGTTTTGCAAGTATTGACCTCTAGAAAGTGTAAAGAGAGCATTTTCTAGAAGTCACACCAACCCACCATTCAATGCCAACAAATCAAGGGAGTTGACTGAATTTAGCTTCACTTTGTCAATACCAAACCAATGGGAATCCAGTCATTCTAAATCTAGATGCGCAAGTAAAAGGTTTTAGTTTTAGCATGTCATCATTATGTTAAATTAATTTCTTTTGACAAACTTTTTCATTTGACGGATTCTTTTGACAAACTTCATTGTTAAATTATTAATTAACGTGTACTAACAAGTAAATATCTGAAATAAATATTTGTACTCCAAAACCATTTTGTTGTTGGAATGGTTTCCAGGAGTTGTACTCCAAAATTCTCGCGCGCCCCCCAAATCATGCTAAAACCATTTTGCATTGGGAATGGTTTCAGATATTTGCACTCTAAAACCATTAAGCGCATAAAATGGTTTTGGAGTACAATGCTATAATTATGCACTTAACATTTTTTTCCCTCCCCACAGATTTCTAGCCAAAACCATTTTATGCACTTAACACTTACAATACTAGCCTTTACCCTTTCCAATAATTTTCAACGTGACAAAATTATGAAAGTAGTTATAATTTATGAGTTGAGTTATGACCCAAAAATAGAAAACAATCAACAATCCTTACCCAATGCACTTAATGGTTTTGGCTAGAAATCTGGGGGGAGGAAAAAAAAATTTAAGTGCATAATTATAGCGTTGTACTCCAAAACCATTTTATGCACTTAATGGTTTTGGAGTACAACTCCTGGAAACCATTCCAACAACAAAATGGTTTTGGCTAGAAATTTGGAGAGGAAGGAACAAAAAAAAAAAAATGGCGGTGCACGACATTTGGGGGGTGTGCGAGAAATTTGGGGGGCGCACGAGAAATATGGGAGGTGCGCGAGAAATTTGGGGGGTGCACGAGAAATATGGGGGGCGCTAGTAAGTTGGGGGCGCGCGAGTAAAATGGGGGACTCGTGAGTAAAGCTGTTGTGTTTTGATTGGCTTATGGACCATCCATAAGGATTGTCCTTATGGACAATAACTTTTGCCCATATTAGGATCGTATGCTCCCTCGATAAATAACTCCAATTGTTTAAGTTTTTGAAATTGAAGCAAGACCTATGTTAAATTCTCTATCTCTTTACACCAATAAGAATTAAGAAGTTAATGAATATTTCTCGCAGAAAAAAGAAGGAAAAAAAGACTAGACAATTTTTATATATCGGTTATGTGGCACATATACTATTTTTATAAGCATAAACATCAAGTAACATTCATTGATTTTTAACTTGCTTGTGTGAGAGGTGTTAATGATCATAATTAAATTCTCAATATAAAATAAATATGGAACAAGGGAAAATGGTGTTTCCTTTTCTTATTGTTGCATTATTAACCTTAGTAGAGTCTTAAAGGAGAATGTGTTACCACCAATGTTTTAAAAATTGAACCAAAGATCCAATGAGGGAGTATTCCAGATCAACGGTTGACTGGTTGGGTCTCTGTTGAACCGAATATTGAAAAAAAATAGTATTTTAGTTTAACAAACAGCAAAAAGAAAATTATGTTATGAATAAAAAAAACAAGAAAGCAAATAGGCCATTCACTATAAAGTAGACCCATTTTCATAAGTAATGAATAAGTCCAAGAAATATAGGCCCACAACAATTAGGCTATCTCTATTTCATCTTGCCAACAGAAAGAAAAAAAACATTTGTAAGATTCCTCATTAAATATTAGTAGTCACTTCAAATGCATAATGAAACGTTTTCAAATCTATCGTTAGAAATTGTAGATCTATTCTTTTCTCATAACAAAAAATTGATTCATAGTACAACAATTTGTTTCTCTTATGATATTACTCATAAAATCTCTCAAAATCGCAGGTCTATTTGTGATTTGTGTAGTGGTTATAAACGCAAAAATATATTGATGTCAGATTTGAACTTGTGAGGCGCTGATGAACACCATAAAAGAAGAAATATAGAGAAAAATATGAAGTTGGACAGAAGAATTGAAGAAGAGAGGCGATGAAGAAGATTGTGTTTTGTGCTACGGCTGACTCTTTAAACCAAAGATTGACATTAGTTGGAAATATGTGGAGCAGATGGTACATGGTAGAGAGCTTCTTTTGCCACTTTATCACCTTCTTGCACGCCTTACTAGCCTTCTATTTTACTTTTGCGATATTTAAGTAGCGGACATATAAAGTAGAGTGTTTTTTTTTTACAAATTTCTTATTTTTATAACCTCAACTACTTAAATAACAGACATAGGATATTTTGCTAATTTTATAGGACGCACGAAAATTGATAGGATGACAAAATAAATTCCAATAAATAAATGGGGTAAATACAAATGACATTGATGGCTTTATGTTAGTGGGCTGGTTTATAACATTCATAAATTGAACAATTTGTTAATTTCTTGGTTTTTTTATTAAAAAAAGAAACTTGAATTTATCTATTCATGTTGGTTGATAAATATATTATGCTAAACAGTGTCCCTATGACATCTGTTAAACATACTAAAAATAAAAATTGAAATAATAAATAAAATTAATGTTGATATGGTAACTTTTTACATATTCAATGTATTGAATGCACAAGTTCTAAGATAAAATTTCCTTTTTTATATATTTTACTAGGGCACCATTTAACATTTTTCATATATTATCAATAGTGGATATTAAATTTTGTAAAAAAAATAGTGGATATTAGATTATTCATATTTTTATTATTATAATTAATTAAACATTTTATAATAATGAGAGAAATTTTAATTTAAGTTGTGAAACATTATATGATAGTATAAATAATTTTTCTAAAATTTGTGCATTATTGTGATTATTAATTCACACCGCAACAATCACAATTTGTAACACATCATCCGTAACAGGTGAAATTGCAAAAACCTTAACGCGCCTGCAACCTCTATTTAAAACCTTGATAAAGAGGTTATGGATTTATGAGTACTCTTGGTTATTTGAAAACTGTTAAAAGAAAAACTAAAACTAAAACCTACAATTTGAGATTTCTTCATCATCACCAATAGGGGTGTAAGCGGATCAGAAAAATCCAATGAAACCGATGATCCAAACCAATCCAAACCGGAAAAAAACCGATTTTTATGGTTCGGATCAAAAACCAAACCAAACCAATAGAAAACCGAAGTGGTTTGGTTCGGTTCTCGGTTCCAATTTTCAGATCCAATGGACAAACCGAACCAAACTAATATATAGTATATATGTTAAATTATTTTTTTAGGTACTCATATCCATCAAAAACTACAACTGACCCAACTTTTTCTAAAAAATAAAATAAAATATATCTCACTTAGAAACTCTAACTTAAAAACACAAACTTAGAAACACTCACAGCCACAAACGCAAACTCAGAAACGCTGCTCTCATCTCACCTCACCCTCATCCTAAAGTTGCTCTCAACACTATGCAAACAACACTCTGATGTCACGCTCCTGCTCTCATCTCAAACCCTCAAAACGATAACTTCTCAAGCATTGTTTTATTTATTTTACGATTTAAGTGGGAATAGACTTGAAGTTTAATTTTTATTGCACTTTATTATTTGAAAAACTTATGAACTTAATTTCAATATGTTTGTATTTTGTATTTGATGAACTTATGAACTTAATTTTAATATGGTTGTATTATGTATTTGATGAAATTAAGCGAAAAAAACTGCATTTTGTATTTGTTTTCACTATGGTTGTATTATGTACATGTATTTGATGAATTTATGGGAAAAGAATTGTATTTTGTATTTGATGAGCTTAGGGGAAAAAATATATTGAAAAAAAAAAGCATGAAATACATCGGAAAAAACCGATTAAAGTATCCGAACCGAACCGGATTCATTTTTGAAAAACACTAAAAACCGAACCAAACCAAACCAATCAAGTATTCATTGGTTCGGACATCGGATTCACTCAAAACCGATCCAAACCGGTCCAATTACACCCCTAATCACCATTGTATTCATGTTAGAACCCATATTTCTTAATCATCATCATCATCTCATCAAACTAAAAAGGTCCATATGAATTTGACATGTGAATTGATGAACTTGTCTGCTATTCTGACTCTGTATCAACCTCATCAAAGGTCCCCAAGTCAAATATATTATTCATGTTTTGTTGATCCAAGACATAAATGAATTGCTCTCTGAAAATAATATTTCACTTTGTCACACACTTAGAGAGGGGAATCAATGTGTAAATTTCTTCGCTAAGCTTGGAGCCTTCTCATATGTTGACCTCTCAACTCATGCTTTCTCCCCGAATTGTGTTCGCGATCTTTTTAAGAACGACGAAATGAGAATCTTCTTCCTTAGAATCAGTTCTTTTTTTTTAGTTTTTGTGAAAAAATTTGACAGAAAAAATATAGATATTCAGTACCGTTACCAAAAAAATATTTTTTTTTTGCGAAATCAATTTTTTATTTTTGACCAAAAAAAATCAAATTTTATTTGAAAAAGATAAAAGGCTCATATTAATATTCGCTTTAGGCCACACAATATATTGGGGTGACTCTAATTTAGAATAACACCATGTGGAGCTGATTTTTTTTTTAACACATGCAGGCTATTGCCAAGTCAGCTTCTGACAACTCAAGTTAACAATATGGACTAAAGTCAGTGACAGAAAAATTTTGAATGACTAAAATTTGGTGAAAACTTTTAGAGGGACTGGAAAATCAATATTGTATTGACAATAGAGACAAATTTTTCAAATAACTACGATATTAATAATTAAAGCACTTATAGAATTTAGGTTAATGCTAAAGAGTGTTTTTAGGGTACGTAAATACAAAATTTTGACTTGAAATGTGGTATATTCAATTTTTTAAAGTTTGAAAATTGTCACTTTAAAAAAGAAGTTCTTTTAAGTCACTAATACACATGACCTTAAAATTAATAAAAAAAAAATAAGTCTATTACAGTAAAAAGGTTCCACTTATAATTCATAATTTTATAAAGATAAAAACATGTTATATGTGTGCAACAATATGGAAGAATCTTATTATAGAAAGAATCTATTATAAATGTGCTTCAGAATTGGGTTAAGAGTGGTTGAATTGGAGTTCTCATCAATTTGTAGATTTAAGAGTATTATAACTTGATCTTAATATGTTTGAGTTAAGTTATTAGTGGTCGAATCGGATTCTCGGCAATTAACAGACATGAGAGTAGTCAAACTTAGTCTTAATTAATATGTTCGAGTTAGGTAAAGGTGGTCAAATCGGCGTTCTCGGTAATTAGTAGACCTAAAAATAGTCTAACTTAGTCTTAATATGTATGAGTTAGGTTAAGATTGATCGATATTCAAATTCTGATGATTTGTTGTTGTTGTTGTTGCTGCTGCATGTATGAGAGAAGTGGAGAGGAAGACAACACAAAATAGATGCAATGTGCTTTTCAGAATGATGATAGTATTTTCCAGCGCACTGGTCGGAGAAAGGAAAGTGTTCCAATCTTGATTTTTCTTTGTGGGTTTTGTTTAATAATTGGACGAGAGTCTGCATATGTCGATGATTTTTCGAAATATGGTATATTGTGGTCAAGGTCTAAGCAAAAATGTGTTGGGACTTTTTAAAATGATTCAGATCTAAAAATAAACTTTACAAAGAAATACAAATGGAGAAGATGAATATGGTGGTGTTGAAGTGACAGTTGGAGGCTAAAGGATTGTGGGGTGCAACCAAGGGAGATGACGATCACTAGGGTTTTTGAAGGTAGCTAGGATAAGAGAGTCTGATGAGTAGGAAAACAAATTGTATAAAATGAATTAAGATATATGCCAACTAAAGTAGGGGTGTGTTCATAGAAAGAATATAATTTTCATATTTTAATTACCAAGGGCAAAATTATATTTTTAGAAAAATATTTTGTAGTCCTGTAACAACAATTAGTACTTACAAATCACTACAAATCTCAATCATTCCTTTTACTATATTCCAATCGGACGACAGTGGTTGCATATTTATTCGTGCAAGACCCATTATAATCGTGCACGCTAGAATCCACCTCGTAGTGATGCCAGCAAAGTTGGTGGTTGCTTGCTAGGTTTTAATTTATTTATTTTTATAATATTTTTTATGATATTTTGTCCAGGTAAGTCGGGATGTAATAAAGATTAAGCTCTTACTAGATGCTAGTACGTTTCTTGGGAGTAGCTTTTCTTCGTTTGATTTTCGTGTAATATTTTTTATTAGAACATTTAAACCCTGATAAATAAAAAAATTTAACATATTTTTTTATTTACATGCAAAAGTACATTCACATGATATCATTAAAACCTCTAATATCACCTTCACAAGTAGTTCTTCGTACAAGAGTTCTTAAACTATTTCAAATTCTAATGATAACACACATGTTGTTTTTTTTACTCACCATATATCATTTTTTTAAAGGGTGAATAGTGTTTTTCGTCCCTGTAAAATTGACAGGAATTAAAATCCAAATTCGCCAATTTTATAGGGACGAAAAATACTATTTACCCTTTTTTAAAAGCATAAGTTATTGTATATTTGATTCCACTTTTAGATGAGCCAAAATTGAATTTAGAGATGTAAATTTAATTTTGACATATTTGATTTCTCTAAAGATAAAATTGATTTTGTAATTGATTTTTATACTCAAATTTTTTAATCAACTAAGTTTTATATTGTGAAAAAACAACAACAACTAAGTTTTATATAAATATATACCCAAATATAAACCTATTTATCTTTAACTCAATTTTAATCAAAATCAATTTTACAGAATTAACTCTCTTAAAATCAATTTTTCTCATAATAATTATGTTATCTTATTTTTATAATTGAGAGATAATAACAACAAAAAATAATTATACAAACTCTTAATCATATTATTATTATCTTAACAAATATAATTATAAATGTTATTTTTTTTTTTGACAAAATAAATGTTATTATTTAAAAGGAAAATTCTAATATGGACCAGTTATTCAAGTGGTCAATCGTTGACCAGTCATGAATAATATTATAACCAATACGAATTTCATAAAATCTACCGTTGGATTGAAAGTTTATAACATATAGATCATTCATAAAAAAATTTAGAAAAATTGAAAATGATTTGATATGTTATTGAGACTTATAAAGATTAACGATTTTTAATAACATAAACTGTTAATCTTAAAAGGTCTCAGTAACATATCAAATGATTTTAAATTTTTTTAATTTTTTTTATAGATGATCTATATCATATAAACTTTCAATCTAACGGTAAATTTTGTAAATTTCATAATCATAATAGTAATATTAATAATTTATTCATGATGAACCACTTATAGAGGTGATCAACCATAACATTGATATAGTTGGTGACGACGTGGAAATTATGGAATCTTAGAAATAATGTGATTTTCAATGGGGTCATTCCAGATGCGTCTTCACTTTTGGATGATATCAAGACAAGTTCTTGGGTGTGGTTCACTAGTCGCTACGAGCGTAAATTTTGTACTTCTTTTTCTAATTGGTGTTTAGATCCTATGACTTGTTTACAAAGTACGCCTTAATTTGCTTTATTTTGTAAGGGATTGAGGACCCCTTGTACTCTCTTATAATAAATTTGCTTATAAAAAAAAAGGTTAAAAGGACATATTCGTCCCTATATGTTCCAAATTTTTTGAGATAAGTCCCTGTATGTTTTTTTCATGCAAATTAGTCCATGAATGTGTATAAAAATTTGATTTTCGTCCTTGCCGTCAGATTCCGTTTAAAATACGCTTATGTGGCAGACGGACTAACATGTGACAAGTATGAATAGGCAAATGAATCTGACTCAGTCAAAAAGGAAGGAACGAAACCAAAAAAAACCACATTGCATCAAGTTTAAATCCCTAAATTCCCAAATTAGTTTCTTCTTCTTCTTCTTCTTCTCTTTTTTATAATCTTTTTCTATATAACAAAAACAGATAATTAACAACTATGATTTTCAGCTTGTTTAGTTTAAGAATTTGTCAAAATAACATACAAGTAAGTGTGACAAAAAAACTTAACTGGTTTGAGATTTCCATGAGTATCAAATGCTGCTTTAGAAGCAGAAACAACTGCAACCATAGTTTCAATATGCTGAGATTGAGTTTCAGAAACAACATTGACCACTTGAGATGCAATTGGAGTTGCAGGTTGAGTATCAGCATTGACAACTTCATTAGAAACTTCATTCACCACTAAGGTTGAGAAGAGAAGAAGAAGAAACTAATTTGGGAATTTAGAGATTTAAACTTGATGCAATGTGGTTTTTTTTGGTTTTGGTCCTTCCTTTTTGACTGAATCAGATTCATTTGCCTACTCATACTTGCCACATGTTAGTCCGTCTGCCACATAAGCGTATTTTAAACGGAATCTGACTGCAAGGACGAAAATCAAATTTTTATACACATTCAAGGACTAATTTGCATGAAAAAAATATACAGGGACTTATCTCAAAAAATTTGGAACATACAAGGACGAATATGTCCTTTAAGCAAAAAAAAATCATAACATTGATATTTTTAAAAAATATTATTGATGGTCTTAAAACTTTTGATAATTACAATATAGTCACTATCCTAAGATATGGAAAAAAATGAAATGGGGAAATATGGGGAAGAGTTATCATGCATAAGGATTTTCCTTATGCATGGTGCATAAACAAATCTCCATCAATTGTACTCTAAAGTAATTAATAATGTCAAAACCACTTTGAAGTATAAATGGTGGAGATTTATTTATGCACCATACATAAGGAAAATCCTTATGCATAATAACTTTACCCGGGAAATATGAACTGGGGGATGAGAAAGCAAAGCAAGTATAGTATCCGAAATGGTTGCTTCTCTTTTCTTTTCATCTCTCACGCTTTCTCTCTGTCCTCTGTAGCTTAGCTCTCTGTTTCTCTCTCTCTCTCTCTCTCTGGCGCCATTCCCCGCACCTCACACCAGAGAGCGAGCGAGCGAGCGAACGAGCCTGTCACAAAAACACAAACCCTATTCCCCATTTTTACTCCAATCTTCAATTACCCCCAATTTCAATTTTACTCAATTTTCACCTTTCAAACCCAAAACCCTAGCCCCCTTTTCCCCCTCTCAAATGCCGCGTTTTTGCTGATTCTATTCCTTCACGAAGAATCCTCTTCACAGGTTAATCATTTTCACTTTCCTCTTTCATTTCATCATCATAATCATCGTTTTCATCAAAACGTCAACGTCAACGCGTTTTTCCAATTCTTTTCTTTTTTTATGATTTAGAGCTAGGGTTAGGGATTTGACGCTAATGGAAGGGAACGGGGACATGTTCAGATCTTCTCCTGTTGCTGGAGCATCATCGGCGTCTTCTTCATCATCAAATTCGAGAAGATATGGATTCCCGTCGGCAGCCAGTATAATTCAGGCACCGTTATCGGCGTTTCTTGAATACTCTGGTATTCTTCCCTCCAGGTCGAATCAGCATCAACCTAACCCTGATTCTGTTCCCAACGATGGTGAGGTTTCGATTAGGATCATCGGTTCTACTGAGCAAGATAATCATAGGGAAGAAGAGGCTATACCGTTGGTGGTGAATGATGGGGCTGGGGCCGCTGCAATGACGTCTTCCCCTTCACATGAGGATGTTGAGCGGACGGGGAGTGGAAATGTTGATGCAGAAGCAGGTGGTGGTGGTGATGGTGGTGGTGCCAATGGGAGAGATTCTTCTTATCAGAGATATGATATTCAGCATGCTGCTAGATGGATTGAGCAAGTCTTGCCCTTTTCTTTGCTTCTTTTGGTTGTCTTCATTCGCCAACATTTGCAAGGTTCATTCTTAATTCCCAATTTCCATTTATTAATTATCACCATCAATGAAAACCAAACTATGCAATTTGTTTTTTTTATTGTTTTAAAAGCTTGGATTTTTACCCTTTTTGATTTGCTATGAAATAGCCTCTTTAAAGAGGTGTTTTTTTTGTTTGTTCTTGAAGTTTGATGATTTTTATTAATGCAGGGTTTTTTGTTACCATTTGGATTGCTGCTGTCCTTTTCAAGTCAAATGACATTCTGCGGAAACAAACGGCCTTGAAGGTTTGATAGTTTTTGCTTCTGTGTTCTTTGTGCATGAGACATGGGAAAAAAAGTGTTTTTTGATAAGCATTTTTTTTAAAAATATTTTGGTGGTTGCAGGGAGAGAGGAAAATGCCTGTTTTGATTGGAATTTCTGTTGCTTTTGCACTTCATGTGGTTGGTGTTTATTGGTGGTATCAAAATGATGATCTAATGTATCCGTTAGTCATGCTTCCTCCCAAGGAGATACCACCTTTCTGGCATGCTATTTTCATCATCATGGTGAATGGTGTGTTTCTCCTTCCTATTTACTCTGGCCATGTTTCTCACTGCAATACTTGTATGCTTGTTTTTTGTTCTACTTCTGGGAATCTTGTGTTTTAGTTTTTCCTTGCAATTAACCTGCTGTTCAGACTTGAGTGCATTCATGAAAAAAAAGTACAAATTTATCTTAGTCTAAGTTTTCCTTTATACTAATCTTTCATTAATAAATGCAGAGATTTATACTTCTATTGTGTTGCTGCTAATTTTTTTCTTCATGAGCGCTCAATTGATTCTTTGTTTCTGAATGATTTTTTTTTCTAGTAGTGGTGGTCACAGATGTTTCCCAAAATGGATAATTTATGTATTCTTTGTCCATCATTTTCTTGTAGCATGGTTTTTGCTTCATTATAATTGCATGTGTTTGTATAAATTAAACAATTCATTCTAGCCATTTCCAGTGATCTATTTTGACTTGTTTAGCATGGAACTACTACTGTGTTGGAACTCTTAGGCTGCTCATTATGGAATTATTTTTCTTTTGTTTGAAATTCAATGGGTGAAGGATTAATTTCACTGGTTTACAAATTGTATTTTAAAATTTTCAGATACTTTGGCACGCCAGGCTGCGATGGTATTGAAGTGTATATTGTTAATGTATTATAAGAATAGCAGAGGCCGCAATTATCGTAAGCAGGTGAGGTAATAAATTATGGAGCAATAGGGAAATTTAATCTAAGTGTTTGATGTTTTGGGAATAGAAGAATATTTGAAGATGGCATTTTCTTCTTTTTAAGTTGATCTACTATTTCGTCTAAGATTTTCGAGAGTTTGGGTTCAGGATCTGTGATTCTTTTTCGCATTACATTCTGATTGTACCATCATTCTTTCATCAGGGGCAAATGCTGACTTTAGTTGAATACCTCCTCCTGCTTTACCGAGCCTTGTTGCCAGCACCAGTTTGGTATCGTTTCTTCTTGAACAAAGAATATGGAAGCCTCTTTTCATCACTGATGACAGGATTGTATCTAACATTTAAGCTTACATCTGTTGTTGAAAAGGTCAGTTATTACTTATTCTTCCAAAATTTATGTTTTTATGTATGTAGCATGTGAAGAGTATCCTTCAAGCATCTCTCACTCGCCTACTTTGAGGTTTTAGAAGAATTCAAGTGAGAGAAGTTTGGGAGATCTTTTCTGTTTTGTTACCTGTTAATTTACTCATCGTTTAATCATTTGTGGGGAAAGTCCTAATGATTAAAACCGCGATAAAGTCATTTAGATGGATTGCAAAGTGCCCGTTACTTTTTTATATACATAATAAGACTAGTTTTTAATATACAATAAAAGTACTGTTGTGCATATCATGGGTTGGTATCTGGCGGTTCTTCTCTTAACTGTCTAGTGGTGGTTTTCAGGTGCAATCTTTCTTTGCTTCAGTGAAAGCATTGTCACGTAAAGAAGTGCACTATGGGGCTTATGCAACATCAGAGCAGGTATTATGGAGGCCTTCATATGGTCATTGATTTTGGTGTTGACAAATCAATTGTTAAAGTTTTAATGTTCATCCATTATCTCTGCAAATTACTGGTCTTGTTAAATGACAATTGGTTGATATTTGATCAGTTTGCTGACCTGTTGTTTTAGCGTTTTCCCCCCAATTTTGTTTGTGTGGGTCATCTATACTGTTATAGAGAGGGAGTTCAATTAACTCCTCTCTGGTATGTACTATGCACTCTTTTATAAACCCTAGTATTACTTGGGTTTATTAATAACTACGACTGAAATGTGAAGCAAGAATTGTCATTCTGAACCAGCAACAAATGTTCACCAGTCCACCATTGATGCATACTGTATGCTTGACAGAACATCTAATATTTTTTCCAACAACTGTAGTTTTAGGTTACTTTTATGGACGGTGTTTTATTTTGTTCAGAAATAGTTCCATCACCATATATTGAATTAGCATTATTATTTGCTTTGTGTCTGCATTGTGGTGGGGTGCCTTTTGATGTCTGTTTTTTAAAAATACTTACTGAACATTATAAACCTATAACACAAGCAATATGAAGCCTTGTAGCTTTGGTTGGGGAAGATTTTTTTTATCCAGTGTTCAATGTTCATTGATTTGGCCTACTATTAAGCTGCTATTTTTGCCAGTGTATTGACTCAGAATTGAGTATCATCATAATTATCCAATGAGTAGAGTAGTGTTTTAATTTTGTCCAATGGCTGAAGGATTGAGATCAAAAGTAGAAATTAACACTAGGGGGGCGTTTGTTTCACTTCTACAAACTAAATTCCTGGGAATCTATGGTAGGAATTATTTATTCCTATGTTTGGTACACATCCATAAAAAAATGTTCCAAGGAAGTAATTATTCCCGGTAATATTTTTTTGGCTATTTTAGCCCGCATTTTATTCCTGGCGAAAGGGGTGGGAATTATTTATTCCCAGCAGTTGAGATCACTTTATGTCTATAAAGTCCATTTCTACCCTTAAGTAACTGCAAGGCACACGTCTTTGTACCCACTGTGTCATGTACATAGTAAGGATATTTTAATAATTATAGCATTTCTTTGAAAAATAATTCCCAGGAACTCAAATAATCAACCAAACAAATTTGTTAAATTTTCCACGGAAAAAGATTTCCGCTATTATATTCCTGGGAAAGTTAATGATGGGAATGTATTTTGATTCCATGAAACAAACAGCCCCTAGGAATTGTTGGATTGCTTTGAAAGTTTCACGATCCAGTTGATTATGAGATCTAATGTTTAGGAACTTATCGGTGTATGGTTACTGATTTTAACCTGCTATATGCACGTATGGTAGCAGCAAGTTGTTCATGCAAATGATTTATCTGATTGCAGGTCATTGCAGCCGGTGATCTTTGTGCGATTTGTCAAGAGAAGATGCATGCTCCAATCTTACTTCGCTGTAAACACATTTTCTGTGAAGACTGTGTATCCGAGTGGTGAGACTTGCTTTGTTGTTACTTGTTACTTTTATGTACTGGTCTGCATAAGAATATAAAATTGTCATTTGCATTTCAGTTAAACTAGCAAGTATTGTGCTTATAAAAAAACTAGCTAGTACTACACAGGTAGTTTACAAAATGTGAAAAATAAAATTAAAAAGATATTTTAAAAAGTAAAGTTAATTGATAAACATACAAATATAGATATTAAAAACATTTAATATTTTACTAATTATTATTTTATATATCTTATTCTATATGATTTAATATTAACGAAGAAGTTTAAGTATTGATTATAGAAATTAAATAAAGCAAGTGCTCTTCTTGGTTGATTAGTTAATCAGGAGAAATTAATATTGACTTGATTTAACATGTATAGCTGTGAAGATGATACACGATCGTAGGATACGATGTGACTTAGTGATCTTAGAAACTAGGATTTAAATTTAATATATTGGGGTAGATATGATCAACTCCCACATGATTACCATTATTTTAATTTGTAATCTTCTGGTTTTCAAGTGTATTGCCTTAATGTTTAGTATTGGGGTCAGCAGGTTCTGTATTGCTTCCTGTTTATTACTATATTTTTTCTATATATTATATTTGGGCTCCTGATTATCTTATTTGTTAGGTTTGAGAGGGAAAGGACCTGTCCATTGTGCAGGGCTTTGGTAAAACCTGCAGACCTCAGGTCATTTGGTGATGGCTCTACTAGTTTGTTTTTCCAGCTATTCTGAAATTATATATAGTACAAGCCAGGAAGTTTTTTCTGCTTTGAAGCTTTACTTTTCAAAGCAGCAATCCTGATCTATATACATCAACACTTGTAAAATTCACTGGAGTAATTTTGGAGACACTCTGAGAAGATGAATGCAGCTAAATAGAATTTAACTGGTCACATATTATTCATACAATGTACTTGTAAGAGTTTAACTGTATTATATATGACCCTGTAAACTAGGAAGTCTATTGAATGTATAATTAAATGTGACTCTTCATCTGCAAGGAATGAAGATCTCTTTCTCCAAACTGCAGTCTGTCATATATATTGTGAATCAAATAGCAATTTTTTTTTTTTTTGAATTGCTCTAGATGTGGTTTGATATAAGAAATGTTTGCTCCACTGGCAGGTTATGTTCAACAACCTTTGCCTTTCAGTAAATTTAATAATTCTGTCAGTGATACTATTTTTTTTTTGTGGAAATCTCTTGGTTCATATTGGAGTTTCTCAAAATTTAAATGTAGTATTGTGTCTTTTTTTTCTTGTCCAGCACCCTAGTGAGTACTGACTAGACTCTTATTATAAGTGTGTAGAAATGGGGAATCCGGAGTTCGAATCCCGGCCCCTCTAATAATATCCTTAGTAGCTACCAACAAAGCTATTCTTACAAGACAATGTAAGAGTAGTAGTATCTTGATTCTTGTTTTAACTAGAGAGATATAATGAAAGGTTTGGAGTATCTAGATACTCTTGATCCTTAGATTAATCATAAATTCACAATCAACTTGACCATAACCAATGTCATTCGAGTTTAAAAAGTGAGTAGAAATTCGGTATTAACAACTTTATGTCTGATTTAATTCACTCAAATGAGTTGAGGGGTTTAACAAATGAGTTGAAGGACATGAAAATAGCTACTGTGAAAATAGCTTGTTTGTGTTTTTTTTCTTCTTTTCTTTCTGATGAAGTAATGAATTGATTTGGAATTTACATAAATGCATTCTGAAGTGATAATTTGCTTCACTCTGTCACATCCCTAAGCAGATAACTAAGAAGACCTTGTGGTGTTCTGATCAATGTACAATAATAAAGTTTTGAAGTTTTGAGGTGATTTTACACAAGCATATTGCCTGCCTGACCCTGTTGTCATTTTTAATATTCCAAAGACAGATGGGAGACATTGAACCGATATTTGAAGGGTGTGGCAAATTTAATTTTCCTATAATTTAATATACATTTAAAAAGTTAAAGGAAGCTATAATATTTGTACTAGGCCATCCAGCAAAATTTGATCAGCCAATACATTGAAACAGTTAAAGATATTTTACAAACCAACCTCACAGTGACAGTTATACACACAACAAATGTGTTTCAAATCAAATACTCCCACCCTCTTAATTTCTCAGTCCTCACACTGCAATCAGGTAGAACAAATAAATGAACATATGTTAAAAATCATGCATATATTCTTCAAACAAGAGAATCTGATCTAAGGCTACTCTATGAACAAAAAAGAGTGTGATCATTTTGCATGCTGAGAAGGTGAGACACTAGGAAGAGTCTCATTTTCATCTGATGTACTCTTATCATCTTCTTCTGGTACAGGAAACATTACTTTTGTTGACTCTAGAACAACCTCGTCAGGTGATTTCGGCGATAATGCGTGTGGTGAGATAGATAGCACCCTAGTTATTCCATTGTCATCCATAGTGACTTCTTCCATTCCCTCATCAAGATACACCACATCCTGCATTGTCAGCTGATGGTATTCCACAATTTCCCTTAGGAAACGGTTTTCCCTTGAATATGTCTCATTCTCGTTAGCTAAACGAGCCTTCTCAGCTAGAAGCGTCTCCAGTTGATGCCGAATCTGAGGACAACACAAATTTAGTCTAAAGGCTAAATTTCAAATAACAGCATCAGTAGTAACAATGATGTTTTATGCATATACATGATGTTACTTGTATTTATGCATAAAATACATCACAATACTACATGTCAATGTGAGTGCTTCTTTATTTGGATTCTTAACACAAATTTCACATAGGTAAATAGAAAACTAATTAATACCAGATCATCGTCATTATGATTAAGTCCCTTATCGCTGCCTTCTCGTTCCCTGAGTAATTTATTTTCTTCTTCAAGTTGAGAACTTCGTGCTTTAGCAAATGCTAAATCCGCTTTAACGGTTTTTAGCTCGCGAAGAAGTAATTTTGCTTTTGCAGCTGTTGCCATTGCCACCTGCAACCAAACCAAAATGAAATGTTGCTTGTTTGATCACTTCAGAAACCCAAAAAGTTAACTCAAATAAACAACCATCATAAACTCGATTTTCTATTCGCAGTTACAATCAGAAGGAAAAGTTTAAACTAAGAGTCCTGTATTATTAATGCATTTTTTCTAAACATGAAAAAACTTTGATAGTGGGGAATATATGTAAATGTGCCATTTGTGGACTGAATTTAAATTAATCACATGAAATGGAACTAAGAAACAGATTTAACTAACTCAAAATATATTAACAATTTCAAAATTATTATAAGATGTTTTATCATGTGTGCCGAGGCCGCAACCGTTTACACATGATAACACAGTTGGCACCTTACGTCGCGAGATGCCTTGAGTTGTGTTTCATGGCGAGAAGGACCCTGCGTCTGATCTGAAGCTTGGTATATGTCCTCAGGTCCATTTCCTTTTCGTCTGATTTGCGATCTCAGGTCTGCAGTCTTATTCTCCACAATTGTTTTGCCTTCCTGACAAAATCAAAGAAGTAACATTTAATTAAGTGATTGGCATGTCGAGGTTCGGGACACTTGTCTGAGGTGTCAAACATGTATCGTACGAGTGTTATTGATACATGATCATGTCGAAATGCAGCAGTATCGGTGCTTCATAATTACTAAAGGAAAGTATAAAGGATATAGAAAGAGTGAGTTACCTCATAAGCCTTCTCAAAGGTGTCACCTAGTTGATTGAGGGAAGAAGAGATTGCATCTAAGCCCTTCCGAATCGAAGGATTGTCCATTCTTTTATTAGATTCAGGAGCTTGAGATAATGGCTTCATTAACCATACCAAAACAAAAACATACACAAATAAGTTGATTCTCATTCCACTGATAAATGATAATGTAAATGACATACATATATTTATGCAACATTATATTATATAATACTCCCTCCGGCCTCATATATAACCAGATACATCAGTTATTCAATGAACCTGAAAAAGGAATCTTCGCTTATATATGAGACTCGAGGGAGTATATCATATATCATACGTCTGCATTGCATAGAACATAAAATGTGAACCAGAGTTAGTAATCACCTGAGTTGAAAAGGGGCTAGTAAAAGTATTAAATGAGTGTGATTTAAGTGTTTGTGGCTTGGTGTCATGTTGTTGTGAACCTGAATTGTTTTCATCCAACATTGATTTGGCTTTATGAGCCAAAACACCCCAAAAACCAGATTTATTGTTGTCATTTCCATAAGCATCAAAGCTCTGCATCAATATATCCATTCAAGACATTACATTCAATCTTCGATCTATTTATCTATCTGTCTGTCTTTCTATCTATATATCGGTCTGTCTATTTACATTAAATATTGATAACGTAACAAAATGTGTATATTATCCGAAATTTTGTATACATGATCATCAACATAATATAACATGATTCAATAGTCACAAATTGATTAATTTCATATTCCACCAAAGAAAGTTATTAAAAATTTAAATATGCTAAATTCATGTATGTATGAAGTTAATGAAGATTTTCCATGATAAGGTAAATGATGAAAAATATATATAAATTGGTAAGCTTTAAAACAAACAAAAATAAGGAGCGAATACCGTAGATCGTTGTTGATGGTGAGGATGAGAGGGGTCCAAAGCGAAGGAAAGAGCGGGTTGATGACGAGCAGCAGAGTTTTTAATGGCTTGAACGGAGAGCGAAGAATTAGAAGAAGAGAGGAAACCATTTTGAAGATCAGAATCTTTAGGATCATCCAATGATGAATGAAATTCTTCCTTGAATGTTGAAGCTCTTGTTATGCCTTGTCTTCTTCTATACGCCATCTTTTTCTTTTGCTTCCAAAACCTGCCTTAGAGAGAAAGAAAGAGAGAGAGAGAGAGAGATCACAAAAAAACAACAAAGCAAAAGTGTCTGATTATCATTCAACTTCCACCTAACCAACTTTTTCCGTTTTTTTCGTTTTTTTTAAGGGTCATGAAATGAAATATCAACCAAAATATATGTATAAAGTATACATTAAATTGATAATAATGTAACTATATAAATATTAATTAATATAGTTGTTGCTTCTTTAAGACAGATTATACAAGCAGATGAGATCCAAATTCCAAGCAAAGTGATTCAGAGAAATGTAAATAATAAATGTAACTTTTAAATGTAACGATTATGTATTGTATGTATGTATAACTGACGGTGTATTAAAAAATTAAACTCTTATAATAAATCTTTTAATCAATGAATAAGTGTAGTTAACCAATAATTTACTTATTATTAACCATAGTTATTAAATTGCGAAATGTAAGAGACAGCCTTCAAAAAAGTGATTATGATTAGCATTTCATGATAGCCACGTTCACGCAAGGGTCACCTTTCTTTTTCTTTTCATAATAATAATTCCATTTACATCATTATTTTTGTTGATAATAATGTTTATTGTAATGTTAATGTACCAACTGACCGAGTTGAGTCTAGTATAACCGATTGATTTTGTCTCTGCGAGTTTACCTCAATTGGTAGGAATATAATATTTTATGCGCAGAGTCGGAGTTCGAATCTCGAACATCCCACTTATCAATTTTGACGGTGAAATTTCTACTGACTAACCTACCTGACAAGAAAAAAAAAATTTAGACAACATGGTTGGTGAACTAAGATTTGAATCACAATTGAGAAAGTTGTCCAAATTTAATATCAGATATTTCTTCAAATATGATTTATGAGAAGGAAAAAAAATCTTAAAAAGGTTGCGTATCCTTTTCTTTCTCTTTTTCTTTTTCTATACAAGATAATTATGGACTGGAATTACTTTCATAAACAAAAAGAATAAGGTCAAATTGATTCTGATATTGACTTTGAAGGATCAACCCAACCTTCATAGTGTTTTTGAAGTATTTTGTGTCATTTTATTAATTATTTTTATTTCACATATATTATTAATTATTTTTAAATAAATTCCAATAAAACAATTCAAACAAACACTTTGAGCACTTGTTTATATATATATATATATATGGGAAGGGATCAAATTATAAATGTCTTTAAGATTATGTACACTTCTTAAAGAAAATAATTGAATGTAATTTTTATAATAAAATTGTTAGAACAAAATAAGTTTCCAATAATATTTCGTTTATTGAGATTTTGATAATAAAAAACATTTAATACAATAAAAAGAATAATTTAGTTAACTGTATGTTCAAGTGTGTATATATGAGAAACAATTATAAAAGATAAGTTCTCATGATCCTCATCACAATCGGATTAATCGTGGTAAGTACTAGCACATAAGAAGAAATGAAGTCAAGGTCAACGCTATGTCTTTCATCTGGATAGCAACTCAAGACTCAGCAAAAAGAAAACATTATGGTCTAGGATCACAAATCATCTGTACACAACAAAAGTCAAAAGTCTCAGTGTACAAATTCATTCTATCATCTAGACATCAACTGAAGAAAGAAGATTGTATTCGTCTAAACATTGTAACAGCCCGGGCCCCACCAACATAGGTGGTCCCGACTACCACCTCACGATCTTCTCTATCCCTCTTCACTAGTGGAGTTTTTACTTTCCGTGGGAATCGAACCATGTACCATGGAGATAAGTACATGTTCAATCCATTCCCACTACCAATTGAGCTACCAGCCCAATTGGTAGTGGAAATGGAATGAACAATGTACTTATCCCCAGGTATATGAGTTCGATTCCCACGGAAGACAAAAAGTCCACTAGTGAAGGGGGTGGAGAAGATCGTGAGGTGGCAGTCGGGACCACCTAAGTTGGTGGGGCTCGGGCTGTTACAGACATCTCACAAGCAATGTAGTCAGGGTCGAGTTTCTACGTAGGGTCGTTAGGTTGGTGACGGATCGTAAGCACGAGGGTCGTAGCACGGTTCGTAAGACCCTACTCAAGGGCAAAATTGTAACTTCACATATATACACATACACACAAAAGCAAAAAAATATAATATATTAACAAAATAAATCTAGTTAATTAATATTTCATATTCATCATTCCAATTGTTCATAATAACCAAGTATTAAGTTCATAAACTAAGTAAGAAAAAAAACAGAGTGAGGTGAATGAAAAGAAAAAGAGAAATAATATCATGACACACTTTATTTTACACAATCCATACACAGGGGTATTTTTGTCATTTTGCTAACAAAAGGGAGGGCAAATTTGTCTAACAAAAAATTTTCTCTTCTACTTTTATGCATGAACAGTGTTTGTGTCATTTTTGTGTAGAAAAAATTGTGTCATAATAACACTCCTCAAAGAAAAAACAGAGAGTGAGAAAAGAAAATAGACTTAGTCATTACTCTCTATTCTACTTTATTTATAAATTATTTATGATAAATTGAAGATAAGTAATTTAATAAAGAGCATACTTTTAATATTTAATAAAAAAAAGTTAAAAATGTTAAACATAATTTAAACCTCCCTTTGTTTTGTTATGTACCTTAAAAAATGAGTTCATTATAAAGTGTTATTATTAATATAGTAGTTAGTACACAATCAGATGATTTTTTTTAAACATGGCGCTTAATATTTTTTATGGAAATAAAATTATGTTTGTTAAAGGGAATAATCATAGGAGAGAGGGAGAGGATACTCAAGGGTTTGGTGACAACTCAGCTCAAAAAACTCCAGCTAAGCAAAGCTCTTTCAATCACATATTGAAAGAATTATTAGTATTGTACATTGTTCACATATTGATTCTCAATAAGTTCTTTCCATGACCAACTTTAGGGATGCCTTCCCCATTAAACAAAGCAATTATATGCCACCTTTCAAAAATGTAATGTCTTGCTTAGCATGTTTTGGTAGGCCACAAAGTGTAAACATGCATGTGTAAAGAAAAATAAAAGCTCATTTATCTTTTGCACCATGGACCATCTTACATGCTTGACCTTATGATAATATTAACTTACACTACAACAAAATTGAAAAGCGGCAGCGGTTGGATTGAGTATGCGGTAGCGGTTATAAATTTATAATCGCCGCTAAATATTTAGCGACGGTTATAACCGCTCCGCATACTCAATTCAACCGTTTCCGCTTTCCAGTTTTTTTGTAGTGTTATAATTCATCATACAATGCAAGGTCACTTTTGTGCCAAATTGGGATAGGATTCCTATTGTCAAATAATGCAGTTTGTTTAGACATTGTTTCCATTTGAGATGACGACTACTATATAGAGGGTGAAGATATTGCCATAACAAAATTGTTTAGAGAAAGTAGATATTTGAGAATTGTTAAAGATTGATACCCCGTCCAATTGGGAATGCACGTCGTATTTATTGTTTTGAAATAACAAGGACTAAAATTATGCAAAAAAAATGTTACCATTAAAATTTGAACTCAAGACCTTGTACACACCTCTATTAATGTACGTATGATACTTTATGAACATTGACATTATATAATCATTATAATCTCAAAATTTTAAGGTACGATGCCTTCGCACAGCCCAACATATGGGTTGGGGGCCTGATTCTAAAATTTCACAATATCTTCAACCTTCGTATCATACTCGTCTTTCTCAAGGTCTTCCGCTTTCCTATCAAGTTCAGCCTTTTAAGAGTCTTCAACCTTCTTATCATGTTGAGTGGTAATCGCCAGTAATCAAGGTGTGTCCATCGTATGATCTACTATGTTTATTCATGGCTTGGGGGTGATCCGATTTAGCACACGGATATGGACCCTCGCGGTCGGAACATGAAGTTTCTCTTGTGAAAAGATAATTTAGAAAGCATATGTGTATCCGAAGAATACACATGCTATGCTATGAAAGATAGTCTTTGAAGTTAAATTAGTGGTTGTGAAATTATTGACATTTAAGTTTAGAAAATCTAGAATGATAACATGAATTGAGAATTTTGGTTTGACTTTATAAGCTCAAAAGATGTGAGGATTAGAGCCCCAACATAATTAGAGAATTATTTAGATATTAGCAATCCATGAACTAGTATCAGGTATTTATAATTACTAGTTATAAGAACTATGTGATCGATGGACGATAAAGAAACATTTTGAAGGGCTATGAGTTAGGATGCTGATAATTTAGTTGATAAGAATCATATAGAAGCCTTGGATCCAAAAATCCAAATAAATTTATAGGTTTAAGGTTATATGAATTTTACTTTTGGAAGATATTGTTGGGGCAAGTGTGACTCTGTGAGGTGAGATAAGAACATATTTTTTAGAAAAATTTAAAAAGTATTTTTGTTTTCTTTAAAATAAGAGTTTTATTGAGTGAAAATTCAATTTGTTCGTTGATAAATTTGAAAGGTCTCAATTTTGTATGAGAGAATATATTTACGGGAAAAATATATTTACCTTTTTAGTTTTTGGAAAATAAAATAAAAACATCTTCCTTTCTTTGATAAAAATAAATTGGGAAAATTTAAAAAATATGAGACAAATATTTGCAACTATCTTTTAGTCATTTCCTTAATAAAGCGGAAACTTCCAATTTATCTTCAAAACATTTATGGGTAATGACATGCGCTTTATTTTTGGGTTATAAATTTTTGTGTGTGTTATTTTTCTAAAAATGTCATCCGATATGATATTCACTGTGCATTGTATTTTGTAACGTGATAAAGAAGATATGAATACCTTTTTTTTGGGAAATCTTTTGTACTTTTTGGTCTCTAAATTAGACATGTTAAAACTTTGATTAGTACACCACATTTAATTTATGAGATTTACACTGTGTTTGTTTTAAGAGAAAGTGGAAGGAAAGAAACTGAAGGGATGGAAAGATGATGGAAGGATAGAGTTTTCTTCGTTTGGAACAACAATAAAAGGTGAAGGAAAGAAACCAGCACCTGGGACTCACACAAAAAACCTTTCCTCCCAAATGTCAAATTAAACAAAATATTTTTATCGTTCTTTCCTTCTACTTTCTCTTATACCAAACAACTAAAATAATTCCCTAACTTTCCACTATCTTTCTTTTCTTATATTTTCTTTCCTTTCACTTTCTTTCCTTCTACATTCATTTCCAAACCAAACACACCCTTATATTGATATTTTGTTTCATATCTTCTTCAATCTCATCATACTTCTTATTTTTCTCTTACCAAATAAAAAATCATTGATTACTATCATTTACTTTATTTTTTTAAAAGACATAAACATAACCAAAAAAATTTTATTTTTAATGAAACCGTGCATTGCACGGGTAATGTCACTAGTAATAGAAGATTTTAGGTGGACAAATAATAGATGTGAATCGGGATGTTGGATTCCCGTGGGGTTTCTTGACACGAATACAACTTTGGTATAGTGACATATGGGTTGGTTATTAATATATTAATTTATTTTGTAATTTATTTCAAAGATTTAAATTCATATCATATTTTTGGAAAATATTTTATGGCCATTAGTGAGTCTAATTCATTATATTTTATTTCATGAAATTTGTTGTATGAATTGTGGTTTTAAATGTGATATTATTAACCGGTTGAAAAAAATTTTTGAAACTCGTTTTATTTTTTAACAAAAATCAACTATGTTCACTACATATATTAATAAATATTTTTCCGGTTAAGAGTGTCACAATAGAGCTACTTGTCATGAGCCGTCAATATATATATATATATATATATATATATATATATATATATATATATATATTTTGCGATTGTGGCAACTTTGATTCTTGTGCCACATGGAATGGCATGGCCACGCTTGGGTGCACCTCTTGTGCTTTGTCCACTAACATGCTCTCTCCACCTCCGGTAGCACTGACATGGCATGATAAACGTGCATTATGGATTTTCCGTTTTTTTCAATAATAATAATATCATCATAATCATTTGATTCCTTACCATCATTATTGTGCATCGTACCATCCTTAATGACCACTTTCTCCGTGAGTTTTGAGTTAAATGCTTGATGTTATGTTTTGGGAATAATGTGATTGATTTCGCCTTAACTCTGCTATCAAATCTTTTTCCATTTCCTTTTGTTTTCCTTCAACATCAACGTTGTTATTGATTGATTAGTTAAAGCTAAGCTCGCCTCCTCCCTTTCTTCTTGGATTAGGTTTTCCAAATTTTGCCCTCCTCCCTCCATCGTCCCCTCCCTATCTCCGCCCCCACCTTCAGACCCTAATTTCTAACTCCATCATATTTGTGCCCCATTAATCCATAGTAATAACAAAACAGTTTTAGCCTCTCGTACTTGAAAATGAATTCTTGTGGCCCTCCTTCCTTTTTTTGGGAGACGCTTTCTTTTAGCAGTCTTCTAGTGTCTATAACTGATTCTCATGAAATTTCTCAAAAAATTTGAATTGTTTCTAGCCTCATACTCCAAGAACTCCCTCACTGATTCCACTATCTACTTGTCATTCTTTTCTAACATAGCTCCTGCGGATAAGTCACAAACTTGAATCCAAAATGGAACTGTAAAGAGGAAATTGTGATGACTTATGAACCCTACCCGAAAAAAAAAATCACGGACCTCCCTTCAACACCTTCTAAATGTCCAAGGGATAATGAAGTTTGAATATAAAAAACCCTATGATCCAACTCTTTAATCTTAACCCCTCTGACCGGGCACCACACACCTGCCACAACGATCTTTATCATCTAAGCCCTATTAGGTCTGTTCGTGAGAAAGCGCTCCGCCAAACTCCACGCTCATTCACGACCTCTATTTCATCGTATTCCTCCTCCTTCATTGTGTTCCACGATAATGTCGACTTTGTTTGAGATAGAATCCACATTAGGAAAGAAATAACATCAATACCCGAAAATTTAAAATATAAACGTTAGCTCACAAATAAGGTGACTTTTGTGAAACGTTAATGGTGATTATGACTTCTCACTAGGTAGAAAAAACTATATTCTCACCGAGGAGAGAAAACTTGTGCTTCGATTATTTTAAATACATAAGCTCATCTTGTTGAATTTAATCGGTACAAGTCCGTTTGATTCGTAAAAGATAATTAATAGATATATAATTATAAAGAAATGATATTTGTACAACCAAAAAATTGACAACTTTGGACAACTCTCTCTCATTACATTCTCACTCTCTCTCTCCTCCTCTCACTTTATTATTTTTGTTACCAAAGAACATGAGAATTATCCCAAAAAGGACAACTTTTTGGGCGTACAAATAATATCACTCGTAATTTTGTGACAACAAGAATAGTTTAAGACAAAAAAACATAAGTTACACAAATCCGAAAACGTCGTCGTGCAGTGTGGTCTGTTGACGAGACAGAGTCGCCGGCTAAGGATGTTTTGATACAATAAGCTTCTTCCTTTCCTACCTTCGACTCATTCAATTTTTCGATTTCTTGCTTTCATATTTTTCTGGATCCTTCAAATCTCATCTAACCCTTCTTCCTTTGAAGATCCCTCTTTCAGGTTATTCTATCTCTTCAATTTTTTATTATTTTTTTATACTTTTCACTTCAATACTCAATTTTCATTTTACCGTTAAAAATTCATACTTTACTCCATTTCCTCATTGCCCATATTCTCATTCATGTTTTTCATCTTCTGGGTATTTCTTAATTGTACTTATTTTGTTGTGCTTCTGGGAAATTTTGTTGTGCTTGCAGTCCCATTTGTTACTTGATTAATCACATTTTGTCGTGTTTTTGTTTTGTGTGATTTTAAGAAGTAGATTGTTTATGGTGGTAAGTGTTATGGTGCACTAACGCATACACCGGACAAAACACTGACACTAATTTTAATTTAAGAAAATAAAAGTGACTGAATGTAACTATCAGTGTTGTATCTGGTGTCTGTTATTTTAAGTAGATTGTTTATGGTGGTAGAGCAACACTTGCTTAGGTACAATTATTTGGTAGAGCACTAACGCATACACCGGACAAAACACACACAGATTATAGAATGTTACTAGTGTCAGTGTTGTATCCGGTGTGATTGAAGCACGGATACTAGACGCATTTTCAATCTAAAGTGTCGGTGCTACTGCATAGGTGTCACTATTATACCTTTTCCTGCTTGATTTGAGTGCTTTGTTATTAACTATTTTTCTGACTTATGGAATTGTCTTTTTTTTAGTACATTGTATTGCTGTTTTGTGGTAATTTGGGATTTGTTTGGTTTCAGATAGATGGCTGCAAATTCTGATAATATCTTGTCCTTGTCATTGTGGCCTGCTTCAGAGGTTCATGGTGGCACTGATTCTCCCCGGATTGCAGTGTGTTCCCTTTGCCGCAAAGCCTTATCACCTGAAGATGAGATAACAGGTGATCTTTCCACCGGTGGTGTATGCGGTGATTGTAAATTTTTATTGCTTGAAGACTTTGGGAATCACACCCTTACACAAAGCTCTCGAAGGAGGCTTAGTGGAAGATTGAGACATGGTAGTTCTGAGTCAGTTGAGAACCCGGCATCTGGAGATGAAGATCAACTTGTAGATGGTGACAACCCTGCATGGTCATTGCAATATGCTAGTGCAAATACGACTCCTAGTGGGTCTAGAACCTGGAGGCATGCTCTCTCAGATACTGAGAGTGATGGTTTTGATAATTGGTGTTCTCTTTATGGTGAAAATGAATTTGGGAATTGGTCTCCTTTTTATAGTGAAAATGAATCAAGTTCGAGTTTTAGACCGTATAGGATTCCTCGCAGTGAGACTGATTCTTTTGCTTTTAGTGCTTATGGAGGTGACTCAGATATGGATAGACAGAGTTTTGTAGGCACTGGAATTTTTAATTTACCTGATGAGGGAGATGCGCTTGATAGTGACACTGACATAGATCCAATGCATGCTGGCATTGGCCATTGGAATTCGGATGATACGGAAGATGATGACGAAGAGGAGGATGAGGAGGACGATGAAGACGAGGGGGAAAGGGAACTACCTGAAGTTGACGAAGGTGAAGCCGCTACTGGAATATTTAGCCAGATAATCAGAGAAACATGGTTAGCTTTGGACGACGCTGATTTATCTCATGGAGCTAATTTTGGAGATTTCCTTGATACTAGACGCTTCGATGATCTTCTTGATCGTCTTGCCGAAAATGACAGCTCAAGACGAGGAGCACCTCCTGCTGCTGCATCGTTTGTGAATAATCTTCCTTGTGTAATCATTAGCAAGGAACACGAGAAGCACGATGAACTAGTTTGTGCTATCTGCAAGGATGTTTTGGCCCTTGGCACTGAAGTAAATCAACTTCCATGTTCTCACCTTTACCATTCTCATTGCATTTTGCCGTGGTTGAAGACACGTAATTCATGCCCTCTTTGTCGTTTTGAGCTTCCAACCGATGATAAGGATTACGAAGAGGGAAAACAAAACACTGATGGTAGAAATGTGATCTATGAGAGACAGCAACTAAATGTTATAGATGATAGTTTCTCTGATATTTCTGATGGAGCTGAAGCAGATGAAGAAGATGGTATCATTATTCATGATACCGCAGATTCTTCTGCAATAAGAGGTGGTAGAGGAAGATGGTTGTTTCTTGCTGCAGCTCCAATTGTTAGTCTAGTAGGAATGGTTATTGTACTGTGGTTAGGTAGGAACTCTCAAATTGAAGGGACTAGACATTCGAGTGCTCACTATTTGTCTGCGCAAAATCAGCACGGTGTTCGTGTTTATGGTTCTCAAAACCAAAGGGAGAGTAGAAGCAGAAGATGGTGGTGTCCATTCTAAGTGCTTATCAAATTCTTAATCAATAATGCATTTTGTAATAGCCAATTGGGATGGATATTTTTTTAGCTGAAACACTTTATTCATGTTTGATGTGGCTTTTATGAACACTGATTTCAACAATAATGTGTAGATTTAAGGTTGTTACTATCTGGTTTTGCTTCAAGGAACTAATGCCTGAATATTTGACAATCAATTCTTGATGTTTTTCTGTTTTAGACTGAATTTATTAGAGATGATTTTTCTGTGAATTTTCTACATTTATTTGCATCCAGGTTATGTCAAAAAACTCCACATAGTTGCAGTCTTGTAGTGGATTTAATTCTAATGGATTTGAATTTGATTCTTCTAAAATAAAGAAAGATATTTTATTTACAGGATAAAGTGGGACTCATATGATTGATGGAAAAACTATTTTTTTTCACAAAAAAATTAAATTCACATTACACTTTTCTATAAATAACTTATGCATGGTACAAGTATGGGTAGAGTATTGGAATCATTGTGAGGGATGAACTTGGACATTTTTTTTCCTTTTTTTCTTTTTTCTTTAAAGGTAATCTTATTTTCTATTATAAAAATAATTTATTTTCATAAAGATTTATAATAATTTATAACATAAACAATTTGTTTATGCTATAAACTGCAAATAATCTTATTTTCTTTAAAGGTAATCTTTTTTCTTTAAAGGTAATCTTATTTTCTATCATAAACAATTTATAACATACAAAATAATTTTACTTTATTTTCTATTATAAAAATAATTTATTTTCATAAAGATTTATAATAATATTTGTTTATGCTATAAACTGCAAATAAATTATTTATCCATGTGAACATCCTTATAATTGAGATTGAAACTATAGTACTACACTATATGTAGAGTCTAGCCCTTCCACACTAGACTCAAACTTTTTATTTTCCAATCAACTGAACAAAGAACACTGTTGTTTTTGTTAGGAGTCAATTATATTTAATGAATGCAACAGTCTTTTAGAAATGTATAACAATTTTTTGTATTTTTAAAATCAGATAACGCTAAGTTGATCTTGAAGAGCTCAAATTTTGACGCAATGATATTATTTTTACTTCTAAAAGATCATTATGCATGTAGTTATTGAGCATCTCCACAAAGAAATTGCCTTGATATCAATTATAGGTTGATCTAACTAGAGAGAAGTTCATTCATATTTCATAAGGGTATGGGTTTAACTCTTGTTGCTAACCTTAGGAGCTCATCGGTAGATATATAGTACGCAAGTAAGTACCTTTGTAAGCATTATTTGAGGTATTCTCTGACTTTAGTGAAGTCCAAAATCTAATTCACCTAAACTTTTTTATCTAAGATAGAAGGAAAATTATAGAGAGGTTGGAGTTGTCAATATTTTTTTTTTGAAGTGTAAAAGCATCACATGACAAAACAAGACATCTCGACTAAATTGACACTCCTTAATCGCCGCACATATCATTTGCAACACTCTAAATATATTATTGAAAAAAAGGTACAATGACATTCCGGGGCTATACCAATACCCAGTTCAACATAAACCAAGGAAATCAAACATTTTTCTCATAAGAAACTTCTCAAGCAAACCCATAGAGATAAAACCTAAGAAAAAACCAATTTGATCTAGTAATTGATGCTAGACTTGATAAGAAGGACCACAGTTCGATCCCCTGCAACTGCAATCGGAAGGAGGTTAAAACAGCTTGGTGTCAGAACTAACCCACGAATCAGATTAGGCGATCCAATGGGCCGGATACTGGTGTCTGGTGGTGAAAAGATAAACTAACAAAAAAATTGCAAAACAACTAACACACGGACAATAACAAGCAAGAGAGGACCCTTGACAAAGAACAACATCAATAAAATATGTACTTAGTAAATCCTAATTTATTCTGATTTGAAAAATTTAAGATGCAAATTTATCATTTGTGGAGATGTTTCTAGTCAAAGCTCATTCAAGAAATAACAGCCGAATTTTCAAAGGTGATCTATTATATATGAATTTAAGTTTATACACTTTCGTATAACAAGTTTTATACCGTCAATCAATCATAATCAATATATAACTTTAAAAGTAGTTAAGATAAAAGATAATTATTTCTACAGACTTGATAGTTATAATAACTAACAGTGTAGAAATACTTTACAATGTCAATGCATATGAATTAATTAAATCCTCAAATATATTTTACTCCAGTAACATAGTTTAACTCATTATTATGTTTTATATTTTTGAGCAACTTCTAGTGCAAAATAAACTGCTGAAGTCATTGTTATTTGGACAACCGTACTTGTCACGACTTTTGTTTTTCTCTATCCACCAGCTACCTGTCTTTTTGTTTTTCCAAAGATTAGGAATCACATTGAATGGCAATCATGTGGACTTGTTCATGCCTAGCATGTGAAGATATCTATTGATGTTTCGTTTTATCTATCCAAATAATAGAGTTGAGGAATATATTGCTAAAGAATATATGGGTCCTCCAAAATAGTTTGGAACAGTTTTAAAGTACACTTTGAAAGAGATGAGACTCTTTTAAGTCACGGGTCCAACTCAATTCTACAAAATCAACTTGTAAAGTGATAATTGTCTGGTGCAATAAGACATTTTTGGTCATATCTCAAACCAGGGTGTGGCCTAGTAACGATCTAACAGATCTAAGATAGACTCTCGCACATCATTAGGTTTTTGAATCAAATTAAATCTTAAAAATCCGGCTTGTAAGATAAAAAATGTTTAAACTATGTAGAACTTGAGCTTCTTCCAATAAATTTTTCAAACCCTTTTTAACAAAGATCCTCCTCTAATGAGTAGACGGCAGAAATCAAGAAAAACAGATAAAGTTACACTATATCAGATATTGATGTTTCTCCACTAATCTAAATTTGAAAGTGACAAAATGAATGATATTACATATCAACATTATTGCATCAACAAGATATCTATAATCTATATGCAGTCTCAGAAGAGTATGTTAAGGTATAGAACAATCCATCCAGCCATTGATATTACAGCAAAGATATGTACCCAGAATAATACAGCAGCTGCCTCCCTTCCACACCCTCTTAAGTTAGCAACAGCACCTGCAAACAAGTAAAACATTATATGTTAAAATCCATGCCTTAGTAATATTTATAATATAGATGAATTATCATGCAATAATAAAAATCTTGTTTACAAGTAAAAGATTTTCCTTAGAGTAACTTGAGACTAAGGCACTGTTCGGCAAGGCTTGCTAAACTGATAGATTATAGGTTTTTTTTTTCACTAGCTAATAATGTTTTTTGATATGCTACTACAAGTAACATTTGAGCGTATAATGTATATGAGTATATCATATTTTTCGCTCATTATGTTCAGAAGTGAATTTACTATCGGTGACTGTGAGAGCTAGGACTAGGACAGATGTGTATACCTGAAAGGACAGATGTTGGCATTGAATGCTGAAGAAGTAGGACAAATCGAAACATCTTATCATCCGGGGGAAGAAATCCGAGCTTGTCAGCAAACATCACGATACCGAGTCCAACAGGAGGTACTAAAGCTAACCGTGCGAAAACAATAGCAGCAGTTGTTCGAAAACCAAGTTTTGAACTTCCAGGTCCTGCAACCAAGACCAAAAGCAAACCATGATTCCGTTAGATGATTCAGTCAAAAGATTTAGAAAATAATGATTAAATATAATGAGAACACTATGAAATGAACTTACCATCGATAAGGTTGCCTCCCAATGCCAACAGAATGCAAGGAATCATGGCCTCCCTGGTTATAAAAAAAAAATTCAGACATTATCACCTATAATAGCTTCATAAGTATCTCACAATGGTTTCTGACGATAAATAATAATTTTTTATAACTATTATAGAACTAAGATACTTAGATACTATGGTTCAGTTCCATAATAACTAATACATACTTATGAAATTTATATGTTTATAACCAAAATTGAATGTTTTCTTCGAAATATTTTTATTTTTCAGAAGATATAGTTTTGAAAGCAAGTAGGAAAAGTAAGAGAAAGAAGATAATTTTTTTCTTCTAAACCATTAGGACAGAAAGAAAACTTTAGTAGGCATACCCAAGAATCATGCAACTGTCAGTGAAGAAGAACAGTGGAGCTTCGGGCGTAAAGATCAGTTTCTTCAGAAACGGGACTGCACCAAGTGTCATGGCTAGAATCTGCAAAACATGTAAACACTCAATCAAAAGCAACTCTTTAATATATTAGTTACATGAAACCGGTCTATTTACCAAAATACCAGTAGCTCACAAACATTACTTCCACTTAAACACATTTATTTATAGATTCAATAAGGAGAAACTTACTGATGCAATGATAGGCGGTTGAAGAATTTGCTTAAGCTTCAACTTATCATATATGAGTGCTAGTATAAGTTTAATCTGCATCAACAACACGTCAGAAGCGTGAGATATACATAAGATAATAAAACCAACCTCTCAATAGAACTTTAAGTGCATAAATATAAAAATTAAACCATAAACAATAGTTCAGAAGCCAAATACAGATATTTTGGAAGTTGGACTTGAAGGACATAAGAAAGAAAATTCAAATTGAAATCTATGAACATAATTCTGAAATTAACATGAAGTTGCATAAACTGTAAGTTTTACACAAATCGAGTTCATCAAATCATGTGAAAAAATAAAAGAAAATTACACCTGCATTTAAATTCCATCTCACCTTTGACTTCCCTGAAGCACTTGAACCTACTAAATTGTTCTCCTCCTCCTCCTGCTCCCCCTCCTCCCGACCAAGCAGTGGAGCCTGTTCCGGTGAACTATCAACCTTTTCAGAACTCTTTAGAGGAAGCCTTTCCTTATCAATGTCAAAAGTTCCCTCTGGAGGAGGTGCCAACATATTAAATACATAGGTGTAAAGGATGATAGCACCAACCTAAGACAGAAGCAAATTAATATCTCACAATCAGTACTATGTTTTTGTTTCAATGAGAGTACGATTTCTAGAACAATATAAATATATGAACTAGTCTCAATTATAACAAAGACCTTAAAATAAAGAGCCTGTATACTGAAAATTGCTTCACAAGTGAATGAATTATAAGTCAAGGAACATGATATCAGTGTTTTCAAATCGCAACTTTATCGACACTATAACCTAGCGTAATTTTAACAACCTGTTATTGATTTGCAACATGCGATGTACTAATACAAAGTGTTGTCATACAGAGGCTATCGTAGCATTATAGCACTGTAGAATAGGGGAATAACAGACTGCTATTTTCCACATTCTACAATTGACAACACTGCATGGTATTTATCAACTCAAACAAGACGTAAGGGTCTACCAGATATCTAGAACTTACCCATTGGCCAAATGATATATAAGCAGTTCCATCTGTGCTACATTTAAGCGAGTCTCCGAAGGGATTGTTTTGGTCTCTACATAAAGCACCAATCAGGACAAGTGGCACATTCCCAATATTTCCTGTAAACAAATTTGCCATGATATGGTTCAACACAAGGTAAACGTAAAACAACATATGATGGAACACAGATACACAGCATCTTTATTTTTCTTCTTTTTCAATTGAATTAAGTCAATCTCATATATCATTGCATTCAATAATTTATAGAGGGTAACCAAGTCAAAATATGAAATAAAAGAAAACCAAGTTTGATTGTATTACCGATTCCAATATGGATAATTGTGAACTTGAAGAAAGGGTATGGTGGACGAACAATAGTGGCAACAATAAAACCAATGATTGATCCTACTATTGAACTCAAAACAACATTCATGGGAATAAACCACCTGCAAAATAATGAAATACCAATCAATTGGTGTCCGCATTTTATCTAAAGAGAAAATGGGACATATACTGACAATGTAAAATAATTTTATACTGTCATCTAATACCAACCATTAAACTCTTGTCTAAATAGGATTTTTTAAAAAATTTCAGCAAATTCATTATGCTGCAGCATTAAGGTTTTTAATGCCTAGGCAATAGCAATGCCACCACAATTGTGTAACAATACAAAAGATCACAAAACTTGACCTCAATTCTCTGCAATATCATAGATCACAACCCAAATTTAAATATTTGGTGTGTTTATCATCATAATTACAAATCTTTACAATTATAATTAAGATTCAATTCAAATACATTACCAACGTAAAGATTTTTACACTGCCAATCAATCATAATCATCAGATCATTCAAAACCTTTGACTTTGATGATAACTAGTTCTTAAATCACACACATATGATTGACAGTGTAGAACTTTTTACACCGACAGTGTATCAAAATTAAACTCATAATTATTATAAAAAAAATCAAAAGTTGGGGATGAGGTGAATACTAATTAATTAGTATAGCACATACCAGTCAAGCATCTTCTCCAAAGTAACAGCTTGTCCTAACTGAGAGAATATCAAACAAGGTAGCAACAGTGAAAAAACCAACTGCAAAAAGTGAATCCATCATTGAATGAGTTAGAAAAAAATCAATTTTCATTATAAAACAGAACACATAACAGATGAATAGATAGATATATATATATATACATACACCATTCAAAAGCCTTCTTCCAGAAGCAGGTAAGATATTAACATACTTAGAAGCCATAAGAAGACCTAAAGAACACATAGTGAAAACTTTAACTATAGGCAAAACTGCAATTTTGATTGAACCTAACAATGATTGTCCTCCTGGACCCTCGTTTTCAATAGCAGCCATTAATAATCTCTCCATTGTTGCCATCAATAATACGTCGTCGTTTCAATCACAATTTTTCTTCTTTGATTTCAACACCTCTGTGCAGTTCTTTCTGAAACTGCACAGAATTTTGTAAACCTTCAAATAAATAATAAATAAAACATGTTTTGACTATTAGATAAACACCAAAATTCATAAACCATAAAAAAAAAAAAACAAAAACAAAAAAGTGAATTAAACGCGTACGTACAAAAAAAAAAAAAACTGTAGAAGATCCTGGTCAGTGTTTGATTCAAGAAATTGTTTTGTTTTGAGAGAGAAACAAAACGATCTTAAATTAAGCTTAAAATATTAATTTAAGGTTTATATAATGTAGGTTGAGGTGTAACTATATAAAAAGTGGCACGTGACTTCAGCGGCAATGGCACGTGACGGCATATGAATACGATTCATTTTTAGTTCTTCTTTGATTCCACGCAAATAAGAAAATACAACAAACAATAATGGAATCGCACCCTTTTTTTTTTTGTTGGATTTTTTTTAATTAAAAATAAAATTTATTAATCTTATCTTATGTAAAGTTATTCAGTATTGAATTATGCAACCAACAAACTATCTTCGTCACATGAAAGAGACCGGTAGTTACGAAAAATACAACAGCTTCTCCGACGTAGTATTTGATAAATATATTTTTCTGTTGTTTTTTACTGTCTGTCTACTTTTGTTAACTTTTTAGATTGAGTTGAAATCATTTAATTAGAAAATTTAGGTGAGTTCGTTATAACTATAAAAATTGTATTTTATGTTTGAAGTTATTGGAAATTATTATGAAAAAAAGAAGAAGAAGTTATTGGAAATTCACAAAAAAAAAATCACCTCTCCTTCTCAATATTGTTATTTTATTTGAAATAAGCTAGTATTATAATTCCTTCGTTCCAAAATAAATACCTAATTTTGACTTGGTGTACTATTCATTTAACTTATTTTGACTATATTTTTCTATATATGTTGTTTGATTTGTCTCAACGAATATTTTCAAAATATACAATTTTTATAATTTTTAATAATAGATAATTAAAGATATTAGCGATCAAAGTTGTACATTGGTAAACATAAATGAAGTCAAACAAGTCATTTATTTTGAAATTGAGGAAGTATTGAAATAAAATAATACTATTTGACTAGGGTATCGTTTGGCCTAGATTATTTCAAACTTTTTGACTCTATAAAAGGAAAAATTAGGTCAAACAAATTTTCAATATAGAAAAAAGTTATTTTTTAATAAAAGTTAGACAAAATGCATCTATATATAGGTCATTTAAGTTTTACGTTTGTATCAGATAGGTCCTTTAAGTTTTACATTTGTATCAGATAGGTCCTTTAAGTTTTAAGTTTGTATCAAATAGGTCCTAAGGACCTATTTGATACAAATTTAAAACTTAAAAGACATATCTGATACTTAAAAAACTTAAAGGACCTATCTGATGCAAATGTAAAACTTAAATGCCCTGTCTGATACTTAAAAAACTTAAAGGACTTACCTGATACAAACGTAAAACTTAAAGACCTATAGATGCATTTTTTTGCCTAAAAGTTGCATGTAACTTAAAAAAAAACAGCTTTTTGGTTATTAGTTGTTATTATCTTTTTTTAAGTTTGTTTTAATTTAGTTATATTAGTTGTTATTATATATTTTTAAGTTTGTTATTATCTTTTATTATTAGTTGTTATTATCTTTTGCAAATATATTTTACCAACAACTTTTAACTTATAAATAACTTTGAAACTAAAAAAAATAATAATTATGAAACAACTTTAACTCTTTTTTAAAAGCTCTTATTTTCACTTTTAACTTTCAAATAGTTTATAAAACCTAAAAAAAAAAGGCCAAATGGTACCTAAAATACATAGATAAAGAACTTTTAATAAAAGTTAATATATGTAATTTTTTTATAGAAAAGAAATAGCTTTTTAGCATTATTAGTTGTTATTATCTTTTTTAAGATTGATTTAATTTCAATATTATTAGTTGTTATCACGTTTTTTTAAGTTTGGTATTATCTTTTTTTATTAGTTGTTAATATCTTTTAAAAATATATTTTATCAAATATATTTTAGCTTAAAAATAAAACTTTGAAGATAAAAAAATAACAATTACCAAACAACTTTAACTCTTTTTTAGAAGCTCTTATTTTCACTTTTAGTTTTCGAATAGTTTCTAAGACCTAAAAATGCCGGATCAAATGGTACTTAAAATAATATGAAATAATAAAATTGTTATAGACATTTCACTAAAAAAATAAAAATTGTTACAGGACCAACCACCGTTTTGATCATTGAAATAAAATTTATTGTTATATTAGTCTCTAAATATTTCTTTTGTTAATATTTGTATGATTATTTTTGGAGTTCCTCTTACATTGTGACTAACATGTTGACGAACACGACATATTTCTGTTTCTTTTTGTCCAAATGAAAGATTTTAGTTCCTTCGTCATTAAAAAAAACAAATGAAGCTTAATATTTTGAAAATAATCATATCAAAATTGATTGGAAATTTAAAATTAATATCAGATCAAATTTGATATGTATCATAATTTGAAACTAAATTGAATCATATATTTAGAAAAGTAATAATAAAATGGTCAATAAAAGAGTTTGTAAAAATAGTAAAATTGAAAAAAAAAGATATAAAATGTAAACAAGTGATGTACCTAAACTCTATTATAATCAGATACATATCAATTATTCAATAAATCAAAGATATATCCCTTTTAAATCCCTCTTGTTATAAAAAATAAAAGTAAATTATAGTCACATTTTGGCAAAAAAAAAATAAATATAGTCACCATCTAGGTAACTTACCTTTTGGAGCTTTTTTCTTTTCTCGTCACTTCCATTCCTGTTGAAATTTTACATGTGTATATTTTGTAATGGATTTTTTTTTAAAGTCGTTCTCACGGTTCACTGTACCTGGACAGATCGAGATATGTACGTCCAAATATACAACCAGCAAGGACACAATTAATTGATATTTTTTTTTTGTGTAAAGAAACCAACATTATAAACAAACAAAATAACCATGTTAAAAAAAAACATTAAAAAAAACAAAGTTATAACTTATAAGCAACATAATCATATATTACGAAAATAAACAACAAAACAACCCATTCAAAATGGACGAGAATCATTTGTCCATTTTAAAATTTAAATTATGTACAAATGCCAAAATAATTGTCTGACTGTGTGCACTATTCATATAATTTATTTGAACTATATTTTATTACTAAAATATAAAGATAAATATTAGTATATGAATGTAATTAGATTTATGTCAATGAGTACTTTCAAAATGTCAAATTTTTGTAATTTTTAATAGTACATAACTTAAAATATTAATGATAAAAGTTGCGCATCTGTTTACTGTGAAATTTAGTAAACAACGCTAGTTTGATTATTACAAGAGAGATCAACTAGTAAATCTCGGGACATAGTGCTTTTGTTCATATTTCCAGAGTAATTAGTGTTCATTATTGTTCTTATGTATTTAAAGTTGTTTTTACGTTACTTGAAAGGCAAGAAAGAATGTTTATTCTAATGAACAAACAGAATGGAAGAAAGAGTCGAAATAAAGATTGGTTTGAATAGAAATACAAGACTGTAAATTTGCATTCAAAGGTAAATGATTACAGAAAAAGTAATGGTGCACATAACATACATTTTCCCTTTCGAACTCGTTTCTCTCGTTAGCATGGGTACTTTGAGTTTTGTAAGGATTTTGTATAATGATTGTGACCCTTTGCTCGATCACAGAACTAGAGTATTTATAGACACTAATTCCTAACTGCTAATAACGTTTACGTTAACTGAAGAGAGGACGCGTGTCTTGACACGTATTTTGAATTTGAATTCTCCTTTATCCTTTGATCTAGCCGTTGTATCCATCGAAGTCGAAACAGCAATGCTTCTCCTGAATAATTTGCTAAGTCCACACTTTTCTTCTTCACAGCCAGCGCTTCGACCGTATGGACGTTTCGACTAAGTCGAAAGAAACCTGAAGAAAACAACGTTAAGATTAATGCTCCAGATAGAACATTTGATGATATGTTCATACATGAATATTCATTAAATTTATTGGCTCTAAAAACCAAACTTATTTAATGACTCTTTAAAATAGTAAAATAATCAAATGCAATTATGTTTATTATTTTAATCATGTCTTTTAGAACATATTTTTCACTTGGTGAAAATATGGGCTAACAAATTGCCCCCAAAATGCCTGTTTCGATCGAGTGATTCGAACGAGAATAGAAAAAGGCATTTTAATCCCACGTGCTTGGCACTCTTAATAATGACGGCGCTGGCGTAATGTACAGTAATAACTGTCACCTTGATTCCCACAATCCATCATTTCTCCTAGATTTTAGACATAGTGGATGACGTGGCGCTCATAGAAGTTGAAAAGAAACTGCTTGAATTTCTTTTTGATTTATTTTTTAAACCTGGACACGTTTCCCTATAAATAGCAGTGGAAAACAAAGAAACACTTTTTACCAACTTCCATTCTCTGAGCTTCTTTTGCGAAAGCAACAGCTTTGATTTTCTGCGACGTTACCCTTCAATCCTCAAAAACCAGTGATTCCGCACCGTTTAAACGATTCTTACAGTGATTGCGCTTTGATCCTTCACTGATTTCCCCAGAAAAATTTCAACTTTTCCTTAGGTTTTACCCAGAAATCGCTCTTTAAACCTTTTCAAGTTCATCGCTGTTCATCAATGGCTTCAAATCAAGATTTTGAAATACCATCTGCTGGGAAGTGGAAAGATTTGCTGGTCTTAAAGGACGGTGAGGAAGTTATTCCTGAGCCAGTTGGGAGTGAACAAGAAAGGAAGATCTGGACTACTCAGCTGATGTTTCCCTTCTCTTTGAAGAAGGAGAACTATGCTCGACTCGAACGGGAGGCCAAGGCTGCAACTCAAGAGCAGATTGATGCATATGGCAGGGAAGGAATTCAAGCTTTTAGTTCAGCAGAGGTTATTGCTGAAGAAATTACGGCTCTTGAGAGTTCGAAGCTTGTGGTCGATAAGGAGTTGACCACCTTAAAGAAAATTTATGCCGAGTGCACTAAGAATTTGTAATTTTCCTAGCTTATTGTCCTTTCGAACAATTTGATGTTTTTTCTTAAGTTTGGATTTGGTTTTGAACAAAGTCCATAATTTATGGCAAGTTTCAATTACTGCCATTTTGATTTCATGTTCACGTATTATTCTGCACTTATGTTTACTTCGAGTAAAGCAGGTTTATATTTTTTCAAATACTTTCCATTTATACCCAAAGCACGTTTTTCAGGAGTTAATTCCTCGATTTCATAAGCACCATTAGAATATACCTGGACAACTTTGAATGGTCCTTCCCAATTTGGGGACCATTTGCCTAAGACTCTATCTTTCTTGTCCATAGGCAGGATTACTTTCCAAACCAAATCTCCTAGGTTGAAGGACTTGGACTTAACCTTTTTATTATATGCTCTAGCAACTTTTTCTTTTTGCCTTGCTAAAACTTCTAAAGCACTAAGTCTTTCTTCATCCAGATCAACTAATTCATCTGACATCATTTGGTAGTAATGGTCTAAAGGTATTTCCATTTGTCTTTGAACCCTCGCTGATTGCAAATGTATTTCAACTGGCAACACAGCATCATGCCCGTAAGTTAGTCGAAAAGGGGTGGTGTTAGTTGATTCCTTAGGAGAATTTCTACAAGCCCATAACACTTGATCCAAGGTTTTATGCCAATTCCTTGGTTTTTGGGCTATGTGTTTCTTTATTAAATTAATAATAACTTTATTGGCTGCTTCAACCTGTCCATTTGCTTGTGCATAATATGGTGTTGAAGTTAGAAGTCTAAAGCCAATTTCTTGAGCAAATTTCTGCATCTTTCGTCCAGTGAAAACTGAACCTTGATCAGTTGTAATTGTTTCAGGAATTCCAAATCTATAAATTATATGATTTTGTATGAAACTAATTACTGCCTCTTGATCAACATTTGGCAACGGAATAGCTTCTATCCACTTTGTGAAATAATCTATTCCCACTAGGATATAACGTTGATTTTTTGATGAAGCAGGCTTAATTTCACCAATAAGGTCTAGAGCCCAACCCCTAAAGGGCCATGGTTTCACTATTGAATGAAGCTCACTTGCAGGCACATGCTGAATTCCTGAATGCCTTTGGCATTCTTGGCAGCCTTTGGCATATTCTATGCAGCCTTTTAGCATAGAAGGCCAATACAAGCCTTGTCGAAACAAAAGCCATTTCATTTTGTGTCCTGCTTGATGGGAACCACATGTACCACTATGAACATCAGAGATTGCTATATATGCTTCTGTTTCATTTAGATATTTTAATAAGATTCCTTCAGAAGTCTTTTTGAAAAGGTCATTTTCAAAAATTATATAGCTTAAGGCTCTATATTTTATCTTTCGATCCACATTTCCTGTTGGGTTCCTAAGATATTCTACAATGGGCTTTCTCCAATCATCATCTGACAGATTGTCAATGGCAAAAATTTCAAAATTTTCCTGGGGAATTTTCACTTCATCATTATCTGCCCCCACAAGTTTTGGCATTGACAATTGCTCAGAAATTGGTTCTTGTAAAACCATTTTTTCTTTGATTTCGATTAATTGTGTCAACTTTTCCTTTGACACTTTGTATCCTGAAGCAATTTGAGCTAAGTCATTTGCCTCTTGGTTTTCTAATCGAGGTACATGTTCAATATCGATATGATCGAAACCATTTAATAAAGAACTAGCTATCACAAAGTATTTTGCTAAGTGTTCCCTAACACATTTATACTCTCGAGTTAGTTGTTTCAATACTAATTCAGAATCACCTCTTATCTTAATGTTCTTTGCCCCCAAGTCTTTTAATATTTCCAAACCTGTGATTAAAGCTTCATATTCAGCTTCATTATTCGAGCAAAGTCCCTTGATCTTATATTTAAACTTAGTTGGAACTTTAGTTGGTGAAATGATTAGAATCCCAATCCCAGTTCCATGTTTATGCATGGATCCATCAAAATAAAGGATCCATGGCTGGATATCCACATACTCTTGTGGCATTTCAACCAAAGAATGATCCACTATGAAATCAGCCACAATTTGACCTTTAACAGCTTTCAAAGGTTTGTATGTGAGTGAATACTCAGTTAATGCTAAAGCCCATTTTCCAATTCTACTATGAAGTATTGGTTTGGTCAACATATGTTTAATGACATCAAAGTGAGAATAGACATAAACATCAACAGGCTTTATATAATGCTTAAGTTTAGTACAAGAGAAATATAAACAAAGACAAAGTTTTTCTATGGCAGTATATCTAGTTTCCGCATCATTTAGAACTCTGCTAAGGTAATAAACTGCATTTTCTATGCCATTATCATCTTCTTGAGCCAACATGTTTCCTATTGTCTTTTCAGACGCAGCAATATACAACTTCATAGCTTTGTTTCTGCTAGGAGGCATTAAAACTGGAGGCTTTATCAAGTAATCTTTAATATCGTCAAAAGCCTTTTGATGCTCTTCATTCCATTTGAATGGATCATCTTTCTTGAGTCGAAGTAGTGGAGAGAATGCTTGAGCTTTTCCACTTAGATTCGAAATGAATCTCCTCAAAAAGTTGATCTTACCTAACAGAGATTGAAGTTGCTTTTTAGTCGAAGGAGGTTTTGTCTCTAAAATGGCCTTTGTCTTGTCTTGGTTTATTTCAATGCCTTTTTTATGCACCACAAAACCAAGGAAATCTCCTGCATGCACACAAAAAGCGCATTTTAATGGATTCATTTTTAATCCATGTCTCCTCATTCTTTCAAAAGATTGCCTGAGACATAGCAAATGACTATCTTCAGAAGAGGATTTAATGATGATATCATCAATATAAACTTGCATGAAGGTATCTATAAAATCATGAAACATAGAATTCATGGCCCTTTGATAAGTGGCACCAACATTTTTTAAACCAAAAGGCATAACAACCCATTCATAAGTGCCCAAAGCACCAGGGCATCTAAATGCTGTTTTAGATACGTCTTCTTCAGCAATAAATATTTGGTTATATCCAGAATAACCATCTAACATGCTTAAAAACTCGAAACCTGCTGCTGAATCCACTAACATTTCTGCCACAGGCATGGCATATTCATCTTTAGGCGTAGCATTATTTAAATCCCTAAAATCTATGCATACTCTAAGTGTACCATTCTTTTTAATGACAGGAACTATATTTGCTAACCATTCAACATACCTGGCAGTTCTGATGAATTTACTCTTCAGCAGCCTTTCGATCTCTTCTTTGATCTTGGACATAATTTCTGGTGCAAACCTTCTTGGTAATTGTTTCACTGGTTTCTTACCTGCCTTGATTGGTAGTTTGAGTTCGACCATTTCTCGACTGAGCCCAGGCATTTCATTATAATCCCAAGCAAAACAATCACTGAATTCCTTGAGCAGCTGCACCAATTTTTCTTTCAAATCAGGACTAATATTGGCACTAATGTAAGTTGGCCTTTTCACTGAGCCATTTCCAATGTCAATTTCCTCCAAAGGATCTTGAGCCTGCATCTTAGGAGTTTCATTTATAGGATCTCTTTCGAACCCCAAGGGTTCATCATCATAAATGCAGTCAAGCCTTTGAGTTGGTGACATATTGGTGCCATCTTTTTCGACCTTGGCTTCAACAGCCAAATTTTGTTGAACCTCAGCTTCCAAAGCCGTATTTAATCTACTTTCGGCCATATAAGCCGTTATTCTGGCCCATGCATTGGACTCAGTCATAGTAATCTTCGTAGATGTTCCACCCGGTTGGGCGTATGACTCCATCTTCTGAGGATGCAGCATCTATTTCCTCTCTTTCCCATATAAAACCATGGGTTGGGTGGAGTTTGACAGAATGAATCACATTGTCAGAAGGTGTGAATGCATTCTCTCTATCATAACATGGCGCAATGTTCGCCAAATTTTTGTCAAAGGTTTGTTGGTTTATAGTATCTACCTCTGACATATAGAAACTCTGATCAGCTTCTATATTTTCTACACAACCATCTTCCCTCCAAAGTATCAACTTCTGGTGAAGGGTAGAAGGAACAGCTCCCACTCCATGAATCCACTCCCTTCCTAGGAGCAAATTGAAGTTTGCCTTGGATTCCACTACCAAGAACAAGGTGGGTCGAACTATGCTGCCTACTGCAACATCCACTTGAATTGCCCCCCTGGAATATCCTGTTTTGCCTTCATAGTTCGACAAAACGATATTGTGGGCTGACAAATCACAGTCATATTTGCCAATCTTTGGCAGCATTGATAAGGGCATTAGGTTCACAGCAGCACCCCCATCTATCAGTACTTTATTAATTCCAACCCCTTCGACCTTTGCCCTGATGAAGAGTGGTTTGAGGTGGTTTTTCATGCCCAAGTCTGGCCTTTCGAATGTAGCCTGTTGCTCCTCGATGCAGCCATTATTCAAGACATAATAACATTTTGGCTTTGGATCAGCCATGCTTAACTGGTCGAAGTCAGTTTCGAGCTCAGTTACTTCTGATTGAACATCATACTCTGATGGTAATATGGAAACAACACATATCACATCAAAGTCTGGTTCAGAATCCAGCAAATCACCTTCCTCCATTTGGTTCTCATTTATTAGCGGAAGGATTCTTTCTTTTGCTGGCCTTCTAGCCACTTCTTTGTATTGGCTTGGTTGAGAATTTTCTGCAGCCATTCTCTTTTGGCGTTGAAACCTACGCCATTGAGTCCTAGTCATTGGATGTTTACCCTTATAGTTGTTTTTGTAAGAGTACTTATTAACATCCTCTGCGTAGCTCATTTTGGTACCACTGGGACCACCAACTTCGATTGCACCTTTATTGAACTTCATTGTTCCCTTGTGCACCCAGCGCTCTATTGGGATCGAACCAGATGGTCGAAAGGTAGGCCTTCGATCGTATTGAGCAGGATTGTTTGGTCGAGTCAGGATACCTTTTCCTTTTTCTTGGTGAGGTTTTGGGTTTGCCCCCAGCCTACTTGCCATAGGTTGAAACTTCATGAGGCCTGCAGTAGCCTCTTTGTCGCATACAACACTACAACGGGCACAAAGCATTACTTTTTTATTTTCCAGCTTGCACCTGTTCAGAAAATCAATTAAATCCTCTTCAGCACGAGGGTAGACCACTTTCATTTTCTCTATGTACTCTTCTTCAGAGATCTTTTCTGTCTGGCCCTCTGTAACCTCCATGGCTTCGACCATCATGATTTCTTGTGGTTCAGCATAGAGAGTATCAGCACTTTGCAGAGGCTCAGCATCAATCTGCATGGCTTTGGGTTTTTCACCAAACTTGAGTCTTCCCTCATTCAGCGCCTTCTGGACTAAATCCCTGAAAAGTACACATTGTGAGGTTCTATGTCCAAGGAAATTATGATATTTACAATAACCTCTTTTCTTTCTCATGTCTAATGGAGGTATTTTAACACCTTTTGGAACCACAATTTGGCCATCAGTAACCAATAAATCAAAAATCTCATCACATTTTGTTATATCAAAAGTGTAAGTTTTTGACACAAATCTATCATTCTTTGGTTCAACAGGGTTTTTTCCATTAGATGGTTTCAAAAGTTTACAAGTATAAGGGGGACCAGGTTTCAATTCTGCTAGGTCTATCTCCCCTTGCTCAACATCTTCATAAGATATTTCATACTCTTGGTCACTATCCTGTGTTTCCACATAAGCAACCTTTTCCTTCTTATGATATTTAGAATTTATGGCCTTTTCTGCTTTCAAGCGTTCGACCTGTCGAACTCTATCAGCCAATTGGGCCATATCCCTTAGATGTTGAGTGTCTAATTTCTTTCTGATCGAATAATCAAGGCCACCAGCAGCCATTTCGACCAATTCATGTTCAGGCACCTGAGTAAAGCATCTAGCTTTGAGTAAACGGAATCTATTCAAATAATCATCCACAGACTCGGGGGTTTTGCGCCTCACGCTTGCCAATTCGTTGAGACTTATTTTAGATTGTCCCATATAGAATTGTTCATGGAAAACCCTCTCCAATTGATTCCAATTAAAGATTGAATGTGGAGGGAGAGTGGTAAACCAAGTGAAAGCGTTTTTTGTTAGAGAATTAGGGAAATATTTCATCCTTAAATTCTCATTGTTTGCTAAATCCCCTGCCTCAGTTAGATACCTTGCTATGTGTTCGACTGTTGATTCACTGGTATCACCAGCAAACTTAGTGAATTTTGGGATCTTCCATCCCCTAGGTAATTCAGTTTGAAGCACATATTCTGACAAGGCAGAGACAAAATGAGGCCTATGCATGCCTATGTTTAAACCATTTTGTGCCAAAATTGTTTCGACCAAATTTGCTATGTTATTTTGCCCAGCAAAATTATTGTTCTGGACATTTCTAACTACATCATCAGCATTTTGGTTCCTGTTTACCAAGACAATTTCAGGATTTTGTTCGATCTGAGGCAAACCCTGTGGCTGAGCCTGCAATTGTACTTGTGGTTCGACCACTGGTACAGGTTGTTGGACTTGGTTTATAGGATTTGCCCCATGGTTTTGTGCAGGCACAATGGCATTATTTGGTGCTTGTGCAGTTTGCAACGGCACAACATTTTGGATTTGGGGAACTTGTTGATTAGGGACTTGAGGAGCCCCAAAGAAATCAGCAATTCTACCCATTTGATTGGCCAGTAATTGGTAACTTTGATTAGTATTTTGTATCAATGGATTAAACACTGTACCAATTTGTTGTGTTAACATATTGACCATATCATGATTACTCTCATCCATTTGTTGCCTCAAGGAAATCAAGGCAGTGTTAGTCAATGAAGGAAAGGCATTTCGAGTAGCAGAACCAGAGACTATTTGATTGTTAGGAACAAACACGCCTGGTGCTGTCTCTGTGAACAATGATGCACTAGTCTGCAAACCTTGCATCATGCTGGTAGGCATGCCATAAGGGTAATTCCTACTAGCGCCTTGACCCATGTATTGGGAAAAGGGTAATGAAAACGTGGATGAACTAGCGCCACCCCCATTAGTATTTGACCTATTTGGGGAAAAATTTCCCTCCATAGCATGAGACAAAGTCAAAATGGGTTCTGTAGTGGTCGAAGGCATTGTAGTAGATATTGGCATTGCCATGGTTGCAGTTACTACGGAAGATGTTGGGGCAGAAACTGTTGCCCCTGTCACATTAGGCATAACCTCACTAATTACAGGAGAGATTATGGTGTCTGAGACACTCGTAACGGTTGATGGATTCGAACCGTTGTTAGGATTGCTTCCATTAGGATTTTCCATGTTTTGTCTAGGGTTATTTCTGGGTGGTGGTCTAACCATTTCAGGGAGTGATTTCCCGTTTCTCAGAAGCATACACTATGCACAAAACTTTTTTGGAAACAAAATCACACAAAGAACGAAATAAAAATACTAAAATTTGAGAAAATTTAAACACAAAGCACACGGTCCCACTGGGCGTGCCAATTTGTTTACTGTGAAATTTAGTAAACAACGCTAGTTTGATTATTACAAGAGAGATCAACTAGTAAATCTCGGGACATAGTGCTTTTGTTCATATTTCCAGAGTAATTAGTGTTCATTATTGTTCTTATGTATTTAAAGTTGTTTTTACGTTACTTGAAAGGCAAGAAAGAATGTTTATTCTAATGAACAAACAGAATGGAAGAAAGAGTCGAAATAAAGATTGGTTTGAATAGAAATACAAGACTGTAAATTTGCATTCAAAGGTAAATGATTACAGAAAAAGTAATGGTGCACATAACATACATTTTCCCTTTCGAACTCGTTTCTCTCGTTAGCATGAGTACTTTGAGTTTTGTAAGGATTTTGTATAATGATTGTGACCCTTTGCTTGATCACAGAACTAGACTATTTATAGACACTAATTCCTAACTGCTAATAACGTTTACGTTAACTGAAGAGAGGACGCGTGTCTTGACATGTATTTTGAATTTGAATTCTCCTTTATCTTTTGATCTAGCCGTTGTATCCATCGAAGTCGAAACAGCAATGCTTCTCCTGAATAATTTGCTAAGTCCACACTTTTCTTCTTCACAGCCAGCGCTTCGACCGTATGGACGTTTCGACTAAGTCGAAAGAAACCTGAAGAAAACAACGTTAAGATTAATGCTCCAGATAGAACATTTATTGACTCTAAAAACCAAACTTATTTAATGACTCTTTAAAATAGTAAAATAATCAAATGCAATTATGTTTATTATTTTAATCATGTCTTTTAGAACATATTTTTCACTTGGTGAAAATATGGGCTAACAGCATCAGCATGTGTGCAGTAGTCTAAAGAGACAATTATTTTGGGACAAATGGAGTATTTTATATTGTATAAATAAGTGAAATACGTCTTTTGCAATCAATAAGTTTTATTTTTACCATTGAATTAATAAGTCTCACAAATGAATTAATTTGTTAAATCATATCTTATTTTATTTAATGATAAAACTTATTAATTTGATGGTGAAATTAAATTTGTATATATTATAAAATTTGTCTCACTTGTACACCATAATTTATGAATATTTTTTTGTCAAATAGTTTAGTAGTTAGAATTTCATTTTTAAAATGAATAAGTCTAACATTTAAAGTTTGAACTTCACCGACATATAAAATCATGGACAAATCCATACATATACTATATGAGGCTAGAAATTTTGTTAAGAATAAATATATAAAATTAAATCACCATTTTTTTATTTACTAAAACACCTTTATTTTATTTTTTTGTCTGATAGCTTAATTAGTGATGATTAGAATTTCCCTCTCAAAATAAATAAGTGGAGTGTCATGAATTTAAACTTCAATTTTTACATATAAAATATCATATCACTATGCTAAATTCACGAAAACCTAAAATACTCTTATTATTGCAGTTGGTAGAATACTTAAGAGAAATGAAATACAATAAATAAAAATACTACATCATCTTTGAGGAGTATATTGGTAAGAAACAATGTTTAATTGATAAATGATAATGTAATGAGATAAGTAATTTGAGACACAGACTAATTTTTTCTAAAATCTAGTATTGGATGAATATGACCGAGCACCGGATCATAAATGAAGCTAAAGTCATGCTTTGAAATCATTTTGCTAAATATTGTCATCATAATTACATGAATCTTTTGTCACAAGGTTAACACTTGGTGGAATATGTTCCTGCGAGTAATTGGGGTAAGCACATCATTATCCAATTTCGAGATATTTTGAGGTTTTATATCATTTTTGCATATATATGAATAATGTGCATATAACAATTATTTTGCAACGGAGAGAGTAATTTTAAATAAGGTTAATTATGTTTTATCTCAATAAAATTAATGAGTTTTAGTTTTTGTTCCTATAAAAATATTAGAAAAAAAAACTAAACCTATTTTGGTGTCTTGGAAGGCCTCTTGTGTGCAAATGATCAAAGTCAACGTCGATGGATCTTTGATGAATTCGGTAGCGACTTGTATACAACACTCACACACCGAAGAGCCTTTTACAAGGGACAAAACCTTGAGGGCTCATATGTGGCCTAAAGCGAACAATACCTTGAACCGTAGTGTGGCACACTTAGAGTGGGACAATTTTTTTTATTTATTTAAAAGAACCATTGCATTTTGTGGCGGCCTATGCTCTGCGCCAAAAAAAATGACACATAACTTAGTTGTGGCCTAAGTTGTGTCAATAAGTTATTCAAAATAAAAAATAAAATCCGATACATTTAGTGGTGGCTTTGGCCTACCAATAAATGATTCGGATTTACTTTCATTAAACACACACACACTCTTTCTCTCAAACTTCTCTTCAACTTCTTTCTAAAGTTTCTTAAACATTCTCTTCACTCAAAAAAATTTCATCTCTCCATTTTAGTGATCTTCTTTAGTTAGAAATGTAAGTGTTTACTTTCATTATTTTATTTTATTTTTTATTTTTATTTTAAATTTAGCTTATTTTTTAATAAAAGTGCTTACCTCTTTGACTGTTAACGAGGTTGTTCATGATGTTTGTAATCCAAGTTCTCAGGTCCTCAGAAGCTGAGCTCTAAGCTCAAGGAAGTCAGAAGCTGAGCTCCAGAAGCTCAGGGAGTCAGGAGCTGAGCTCTAGGCTTAGAAGCTCTAAACAGGTCAAGAGGTTCAGAAGCTGAGAGGCTCATGTTCTCAGGCTCTGATCACGCAGGTTCTGAACAACGCAGGTTCTGAACGCTGAGACTATGTTAGTTAGTTAGTTAGATTTTTGATTTCATCCTAGGTAGTTAGTTACAATTGCTTGGTAGTGAAGCAAGCCTCCTTTTGTATATAAATACCTTTGCCCCTAGTGGATGAATAACAACTTAATCTTTTTCTCTATTCTTTCTTTCGATTCAATTCTTTCTCTCTCTCTCTCAAATTACTCCAATAAATTGGTATAACAGAGCCCGGTTCGTATTCATCGTTTTGATTTGATTCCTTGATCAAGAATCATGACGAACAATAGTACAACCTCTTCACAATTTCCAGCGAATCTTCCAGTTTTCATAGGCGATAACTATGATCGTTGGTGTGCACAGATGAAAGTGATTTTCAGATTTCAAGATGTTCTTGAAATTGTAGCTGATGGAGTAGAAGATTTGGCTGCAAATGCTGATGAAACAGCAAGAACTCAACACAAAGAATTGAAAAAGAAAGATGCTAAAGGCTTGTTCATCATTCATCAATGTGTGGATTCTAATATCTTTGAGAAGATAATAGAAGAAGAAACCTCAAAGGGAGCTTGGGATACATTGAAGAAAATCTATGGTGGTGATGAGAAATTGAAGGGTATCAAGCTGCAAGCTTTGAGAAGGCAATACGAGATGATGCAGATGAGTGAACAAGAAACGATTTCTGAGTACTTGGCAAGAATGTTGGCCTTAACGAATCTGATGAAGTCATGTGGTGAAGCCATGACTGATAGGTCCAAGATTGAGAAAATCTTGAGGACTTTGACTGAGAAATTCGATCACATAGTGGTTGCTATTGAAGAATCAAAGGATTTGACAACTATGAAGATTGAAGAGATGCAAGCATCCTTAGAAGCTCATGAGTTAAGGGTGAAGCAGAGGAGTTCGAATAAGGCAGTGGAACAAGCATTACAGGCCAAGACTCAGAACAAGAAAGGGAAAGATAAGTGGAAGAAAAAGAAAGAGGATTCAGAGAATTCAACCAAGAATTCAAAGAATCAGGATGAAGATTCCACAAAAGAACGTTCTCAGAACAAGAATTTGAAGAAAAAGGTAAATATGAAGGAAGTACAGTGCTATTGTTGCGATAAGTTTGGTCATTATGCAAGGAACTGTCCTGAGAATGAAGATTCAGATAAAGATAAAGCCCAATATGCAGATGAAGGTGGTAGTGATTCTGATGATTCACTCCTAATGGCAATCACAAATTCTGACGCAGACAAGTCAAATGTGTGGTACTTTGACTCAGGATGTTCTAACCATATGACAGGTAATAGAAGCATTTTGATTGACTTTGATGAGTGTCTCAACACGAAGATTAAGCTTGCCAATAATGCATCCATCATGGCTGAAGGTATAGGGAATGTTAGGGTTCAGATGTCAACTGGCAAGAAAGCTGTAATTGAAAAGGTTCTCTACGTGCCTGGAATACAGTGCAATCTGTTGAGTGTAGGGAAATTGATTTCAAAGGGTTTCAAGGTAGTGATTGAAGAGGAGACACTACAACTCTTTGACTCAAAGAAGAGACTGTTCCTCAAGACAGCTCAGAGCAAGAATAGGACCTACAAGACTCAATTCAAAGTCATTGGAGCTGAATGCAAATCTGTAACTGCTGGTAGCAGTCAAGTGGTCTCTGAAGGGATTGAAAGTATCTTGGTGAAGAGAAAGGATGGACAAGAAGCTATTATCACGGATGAGTTGTATGTTCCCTCAATGGAGAGTAATTTGACAAGCATGGGTCAATTACTAGAGAAGAACTACTCAGTGAAAATGCAAGATAAGGAGCTGAAGCTAGTTGATGCAAAGGATAGAGAGATCCTTAAAGCTCCAATGTCCAACAACAAAACCCTTAGAATGTCGACCAACAAGTTGGAACATCAGTGCTCTGTTCCAACTGTGAATGAAAGTCAGAACTGGATTTGGCATCATAGGTATGGCCATTTTCATTTCAGGAGTTTGAACTTGTTAAATTTGAAAAAGATAGTGAAGGATCTTCCTCAGATTAAAGTTCAGAAGCAACTGTGCAAAGAGTGTTGCACAGCCAAGTCATCAAAGAAGGTTCTGGACAAGACACCAAATGAAGCATGGGCTGGTGTGAGACCATGGACTGGTGTGGGGCCTAGTATAGGTCACTTTAAGGTGTTTGGGTCATTATGTTTAAGACACGTGTCAACACATCTTAGAAGGAATTTAGTTAACAGAAGTCAAGCAATGATTTTCCTTGATTATCACTCAACTGGGGCTTATAAACTATATTCTCAACAAGAAACCAGATGGTTACATGTAGAGATGAGGAGTTTGATAAAGCTAAGAACTAGAGTGGTAATGTTGTACACAGAGATGTTGCAGCATATGGTGTGACAATTGTGCTTGAAGAAGCTTATAGGAATGAGATCGTTGGAGAACATGAATTAGGAGGTGTGATGTTTGTAATCCAAGTTCTCAGGTCCTCAGAAGTTGAGCTCTAAGCTCAAGGAAGTCAGAAGCTGAGCTCCAGAAGCTCAGGGAGTCAGAAGCTGAGCTCTAGGCTCAGAAGCTCTAAACAGGTCAAGAGGTTCAGAAGCTGAGAGGCTCATGTTCTCAGGCTCTGATCACGCAGGTTCTGAACAACGCAGGTTCTGAACAACGCAGGTTCTGAACGCTAAGACTATGTTAGTTAGTTAGTTATGAAATTTCTAGCACGCTATGCACGATGGGCTACAGGATGCTCTAAGCACTGTGTCCGATCTAACACGTAATAATGCAACGCAAATAAAAGAGAACAAATAAAGAACACAGAGTATTTGTTAACCCAGTTCAGCGCAACGCACCTAATCTGGGGGATACCAATCCAGGAAGGAATATCACTATAATAGTCATAGTTCTAAGTTATCAGCAAACGCCCCATTTACAACTTATAACCTAGGCACTACCAATGACTCTTCAACCTAGGAACTCCTAGATCAGAGATCCCATCTCACTCCCTTACAACCTTACAGACAGCAAGAATTTCAATAACACAAATCACAAAAGTTTCGGAGACACACTCCTAAAAACTACACACTCGTACCTAAAGGCTTAGAGTGTTAAACCACCAAAAGTCCTTACTCCATACTTCAAAGCTTAGGAGAGGATCACAGAAATTACAACTCAAAATAACACAGTCCTAAACTTGTATCAATGAGACACAAGAAAGGCTCACAAGAAAAACACACACGCAAAACCTAATTTCTTAGATAAAAACAAGACGGCGTGAACAACTGCCTAAATTAGGTTTAGCTCCTTCCTTAAATAGCTGGTAACATGGGCTTCAGAAGATCTGATCCAAGAGAATATCCAACTCACAAAATAAAAATAAATCATATCTTAAAAGATTAGATATGTTTTGAAAATAAATCTTCACAATAATTTCTAAAGCAATCTTTAAAACAAAAGATATGTTTAGAAAATAAAACATTTCTTAAAGCACAAGATATGATTCATGAGAGAGAAACGTGCATAAAGGAAACGCGCATGCTTGGCGTGCAAGTAACACTTCCAGTACCATGATACGATGCTTGAGGCAATGCTTGAGGCATCATATCGCACATCCTGCTTCAAGGTTTATTTTACCAAAAATGCAGCCAACAACCAAAGACTCAACAAACTCCCCCTTTGGCAATTTTTTGGCTAAAACAAATTATGACCATACAGATACTACTTAAACAGATACTTCAACTACATTTCTTTTTCTCAACATAAACACACAAGTATAAAGATCAGTAGTAGCTATCCTTCAAAACAGTTTCCATACTACTCCTTCATGGAGAACAGTAGAAAAGAATAAGATGTATCTTTTAAGATTATCAGAGAGGCACGCAACAGCGGAACAAAAAAACAACTACGTCGCCTTAAATGGTCAGGAAAAATAAACATTGATAGGATGTGGAATAGAATGCTTCAGCATTTCACAAAACTACCCCCCTGCACATATGCATAGGATGTTGGAGCATCGTATCCAACATCTCCCCCTGCAGATCACAAATCAGCTCCCCCTGAACACCTGCATATCTCAGGGCACACACATACACCACCATCCAAAGCACACATACCAGAACAGACACAGTTCACAGTCACAACACATATCAGAAGCACATACCAGAAACAAGAGCAGGTAACGAAACCAACAAATTAAACACTTACTCCCCCTTTATGGCCACAAATTTGACAAACACACACCAGCAGAGAGAACAGAAGTTCAGGACCTTAAGACACACCAGCAGACGCATGTAAGACCATAACATCTTGGAACAAAAACACCAGATATAGATCAATAGTGGATCTTGATCTTCTATCTTCTATCTTCTATGACTGTGACCTTCTTTCACTTTAGTACAAATACATACCAAAAACACCAGAGGCATGCAGCAGGGGAATTGGGTTCACCCACCCTCACAGAGCACAATAACAGAGAGAAGTAAACTCTCACAAACGAGTCCGTTAGGAAAAATAAATTCTCAGTCACCATGATGTTTCAACATTTGATAGCACATCATATCACAACACATCCACATTCATCAAGCATAGAAACTAGCACACTTCTAATCAGAGCATAAGTTGCAAGATTATCAACAGGATAGCTATCATACAACTAGCACACACATATCATCACTACACTCCCCCTTACTACCAGCATGCAGAAAAAAATTGATTCTCGCACATAAGGAGCAGATACAAGAATAGTAATAATCACCACCAACTACCACAAGAGTTACTCCTCCCCTTCACTACTCAATCTCATGCACATAGGCCAGACAAGCTATATGCAAACACACCATAACTACAAATGCACATGGGGCAGACAAGCCATGTGTAAACATAATAACATACGCATGCTTCTATAGGCAAACATGCTACAACTGATCTACAACTACCAACATCAGAACGATCATGCATCAGTAGATAAATGCAAACATACAGATAACACACACCAGTTGTTAGGTCATCTGATAGCACATACCATATGTAATGGGAAGAAGGAATTTGATTTGATTCTCCTAGGATAGCGTGCACACATAAGTTGGAGAGGGAAAAAATGACAGTTGCACGCCTCAAGCTCATTAACTGCTATAACTCCTCATAGATGCAAATTCCTAGCTTGCCCCTTAACTTCTCAAATTGAACTGTATCTAGTGCCTTAGTGAAAATATCTGCAGCTTGTTCCTTTGTGCCTACATGTTCCAGAGTTACAACCTTATTCTCAACAAGATCTCTTATGTAGTGATGACGGATGTCAATATGCTTTGTCTTGCTATGCTGAACTGGATTCTTTGAGATGTTTATGGCATTCATGTTGTCACAGTACAATGTTAGAGCATCCTGTTCAACATCGTATTCCTTCAGCATTTGTTTCATCCATACAAGTTGTGAGCAGCTACTCCCAGCTGCTATGTATTCTGTCTCAGCAGTAGATAGTGCCACACAATTCTGCTTTTTACTAAACCAAGATATTAAATTGTTTCCTAGGAAGAAGCAACCTCCTGAAGTACTCTTTCTATCATCTGCACTTCCATCCCAATCAGCATCACAGTATCCATATAGGGCAGAGTCTTCACAATGGGAGTACATTATTCCATAGTCACAGCACTACAAAAAAAATTGGAAATTGCAACAAATGGATAGCAACAGTTTTGTAGAACTGCCGGTAATTTTAAAACAAAATTAAAATAGCAACGGTTTTGGGGAACCGCTGGTAAGTTTTTAATGAACCGGCGGTTTAATTTGGTTTACCAGCGGTTTAGTTGATAAATATAAAAAAAAAAGGCGAACCATCTCTTTTTTTTATATTTTTAATTTCTAGTATAATTTCTATTTATTTCTTTCTTTTTTTAAAAAATAAAAAACTGTCCTTTTAACTTTATTATTATGAAGGAAAAAAAATCCAAGTTCATTCCCTCTTTTGGTTTCAGTGAGCGCGATCCCAAATTTTCATTCTCTTTTGCAGAAAATCTCTCTTCTACTGAATCTAATATTTCTCTACTCCAATCAATCTTATTTCAATTCATTCATTCCTTCTTCCATTGAACTTGTGAACCTCCAATCGAGTTTACCCTCAACGAGCTGTATCGACCCCTCCAATCGTCTGCCTTTTTCTCTACTCCAATCGATTTCAGAAACTCGGATTCACTTGCTCATGAACTCGCGCAGAACAAAGACAGAAATCCTTCCGTCCAGAAATCCTTTCGTCGCAGAAGCAATACAGAAATCTTTTCGTCCAGAACTGTAATCGCGCGAACCAACAGAAACAGAAACGCGAACCCTAGAACAAAACGCGTAGAAAGGGTTCGATTTAGGGTCACGACGGCGGCGCTGAGCAATTCTAGGTTCGATTTAGGGTTCAATTTTGGATTTAGGTAAACAATTGCTTTGATTTTCTGGATTCTGGTTCGATTTTTTGCATTGGTATGTTTGATTTGCATTCTAGGTTTTTTAGATTTGATTTTTTTCTTTTTCTTTTTTCGTTGGTTGGATCTAAGTGTACTAAGCTTTGAATCATTGTTGTTGTAGTAATTGGAAATTATGAATAGTTGTTATCGGTATTGATTTCTACTGAGAAATTGTATTGATGATTTTTTATTTGATAATTGTTATCGGTATTGATTTCTACAGTGTCATATTTAAATAATGAGAGTCCAATTAGCTTATGGTTGATTTATGTAAATTGGCTATCATATGTAGGTTGGTGATTTTGAGAAATCAGATCCTTGTGCTGTGATGGATCCACCGCAGTTGGCGCAGGAGAGCTTTGCATTGGCTAGATACTAGTGGTATGATATTTTATGTCACTTCTATTATTTGGATTCACCAAATTGTAACTTTTTCATTGTTCTTATTTAAGTTTCTTAAGAACCAAGTGTAGTAGCTCTTATATGTGTACATACATACATACATAATTGGAAAGATGAGAATGTTTGCCTGTTACGTTTAGTTTAATTATCTAGTTGTACATTTGTTGTGTAGTTGCATATATATAATTGAATAAGAATGTTTTGTCATAAAATAATAATAATAATTGATTAAGAATGGTACATGTATCCACAATCTGCATTTATTTCTGCCTTGTTGCTTATTATGTTGTGAGTATCAAATTAAATTAGTCTTGTAAAGTTGAAATATAAGTCAAGCTTTTAAATGCAAAAAGAACTTTGATCTGGAATTTTAAGAGAAACTGATAGTAGTAGTGTTGTTATAAGCTTAGATATATGATTATGGTCAGATTAAGCTCTAGTGATTGTGCTGTAAGAAAATAAACTCCATTAAGAGGAATCTACCTATCCAATCTCATTTGGATAAGGAATCTACCAAGGTTCTGTCTCTAGTTGTAGAGTGGCTGCCAAGGTAATTGGGTGTATTTGATGGTGCTGTCCTATAGTTTTACTATTTTGTGTATTTTCTTTGTAGGTTTGTGTATGTTTCAATATATTCAGGCGTTAACCCTTGTGCTAATTCTCGGCATAGAACTAATCTCGCATGAAATTGTTAGTCCAACTTTCTGGACAACCCTTCATAGAAAGTGGATAAAGTTGTCTCTGTCGGAGAAAACACAATCTTGTTGTGCAGAAGCTATATTTTGTAACTTCGAATTGGTGTATGCTAACTTGAGTTGATGGTGAATTACGTCTCATACTCTCATTTGGTTGGAATTATACACATAATGTTATAAAGAACCCACGTGCTATAGAAAAGAAGTTCCTTGTATAAGTAAATAGTAATATAAAAAATGAAGTGTAAAAGTGCTTCTACCACTTTACAAATTTCTGCAGAGTAGTTGTTGTTTTACATTTCTTTGATGGTATCCATTATTTGATAAAGATTTCTTATATCTAACTTTATTTGGTGAGTTTCCATTTCTTTGATTAACTATTTGATAAAGCATACTACTCTGCTTTTTAATTTTTATATGATGGTGTTAAGCTATATCTTTTATTGAATCAAGTTGACTATAAGAATCAAGTTACAGCCTACAGGTAATCTCTTTCTCTCTTTCACTTGAGTAGTTCCCTTAAGATTTGGTATTAAAAAACAGTTTCTGAATTTTCATCATCACTTCAAAGGACATATAGCCAGCTAGTTTGCTTAACAACCATCATCAATTAGTTACTTATGCATAATTAAGTAACACTCACGTGCGTGCCTGTGTTCTATTCTTTAAACAAGTTCAATGTATAGACTTTATTGATTTTATTGCAGGATGTAGATGAGAAGCAATGTATGATACTTCCAGTGCATTTGGAGACATTAGGTAGAATGATAACATGATATAATTGTAATTGTTTAGTGTATAAGTATATAAATTTGTAACTTTATGGTTTATATGTATGATTTATGGTTTTAGATGTAACTTTATGGTGTTGCAGAACTGCTGTTTTCACTGCTGTTATGGCCTTAAAGTTGCAGTTTGGAGTTCCGACTATAGCTGGGTTGTATCTCTTTAATCCGTGTTCGTATGGTTGCGGGTAGAAGGGCTGTTTGGTATTTTTGTATCGCGCTCTTTGCAGGTCCGCGGCTTATTGGTGACACGGGCTAAGATCCCGAGCTGCTAGTTGTGAATGTCTATGTTATCATAAGGTACCTGTTTGGTTGGTAATAGTCGATGCGAGAGATGCTGCGTAACACACAGAATTGGAGCTGCTATCATGAGTTCTCTTTGAAATGTTGTAGTCTGTTTGCTTGGGGTCATAATGTATATCATGCCTTACTTATAGTAATGGTTAGGTGACTGGTAGCAATTATATTGTGGGGTAATTGGATGTAATCTTAGGACAAGGAATACTAATGTAGCACAAACATATGACAATAGAATTTTGGTGTTGTGATTGTATCAGACTTGGTGTATGTTGTGATTTTAGCATTTCTTGTGCTAAATCACTCTTTATTAAATAAATTCCTTTGCTTTTTCAAAAAAAAGATGTATGATATTAACACTATTGAATGACTTTAGTGTATAAGTATAATTTTAGGTTTGTACTATTATGAATAAAACAGTTGAAACAATAAGTAAAATGTAAATAAAATAAATTTTTTTTTAAATTTTTTTTTCATAATTAGCGGCGGTTTCAAACCGCTGCAAAACTAGAAAAAAAAATAAAAAAATAATATAGCGGCGGTTTCAAACCGCTACAAAACTGGCTCTAAATTTGTTTTTCATTTCATCAATAGCAACGGTTTCAAACCGCTGCTAAACTTATTGTGGCCGTTTGTGTAACGGTTTTCCAAACTGCCGCTAATTGAGCTACCAACGCTCAAATCTGCAACGGTTTGGCAACCGTTGGTAAAACTCTTGCAGCAGTTAAAAACCGTTGCTAAATTGTCCCAAAACCGTTGCTAAACACCTTTTTTCTTGTAGTGCAGGTTCCATTCACATACTTCAAAATTCTCTTAACTTGAGTCAAGTGACTTACCTTAGGGTCTGCCTGATATCTAGCACACACTCCAACAACATAAGTGATGTCAGGTCTACTTGCAGTCAAGTACAACAAGCTACCAATCATGCTTCTATAGAGGCTTTGATCAACACTTATTCCCTTTTCTCTTTGAATCTGGATACACAGCTCCTTGAAAACATCAAAGGCATCTGATTTTTCTCTAATGAAATTCACCCATGTGTATCTAGAATAATCATCTACTACCACAAGAACATACCTCTTTCCTTCCAAGCTTTCAACCTGTATGGGTCCCATGAGATCCATGTGTAACAATTCAAGAATCTTGGAGGTTGTCTGATGCTCCAACATTGGATGCGACATTCTGATTTGCTTTCCAATTTGGCATTCTCCACACACTTTACCCTCAATGATCTTGAGTCTGGGAAGGCCTCTGATGGCTTCAGCTGACATGGCTTTCTTCATTCCTTTCAGATTGAGATGTCCCAATTTCTGGTGCCATAGTTGGACTTCATCTTCTGTGGTGACAAGACAAGTGGATGTGAAGGCTTCTTCCTGAGGCATCCACAAATAGCAGTTGTCTTTAGATCTAGTGCCTTTCAGCATTAGTTGTCCTTCTTCATTGTTGACTAAACATTCAGATTTGGTGAAGTTAACTTTCATGCCTTGATCACACAGCTGGCTGATGCTAATCAGATTTGCTGTGAGGCCTTTGACTAAGAGCACATTCTCTAGGTTGGGCAATCCATGGCTGATCAGATCCCCAATTCCTACTATTTCTCCTTTTGCACCGTCTCCAAAAGTTACAAAACTAGATTTGTAGGATCTCATATTTATGAGATACTTCTCTTCACCAGTCATGTGTCTAGAGCATCCACTATCAAAATACCAATCTTCCCTTGATGATGCTCTAAGAGATGTGTGAGCAATTAAACTAACATTTTCTCCTTTAGGCTTCCACTCCTTCTTGATAACTTCCTCTTTCTGCACAACATTTGGTTGAGGCTTCTGATCAAGATACCCATACAGCTTGTAGCAAAAAGGTCTAATGTGTCTCCTCTGACATACCAATCTACGATATCTCCTCTGATTCTTGGGTCTTTGGTGAACACGGGGTGTTGGATCAAGCGCAAATTTTGGAACAGGGTAAGCTTTAGAATGTTGAGTATGATGCTTCAACATCACCTTCCCAGTGAAAGGATCAAAAACATCTTCAGCAGTTGTAAACTTAGTTTCAGTGTCCTGTTGATACTGATTCAGACTTGAGTAGTTGTACCCAATTGACTTTGCCTTACCACTTGGTACATTCTCCAGAATTTCTTCAAGAAGATCTGTTCCCGAGTTCAGTTGGCTCACACGTTTCCTTAAGTCTTCCATTTGAGCATTGACTTGGGTGACTTTTTCTTCTGCTTGTGTTGCCTTTTCAATCTGTGTGTTTACTTCAGCTTGAAGTTTGTTGATAGTCTTCTTTTGCTTTTCAAGAATCCTACACATCTCTTCATATCTAGTGAGTAATTCTTTGTAAGTGCTAGCAAGTTCCTCATAAGATACAGCCCCATCTTCATCAGAATCCCAATCCGTGACACATGTTCCAGTAAAGGCAGCCATATGTCTTGCTGATTCACCTTGTTCATCACTGTCTTCATCTGACCAGGAAACGGTTAGCCCTTTCTTTTGTCTTTTCTGATAAATACCACATTTTGACCTTATGTGTCCATAACCTTCACACTCATGACATTGAACACCCTTGTTTTGACTGCTCTCTTCTTCAGGCTTGTTTTTCTTGAAATTATTTGGCTGCTTGTTGATGTCGAATCTGATGCTTTGCCCATTCTGTCGATTCCTATGATCAACTCTTTTCAACACTTTGTTGAACTGTCTTCCAAGCATGGCAATAGCATCTGCTATGTTATCTCCCTCTTCATCATCACTTTCAGCAACATCATCTTCAGTGTTTGTGACAAAGGCAATGCTCTTGTTCTTTTTGTCACCTCGGTCATTGAGAACAATTTCAAAGGTTTGAAGAGATCCAACCAATTCATCCATTTTCATGGTGGAGATATCGTGTGCTTCCTCAATAGCAGTAACCTTCATATAAAATCTCTTGGGAAGAGATCTAAGGAGCTTTCTTGACAGTTTCTCATTAGATATTTTTTCTCCCAAGGCTTCAAAAGAGTTTGCAATGTCTAGGAGACTCAAGTGAAAGTCCTGAATGCTCTCATCATCTTTCATTCTCAGGGCTTCGAACTTGGATGTGAGATGTTGAATCTTTGACTGTTTCACTTTGGTAGTTCCTTCATAGCATGTTTTCAATATTTCCCACGCTTCTTTGGCTGACACACAATTTTTGATGAGTTTGAAAACACAAGTGTCTACTCCATTAAACAAAGCATAGATAGCCTTGTGGTTATAGTTGGCTGCAGTTTCCTCTTCTGGAGTCCATTCTACTTCAGGTTTCTGCACCCCCGTTGAGGTACCTTCCTTGCTAGCATAAGTGGGATGATCCCATCCAGTTAACACAGCTTTCCAAACTTTGCTATCAATAGATCTCAGAAAAGCAGTCATTTTAGATTTCCAATGGTCATAATTGTTGGATCCATTGAGCAAAGGTGGTCTATTCATGTATCCTCCGTCCTTTTCCATGCTGCCAGAGATTTTAGGTCCTGAATCTCACCCTAGAAACAGGCAGGGTGCCTGCTCTGATGCCAATTGAAATTCCTGGCACGCTATGCACGATGGGCTACACGATGCTCTAAGCACTGTGTCCGATCTAACACGTAATAATGCAACGCAAATAAAAGAGAACAAATAAAGAACACAGAGTATTTGTTAACCCAGTTCAGCGCAACGCACCTAATCTGGGGGATACCAATCCAGGAAGGAATATCACTATAATAGTCATAGTTCTAAGTTATCAGCAAACGCCCCGTTTACAACTTATAACCTAGGCACTACCAATGACTCTTCAACCTAGGAACTCCTAGATCAGAGATCCCATCTCACTCCCTTACAACCTTACAGACAGGAAGGATTTCAATAACACAAATTACAAAAGTTTCGGAGACACACTCCTAAAAACTACACACTCGTACCTAAAGGCTTAGAGTGTTAAACCACCAAAAGTCCTTACTCCATACTTCAAAACTTAGGAGAGGATCACAGAAATTACAACTCAAAATAACACAGTCCTAAACTTGTATCAATGAGACACAAGAAAGGCTCACAAGAAAAACACACACGCAAAATCTAATTTCTTAGACAAAAACAAGACGGCGTGAACAACTGCCTAAATTAGGTTTAGCTCCTTCCTTAAATAGCTGGTAACATGGGCTTCAGAAGATCTGATCCAAGAGAATATCCATCTCACAAAATAAAAACAAATCATATCTTAAAAGATTAGATATGTTTTGAAAATAAATCTTCACAATAATTTCTAAAGCAATCTTTAAAACAAAAGATATGTTTAGAAAATAAAACCTTTCTTAAAGCACAAGATATGATTCATGAGAGAGAAACGCGCATAAAGGAAACGCGCATGCTTGGCGTGCAAGTAACACTTCCAGTACCATGATACGATGCTTGAGGCAATGCTTGAGGCATCATATCGCACATCCTGCTTCAAGGTTTATTTTACCAAAAATGCAGCCAACAACCAAAGACTCAACAAGTTAGATTTTTGATTTCATCCTAGGTAGTTAGTTACAATTGCTTGGTAGTGAAGCAAACCTCCTTTTGTATATAAATACCTTTGCCCCTAGTGGATGAATAACAACTTAATCTTTTTCTCTATTCTTTTTTTCGATTCAATTCTTTCTCTCTCTCTCTCAAATTACTCCAACAGTTCAAGCAGTACTTGACCATTATGAGTCACACAAAATTATTAGCATTACTCGTTCATTAATGAGAAGAATGATATGATAACTTCTAAATGAATTGAAGCAGCCTAGATATTTTTTAGTTTTTTAAAAGATACAAATAAATTGTTGTTTGAAGATTCTCTATGCTCGAAGTTAACATGTGTTATACTTTTATGTCTAAAGTATCAATTTTTAGTAATTTTTTTTTTTGGTTATAATATTAGCTATGGATTTGATGACAAAAATTATGTTGGATGCAACACCCATCCTTGGTGATTTGCCATGAAGCTATTATGATACAAAACAGTTAGTGTCAAAGCTAGAACTTAGGAGCTAGCTAAGATTATGAGCGAACAGAATTGATTGTTGTGTTAATGATTGTATATTGTTTAATAACAAAGTTTGGTGTAAGTGACGGTGAATTAGTTGTGTTGTGCGTAACCTTTAGTCCCTAACACTAAATTTATGTTTATTTTAAAGTTAATATTTTGACCCTTTTATGTTTAACATGTGTCTATATTATATTTTTATATTATGTTAAACTCATATAAGTCCGTATTTTATTAAAAGAATGTCAAAAACATTTCAAAATTTTCTCCGATAAGGATTAAACAAAAGAGAAAGTTTTTAGGGATGAATCATGAAAACATGTGATTTTTTTATAGGAATGAAATCAAAATTTACTAATTTCATAAAGACAAAACATATATTTAACACTTTTAAATATAAATAAAAGTCAAATATGTCTTGTTTAAAATTTAATACGCATTAAGGAACAACTCTTATTCAGACTTTATTTAGCATGCGGCCGAACTTTGGATTATTGAATATCTTTCTTTTAAAAATAAGATAATTAATAAAAAAATAATAATTAAATCTGCGTTATTATTTTTATTTATTTAAAATATTTAATCTATTACTTAAATGCCATAAGGAATTGATTTGTATTACAAAACATATATTTAACACTTTTAAATATAAATAAAAGTCAAATATGTCTTGTTTAAAATTTAATAAGCATTATGGAACAATTCTTATTCAGACTTTATTTAGTTTGCGCCGAACTTTGGATTATTAAATATCTTTCTTTTAAAAATCAGCTAATTAATAAAAAAATAAATAATTAAATCTGCGTTATTATTTTTATATATTTAAAATATTTAATCTATTACTTAAATGCCATAAGGAATTGATTTGTATTACTAATTTAAATACCCTTACCCCTAACTTTGAGAATGATTTTTATGGTGTTATGGTTTTATACAATAACACCTTAAAATTTCATACTTGCACACACAATAACCTGTATTAAAAGCATCAAATGTGTGATGACCATAATATGGATTTATATAAGTCCTCGCCTTAAAAGTTGAATTGGATCTAATTTCCAATTATAAGATGATATCAAAGCCTTCTCCTAACTCCGTTTGACCATATGCTATCAAGTTTTCGTTATTAGGCCAACCACCAAGTTAAATAGTATTGTGTGTGAGGGGATGTGTTAATAGTCTCACATTAGATATAAGTCAACTTGAACATGAATTTATAAGTAGAAACAATTCTCTCTCACCTTACAAGACAACTAATGAATAAAACCATAAAATGTATTATTGATATGTTAAGGTTGTAATAATTGATTTACTCTATTTCGAGGGGTAAAATATTCTTCTAAGAAGATAAAAAGAAAACACTAATTTTTTATTTTTCATAATGATTGCATAAGTCAATACAGGATTATATAGAAATCTCCGCTCTAGTATCATGATGTCAAACCAAAAGTGACCAGGAACACCACAAGGATAAAAGGATATAACCATAACAATCCCTTGGTATGATCAACCTTGCTAGCAAGAAACTTGGTAATGACACGTTGACACCCATTTCTGTAAACCCCCCATTTTTCATTTGTCTTCCATATAAAGGATCAATTTTTGACATCCTTGAGAGTTAGGTTTTTAGATGTTAGTTATTTGTTTGAAAATTTCGGTATCTGATTCAAAAATAACTAATTTAAGTGATATTAATTTGGTTGAAGACGTTTGTCAAAAAAAAAATTTTGGTTGAAGACACAGCTTTATGCTATATATGGACCGACTCAATACAATGTGTGACTTCAGAAGCATTCGGACCTAAAATCTTAAGAGAAGCACGCTTCAACGTCTCAAGCCTTTGCCCTCTTGACCTAAATGCTAATGAATTTACTTTTATTGTAGAGAAATTAATGAAGAGAAGCATTTTTCAATTTTACTCCCTCATGTTACACATTAAGCTAGCATCATAATTTTCTTTAGTATGATTGCATACATGATGAAGAACATATTGAATATCAGTTCCTCTGAGTCAATCAGAATATGCTACAAACCTAGAAGGAGTAGAAGTAATTGAAGTTGTGAATGTGAAATCAGATGTTTGACCAAATGAACTTTTACAATAAGCAATAGCTGCTTGAATAGAGTTATCTTTTGAATATCCTTCATGAATTGGTGAGTTGTTACTTGAACTTGAAGTAACTGTTCTTCTTTTTGATCTTCTTCTGCTCATTCCACCTATAGCATTGAATACACCTTTAAATGCTCCTAAATCTATCTCCATTTTTTTACTCTTTCTCAAAGAAGCATCCTCCAAATTCCAATGATTACTATTCCTTCCATTTGAGGCATTGACTAATTCCTTTTGATAACATTGAAAAAATGTTAAGGGCTTTTTGCTAGAATTGTTGGTTTGGCAGTTTTGTCTTGGTTTTATCAATGATGCAAAGAGTGATCTGATTTTTATACCTCTAAATTTGATCAATAATGTCATCATAATTCCATTCGCTGTTGTTGTTCTCGTTGCTGTCAAGCTTGATTGTTTCCTGATCACATGATATTCGATAATAAATTCAATTAGTATATAGTTTTCAATTCGCATTGAAATATAAATTCAATTAGTATATAGTTTTTATTCGCTTATCAAATTAAATCATGATATTTGTTAGTCCAAAATGTTCGCTAAGCTAGCTTATGTTTAGCATATTTTTTGTAGGTTCCCTCCACGGAAGGTAATTATGTTCGATTACACTATTTCAGAACATTTAATTTGTAATTGTATACATACCTAGGAGCATATAGTACATCCACATTGTCATAAGGGATCACACGGGTTGAATTTGTCCGTAATATTGTTGTTTGGCCATCAGGTTGAGGACTTTGCCACGGACTGAATGAGACGGTACTGAACAGCTTGTTCTGTACAGGAAATTCAACTTCATCGGTATTATAGCTAACACCAGAATGCCGCGTATGCGGGGACATTGTTGCCTGTGAATTATCTGCACAAGTTCTTGTATCATCAGCTCCACTTGTATCACTGTGAAAACTTACTATACTTTCTTTTTGAAGTGAAACAGAAATGGTTGATGAAATCGAAATGCGCAATTTGTACTCCTCCTCTTGTTGTTCTAGTTCTGCATCATCATTGATACAATTGTTCTTGCTGTCACCATCATTATCAATTGCGGTTGTAACTGCGGTATCAAGTTCTATTTCGATGTATGGACCGTCCTCTTCACTGTAATCTAGGATTTCATTCTTTCTGTCCTCCATGGTTTTATATTTGATGCTCTTCAAACAGCATAACTTGCTTAGATATATTCAACAGGTGAATGACTAATGCATAGTAGATGATGCTATTATATATCTATATCTATATCTATATATATATATATATATATATATATATATATATATAATGGTATCATTGGTATGTTGGGATTATATTTAAGCAATTAATAGAGGTGGGAATATTATATTAGAGACATTCTTAAATGGTAAAAAATTGCACTATTCTAGTATTCTTCTAGAAATAGATTTTATCTGCAGTCATACAATTAAATTATTGGAAATTTTAATCTCAAGGTTGCGAGTTCTAATCCACACAAAGACAGTTGTAAAATGGTCACTAGTGTTGATCTGTTTCGAGACTCACCATATCTATTTCTTTCTTTTTTTTTGGTACAACACCATATCTATTTCTATCCACACTAGATGATTTTAATGGTGAGGCTTGAGTCAGTTACGCTGGAGGTAGAGTTTAGATATGGTGAGTCACAGTGGGGGAAAGTACCTGCAAGATACGTTAGCACTCCAATGTGATCAAGAGAGAGTGAAATGAAAAGTGATTGAATTATGTACTTTAGCGCAAAAATTTGCCATTATATAAAGGGGGACGGTTATAACAATTAAACCGTCTGTACCAGTTGGCAACAACTGACACCATATAGGACGAGGGTTGTCGAGATGGATCTAACGGTCCCGCAAACGTGTGGGGTGCGTATCTACTGCAGGTGGCATACAGTAGCTACTATGCCTGTTACCATCGACGTCCGGAACAAGTGTCATTTGAATTAATAAAAATATCAAAAATAAAATAAAATAAATGTTCAATGGTATTTGGAGCATCTTTGGGACTCAGTACTAGTCAATAACTAGTAGGGATGACAAAAATATCCATACCCGCGGATATCTGCGGATAAAATCCGCCACGGATACGGAGCGGATAGTTTAATGGATATCCATGGATAAAATAAATGGATATTTCAATTATCCGCATTTAATGGATACGGATGCGGATTTAGTACTATCCGCGCCCGCGGATATCCATACCCGCTAAATAATTAGTAAAATTACTTGAATATCTCTATTTAAATATAAATTCTAGAATTTTTATATAAAAAAATTGTATTTTTATATTTTATCTTTTGTAGTTTGGCTATTTTATATAAATTTTACTTTTGTTAGGCTCTTTTGCAATTTTGTGATGTGATTTTTGTTTGTAGATTGAGTGTTTTCATTAAAAATAGAGAGCAAAATTTATGAATATTATGTGTTAATATTTTGTCTTTAAAAAAAATTATTTTTTTTCCAAAAATTAGTTCTTTTTTTAATAAAAAAATATCATCCATTGATATCTGTTAATATCCGTGGATACTTCAATATCCGCGGATTACCCGCTTAGCGGATATCCGCACGGATATGGAGCGGACACGGATATCATATTTATCTGACGAAGCGGACACGGATATCACACTATCCGCGTCCATGGATATCCATTGACATCCCTAATAACTAGATACAAAATCTAATAGGGGACATAAAAGTTTTATTTGCAAATTGAATAGAATCTGTCCTTAGTTTATGAATTGAAACTGTAGAGTCACGGAGTTAGAGGGAGCTTCCTGATTTTTCGACATTTGTTTCACAAAGAGGCAAAAATTTCCCTAAGTTATGGTCCTCTTAATGATGCCAAATAAATATAGATGAATAAAATAATATTGATTCTTGAAGATTGAGTCAAAGACAATATATATTTTGGCTTTACTCTTCATAAGCAATATTGGCATTTAGTAGGGCTTAATTGCCCTCTTGTCTATCAAAAAAAAAATATTGGCATTTAGTACTCAAGGAAGAGGAACTATCCCATTAATTAAGGTTTAAGGACACTTCAAAATTGAATAAGAAACGTCACATCTAATAGAAAAGAAACAAGTAATCTACACTTTGAACCCAAATCTGTCCCTTGCCTTAAAGATGATCAGTGATTAATCTATTTAACTTCCTAATAAGCACTAATATTATTAGTATTGTTATTTTAATATTTTGTGTTGTCCTTTCTGATAGTTTTTTTGAACGAAAAATATATTATTAATGAGGTCTTTGGCTCTCTGCACAAGATGAACAGACACCGATAAAAAAGTAACTAAATAACATAGGTGTCGTGTATAGGCGAACACCGAAAATAAACACCAAATCAAACACTTCCAAGCCCGAGAGAATACACCAACCTGTCGCATAAAGTTGTCACTAAACACTAACTTCCGATCATGAAACAGAAGTGATCGACCCATCAGAATCTAATAAACAGCTCCGTGAGCATGAGCGTTCCTTCTCATAGTATATTTGAATGTCTAGAACATATGAAAATTTTGAAACATAAGTATCCCAAAGAAACTCATCCAAATTATTGAATTTAGCAAACAAAACAAAATTGAAATAAGGAGTGTTAAATATGGTTTGAGTCTTTTTTGAGCCGTGAAAAGGGCTAAACTCAAGGAACAATTTCCCTTAAAATCCTCTAACAATTTTGTTGAAATATGATGCATATTTCTAAAATCAATACAATAATAACTTGTAGAATAATTATTAGTCATTAAGAGATGATGTACACTTGTAGATCTTTCTAAAATGCTTGAGTAGCTAGTAGTACAAATCATTACTAGATTTCTATCAAAAAATATCATGAATGATCTAGAATGAATTATCTAGGATACATTTCACTCCAATAAATAGGAAAACAAATGTACAATTGTATTGAAGCCTTTAGAATGCAATGTCAATAATATTAAGGCTACAACATACTATTACTCTACTCCTATAATAAGTTGATTACTAATGTGTTACCTCTTGTCCCATGTTACTAAATATTTCAATACTAGCTTTCATATTTCTTGATACTATCTTCCAACTATCAACTCACTACTTGTTGAGTTGTCACGATGGCACACATCTTTAGTGCATTCAAGTTCTGGATGTAAAGAATGGAAGCATTCAGTGAAGGAACACATAATAGACCATTATGTGGTCTTGGTGAATGCACGTGATTTCCAATCACACAAATGCATACACTAGTATTGGTGCGGGGATCATTCCTTTGATCAACAAATGTTTCCGTTCTTTACTTGGTTTGGTCAGAGACGGGGATGAAAGTCTTCAACAGTTATCTAGAAGATGAGAGATGTTGTCTTTGACTTTCTGATCTTCTATGTTGTTTAGAAGATTAAACTTAATCCTATTGTGCAGAGAATCATAAGAATATATTTGATAACACTTTCAAAATTATTTCTTATTCCTACACACTTGAACATACTGTTAGATATTTGTTCCTTTTATTATATTAAATATTTGATATTATTAAAATACTTAATGAGGGAGATATTACATGAACACAATTTGTTCTAACAACTACAATAGAATTTAATAAAAACTAAACTTAAAAGAATATAATTTTATAAGAGCTAAAAACATATTTTGACCCATAAATCAATAAACAAACAAATTAACACTCAAAAAAAAAATCGTAAGAATTTTTGGAAAAAGGATATTGGACAGCATTGAAAGCCCATTCATTGGCTGAATGTATTTTTACAGATAAATCAAAAAGTTTTTTTTATACAGATAAACGCAATAAATCAAAAGGTTTTTTTTGTAACCCTCGACAAGTTATGGAAAACCATTCTCCACCTCATGAAATCAATAAATCAACTTAATTTCATTACCGTCCGTCCCCACTTCATTTTAGGCACAGTTACAGAAGAAACTTCATCAACATATAGCTTTTTAATAACAACATAATTTATGCACAAATGACCAACTCAACAATAGTAGTAGAAGAATAGAAGAAAGAATAAACTTCATCAATATAGCTTTTCAAAACTTAATAACAAGAAGAACAACTTACGACAATAAATCAACTTCATCAACATTAAATAACAAATCAGCAACTCAACACATTCAATAAAAATAACATTCAGCAATGGAGTTATAGAGAGAACCATAAATTAATAAAAAGTTAACAAAAGCGGTTTGTGTGTGACTATGTGAAGAGAATGATGCATGCCTATGGAAAACTAAGGGTCCGTTTGAATTTGACTTATTTTTAAGTTTATGAAAATAGTTTATGCAAATAAATAAAGTTTTATGATAATTTATAAGTTTTCACTAATAAAAATTGTATCTTTATAAGTTATTTCTCATAAAATAGCTTGCTGCTAATTAATAGTAGTTTATCTCTTGTGGAATCGTTACTTAACTTGAAGTACATTGATATCATGTTTTAAATAATTTATATGATTTTATTTTTTATAGCATTTCCCAAACCGTACATCAAGATATGTTCTGGAGGATGGTCAGGAACAAATTTATCTTAGAGATATGGACACAGGGAGGTTGTGGAATTGCACCATCAAAACTGCCGATCGAAACCCCAATGAAAAGATGCTAACGGCAGGATGGTATGAATTCAAAGATTTAAAGAGATTAAGAGTTGGAGACAAGGTGATGTGTGAATTACAGGATCCCCCGACCCATATGAATGTGAAGGTTGTTCGTGCTGGTGCAAGACATCGCTGAATGGAGTTTATTGTGATTTGTATTGTTTTTATCAAACATTTTATTGTTGTTTCTGACTTATGTTTGTCGACTTTTGAATTTAAGTACTATGTTGCTTCAAGAACTTTTGTGGATTGTTAAGGCAACCTTAAGTTAAGGCATCCTATGATGTGGATTGTTAAGACATTAATGCATATCTATTATGTTATGTAATATGTTGTTTAATTATATATCAATTATACTATATCATGCTTATGATTTCCATTGCTCTACCATCACCATTCTATATATATATGTCAATGATATATGGATAGATGGTATGCATATACATACAAAGGTTCTATATTTGACAAATTTTTTATCATGAAACAAAAAGAGACCTTGGTAATAACCAAACAAAAGTTGCCTTTTTTTAGCTACGTTTTCTGTTGCCAAGGACAATTTAACATGATGCTTTATGCTCATCCATTATATGATAGTATTTGACAAAGTAGTATCTTTCATTTTTTTAACCTTTTAGAGAAAAAGTTTGATGGGGACAATTCCATGTCAAATAAACTTAGCTTATGAAGCATTGATCAAAGAGATTCAAACAATAACAATGAGACAAAAATATTTTAATGCAATTTGTTCCTTTCTCATTGTTTAACATTGATCATAATTTTATACTTACTTTACAAAATTTATTTTAAATAATTAATTAGTAGTTTATGTCGATGTGTTGATACAATATCACAATACAAAATAATTACTTATTACCAGAAATCATTAACCTTATTTTTTTTCGCAACATAACCATAAACACCGTTGTATTATAAAATAATTTATTTCATTCAACCTAACCTCATCTTTGACCTATTCCCTAAACCCATTGCTTTTTCATATAAAGTTGTATATGGTATGAACTTGAAAGGGACAACACCATTATCCATGTATAACTTTTGTTTGTACATGTAGATACCAAAGATTAAACCTGTTTTTTTTATGACACAAGTAAGTTGACTATACTTTCCTTTTTCTTGAGAAAACCAAAATCTTATATTTATATTTTTGTAATACTGTGCATTGATACTATCAAAACTGATTGTTCATTTGGTTATTGTCATTGCAAATATGTTTTCCAACTTAGAGACAATGGAGCTACACTATCATATTCCATAACTCATTTTAAGATATCAGTTTATAGAATCAACATTAAACAACCATAACATTGCATTTTGAAATATATGAAGTGCAAACAATGGAGTTTTCACAAAGTAAGATTGCAAGATTCAATAGGAAGCAAAAGATTCGAAAATCAAATCAAAGCACAAGCAACAATTCAAATACAGGTTTTTAACACTTCAAAATTGCATTTTCTTTTTGTCTTTGTCTTTACTTTTAATACTTTATATGAATGATTATATGTATATATCATTTTTTGTGAACAGAAAATATGATACCTATGGAAACATGTACGAACCAACATCATTACATGGATATTGATGTGTTCAAGAGGAAAGCAAATAGGGTTCCTTTGTCACCTTTAAGTCAAGGTATAAATTTGTCAATCAACTATAAAACATGAACATGTTATATTGTTAAAGTAGATTTCACTAATACCATATATTGAATATTTAATATCAGATTCGTCTTTGACTTCAAACAAAAATGACAATACTTATACCAACATACCCTCAAAAAGACTCAAAAGGCCAGATGCCAAATTTTTTTTTCCTGCACCAACTGTAGTTAATGGTATGAATGATGTAGATTTGTCTTCAAAGAATTTTATTCAACAGACTCAATTTCAAACAGGTTAAGTTATCATGTTTCCCACATTTTTAAATTTATGAAACCTTTGGCTTATATCATATAGATCTAACTAATGATTATTTTACAGGTAATGTTAGATATATGGATAAGACTTTGAATAATAATGTTATTTCATTTGGTGAAGGTGATGTTATGAGTGAAAATAGGATTCCATTCTCACCATTGACTCAAGGTATCAAACTTAACTTCAAACTTTTCAATAGGTCTAAATTATAGACAAAATCCAATCATATATTAATAGATATTTTTGTTAAGAAACGGGTAGTACATTGACTGCAAACAATACTGAAGATATAAACCTTAGCATTCCTTCAAAAAGAATTAGAATTCCAAATCCAAAATACTATTCTCCACTCACTTTTGGAATTAATAGTTCAAATGATGGAACAACTGCTTCATCAAACTTAAGTAAAGCAAGTCAATATCATAAAGGTTACAATTCTCTTATTATATCATTTAAATGTAATATTTATATATATTGTCAACTATCATAAATACTACTTAATCAATGTACAGGATCATGCTCATCGCATTCTAAAGTAATTAATCCAAGATTGAACATCAAAAATCGAAAAGAATCGAGAAAATATCCGATGCAGAATAAATATATTGGTGTTAGAAGATTAGAGTTTGAAGATGATACTAATGGTAAGAGACTTAATCCTTTATCAAACAAATTAGTGATGTTTAATCTTTATGACTTTACATGTGGTAATCAGTAATGTCACATATTATATATCAGGTGATTCTAATGTGGTAAACAATCTTGATCAATTTCAATCTACATTGTATGCCTGCTCGGAAAAAGAAGGTATATATTTAGTGTCATCATGTAAACATATATATTTACATATATATATTCAGTTTGATATGTATAATAATGTATACCATGTAGGTTTTGTAAATTTTGGCCAGCCAGAATTTACATGTCAATTCTGTTACGCTGAATTATGGTATGAGGAGAGAGCAGAGAAATCAAGTACTGGTCCGAATATTCAGTTTTCATTATGTTGTCAAAAAGGAAAAGTTGAACTTCCTCTTCTTAAAAAACCTCCAAAACTCCTGTTGGATTTGATAAATGGACGTGATCCGCGGGCCAAAAATTTTAAAGATCATTACAGAGCTTACAACAGCATGTTTGCATTCACTTCTATGGGTGGTCAGACTCATAGTAAAATCAACAATGGCCGTGGACCTCCACAATTTATTTTAAGTGGTATCAATTATCACCGAATAGGATCTTTGTTGCCTGAAGCCGGAACTACTCCCAAGTTCGCACAACTATACATAGTTGATACTTAACATGAAGTCCAAAATAGAGCTTCAGTATTTAGGTGCCATAAAAATATTCATTCCCTGCTTACATTATTTCTTTATTCATTATTTTAGCTCAAGTTCTAAATATCTGATGATTTTTTAAATATTTGTAGATCTGAGGTTACCAATAAAAAAGATGTCATTGATATCTCTTTAGTGAAAGACCTCAAAGATATGATAGATAATTGCAATCCACTTGCGAAGGGTTTTAGGAAGGTCAGAGATGCATTGGAATCCGGGCAGTGTACAAATTTATCTTTGCGATTATATCGAAAACGCTATAAGGATTCAAGAATGCACAATATTCCTACTGTTGATGAAGTGGCTGGTCTCATTGTAGGTGATTTTGAAGAATCCGATATTGGAAGGGATATTATAGTTAATGACAAGAGATTTGGGTTGACTAGAATTCATGAAACTCATGTTTTGTTCATGCCGCTGCAGTACCCATTGATATTTCCTTGGGGGGAAAATGGCTGGGAACCGGACATTCCACATAGAAAGACTAAGGAACTTGAGCCTGGCGAAAAGGAAGAAAGAGTTACCATTAGAGAATTTATGGCCTTTCGCTTTCAAGAAAGAAACAAAGAATTTGGCAACGTTGTCTACGCAAAGAGGTTGTTTCAACAATTTGTTGTTGATTGTTACACCATGATCGAAGCTCAACGACTTTCATTCGTGAGAGAAAATCAAGACAAAATTCGGTCTGATGTTCTAAGCGGTCTGCAAGAAGCCGTTGATAGGGGAGATGTAGATGCTTCTTTAGTTGGCAAACGTATTATCTTGCCGGATTCATTCACCGGAGGTCCAAGATATATGTTTAACAACTGCCAAGATGCAATGGGCATCTATAAAAGGTTTGGTTACCCGGATCTTTTCATAACTGTCACATGTAATTCAAATTGGCCAGAAATACGTGATTTTGTTGACTCCAAGCACCTTCAAGCATCCGACCGACCTGATATAGTATGTAGAGTCTTTAAAATGAAGTTGGATCAAATGATGTCAGATTTCAAATCAGCTCAAATCTTTGGCAAGGTTATAGCAGGCAAGTTTTCTATTCATTATATCATTTTACATCTTTTTTTAAGTTATTGCATGTAGTCTTTTATTCTTATATATGATTAGTCATAATTATATTATTTTACATTAAATTTCCATAATAGGGATGTACACTGTTGAGTTTCAAAAAAGAGGGCTTCCACATGCACATATTTTATTATGGTTAGAGGATGGACATAAGATAAACACCGGTCGTGATATCGACAAGGTCATATCTGCTGAATTGTCTCATCCCAAACTATACCCAAAACTCCATAGTATCGTAGCTTCTTATATGATGCATGGTCCATGTGGAGCAGCAAATGATAGTTCTCCTTGCATGGATGGTACACACTGTACAAAGTTCTTTCCAAAGAAATACAAAACCACCACAACCATTGATGATGAAGGATATCCTCATTATAAAAGGCGTAATACAGGAGTAACAGTGGAAAAGATGAAAGTCAACTTAGACAACGGCAGTGTTGTTCCTTATAATCCCTTTCTATTGATGAGGTATCAAGGTCATATAAATGTTGAGTATTGCAATAAATCAAATGCTATAAAGTACTTATTTAAATATGTGAATAAAGGACCAGACCGTTCTAATGTTAAGATCTCCAATGCCAAAGATGGATCAAATAACAAGGAAATTGTTGATGAAATCAAACGATTTTATGACTGTCGTTACTTATCTCCATGTGAGGCTGTTTAGAGAACATTTATGTTTGACATTCATCAAAAATTTCCAGCTGTTATTAGGTTGTCTATTCATTTGGAAGGACAATAATCAGTCAGGTTTAATGATAGTAGTTCACTTCATAATGTTCTTCGTTACAAGGAAATGATCGACACCATGTTTCTGGCTTGGTTTAATGCAAATTTGCAATACGAAGAAGGTCGCAATTTGTTATATTCAGAATTCCCCAGCAAATTTGTATTCCATCAAGATGATCATTCTTGGAAGCCAAGAAAGAGGGGATTCAACATTGGAAGGCTGACATATGTTCCTGTTGGTGCTGGAGAATTATACTATTTGAGGGTTTTATTGACCCAGAAAAGGGGTTGCACAAGTTATGAGGATATCAAAACAGTTAAAGGCACCTTATACAACACTTTCCAAGAAGCATGCAGTGAGCTGGGCCTTTTAAAAGATGACCAAGACAAGAGTTCAAAGATGCTCTTATAGAGTCTTATAGAACAGCTTCAGGTTATCAAATGAGGTGTATTTTTGTAAGAATGTTGAATATGAACACAATGAGCAATCCATATGATGTTTGGAAATCATCTTGGAAGTTATTAGCTGATGGTATTCTTTACAATAGAAGAAGAGCACTCAAACTTCCAGGTATGAAATTTTACTACCAATCTATTAAATTTAAAAATTATCAACGTTATATTGATTTACTAAATTATGTAATAATTGTCTCAACATTTTCTTTAATATAGAATTACAAATTTCTGATGATGAGTTAGAAAATCTTTGCCTCATTGAGATTGATAAATTATTGATGATGAATGGAAGATCATTACGTGACTACAATACCATGCCCACTCCGGTAGTTGAAGATGACACTACTTTTCAAAACAAACTAATTGCAGATGAATTGAGTTATGATAGAGTTGAATTAGGTGTTTTGCATGCAAGTTTACTAAAACAGTTAACTGAAGAGCAGCATGATGTTTATACAACAATAATGACATCTGTTTTATCTAAGGATGGCGAGTTTTACTTTTTGTATGGATATGGTGGTACTGGGAAGACTTTTCTGTGGAAAACACTTTCAGCAGCTCTAAGAGAACAAGGCCAAATTGTTGTCAATGTTGCTTCAAGCGGAATTGCTGCTCTATTACTTCCTAATGGCAAAACAGCCCATTCTACTTTTTGCATCCCATTGGAAATTAATGAAAAGTCCACCTGCAATATTAAACAAGATGATATGAGAGCTAATTTCCTCAGAGCAGCAAGTCTATTCATATGGGATGAGGCTCCCATGATGAATAGATATTGCTTTGATGCCTTTGATCGTTCCATGAGGGATATAATGGGCAAAGTTGACAAATCAAATAGAGATAAGCCGTTTGGTGGAAAAGTTGTTGTTTTGGGTGGAGATTTTAGGCAAATTTTGCCGGTTGTTAGAAAAGGATCAAGAGGTGATATAATGAAGGCAACAATAAGTTCTTCCAGATTATGGAAACATTGCAAAGTGTTGAAGTTGACAAAAAATATGAGGCTGAAAAGTGATTCAAGTGACAAGGCACAAAATGAACTCAAAGATTTTGCTGATTGGATTTTGAAAATTGGAGATGGCAAAATGGATCAAGATGAGAATGGAGAGGCAGAAATTAAAATTCCGGAAGAATTGTGTGTTCAGGATGTTGACAAACCATTGATGTCTTTGGTTGATTTTGTTTATCCAAATATTGTTGCCAATATTGAAAATAATAAAATGTTTCAAGATGAGGCAATTCTTGCTCCAACCTTAGAAGTTGTTCAACAAGTTAATGATTTTGTGCTTGATATTATACCTGGTGAATCTAGGGATTATTTAAGTTGTGACACACCATGCAAATCAGATGAAGAGCATGAAATTCAAAGCGATTGGTTTACGTCTGAATTTTTAAATGATATCAAATGTTCTGGGATACCGAATCATCGGTTAACACTTAAGGTAGGTGTTCCTGTTATGCTTCTGCGGAACATTGATCAAGCAGTTGGACTTTGCAATGGTACTAGATTACAAATTAAGGATTTGGGCAAGAACATTTTAATTGCTTCAGTGATTTCCGAAAAAAATGTCGGTGAGAAGGTATATATTCCAAGAATGGATTTAGTTCCTTCAGATTCTGGCCTTCCATTCAAGTTTTGTAGACGTCAATTTCCAATTTCGTTGTGTTTTGCTATGACCATCAATAAAAGCCAAGGTCAATCACTGTCGAAGGTTGGACTTTATTTACCAAGACCGGTGTTTACACATGGACAATTTTATGTAGCGGTTTCAAGAGTGACAACCAAAAAAGGTTTGAAGATGCTAATCTTAGATGAAGATGGGAAGACTTGCACTACTACAACAAATGTCGTATTTCCTGAAGTTTGTGATTATTTGTAGGACTAATGGCAAAAGTCATCAACAAATGGTAAGTTTTTTTTTATATGCATGTTTAATTGTAGAGTATTATAAATTACATTTAGAGTTCTATTTTTTAATTGTTTCTATATTTGCAGGTTTATATACTAATCAACCAATTTTTTTGTGATTGCATCAAGGAGAAGTTTTCATGGATTATCATTAATTCATAGGAGTTTATCCAATGTTTATTTTCCAGATTTTGTTGTAACAACTTTTGCAAGTAGCAACAAAGGTTCAACTATTGGTTGAATTTTTTTGATGGATGTAATGACAAATTATGAACCTTTTGGTGAATTGTAGGATACATTCAATCATCAACTATTTGTCTAAATATGCCTATTGAATTAATATCCATTTCTTTGAACTCATTATTGTGTATTTATTTAATTGTTTCTGCATTTATTTCCTTTACTGTTAAACCTGGACCACTCAATTTTGGGCCACATAGCTATTTTGACCCAAGTCCAAATGCCATACCCGCATATCCAATATATGTTAGCATTGTGCAAAACATATTGCAGATCTAGGGTTGGAAAAACTCAGCATACTACCTGCTCTATTCCTTTCATCTGTCCATCTTCTATCGTGTAGCAATCTGATCCATCTCAAGTAAGGTCTGTTGTTTATACTTTTTTTTTTCAAACAAACTGGATATTTATGAATGTTTCATCGATGCCAGCTAATGAAAATTAAATGGTGTCTTATAGTTTATCAAATTCATGTGGTTTAGATTACTTGAATTTTAGTTGCTACCAATTTTTGTTTCATAAAACCACCCATTGTTAGTAATTTGTATACATGTTTGGGGAAAATTTAATATTTGGTTTCATAAAACCACCCATCGTTAACCACATGCTTGAAACTAATTAATGTTATAGTATTACATGTTTGCATTAATTCCTATAACTATTATTTTCTGTAGCAAATATATATATATATAATGACATTTCAATTATTTCGTTAGATGAATTTCAATGTTGATGAAGATAATCAACCACAAAGATTTTGGGAGTTGGAAATTTTGGATCACCATTTAGCAAACAATTCGGTATTGGTAATTTTCACACATGATATGTTTTATTTACATTTTATTTTTAACATATTTTTTCCATACCTCATTTTCAAATATGTAATATTTTTGTATATTGTTCATTATGCAGCATTTTCCCCCTATAATAACAAGTAATTTTTTACAACATGGTCAAAACCAAATTAATTTGGTTCTACACAACACAAACATTGCAGTCAATTGCAACATCAAAACAGACCCAAAGAATGGAGTTGAAAAGTTTATAACAATAGGATGGTTTCAATTTCTTATGAATGTTAACATAGCAGCTGGCTCCAGAATTAGGTTGAGTCTTTCGGATCCGCCTGAAAACTTGATTATTGCCATAATAGATCCATAGCGATCAATCTATATTTCAATATTGCTTTCATGTAACCTAAATTGTACTTCAGACTTTAATGTAATTTAATGTGTTGTTTCTAATTAGTATCAGTAGTAACTGTATAACTTTAATATTGGGTATCATATTATTTATCTAATTTTATGACATATTCGCATTCAATTATATTTGTGTCTAATGTTTTTAATTATATAATTTTTTAAATATAACAATGTTAAGCAATATTACTATAAATTATGACCATAAGCAAATTGTTCCCCGTGCGTTGCACGGGTGTGAATACTAGTAAAAATAACATTCATCAATGGAGTTATAGAGAGAACCATAAATTAATAAAAAGTTAACAAAAGCGGTTTGTGTGTGACTATGTGAAGAGAAGGATGCATGCCTATGGAAAACTAAGGGTCCGTTTGAATTTGACTTATTTTTAAGTTTATGAAAATAGTTTGTGCAAATAAATAAAGTTTTATGATAATTTATAAGTTTTCACTAATAAAAATTGTAACTTTATAAGTTATTTCTCATAAAATAGCATGAAAAGCTTATAATACTGCATAAAAATTTATTTATTTGCATAAGCTAAAAAATAAGCGAATCCAAACAGACCCTAAGAGTGTAAGGGAATAATTTTGTTGTAATTTTTATTATTCACCAAGGACCCAATAGTAATTTCCATTACAAAATATTTATAAAATTGGGGCGGGCCACGGCCCTACTGGGTCCATATTCAGCCCTTCCTCGTTCTTGTCCATCTGACTTCTAATTGCTATTGTATTAGGCGCATGGCCGATTCTTCCACCCAGCATGTCCAGGCACTTGCTCAGGTTTTCGGCAAAATTTTTGGTATTTTTAGGATTTAGTTTAGGGTAAAGTTGAGATTTTTATGGGTTAGTTTAGGGCAAATTGAAATTTTTTGTTTAAAATTGAGATAAACTAAAAATTTTAAAGGCTAACTTAGGGCAAAATTGAGATATTTTGTTAGACTAATGTTTGGCAATATATTGATCAAAATGTATGCTGGTATTAAAAATGGTAGGATAATATATTTTGAATAGAACTATTGGATTTAGAATTTTGAATTCTACTATATTCTCATGATACTAGTTGGAAAAGGGATCTGATCAATAACTTATACCTGATATATATGTTCAAAATTCTCACTGGTAAGCCTCACTTATCTAGTAAAGAAGTGGATCTTACTAATTGGCTCCCTTTAGTCTTTTAAATCAACTTATATTTTCTAGTCTCTCAAATGAATGTGGAAAAAGATGACAGTCATAATTTTCTGTTGGGAACTTGGTAAAAAAGAAACAAATGGTTTTAAACAAAAAGCGAAATGTGAATTTGAAAAAGTTTATGAAGTTCCACATTAATAGTGGAGAGGTTACACACTATAGTAGTGTTTATATAGTGGTGGGTGACTATTTGGGTGAGACCCAAGGAGTATTTTGACCATCACATGCGCACTGAACTTTTTAATTCAAAAACAACAATTTGTGTTGGTATAATTGTACAAATTAAGAAAGATCATATAATAAACCAAAACTAAAGCTAGGAAATAAGCATGGCTACACAACAATACAAGGAATATATTCCAAAATTACAACAAGAGATTGAAAACAACACACATGGTCAAGAACTAGCTACGGACAATAGTTGTACGCATCATATCCTTAAATTCACAGAAATCAACACGACCATCATGGTTAGTATCAACTGACACAATCATTTTTTGAACATTATCAATCAAGTTCCCTTCCACAAGTCCAAGTTTACCCAAAACTACTTGTAATTCTTTAGCTGAAATGTAACCATCACCATTTTCATCAAAAACCTTGAATGCTTCCCATAAATCTTCATTTTGTGTTTCCTCTTCTTTTTCTTCAGGCACACCAAAATATGTGTCCCCTAATGACTCGTGTAATGCCACAAAATCTTCATATGCTAGTCCTTCGTTGCCTGGCTTTATGTACGATCTGCAACAATTTTTGAAGTGTTTGATTAGTCGGAGTATTATAGTTGAAAGTAATCGACCATAAGATCTATCTCAAGACAATGTCAATATTGTTGGATGTTATACGTTTATACTTTTTGAACCTGGAATTTTATAAACATGTGTAAATTTTAGATGATATTTGTCATTTCGTCTATATTTAACATTTTTTTTTTTTTTATCATTTTGGTATTTGAAATTGTATCAGTAAAACAATGTAATCTCTTAAATTTATCAGATAACAAATTAGTCAATTTTTATTTTAAATGAGAATATATTATGTATAAGATAATTATATACAGTGATGATGCCATAAATTTAAGGCTGTGGGGGCGATAGAGTTAAACATAAAAAGGAAAAAGTTTCATAATATGACACTTAAAAAAATTGTAAACATATTCACTTCTATACTTCCGATATAAAATGAACGACTCTTATTGCATTTGATAAACAAAATCTTTTAAATTATGATAATTAATTTGTAAAATGACTAAATTGATCGGTTTTTTCCAGCTAAATTACCATGTCATAAATTTGAAGAACTGAATTGATGACTCATGTGGTTTAATGTTAAATATTTACTCAAAAGATGTGGCACAAAGTGTAAAAAATGAGGAAGATTTCTCTTCTCATCCCATGCGTCTCTTTTTCACCCCTCAAAAATTCAATTTTACCCCCCCCCCAAAAGTTCGGTTTTCATTTACCGAACTTTTTTTAAGGGTATACACATGTATTTTCAACCGTTTAAAAGTTCGTTTCGCATTTACCGAACTTTTTTTTAAGATTATAAACGGAAATTCATGAAGTGAAAAAGAAAAGCAGGGGGTGGAAAGAGAAATCTTCAAAAATGAGGGCAAATAAAGACAATGTGGCCTGCTTTGGGCTAGCTCATCATTTTGGGCTTAGGCTTTCTACGAGACGAGCCAAAAAAAACTTGTATGAAAAAGGGAATTTTTTTCTTCCCTTGTCAGAAATTCCAATTTTGCTCTTAAACAAAAAATTTGGAATGCGTTTTTCGAAGTTTGCATGGTTCAAATTCGATAAAATTTTAGAAAATATGTTCCGAAGTTCATATTCAAGTAAAAAAAATCGGAAAACGCGTTCCGTAATAGGAATTTTGAGGAGAAAAAGAGTCCTGAGGAAAAAGAAACCTTCTAAAAAAGGGGATACAATTTAGCTGTCTAAACCCGGCCCTTTGCAAGTAGCTAGTTTTTCGGGTTAGCCTGATTAGAGTCTAGGCTTCAATGACGGTAGACTGAAAAACTCGGATTGCATTGGCTAAAATGTCCAAACCCGACCTTTTTCATGGTTTTTTGACCCGGCCTATTTTGCCATCTCTAAATACAGCTGCTATTGTGATTGCTCTAACAATTTTATACACCAACCACAATTAAAATTGCAAACCAAAATTTATAACTATCGAATAATTAACAATTATTGATGAATAAAATAATGGTGTAAACCTCTACCAAAAAAATAAAATAATGGTATCAACTTACTTGATCATGGATTCAAGCTCTTTGAACTCAGCTTCCAATCCCAACAGGTTAAGCGCCTGGCTTATTTCCTCCACAGTTATCATAGAATCCCCGTTTTTGTCGAACATGTCAAAAATTCGCCGAAGTCGGAGCGAGTTAAGACTCCGACTCCGAAGCCGAAACGACCGTGATGGAGATGTCTTGATTAATTCTTGTTGCCCCATTACCCTTGAGCAAGTGCTGGTTTACAAAGATGAATAAAAGGGTGAAAGAAAGTTTGTATTGTTTTGTTGAATTGATAGATAGATTTTTGTATATTGCAAAAAAAAGTTGAAAAATCAATCTCAAAATAATAAAACTATAGATATGTTAATATTCCAATACCAATGGATGTTACTAATTTTGTGTGTGTTGTGTTTGTGTTATGTTATATTATAAGGGACAGTGCGTGTTTGGTGGCACACCATAGGTGACTCTGCCCATAAGTGAAATAGTGGTTAACATTAAAAGCGGTTATCGTTAGTCCGCATTGACTTGAATTTTTCTAGATGAAAATTAAAAGCTTTAGGTAACTTAATAACATGGCTTAGACTTTTAGAACATGCATCATGGACTTATTCTTTTTATTTTTTTGATGAATAAAAGTATCATGGACTTATTCAAGTCATTCATTAGCTTCAATTTTCTCTTCTTTAGGGAACTTGTCATGGGTGACTTCTATGGTCGATTATTTTGAATCAGAAATTATAATATTGGTTGATTATAATCTTCAAAAGTAATAGTTTATGGTCATTCTTTTTTTTTTTTTTATCAAATCAGTATCTATTAAGTTGTTATGTCTGTATGTCAGTTGTAAAAATAAAAAAAAATTATTATTATTTATTTTTAAAAGATAATATATCGTTTTTGAAGTATTAATTTACGGTAGACAATAAATAAATTATGCCTATATTAAAATTTACATGTTAACTAGTTCCACACAGTTCTACACAGTAATGAATCAAGATTGATTGTTGTTAAACTTCCACACAGTAATAAATCTCGGTTGTTGATTTAATATCGAGTAGTCTAGATTGTGCAGCTAAATTATACAATAAAATAATCTCAACTATCAATTTAAATTAGACGGATGAAAGCTTTAACGGCATGACACAGTTACATCAAGAAACTAAATTTCTTCTTTTTTTTCTTATCTAGGGTTGAAGTGAATGGTAGGAAGGAGCCTCTCTCATTTTCAATGAATATGATTTTTTTTTTTTTTTGTTTCTTTCTACAAATGGAGCACAACTTGGCGACTAATAAATTGAATAAAAAGCAGCCAAACCCATAAGCATGGGACCAGCCTCCAATAGCAAGTGGAAGTATCGAATCATCTAAAATTTAGACTATCAATTTCATCCTTGACATTAACTAAATTTTAAAATAATTTAGAAGATTTAAAATCTTTGATTATTTTCACCCTTTTGATTTAGTCAATTTGGTCTTTGATGCATGTTTGAAGGTTTTCGAATTTTCAATATTAGAACTTAAATTAAAATTCAACTGATGTTATATACCAATTTGACAATTTAGAGACTAAGTGAACACTCTACGATAAATAAACTAGAGCAAACTCACTTTATGTGGGAAAGTCTAGCTGCAAAAATTTCTACGATTAATCTTGTGAACAATCATGCCGACTCAAAGTATTATGATTTATGACAATAATACATTATAGTTAGCATTTTCCTACATTATATTATATCACTACAAGTAAATCATTAATGCATCTTTTTGTCCGGATATACAAATAGTAAATAATATCATTAATGTCATCTTTTTGTCCGGATATACAAATGGTAAATAATATCAAAAACTCCCATATACAAATAGTAGATCTCGAGTTTTTTTTACTTTAACCTTTTGATTTTTAAGAAAAATGAGTCTTGGTAATTTAGAAATAGGTCACGAGGTAGGAAAGTTTGGTCAAGAATTGTTTCTACTAGGAATTAATTTTCCCGAATGATGATCTATTTTAAAGGGAATTCATTAACTATTTGAGTTCAATATCTTAGTTGAATCAAGAATATCACAAATATCTAATTTAACAATTTTAATATTTGTCAATTGAGATAATACTTATAAATTGAATGCAATTTTCGATAAATGTGCAATAATTCCCAGGTGTTTCACATATAGATAGTTACCTTATTTAGGCGGCCTAGGACAATTTTATTGCAAGTATAGCTATACTTCTACTTATAGTCCTCTAGAGTCCTCCGTATATTTGGTTTCAATTTTGGAGCAGCCAGAATTGATTATGAACGTGTAGGATTGATTCTGATTTGTTTGATTTTTTTAAAAGTTGAATTGATTCTGCCTCCAGAATTGATTCTACTTGAAGCTAGAAATCGTAGCTTCTGATTCTAGAATTGATTTTTATACTCAAATTTTTTATTCAACTTACTTTAATTTAAAATCAATTTTAATCAAAATCAATTTTACAAAATCAATTCTCATTATTGCAGAACCAAACGTACACTCCATATATATATATATATATATATATGAACGGGCCCTCGTCAAAGGGTTGTCTTCTTCCCCATGAGCCTCACTTTTTTTGTGAACTAAAAATACTAATATTAAAAACAGATAATAAAATCCCTTTAAAAAATTATTATATCTTTGTACAAAAAAGTCTAGAAATAAATAGGATGTTACTTTTTTTTTGGTAAATAAATAAATAGTATGTGTAATTATATCTCCAAGGGTGGATTATATTTCTTGGGCGGATATAATTACAGTATGAACAAGTAGTTGACGGAGTTGGTGGATATAATTACCCGCCATGATTATGGTTGCGTTTGTTTTAGCTTTAAAAAAAAGATTTTTTCTTTGTATTTTTTAAAATGGATTTTATAAAATCGTTTTTTAAGTATTACAAGTTTTTTTATATTCTTTTTTTCTAAATTGAAACACTAATTTTGACATCATATAACATAAACATACATTATTGAAGAACAAAACATAGTCAAAATCACAATTTTTTGAAAAAGTTGTATTTCAAAAATAATTTTTATGAAAATCTATTTGAAATAGCTTCAAATTAAGTGATTTTTTTTGAAATTTTGATATTCAAATTTTTTTCAATAAAATGATGAAATACCTAAAATGACATTTTAAGAATAACTATTCAAACCAAATTTTTATTTGAAGCTTTTATAAAAAGTTTCTTTGTGAATTTTTTTTACACAAAATTATGTAACACTATAAAATCTATTTAAAAAAAAAAAAACAAACGGGCCCAATAAATATACCAAATTAAATATCATTTAATTCTTATTGGTTGAAATTTTAATCAAGTGTTGCATATTTGGGATCACTTGTATAATATCCGGTCAGATTAAAGAATATGTTATCAACCTTAGAATTGTTTTTAAAATGGTTTCTTCAAATGAAATACACATAAGTAGGATAAATAACGGAGATAAAGGGTCCTTTAACAAACACCTCTTACATTTTGTAAAAAAAAAAAAAAACCCTTTTGCACAACTAAAAAAAACCAACTGCTTTACCATTAACAATAATGGATAATCTCGCTGAATGTAATATTTCCTGAATCCAATTACAGAATGTTTGATTAAAACCAAAATTCTACAATACTGAAATTAAGAAAGAACACTCCAACGTATCAAATGTCTTACTAATACAATAGCACAATTAGAGAATTGTCTTCCTTGAATAAAACCACGTTGCTGCTCAGACACTATTTTGGAAGCAATAGAAGCTAAACAGTCAACAAAAATCTTAGTAATAATCTTAAACTGAAAATTAGCCAAAGCAACTGTTTTAGATAATGATTTTTCAGTAGTTGTATTCTGCAGCACAAGTATTGAATCAGAAATAGGCAGAAGAATGGGGTTTATGCTGTCGCGTGTCATTAAACAAGGCATGCTTATAGCTGGGATTCAATTCGTAGACAAGTGATGTATCGGGTGAAGTCTCACACAGTCTAAGTGATGTATCGATAGCAGAAGATACAACAAAACAGTTATCCCATAAATCTACATCATAGTATTAAAACAAGTTCATGTACATTGGAATCAAATGATCTTATTTTTCAGCAATGTCATGAGCCATGAAAAAAGAAAACATACTCTAATATGATATAGGGTTTTGCCTATAAAATTACATATGCAATAGTGAATTCTCATAGACACCAAACAGTCCTTGACTATAAACAGTGGTAAGATGTGATGAATTGGAACCAACCATAAAAAATGCCTCAAGAGCTTTTCACTCGTATCGGGGAATCTCACCCCCCATTACCCTCCATGGACCCCCATAAAACTTTGGTTTCATGAGAGGAACTGCTTTCCCAGGGTTCTCTTCCCAGTACTTTTCCTGTAATATTGCAAGATTCATTATAAAAATTAGTATTTCAAAGATAGGTTCTCTTAAAGTTAAATAGCACAAAGCACACATTAACATGCAGCAGAAATTATGGAAAATCTCACATCAACATGATTACAAGCGACTTTCGTTAAAAAATCAGCAATTGTTAACATTATTATGAAGTATACACATCAGTAACCAGGTATCAAGTGACTCTAGGGGGAGCTATCTGGTTAATTGGCAAGAAAGTTGTGACCCGTAGTGAAGAAAGGTAGTTATAGTTGAGGGAATTAGGTTTCAAGAATAATCCCATAGAGGTTGATGGTTGTCATTTTACTTGCAAAAATCATTCTTTGGCACAAGGTGTTAAAGAGCCAAGGTAAACAAAAATGTTCAAATCAAAAAGTGAAACTGTTTTCCCTACAAATGTGATTTTAACCTTTCAGATTTCTATGCTAGTAGACTATCAGCACACATTAACAGAACAAGGAACATGTTATTCACACAAGCACCTTTTCATATACAGTACAAGCATGGAAGAACACAGATGGAGCTGAATTATTCACACAAGCCTACTTTCATAATGATGAAGTGTACAGAAGCAGATAACACAGTTAAACAAGCATTATAAACAAACTAAGCACTTAGTCATTTATTTGTAATGTTTGCTACATGTTGCACTCTTAAAATAAGTACAATACAGATACTGGTCCAAAAGGTGTAGAATGATATATAACTCTTTAGATACAATAAGAAATAAAACAAGAATCCCCACTAATCCCTTACATCTCATGTTGGGGAGCAAGCAAAAATTCAACCATGGACTGGGTGAGATTCTGACAAAGGGTATGAGAAATTGTCATATTCCTCAGCTAAAATGACAAAATCATCAGACTATCATTTTCATGCAAAAATTCAACCATGGTCAAGTTTTTTAGACTTTAATTATTGATACCACCCTTGTCGTTTTCTAAGACGTACTAATGGGCCTCTTCATAATATTTATGCACTACTGCATACTATACTATGAAGTTTATGTACAAAAATCCAATTCAACACAGATTTCAATTGTTACTAGGAAACTGACTAAGTGTACAGGGTACACCATTGTACCATACCGATTAAAGTTCTGTTATGTATCACATACATACATGATACATGTAGGTATCATGCACCACACCATACCATAATCTATGCAACACTGGCGAGGTAAAGCAATATTTGTAATATTATTTTTCATAGAAAATTATATTTTAATCTCAACTAAAGAAATAACTTTTTGTAATGTTGATTAATAGGTCCTTACATTTTGACTAACATTTACAAGCTCGGTAATTACCTTCTCATCCCACCTATTCATCATTATTGTGTTCTTTGACTGACATCAACTAGCACAAGAATGACCTTTTTATTTGTTGCCTGTTGAAGAGATGGCATAGCATCTCCAACACCAGCCCAAAATGACTGAGAAAAATGCCTTGGAAATTAGCCTACCACTAGAAGAAATGGAGTTCCAAATCTCAACACCTAAACACAAATTCAATCAAAATGCATATAACTGAAACCTTGTATTTCTATTTAGAGTCTACATTACAATTGCAAGTTTACACCTCTCAAAACCATTAATTTTCACGAAACACTATTTACTACAAAATGTTGTCAAATAACTGCTATAGTGGCGCTAGAGTACTATTTTGTAGTGGAATTTTCACAATTCAGCTATCTGCCGTTGTCATTAAACTCTTACATAAACCCATCAATTAGATGCCCTATTGAAGTTAACCCTAAATCCCCAACTGAACACTAAATTCCTTCAAATAAACAAAACTAAAACACAAAATCTAATTCCAATACCAATACCAATAGTACTACAAAATCAGGAAGAAACAACAACCAACTACTACTTATTTCACACAACCACAATTATTTACTTGAAACTATTGGCATCAATCAATGCCATAGTTACAATAAACATAATAATAAAGAAAAAATAGAGACAGAAAATTAACCTTGTAGAGTTGTTCAGTGATGGCAGCACCAATAACCCCAGTGTAGAAAGCAGAAACATAAGTAACAACAACAGGAGTGAATGATTTAGGTCTTCTGTAAGGTTCAACCATGTCCCAAAGAAAGGTTTTCTCCCATTTTGTGAATAAATAATCTGCATATTTTCGCCACACATAGCTCGACATTTTCCCTGGGACACGATGGCTCGACATTTTCCCCCGAATCCAAGGTCGTCTTAAACAATTTGGAGACCCTGTTCTAATCTGAAAAATTGGCACCTAATAGAAAAAAGTGCAATTTTAATGATTAGAAATTATTTCAAAATATTATATTTTTACTAAATTGTAAAGAACATTTCTAAGGGCCCGTTTGGCTTAGATTATTTTTGAGCTTATGCAAATGACTTATGCAATATAAATTAGGTTTTATGCTATTTTATAAGTTCAAACTAGTGAAAATTGAATTTTTATAAGCTATTTTATCATAAACTACCTTTAAAAACTTATAATAATACATAAAAATTGCATAAGCTGTTTGCATAAGCTCAAAAATAAGATAGGCCAAACGGGCCCTTAATACAGGTTCAAGCTAATATCAACCTTCCAGATAAAATATATGATTAACGTATTTAAATTGTAATATGATTGATATTAGGAAAATGCTAACTAGTGCCCCCGGGGCACTAGTTAAGGAAGCAAATACAGTATAGTTTTCTTGGAAATTGTGTAGTCAACATTTAAAAAATGAAAAAAAATGTTGTTTTCTATGCAGATTTATCTCTTTTTGGTATCCTTAACTGGTGCACTAGTTAGCATGACCCTTGATATTATAATGATTTTATGCAAAACTGATACAACAATAAAAAAATTAACAAGTAATCAACAATAATATCACAAAATCAAAAAACCTAAAATCATAAAACCTTAGATTAATAATCAATTAATCATACTTGTGAGAGAGAGACAGAGAGAAGGTGACTGGTGCGCTAAGTGAGAGAGAGAGAGAGGGTGGACGGTGGTGGTGTGCCCTGCGTAGGCGGTTAGGGAGGAAGAAGAAATGGATGTCTCTGAGAATGGAAGAGAGGGCTGTTTGAGTTAGTTTTTGTTTTTAGTTTTTAAAATTTGTTTTTCGTTTTTTGAAAAGATATAAACAAAAATTTGTTTAGGAATCAAATTTTTTTAAATTATTTTAGAGATGACAAAAAAAAGTGAAAATAATAGAACAATGATTATTTCTTGAAATGAGATGATCTATAGAGAGATTTGACGGTGACCTTTGCAGAGAAGATAAGATGTCAACTGAAATTGTAAAATCCTTTGTAGTGAATATTTGATTCCTTGCAAAGATAGGTAATTTAATTCAAACACCTTGTCCGTTAGAATATGCTCTACCATGTAAAGTAACTAGAACATCTAATTAGCCGTAATATATAACAATAAATATACGATATAAAATTTTAGGTTAAATTAAACTTTTGGTCCCTTAACTTATTTGTTGGTTTCATTTTAATCCCTTAACCAATTATTGTTACATTTTGGTCCCTTAACTATTCTTCCGTCCGCCAAACAAGTCTCTTCCATTAAAATTTCTCAAAAAACTGTTAACATTCATCATTAGCCCAAAAACATTCATCACAATCACAAACCAAGAAATTTCAAATTCAAATCTCGATTCAACAACAACCCTCTACCACAAATGATCAGTTCCACCAACAACACCAAAATAAACCCAAAAGGTAAAAAAAACTAACACTTTTCTTCCAAAATTCACCCAAAATTGAAAAGAACTCCCAGATTGAAGAACCAACTTGAGACAATTTAGCATTAATGTAATTGAAACAAATCGACAAATCGAAAACAAAAAATTTAACAGGAAACTGACACAATTATCCTAGAAGAAAGAAAATTCAAAAAGCCCCAAAAAAGGGTTGTTGTTATTATGTGAAAAATTGAAGCTTTAGAGAGAGTGAGACTTGTTTATGAGAAGGGTATGAAAAAAGTCCAAGTGGATCTTGGTGGAAAGTGTAAAAGAGGGAAAATGAAGAAGTGAAGAAAACCCTTATAATGGTGAGAAAGAAAAGAAGAGAAAATAGAACACTAATGAAAATTGTAAAATGGAAAAAGTTTGGGATTTCTATTATCTGTAGTTATATGAAAGATTTAGAGATTCAACTAAGAGAAGGAAAGAAAAAAATGTTTTGTATTAAAGATTCAGTTAAGAATTTGTGGGCTTAGAGTTTTAAATTTGGGGGAAAATTGAAATTGAAGTTTTATGATAATTTGGGTTTAATGATGAAGGTGATGAACATTCTAGATTGCTGATGAAGAGGATGAATGAGTGGATAAATTTTTCTGGAATTTTTGGGTTTGTGATGAATGTTCTTGAGTTGATGATGAATGTTAACAATTTTTGACAAATTTTAACGGAAAGGATTTATTTGGCAAACAGAACAAAGTTAAGGGACCAAAACGAAACAACAATTAGTTAAGGGACCAAAATGAAACCAATAAATAAGTTAAGGGATTAAAAGTCTAATTTAGCCAAAATTTTAATACTAAAAAGCATATGAAAAAAGTCGAGAAATATTAAACATTAGTTCAATGATAAATTTGGATAAATGTTCATATAACAGAAATTATGGTATATTACGAAATGCTTCCTTATAGACTACATTGGAAGTTTTATTCGTATTTTTACCGTCTTCCTCAATAATCAATATTTTTAATCATATTCTGGAAGTAACTCTTGAAATCGCAATATACAATTGACCGTGTGAAAACATTGGCGGCGAAAGATATATCCCAACATGCTTAATTAATAGATTATCCTCGAATCTTATTAATAATCATTGCAAAAGAAATCATTAAAGAAAATTGTCTCCGTTGAAATTTAAAAGAAATTCTTACGTCAGATGGTGTTAGAAAAAATCTATGTATAAAAACCTTATTACCAATATTATTTCCTAAAATAAAGAAAACAATTTACTAATTACTATATACAAAATAATACAAAAATATAAAAGAAAAACCTATGAGAGAATTGTACATCTCAAACAATGAAGAGTAAGATTGGTTTCAATTAAACCGTGAGACATGATCAAAATTTGCAAGAAAAATAAGTTTTTGAGATAATTACAATGAATAACATGAAGGGAAGAGATTAATGTATATTAGGTTATTAGTGATAACATAATTAAGAAGGTGGACTACACAAAAAAAAGAGGGGAACATTATATCAATTAGACATTGATTTCATACTTATTAGATGTTGATTACAAAATTATGTTAAATTGATTGATGTAGCTTAGTGGAAAGTGCACCGTATCACATCACATAATTCTTAAAGGACATGACATATACAGAGAGAGAGAGTGAGAGAAGAGATATATTGACTCCAAGTGTAACTCTTTTAAGTTACTCTAAATCTTGACCTTAAATTTAATCTGTATCTTTATCTTTATCTTTATCTTTATCTTTATCTTTATCTTTATCTTTATCTTTATCTTTATTTCTTTATTATATTAAGTGGGAATAAAAAACTACTTATTAAACCCTAATATACTTTTTACCTGGCGGGAATTGCAATTACCATTGGTAATTACTTGATTAACCACCATTTAATTTTAATAACTACACTCTCTATTTACAATGCAAGCATGATTACTCTCTCTATTTACTATGCGCGCATGCAGTTTGTTTTGTGGGCTATGTGGAACTACTTTTCCACTTTCCAATGCAAGCAACATATCGTCAATCATCATATGCCAAGTCTCTTTCTTCAATCTCCATTCTTCTTGAAATTAATTAGTCACTCTCACTTCTAAATCTCTGAATATGTTTTCTTTCATCTTTCTCCATGGTGGTTCATCACTCTAAAAACGACTTACTCATGTCCGACGGGTTTTCCGACGACGCCTTTGCAACTACTCCGGTGACAATGCGGCAATGACCTTCAAAATGATCAATAGCTGGCTATATATGAATAAAAAAACCTTTATTAAAATCACCAAGTTCAACACTTTAAAATCCAAAAGATGCAGGATTTTCCACAGAATCTGCAGAGGATTAATGCAACTGGCTGTTAAAAAGGAAAAGATTCAAAATGCTTTGTAATGAAAAGTAAGAAATAAAGAACTTACATCGATCCTATATCAAACTTGGAAAACAATAGAGTTATCACAGAATTGTTACAATTAAGATGACCTTATCAAACTTTCAAACATAATTGCTCTTATTTGAAATAAGTAAATAAAAGTAAATAGAATACATATAAAAAAAATAAAAAATCGATAATTAATCAAATGGTTGAAATAGTAGGAGTGTAGGACCAATGTCATCAAGAGAAGATATCTATGAAACATTCACAATATCCATTAGAAAAGCAATGAAACTTGTTATAGCAAAAGACAGACCTTGTTTTTTTAGAAGCCATTATATCATATTATAATGATAGATATCTATGTTAGATAATAATATTAGTGGGCTTATGTTATTGGGCCTTACGTTAGTAGTTCAGTCATTAGGTATTATTATATATTGTCTTGTAATCCTTTTGAATTGTTATGCCATTACAATATTATTGAAACCCTAGCCGTCACTTTGTATTTCTCTATTTTGCATCTCTGATTCTAACATGGCATCAAGAGCATGGTTCGATCCGCCTTGAATTATTTATGACTTCCGCTGTCGAATTCCCAGAAAGTATGGGAATATTTTAAGTTTGATTTGACGTAGTGCTCTACTGACTGTTGCGGATTTCGGTGTCTTGTGTGCTGGTGCAGAGTCCGAAGTAGGGAGGTTAGAGTATTGGATTGTTTTTCGGATTTGGTTTATGTTGCTTTAGTTTTGGATGTGTGTTGTTTTCTCATCCTTTTGTTTTCGTTTTCGGCACCTGGTATGTGTGTGGTAATGGTAGCTTGTTGGTGTACTAAAAAAAAGAATTGGGATAAATTGAGCTTGGACTGTTGCACGTGAAATAGCAATTGAGAGGAGGAGCTTGTGTCTTTGTCTAAAGGCCTTTGCTTCGGATAGTTTTTTGATGGGTTGTGTGGAGTTGTTCCAAACTTCCAATTGAGGGCCATTGATTGATTAACGACAACCACTTGGAATTTTTGGTTGAGTTAATTTATTGATTTGATTTTGTGTTGGTTGATTTGATTTTGTGTTGATTGATTTTGTTTGACTCTGTTTGGTTTGATCTGATTTGTTTAGTTATATCTTGTTACGTTTTGTTCTGTTTGGTGAACGAAAGCTTATAATCTAAAATTTGAAATCTGAATCTGGTGAGGGAATACTCACATCTGAATCCGGTGAGAGAATACTCACATATGAATCCGGTGAGGGAATACTCACAATCTGAAAATCTGAAATCTGAATCTGAAGTCTGAATCCGAAATCTGAATCCGAAGTCTGAAGTATGAATCCGAAGTCTGAATCTGGTTCCTCCATTTCGGTTAATTTAGTTTATTTGTCGGGTTATTTTTGTAACAAGCTGAAAGCTTAGTAAGCTTTAGCTTGAGGGTAGTGTTAATCAGAAGTTTATTTGTTTTTCGTATTTTGTTTGACAAACTCATAATGTTTCTTATTGATGCATCATGAGTTTGAGGGGAAGTGTTAGATAATAATATTAGTGGGCTTATGTTATTGGGCCTTACGTTAGTAGTTCAGTCATTAGGTATTATTATATATTGTCTTGTAATCCTTTTGAATTGTTATGCCATTACAATATTATTGAAACCCTAGCCGTCACTTTGTATTTCTCTATTTTGCATCTCTGATTCTAACAATCTACACCATTTAAATCTTGGAAAATCTTGATTTGCAAACCTGGTCAAACAATAAAAAAACTCAACCAAAAATAAGAAAATGCAATACAATCATGAAATAAAGGATGAAAAACAAAGTTGAAACCTTTACTTTTTTCCATATTGATCCAAACATAATTCTACTCTAAAAAAACCATCACAAAAGGAAATAAACAGAGCTACATAAGTAAACCAACAGAACTACAAAAGTAAAGAAGAAAATATCACTTGAAACAAATTCAAAACCAAATTTTATTACCTTGATGAAATAGAAAATAAGAAGAAGGAGGGAGCTAAAATGTAGATAGCATAGATCTTGAGCCAAACTCATTCATCCATATTTCCATCATCTTATACAACCCCCTTCCTGAAAATACCAAAAAAAAAATAAAAAATAGGAGAATGAATTATAAATGAATAAGAAGAACAATGAGTGAAAATTACCTCAACGGCGAGATTTTCATGGACGACTTCAAGGTAAAAAGAAGAACCAAAGCTGCCAACCTTAAGAAATCGAGTGATACCGCCAAAAGGAATTTATATTTGCAAGCAAGATAACAGATGACACCATTGTGAGTCCAGGACGGCGGCGTGAGGGGACATCGGCGACCTGCAGAGCGACGACAGTGTGAGGGACAACAACAACGGCCGGTTGCAAATTAAATGACAGTGGTCAATTATGAAAGAGGTGAAGAGAAAAGATGAGAGAAAGGAGGGAGAAATCAGAGAGCTAGAGAGATATTGTGAAAGAGTGAGATGTGGAAAGACCACTTTTTTAGGGAATATATATAAACCAAATGGACAACAACTCAATCACGTTTTGTGTATGATAATTAAAAAATTAGGTTGCTTAACACATTAACAATAGCATATCATTGGTAAGTGAAAAAGTTGTTACCTACAGCCCCCAAATTAAGTGCATGCTTGCATAGTAAATAAAGAGAGAGAGTAGTTAGGAGAATTAAAAGCTCGTTAGTTGCTCAAGAAAATTGTAGAAGATCAACAAAAGTCTAGTAATTACCCATGGTTAGTTTTCTGTCAATTTATAAAGAGAAAAACAAAAACATGAAACAAACAAATGAGCATATAGAGCAGCGCATCATTGAATGAGTAGTTGGGTTTGGGTAGCAGTTTATGCACTTAATTAGTGTAATTCCCACCTAATAGCAAGATAATTAGGGTTTAGGAAGTTACTTCTTATTCCCACTTAATATATTAAAGATAAAGATTAAAGATTAAAGATTAAAGATTAAGATAAAGATATGTAATAATAAAAAACATGATAGAAAAATTTTAATTTAAAAGGTATATGAAAAAGTTAAGTAACATTAAATATTAGTTCAACAATAAATTTGGATAAATATTCATAGAAAATAAATTATGATATATTACGAAATACTTCTTTATACATATTAGAGGTTTTATTTGTATATTCACCATCTTCGTCGTTAACCAAAATTATGATATATTACGAAATACTTCCTTATACACATTAGATATATCCCGACATGTTGAAGAGATTGTCCCCGACTCTTTATTTTAAATTTTGATTAAATATTAAAAGGTCACATTGTGATCTTTAATTGAATTATGATTTTTTTGGCATAAAAGAATAGTGGTAATAACGAGAAAAAAAAAAAGGAAAGTGACTTACTTTGTAATTTTTCAAAAACAAAAAGTGAGTAAATATATTTTTTGTAACCGAACGTGTAAAAATTATATACACATTTCGTCATATCTTTTCACATTCAATAATGATTATTTTTTGGTAATTGTTTTTATTTCGTCTAATTTTTTTTTTTTTGGTCTTAGATGAAGTGGTAATCCACTGAAATTAAACTCACACACAACTGTGAGGTCCCGGGTTCGAACCCGGGTCATGACGTCCGGCCTAGCAATTTCGGCATTTGCCAGTTGAGCTAGGACTTCTAGACTTATTTCGTCTAAACTTATTTGTAAGTGACTGTTATTTTGAATTTGAATTAATAAATATGTAGATACCGTAAAAAATTATTCAATATTAAAGATTTTAAATAACTTCTAAAATTATGTTTGAATTTAAATATGGCGATACATGACATGTACGAATTATGCTACATTAAAGGTATTATAATTAACTTCTAAAATTAAGCTTGATTTGATATTCGGTAGTACAATACATGAAAATTTATATTTTGTATTTTATTAAGTATCCGCTACTATGATTTTTATATCGTTAATTTATTTTGAAATATCGTTGGATTAGTTAACTAAGAATTTTGTAATGTAATTTTTTAATGTGGAGTGCAATTTTTTTGCTTATTATAGGCGCAAATCAATTTTGTAACATCCAAATATTAGTTTATACGCATATATTAAGGTTGATTGACACACATAAATTAAGAATGTGAGCTGACATATTATACGCGAAAATAATTTTTTTTAACAACCAAACATTAATTAATAAGCATATAGATTAAGGTTAATTGATAGCAAAATTAAGAATGTGGGCTATATATAATATAGGCGCAAATAATTTTTTTAGTAACCAAACATTAACAGATACACGTAGATTAAGGTTAAATGATAACAAAATTAAGAATGTGGACCGCTCAAAAAAAAAGAGGAAAAAAACTAGATTAAGTAATTTCTTATTGTTGGGAAGCGCACATATAGTTTAACATTCCCTGCGTTTAATTTCTTATGCATATGGCACGCTAATTGATACGTTAGTGAAAATTTATTTAATTGCCTTCATAAGCAAAATCCAGTCCCAAAGGCTGCCTTTTCCAAGTCAGAAATCTCCTTGACCATGGCTGCCTTCTCCTCCAGCATAATAGCAAGTTGGTAGAATACATCTTCAGGTCCTCCTTAACCTTGAAGTCATTCTCATTGATGTTGGAAGCAATGAGATGGAGGCGACTGTTGTTCTCCAAGACGGAGTTGATGTAGGGACTGTGCTCTATCAACGAACGACGCACGGTCTATGTCTCCATTAGCATCTCTTCCTGATTAGGAGAGAAGAATGAACGCAAACCCTCCAGAGCATCAATCACTTTAAAAGGGGGCCTTGCAGCCTCCAGACCCTCAATGGCATAAGAGAGATCCTCCAACAACATCTATTGAAATTCAGCTACCAAGCGGAGGACTCTACGGGAAGTTTGGGAAGAAGAGGCTTTTGACTAAGACATGGTGACGATACTTAAATTTTTCAGAAAATAGAAGGGATTTTTGGAAAAGGGTGGTGACGACGGTGGAGGAGGTGAGGTGGTGCTGCCGCTTTTGGTGTGGAATGGTGGGGTCTCGGGCAAGGGTGGTGCGGTCGGAGGTGATGTGGAATGGTGGGGTGGACGGAGGTTCGGGGCTGTTTGGGTCTGTTCTTGGCTTTGGGGTTTTGGTCCTGGCGTGCTCGAAAGGGCGAGGTGCGTAGACACTCCGTGTTGACGGTTGTGGTTGTTTTATCGTACCTTCAGGACGTATTGGTGTGGGAGGGTTAAGAGGTTCTGTTATTGGTGTTGAGAAGGGATGGTGGTGTTTGTCAGAGGCGGTGTCTTGGGGCAGGGGTTGGTGTTCGGATGAGGTGTTGGATGGTTAATGTCGTGTGTCAGTGGTTTCTCCACGATACTAGAGTCGCTGACCATTTTCAAATCTGGTGAGATTTGCAGGAATCTTTGAGTCGCTGAGGGGTGTTCAAATCTGTTGAGATTTGCAGGTCTCTGGTATCTGGTCGAATCCTACTGCATCGATGTTGACTGTCGGTTCTCTTTCTACCGGTGTCCCCCAACCTTCGACCTTAGGTGCTGCTTGCTAGATCCTGATGGGCCGAGTAATTTTAATTCGAGTTCGGAAGTTAGTGTCTAGTGGTGTCTCCTAGGGTTGGGTAGGGGTTTCTCTGGTGGGCTTAGTGAATCTCGTTTGGGGAATGTGTAGGGGTGGTTTGGGGTGCTGCTTTAGTGTACCGTTGTTTGGTTAAAGTGTTTTATCACTTTACCTTTCATTGTATGTTTTCAACAATTCCTTATACTTCTTGTTGATGAATTATTCTTTAATAAAATTTAGCCGATTCAAAAAAAAAGAAGGGATTTTTGGAAGGTTCTGGTTGATTGAAAGTGATGAAAAATACTTGACTAAGAGTCATCACTTATAGAGGAAGTGTAACTTCCCATTAGAAGACGAAACGCAGAAAAAATCATCATTATCTAGGAAAAAACAAAAAGAATTAGGGAAAAGCTTTTTTTTCTAGATAATGATAATTTTTTCTGCGTTTCGTCTTCTGATGGGAAGTTACGCTTCCTCTATAAATAGTGACTCTTAGTCAAGTATTTTTCATCACTTTCAATCAACCAGAACCTTCAAAAAATCCCTTCTATTTTCTGAAAAATTTAAGTACCATCACCATGTCTTAGTCAAAAGCTTCTTCTTCCCAAACTTTCCGTAGAGTCCTCCGCTTGGTAGCTGACTTGAAAGAGATGTTGTTGGAGGATCTCTCTTATGCCATTGAGGGTCTGGAGGCTGCAAGGCCCCTTTTTAAAGTGATTGATGCTATGGAGGGTTTGCGATCATTCCTCTCTCCTAATCAGGAAGAGATGCTAACGGAGGCACAGGTCGTGCGTCGTTCTTTGATAGAGCACGGTCCCTACATCAACTCCCTTTTGGAGAACAGCGGCCGCCTCCATCTCATTGCTTCCAACATCAATGAGAATGATTTCAAGGTTAAGGAGGACCTGAAGATGTATTCTACCAACCTTGCTAATATGCTGGATAAGCAAAATTTCTTATGCATATGGAGGGAAATGAGAGAGAAGAAATTAGGTTAATGGAAACCTAAACGTAATAAGCTTATATAATAAGAGATAATAATATTATAATAGTACAATACGCTCCTCTAATGGAAAAAGATGATGTACTGTGATTATTCTTTTACCAAAGGAGGTCACTGAAGATTATTCTTCCAAACATTATGAGTGCAGGTGACGTCCTCTGACAAGCATTAACTTCTTCTCTTTCAGAGTCTTAGATGGCATCTTCTGAAGGTCTTCAGCTTCTGAGATCGATCAGCTTCTTATGTGTCTTCAGAGTCTTATGAGAGAGTTGCTTCTGAAAGCCTTTCAGAGCTTGATTCTTTGGTAGCTTCTGATGGTCTTCAGAGCTTCTTTCCAGTGCTTCTGGCATAGCTTCTCTACTTCATTGTTCATAGTGATCATGAAAATTTTATTTTGTGATCCTGCACACTAGAACAATTTTTAGTAACACCAATTGTACTTTTAATATTTTGTTATCATCAAAACCTTAAATCCATAAGGAGAGTTTTGTCAGATCCACTTTGTACCAATAATTTCATACTGTGAAAATAGTAGATAATACACATCGCTAGACAATAAGAAAGGTGACAAATCATAATCATGTTTCGTATCGACTATGTTTTGGCATAATTGTAGAATGTTTTTGAATAGAATATCCAGATGTGGGATACCTATGACTCTATTTTATTGGCAAGACGTGTGAGACAACTACATATGGCTGTACTAAGTCTATCCGCGTACCCCATAAAGGGAAAATCGTTAGGTCAACCTAAGGCTTTAAAGATTGGACATGAGAATGCTAACAAAGATTCCCAAGGCACTGTTGTTGACAATGCAGATGACGAGTCTCAAATGATTCCAACACCTTTGCGCGTAGAAAAAATTATGGAAGAAATTACTTTGCCTGCTGGAATTGAGATGAAACAAATACTACACAATGAATTTGAACCAGACGATATCGGGCATGCATTGCAATTTTTAGAATTCTACATAGTGTTCGGAAAGGTATGCCTTTATTATGAATATTAGAATTTAATTCAACAAATTAAATTTTAATATTCATAATAAAGGTGTACCTTTCCAAGCACTCTGCAGAATTCTAAAAACTGCAACGCATGCCCGATATACTCTAGTGCAAACTCATGGTCTAATATTTGTTTCATCTCAATTCCAGCAGGCAACAAAAGTTCTTCCATAATTTTTTCTGCACGCAAAAGTGTTGGAATCATTTGAGACTCGTCACTCGCATTGTCGCCACCAATGATAACAAGATTGCCTTGGGAATCTTTGTCAGCATTCTCAAGTCCAATCTTTAAAGAATTAGGTCGACCTAACGATTTTCCCTTTATAGGGTACGTGGATAGACCCAGTACAACCACCTATAGTATTAACAAAATCACCTTCATGATACATAACCAATGTAACAGAATCACCCATCGTGATCATTAAAAAAAATAAAAAATTTAACAACATTTTCTACAACATTGTAAACAATCTACCGTAAACCCTAAAAACTTAAAAACTATTTCCAATACGAAATTTTAACATAGAAATCAACATATTAGAAGAATCAAAATTTTGAAAGGAAGAATGATTCTACATTTTTCAACCCTAAAACAAAGTATAAACAAAATAGGAATTTTAGTTATTGTACCTGTCAACGAAAATGAACAAAGATGACGGCGAAAGACGAAGATGACGCCGATTTAATTCTTCAACAAACTGCTCATGGCGGAAGACGAAGGTTTTCTTTCTTAGAGAAGAAAAATGTGTTTTTGTTTTTGTCTCTAGTGAGAGAAATTGAGGGTTAATATCAAGGTAATAAAAATCAGATCGGACCGAGTCGTTCAACAGATTGGACCGTGAAACCGAACCATACTCCGGTCCAATCATTCCTTAAAACTGCTCTTCTATAAAACCAGATAATAAACAAATAAATCGTTCAAAAATTGGGAAAAACCGCTAAACCGGCGTGACAAGAGATTTTCACGGTCAAACTTTGTTTTGTGTTTCCGAAAGAAGAAAAATGAAGAAAGAACGAAACAAAAAATCGAATATGAATGAATCTGTAAACCACCGATTAATTATAAATGATTTTTTCTTAAAGAAACATGGAACAAAAGAAGGAAAATAAACAAAGGTATTTGTAATATGTTGTGTAATAGGCATAAAATGAGATATGAATGTTATAACAAAGATGAAAGAAATTTTTTGAAGGATTAGGGCATTTACTCAATCAAACCAAAATGAAGGTATGAGAACTGGAGGCTGGCGGCTCAAAGACATTCACGATTCTCATTTGCCAATTTTATAGTTAGGGATACAATTGGGCTTGGGCCAAACACGTAACATAAAATTAAGAATCCTTCTTTTCGCACCCCCATATCTCACACGCACCCCTGGCATACCCAACCAGTGTAATGCAAAAGAGGGAAAACATATCTTTTATTATTACTTATAAAAGGAAGCTTTAAATTATTCTTAGGCCTCCATTGTGCCTATGTGGCATATCTAAATGAGCTCCAATTCTTCCTTAGAGAAGCTTGATTGTCTATTAATTCATTGCTCCACAATTTTTTTTAATAAAAAAATGTTACAATAGTGCAATAATGATGTGCATTCTTTTGTTTCCCCTACTAATCAATAGAGAGATAACTAGCCCTATGTGTGTAACCCATGTTATGAAAGGTGAAACAATCACCTCTTTTAATGTTTTTTTAGTGCCAAACTTTTCAATCCGGCAATAATATAAAAAAGTTTGTGTGAATTAATTAATACATATAATATATATATCTTATATACAATAAAATAAATTTCAACATTTTTATTTCAATTTTACCCTTATTTAAAAATATGCGAGTAGAAGAAATAATAAAACGTAATAAAAAAATGCAAAATAGTATTTATTTAATTTATAGGTTTCATTTAATTGTATACATTCCAAATTGGATGGAATGAAAAATAAAAGAAAAGGATGGTATGGAGTGAATTTCATCTTCTTCCATACCACTCCATCCGTTTTTTAAAAATCCAAACAATTGAATCTAACTTTATGTCACTCCATTCTATTTCACTCCATCATATTTCATCAATCCAATTATAGTCTAACGTATCCCCGTATCTATTAAGGCTCTGTTTGGTAAAAAATAGCGGATAACTGATAAGCTAGCTTATAGTGGATAATTTATAAACTAGCTTTTAGCTTATAGCTAGAGGTGGGAATAGGCCAGGCCGGCCTACGAGGCCTTAAGGCTTAGCCTACATAGGCTCAGGTCAGGCCGACCCATTTATTTAAATAGAGCAGGCCAAAGCTTTTTTATAAGTCTATTTAGTTAAATAGGTCAGACCACAGACCATTAAAAAAGCCTTTTAGACTACTAGGCCGGCCTATTTAAGTTAATATGGATAATATTTTTAATACTATTATTATTTATATATTAAAATTTGTACTTTGATTAAATTATATAATTATTAACTTTTTCAGTAGTTTAAGTTTATTAATCTACATTAGTTTTTCATATATATAAATGTATTATTATAAACTAGAATTGAAATATGATGAGATATATAGTCAAATTCTCTAAAATATAATGTTAAATATCAAAAGACGTTGGTTTATTAGTTGATAAGTATTTTTAAAAATAAATATAATTATTTATTTAAATATGTTCATGTGAAATAGGCTTTTAAACAGACTAACAAGCCGCATCAGGCTTTCAAAAGGCCAAGCTCAGGCCTTAAAGATAAGCCTATGACAGGCCACAGGCCAGGCTCAGGCCTTCGATTTTTTGATAGGCCAGGCTCAGGCTTGGCAAAGCCTAGCTCGGCCTAGCCTATTCCCACCTCTACTTATAGCAAATAAGCTAGTCGATTGAATTTATAGTGTTTGGTAAAATTAGCGGTTGCACTAACTTATTCGATTGAATTTTTTTAACAACAAGCCCGTCTAGCTCAGTTGGTAGAGCGCAAGGCTCTTAACCTTGTGGTCGTGGGTTATTACCTATATTTATTAATATATATATAACATCTGTAAGATTATAAGGGTTAAATTGAAAGAAAATATAATAAGTTATAAGCTATAAACTACTTGAAATATCGTTTGAAAAATAAACTGTAAGCTAATAAAATAAGTTATAAGCTCTTTCTTAAAAATTGTTACCAAACAGAACTTTTAACTTATAAACTATAACCTAACTTATTTACCTTCTCAAACAGAGTTTAAGTATAGTCGTATCTAATGCACCCGATACATATTGGGAAGTATCAGACAATGTCGATATTAGATACGGTATCTAACACAATATTTGAACAATTAAATGTGGCATAGTTAAATTTGATTTTAGTTGTCAATTTTCTGCTTTGACTTTTCAGCTAGAAATGCTACTTGTGCATACCAGATTTTGTTGTTTTTTTTTTTTTTTTTTTATGGACCAGATTTTGTTGTTAGTAAGGTTGGTTAATGTGATTTCTGTTTGTAGTTGCTTATAACAGTTGATTATTTTAAATCTCAAATGATAAGTGAAAAGTAAATTATTAACCTCAATTTTTAGCCCCTGTATTTGGCCTTTAGTAAACATTTGCAAATGAATTTGACTTTCTTTTGTTGTCAAGTATAACCTAACTTAATCATACATATTCATATTTGTGATCAATGGTTTAATTATTTGGTATTAGATCAATGGTTTAAAAAGAAAACCATTTCAAAGTTATTTCCATGGAAATCAATTTTCTAAGTGAAAACTTTCAATCAAGCTCCTACTATATATAGGGTCTAACGCTGTTTCATTAGTCACAAACTCAGAACACACACAATATATAAAAAGGTCTCAGGTTCTTGGAGTTTGCTCCTCTCAAGGTCTCAGGTTCGATTTGTCTGGTGTCAATTTCGATAGGCTAGTTCATATAGAGTAAAAAAAAATAAACACAATATATAAAAAGTCCTCAAAATGAAATTCCCAAAATTTTCAAAATCACAACCAACTTCTAATATACAAAAAGCATACAAATATACATGTAAACACTATTACTTATATCACTAAACTATGAAATTATTTATATCAGTAAAGTATAAAATGACCATATAGATCGTTCGACTATAATCGTACAATCTATGGTCCATATTTTTTTTGAAAAAGCTAAATTAGTCCACCCAAATTCGAACCACAAAGAATCGAACCTGAGATCTTATGGAGAAGCACACTCCTAAGTTCCAAGCCAATACCACCAGATCAACTCAAGTGAGTTTTTATGGTCCAAATTTTAAACTCAACTATTTTAATTTTTTTTTTTTTAAAAATAAAATTAAAATCTACATTAAAATTCGAACCAGATATGGTTGACTGCGTGCGGTCACACCGTGTACAATCCAAAAATTCATTCATAACTTTGCCTTATTCTTGCAGATTTGGCTTTTGATCTCCATATCAGGAATACCAAAAACAAATTGACAATTAGACTTAGCAACAATATGTTTCTTGATGAATCCAAGAAAAGTAACTCTACCAGGAATTCTAGTAACTGTTGCCAAAGATAACTCACCACTCATCAAATCACCTATAAAACCTGTCATATTGGATGCTAATTTATCAGCTTCAAGGGTAAGTCTACAAGGAAGAATACTAGATTTTTTTGCAGGAATCAAACCAGGAAAAATATCTGTCTCTCCAACTTCAACACCTTTATACATCAAATGACTAGTTCCATCTCCATGTTTGAAACTCACACGGTTTCGATTCTCGACTTCAATCTTGATATCAAGAGTAACATTGATTTGTATATTAAGAACAGGAAGTGTTACACGAGGTGATATACCTTGTAAAGTAGCTGAAGAAATTTTTGTTCTTGGTTCTTTTGGCTTGAAAATGGTTAAAGCAAGAATAACACAAATTGTTACTAAAACTAATAATAGAAATAATAGTATGCATATGCAAGTTACACATCTATGTCTTGCTTTTTTTGGTGGAATCATTAAGGCTTGTTCTTCTTTGTATTGCTTATTTTGTGTATTCTTCATGGCCCTTTTTTTTTTTCCTAAGGCTTAATTTTGACACAATACAATGAAATTGAGAAATATTGAAATGGAAATACTACCATAAGATAGTGAAGATTTTGGATGAATAAATGAGATTTGATACGTATGGTATGGTGAGACTAGATATATAAGAGTGTGACATTGTGCCAACCATATTAATATTATTATTAATGAAGTAAAAAATGTATATGTAAGGTAGTTGGTTGTTGTGAGGGTCCAATTGAATTACTATGCACACTGACTCACAGTAAATGCCCGGCTAGCTAGCTAGTCCGTGTTGTAACTGCCAACAACACTTTTGAGAATATTGACGTCGGTTTTTAGATTCGATCATTGATTTTGACATGTTACTGTTTTAAAACTCTAGAATTTGCCGCTCATTTGATTCCACAAGATTCGAAGAACTAGTATCTGCAATTGCGCATATAGATACCTGGTTTACGAGGAAAAAAAAAACACTTTGATATAGTATAATGAAGTGAGGGTACTTGACTACACAAAGGGTAAAGGTAGGGTCATCTCTTTAACAAATGATATCAGATTTTTTTAAAAATCAAACTCAAACCTAGAAGTAAGCTTATAATAAGTTACAGATTAGTTATGTGAATTTAACTCAATTGATATGACATTGTATTATATATAGAGAGGATCGGGGTTCGAAACCCAATCATCCCACTTGTCCACCTTAAAGATGAAATTTCTAGCCAGTGGATTAATCTAAACCTTAAATTTTTTGACTTAGTTCTTACAAAAGAATGCATCCATTTGTCCATTTAACATAAATTCAAAAGAATGCATTTATTAGCATATGTTCTCTGCAACTCCATATATCCCAACTCATTCCATCTGGGGTAGTATGGATCTGGATTCCCTGCAGTCAAATGGTGACTGCAGGTGAATCTCAACCACCCATTTTATTTATGCATTTTATTTATTTTGTGAGTTTTAAATCTGTACCATTAAAATTGGTGAATGCATGACTGTACAGTCAAAATGACTGTACAGTCAAAATGACTGCACCCAATCCATATCCGGGGTAGTATACACTGTACTTGTAAAATTATGCAAACAATGACTTGAGAGATGTAAACATGTCAACAATAATGTAGAAAATGGACTATACAACATTTAATTAGATTGTGACAATTGTATACCTACGTATAGTGGAATATACTATAGTACTATTTTGTGGGTAAAAATTCTTATTACATTTTAGGATGACAAAAAACTCATATCTACTAAGTATTCGCTGATAAAATCCACCATGTATACGAGATAAATTAAAAGAAGTTATGAAATTTTAAGTAATTAAAAAAATCCAAAAATCAATATTTTTTTAAAAGTTAAATTATACATGAATATCCGCAATGTAACCAAAAAAAAAATACATGAATATCCATAAAGATGTGTGTGTAGCTCAAAATTTGTGGATTACTCGCAGGAATATGAGGCAAATACAAATATCATATTTTTAAATACACACTAATAAAAAAAAAGCTAAGATTATTAGACAAATTAATATAATACACATCATACCATATAGAATTGAAGGCAGCAAGACTCAACCACAACACAACACCAAAAAATTAACTTACGACCAAATAATGAAACATAAAACTGACCAAATGTTTTACAAGTTGTACTTCCCTCTTGTTACTATCTATCTATATACTTTGTATTAATTTTAAGATTGTTTTGCATAAAATAGATTCATTGAAAAGTAAATTGTAAATATAATCTTATATTTTATTGGTCTACTCACATATTTACTTTCTCTACATTATTATAAATGTAAAATAATTGATAAGATAGAATATAATTAAAAATAAATAAATAGTTTTTGGTTTACAATGGAGCAAATGAAAACCTCATCCATACTACTCAAACCCCATCATTACGATCAAATTTAGTAACTTAAAAAAACAAAAAAGGAAATATTTTTTAAAAAAAGTCCTACAATTAAATAAAAATAGAGCAAATATTTGCGTCTAATATATGTTAGTTTAATGGTAAGAGTTTGATACGATAATTTTAAAAATAAGGGAATTCAAATTCTTTTGTATCAGTTATAAAATGATTTTTAGTGACATTTTAATTAATTATAATTAATTTCTCCCTTTTCTATTTTGATTATGGCACCTGATCAATAACACTTGAAAAATTCGGGAAAATTATTAGTAAAAGAAAATGAAGGGTACCTAGAATGAAAGATGTTTCAAAACGAGAGATTAACAATTAACTAACACATGTTTCCTACATCTTAAAATCCTCAAATTGAGAAAAAAAACTAGTGAAAATGAGTAATGAATGATTTTGAAGGAACCAAACAAATGGGATTTCTTTTCTTTGTACTATCCCTTCTCCATCTAACACTGAAATCCAACACTTCAAAAACACATCAAACCTTCTTATATTGGCACACATGTTTATCAACTGTTTTGTTGGAAGTATTGATAACAAAATCACAAGATGCAGTGGAATTTCTATGAAATTTGATAAGGCCTAAGATGTTGACTTCGCCCGAAATTTTCATGAAAGTGTTAAGTGGTATGCTACCTGAATTAACGTCTGAAATAGTTTGAGGATTAGATAATACGCGATCAGCCATAATAGTGAGTGTTACATTCGCTCCCATAGTTTCCTTGGACGATATCTCTCCGCTAGGGATAGGTGCTTCCCCGATTTGTTGCCCTCTATAATTTAGTTGCGCAGAGCCATCATAGTATTTCAATCCAAACATATTTGGATTTTTCACCGATACATCGACATCCAGTGTCACATTCAAATTAAAACTCATGCTATATACATTATAACTTATGTCCATATTTCGAACATCGATTGAATCCACCTTGGTAACGAAATCGTTTGGTTTGAACAATGTGAATGCAATTGTGACCACAACTGCAATTGTGACCAAAATTCCAAATGTTACAAGACACACTATCCACCCTTTGCCAGATTTTTCTTCTTTCATTATGCCTTATCTCTCTTACTATATGGATCTACAAAATCATCAAAATAGATCAATATCAATTCTCTTTTATATTGATTTGTTTTTCTAACTAGTTGATTTCATCAAGAATAAATAACTATTATATGCCTCATGATTTATTTCTTGTGTGATCTTATTGGACAACAATGAGATAAAATTGTTTGGACATTTTAGGTAATAATATTACTATACAAGCACATGGAAATTGAATTTGATATTTGATAAACAAAATAAAGTGCAACAGTGAACTAAAAATTAACTCTATACTACCTAGACAAATAATGCTAGGTAAGGAAGTTTAAATGACAAAAGCTATTGTTGACAACTTTTCTTCGAGAAATACTAGTATAGGCACAAGCCTAAATCAATTATTCTTAGGCACACACACATGCTTTTAAAAAATTAAAAGATAAAAGAAATTATTGATGTGACTACTTTATTTAATTTTTATTTTTTCTTATGTATGTATGTGTGCCCAAATGCACTTTTCTTGAGTTTGTGCCCATCTAAGAATTGTTCATTTTCTTCTCACACAAAATTTATCTGAAAGTACACATAAATAAAAGTAATAAGTTAAAATAATATTACTCTAAGTACAACTCTTTTATTATATTTTTATTTTATATTAGCGTGTATGCTTGACATGAAATAAAGAGTATGAAATCCAAATTTATTTTGACTTAAGAGAAAGCTTAGATTCCCTATGGATATCAGAAAATGATTCTTGAATTTTTTTTACTTGATTATGTTTATGTATGATCAATTGGAAAGAATTTAATTTTTTTTTCAAAGCATACCTACCATTTCCAATTAATTATTCAACTATGATCATGCAACTCCAAAATGAAGTTATTTCTTCTTGGCAATTATCATATAAAATTATTTGGGACTAGTCCCTACATTGATTGGTATCCATGTGATGTTCATTTCTTGATCATAATAACACGAAATGCCTACCTCATATAATTAAAGCCTCTAATACGTTACAAGTTATTTCAATTACTATAAATTAATTCCATATAGTATATATTTCATTCCCATTTTGCTAATTTATGTTCATTTCAATACAAGGCCACATGCATGCAACAAAATATTTCTTTGACCAAATTCAAAATTAACATAACATATAGCTTTGAACAAAATGATCAATTTTATAAATTAAAGAAAAGAAAAGTGAATTCCAATTCCAATGGCAAATTGAATCAATGGGCATTAGATAGAAACAAAATAATAAACTAAATATATAGAACAAGGAACTTATCAAAATGCAAGATATATAAATATGCACCTTTGTATTTGAAGCTAGCTTGAATTGAAGGAAATCTTCAATCAAATTAAGGTTGAAATTAAACCCTCAGGTTGAAATGAATTAATCCTTCAAAATATAGAAATTATGAGAAATTCTGGCAAACCTTTACGCACCTTGAAAAGGTGCAATTTGCCAAATGATTCAATAAAGGTTATTATTGAGTTATAAATAAACAATGTAATAACCATTGAAGACCAATTTTTTTTTTTGACAAACCATTGAAGACCAATTTTGTTAAAGGGAATGTTTGTTAATTTGTAGTCTCAAATTAAACAGCATTTGAGCTGGAATATTATATCTCCTTTGATTTTCTATAGGTTGTTTTTTAACAGAAATTAAAGATGTTGTATTAGGGCTTAAACATATTCAATACTATATATGTTTGTACAAATTTGTAGCATTGTAAAGTCAAAATAGAGACAAATTAAATATGCAAACCTTTTTTTGAATATGTTTTCATGTAAAAGGAGACATAATCTATTTTCCACCCAAAAAATAAATCTATTTATAGTAATAATCTATCAAACTTGAAACAAAACATTGACATTTTTCAACTATATTCTTTGGATTTTTCTTGCCAAGTCAACAATTTTGATACATCAGCATATGTGCGATTTTGATCTACGTAAAAATAAGAGATTGAACATGACAATTTTAGTTGTACTGTTTTAATTTTAAAATTGTTTCTAAGGCTAGATAAATTGGAGGACAATGGATTACATATTTACATAAAACTAAACGTTTTGTCTCTCATCAAATTACACGACAAAAGTTTTTATCTCAAATACAAGTGTTCTAAAATATCAAAATAATATTATTTTGTCAATCAAATACTATCATACAAGATAACAATACTACAACATTTTAACTCTATAACAATGCCTGATTTTTTTAAAGTAAAAGAACCACCGTCCTAAAGTATCATAAGCAACATATTTAAATTTTTATAGAGAAAGTTAGAAATTTCAATTGGTTTAATTTTTAAAACAAATCTTATAACTTATTTATTTTTTATCAAAATATTCCATATACAATACAACAATACAAGTCAAATCAATTCTTCAATCCATTCACTCTTATGTTACCCCCTCTGTCCCAAAATAAATGACCTATTTGACTACCATCACGTTTGCCAATCATTAATATATTTGATTATCTATTATTAAAAATTATAAAAATTGTATATTTTGAAAGTACTCGTCGAGACAAATCAAACATCTCATTTGTTAATATTCACATATACATATTAGTAGAAAAATAAGGTCAAAGTAGATCATATGAATAGTACACGAAGTCAAATTTAGGTCATTTATTTTGGGACGGAGGGAGTATGATTTTTTTTTTTATTTCATCCTCTCAGTGATGAGATTGAGAAAATGATGAACTCCTTTTGGTGGGATCATAACAATAGTTAATCGTTCTTGAGAACGATTAACTATGCACAAAAATGTAGGTGACTTGGGATTTAAAATCATTTCCGCTTTTAACTATGCAATGCCTGAAAACTATCACTCGAATGTTCAAGCTAGGTACTTTCATAGAAGTGGTTTTCTTGAGTCAAACATTGGTCACAATCCGAGTTACATTTGGTGAAAGATTTGGAGTGCTAAGTTTGTTGTTCGCAGTTGTTATAAATTGTGTATTGGAACATGTCATAATATCTTAGCTTGGGATCAAAATTGGTCAGCTAATGTGGCAAGTATTTTCAAACCAAGTCATTTAGATGAAGTCTTTGATGATATGTTTGTCTTGGACCTTTACAAGAGCATAGGTGATTTTTGTCCTTGTGCAATACCTTTCGAAGGACCAAACAACTTTGTTTGTTGTGCTGGGGATTATATGGCAGGAACAAAATAAGCGATGCTGGAGGGACGAACAAGAGTCTTTGCAGATTATTTGGGATTGAGCTTGATTTTAAAACTGTTGTTTATAAATTTCATATTAGTAGAATTGATGTGTTAGGGATTCTAGAGATATTATTAGATATTGTAGGCGTATTTATAACTCTTATTTTAGTAACTCCTAGGTGGAGTTTATCGGGAAACAAACTAATTTAGATGCTACCAATCGTTAGTTGGTTCAGTGGTGATTGACGCTGAACTTGGTAGGGAGGACCACGGTTCGATCCCCCGCAACTGCGATCGGAAGGGGGCTGGAACCACTTGATGCCAGAACTGACCCCCGAACCAGACTCAACTGGTAGTGAAAACCAAAAAAAAAAACTAATTTAGATGCTCATGCTTTTATAAGGGTGACCAATATGATCATATTTTTACAATGTATCTAATTCTATCAATAACATTATCATGAATGAAATGCTAATTTGATTTGTTTATCAAGCAGTCTAGTAGATAAATAATCAATTTTTAAGGTGAATTAGTGAAAATATCGAAATTTGATCACCAGTCCATTGCATTAAATGCAATCACTATCAACTAAAATATGTTTACGGGTCTGGTTTCAATTTTCTATCATAAAAAAAAAAAAGTAAAATGTATTTTTAGATCCTTTAAGTTTTACGTTTGTATTAAATAGATCATTTAAGTTTTTTAAGTATTAAATAAGTCCTTTAAATTTTACGTTTGTATTAAATAAGTCATTTAAACTTTTTAAGTATCAAATAGGTCATTTAAGTTTTAAGTTAGTATCAAATATGTTTTATTTCTTAAGGACATTTAATGACTTATTTGATACAAACTTAAAGGACCTAATTAATACTTAAAAAACTTAAAGGATTTATCTGATACAAACTTAAACTTAAAAGATCTATCGATATATTTTGCCAAAAAAAAAACTATACTCTATTGTCAAAAAAAAAGAGAAACAACTATACTCTCTCTCGCGCGCGCGTCATACACAGTGACTCTCCTCTCCCTCTCTGAAACGCACCGGCGACCCGTAAGTTTGTTCCCCCCTCTCCCTCTCTCTCAGTCTCTGTCTCTGACTAGTTGTTGATGTTCACTACTTTGTTTCTTATTCTTGAAAGCTTAAGTTTTTTGGGATTGTTGATTGAATTAGTGATTGCATATTCCCCTTTTGTTTGGATTGTTGATTGAATGAGTGATTGCACATTGGTGATTGTTGATTTTGTTCTGTTATAATGAATGAGATCCTATCATAGATTCCAACTTGATTTTGTTCCTATCCAAATTGAGTGATTTTGTTTTGTTCTTTTTCTGATTTACTTGTTACCGCTGTTTGTTTTCCTTGCGCTGCATTTTTCCGCATCTATCAATTTAATGTTGCCTGATGTCTTTTGCTTATATCTTTTTGGCAAAATGCATTCATAGCTCTTTAAGTTTTACGTTTGTAACAGATTAGGTTTTAACTAACAAATAGGTCATTTAAGTTTTACTTTTGTAATATATATGTCCTTTAAGTTTTTAACTAACAAATAGGTACTTTAAGTTTGTAATTTGTAACATCTAAGTTGTAATTTATAACTTGAATGTTTTTTTTATTGACTTGTGTTTTTGTGAGTTGGTTTAGTTAGCAGCATATGCTTTCCATTTTTCTTTGTGAGTTGGGATCCTCATTTAGCAGGTTCAGTAATAGTATGTTCTTGGCATTTCTTGTGCTTTGGATTGAGATGTATTATATATCAATTTTGTATTTATTACTACTAAAAATTTTATATGCAATATAATTTTCTTATCGAAATTATATATTATAGTTTTTCTTAATGGCCCATCCGAGTTTTTACCCTGGCTCCGCCACTGCATGCGTGTATCACATCCTCTTTTAGACTAATATTTTATTGTTTTATCTTGAATTGGGTTTCTTAATTGTGGGTAAGTTTTAAAAAATATTGGACTTGTTTCATTCCTACCATGTCTGAATAATTTAATTTAATTATTTGTGCAGCAAAACAAATCTGAGTGAGCTCTAACGATGGCTCCCATTGCTCCTCGATCTGGTGATGCGATATTTGCTAATATTGAACGTGTTGTAAGAAAACTAAATCCAAACACTCATTATACTATGCTTGGTACCCAAGAAAATAACATTGCTCAACTTTCCACTTCCCCCCAATTTTACACCAATAAGCTGTTGATTCCTCCCTTTTTTTCTTTTGCTTTACAAGAAAAATGTCATTTTTGTTTGATGTTCGTGGAATCCTTATTGAGTTCATTGTATTGATCTGCCTTAGAATTTAGAAATTGATCTTGGATTGTGCAGAATGCGGAGCTGTTTACTCTGACATATGGGGCAATTGTGCGACAATTGCTTACAGATCTTGAAGAAGTTGAGGAAGTCAACAAGCAGCTAGATCAAATGTACAATTCTGAAACCCTCTCTAAATACAATATGTTGTGTTACCTTACGTGTATCTTCTGATGCCATAAAATTTGTTTTTTCACATCTAATTGTGGTTATTGGTTCCTTGGTTTGGTGTGTATTTGCATTTGGGTTACTTGCTTTCACCAATGTGATTTTGCGGTTTGGTTGGTGTTTTCAGGGGTTATAATATTGGAATCCGTTTGATCGATGAGTTTCTGGCTAAATCTAATGTCTCAAGGTGTGTTGATTTCAGAGAGACAGCTGATGTGATTGCAAAGGTATTGTTTTTTGGTTTCTATATATGCTGGGAAAAATGTGAAAAAGTTTATCTTGATTGTGGTGAAGGTCATTTAGAAATGGCACTTTTGCTTGTTCATTTAATCTTTGGCAATCTCCAGTTGTACAGGGTCCCCTTAATTTGCTCGACTAGTAAATAGTAAAAACTGTAAAATTAAGTTCCCATATTAAGTAATAGCAAAACTTTATCAAATAGTTTGAGCGTACGGCAGTATGTATTATTAGTTCTTGGCTTAAGCTACACTTGAAATATCAATAAATATCGGAAATCATAAAATTAAGTTCCCACATTCTTAATTCTTAATAAATAATAAAATTTTATCAAATAGTTTGACCGTACAGCAGTATGTATTGGTTCTTGGCTTAAGCTACACTTGAAATATTAATAAATATTGGAAATCATATTAGTAGGCACAGTATAATCTCAGTTCTTTGGCAGTTCAAGTAGAACTATGATTGTATTCATGTGAATAAAAGCTTAGTTAGTTGGTTAGGTTAGGCTATGATGCGTATAAATAAGAGGAAGGGATTACACGGATGCATCTTGTCAATTGAGAGAGTTAAGGCCTCTGTGAATTGAGAACCTCGAAGTTTGGGGACCTATCCTGTAATAAGGAAAATTCTTCCTTGAGTCTTCAAAAAAAGATATATCTTCCCTTACCAAAATGATTGATAGGTTACCCCCTTAGTTTGTTGGGTTAGACTGTGATGTGTATATAAATAAGAGAAAGGGATTAGATCTCCATCCAGGATCAACGGCGATGACGAGAATGGAAGGCAGATTGGTAGGATCAATGGACAGAGAGAACTATGGTGTGTTGGAATCAAGGTAGAGAAGACATGAGGCACAACTCAATATATTAGATAAGCCATTGCAGAGTTTGGCAGCAGAAGGGCATGAAATATTCTGTAATTGACACTGCTGGAGCAGGTGATGAAGGACTTCAGATAACGGGAATCATGGAATCCTGATTGGGTTGTTTCAAATTATCTTTTCTATACACCTTCAGAACAAGGTGAATGTTCAAGGTACACTGTTAGTTTGTTAAGTTAAGCTGTGATGTAAATAAGAGGGACGGCCTTTAGGTAGGAATGTGGAGATGTGGACTCCCGAAATTCTGCATAAGGCAAATTCATATTGGCAAGTATATTTATAGGTTTATTATTTTATGGAAATGAATGTTAGAGATATATATGATTCGAAAAGATTAGACTAGATGCAATAGAGGGGGAACCTGCTACAGAAATTATCATTATTTTACTCTTGTGAGTTTGTAGTTGTTTTGCATTCAAATCGGAAAAATGCATTAGATTGCACTCAACTGATTTTAGAACACAGATGTAATACAGTCTGGTTCGAGAGTGTTGTTACTTGCATATGAAGATAGAATTGCCGAAACCGAAACTAACAACATAATGGTCAGTAAAGTAAACAAAAAACTATCATTATGGAGTGTTTTGTATATCCATTATAAGTTATGGCATTCAAAGAAATGTGACCTACATGTAATGACATTTGCTCATTAACAGTGTTGTATGCCCCCCTCGCCTAATCACACCTCTTAAGACCAAAAATTTTGTCTTCATTCTTCACCAACTATTTTTTCAAAATTTCAATATTATATCATCTTTGCTCATTGTTAATGGATGATGCTAAATTCATATATGAATTTCTTGTGACCCATTTAATTATATTTTTTGGCTTTTGTTTCATGTTGTAGTTGGTTTGTGTTGTGTTTAATTTTAGTATCTAACAGTTGGGTGACTGTCAACACAGTTTGATTGGTATGATTTTTACAAGTGTGGGCTATGTGCATCTGCATTTTGATTGCCTATGTTTAATTTCAGTATCTAACAGTTGGTATGATTTTTACTTGGTTGTGTGATCTGCATTTTTTGTTTGTTTACTAGTTTAATAATATTATTACCAACAAAGCATATTTAAAGCAGATGATGACTTTATTTTTATCAACCTTTATCAACCTCAATTATTCTTTTATACAGGTTGGTTTTAAAATGTTCCTTGGTGTTACCGCATCCGTGACCAATTGGGATGCTGAAGGGACTTGTTGTAGTATTGTTTTGGAGGATAATCCTTTGGTTGACTTTGTTGAGCTTCCTGATAACTATCAAGGTCTATATTACTGCAACATATTAAGTGGAGTCATTAGAGGAGCCTTGGATATGGTAAGTTTTTATTTCTTATCTAATTTGACATATTAATCTTGATTGGCGGCGGTCTTCTGAAATTTGAGTATTTTTCTCAAATATGAAATAGATAATTCATGATTTTGTATGGTTTATTCATGTATTGAAAAAGGACAAACAAAGTTTTCAAGATTTTGCTTTCTTAGTTGCAATTTCTCCTCTTAACAAACCATTCATTATTTTCTCAAAGCCAGTTTCTTTAGTTCCCGTGATATCTTGTGGATTGAGCGACATATATGAAGTGTAATAGTGTCTTCTACAACATACGATTCTCTCTTTTTATAGTTGTCCTGATTCTTTTTCATTCATACTCAGGTGTCAATGAAAGCCGAGGTCACATGGCTACGTGATGCACTTCGAGGTGATGATGTGTTTGAGTTGCAAGTAAAACTCCTCAAGCAAGTTCCTGAAGAGTATCCGTATAAGGATGATGAGTAACATGTTTTGTAATGTTGTGCTTCATAGTTTCCTAAGTGTTAGATTGTTATATTTCTGCCTTTGGCTTTGACAGTAGGCTAGGATCTATCCTTATTTCTAAGAATCCTATAAATTCCTGGAACTGTTCTTGTTCTCTTCATCATCCTTGTTATTACGGCATGAGGCATTTCACACCTATATGATTGTATACTACCAGTTCTGATTTATATTTGAATACCCTGCTCCTTCGAACTATGGTGTTCTTTGGAACCTTGATTGAACCATTGGTTATTACCAACTCCACACACCAAATTTTTATTGCCTAAGATATGGCATTTGTTACATACTGATTTTGGTCTTCTGAAGTGAATGAATTTCATAATAAGTGATATTTCACTATCTGTGAAATTAAATTTCTAATGTATTAAAGTTATAATTATTTTTGAATCGGCTAAATTTTATTAATGGACAATTCCTTAAATAAGAAGTATAAGGAATTGTTGAAACATACAACGAAAAGTAAAGTGATACACTTTAACCAATCAAAAATTACTTCAAACCTCACCCCCAATCCACCCCTTACAGTACATCAAATGAAATTTACCAATGACCACCGGAGAAGACACCAACCCAACCCGTAGAGACGCCACTAGACACTAACTTCTGAACTCGAATCAAAAGTGTTCGGCCCATCAGAATCCAAAAGCAGCTCCTTGAGTCGAAAGTTGGTGGACACCGGTAGAAAAATAACTAGCATTCAACACTGATGCGGTAGAGATCAACTAGATACAAAAAACCTGCAAATCTCAGCAGATTTGGAAACCCTCGGCTTCTCAAACAGAATCCTGCAAATCTCAACAGATTTAGACGCGGTCAGAGAATCAAGTATCAAAGCAGAGCCAAACTCACACAGCATCAACCACACCAACAGCGCCGGCTCAAACCATCACCACAACATCACCTCACCATCTCAATACTCCTCAAAAAACCACCACCACCCCCAAACAGTCACGCGCATCGCCAAACAGCGCCGACCCTCTACATAAACCAACACCTAGATCCAATTGCAGTGTGGGTTTCCCCAAAATCCAACACCAAATCCCAAAATCCAACGCATCCAGAAGCTGCAGCGACAAACTTTTGGCGCGGAGGAGTAACATAACTAGAACCAATTCCGAGCAAGACAAAAGCAACCCCAAGATCGCATGAACAAAAACCATAACCACCTTCACCTTTGCAAAACAGATCCGGACACCAAAAAGGAACAGAAAACAGAACCAGAAAGCACGACCAGGAAGCAAAACAAAACCACCACCGTCGCCGGAAACAGAAACACCTTGACGAGCACCAAAACAGACGCGCAGAAAGCAAACAGAACCACCACCGTCGCCGGAAACGGGAAACAGAACCACCTCCGGGCGAACACCAAAACAGAACACAGCGGCGGCGTTGCCACCTTCCGACGAGCGGGAAACAAAACCCAAAAACGAAAAACCTCGCTCCAACACCCAAAAAATTCCAAAAGAACGCAAAACAGGTGGAAAGGAACTAACAAGATCGAGGAAACAAAGGATGAAGGTGGTGCAGAGATTATAAACTCATCACACCACCACCAAAAAGGTTACATCTTGGAGGTGAAGATTTGGATTTAGGGTTTGAGGGGTGGCAGCTGGATTTGTATTAAAGTTATAATTAATTTTCATTTCCTCTTATACCGTTCCTGATTGCAAGGTAAAGATGAACCTCTCGAGCAAATGTCTAAGAGTGTGTTTGGATGGAGTAATTAGAAATAAACCTGTAACATTCCTCCATCTAAACACACTTTTAGGTTAAAATTGTAATTATATTTTCTGACCAAAACTTTAAGATGTTCTTATTTGTCTAACAAAATTGTAATATATTCACTATTCTTCCTAGTGTTTGGGTTAAACATTCTAAGTTTCTGACTAGAACCTTAAGATGTTCTTATTTGTGTTTATCGATCATATTATTAGTTTTTGGATTGATCTTCTAAACTCTGTCAAACATTTTAATATTCATTAATAGTGGGTACAATTTGTTTTTGGTTCATAAGAGCATCATGCACTTTATAATCATGAAGGAAAGTTAAGCCATTTCTTACAGAGAATATGGTACATGATTATTTATAAATAAATAAATTAAAAAAGATATTTTGTTAGACAAATAATAAATTGCAATAAATAGCTTTATCCATGTGTAAACAAAGCTTTGAATAAAGTGGCTCCACACATAGAGAATAGTGTAACTTATTGAGTTGGAATGACTCACTTTTGACACAAAAAGTTAAGACATAAAAATGGAAAATACTCCTTCATTAATTTTAAGATGTACCCAAATTTAGTTGAGACAATAAGCGGCGAGTAGCACGACACGAAAACTCAAGTGTTTGTTTGTTGGTTGGCATCACTGACTCACCACGCTTCCTACTTACCACCATCAATTCAATTAAATTCCTCTTTCAAATTCACACATCCAAACACTCCCTTATCTTAACCTAACTAACCACCACACTTCTTCTCACACTATTATATCATCACATTCACATCAATCATTATTTCTAATTTCATTTCAAAAAATCAACTATAACTAACTATAGAACATTCTAGAATAATGAACCCGTTACAATGGAACGAACAAGTGAACGAAGCGGTTACAACTCGGTTAAAGCTATGGCAACAACGAAGCAACGAATCACCAATGACATGGGTAACTGAGTTGATTGAGTATCTTAACTCGGTTGGAGTTGAGTTACCGAGTTCAGAGTTAGTTGAGCTTTTGGTTTCTCAAATTTGTTCTGAAAATGGAAAAGATCATCCTTCAATGTGGAAGTTTCTTCATCAAGCTCTTTCTTCTCTTCTTATTTTTCCTCTTCAATTGCTTACGCTTTTATCTCATAAGGTTTTTCGTTGTCGCAATTCTCATCCTCATGCTTATGCTCTTTTTCTTCCACTTCTTGATCAACATGTTTTCAATTTTCATCCAATTGCTTCACATTCCTGCAATAACAAGTAAGTTAACCCTAAAACTTAAACTAACTATGCTTCTTCATTTGTTAGCTTAGCTTAACTTGATAATTAATGGTGAAGAGTTTATTTATGATTAATTATTAAACCAGATCTTATGACATTGTGTTTGACACCTATATAGCACTGAGACTTAGCATTAAATGTGGTTGCATTATTGTTAGGGGTGTAGCGGATCCCAAAAACCGATCAAACCAAACCGGTTTTTTTTTTTATAATTGGTTTGAAACAAAACCGAATTGAAGAAAACCAAACTAATTTGGTTTGATTTCTTGGTTTTTAACTCTGAACCAAACTTCTTACTAAATTACTATTACTATTTTTATAAATGTTAGATGAAATAATATGGTTCAGTGTGTAACAATTTATGGAAAATGTTTTTTTTTTACTTAGGAAATCAAATTATGTTAGTTTATTTGGTTTTAAGTATGTTGTATAAATTGTGTGAAAAAAAGTATGTTGTATAAATTTATTTAATTTTAAGTTGTTTAAAAAATAGAGAGCATGAAATAATTTGTATGAAAAAATTATAGTTTGAAAAATTGATAGCAAGAAATACAACGAAAAAACGTTAGGAAGGACATAGGATTAATGTATTGTTTGAAAAAAAAGAACTATTAATCCAGCAACAAAACCAAACCGGTTAGTTTGATTCAGTTTCATTTCTGAAAAACATTAAAAACCTAACCAAACGGAACTGATGGAGATGTTATCGGTTCAGACACTTTTTTGACTAAAAACGGAACTGATGCCAATGTCATGTCAGTGTGTGTCAGCGTTTCATGGTTTGAAACAACTTTTAGGAATAGATCTTGACATGTTTGAAACTTGATTTAATCTTTTGATTATAGAAATAGGAATATGCTAACATGTGCCCTTGAGAAATCAATGAGTAGAAACATTTGTCTTAAAAGATGTGCATTCACCTTTTTAAATTTAAAAATATTGTTTTTCTCAATACAAAATTTCCACTTTTCGTTCCTCAACATTTGCTCTTACTCTCTTAGGGCACAAGGTAGCTAGACCCATAGAAATAATATACTAAATGTGTGAGTATAAGTTATTTCTATATTTTAAGAGGATATGTGAATAAACTGTTTTCATATGAACTTTATAGTTTTTTTATACGTTATATTGAAGAGTTTAACGAAAATTAGGTGAAAATATCTTGGGGATATGTTTTAAGTGTTATTTTCATAAGCAATCTCAGTTAGTTATCAGTATCTTTTGATACATGTGAAGTCATATCTTGATTCGAAACAAAATTGAACCCAATTGATAAACATCTCTTGTGTGTATCTATTTTGAAAATGAATCTTATCTTGAATCTCAATTTCATATAATGAATCCCAATTCAGTATGATAAATCCTAATTCTTAATTCGTTCTAATGAACCACTACCTATTTAGTGTAGCCAACCACTTAGTAGTATATGTTACAATTCATAATTTGAAACTCAATTTGATAACTCAAACAATTTAACAAGTTTTACTTCTTATATCAGTAGATAAGCCCAAATGAGTTGCTCATTAGACAATCCAAACACAGCCTTATTCAACAAGTGCTTAATAAAGTCAATTTCTCAACTTTGCTCCAACTCGAAGATGTTATCTCTTTTTCTTTGTTATTTTCTATTTTACCTTTTATTTATGTATTTTTGCTATGGGAATCTCTTACCCTCCAAATCCCTTGCATTTTTTCCATGGATGGATTTATTCTTTTAGGAAATAATTGAACTAGTGATCGACTTTTTTTTACAATACTGTGATTGATTTATTGTTGGTAAGTTGGTAAATAGGCCATTCAAAAATTAAAACTCTTACCCCAAATGCAGTGGTGATTGGTTACTTGAACTGTAGTTAATATGAGAATATGTTATACCTTGTGTTTATGTCTATATTATTTTGTGGTTGAAAATTCATGTGATATGTACTATGTTAGTACTTTTACATGTGGTTGTGCTTTCTTGTTTCTAGTCCTAGTTGGTATTTTACTTAATTTACATGAATATACCTTGATCAACAGTGTTTATTTCTAAAAATGTCTTCTTTTTGTTTTTTGTTTTGTTTTGCAGAATAATTAAGTCCGTTGATTCTGTCCTTCATTTTTCTGAAACATTCAAAATTCATGATCTGGAGCTAGGGCATGTATTTGTGCTGTTCTTTTTTAACATCATCATTGCTTTGATTGATTGCACATTAAATGACTGGGGATTACAAGTGACGTTTGATGAAAGGTCGTCTTTAATTCCAACAGGCGACCAGTATATGGAAATTGATCATAATGTGACGCACAATTTTAAAAAAGGTGATTATCATGAACAGATAAGGAAGAGAAATGCCATCACAGCCTTAGAGGTATTGGAAAGACTAAGTGAAAGCAGAAAAGCAACGATTCTTCTGCAGTCCGTTCTCTTAAACATGTATTGTTTCCCACCTTTTTATATTTTGTCTTGAAAGTTTAGTTTGGTATTTTAAAACTAATTACATCTCAATCCATCACTATTAATATCTCTAGTCGTATTTAACTTTCTAAATAATCAAGATGCTGAAATAATATTTAGCCTATTCTGTTGAGCTCCAAAAATGGATAACATCGAGTTTCAACATTGCCAGACTGAATGTTTAAAAAAAAAAACCATTGCCAGACTGAATAATGTAGTAACGATGATTTATGGAGATTCTAAGTTTTACACTTCATATACTGTTTTTTTACTACTATATGACATCTCTATTTTGATTCTCTACTGTATACAATAATATGGTTTGATTATGCTATTGTACAATGCATTTCACTTTAGCCGGTACATGCCAGAATTCCTATCTGGTTATTTCTAGGTGGTTTGCTAGTACAATATCAACCTACATGCATCAAAACAGTAGTTTCAAGTAAATGGTTCCATTATCAAATGGTTTGGGAAATTTTATTTAACAGCAGATAGGCATATGGCATTATACCCAATAGTCCTGGCTTCTCTTGTGTTGGCGCATTTGAGCATAACTACTTTTTAGTTCTTCAAGAGTTGATGTTAGTTTAATTATTTAAATTTTTACATGAATTTTCCTGTTCATATTATCTTACTTGCTTTCTAGGAGTTGTGTTGGGAAGCTGACGATCTATTTTGCCTATTGTGTTTCATCATGTTTGATAGGCCTGAAAATTTCAATTGCCTCCTGCAGAGGCTTCAATTTCTTGAATCCCTTGAATCAGCATCATCAGAATTAAAATTAGTAAATCAAGTCCTTAGAAAAGTGTCTGCAAAGATCCGTGGAGCTTCTCATTTTGATTACTCCCTAAATAAGCATCAGGTGGTTGGGATGATTGTTGATGTTGGATCATGTAAAACATTGTTGAAGTGCAACTACAGATCTTGTTGGGTTCCTTTTGACATTTATATGGAGAATGCTATGGATTCTAGACAGATTCCTATCAAATCAGCTATTGAGGTGCTTACAGGTAAATCTTTGTGGTGGTTTTCATTGCATTTGTCTTTGCATGCTGTAATTATTCATTAGTTATTTAGGGTTTATTTTCAAAAAGTAATTTATTAGATTTGTCTTTGGTTCCATTATTTTGGGTTTGATCCGGGTCTTTCCTAATATTCATGACCTATTTGCAGAAGGAATCAAGTCACTTCAAATATTTAACCAGGCTAGCTGGCATGAAACTTTTCTAGCACTTTGGCTTTCAGCCCTCCGGCTTGTGCAGCGAGTTGAGACTGATCCATACTGAATTTTTTTCTTTTCATGGAAGTATTAACCAAATAACTAATATTTCCCCTCTCTTGGTGCCTCGCAGGAGCGTGATCCTCCTGAAGGTCCTATTCCCCATCTTGAAGCCCGTTTATGCATGCTTTTATCTATTGTCCCTTTGGCAATTGTGAATGTTCTAAGCGATGACACTGAAAATAATCTGTCTACCGTTCCAGTTCCTATGAGATCACAATACAATCATGAAATGAAGAGCGATGGTTCTATGAAACTTGGGCTGATCTCATCTGTTCAAGTCCTTGGACACTTTTCTGGCCTTCTTTGCCCTCCTGCGTTAGTTGTTGATGCAGCCAATCAGGCAGCTAAAAAAGCAGCGAGCTTCATTTATAATTCAATGAATGAAAAGGGTGAATCTTTCACTAGCATTCATGCTAATGGCAATACAAAAGCAGGTAGGTTGATTTTGGTAACCTCATATGTGCTTCCATTATTTAATCTGCTTTATATATTATGAATGAGTAAGACTACTATCACATGCAAACAACTTGCTCCTTGTTTTTTTTTGTTTGCATATCTCTGATACTTTGAAAATAATTATCTTTTAGGTGGGAACTTGAGGCATCTCATAGTGGAAGCTTGTATAGCAAGGAATTTAATGGATACGTCAGTGTACTTTTGGCCTGGTTATGTGTCGACATCTGTTATGTCTTTGTCAGATCCATCACCACTAGAAAAATCTCCATGGTTAACATTTATGGATGGAACACCGTTAAACAATTCTCTTATAAATGCCCTTACGGCAACACCTGCCTCAAGGTATGCTTCTATGCAAATTTATGATTCAATTTTGGTTTTGTCTAAAGTCCTGATGATTGGTCTTCACAATTTTTCTTCTATACTAGCCTAGCGGAGATAGAGAAGTTATACTATATTGCATTAAATGGATCGGAGGTGGAAAGGCCTGCAGCTGCAAAGATTCTGTGTGGTGCATCCCTCAGCCGTGGATGGTATATTCAGGTGACAAATCCTATTCCTAACAGAGATATTGGACCATTATTGGAAGTCCTTTCAAAATACAGTTTCTTAAATTTGCTTCAACAGTTTTCTTGGATATATATTCTTTATATATTATGAGTATTCTTTGCCTCCGTCTCACACTAAAAACAATCTTATTACTAAAGGAGAGAGTAAAATCAGAACTTTAGGTATGCATATTTGCAATAATATAATATAATATAATATATTATAATATAATAAATTAATAATGTAAATATCATATGGATGCTAACAAGTGCCCCCCCGGGTACTTGTTAAGGAAACAAAAGAGGAAATAAAAAAAGACATTGAATAATTTTTTCAAGAATATATTTCCTTTCTTGTTTCCTTAACAAGTGCCCCCGGGGCACTTGTTAGCATTTCCCATACCATATTGAGAACGGATTGGTGCTTCGACGCCAAAAATAGCTCCAGGGGGTGCCCTGTCATTATAAAGGGCATTTTGGCTATCTACCTATTAGGTATATATTAATTAAGGGAACTAGAGTTAGTTTGGATTAGTCATGACTTCTGTTTCTCCCAATATTTCAAAAAGGGCAACCTTGTGATGCTATGAAGCTCTCATCATGGCTGAGGTTCATAGTAAGATTCCACTAAAATCCATGGTCTTCTAGTCGCATAGCAGCAACTTCAATCATTGCGTAACTCAATCATTTTGTCAAGGCTTCCCATCCTCCTTGCACCTAAACTAGGAATAAATTTTTATGAAGCTTATGTTCTTTGCAATGATGACACTTGGGGCTAAGCATCGATGTCGTGTGTCTATAGCTTGTGTTAATTTTACATCCTTTAATTAATTATTTTGTCCTTTGTTACTCTGGACTATGTATTAATGTGTAAATACTCCAGTTCTTGGTATTGAATTTATGAATGTTAATGTTCCTCATCATCTATTGTTTCTGATGTAAAATGTTGTCTCCTTTGTAGGAACATGTGGTCCACTTTGTAGTCAAACTACTGGCTTCTCCTGTACCTCACAGTCATTCTGGACCTTGGGGCTTCTTGGTCGATAATATGTCCATGCTAAGTGCTGTCCTCCGTGGAGCTTCCTGTGTTGATACAGTCCATATACTTTCTTTACATGGTGTAGTAAGTGAATCACTATAACAATTTATGTGATGTTTGATTGCTATATGAATATGATACCCCATTTTGATTTTCTATCACAAATTTCTAATTGGGTTTCACTTGATAGTTGGCAGTCATTTGTCCATGTTCCAGACGTATAGTCTTGGGTGTGAGGGTGTGTGCTAAGATCCCACATCGACTGATATGGCCAAATTAGTTCTTATAAAACTTTGGCATCCTCATCTCTTGAGCTAACCTTTGGGACCGAGTTAGGCTAATTCAAATTATATGATATAGAGCCTATCCTAGATATGTTATTGGCCAACCTGCATTTGTCTATTATAGTTACAAAAGTTATGGGATGTGTTGAGATATGCCACCTACATTTGACCACCCTCGCACCGTCTACGCATGGGTGTAAAGGGGTGTGCTGAGATCCTGCGTTGATTTGGCCACATTTGTCCTTTTAAGGGTTTTTTGTATAGATAAAAATAAAGTTTAAATATATTTTTTGCACCAAAAAATTCAAAAAATCAGTTTTAGTTCTTTTGAAAATTGACGGACTTTGGTCCCCTACTTTTGAAATGTGTTGTTTGTGGTTCCTATGTCTTGAAATTTGTTGTCCGTGGTCTCTGTGGTAAACTTGAAAGTGGGTATTAAAACCGAATTTTAGATTCGACCAAGGAAAAAGAAAATGAATTTTGGAAACCACGATTGACATATTTCAAAAGTTGGGATGCAAATACTTCACTTTATAAAGGTTCAGACTAACACTGAACTGTCAGGGGAGGATGGGGGTATTTACACCTTCTTGTATCTAATGGAGCAATGCAATCAAGAATTATTAATTTTTGAGGGACAAAAAACATATTTAACCTTATAAATAAAGATAATTGCAGAGGATATTGAAAGTTTATATGATTCCACCTTCTAGTTCCTGCCGGGGATGCACTTGGTTTAGCAAGTTAAAGTAGCATTGAAAAAAAAGAAAACATAAATCATTTGTTTATAGTTCAAGCGTCATTTATGAGCTATTAGTATATAGACTTCATTCTCAACCTTAATTTATATTCCAGTCACTTTTTTATGTCAAATGTTTTTTAACAATAGTTATTTGTGCAGGTTCCCACAGTTGCTGCTTCTTTATTGCCACTTTGTGAAGCATTTGGCTCAATTACACCGACTCCAAATGGCACAGGCGATGAGTCTTCAACATCAGTTTACATGGCTTTTTCTTTAGCATTTATTTTCCTCATTCGTTTATGGAAATTCTGTAGACCCCCTCTTGACCAGTGCATCACTGACGGAGGAATTGCAGTTGGAGGTTTGGAGTATCTTTTGTCATTGCACAATAATTATGTCATGTCTTCCCAAGATAAGCTTAAAAGCAATCAAAATCCCTTAGATTCTGCGTTTAAACCTGTATATATCGATTCATTTCCAAAATTACGGGCCTTGTATTGTCAATACAAATCTTGTGTTGCTTCAACCCTTTCTGGTATTTCTACTGGAAATTCCAATCATCAAACTGCTAGTGTATTGTTAAGCATGATTTACCAAAAGATGTCTAAAGGTGGGATTGCATCAAGTAATTGTTCATCGCCAAATAGCAGTAATGCATGTAGCTCTCTCATAAATTCTGGTGATGATGCTCTTCAAAGACCTGTGCTCCCTGCATGGGAAGTACTAGAAGCTCTTCCTTTTGTCCTGGAAGCAATCTTAACTGCTTGTGTTCATGGGAGGCTTTCATCACGAGACTTGACAACAGGTTTGCTAGATGCTAGTTTTACTTGTATGTAAATCAAAGGTTTCAAGTTTTATTTGCTTACATCATTTGGTCTCACCTTTCTTGTGCCTTTAATAGACGATAACTAAATCATGAAAATTAAATAAAGTTGCTGGTTCCAATTCTTTTTTGCTAATATTCTTTTCTCGATATCTTAAAATGTTGTCCCATTTGTCGAAGCCTGTGTACTAAATCATATTAATTTCCATTGAAGTAACTATCATTGGCTTGTAATTGTAATATAATGATGAAAAAAGTTCACACCAAATTAGGGTAATTTTTGGTACACTTATCCATTTCTTAATCAATGGTTATAACTTATTTTTGGACAGAAACTGTGATACTTTGCTCAATCAATTGTTGTAACTTATAATGCAACTAATAAACAAACGTTAGTTGTTACAGTCGGACAAAATTTACTGGACAGAAGGTGCCTGTGTTTCCGGTGCTACCTTATCTTATCACTGTAACTCATCTTCCATTTCACTCGCAGGTCTGAGACACCTTGTTGATTTTCTTCCGGCATCAATTGCTGCCATTATTGATTACTTTTCTTCAGAAGTTACTCGTGGTGTATGGAAACAAGTTCCAATGAATGGAATAGATTGGCCTAGTCCTGCAGCAGTTCTCCAGTCAGTGGAATCAGAAATAAAAGCTATACTAACTCATGTTGGCGTTGAGGTTCCAAACTGTTCATCTGGTACTTTGCTGGTTCATTATTCTAATACAAATGTTTGATGTTTACTAATTTCCATTATGAGTCCTACCAAATTCAAAACGCATCATACATATACATGCTTGGGCAGATAGGTGGAAATTACAGAGACAGGCACTTTAACAAACATTTTGTATATATTCTGGAAATTGTTGCTGACTTGCAGTGACCAGAATAAATTGGTCTTTCCCCTCTTTCTGTGGAACCGGTTATGTTATGATTCAGATTACAACTTTATGTTTCACAATACTTTTAACAAAGAAATTTTTTCTAATTTTTTTCTTCTCTATTTAGAATGTTCATATTGTTAGTAAGTAGGTGTATAGGGTTTTGTGTGTGACAGAGAGAGAAGAGAAAAATAAAAAAATATTTTTATTCAATATGGATGAGAGTATGAATTTAGCACTATAATTTCTTAAATAATCAGCAAATTTTACTGTTTTCTTATCTTTTCTAATCATTTATAGGGGTACTTTAGAATAAACAATCCAGACATAATTATTACATTTGCATTGCATTGCTTACTAGTTTTAAGTCTTTGTTGCTGGCAGGAGGTTCACCTGTAATGCTTCCATTGCCAATGGCAGCTCTTGTCAGTTTATCCATTACTTTCAAACTTGACAAGAGCCTGGAGTACATCCATGCTATCACCGGAGCTGCTTTGGAAAATTGTGCATCAGGTTGCCCTTGGCCCAGCATGCCTGTTATAGGCTCTCTGTGGGCACAAAAGGTTCGCCGCTGGCATAACTTCATTGTCGTATCTGGTTCCCGCTCTGTGTTCAGACATAACAATGAATCTGTTGCTCAGCTGGTGAGAAGTTGCTTCACCTCATTCCTTGGAGTATTCTCTGGTTCAAACTCAAAGTTGACTGCTGAATGTAGTGTCAATGGCCTGTTGGGTAGTTCTATTACTGCCCCTGGTGCCTTTCCTTTTGTAGCACCAGGATTCCTTTATCTTCGATCCTGTCGAAATATACACAATGTGCAGTATCTAAACGATGTGATTGTGGGTCTAGTGACAGAGTATTCCAATGAATTAGCCAGTATAAGGGCGAGTTCTGGCTCTAGCCGCTTGAAATCCAATGAAGCATCAATATTTTTAGCTGCTCAAAGTGCAAAAGAAATGGCAACACTCGGTGCAAGTCTTTTATGTGCAGCTGGTGGTATACAACTGGTCCATGAATTGTACAAGGAGACTATTCCTACCTGGCTGCTTTCGTCAAGGGATGTGAAGCGCAAAAATGATAATGTGGTGTCATATATACTTGAGGGTTATGCTATAGCATATTTGTTGACACTGTCGGGATCAATTTTATGGGGTGTGGGGACCAAGTTACCATCATCGAAAGTCTCTAGAAGGAATCGCATAATTGGAGTCCATTTGGACTTCCTGGCAGAAGTCATGGAGAGAAAAATTTCCCTCAGTTGCAATCCTCTTACATGGAAAACTTATGTCTGCTGTTTAGTAGGATTAATGGTTAGTTTTGCACCTGCATGGCTTCAAGAAGTGAAGGTAGACACTTTGAGGAAATTAGCACGCGGATTAAGCAGATGGAATGAACATGAACTAGCACTTTCTCTACTACAAAGAGGTGGGACTGCAGCTATGGGAGCTCTTGCTGAACTTGTCAATGGGATCGAGTTTGAACATAAGAAGCCATGCTCATAAATCAATATGATGATTGAATCATAAAACAGTCAATTTTGCCCCAGAGTTTATTCTTGGATATATTTAACTCTTGTTAGATAGATAGTTACAAAGTTAGTTAGACTTTACAAATACTAGTATATAATCTTAGCCTTCACTTTGTAGAGTTAGTTGGTAGATTTCAAAAAAAAAAAAAAATAATATTGTAACCTTTTTCTCTATTCATTGATTTATTGAGCTCCTTCGTTTCCAGTTTTCACAATAACATGGATCGGTAGAGACACTTCAAAGATTTAACCAGGCTTGATGGCATGAAACTTTTCTTCCACTTGGCCAGTCCTCCGGCTTGCAACGAGTTGAGATTAATCTCCGACAACTGTAATTTCTAAATATGAATGGTAACGAACAAAACGGAATCACAACAGTTTTCTTTGTGAGGTAAATAGTCCCTTCCCCCTCCCTTTTCATTTGAATAAGGCCTCATGAATTGCACAAGCTGATACCACAGTAACTTCAAGGGATGTAATTATGGTATCATTGTTGAACTAGAGAGGTTATTGTTGGAAGGAGTATGAGTATCCATTAGAAAAGAATTTGAAGTTTATACAGAGCCAAAGAGGTGGAAAAAAAAAATTTGTTGACAGAAAAGAGGAAAAAAAGTTGTGTCAAGATAGAGTTTTGTATATAAAAGAAAAATTTATAGTTTTTAAAATATTTATAAAGACCAAAAACTTATTTGAAGTTGTTATGTATAGAAGTTGAAGCACAAACTTGATTTTGTGAGATTTTAAAAGTTTTTTTTTGCAAATTAGGATTTTTAACACATGATTTATGACACAAATTTTTAAGATTTCAAAGTACCAGATAGATTTTTAAGATTTCAAGAGTCAATAATTTTTTTAAAAAAAGTAAAACAAATTACGAATTAAAAAAAATGATAAATTAATTCTAACATATTTTTGTACCTATTGTACAATATTCTCCGGCACAGCTTGTGCTTGAGCTGTTGTTTTAATATAATTTCTTTTAGCTTCTTCAAAAAAAACATATTTTTGTACAAAAATAAATTCTAACTTTTGAATAAAGAAAAATAAAAACATTATAATTTTTAATAGAATAGTCATATTATGTCCCGTGAGTTTAGCTCAATTGGTAGGACAATTGCATTATATATGCAGGGGGTCAGGGTTCGAACCCCGGTCATCTCACTTATCCACCTTAAGGGTGAAATTTCGAGCCATTAGGCTATTAGACCAAAAAAAAAAAAAGAATAGCCATATTATTGTCTAAAAACATTATAAAAAAATTGATTCTAATTTTATATTCTCTTAACTTTGTGTGAATTTATCCGCAGACTTATCTTTTTTGTTTTTAATGATCTTGAATAGATCAAATTCAACTATACTAATACTCTAATTTCCTCCCTTGATACCCTTACTAATCTCTCTCACCAACCCATGCAACTTTCGCATCTCTACTCCATGTCTCCCTTATTAATGAAGTAAAAATATTATACTCCATAATTATCATGTTACTTGTTAATCTCGTCGCCAACCATAAACCCTCCTAACCTGTCTCTAAATATGCTGCTGTTTGATCCCTTGTCGTTGCGTCGCTTGACTTTTCGAGTTGCCTTGCTTTCCGATTCTTTGGTCTCACTACAGGCCATGGTGTTTCGACCCCTCTCTCCACACATGTGTATATCACATACCATAATATATCACATACCATATGTAGTTGTTCGGATAACATTTCTCTTAAATTAACTATATTAGATGAGCTACAATTAATTTTTTATTTTAATATTTTTAAAGACATTTTTAACAAAGTTTACTACCTCCAAACCCATCCCAAACTTCATATTATCAATTGCCTACATATCCATTAAAATTTATTTACATTAGCACCAAAATATTAGAAAGGAAAGAATATTCTATTTTATTTTTGACTCAATTAAAAGATATTCTAATATATATTGTAAGAAAATAAAAAGCAAAAGGAGATACTCTAATATCTATTGTAAAAAAATACAAAGCAAAAGGGTTTCTATGAAGAGTCGAAAGTATATAATAAAACAAATATAAAAAAATAAATAAAAAATATTTGCAATTTGCAAGAGAGAGAGAGAGAGAGAGAAGAAAGGAAAGGCATGAAAATTTGGTGGAAGTGATGAGATGAGAATGGATGAAAGAAGGCGTGGAGTTTGGTCTTGTCGGCGCATAGTAGCAACCAAAGGTGGAAGTTCCAACAATGGTGACAAGACCAACATCAAGATCAACAACAAGAACATCATCAACAAGCTTCATAACCGTGAGATTTTTCCTAAACCTCATCGTTCTTTTGTTGCTGACACTTCCCCACATAGATTCCAGAACATGCGTTTGACTCATCAATTTGATACTCATGACCCTAAATGTCGACATTCTCCTAAACCTTTCTTGCCCTTTTTGATGAAAAGAACTAAGGTTGTTGAGATCGTTGCTGCTAAGAATATTGTCTTTGCTCTTGCTCATTCTGGTCTCTGTGCTGCTTTTAGTAGAGGTTACTTACTTAATTACCCTTATTGCTCTTTTATATTTTTATCATCAATTCTAACTACCCATATATGAATTACTCTTAGTAATTGTTATATTTGTATAAAAATCTTGTCTTTTTTATTTTATGTATGAGTTGTTATTGATTACTTTTTTTGGGTAAACCAAGTTATGGGGTAATTGAGATTCCAGTTAAGAATTGGACATCTCCAGACATATGTTTTTTCCATAAGGGAACTTGACCACATGATTAAGAGACCCATTGATTATTAGTTGTGTTATAAATCTTCATATTTGTAGAAAAACTAGGAGTTTTGATTTTTATAAGTATGATTTGATTTCCATGTATTAGACTATTTGTATAAAAGTCGTGAATTTTGATTTTATTTTGTTAGTATGGATCTCGATTGTTAGATGAAGGTCAAATGTTTTGTATTCCTTTATGTATTATAAAGTCAATTTGGTGAAGTCAATATAGTACCAAGCTGATTTGGTGAAGTTAGAATACGAGCTGTTTGATCTTCATGAGTTCCCTTACTGTATGTTTTTCTAGTAGGGAATCCGGGTTCGTTGTTGTCCGTTGCCCACATATTAGTCTTTTTCATTTGTACCGAAACCATGATTTTTTTTTTTTGTGTATGAATTGCCATTGCTCATTACCTGTATACGAGTTATTGTCATTTGCTATAGATATGAACACTGGACATGACACTGACACATTAGTAACATTGTTAATGATTTGAGAAAATTAATTAATTGAATACAGTATCATGTGTCTGTGCCATGTCATGTCAGACACCGGACATGTCTTTGATAAAATTATCATTGTTTATTAGTCATTGTCAAATCAAATTTGTATGTGAAGTCTTTACTTTTGTGTTTTTGTATATGGATTATCATTTATTATTGCCCTTTTGTTTTGGATTTGGTTCACCAGTCCACAAATGGTTGAAATCTCGCAAGTTTAATCATTGGTGTATTTTATAGAAGCTACGAGTTTCCATTTTTTTTTTGGTAATCAAAAGTTTAGCAAGTTTCCAGTTTTTAATATACGAATTCCATGCAGAAACAAACGAGAGGATTTGCTTTATGAATGTCTGCCCTGACGAAGTCATCCGCAGCCTCTTCTACAACAAGAACAATGACTCACTTATTACCGTGTCTGTTTATGCTACTGAGAACTTCAGTTCTTTGAAATGCAGATCTACAAGGATTGAGTGCGTGCATTCTGTGGTTGTACATTCAAATTTTTCCTTTCAGTGTGTAAAATGTATGTTACTTACATATTGATTTCTATCTGTTCCTAGATACATAAGGAGGGCCAAGCCGGATGCCGGTTTTCCTCTTTTCCAGTCCGAGTCTTTAAAATGGCCTGGATTTGTAGAATTTGATGATGTTAATGCAAAGGTTCTAACATACTCTGCGCAAGATAGGTACTTTCCATCACTCTTCCTCTTTCTGTTCCACTTCTACTGTGTGTTTTTCCACCGGTTATTCTATCTCACCCGCTTCTATCCAATGACAACAGTATATACAAGGTCTTTGATCTTAAAAACTACACTATGCTATACTCGATTTCAGATAGGAACGTTCAAGAGATCAAAATCAGGTACTTTTCTCGTTTTAGATTGATTTTCTGCTTTACTGTTTCGGTATCTGCAAAAACTCCATTTTGATAAATTAATTCTCTCAAGTCATGATCATAATCATTACCATATTCTGCATCACACCAAACACATCACTTCGAAAAAGAAATACTTCAAAGAAGTTAAGGTGCTGGCTAAGTAGGCTAAGGCTATGCGTGGTCAAATTATGCTATAAATTAGATCATAGTTTATAGTTGAAAAGCTAGTTGAATGAAATTAAAGTGTTTGGTAAATTTAGTTGTTGTAAATATAAAATGACATAAAAATACATAATTATTAAACTTCAAATATATTTAGTTTTAAATGTATGAAAAACATTTAAGGAAAAACTAATGAATATGGGTTTTGATCCAATCCACTCCCTTCTTCACTTCTTTCTTTCCTTCCCAACTCTAACAAAAAGTTTGAATCTAAGGAGTGAGAAGCACCGCGCCGTACAGCAAGCTCCGCGACACTTGGCATTCCGACCTCTCTCCTTTGTACTGGTTCAGTTTCTGTGCAACTTAATGTAAAAGATGTTCATTCATTTCTCTAGAACCAATTGTAAAAACAGAATATTGACTTTCTATGGTCTAGATCTAACTACATGTAGTGCTTATTGACTTAAGAATGAAACAATGATGATTATTGATTGTGCAGAACCGAAACGGGTTTCCAATCCAATAATTTTGCTCAAATTTGAACGTTAGAATTGTCAGACATGCTTGATTTGATGTTCTTGGCTTTTTTGTCTTCGGGATATTTTAAAAACTTAATAACTGGATAAGAAATAATTCTGGACTTATTATCATCATTGAATTTTTTACAGTGAATTTCAGCCATCACCATGATGGAGTAGTTTTTATTTGAGTTAATGGGTAGTTATTTTATTTTACAAAAGGTTAAACAAGTAATAAAATTAAAATAATGAGAAAAATGTGAAAAGCTATAAGCTAGTGAGAGAAACTTGTTTTCCAAACACATCTCAAATATTCAAACAAGCTTATAAGCTATTTCAATAAGCTATAAGCTAGCTTATTAACATCGTAAAACAGAACCTAAGGGTGGGAATGGCTATTTGGTGGACTATAACTTTGGAAAAGGCTTCTTTCCTAGAAAGACCCTTTGAAGAAGAGCAATTACTGCTATTTGGGGGTTTGGAGTATGTATATGGATAAGGAGTTATAGTAAAAAAAACAGGTCAAAATAGTCTCGTGCTTAATTAGAATTTGAGAAACTGTATGATAGGGTGGGTTGGGATTTGATGGATTAGCTTTTAGAAGAAGTGGTTTACTATTAGATAGAGAAGTTGCATTCCAGGATTTATCGTGTGGCGCAATTTCGTAGTTGTCAATGGAGAGCCCAAACCTTGATTTCATAATTGCAGATTTGCAGGAGAAAGGAGATCCTTTATCTCAGGTTTTGTGGCTGGACGTCCTTAGTCGTCTTATTTCCAAAGCAATAGCAATTAGCAAGCAGGTCCATTAGAGCAGCCATGATGGACTCAGATAGTCGGAAAAGCTGGTAGTCTCTCATTTTCATTATGATGATGGCACCAAAATGATGTGGGTAATACTGTTTTTAAGATTTTTTTAGCTTTCTTCTGGGTTTATAGTAATATGTTCGAAAGTAGAAGGAAGAAAGATTGAGTTTGGATGTTGACAATATGGTCTTTAAGAAAATTGCTCTGGCAGGTAACTAGCTTTGTCATTTTTCTTTGGAACCTTCCTTTAGCATAGTGTGCCGCAATAGCAGAATTTTTACAAGATACTATTGTTCCGTGATATGCTATTTAGTATGATGTAATGTCAAATAGTGGCTATTGCGGCACTGTAACTATGTAGCATATCGGGATTCGAACAAGCCGCAATTGGCAACACTACTAATACAGCCCAAGCTTTTCATTTAGTTCATGAACATTTATCTCACATTTTATGCTACTGCTAATCCATTGCTTTCCTAAAGATAAGCAGTGGTTCTTACTATCTTTTGGAGAACCATTAGAGGATTTTCCTCTTATATTTTGGCTTTTGCTCAACTTTATCGTCTATATTTTATTATACAATTCTCCTAGTCCTATCCTCTATTAGTGTTCAAGACTCAACTTCTTTTAGTATTCCCATTTCTTTTTTTATATTAACCGTCTGGTGCCCAAGAGAAGGGGTCCCCAGTAATCCAAAGTTCGACCGCGAGGTAAGTAAAGCCCGACCAAGAATTGTTTCCACCAAAAATCGTCCTAGAGGGAGCTCATTAACCACTTGAGCCCAATAGTATTTCCATTTCTGATTTAAATGACATGGAATCCTCTAAATTGGTAACAAGGTTGATGTCCTTGAATTTGCCGAGTTGTCGTGCATATTGTTTAGATAAAACAATTTGGTCTCATTATCCTTCGAGGCTGTCTCCGTACAAATTTTTATTTTCTTAATTCCCAACTCATTCAATTAGTTAGTTTATTATAATCTTAATGAATATATTTCTAAGCCCAAATCCTTGAAGGATAATTCTTGTGTTTGGACAGCATTGCTTAATAGAATTGATACCAATGAGTTGCTACAGGTTTGTGGACATTGGGCAACACAACGCTCCTGATATGTTATGTTTGATGATAGCATAGGATCCTTATATAGTAATTTCTTCATGGAATTATTTGTTTAGCATTTCTGGAGAATCTTGAGTGTAGCATAGTGCTCTCATCTTTGAGAATATTTGGTTTCTATTTGGTGTAAAGCACATGGTCTTTATTAAGATATTTATTTACTCTTTTTTTTTATTAGTAGAAATTTTTTTATCTTCAATTCTGTTTGAAATCTTCTTCTAGTTCTAATTACTTTCTTCTTTGGTTACATGAGCTCTTCTCAAACAAATGTTGATTTATTTATTCATTACTTCGTTTTTTGATACAGTCCTGGCATCATGTTATTAATCTTCAATAGAGCAACTGGTCATATTCCACTCAAGATTATATCCATCGAGGATGGCACAGTTCTCAAAGCATTCAATCATCTTCTTCATCGGAATAAAAAAGTAGACTTCATAGAGCAATTCAATGAAAAGCTTCTAGTCAAGCAGGAAAATGAGAACCTTCAGATTCTTGATGTAAGGCTTCATTTTACCTTTTCTTTGAAAATCTGTTTTAGAGGGTCCCTCTAATATGGACCTTTTTTAAGTGGTCTAAGCACGGGCCTCCTTTGCGTAACTAGTTATATCAAATCACGGTGATGTTGTGATTACCCTTTTCTCTTTTCCATAAGCGAATAAATCTTTCAACAGCTGGCAGAAGATAATTCTAACTCATCGCCTATACTATTATACCATGGTTAGACATATGGGTTGATAAATCCAATTCAAACCCATTAAGCAGCTTCTTTGTCTTTCAAACCTCATAGTCTGTGTTAGGAATATTTCATCATTAACTGGTGAAAGTTAAATCTCAGCCATTAAGTCTCAGTTACCATTATGTGTCTACTTTTCAAAACTTAGCTGGGAACAAAAAACTTGTCACCATTAAAACGTTCCTTCTTTGCCTCTTCAGAAACATCCATCATGTCAAGGGTGCGCCGTTAAGTTAATTAGCTCTCTTGACCAAACCTTCAGCACCCTGTAAGTTTAAACCATAGCTGTGATCAATTGTTTTTAATATCTTCCGACAGATGTGATAACTTGAGAACATAAGAAAGTTAGAGAGAGATCCTTAAAAACAATAAAGTGCATAAGCAATTAAGCTACATTAATTTTATGACGCTGATAACCAGCTATATGAACAATTCAACTGTCAACTGACTATCGCCAGTAAGAAAGCGAGGACTACGACCACCAGTGGAACGGTTCATATTAGGTGTCACCTTAGTTTTTATATGTGAAACTTCTTTTACCTCTTCTGCCAGATGATGGCATGATTCAATTTATATAGGTTTAGCTGCGAGCTGATGCCTCTTTTTCCTATGTCTTCTGCCAGTTAATCTAGGCCCTAAAGGCATTGGTTAAGGTGATCTATAATGTGAAGTTCTTGTTGAAAATCATGTAGTGTTTTACGTACCAATATATTAGTGTACTTTTCAATAGATAATTTTCATTTTTTTATTAAACCAGTATCTTAGGTTATGTTTTAGATTGGTGAAGTGAGGTGAGATGCAAGGGAATGGAATGAGGTAGGGTTTCATTGTTTGGATTACTAAAAAGTTATGGAATAAAATGGAACCCTGTATAATATATTTCATCTCATTCCATCACTTATATTTCCCCTCCAATTTAGGGGATTCTTATAGTCAATATTTAATTAATTTATAACTATTAAATTGCTAATGTATCCCCTTTGTTATCTTCTTTTCAACATCTCTCTTTTAAGTCTGATTGTGTTGTGTAATTTTTTTATAGGTACGAAGTTTTGAGCTGATGGAGGTAAGTAGAACTGAGTTCATGACTCCATCAGCATTTATCTTTCTGTACGAGAATCAGTTATTCCTTACTTTCAGAAACCGGACAGTATCTGTATGGAACTTCCGCGGTGAACTTGTTACGTCATTCGAGGATCACTTGTTATGGCATCCAGACTGTAACACAAACAACATATACATAACAAGTGATCAGGACCTGATTATCTCTTACTGCAAGGCTGACTCTGAAGATCAATGGATGGAAGCCAATGGTGATTGTCTCTAAGATTATTCATTCTTTGATTTTTGAATATAGAGTAGTCATGAATATCTTTTAATTTGTTAAATTGATTTAACGTCTTAGTAATTTTCTTCTTGACACAGCCGGTTCCATTAATGTGAGCAACATCTTGACGGGGAAATGTGTGGCAAAAATTAATGCTGCAAATTGCATCGCCAAGGTGGACGATTGCAGCAATACTTGCAGCTGTAAACACACTGATTCATCTCAAATAAGGAGCTCAGTTGCGGAGGCTTTGGAGGACATAACTGCTCTCTTTTATGATGAAGACCGGAACGAGATCTATACAGGTAATAGACATGGTCTTGTTCATGTATGGTCCAACTAATGAAAAGGAAAAAAAAGAATGGCTTTTGTGTTTCTTGGCTTCATGGACCAAGGAAAAGAACCCTCATATTTGGGTTTGTACTTTTTCTGATGTGTACTTTCTGCTGTGGATCGATGTTTCTACTGTCTAAACTGCCTCAGCATTGTAAGCATTCTTTGTCATGAGGTTGTTACCTAGTATCCTGCAGTTGTGTAGGCATTTTTAGAGTGTACTTGATCAGGGAAAACTTTTATGCATGATTTTCTTTCACTCTTAGGACTTAAAGAGAGTTTGACTTTGTGGATAGTTTGTGTACAGTGAAGTCACCCCCATGTATTTTGGGTCAGATGAGACATCTTGTATTATTACTTCATCCTGGAATTCTGAGGGGACTATGTGGGATATGGTGACAAAAGGAGTTACATGATTTTATATCCTTAATTTGTAACATTGCTATAACTCTCACTATGGATGTAATTCATTTTGGTTAGTTTTAGACATGTTCTTGTGGTGTTGGCACTTTAAATGTGAAGAAATGGAGAATTTGGAGTTTGAACTTTAGCTCCGCAAATAATATCTCTAGTAGCTACCTACTGAGTTAGACTTATAGGGCCACTATTCAATTTTTAATATGAGAAAAAATTACAAAAAGTACAAAGTCCATGAAACTTATTTAATGTTATAAAATTGAATTATTATCCAAATACTCCCACCGATTTTGAATATAAATAATAAAATAGTTTTCTAGATTCATTGAGAGTATTACTGCAAACACATATCAGTGTTCTACTGAAACAAATTAAAGTGACATATGTTTATTGTAGTGGTGTTCATCAATTTGAAGATTGTTCAGCAAACCATAGGTCTGTCAACTGTGTTCTCTTGGAACATTAATTAGAATCAACAAAAATCTTCAGCACATGCAGTACCACCTGGTTTGGCTACACACAATTTTAACCAAGCTATACTCAAAGCTTTTATACAAGAGACCAAAAATATTTATTGTTGAGACCAAAACTCATTCAAGCTCAAGGAATTAACATCAAGAACTTGGAGAACCAGGTTGTGCAAATTGCCACTGCCTTTAGGTCAAGATTAAGTGGAACATTGTCAAGTATCAGTGAAACTGCTCCTTCAACCTCAAATGCAAAGAACAAAGAGACCAGCAAAGTTATATCATTGGGGAGTGGGAGAGAGTATGAAGGATCTAATATGGGAGATACTGTGATTGGAACTGTGGTTGAGGATATCAATGAAACTATAAGAAGATGGAAACTTGAAGTGACGAATTAGGTTTTTCAGGCCAATCATTATGGATTCAGGTTTACTTTATTTAGACTTGGTGATAAATAATTTTACATTCAAGAGATTTCAAAATGTAATTTTCAAAATTGTAACATCGAAACTCACATTTTGGGGGCATTTGTTATATGTAAAATTTATTTTGAAAAATACAAAGCTATTTCGAAAAGTATTTTATAGTTTCGAATTAAACTCATAATAGGTGCCATTGTCGAGCACGTGATTCTTTTCGAAAGTTCCTTAAAGGGGCGTAAAATATGATTCCCTCCAAATTTCAAGTTTAGATTTTAAAAACCATTTATTCAAAATAATTGCAACAGACGGATTTGAAGACAAACTAGTAGAACACGTGAAAGGCATGCAAAGATTCAAAGAAGGTTATGCAGACTTTCTCTGCACTATAAATAGGATGTTAGACATCAAATTTAGAGAGTTCATTTTCGAAAGAGAAAACACTACTAAACAGAAAACATTTGAATACTAACAAAGTTGAAGATTGGAAGGTCCACTAGGGCCGAAGGACAAGAGTGTCATATCGTGAAGTTTTGTGGGCTTAACTTAATTCACGAAGTTAGAAACCTAATCATCACTCTCTAAACCCTATTCTCTCTAAATCTCCGTTGGAATTGGCTAGCACCGGTCATCGGAGAAGTTCTGTCCATGTGGACTGAGTAGAGGCTTCGCTACGTTGCTTTGCTCGTAATCAGAAACTTTTCTAATTTAAAGGTTCCGCGCTACAAGAGGTATAAATATCTATTCATTGATTCATGCTCATTCGTAATGATCCTTGAAAGACAAATTTTAAAATTCGGATGCTTTTATACTTGCTATTTTCCTTCATTAGTATCAAAGCCAATTACGAAACCATGAATCGGGAAACGTTTCCCGAAATTTTTTTCAATGTAATTTCTTCTTCCCTTCCCCCCCAAATTTTCCTTTATTTTTTGGCGGTGGGAAACTTTTTTTTCCTTAAAAAAAACTTTGGAAAAAATTTCCCGAAGTTTTCCGGGTGAGAAAAGAAATTTAGGGGGTGGGAAGAGAAACTTTCTAAAAAAATAGACCCTAAGGCTCAAAATGGGCCCCATGTTCTCAATTTGACCCAAAAAAAATAGTTTTCAATTTTTTCGAGAAACTAATTCGTGAATTTTTTTTTTTTTCCGTAAAAAGGTTCTAAAGTATTTCTTAGAAAAAAAAAAGGTATGAAATTTTTATTCGAAAAAAAGTAACAGTTTTTCTCAAAATGTTTAAGAAAATTGTAGGGAAAAAATTCTGATAATCTTTTCCATAAAAAAGTTCATGAGTTTTTGTTGGGAAAAATGTGCCGAAGTTTTTCTCATAAATACATGTTTGGTAACAGTCTTTTCAGAAAAAGCTTATAGCCTATTTTACTGTTTTATAGCTTATTTTTCAGACAATATTTCAATTAGCTTATAACTTATAGCTTATCATTTTTTCTTCCATTTTTAGCTTATTAATTTAACTAAAACCCACTTTTGTTGTATATTTTGATTATTTCAAAAGTTAATTATTATTTCTTTTTTATATGACCCAATTTAATCAATTTTATTTGAGAACTAATTTTACTTATTTGTCATTTACTTATTATACGACCGTTTTCTTATTTCTTATTAAGATGGATTATTGTTATTATTAATAATTATTATGATGACTAAGTCATAAACCTAGCCAATTTATTTTGATAACCGTTTGGAAAACATTCAATTAATAAGATTGATTGGTTTTACATGAGAGTAATGCCTTCTACTTGGACAATAGTTATATACGTATGTTTTTTATAAAATAGGAGAGTAAGTACCAAGAGATTTTTTCTTGCTGGGTTAATATAGATACAATATTGGTGGCTTTGTAACTTAAGAGTATGGAGCAACATGAACTACTTTTATGTTTTTGTTTTTGCCTCGGTATGTTTATCACCGAGAAGAACCGGTTGTACTCTGGGGGAGTTGCGCAATATTTGCGGATAATTCCTTAGTTCAGTGTCACGACATGCCTCCGGTTATTAGTTTCTAGCCATCCGCAACAACTTTTACCCTTTATAATTTATTTTAATTTAAATTAAAATAACTATTTCTTTAGAACCCAAACCTTCTTCCATAAAAAAAAAATACAAACCATTTCTTCTAAAAAACCAACAAGCAAGTTTCATATATTTATATACACAATACCGTTCGTCGTTAATTATGATCCGCTCTCAACTGTTGTCATATATTATTTTCTTGATTTTTATTATACTAGACTACTACCCGTGCGTTGCACGGATTGTTTTTTCAATTTATACATAATTTTCAATTTGGTTTAATAAAAACTTACAATAGTTAGTTTAATAAATTTGTCAAAAAAAAAAAACACATTTAGTTGTGATCATTCTTGTATATGGAAAATTTATTATTGTTACCAATTTATATTAATCAAATTATAGTTATGAATCCAATTGAAAAATAATAAACAATAGAATACTCACATTAAATATAATAATCACATAATTGATTTGTAAATCTTGCAACAATAAAAAAAATTATTGGAAATAGCGTTAAAAATAAATTTGTCTTTAATCTTTAATAAAATGAAGGGCGGCGGGGGGACAAAAATGTAGAATATGAGGTGTAATAAAATTTAGATTTAAGAACACCCAAAAGTAATAATGAATTAGCAATAAAACAATCTCAATAAATTTAATTGCAACTGAACTTTCGACAACACATTAATAAAGAGTACCAATCCTACTTAAATTCATATGCATAGAGTTTAACAACTATAATTTAAATTTTGAAATGCAATTTATAAGAAAAGAACATAACTAAATTTGGGAAGAATTATACCGTCAATCATCACTTAATATAAACATTTGTTCCTTGCATTCCGAATGACGACAATCATAATTTGGGTGCATATCAAATTAAAAAATGAAACTCCAATTGAGGTTTAGTAGCTTTCTTTAGAACAACATAGAAACCAATTCATTATTTCATTAACTCAATTAATACATATATACTATCTTACAAAAAGTATAATTTATAGGTATAGTCTTGCTAATATAACACATGTCTCCACTCGCCATAACTTGGATTATCAAGAGTTTAACATTTCAAATCACAGCATGTAATATGCTTCAAAATCCTATCGATAACGTACTGCATAAAGGAAAAAATAAAGGGAAAATTTGTCTTATACTTTGAGAAAATATCACAAACACAAAGAAATAGAAAGAAAAAAAAATAACTATCCCTTTACAAATAACAAATAAAACAAATTAAAATTGATACAAATCTTTAAAAAAAAATTGAAATTTAATAAAAACAGATCATATTGCAGCGGAGAAAATAATCTAAATATCACCAATAACTCCTTAAAAGTAGGGAATATTAGCTAAAAGATAGAAACAAATCAAAATATATATGACAACTAAGTAACAATATTTTCAACAAAAATTCAAAGAAAGCTTACCACTTATTGTGGGGACCATGTTTATATAAGATCTTGTGATTTGAAACACTTTTTGAAAGAAAAAGAAAAGGAGCACTTTTATCACATTCTTTTGACAAATCTTCCATCAAATTCCTTCGGCTTACTTTCTAAAACCATGGAAATCAATATTTTGGTAAGTAAACTTGGTGAAATCAAAATATGTAAAAAAATTAAAGAAATAGAGAGTAGCAAAAACAAATCCCTTTTTACCTCTATAATTTCAAACTCTAGTTTAATCCATACAAAAAAATAGTAAATTAAAACATGTCAAATTACATTTTTGAAACAAACTCTAATTCCAAAACACTATGAATAAACTTTGATTAGGTTTTAGAAAATTAGAGAGTTTGGAAGAAAAAAAATGCAAATCAAATATTACCAGAAAAGTAGCCATAATCGTAGACATAATTTGTGAGTCATCCTAATCAGCAACCCCTGTTGGAATCAATCACGGCCAAGATCTTCGACAATTTTGATGTGAAATTGAAACAACACCCTTTTACCTCTACAACTTCAAACTCTAATTTAATCCATACACAAAACAAAAAACATTATTAAAACATGTCAAATTACATATTTGAAACAAACTCTAATTCCAAAACACTATGAATGAACTTTGATTAGGTTTTAGAAAATTAGGGATTTGGGGAAAAAATGCAAATTAAATGTTACCAGAAAAGTAGCCGCAAGGGTAGACATATATGATTTGTGAGTCATCCAAATCGGCAACCCCTTGTCGGAATCAATCACGGCTAAGATCTTCGGCAATTTTGTTGTGAAACTGAAACAACAAAAACAAAAATATTAAAACAAAATCTTATTCATTTAAAACAAAGAAATTTTCTACCTTTTCTCATCTGATCTTGTCATGCGAGAAGGGGCTGAATAAATATAGAGATGAGCTTAACTACCAATTGAAAGAGAAGGTTAGTGAGATTTCAAATTTGAAAATTTTGATTACTGAAGCTAAACACTAATATATATTAAGCACAAAGAGAAATTGAAAATATATTAACAATTCATAATAAAATTAAGCACTGAGATAAATTGAGAAATATGAGAGAGACTAAATTTTGAAAAAAATAGAAACTAAAAAAAATTAAGAACAAAGAGAAAGTGAGACATGAGAGAGACCAAATTTTGAGAAATTTGAGAAAAATAGAAACTAAAAATGCTATTTAATATGAATTATTAAGTGGGGTTTAAAGAGAATTTAGGAATATCATTAAATAAGTGATCAATAAGCAATCAAATTGGATGAATATTAAAAATTTCATACCTATTTCTTTTCTTTTTTTGACAAAATTTCATACCTATTTCTACTCATCGTTGTTGTTACATAATAATTTTTTTTTTGTTGATAAGCACATAATAGAATTTTGTGATTATCTCTAAAAAAAAAATCTGATTTTTTTTTTTTTTTAATTAGCACATAATAGAATTTTGTGATTATCTATAAAAAATATATATCAGGTAAGTTCTAATTAAACTATGACGTGTCACAATCATTAATTGATGTGGCAACATAGTATTCAACTTTTTATCGTAACCGTTGATATAATATTTATTTTTTTCGCGTGTCAAAATCTAGACCATTCATATTAGGGTTAGGGTTTAAGGTGCCTTTAGTTACTCTCGTTTTATTATATTAAGATCCGTGCAAAATCTACATAATTGGGTCAAATATATTATATTATTATGTTTAATTTTAAATATCTTTACATAATTGAGTCAATTTTTAAGTGTCACAAGTTAACAGATGTACATAAACACTTTGACGTAAAAAATATATTACATTAAAATATAATAAAATTTCACCTTACACAAATTAATTTGATATTATTGTTCAATTTTTTAATTATAAAAATATATGTAATAAAATAAAACTAGTCTAATACAGGCCTTTGACATAAAAAATATATTACATTAAAATAAAATAAAACTTCGCCTTACGTAAAAAATGGGGCCTTTTAATACGGGCTTTTTTTACTGCTACAAAGGAATGCTACGTTTCGGTTTTCGAAAACAATTGTATCGTAAGTTATTTAAGGATTAAGGGTATTTCTCATAAGAAGAAAACCTACAACACAAGCTTCTTTTACAGTCCAATAGTTTTCACTTGAGAGTGTTTTTCTGAGTTTATTTTGGAAGATGATGCCGAAAAAATATGAAGGATGTTAAGAGTAGTATTGTAGCACAAGTATGCCATGAACAAGAACTTGCAATCTGCAAGATGAAGAAGATGAATAGCTTGAAGAAGAAAACAGATTAAGGGAAAATGTAGAGGAATTCTTTATTCATCAACTTGATTCTACAATTGAGTATTCCTTACAATATATAGAATATAGCTATAACTAACTAGAGGTTACAACTAACTCTAACAACCCTTAACTAATAACAGAAATAACTAACAAGCGGTTAGCTTGTAGTCCAAGTAATAACAGAAAGAATGAAATCTAATTGCTATTAACATGCCCCCTCAAGCTAGAATACACATCAATGATTCCAAGCTTGGTTTGAAGAATGTGGAAGGGTCCTGGATGCAAAGATTTGGTGAAGATATCTGCAATCTGATCCTTGGATGCAACTGGCAACAAGTGAATAATGTTGGCTTGAATCTTATCTCGTACAACATGGCAGTCTATCTCTATATGTTTGGTTCTCTCATGGAAGACAGGGTTAGCTGCAATGTGCATTGCTGACTTATTGTCACAATAAATGAGAATAGGAGATTCATGTGGTATAAGGAAATCATGCAGAAGATACAACAGCCATTGACCTTCACAAGCTGCTTGAGCTAAGGCTCGATACTCAGCTTTTGATGAAGATCTAGAAACAACAGATTGTTTCTTGCTTTTCCAGCTGATTAATGATGAACCAAGGAAGAAACAAAGACCTGTAGTAGATCTTCTAGTGTCTGGACATGCCCCCCAATCAGAGTCAGAAAAACCCTTAAGGATTAGTGATGATGATGAGCTAAAAAACAAGCCTTGACCAGGATTGTTCTTAAGGAATTTGAGAACATGGAGTCCAGCTAACATGTGTTCATCAGTAGGTGAATCTAAGAACTGGCTAAGCTTACTTACAGCATAAGAAATCTCAGGTCTAGAATGTGTTAAGTATAATAGTCTTCCAATGAGTCTTCTATATGTAGTGGGGTCAGAGATAAGCTTACCAGATGCTTTATGAAGTTGTAACTGAGGTTGCATAGGAGTAGGACAAGGTTTAGCTGCAAGTAACCCAGTGTCTTGTAACAAATCCAAAGTATATTTTCTTTGACATAGAGAAATACCATTGCTAGATCTAGCAACTTCAAAACCAAGGAAGTACTTTAGAGACCCTAAGTCTTTGATGCTGAATTTTTGATCAAGAAGTGCCTTTAAATGGTTGATTTCATTAATGTCTGTTCCCCCTAACACCAAATCATCTACATAGACTAGAATAGCAGTGAAGCCAGTAGTAGTCTTCTTGGTGAACAGAGAATAATCAGCTTTGGATTGTTTGTAATCTGATGCAAGGAGTGTCTCAGTTAACTTTGCATTCCACTGTCAAGTCAGGTTGCACCCATATAGTGATCTTTGTAGCTTGCACACCAAGTCAGGTTGATCAAGAGTAAGGCCAGGTGGTGGTTGCATGTAAACCTCTTCATGGAGATCACCATGAAGGAATGTTGTATTCACATCAAGCTGAAAGAGAGGCCAATTTTGAATTGCAGCTATGGCCATAAATGTTCTAACTGTTGTCATTTTCACTACAGGACTGAAAGTGTCTATGTAATCAATGCCTTCAGTCTGAGTATAACCCTTGGCCACTAATCTGGCTTTGTGTCTCTCAATGGATCCATCTGCATGTAACTTCAATTTAAAGACCCATTTACACCCAATAGCCTTCTTGTGAAGAGGTAACTTGGTCAGAGTCCAAGTCTTGTTCTTTACCAGTGCAGTCAGTTCAGTATTGATAGCATTTTTCCAATGCTCATCACTCATTGCCTCCTCATAGGATGTTGGTTCAGTAAGGGTGGATAAATTTAAAGTAAAGTGTTTGTGTGCAGCAGAAACATGTTGATAAGAAACAAAATCAGATAAAGGATACTTACATTGAGAGGATGATGTAGACATAGCTGTGTGAGAATCATGAAGTGTTTCAGTGACAAGATTACAGTGGTAATCTTGGAGGTATGTTGGTGGTTTAGATTGTCTAAGAGACTTTCTTGGAGGATTAATAATGGGAGAAGGATCAGGAGTGTTAGTGTTGGAGATATGAGTAGGAAGGGATGAGTGATTTTGATTGTCAGGAGATGTAGTAGGTAGTTGAGTAGGAGAATTATGGTTAGCTTCTGAAACTGAGGGAAGAGAGGGATTATGAGATGTAGTGTGATGATTTTGATTTTGTGTGGTGGATGAAGTAGTAAGATGTTTACAGAAATCTAAATCATCATAGGAAATCTGATTGTATGTAGAATAAGAAGAGGATGGTTTACCATTTTCTGAAGTTTTTAAAATATAAGGAAAAACATTTTCAAAGAAAATAACATCTCTAGATAGAAAAATTTCTCTGGATTTTAGATCAAACAAGATATGACCCTTAACACCAGGTTTGAAGCCAAGTGAAACACACATTTCCTTGATCTAGAATCCAGTTTATGTCTGTGAGATTGTAAGGTAGAAGCAAACACTAAGCAACCAAATACCTTTAAATTGTCAATGTCAGGCAAAGTGTCATATAAAATTTGATAAGGGGATTTTTGATTCAAAAAGGGAGTAGGCAATCTATTAATGATATGTGTAGCATGACCAACAGCATGACACCAAAAAAATTTAGGTAAGCCAGATTGAAATAACAATGCACGAGCTATTCCTAAAATATGTTGGTGTTTTCTCTCAACTATACCATTTTGCTGAGGTGTAGCTACACAAGAGCATTGATGCAAAATACCATTTTTAGAGTAAAAATCTTTGAGTAAGAATTCAGGGCCATTGTCACTTCTAATGCTTTTGATATTAGCATTAAATTGAGTTTTGACCATAGCATGAAAAGATTGAATATGTATGGAAACTTCAGATTTTAATTTCATGAAATAAAGCCATGTAAATCTGGATTTGTCATCAACAATAGTAAGAAAATATCTATATCCTAGCATGGAGGGAATAGACAAGGGTCCCCATATATCCATGTGGACAAGATCAAAAATATGAGATGAAATATGAGAACTATTATGAAATGGTAATCTTTTCTGTTTTGCAAAGAAACATATATCACAAGGCAAATGAGATTTAGACAGTTTAACAAAAGGAAACATTTTATTGATTTCAATGAGTTTTACATCAGATGGATGGCCAAATCTCTTATGCCACAGATTACAATCATCATTCCTATGTGTTTCTAAAGCATTAACAGAATTGATACAAGCAGATATAGGTGAATTTGGTGTATGTCCTAAGCTAACAGTTGGTGTTTTGAGGATGTAAAGTCCATGATTCAATTCAGCTATACCAATCATCCTCTTTGAGCAACTGTCCTGTATCATACATTTGTTATTATCAAAAGTCAAATTACAGTGCAAATGAGAGGTTAGCTTAGGCACAGATATCAAATTGAAAGAAAAATTAGGAAAATACAATGCATCAGTTAAGTATAGATTTTGATCAAACACTATGGTGCCAGCATAGCATGTAGTGACTATGGTTCCATTTGGTAATTTCAAATTGATGGGAGGAATTTGTTTGATGCATTGAAAAAATTTGAGTGAAAAACAAATATGATCAGTAGCTCCTGTATCAAGAATGAAACTATCTGAATCACTAGAATGAGGAATGGTACATAATATACCTGTATTTGTGGTTACATGGTTTAAGCTATGTGAGGGCAATGATTGAGAACCTTGAAGAAGTGCAAGCAATGCTTTGTGCTGAGCTGGTGTAAAAGACAATTTCCCAGCCTCTAACTCAGTGTTATCCTCATCATAGTTGACTGATTGAGCCTCATCATCATCACCATTGGCAATGTTATTCACAGCTCCATTGCCATTCTGTAAATGCTGCAAGTGTGGTGGATATCCATGCTTCTTCCAACATGAATCAACAACATGGTTAGTTTGTCCACAGTAAGTACATAGTTTTGAACCTTTACCTCGACCACTATTAGATCTACCACCTCTAGTACCTCTTCCTCCACTAGATTGGCCCCTTCCTGCATAATCTTTCTGACCATAAGCAGCTAACAATTTGGATTCATCAATTGGAATAACTGCTTGTCTTTCTTGTTGCACAAGCAAGGAGTAAACTTTACCCATTTTTGGAAGGGGGTCCATTAACATTATCTGTGATCTAACAGCTGAATATTGTTCATTGAGACCCTTAAGAAATCTAATAACTTGGTCATTTTCTTTATATTCTTTCATTTTTGCAGCAGCATTACAGTTATCAACACAATTAGAAATTGGAATAGGTCTAAAGTTATCCAATTCTTGCCAAAGCTTCTTCATCTTTGTATAGTAAGTAGAGATAGAATTATCACCTTGTTTGAGAGTGTATATTTCTTCTTGGATATCAGAGATCCTGAAGATGTCACCTTGATAGAATCTTTCTTTCAAGTCTTGCCAAATTTCTGAAGCCGAATCCATCCAAAGAACACTTTGGGAAATATCTGCATCAACAGCATTACTGATCCAGGACATAATCATGGTGTTGCACCTGTCCCAAGCTATAGAATCATGATCATCATCATCTGGCCTAGGAAGAGAACCATTGATGAAATGTAGCTTGTGTTTGGACCTAAGTGCCATAGTCATAGCTCGAGACCATGAATGATAATTCGGACCTGAAAGAGGAGGAGTGACTAAAACCAGACCAGGGTTTTCATTAGGATGGAGAAAATAGGGATTGAGGGTATCTGTTTGATAACCTTTATTGTGATTGTGAGAACCACCAGAGTGACCCCCACCATTGACACTACCCGAGCTCTCCACAGACATGATGAAGAAGGATAAAGAAGAGAGTTATAGTGGAGAGAAAGAAAATGCAATCTTGATTGCAGGAAAGAAGAGAAAAAACCAGAAAGAAAAAACTGGGATAAGAGCAGAAAGCAATTTCAAGAAGAAATTGCAGAGAGAAAAACGATTAGAAATGGAGAAAAAGCAATGGCATACCTCTAGAAGAGGCCTGATACCATGTTAAGAGTAGTATTGTAGCACAAGTATGCCATGAACAAGAACTTGCAATCTGCAAGATGAAGAAGATGAATAGCTTGAAGAAGAAGAAAACAGATTAAGGGAAAATGTAGAGGAATTCTTTATTCATCAACTTGATTCTACAATTGAGTATTCCTTACAATATATAGAATATAGCTATAACTAACTAGAGGTTACAACTAACTCTAACAACCCTTAACTAATAACAGAAATAACTAACAAGCGGTTAGCTTGTAGTCCAAGTAATAACAGAAAGAATGAAATCTAATTGCTATTAACAAAGGATATGCTGTGGGAATCGACCTTGGTACAACGTATTCGTGTGTTGCAGTGTGGCAGGAACATAACAGTAGAGTGGAGATTATTCATAATGATCAAGGCAACAAAACTACACCTTCTTGTGTTGCTTTCACCGACAAACAAAGGTTGATTGGCCATGCAGCTAAGATGCGGGAGATTGCAGAGGCATATTTGGAGTCACCGGTTAAGAATGCTGTCATAACTGTGCCAGCTTATTTCAATGATTTTCAACGGAAAGCCACCATAGATGCTGGAGTCATAGCTGGCCTTGATGTTATGAGGATATTGAGCGAGCCGACTGCAGCAGCTGTTGCATATAGTCTTGACAAGAGAAGTAGCTGTGCTGGAGAATGAAATATTTTTGTGTTTGACCTTGGTGGTGGGACTTTTGATGTGTCAATAGTTACAATTAAGAATAAGGTTTTTGAAATTAAGAATAACCTTGGTGGAGAGGACTTTGACAATAGAATGGTGAACTACTTTGTAGAGGAGTTCAAGAGGAAGAAAAAGGTGGACATCAGTGGCAACTCAAGAGCGTTGAGGAGGTTGAGAACCCAGTGCGAGAAAGCGAAAAGGATACTCTCTTTTTCTTTGCTTTATGTGAGGGACTTGATTTCATTTCATCAATCACTCGTGCAAAGTTTGAGGAAATAAATATGGACCTTTTTGATGAATGTATGGAGATTGTTGGTAACTGTCTTACTGACTCTAAGATTGACAAGGGTAGTATAGATGATGTTGTCCTTGTTGGTGGCTCTTCTAGGATTCCCAAAGTACAGCAGCTATTGGGAGACCTTTTTAAGGGAAAGGATCTGTGCAAGAGCATCAATCCTGATGAGGCTGTTGCTTTTGGTGCAGCCGTGCAGGCTGCTTTGTTGAGTGATGGAATTAAAAGTGCTCCAAACTTGGTGTTGATCGATGTTACACCACTGTCTTTAGGTTATAGGCTAAAACATGATCGCATGAGTGTATTGATTCCTAGGAACACTACTATACCTATCAAGAAGACCGAACGATGTATTACAGATAAGGATAACCAATCTTCTGTCTTTATCAGGGTTTATGAGGGGGAGAGAACTAGAGCTAGTGACAACAATCTGCTTGGTTCTTTTCGTCTCTCTGGGTTACCACCCGCACCTCGTGGCCATCCTGTTGAGGTGTGTTTTGCTGTTGATGAAAATGGAATTTTGACAGTCTCAGCCATGGAAGTTTCCACTGGCAATACAAATGAGATTATAATAACCAATTATAGAGAAAGACTATCAGCAGAAGAAATTAAAAAATTGATTCAAGAAGCTGAGAATTACCGTGCTGAAGATGAGAAATTCCAACAAATGGCTAAAGTAAAGAGTGCATTGGATTTCTGTGTTTACAAAATTGAATCTGCTTTAAAGAAGCAGAATATTGACTTGAAGCTTTCTATATCAGAGAACACGAAGATCGATGTTGCAATTAGAACGGCAAAAAAATTGATTGATGAGAATGACATGCATGAAGTAGATCTTCTTGAGGATCATTTGGAGAAGCTTGAAAATATGTTTGAAGACATTACAACCAAGATTGGTTAGTTTTTTTTTCTTGTCATGTGGTTTTGTTTGCAAATGAATGCAAACCTTTGCATTAAGAGTACTTTGTTTGATTAAAAATTAATTAATGGTACTATTTATAACTAGCCTTAAATCCGTTGATTAGAGAACAGTCTTTTACTAACATTTTAGGGAATGTTACTCTATTTTTTGTCGACGAACGATAAATTATTATTATGAACAGCAGTTTTCAGCTCTCTTACTATGTTTATCCAAGGAATGAGGTGTTAAATAAGGATTTGGATTTCACATTGTAAATGTGTGACAAATTTATTGATTTGTAAACCCATTGATCGCAAATCAATGACGGAATCAATTAATGCATGTAAACGGTTGGAAAAAGAGGCCCTTCCATAGCCAAAAACAGGCCCTTCCACAGTGAAGAAAGAAGTAAAAATAACATTCAGGCTTAACCAATATAGGTTGGAAAAAGAAATGAGCTGATTAAAAAAGATTTTGATGTTTGAGATAGAATTGTGTATGCTTAATCAATTTTGAAAAGGCGAATACAGATTTTCATCACTAAAGCTCAACTTGAAAGAAGGAAAAATAATGAAAGTACTGTAACTTGTTTTGACTCAATAATGAAGGTAACTTTCAACAAAGTTACCTCTAAACAAATGTAAACAAAAATGAATTTAACATACAATAATTCTTCTTTATGTACCTGCCTATTGTTGGATGTGTCTTCAAATCTAAGAACTACCATTTCAGTAGATAATCAAAATTTACTGAAGTGCTTAGTTTAAAATCATGAAAATCAGGACTGAAAGCTGTGAGTCCCTAATTTGGTGGTGGGGGTGGACTGTTGATGTGCCTCTTGTTACAATTAAGGATAAGGCCTTCAAACATGCTTTCATCTATCGCCCGTGCAAAGTTTGAGGAAATCAATATCGACCTTTTTAATGAATGTATAGGACTGTTGACAGTTGTCTTACTGACTCTAAAATGGACAAAAGTAGTGTCGATGATGCTGTCCTTGTTGGTGTTTCTTCTAGAATTCCCATGGTGCAAGAGCTATTGCAGGACTTTTTTTGGAGAAAGGAACTGTGCAAGAGCATTAACCCTGATGAGGCTGTTGCCTTTGGGGAAGCTGTGCAGCTTTGTTGACAGAAGGCATCAAGAATGTTCCTAACTTGGTTTTGATCGATGTTACATCACTGTCTATAGGTTGCAAGACAACACAAGATCACATTAGTGTAGTTATTCCTAGGAATATTCAATAATCTGGTGCCTGTCAAGAAGAAAACTAGAGCCAGTGACAATTGTTACTTGGTTCGTTATGTCTCTCTGGATTTTTCCCCGCTCCTCGGTCCTCACGGTCATCCTTTTAATGTATGTTTTGCTATTGATGAAAATGGTATATTGACAGTTACACCACTGAAGATAAGAAGTTCCAACAAATGGCTGAGCGAAAAATGCATTGGATAAAGGCATTGCCGGACTTGAAACTGTTTTAAAAGAGCCGAGGGATAAATTGAGTATCTCTTCACTAGAGAACCAGGAGATCAATGCTGCAATTACAAGGTCCAAGAATTTGCTTGATGAGAATCACCAGCATGAAAGTGATGTTCTTGAGAATCATTCGAAGGAGCTCAATAGTATGTATCCATTAAGATTTGTTTTCTTTCTGTTTTATATGCAATGAATACAAAACATTTACATGAAGATAAGATCTATTGTTAGGTTTAATAAATTTTCCAATAGTATATGGTTTATAATTAGCCCCAAGTCACTTGAGTGGAGAACAAATTTTTAGCATAACATGGAAGGTTTCTCTTTCATTGATGTTACAATGCTAAATTTATACGACTGAGCTAGCACCTCAAGTGTATAATTATTATATGATGAACACATGTATCGCCACATAGATATTTTATTTTAATTCTTGATGTCATAATATTCTTATGTGAGCATGGGATTATACCTGCAACTGTAAAGAAATGTGGTGTTAACATAGAAAGGTCATGAACCTCTAACTAAATGAAGAAGTTAGGCTAACTGATGTAGCAGAAAACAGAAAGAATCATTTTCATCATAACCTAACTAACCATAAAACTGTTGGCAATATATCCTCCCTACCTAGAAGCCACAAAACACTTGACAATAAAATGGTAGACAATGTGCACAAAGATAATTTTAATTTATTGGAATATGGATCTCTTTTAAAACAATACAAAATCTGCATCACAAAATCAAGTTTTTTTTCTCTCTTAACTGATCAGCAAATGCTACTGTTCATTTTCATACCAGAGAATCTATTTTTTTGGGCTTCATTATAGGTCTAAAAATTCAAAGCATGTAGAATCTTTTTAAAATATAAATTGTTTTAAATTTGATAAAAATCAACTTGCACATAAGATTTATTTATTTAGAGGAATGAAGCATGCTGTATAACATAGGCCAATTGATAAATGGTACAGACAAACATTTCTTTGGCTATAACATTATATTTTATATCAACTGGTTTCATGATTTAGTTTGAACTTTTATTTATAGCTCGAACAAGATGTCATTTTTTGCAAAGCATCAATTAAGATAACAACAGACAATAATATGCCTCCTCATAAAAATGAAAAGACAAAACCAAAACATATTCTAACTTTCTTTTTTGACCAAAACATATTCTTTTTTCAACGGTTGATAATGGCCTCTTAGGTTGACAATGCTGATCTGATTCTTATTCAGCACAAGTTGAAAACAAAAATTGCAATCAAAAGTGTATTTAACTAGTATAATGTTCTGTCAACCGCAGACTGATACAGCCATTTCATAAGAACAAAAGTCCACAAACATGTGTGGAGGAATGGAAAGTTCAAAATTATTTGAAGTTTGCTGAAAATTGTAATTCATCATCTATTGATTCCTCATTTATCAACTACTTCTATGAGAGTTGTCTCATAGTCACTAGGAGCCTCAAATCCATGAAGATTCATCACTGTTGCAGCTACGTTGGCCAACCCACCGGTGGGAACATCGTTGCGGAACCTCACTCCAGGAGCCAATCCAGGACCTCCAATCGCAATTGGTACCTTAACAAACAAACAAAAGTGCAACATTTTTAGAACTAAAAACTTGAGCTTCTTGTAAAGTTCTCGTCAATCAATGACCGAGTATATATTTGGTAGTAAAACTTACTGGCTCAAGAGTATGAGAAGTAAGAATCTGGACTTTTCCATCCTTTAGTAGAGGTTTTCCAGCCTTGTCCCTCTTGACCATATCTTCGGCATTACCATGGTCAGCGGTGACAACATAAATTCCACCGACTTGCTCAATTGCATCAAGAATAATCTGCAATTACATATATAAATACACAGTATTAATATATCAAGTTTTCAGCAAAAGCTCAAAAACATATAACATGATATATTTACAGAAACTTTCCGGTGAATTTGAAGATTAAAGATTGTACCTTAACAGCTTCATCGGCTGCCTTACAAGCCACAATGGTTGCTTCAATGTCACCTGTGTGACCCACCATGTCACCGTTTGGTAGGTTAACACGTATCTACATGACAGACAAAATAAATATTAACTAAAAGTGTAATTAATCAAACCATGAATCTCAAAATCACATGATAATAATTCAGTTAACTACCTGATCAAATTTCCCGCTAAGAATTGCTTCTTTTGCCTTCTCAGCAATCTCCACTGCCTTCATTTTTGGTTGTTCATTGAATGTAATCCCAGAGTCACTTGGAATCTCAACATACTGCTCCAAATTCGCATTAAAATATCCAGACCGGTTTCCATTCCAGAAAAATGTGACATGACCAAATTTAACAGTCTCACTGTTGAAGAAGAAATTCATTAGTGACTATGATAGCTATCAATTTCACAATCAAGAATAGATTAGGCATGTAGCAAAGATAAAGGATTCACATGTAACTATTCCAAACATCAAAAGAAAATTAACAAAGATTAAATAAGTAATAACTAACCTGCAAGCAAAAGTGCGAACACCATTATGCACTAAATATTCACCAGAAGTCCTATCAATCTCCGGTGGAGAAACAAGGTAATGGCGTGGAAGCTTCAATTCACCATCATATTCAAGCATACCAGCATAACGGATTTTAGGGACGCGAACTCTATCAAAATTGTCAAACTTTTCATACTCAAGAGCCTTAGCAAGCATAGTCATACGATCTGCCCGGAAGTTAAATGTAACAACAGCATCGCCATCAACTATCGGACCGACAGATTTTCCACTCTCATCAACAATAACAAAAGGAGGAAGATACTGGTCATTGGCCTTTGGTGCTGCCCTCAGTGTCTTGACAGCTTCTAGAGCACTTGTAAACTTAAACGGTGCTTCACCAAGAACTTGAGCATCCCATCCTCGTTTCACAACACTCCAGTCATTCTGCAGGTTGTTTTGAAATCGTTTACATTATTCATATTCATATTTCATATATAATATATATGTAAAAACAAGGCAAAAGAGGAAGTATAGAATTTGTTAACATTTTAAAAGGGTGGATAATTGATATACAATACCTCATAACGGTCCATTGTGACATTCATACGACCTCCACCTGATGCAATCTTTGCATCAATACCTTTCTCACGCAATTTTGCAAGATCATTTTCAAGGGTTTCCACAAAGGCCACACTTGAGCCATCCAAAACATCACGACCATCGGTAAGAACATGGAGACGGATTCTTTTAGCACCTCGCTCACTAACTCCTTTTAGCAACAACTGTACAAAATAGTTAGTTAGAACTAAGAGGCATATTTGAGTCAAAAAAAAACTAAGAGGCATAAATTTCGCAGATATCAAGAGTGAAGACACAAATGTTCGAACGCATAATATTACCTGCACTTGATCAAGTCTGGAGTGAACTCCACCATCACTCAGTAGTCCAATGAGATGCAATGTGCCAGTTTCGAAACTTTCCTTGATGTAATTGAAACCATCTCCTTCAAATATCTTTCCAGATTCTAGAGCAAGGTCAACAAGCTTTGCACTACAATAAACAAACACAAACGATCACAACCCAATCATCGCACGTGCTAGAAATATGATAGCATAGTCAATATGCATAGACATTAGACAGTAGAGAAGAACCAGAAAAACATGCAACAACCATTCCTAATACCACTAAAGAAATTCATTGACATCAAGATACAAAACATTGTCCATCCAAATATAAGAACGCAATTCCTTGGAAGAAATAAGATACACACAGTAAGGCAAAGCCACAAAGATATTAATTATTGTGTCGAATCAAAAAAAATGAACTAGGCATGAGCAAGGTGCAAATTTATACGGTGGATCACAGAACAAGACATAGCAAGAACTGTTGTGCCGCAATCCACAACATAAAAGAATAAGGCACAGATAATCCAAATGTTTAAAAAACAAGATTGGTTCACAATTGGTGGTATGGTAAATCAAGAAACACCGCACCAGTTACATAATTTAACAAGCATCAAAGACCAAGACATAAAGTGAATAAATCAAAAAAACATTTTCTTCTTTTTAGGAAAAAACAACACAGATGTTGTTGAATATAGTGTTGCGTCCTAAAACTAAATTAGGGACGAACATGAGCAATTAACTAGTTATATATTATGACTGGTATTAGTACATGATTACTACTTCTACTACAACTAATAACTAGTATTGGTAGCAGCATACATACGGAGCCAAACAAAATAGATTGAGATTAGAAGCTATTTAAATTTACCCTTGAGCAAAGATGCGACCGGCACCGAGTGCATTATGACCAACTTCACTATTTCCCATATCATCCTCTGTTGGAAGTCCAACTGCTTTACCATGAGCCCTAACCAATCTCCAATGTTCAGGAGCACCCTACAACATAAAAAAGAAGGATCATCAATATCATTCATTATCATTTTCAAAGAAAACCGAAAATAACAATAGATCTAAACCATATTCAATCCAAATCCAAATTCCAAAAAATGTATGTATAGTTATTATACCTTTTTAAGTGAATCCATGGTAGGTGTTTCGGCGTTGTGGATACAGTTATATTCATTTGGATTAGCCTCACCCCATCCATCCAAAACAATAACAGCAATTGTCTTTCCCTTTGGAAGCTTAGGATGATCAGGTAATTTCCATGAGAAATCTGAGCTACCCATCTTTGTTTTTCTTTTCTATAACAGATTCTGATTCAATAACAACACTAAAAATTCAATCTTTACAAACTAATCAAAAACAAATCTCATCATAAATCATACTGTATATTCATTCATTCATTCTTATATAAATATAAATAAACAACACATCACATGTGATTATGTATGGTGATAATACCTATGCATATTAATATTAATGAATTAATGAATAAATTAAATTAATTAAACAAGTTAGTTTGGATCTCATGTAGTTCTCAAACTCAAATCTAAGAATTGAAATTAATAAAAAAATTATTAGTAGTAATATGAATCTTATATCTATGATTTGAAAAGAAAAAAAAAAAAAAAAACAAATTCAAAGATGGGATTGGAGCATAGAAATCTGAGACAAGAAAGAAGAAAGGACAAACCTAACGATTTGTGTGTGTGTGAGGCGCAACTAACTAACACGACCAAACCCCTTTGCCTTTTGAATTGTGTTGTGTTGTGTTGTGCTGTGTTTGGTTCGTTGCATATAAATACAGTTTTTTTTTTTGGGTTTATTGGAGACGATATTTTATTTTTTTATTAATTTTTTTATATGATATTTTTAAAAGTTTAAAAGGGACTTGCGTCAAAAAAAAAAAGGGAAGGAACTTACGCGAAGAAGAGTCACGAGACAGAAAAAAAATAAAATAATGTTTGGCATTACAAATAATCTAGTTTATAATTTATAGTTTTTAATTTCAAATCTATTACTATATATATATATATATATATAAAGAGAATACAAATTTTTGGGATGGTTTTTTCATTATACCTATTTTACCCTTAAAAAAACTAAATATTTGTATATGTTGGAAAATAACTTCCACATAAAAATAGATTTTCAGTTTTTTATAGTAAAACAATATATATATATTTTTTTTTTCTTCTTAATAACTAGCCACAACAAAAAAGGATGTTAAGTAGTTATCAATTAACTAAGTCCAATAAAAAAGGAGATTAAGTAATTATTTATATTTGCACAATAGAGAATTTCGATCACAACAAATTAAAAAAAGAATATCGATTATAAGGTAAAAATTCTTTTGGTAACAATTTTTAAAAAAGAGCTTATAATTTATTTTACTAGTTTATAGCTTATTTCTCAAATGTTATTTCAAGTAGCTTATGAGCTTATAGCTTATCATCTTTTCTTCTAATTTTACTCATATCATCTTACTTGGAAAAAAATTAAATATTAATTAAACATATCTTATTTATGTCATGTTATACATATAAGCTAGTTCAACCACTAATTTTACCAAACACTACAAATCTAAAAGCTGGCTTATAAGATATCTGATATAAGTTCATCCGCTATAAGTTATCTTTTCAACTATCCGCAATTTTTTACCAAATAAAACCTACAATGACTAAATTATAATTTTCATTTTAGTCATAGTTTTTTTTCACGCATTTTTAGTCTTAGTTAATTATTTACTTTTTTTTATCTACCAAAGAAAAAATCATTTACTTTTTCGGTTACCATGATACCAAAATTTTTATCATCTTCATTGAAGAATTTTTTTGATGTAAATCGAGTATTTTCTATCTGCAATGATAGAGATTAATTCATGAAATTTTATAAAATCAAATAGACAACAAATTTTTTCTAAAAAAGTTATCGATGTGGCATGTCCAAGTTAAAATTTGAATCTAAGACACTGATATTGTAATATATTTTTTAGTGTTCGATCAATCACAATTGTTTGATAGTTAAAAATATTTAAACATTCATTTGAGTTTTTCTTCGTGATTTTTTATTTTGTGTTGTTTTAGTTCCGTTTTAATGTGAAGTTTTTGTTTTGATTTTCCGTTTTTGGTACGGTGTTTGTATTAATTTTCCATCTTAGTACGTTGTTTGTTTGCTCAAATTTGCAGATTTGCTTCGATCCAAATCCCAGTGCAGATTCAATTCAATAATTTTAGCGTCGTCAGTGTTACAAATCCGAATGCATAATTATTCCGAACATTTGAATTTTGTATATTAATTTGATCATCCTTATTAGATTTTAGGCTTAATTAGTATGTAGGTTCCTTCAAGACTTTTTTGGTTTCACTTTGGTCCCTTAAAGAAAATAAGTTTCACTTTGGTCCCTTATAGATATCTCTGACACTCAATATGGTCCTTTTTGTCAATTTTTTATCAGAAATCGTTAACTTCTGTACATGTGGCAAAATAGGTTGTTTCGTGGCACCTGTACAGAAATTAACGGTTTTTGAAAAAAATGGACGGAAATAACAAAATTGACTGATGGAAATATCGATAAGAACCAAAGTGGAACTTATTTTCTTTAAAGGACCAAAGTGAAACAAAAAAAGTCTTTAAGGGACCTACAGACTAATTAAGCCTAGATTTTAACAATCTTGAATGTGTAATGATTACGATTGATGTACTCTCAATGAATTTGAATAAATAAATATTGTTATTTTTAGGAAGAAAAAAATAAAATTAAAGAATTATATCAATAAAGTTGGAGATACTTGGATTTTGCTGCAAGTTTTTGTTTTTGGAATGTAGATATAAATACATGAATATTCGAATATGCTTTTGTTACCCATGGTATCATCTAATTATTCCTCATTTCTCATGCCTTTTTTATTTTCCCTTTAAAAAACTAGAAGGATGACAAACGTTGTGATACACTAATCTATATGCTAATTGATAGTTAAAAAGTTAGCTTATAGTTGATAAGTTAGTTTTTAGCTTATAGCTGATAAGCTAGCTTTTAGTTGATAAATGAAAAGCTATTAGAATGAAATTAAAGTGTTTGGTAAATTTATGGTGCGTTTGGTAAGTCCAATAACCTAGCTTATTGGACTAGCTTATAAGCTTGTTTGAAAAAATAGACGTGTTTATAGCTTATAATTTTTACATTTTATTCCATTTTTACCCTTACTTTTTTTATTTATTTTTTAAATATAATGCCCACTATTACTTAGCCAAAAAAAAAAATTTATTCACTAACCATGTACTTTTATGTCATTTTACACTTACAACAGTTAAATTTGTCAAACATTTTAATTTCAATCTACTAGTTTTTCAGCTATAAGCTAGCTCTTCAGCTATAAGCTAGCTTTTAGCTTATTTTTACCAAACAGAGCCTTAGCTGTTATAATTATAAAATGACATAAAAGTATTATGTGAATGGATAGGTATTTTTTTAGCGGGTAGTTTTTTTATTAAAAAAAAATAATAAAGTTAAAATTGGAATAAAAGGTAAAAAGCTATATTTAGGTGAAAAAAGCTATATTTAGCTAGACTAGAGCAATTTTTAAGAATCTTAGGTGAAAAAAGAGGATTATTATGTATACTTTCCTAAATAATTTTAGACTTTTAGTGTGACAAAAATTGGTCCATAAAATTTTAGTTCAGAAAACAAAATTTGGAAAAAATTTCCTTCCATCTAATAAAATAGTTTATTGTTTTTACTACAATTGTATTTTGATTTATTATTTGGTTAATTAGGATTCATTGTTTAGTTTAGTTAATTGGGACTTTTCTATATTTTTGGTTTAGTTTTTTAAGATTTTTTTTGGATTTCCTGCATTGAGTCTTCTTCTTCAATGAGTAAGTTGTAATATTCAAAAAATATCAATGAAAACTCATGAGATATATTTAGAAATTCTTCTCCTTTTATTGTTTTAATACCATCCCACAATTAACTCTTCAGACCTACAAACCACATAATATTCCCAATTTACCCTTTTTGCTACCTTATTTTTCACACTAATTTTTTCACCATTCTTTTCAACCTTTTCGGAAGTCCTGTCCACCCCTCCACTATAGTTTTTCGATACGTTTTTTTCTTTTGGTTTGACAAATTTACCATAAAATTTTTTAAATAGTGTTCTAGTGTGTAGAAATAGTCTTGAACATTTTTATTAAGTGTTCCGGTGTACAAAATTTTCCAAATTTTTTAGATATTCACATTGAAACACTTTTAATAAGTGTTCCAATTTTAAACATTTTTTAGGTTTTTCAAGCATTCATATGGGGAAATATTTTAACAGTGTTTCAGTTTGTAGAAGATTTTGGAAGCGTTCCAAATTCTATATTTTTTCGAGAAACCACCTAATATGTTTACTTGAACACGTTGCACAAGTGTTCCAATTTGTAACGCATATTCAGAAGCACTGAAACACTTGGCATAAGGTGTTCTGGTTTGTATTTTTTTAACTTTTGTTATTGTTTTTGTTTTAAATATATGGTGAGTTCTTAAACGGGAGATACAAGTCAAACTTTTGTAAACACCACAGCTGTATTCACAACTACATAGAAATTTACACAAGAAGTTGTAGTCGAATGAGCTCGGGAGGTTGGAATTACACACTATGTCACTATTAATGTTACTAGATCAGATACAAATAATGAAGAAAAAAAAAGAGGAAGAAGTGAAAGCTTAAATTTGGGTTGTGACAAATGGGGGAACTATTAAGTTGAAAGTTCAACAATAACTACTTAAAAAGTCTGGCTTACCATTCAAAATTATATCAACACTATCAAAAGATGGTCGATGATGGAAATTGTCAAAGTAAAATGTAGATTTTACAACCACGGACTACCTGATAAATATGAAGGACATCCTCTTGTGGGTCATTTAACTACAGACGAGAAGAAACATGTTGCAGATCTGACAAAGCATCATGTAGCACTAAGACAAATGCTTTTTTTCATTGAGTTGAATTAATTCTTATCGAGTCGAGTCCGAGCTCAAACGAGTTTGAATCATGTCGACTCATTTTCAGCTCTGCCGCTTCTCCACAAATGTTGATATAAGATGTGGATCAACGATCTTCAAACTGGTCCTCTGAAGTGGACTGAATCCAAAACCATCCAGTCAACCACTAATAATAGCATGATGTTTATCATGAATCCATTCAGTTAGCTTCTTTCAAAGAAATAGTCATCTCATATAGATATGTAAGGGCGAAAGGTTAAATGTGGTGTGAAAGAGAATTTTTAAAAAATTTGAACATTTTGGCCCGGTTCAATTAAATTCAATAAAAAAATTGTTGGTATTATATTTTGGACGGACCGGTAATATATTGGGTCGACCCTAACAATAGAGTCTTTCTTTTCGTACCACTCGAGTCATCTCACACGCACCCCCTTACATACCCAATTTACCCCCTCACTATTTAGGATGCAAGTGTGTAAATAGCAAAAATTGGAGAAAAATGAGTTCGCTTTCTAGATAGCAAACTGCAAACTGAGTTCGCTTTCTAGAATACAAATCTTATAAAAAAATCAAATTTTTTGTCCTCTACACCCTTCTCTCATCTCTCGTCAAATAACTTTGAATAAAACACAGTTCGCAAATTAAAGTGTGAACCATTCATTCACCTAATTTCCTATTTTCTGTCAAACTTATCAACTCTTGTATCTTTGTTACATGTCTATTGTAAGTAAAAATGTAAACTTAGTCATGTCAATGTCTATTGTAAGTAAAAATGTAAATTTGGTCATGTCAAATAAAGTAACAATTCAATTTAGTTATCTTTACGGTGTGTGTGATTGGTCGATAATGTCACAACGGCTCCAGTGACAAATTAAAATAGGATATAAGATAGTGGCCATATTTTTATAAGGTTCACTAGTTAAAGTGTAAACTAAATTCGCACTCTAAATAGCAAATTGTGTTTCCGCTCGCCCTCTAAGTAGTGAACTATGTTTCAGTTCACACTCTAAGTAGCGAGTTACAATATTTTATACTCAAATTGAACGTCTGCACCCCCATGAATGAAAAATCATTAAAAAAAAAAGAGTTCGCTTTCTAGATAGCAAAATCAATTCGCTTTCTAGAATGCAACTCTTTTTTTCATGTTTTTCTTTCATTCATGGAGCGCATACGTTAAGTATGAGTATAAAATATTACGACGCGCTACTTAAAATGCAAACAATGCTCGCTTTCTAAATAGCGAGAAGATTATTATGATAATTTTATGGGGTACGTGAGAAAATACAGGAGACGCGAAAAGTAATACTCCAAACAATATACTATGAATTGTAATAGGAAAATGCTACGGGGCACTAGTTAAGAAAGCAAATATAGTATAATTTTCTTGGAATTTGTGTAGTCAACCTTTAAAATATGTAAAAGGTATTATTTTCTATGCATAATTTTCTCTTTTTAGTATCCTTAACTAGTGCCCCGACATGACCCATTGTAATATACTGATTGTTATTGACCGGGACTTGTTAGGTGAAAAAGCAACATCCAGTCAAAAGAAAAAGTGAGAAAGAAATTAAACAAAAATTTCTTGTTCATATTCAGTGTTTAAATATCTGTTTCAAGGTTCCGTTTAGCTTGGACCCATGCATCTATTGGTTCATCTTGGACTCATCAATTTTAACCATTGATCTAATAGGGCATACAAACTTTATGATAGTCCATTCACACGCTATCACTCTCTTCTCTTTTTGTCTCTCTTCGCTCCACTGTTTCAATTACAACAACACAACCATTTCTCACTTCCACAAAACTCATTGCCTCTTTCATTTATTATTTTTCTTCATCTGCAGTAAAAAAGAAAACTTTTTTCTTCCTCCATTTCATAGTCATATTTCTGACAATTCATATTATCTCATTTTATTTGTAAAAATGAAACCTTGTATTATCAAAATGGGTTGGAAAGAGATTCATATATTATTATTCATTACTGCTCATAAGCATAAATGTTGAAAATGGTTGGAAAGAAAGATTAACACTCGGTTTTTAAAGGATTTCAAAAGTAAAAACCAAATCTCTTTCACTAATATGTTAACTTATTGTAAATTGGAGATTTTCTTCTTAAATTGCAACTAAATGAACACTTCATTTCTCCCAAAACCAAAAGTGTACTGTATGGGGTTTGAAAATTTGAGATTAGAAGGGACGGTGGGGGAGTGGAGGAGGTGAATTTGGGTCTTCCATGGTTGAGTTTTGTGGAAGTGAGAAATGGTTGTGTTGTTGTAATTGAAACAGTGGAGCGGATGTTGTAATTCAAACAGTGGAGCGGAGAGACAAAGAAGAGAAGAGAGTGATAGCGTGTGAATGGACCATCATAAAGTTTGTATGCCCTATTAGATCAATGGTTAAAATTGATAAGTCCAAGATGGACCAATAGATGCATGGGTCCAAGCTAAACGGAACCCTGTTTCAATTTTATTTTAAAGGTAAAACTTTTTCTTTGTCTGATTGATACTTGAAAATTGGAAACCGTCTATAGGTTATGCTAATTGGATTGAATATGTGGTTTTGCTGAGTGCATAAATATATGTTCCGGGGATATACACGACTCTATTGTTGTTGCATTTGATCATCATTATATGTGAACATAATATCTTATCTTAATTAATAATAATAATAATAGTAGCAACTATGTGGTACCATGAATTTATAGGTTCCCCATGGTTATTATTATAGGGAGTAGTTTGATGATTTAGCTGTTTTTGTTTCTTTTCCCTTTGTTAGTTTGTTGAAGCTGTCCTTTATATTATGTAACCAAAAGTGCCCATGGTTATTGTCTGGATTTAGTGGCCGGTGGTAATCACCATGTTGTCTGGATTTACAATTTAGTTGAATATTTAAAGCACCATGTTTCTTTTCCACTCAATAAGTAATTATATGTATAAATAGGGTTTGTCTAAGGGTAGGACAATTCAAATAAAAGTTTTAAATTTTTGAAAAAGAAAAAATAATTATTAAGAGAAAAAAAGACTGCTCATAAACTATAAATTCATTAGTCTACAATAGAAAAAATGTTTCGGACAAAAACAGAGGCTTCTGAAAAAAAAATATAAAAATGAAATAGCTTTACAACTTTTTCATTCAAAATATATTGAATATCCAGAGGCGTCATTTTTTTTACAATGGAACTAAGTCGGAATTTGCACGATGAATTTGAAAGCGTAGTCACATTTTTAACTAGTTCCCTTATTTTTATTGATTTACCTGTTAGATCACAAGCGCAGCGAAGCTTAGAAAACTAACAAACAAGATAAAACTTGTTTCTCAAGCAAGATGAACAAAATGATGATGATTAATGAATAAGAAAAAACAACTAGTTTTATTCATCCACCTTGGGGTAATGGAACTCAAAAAAATTTACAAGCACTAATACAAGTATATATAATACTTGCGACACTTAACTTCTAAAACAAGTAAACTAACTAACCCTTAACTTGTAAAGCAAGTTAACTAACTAACTAACCTTAACAAGTTCTAACAACCTAACTAACTTGAAGATATTTACAAAACAGTTACAAACAAGCTTGAATTACTAATTTCTAACACTCCACCATAATTCAAACTTGTTTCAAACCAAAAACTCCAAGTTGCTTTCTCAGAAATTCAAATCTCTCAAGTTTGAGAGCTTTAGTGAAACCATCTGCTAGTTGCAGCTCAGTGGGGCAATATTGCACTTCAATCATCCCATTTGTAACTTGTTCTCTGATGAAGTGATACTTGGTCTCGATATGCTTGCTTCTTCCATGAGATATTGGATTCTTTGCTAAGCTTATAGCAGATTTGTTATCAATTCTGAGCAGTAGAGGCTTACTTGCTTCACACTTCAATTCTTTCATCACTGAATCAAGCCACAGTGCTTGACATGTTGCAAATGTGCCTGCTATGTACTCAGCCTCACATGATGAGAGTGCAGTCACAACTTGTTTCTTTGTGCACCAAGAGATTGCAACATTGTTGAATTTGAAAACATACCCTGATGTGCTTTTCCTATCAGTCATGTCTCCACACCAATCACTATCTGAGTAACCAATTAAAACACTCCTTTTACAGTTTGTGCCAATTGGAAAATGTAAGCCAAAATCAAGAGTACCTCTAATATACCTAAAAATCCTCTTTGCAGCAATTAAATGAGGTTTTCTAGGATCATGCATATATCTACTAATCATGCTAACTGAGTAGCATATATCAGGCCTGCTGTTGCATACATACCTCAATGAGCCAACCATTTGTCTGAACAAAGTTGCATCCACTTTCTCCATATCATTGCATTCATTCAATTTTGAGTTGGTTTCAGAAGGATTTGAAACTGAATTGAAGTTTTCCAGTTCAAATTTCTCAAGCAGTTCACATATGTACTTTTGTTGATGCATCACTATGCCACTCTTGACCTTCACAAATTCCATTCCCAAGAAGAATGATAATTCACCTAGGTCTGTCATCTCAAATTCAGCATTCAATTTACACTTTAACTTCTCAATTTCTGACTTTTGACTACCAGTTATGAGAAGATCATCAACATATAAGCATATAATAACCAATTCTCCTTTTAAACTCTGCACATACACACCAAACTCAGCTGCACATTTCTTAAATCCAATTTGAATAAGAAATTGATCAATTCTCTTATTCCAAGCTCTAGGTGCTTGTTTTAAACCATATAATGCTTTATATAGTCTAAACACCATTTTCTCTTTACCTTCAATTTCAAAACCTGGTGGCTGTGATACATACACTTCCTCATCTAATGGACCATTTAAGAATGCTGACTTAACATCTAAATGGTACATCAACCAGTTATTCTTACAAGCCAGTGCTACTACTAACCTCACAGTTTCTATTCTTGCCACTGGAGCAAACACCTCATTGTAATCAATGCCATGCTTTTGTAAGAATCCTCTTGCTACAAGCCTTGCTTTATATTTTGAAATTGTGCCATCAGGATTTAACTTCACCTTAAACACCCATTTCACATCAATCTTTCTTTTCTTGTCTGGCAAGTTAACCAATTTACAGGTCTGATTCTTCTCTATAGAATGCAGCTCATTCTTCATTGCTTTCTTCCACACACTACTTTTCAAAGCATCTTTGTAGTGAATAGGTTCAGAACCTGCTAAGAGAGCAAAATGAATTAAGTCACCTTCATCATTAACTGCACTGTCTGAGGTTACTACATGATCATTCAATCTGCTTGATACACTTCTATTTCTCTAAGGTAATTGCCTTATTACTGGTGGAGATGTGACTTCTACATTCTCATCATCATCACTATCAGGAATCACATCATTGTCAATACCATCATTCATATTTCCAGCTGCTTCATTGTCAGATTCATCACTTGAATCAGGAAATATATAGCTACTTTCACTATTATAAGTAGTTTCAACTTCCCATTTCCATTGTTCAGCTTCATTTATAATCACATCTCTGCTAATGTGCACTTTATTAGTCATAGGATCAAGTAGCTTGTAAGCACCAGTTGGATGATAACCAATTAAGATCATTATTTCACTCTTGTCTTCAAGTTTGGTTCTTCTAGCATCTGGCACATGCTTGTAGCATAATGAGCCAAAAACTCTTAGATGCTTCACACTAGGCTTTCTTCCACACCAAGCTTCTTCTGGTACCATTTTTAACTTCTTTGTAGGGCATTTGTTAAGAATGTAAGCAGCAGTTGTAACTGCTTCACCCCAGAATTTGTGTGGAAGTGATTTCTGCTTGATCATACTCCTAGCCATATTCAATAAGGTCCTGTTTCTTCTCTCTGCAAGACCATTATGTTGTGGAGTATAAGGTGGTGTAACTTCTTGAGCTATGCCTTCACTCTTGCAGAAATCTTCAAAATCTTTTGAGGTATATTCTCCTCCACCATCTGTTCTTAAAATTTTAATTGATTTCTCACTCTCCTTCTCAATTAAAACTTTAAGATTCTTAAACACTAACAAAGCTTCACTCTTGAGCTTTATAGTGAATAACCAGATCATCCTAGTAAATTCATCAACAAAAGTGATGAAGTGCTTGCTTCCACCAAGTGATGGTACCTCAAAAGGGCCACATACATCAGAGTGTATCACTTCTAGAGCAGCACAAGCTCTCTTACTTGTCTCCTTCACAAATGGTAACCTACTCTGCTTGCCTTTCATACATATATTACATAATGCATGCTTGACTTTGATCTTAGGTATACCATATACTAGCTCCTTAGAATTCAAATCACTCAAATTCCTAAAGTTCAAGTGACCATACCTTTTGTGCCATAGTGCTTCAACATCATCAGTTACTGTTGTAGACATGCACATCATATCCACACTAGAGATTTTGCACTTGTAAGTTCTGTTCTTTGACAATTGACACATCAACACCAAATTCTTCATTTTATCAAACAGCTTCAGTGCATTATCTTCCATGTTAACTGAGAAACCTTTCTCCACCAATTGACCCAGACTAAGTAAATTGCAGCTCATATCAGGCACATAGAACACTTCAGAGATGATTACTTTACCTCATTTCTTGCTTTTGATCACTATATTACCAATACCTTCAGCAACAAGTTTTCTTCCATCATCTAGTTTGATGCTTGACTTCTTGCTTGCATCAAAACTAGTTAACCATTCTCTATGTGATGTCATATGATTTGAACAACCTGAGTCCAAATACCAATCTTCATTTTGAGCATTTTCATCACAAGTTGTGGCCATCATTAACACAACATTTGCATCACCATCTTCAGCGGCCATATTAGCACCTTGTTGATCTTTAAACCGACACTCATTTGCAAAATGGCCAAGTTTATCACAGTTATAGCATTTGATCTTACTCTTATCAAATTTTTTCTTGCCTTGACTCTTGACAGAACCTCCTCCTGTTGAGGATTCAGCTTTGTCTTCAGTCTTGATCTTTGATTCTTTGAGCCAATTTGCCTTGCCTTTGCCCTTGTTCTTGTGATTCTTGCTATCTTTTCCACCAGATTGAGCCTGCATTGCTTGTTGAGTTGTTCTTTTAGAATTTCTGTTGACTAATTTGATCTCATGTGCTTCCAAAGAACTCTGCAGATCCTCTATTCTCATAGTGCTCATATCCTTAGTTTCTTCTATAGCCACTACTATGAAGTCGAATTTCTGATTCAAGGATCTTAACAGTTTCTCCACCACCATTTGATCAGTGACATTCTCTCCACAATTTTGCATTTGATGTACAATTGCAAGAAGCTTTGAGAAGTAATCACTAACCTTCTGATCTTCCTCCATTTGCAGCATCTCATATTGTTTTATGAAGGATTGAAGCTTCACTTTCTTTACTCTTTCACCACCTTCATGATAGCTAGCAAGAATATCCCAAGCCTCCTTTGATTTTGTGGCTTTTGCAATTTTCTCAAAGTACGTGTTGAGAATCAACATTCTGTTGGATGTAGAACAAGGCCTTACAATCTTTCTTTTTGATTTCTTTGAATGCATTTCTCTGCGCATCATTTGGATTTTCTGCTAAGTCTTCATAGCCGTTCAACACCACATCATAGCAATCTTGTGCTCCAAACAATGACTTCATTAGTGCACTCCACCTATCCCAATTCTTCCCATCAAGAACCAGAATGTTCGTACCAAAACCATTTGTGTTCATCTTGTTATCTATGAAGAAATTCACACAGTTTTCTTGAAGAAATTCACACAATTTCTTGAAGAAAATCACACTCCTCACTCAAGTGTTTCCCTTTAATGAATTCCCCTCACGTTCACTCGTGTTTCCCTTGAATTGAAACCGGTGCTCTAGATACCACTTGTTAGATCACAAGCGCAGCGAAGCTTAGAAAACTAACAAACAAGATAAAACTTGTTTCTCAAGCAAGATGAACAAAATGATGATGATGAATGAATAAGAAAAAACAACTAGTTTTATTCATCCACCTTGGGGTAATGGAACTCAAAAAAATTTACAAGCACTAATACAAGTATATATAATACTTGCGACACTTAACTTCTAAAACAAGTAAACTAACTAACCCTTAACTTGTAAAGCAAGTTAACTAACTAACTAACCTTAACAAGTTCTAACAACCTAACTAACTTGAAGATATTTACAAAACAGTTACAAACAAGCTTGAATTACTAATTTCTAACATTACCAACATGTATTGAACATTTTATTATAAATGAAATGCTATAAATATCTTTTAGTCAAAAGAAATACAATCATTTCTCATGTTAATATAAAAGTCAAAATATTTTATGAGGTTATTTGAGTTGTTTATTTTCAAGTTTCAAAAGCAAGTGTCCGTTTTATGTTTTAGATTTTTTCTTGTAGATTACAAAAATATAAAATACAAATGAATTTTACAAATTATCTTTATCTTTATTAAACATTGACATCGGGATGCAAAATGTGATTGTATGATTTTATGACATATGCTTAAAATTTGAGTGGAATTCATTTAATAAAATTACGGAGTAATGACTAATATTACTTGTGGAGATATGCATCTACCTCCACATGAACTATAAATGTCCATGTCGGTGTTGTGATACACCACATGCACATTTTTTTTAATAGAGTTGGATGAAAATGTTTTATTAAATATTTTTTCTCTAAGCTTTGTTCTAGAATCATAATATTATGGAAATAATATCATAAAATAAATTAAGGGCACATATTGAGGAAGCAAATATAAAAAAAGGTTTTAGAAGATTGCACATTCTATACTTTATATATTAATTTTTTAATATCATTAATTGCAAAACTTCTATATTTAACTACCTAACATCACCCTAATATTATTTTTCCTAATATATCATCAATTATTTATCACTCTATTCTTTCCATTTTTTAATTTATTTTGTTTATATTAATAAAAAATAATTTTATAAAATTACTCATAATTTCTCCTTTTCATATAAAATTAAAAAAAATCTTAAGAGAATTTTCACCTAATTATTAATAATTAGACACAATCAATCAAATAATTACATAATAGTTGTATATTCTTCTTTTTTCTAAGTCGAATCTCCATTTTTTTATAAATTAACCATACATTTATTCTTTAGTTATAGTATTATATATAAAAAAAACCATTTAAATTATAAAAAAGTACTCCATGTTATATATATCTATTTTTTTAGTCCATTTAAATTATATTTTTTTTGACAAAAACCATTCAAATTATATATATTATTTGTAGGAAAAATATTTATACAGTTTTTTTTATTGAGTTTAATGGATATGCACAGTCGTTGTAAATTAATTTTACACGAACAACCAATGAAAATGATGTAATCTTCCATATCACATCAAGAAGGTGAGGTAAAATGGGGTGACGTGACGGAAATCATGGTGGTGATTGGTTGAGTGTGTAATATTTTTCTACTCTGTCTGCTTAGGGCATCTCCAACGAGGAGAACTTAGATGGTTGCTTAAGTTGTTTTTTGTGGGCCCAAATTGCCACATTGCATTTAAGCAATTCATAAGCAATTTTGACAAATTTCACTCCAATGGCAATTATAATAAGCAATCCATATTTGAACTCACCAATTAATATTTTTTTATTTACATTTGACCCCACCAATTAAGTTTGAGTGTTTTTTTTTTGACAAAAATTAAGATTGAATGTTAAAATATTATTTTTAATTGTTAAGCTCTAGGAGAGAGAGGGTTGCTTGAGGAAGCTCCAGACCATTTTTTTAAGCAATCTCACCTGCCTAGTCATCATACTCCAATGGTAAAAGTAAATAAGGGACGGAGCTTAAGATATAAGAGACCGATAAGAACCTTGCATTGGAGATGCCCTTATATCCATTAAATCCTTTGTTATTTTACTCTATTAATTATTTGTAATTATATAATCATTTTATTATTTAATTAATTGGTTGGCTCTAATTATTAGTGATTAGATGATAATTGATTACTCGACAAAAAAAAATGATGATTGACTAAAAATTTTACCATAAATTACGATAAAAAATCTTCAAACATAAAGTATTCATAGCATTTCAGGAAATAAACAACACTAGTAGTAGTACTGTAGTAAAAAATAAATGATATATTAAGGAGCTAAAAAGAATTACAGAAAAAGAAAGCAAAAAAAGCTAGAAAGAGTGTGAAGGAGAGAAGAAGGTGACATTTAGTATGGAACAATTACTCTTTTCCCACCATGGGAAAGTTTGACATTTACAGCCAGGTGGCAGTATTCCCAGTTATTATAGATTTCCATTTTTTTTTCTGATATAAAACAGTACTAATATTTTAATGTTTTGCGTCTACCCAGTACCTCACCTCTTTCCTCATCAACCTCACCTGTTTCTTTCATTATCAAATCCACACATTACATTAAAATAAAAACTGGAAAATGCCTCATTTGTCTTAAACTCTAATTCAATCAAAATTTATAGCAAATGGATCTTGATCTCAAAAACAATTATTTCCCTTTTATACCTCAAGTCCCAACTCACTCACATATTTGCCTACACAATCACCAACTCATACCATTACCCACTATCACCAACTCGCCTTTCTCCTATCTCCCTTCTATCAAGGTGATTTTCCACATTCTTAAAGAACAAAGCTTGAAAAACAATAAGATAGACTTCATATGTCAAAGTGACGGAACAAGTCTCGTTAGATTTTCCTGTCCTTCATTCAATCTAAAAAATCCAAATATCCGTGAAACTGAAATTGATTTTGAAATTTTGATAAAAATTGGTTTTCATTTTTTTTTTATCGCCAAAGGTCAAATGATAGGTTTTTATTTATAAATAAATTTTGTATGAAGCAGGGTGTTGATGAGGATAAAGGGGATTATGAAATAGAAAAGATACTAATAAAACAAATTTCAGCAAATATAAAAAATAAGCCCACTTTTATGTTTTCCAAACAAACAAATAAATCAATAAATACTTCTTCAGAAAAAGTAAATATATAATTTTTTTTGTCAAGAAAAAATATACCGTATAAATAATTAAATATAATTTACTGTATTTATATCCTCTATACTTCAATTAGGCTATAGAAGCCCACTATTATATTTTACAAACAAAAAAATAAAATAATATACAATATATAATATGTGGGGTCTCTTTTTTTGTTTCATTGTAAGATCAAAAAGTTACTAGTAGGTAACCAACTTTAATCATAACCGTTGTTTATTATATTCATTATATCAAACGGCTAAAAGTTGAACTTTCCCATGATAGGAAAAGAGTAATTGTTCCATAGTAAATGCCACCAGAGAAAGAATATGAATATTTGTGATCCTCGTGGATACCAACAACATCTTCTCCTCCACATCACTTTCTCCTCCTCCTCCGACGCCGTCATTTCCTCCACCACCACCACCGCCACCACACTCTGAATGAATGGGCAACTGCGGTACCAGAGAAGAATCCGCTGTAATTACCAATGCTCAAGGTCCTCCTTCCTTTTCACCTTCATCGTTCAGATCTACTCTCTCCTCCTCTTCTTCTTCTTCTTCTTCTTCTTCTTCTTCTTCTTCTTCTTCTTCTTCTTCTTCTTCTTCTTCTTCTTCTTCTTCTTCTTCTTCTTCTTCTTCTTCTTCTTCTTCTTCTTCTTCTTCTTCTTCTTCTTCTTCTTCTTCTTCACCATCATCAATTTCAAATTCAATTTCAAATTCAATCGAATTTCACTAACTAACTCACATTGTTTTCAATTGCAGTTCAGCAGCTACATCCTGCTACCGGAGCTAGAAATCAAACCTCCGTCACCGGCGGCGCTACTGAGAGAAAAAACTCTAGTCTCCGACATCATCTAACCGATTCTGCTTCGGATCTGAGCGAGTCTTGTTCAACGCCTCGCTGGATCAACGCTAATAACAGCAATACTCTTCTTTATACTCATGTTATAGCTTTCACGCTCTACGAACTCGAAACCATAACGAAGAGTTTTCGTACCGATTATATTTTGGGTGAAGGAGGGTTTGGTACTGTTTATAAAGGCTACATTGATGAAAATGTTAGGGTTGGACTTAAATCGCTTCCTGTTGCTGTTAAAGTTTTGAATAAAGAAGGACTTCAAGGACATCGAGAATGGCTTGTGCGTTGGTGTCATTGTTTTTGGATTTTTTTTTAATATTTGTTGTTGTGATTTTGTTGATTTTGTTTGATTTTTTATGGTGCAGGCGGAGGTGAATTTTCTTGGACAACTTAGGCATCCTAATCTTGTGAAGTTGATTGGTTACTGCTGTGAGGATGATCATAGGTTGCTTGTCTATGAATTCATGTTTCGAGGAAGTCTCGAAAATCATCTATTCCGAAGTATGCTTGATTTTCTTTTCTTTTGTTTAACAATATTAATAGTAATTTCTTAGGTTTTGTTAGGGTTTCAATGGATTAGTTTTGGATCTGAGTGAGTAGGATTTCTTAGTAGTGTTGTCAAATAGCACGACTGCAATGCTATAGCGTTGGAATTCTTACAAACCACTATTGTGTTTTGTGATATTCAATTTAGGATTTAGTTTTGGCAAATAATGGCTATAATACTGCAGCTTAGTTGGGTTTGAAAAAACAACTATTTTTTGCAATATGTGATTGACAATACTGATTCTTAGGTGTTTGATTTTTGAAGAAAGTAATGTATGAACGAATGACCAAACCAATTGAAATGTATTGTAAATGGTGTTGTTTGTTTCATGGGTGTTTTAAGCTTATGATAAATTTCAAGTAATGTTTTATGAGATGGAATTAGTAAGAAATTCTCCCAAGTGGACTTTTTTGGTTGTGCTTGTTATGTGTCAGTCAAACATGCCATAAATTGATAATGCATGACTATGCTTATGAAGTTTCTAATTCAAGTGTTGAAATTGATTTGATTTCTTCTGATTCTAGAGAGGATTACTGTTGTACTAGTTATGAAACTAAAAGGTTTTCTAGTATCTTGCTTTGATTTTACAAATTTCAACTCATTGATATGAACTTTCCTGAGGTTTCCAGAGGCAACTGTTCCTTTATCATGGGGTACAAGAATGATGATTGCTCTTGGTGCTGCCAAAGGACTTGCCTTTCTCCACAATGCCGAAAGGCCAGTAATCTATCGCGACTTCAAGACGTCTAATATATTATTGGACTCTGTAAGTTTCTGGTATATTGGGGTTTATGGGCGTGAAATAAAGTATCTGTTATCTTTTTTTATTCACTTTGTGTTGCCTTTGATGCTACAGGATTATACAGCTAAGCTTTCTGATTTTGGGTTAGCTAAAGCAGGGCCTCAAGGTGATGAAACCCATGTATCCACTCGAGTCATGGGTACATATGGTTATGCTGCCCCTGAATATGTAATGACAGGTATGATCTCAGTCTTCCAAACATGCTTAATTTGTAACTGAATGGGAAATTTAGCTTAAGCTTGGATACCATAAAGTTGGTCTTATTCATCTTGTGTTGTGATTTGATATGGACTATGGAGGCTAATACATCTTGAATATTATGAATTATTCCAATATTATGCGACTAAATGACAGCACATAGACCATAATATTAATTGATTAAACGTCTGTTACCAATGCTTTTAGCTCATTAACAGTCAATCCCATTTTTTGTCTCCAGCTCCTTTAATCTTGCAAATTGTGTTGATAACGTGACTAAAAATTCTTAAAACAGCATTATATGCTTTCCTCTTAAATTGAATTTGCAAATCATTTTACCATTCAATGCATCCTTTCCTTGTGTATGTTTTGTAAATTGTAATAAATAATAAGCATTTTTTTTTATTTGATAAAAAATAATAAGCATTTTTACATTTTACTGTTACATAGTTCACAGTTCAAAATGGTTATGTTTTGCTAACATGCACCCATTGAGCATGTCAGATAACACACTTCTGGCATTTGTGGTGCATGTGCTCTTGTCTGTAGTGTGCATGTTTGAACATGATTGGATGCACATCTAAACTTGGCATATGTGAAATTGTTCAGGCCACCTAACAGCTAGGAGTGATGTATATAGCTTTGGGGTTGTTCTTTTGGAGCTTTTAACGGGAAGGAAATCCGTCGACAAGACCAGACCTGGGAAGGAACAAAGCTTGGTAGATTGGGCACGCCCAAAGCTCAACGACAAAAGAAAGCTCCTACAAATAATCGATCCTAGACTGGAGAATCAATATTCAGTGAGGGCAGCACAGAAAGCATGTAGCCTGGCTTACTACTGTTTAAGTCAAAATCCGAAAGCGAGGCCACTGATGAGTGATGTAGTTGAAACATTGGAACCCTTACAAAGTTCCAGCGTTGGTGCAGACGAAGTCTCATTATCAGGATCAAATAGTGGGAGCGGCGGTCCTTTTGCTATGAATAAAATATCCGACTACCGGATGCGTCACAAGTTTTCAAACAACGTTGGTCCAGGTGCTACATGTCGGTCTCCAAACCCAAATTGCTCACCAGGTGGTGCTCCTGCAGCATTGCGGGTTAGATGATAATTTCATACTATGAATCTCTATCTGGTGTTCTACTTGTCAAGAAATAGTATTTGCTGTTAAAAATGTGGGTTCACCCTTGTCGTTGTTGCTTTGTAAATGATATACTATTATGGTGACAAGAAGGCCTGGTTGATGATTTTTGTATCAATGTTTGGTATTCTGTTAATTTTGATGGGAATTATTGTTTGCCGAAATTTCTTTGTAGTTATAATCATGGTGGCATTAGAACTAATATTACTGGTTCCTCAACAACAGGTGCATAAGAGGTTCCTGTTTGTAAGACAGTCTTATCATGTTTTAACATTCTTAAATCCATTCCAGGTAGATTGACTGAACTCTGCTGCTTTTTTTCAAGTAGCTGCTTGTTGGGTTTTCAAACTTGGAAGGCAAGGAAAGTTATATGATAAATTTTTCACATTATCTACCAAAGTATTTAAAGGATTTAATTCATATGCATTGATGATAGTATAATAATATACAATTGAATGTGTAAAAAAATTGTATAATAGTTTCTGCGTGATTATTAAATTAACTCAATTACATTAAATTGATATTAAACATTATAAGGATGTATGTGAATATAAATTAGTCATTTTCATTTGATTAAAATTTATCCACTCATCTATTGGTATGTAAACGGTTGATCATAATTTAAACCGATAAAAAGTTGGATTTAAATTGGTTTGGTTTGAATTTTGTCGAAATGTTTCAGTGAAAATCCAGTTGATGAAGAATGTATTGATTTTGTTCGGTTAAATATGCTTATTTTTAGAAAAATGCGATATTTTTTTCCTTCAAATCCTAGTAATTTAGAATTTGGCCGGGGTTAAAACATAAGTAAAGTCTTAGCAATAATTGTCTTAAGAATTAAACTCAAGTTCTTCAGAACGATTTCTCTTTTTCAAAACTCATTAATCACTTAAACTCAATCATCTGACTAAAAATAGTTTAAAAATACATATATATACATATTTTTATGATAATACTATTTATAAAGTGTGAAATAAAAGAAATGGTTCAAAGAGGTCGATTTTGCATATCATAAAAACTGTTAGGCAAACTACTAAAATTTATCAGTTTATTATTTGGTTTACTTGTTTTATTTGGTTCACACCCTAACTAACATCCCTGTGAAACAAAGAAGAAAAAAGTTATCCCCCCTCTTAAATCAAAAAAGATATCTACCGTATAATTTGTCATCAAACAATAACAATCTGACATTTCCAAGAAAGCAATAATACACTGTACGATGATATTTGTAAAGAGAGAAAAATAGTACTACTAATAATAATATGAATAGTAACATTCATGTTCATCTTGAAGCATAAGCTGATCATTTTCGTTCACCAACATTATCAAACATTCCTAAAACTAATTAAAAACAACTTAGCTAACCATAATTCTCAGCTAACAAACACTTACATATTCATATGGTCAAATATAAGTAAATTATCAGTTAAATAAATAATAAATCAGAAGCGCGAACCACGAGGCCTAACTCGTGCTCATAGCTGAACAAAACTGTCATTTACTCCACAAACAAAAATTAAAAAAACAATAAAAAAGAGATAGATAAGATAGATAAATATGGAGTTTGTGTGAAATCTTGGTGATGACCCCCCAATGTTTATGTCTCCAAATGACAGACATGAATCAGTCTCCAGACACGTGAGTCTTGCTCTCATAGTATTTTTTCTCACTCTCACCTTTCTTCTCATTGCGTTTCTGCATGCAAACAAAGAGTAAAAAGTAAGAAACAAAGTGTGTGTGTGTGTGTGTGTGTGAGAGAGATAGAGAGACAATAATAGAGACAAACTTGCAGACACACATGTGTTCATGATGAAAACGAGAAATTCTAGACATGTATTTCCAAGCTTCATGCACATGGTGCAAAGGAGGAGTAATGAGCCTAAAAATCTTGCAGAAGATCTTGTAAAAAGGTCTTTTTGGTTGGAGAAAAAAGATTTCGATATCCACTTTCTAATTATTAATTCCGAAAGGACACCTTTTTTTACATTATGTTTCTGTGAAAATACAAATCTTAAAGAGAAAATAAGACATGTACTGTCTGTGTAAAATTTTCAACTGACAATCAATCACAATTCGCCAATACAATAACCACTTTTATTTAAAAAATGTCAAAAACGTGATTTGGCAAATTGAAGAGTTGTGATTGGATGTCAGTGCATATCTTACTTTTAAAACAAAAAGTAAAAGAAAAACAAACTCGTAGTTTTATAATTATAAATTAATACCGGAAAGATTTTATAAGACGACCATCTACTAAATTAAAAATACAATGAAAGGGGTAAAAGGAAAACATAATGTGTGCCAAGGAAAGTGAAGACAAAACATTCCAAATGAAGAAGAAAACCATACTCTACAAGGGCAAACTATAGTTGTGAAAGTGATATACTATCTTACTATCTTCCATTCAATACAAGATTTCATAGTTGAAAGTGATATACTAACTACAAAGCACTTGTCAACATTTTCAAAAGCTTCCGAAAGAAGCAGCTTATACAAAACTGGAAACATACAGGAACAAGCAAGATAGAAGGATAATTGATATGGCAAAGCTAAAAATAATTGTTTCATCTCATCTAAGGTGGAAAGTGTGTAATATCAATTACTGATAAGTAAATTAATAATTGATATTATATGTACATGCATAACTAATTATGGATGTGATGGGATATTAACCATTAATTTTCTCATTTTACTAACTACTCGCTTTGGATGAGTCAAATCCCAATATAATAATATATTTTTGGCCATCCAGTGTTTATGGTGGATGGCCAAAAATCTGCCATATAAACAAGCCATTGCGGCCTATGGCGCCGCCATGGCAGGCATCCCGACAAATTTGCCCACGGCTGCTCCGTTAGCAAATCAGCCAACTACCCCATATCAAGTTGAAGCAAGTCGGCCAAAAGTCAGACTTTATCACACTAGATGGGTTTAGGTACATAGATGTCGATGCTATTGAGCTCTATCAAAAGCGGAATTTTCACTAAAACCATTTAGATTAAAGTAATTTTTTATGATTTTTACTACATAGATCAACTGCTTCAGTCTTCCTTCACTCCTTTCAATACTACTCGATCATTTTTCTCACTACTTCCTCAGTAAGTGCCACTCCAACATCGTGATGATGACAAGTCACAAACAAGGTACTTAACTACTTATTATAACAAATTCACGAAAAGAAGCATACTCTTTGACAACAAAACGATATATAGCTTTGAGTTAAAACGTGTCTTGGCTTGGCAGACAAATATCTTATTTTTGTTATAATTAGAATAACTAGCTAATACACAATGATTATGATAAAAAAATATGCTAACAGTCTAAAAGTGACAACGAGAAAATGATAAGCTCGAGAACAAGAATCCAACAGTATGAACTAACCAAACAAAAATGACAAGGTCTGAACATACCTGGTATGCTTCATGATTTGATACAATCCTCCTAATTATCGTAGTAGTTGTTATATCTAAAGGACTATCTAAAATTTGGAATATGCCCAGGCTAATGGGAACAGCATATGGATTTGATTGTTCCTGCATGAAAATCAGTGTCAATAAAAGTAATAAGGAAAGCTGCATGTGAAGAAACAATTTAACACCCTCATAAAACAAAAGTATTAATCATAAATATGTCATTACAGCAGAAAATTATACAAATTACCTTCTGAAAATCAGTATTTTCTGCAGTAGTTCCATGAACAACTAATGAGATGTTAAATGTTGTGATCTGCATTCAAAGAATTTAAACTGTGTCACATCACAAGTTAATCGACGACTCAATTAATTAATAGCAAAACACAAAACAGTTTGTTTGAGTGGAGCATGTTTCAAAAAGAAATTACCACCAAATCTTATTAGCACGAATAAGACTCGTTTTTGCTACTTTTGTTAACAACAGCAACAGTTTAACCCACTATTCGGGTCAGGTACATTGCTTCATTCATAACTAACAAAAGAAACTATTTTAGCATTATAAAATAGGATCAACTTAAAAGAGATATTTCATGTGTTAAATATTATATAATTTACAAATTTAGAACTTCAAAATAAAACTTGCTTTAATTAGTAATATATCCATTATGTATCATAACTAACAATAAGAATTAAAAGTCAATATCTGAAGAATGATTATAGCAATAGAAAGGAATCGCCGTTTACAAAGAAAAATAAAATAAGCAAGAAAATATTAGACTAACCATATCCTTGGAAACTTCCCATGGTGCACCAATTATAACCTCATCCACATAGCGACATGCTAAGACACTAAGACTTCTTTCATGGAGACTCATGATGGGACGATGCAATCCCCTAGTTGCACTGCGGCCAAAAAAATTCAAACATTATCATGTCACCATGGAGCTAAAATCATAGACATTGTGTAACTTTCAATTAATGTAAAAGCGAAGTTTTGCTTCAGCAATGACGCAAGCTCGGTAACCGTGGGGCATCACCTAAATACCATATAAATGCAATAAGCAAATAAAAGAGAAGGTAGGTTTATCTCTAACAATAACACCCAGAAGTAAGCATATCTTTAATACAGTTAACACTACAAAGATCTCAATCTTATTGGCTTCAAATTAAAAGAAAGAAACACAAAAGTAGAGCATGCATTAAATTTAAAGGAAAATATGCACTGAACTTCTATCCTATGAATTTATTGGAAGACATATTATAATAGAAAAATTCCATTCACAATTATTTATTCCATCTCTTGATCATTTGTTATATTTGGACAAAAGATTATTTCTGCTAAAAGAGTACGGAAATTCAAAGGGGTGATAATTATCCTGTTAGAGTGAATGAGAGAACACAGAAAGTAAACCTAAACGCAACAAAAAGATTAGAACCCTGAAGCATGTTTCAGAGACACGACGACACCCCTTTGAGAAAATCACAAGGCTGCCTAATTGTCATTAAGAATTTTACGCCGCACTTTAATTCTGAACAAGATGCCTGAGAATGTTTAAAACACCATCTACATCTTATTCTTAGGTCAAAGCCAGCATTATTCTTTTACTAGAGAATTCCTGCTAGTACACCAGATACATTTAAAGTCGCAACAAGATGATGCAAGCAACTTCAAGATACAAGTTCAAATGTAACCCTTCATCAGCTTATAATTTCACTATAACCTCGAGCAGTGTAATTAACAAGCAGCCACTGGGCCAAAATTGCATATGAATCAGTGTTGTCAATTGCAGATTGCAAAATATAGCAGTTTGTTCAAATTCCGCTATGGCTCTACACAAGAGAATGCTTAAGCACCGCTATTTCACAATATTTTGTACTAAATAGTGTATAGCAGAACAATATTGATTTGTTCATATTCCTCTATGCAATAGCACTATTGCTGCTATTTAACAACACTGAATATGAATGTGAGAAATCTGTCATCTGCCCTCATATCCAGCTTGTTGGAAGTACCCTTCAGAGGTTTAAGAGGTTGCAGCAACTCTAATATGAAAAAAAATCCTCGATTGAAGGTTATGAAAATTGATAAGTCTCTTAAGAGCTTGGGGAACCCTCCTTAATAACTAGCTATCATATTACTCGATGTGGGACTTGGGCACCCCATAATACCAAAGTTTCTATCAAAAACCAATGCCTCCCTAACCGGTTCTCAAAAAATTTTGTCTGTTTGCAATGCACACTCAGTTGTCCCTTTTTGTCCCCATAGTATCCACCATCCCTTGCTGTTTTTCCTGTTAACCAAATAACGACAGGTCGGGGCTAACTCTGTAGTGTTTTTCCTTTTACTTTCATCTCAGACCCACCCTTCTTCTTTGTAAACCATGGCCCATAACAGAAACACATGCTTCTATTTTTTCACTGCAACAGAACAAGCACTTTTTTGGTGTTACCATAAAGAGCACTAACTTTGTTTTCGTATTACCCACTAGCACAAACTTATTGATGTTGTAATGCTTTGTATTACAAGGGACGACCAATGCTAGACACCTAACTAAATGCCGTGAAAGATACAGAAACAAAAGTTTGCCGTCTATTACTCCGGAGTTGTGTATTTCAACACAAGCTTGCAAACTATTCAGATGATTTTCTTCAGCATGTTCAGCCACTGAATTGCTATTCAACTCAGTATTATTCTCCTCTAGTTTACATGATTAAGAGTGATATAGCTCAAGCTTCCATAATTACGATATACGATACAAAGTTATATTTTTCCGTCTTTCTGATTTTACATTAGAGTTTGCGATTATTAGAAGTTTGACATGTTAAAAACTGATTCAATTGTTACTTTTGTATCGATGTCTGTAATCTATTCTATTTTTTTAAACATAGCCAGCTGCATCTGACATTTTCACAACACCATCCAGCCATAATTTCATTGCAGATTTTTGGCTTGCTTCCATGAACTTTTGGTAACATTGATACCAAGTACAAAATATTATTTTCAACATAAAAGGTAAGAAAAAGCAAAGATGTAAAAGGTTTGTAACCTGACTGTCTGATCTGTGTGTATTCCAACAAGAAGAAAATCTCCACGATCCCTAGCAAGCCTCAAGATCTATATAAAATGAAGATCAGTTAATAAAAGGCACAGTATCCAGCTAGAATCCATTTAAACAAATGCGATGGTACCAGCAGCATAAAGACAAAAAAAATATTACAAACATTCTAGTATTTTCTCTCTCATCTCGTATATAAGGAAATGTAGTTAATCTCATTAATTTTTCTCAAAATAATAACAAAAGTAATTCTATGATAATAATGTAGTTAATATCATTGAATTTTTTCAAAATAATAACAAAAGTAATTGTATGATATTAAATTTTACCTCATTGGAATTTGTTTCATGATATATTAAAAGAGTTATTGAAAAGTAAAATCTTAACATTTGTCAAAAAAAAAAGAAAAGTAAAATCTTAACTAATTAAAGCCTTCTAAATTTTGCTTATATTTAGATTACAAAATGTGATTTATTTTTTTTGCTTGTATTTGAGACCGGAGGGAGTATTCTAGTATAGTAAGGAAAAATAGAAGGCTTTAAAAAAGACTTTTCTTTTATAGAAGTTATTATTTTCATACAATACAATAATTCGAAAATAAAGGGCTCTATGCAACAGACATAAAGGTTATAACCAGCAATAGCTAGATCTTGTTAGAGGTGTTGCTATCTTAATCCTTTCAATTCCTCTCCATCTCTATCCCATATACGATACAACCAAGGACTCCTTCCTATTTACCACATGGCACTATTCCTTCCTGAAATCACCCCTTTAAGCAACTTTGGTAATGAATGACCATGTTCGAAATAAAATAGTCAGGAACATGATTCCGGGGATGATTAAGGAACCCCAAAGACATCATCAAGATCGCCATCTATCAAAGGATAGCCCACTGATTGAAGCTCCCGGCAAAGTATACAGTCATGAGGCGATAAGATTAAGATGTTCAAATAGTCAACTAAAACATGTGATGTTATAGCAACCTACAATTGCACTGTGGCTTACCCTCCTTACAAACTCCTATCTAATACCCAAAACACGTTATTTTACATTGCCAGAGATAACAGTTTGGCAAATGGCAACAAACTATTGAATAAGAACAATACGAGAAGACAGGGAGATCGGTTACCTTATATTCTACTCTTATTACAAAACTAGCATTTGACAAACATGATACATGTTTGAATTAGCTCACTTTTGCATCAAAACAGCTTATAATCAACATGTGTAACGAGCTTGCTTTTGAACCAAAAGCTTTTTTTAGGTAGATCGAGCAAACCCAAAATGCTATAGGATATGTGGTGAATTATTAAACAATTATGAAATGAAGTATGCAAACAATACCTCCACATGTCCAGCATGAAAGAGATCAAAAGCTCCATCTATATATACAATGCGCGCATCAGGTCCTGGACTCTGGAACAGCAAACACGAATCAATTAACATGTGATACCAAGAAGTTACTGAAATATGCATAATTCTAATTTGGAGAAAAACATTGCACAATCTATAAGTATGTATGCACTTCATTCTGCTGTTTTCCAATTTTTTACAGCTTGATGGCATACTCTTTAGTTAACTATACTTTATCCAATCCTTTCAAAACAAACTCCACCAGGTATATGTATACTTGGCCATTGTTTAAACCTTGAATCATCAATCATTCCGTTTACTACAAACCTATTATCATTTGCTACCAACTTAATGCCCAACATCAAGGCCTAGAAACATGGCTAAAAATTTTATATTCCCAAGGTCTGGGCTCCCTAGTCAGTTGATTTTCTAGCAACACGATGATTGCTTTTCTAAGACCCGAGTCCCTATAATAACAAGTTCATAAAACAAGCCAGATTAAATCTTCGTGAGTGATTCAATTGACAAGGACATAAGCAAGTCAACGGTAAATGCCGAAATACTAATTTCAGTTGGACCGATATCATGATGTGAAACCTAGACAATTCAAGCATCACAATGATTAAAGGATGCAAAGCAAACATAATTTAGGTAAGAAACAACGTTGTTAAATAGCAGCTACAGCGGCGCTACAACGCTATTGCATATCAAAATTCGAACAGATTGCTATTGTTCTGTTCTGCGAAAGCGAAACACTATTTAGTATTTAGTACAATATAATATGAAATATTGGCTATAGCTATAGCACTGTTGCATAGTGGAATTTGAACAAACGACTATTTCCCGCAATAGGCAATTGACAACACTGATAAGGAAGTTGATAACAAGCTTACACACAGTTGAAAATCAGAATGAAGAATTTACATAAACATACCCTCCCGTTTGAGAATTGAACAATTCTACGAGATGTAGGCAGAAAATGAGATACACGAGTTCCACTAGAAACAACACCAACACTGTCGTCAAACTTCTGACCACGGCCATTGCTGAACTGTCTTTGTAAAGAAGAATGATTATGACTGTCAGTAATAGTCCTTTCTCTTACACAGAGAAGCATTCGACCTGCACATGGAAATGTTCTATAACATTAGTTATACATTTTTAAATGTATTCTGAATCAGTCAACCATATCATCCTCCTAAAAATAAAACATAGAACATAAAAAATAACATGTGTAGCAATTCTGCCTGGCCTATATGCTTATCTAAAATAGAACGATGACAGATCCCCTTGAAACGACCACCAGAGTGCATTGGTTTTTTCACCATCTTTTCTACGATAGGTCCTACCTCAACTCTCTCTTTAATGTTGTCATTCCTAATCTTATCTTGTCTCGTCTTACTCTTACCACATCCAACACAACATTCTTATCTCCACTAAACTTATTTTATTCGCACTGGTTTTTTACCGCCCAACAAAAAAGTACCTCTATGCAAGAATTTATGAAAATTTCATACAAGAAAGAGAAATAATATGCCGAATAGCACTACTACCAAATGAAGAAATGTTACTTCATTTGAAAGCTATAAAGCGCGAAAACTCCTCGGATTAGGCGTGTCCTGGTGTCGAACACGCAATGGTATCGACAACGACATGACACATAACTAGATTGAATTATGTCATTTTCTTACATTATTATAGTGTTGACGTGTCAGTATCCATGTTGTGTCCGGTGTCCGTGCTTCATAGTTTGAAAGTAAGCATAGCATAGCAGAGCATAGCATGGGTTAAGACTACTAACCAACAATATCAGTGCTAGAAACTCCTTCAGTGCGCTTAATCTGTTTATAACGACCAGCCTTTTTGGCATGAGCATACGCATCAGTTCCATCAGGAAGAACACAAGGATCATCTCCATGAATAATGTAATCTATATTATACTCATCAAAAAGTTTCTTCATGAATTCTTCGGTTATAGCATATGGAGCTTCAGGAATAACCTCATCAACCCACTTCACAGCATTCACCATAATCAACCTATCAAATAAAAACCAAACAGAAAAAATCATAACCACATAGAAATCACAAATTAAAACACAAATGCCATATCTGAAGTGAGTTTAACTTCGATACGCTGTCAGTATAAGCCTATGTTTGGTATCATGTGGATATGTCAGAATCACGGTGACTCGATGTGATTTTACAGAAGCTACAGACTGTAGCTTTTGGAAAATCACGGTGGATTACCGTGATTCTGGCATATCCACCATGAGACCAAACCTACACTAAAATATTTTACTCAGCAAATCACAATCAATCATATATTAAGCCAACATTGTATATGAATTAAATCAATCATAAATTCATTTAAACAAATACCATATATTATAATGTTAGTGCAATCAATTCAAAAGATGAAACCCACATCAAAACATGTATCAAGAAACATAAATAATTGATTAAAGGGAAAAAGGGGGTAAGAGAAATGAAATTCAAACATAAAAAAAAAAAAATGAAACCTTTCATGTAAAGGGGTAACAGGAGGACCCTTATTAGCAATAATTTCATCATCACTAACAACACCAACAATTAATTGATCACCAAGAGCACGAGCTTGACGCAAAGCATTACAATGACCATAATGCATCATATCAAAACAACCATCCATGTAAACACGAATCGGTTTTTTGTTACGTCTTCTGTTGTTGTTGTTGTTGTTCCATAAACCAAATGGACCACCAGAAGATGAATATAGACCCAATAGTGATACACCAACGATCATAACTCCGACCACCCACTTCACCGCCGCATGTTTTTCCGATAACAATTCAACACTGCTACTACCCATTTCTTCTTTTTTGTTTTTCACTCACAGAATTTTCTTCTGGTTTTTCCTCATTCGCATGAATAAGAATAAACGTGTAGCGAATTGTAAAAGCAAAATATTCGGTTTTGGATTGGATGAATGAATGAATGAATAATAGTACAAGAATTTTTCTTTTTCAGGTTATTATTGTTCCCATCAAAAATATTGAACTGGGCCACAAAGTGAGACAGAAACCGACATCATTGTAGACCACACAGCCCATTGTATGCAGTCTCTCTCATATGTCGGCCCATTCTACTCTAACTATATATATTTTCTTTGAAAAAATTCTACTATTATCTCCTTTTGTTTGTAGACGAAGTGACCATCATTATCACAAAAACTCACATGTTGGGGGTGTCAAGTTTGAGCTCGGTGAAAATGTTCAGCTTAACAATATCGACAGTTGTCAATTGAGTAAGGTTTACATTCGTAATGCGTTGGATATAATGAGAATCTCTGTTATATGTTATTCGTTTAGGGTCTGTTTGGTTCAATTGAGAAGGAGGGGAGGGGAGGTGAGGGATTTATTATGTTGACAAAATTACCCTCACTTTTTTATTGAAATTCAAAATTATCCTTGTTGGAATATTAAAATTCTAGGTTTTATTTTTTTTTTACAACAAAAAAAAATTTAGGTTTTCTACTCATTAGATTTTTTTTTTGTTATATATCCATTAAATTTTTTTTTTTTACGTAATATATCCATTATAATTTAATCCTTATTTTGAGTTTATAAGGTTAAGAGTAAAAAAGTAAATTACTTCTCCAAAATTTAAAATATTCCCTCACCTCCCCTCCCCTTCCCTCCAAAAACTTCGAACCAAACGGACCCTTAATTTATTCGTAGGCAATGTGGAATTATTATTCAGACTTAAATTCAACCAATCACTCTGAGTCTCGTATTATATATGCATCGCCATTACCAATCAAAGGAGCATGATTGTGAAGAATTTGTTGTCTTATCGAGCTTGATTGGAAAGTGGCAATGCATCATCCTTATCGAGAAAGAAATCAATATGTGGATGATCTAGCTAATATTGATCGTGTATTGATAATTGATACGCGCTTTTACGAGTTGTGCCATTAACTCAACATTTAAGAAAACTTTCAATACATAGATCTAATACCCTTGAATCTATTCCAACTCCTAGTCAAACATAGCATGACTTTGATACCACTTGTTATGTCCATAGACAAAGTAAAATGTAATCAAGAGTACATACAAGATCGACGAGGAGGAGTTAACCTGTCACGCGATGTGATGAATCAATGTTTAAATTGCGACTAGAATAGGTGTTTACTTTTTTTGACTGAAAAAGAAATTCATTCATTCAAATTGAAAAATACATAGATCATTACAAATTCAAGATTGCTAAAAACTAAAAAAAGGTGAATCTGCAAACAATCTTGCAGCACCTAGGTTAATAGCATACAACGACAACATGAAAGTGCCTACAAATATGACAAAATAAAAGTCACCGGAATATTCATACTTTCGGATCTGCAACATTGACGTCTAAGTCTTCATCAGATCTATAACGAGTTGAAGTAAATATGTCAATTTGAACCAACGAACCCCGTACTAAGACGAAAAACCAACAAACGCCGCACAAAACGACGAACAAACACAAAGCTGCACAAGACGGCGAAAACTTGAAAAACGAAAAAGCAAACTTATGTGGATAACCACTTATTTAAATAAAAAGAGGAAAAAACGGTGTTGAGGGGTGATTTTAGGCCCCAAATAACCAAAAACCACCCCCTACCATTGAAGAATGAATAGAGAGAAAGTTGAGAGAAGGGTGATGGCTAACCCTAATAGAGAGAAAAGGAATAGAGTTTTTCTCATTGCATTCAAGTATTTAATGAGTGTGAGAATTTTAGAATAAGGAATAGTGTAGAATAGGTGTTTACTTTTAATATCTGACATTGGCTCATATACAATTACCTAACATTTCTATAGAAAACAAAAACGAGGGTTAAAATAAAAACTATGTTACATAAATCATTTTAAAAAAAAATTGTAAGGACTAAAACAAAACAAAAATATATTAATGAACACTATAAATTATTTTTCACCTTTTAGTCTCTAAACTTTGTTATTATTATTGTTATTATTATTATTTCAATTCATAAAAACTATTAATGCTTAAACGAATAAAATTCTCATAGAATTATTAGCCAAAAATAAATGGATCATATGGGCTAAATTCTAAAGGACTATGTACAAAAAACATTTAATCGGTCATGTACAAAAAAAAAATGAGTTTTTCTTCCCCCACCTCACAAAATTCCTCTTACATTTTAGAAATGTCATGTTTAAACTCTAGAATGCGAGCATATTTCGCCCCCAATTTTAGAAATGCCATGCTTAAGCTCGTCTTGCCCCTTATATAAATTTAGGTTGACATATTCGAATACTTACACATAGTTTGAATTCGAGAATCCAAACCATATCCATTATTCTGAACACTCATTTCCCCTCATTTTATCAGATATCTAAAAGACTTCTCTAAAAACTCTAAATTTTGAAACCCTCATCAAATCTTCATTTTTCTTCAAATTTGTGGTCAAAATAATCTTACTAGTGAAGATTATACCCAACAAAACAAGAGGGTGGTACATATTTGCTCATATTTACTTAGTTTTGCACAGGTGCGGTTCTAAGGCCCAACAATCCTTAGCAGTTGCTCGGGCTCTAGCCAAAATTGTTGGTATTTTTAGAGTTAGTTTAGGGCATAATTGGGATTTTTAGGGGTTAGGTTAAGGCAAAACTGAGATTTTTTTTTGGACTATTTATATATTATGTCACATGTGAAATTTTGCCCATACTCTATAATAATCTTGGCTCTGCCACTGATTTTGCATGTGTTTTTATCCCTGGTTACTAGTTGTGCCCGAACACCAGAATTTGAACCATGATTCTAATGCGTTCGAACTCCACAGTGCAAACCTTGTTTTTTGGGTACAATTTATTTTTGTTTATTGTGTTGCATATTTTCTTCATGCATTCGAGTCCTACTTTTTCATGTATATTTACGTGTTTAACGTGTTGATGCTTCATAAATGAAAAAAATTACAACCATTAGATGGAAGAAGGGTGAGTCATCCACTACCTCTACTAGGCGAGAAGGAGTGGCAAAACACCGTGTTGATGCTTCTCAGTAGGTTGAACCCTATCAGCCTCAACCTCAACCTAAAGAGGTAGAGGATCAAGAGGAGGAACAACATGATGTTCAAATGCATGAGGCTAAGCTAGAGGAGGAGGCTGGGCTAGATACATTTGTAGAAGGCCTACGCGATAAACCTATAATGTCCATGTACAAAATTATTTTTTGTTTATTATTTGATTCTAAGTTCTTTGACTTTGATTTATTTTGCTCTCTCTTTTTTTTTTGTTGGGCTGCCTCCCACTTATATATGTGAGCAATAACAAGAAACTTAACGAGTTAAGAACAACATATGATTGTTTCATTTAAGAAGCTATCAGATGTACAAGACTAGAAGACCTATCCACCACCGACTATATCCTTCTTGATCCCGCCTTGCTATATGGTTTTGTAGAGAAGTGGCACAAGGAGACCATCAACTTTCATCTTCTGATCGGGGAGATGATACTTGTAACACCTGAGGCTGACGAGGGCGCATGGAGTGGTCGCCGGTGCACGAGGCATGACAATGTGCGGCTCCTGGCAGCTTCTAGGCAAAAATCGAATTCACATCGGAATGAGAGGGATCCTGTGGCTATGCAGGTTTGAGACTGCATGGTTGAAGGAAGACTTATAAGGATTGATGGGTACTACCTATACCAATAAGATGCATCTTCTTTTCGGTAGCTCATTCCATAAGAACTCCACAGTTAAGCGTGCTTGACTTGGAGTAGTCTTTGGATGGGTACCCTTCTGGGAAGTTTCTCAAAAAGCGTGCAAGTGGGGACAAAACTCGCTGAAAAGACTCGTGTTGGTTTGTGGCGTCAGTCGGTCATCCTAAAAGGAGTTTGGGTCGTTACAATACTGAAACTATATGATATGTCTTGTCTGTTGCATCTCCCATCGAGGGACATATTCTTGGACCACACCAGCAGTGTCTACTCATCCTCAAACGACTCAACGTCGGGTAGACCATCACTACGCCGAGTACATGGATTGGGTCTTGACTCTTGCCCAACAAGGCGATCCTCCGCTATAGTTGTGGTCACTACACCTGGTTATATGCAATTGTATTTTCACATATCATATAGAGGATGATGAGAAATCAAAAGAGGGAGGACAATAGAGAAGCTGACCTATTCCATGCATGCAATAATACCTAATACATTGTAGCTCCATTATTGGTTAGTGGGGAGTTCCATGAGGTATCTCGTGCCTGCGTTGTTGTATAGTGGACCCAAAGGACAATTATGACTACCTCACAATTTCAGAGGAGGGGGAGGGTGCTAGAGAGCATGCCACATAGTTGGATGTTGTTTGAAATATTTTATAAATAGTTTTTTATATATGGATATATATTTTGTTGGTTTTGTACGGATAATTTTATTGCACTCATAATTTGTATAGATAATTAATTTATAATTTGTTGCGCTTATTTGATATTTTGTACCTTTAATATAAACAAAACTGGTGCGTAGAAATAAGTCTAATAACACAAAGCAGAATTTGGTTTTTCTGGAAAAATATAGTTCAGATTCAAGAATTTTGAATCATGAAACCCCCTAGTTCAAATTCTAGAATGTGAACCAAGCGAATATAGGCATTTTTTTATATGTGTAGTCTAAAATGCACCGACAATTTGAGTGGTCTATAACGCACAAAAACTTGTATAAATAGATGTGTATAATTTATTTTCATTCACAACGCAAAAAATTGGATTCTTACTCATTCAAAATAAACTCTCACTAGTCGAAATCTACTACAACAAGGGAAAACCTAATTTATTTAAGATTAGCGCTAAAGTTACACCGTGTGATATGAAACACTAACTGGACAATTCTAATGGTCATCTCAACTACATCGATGCATGAAGTTTGGCCGATGTTGAGTATTGTCATCCGCCAATCGACTCATACGAACATGTTAGGTTCACCCACATGAAACTTCAAAACGACGACGATGTGAGAATCATGTTCTCTATTTTCTCTTAGTATAGTACCAAGAGACCAATTGAGTTAGAACCACCTAGGTGAGATTTGTTCAAACTATCTATTCAAGCTTGATTCTTCTGAGAATCTTTGATGTAATCATGGTGTTCATGATTGAACTCGAGGGAGATAAACTAACTAATTTAGTTCTTCCACAATCTTGTTTTTGTTTAATTGAAATTTTAATTTATGTTTATGCTGTTGATCTTAATTTCAATGTACTATATTATTGTTATTCCATCAGTTTTTATACCAGACATGTTTGAACCCTATAACGTGAATATAGTTTTCATAAATTTTATTTTTTTGCACGCTTGAACCCTAGAATTTAAGTTGGGCAAATATGAAAATTCAGGGGGCATGCGAGAATGGCGGGGGTGCAAAAAAAATAAGTTTATTGGGTTATGGTTTTACATATGCTATAAATAAATCTATTGACACCCCTCCCGCAAAATTTCATAAATAATTCGTTCCAATTTTAAAATTCGAAGAATGTTTCGTGTAATTTGAATTCTTGAATTTGAACGATTATTTAATAGGCTTAAATGCAGTTTTGGCTAGGGATGTCAATGAATATCCATGGACGCAGATAGTGTGATATCCGTGTCCGCTCCGTCAGACAAATATGATATCCGTGTCCGCTCCATATCCGTACGGATATCCGCTAAGCGGGTAATCCACGGATATTGAAGTATCCGCGGATATTAACAGATATCCATGGATGATATTTTTTTATTAAAAAAAAGAACTAATTATTGAAAAAAAAATTAGTTTTTCTTAAAGACAAAACATTAACACATAATATTTTCATAAATTTTGCTCTCTTTTTTTGTCAATTGTAAGAAGTTGAAAAGTTTTTTTTCTCAAATATTAAAATAGAAAGATAAAATATAAAAGTACAAATTTTTTTTTATATATAAAAATACTAGAATTTATACGTAAGTAGATATATTTAAGTAATTTTACTAATTATTTAGCGGGTATGGATATCCGCGGGCGCGGATAGTATTAAACCCGCATCAGTATCCATTAATTGCGAATAATTAAAATATCCATTTATTTTATCCGTGGATATCCATTAAACTATCCGCTCCATATCCATGGCGGATTTTATCTGCATATATCCGCGGGTATGAATATTTTTGCCATCCCTAGTTTTGGCCCCCAAGTTTCAATTGGTTGACTTTAACCCCCTAAATTTCACAATTGCTCGATTTTAGCTCATCAAGTTTCAATTGCTCGATTTTGGCCCCCCAGGTTTAACCCCTTGCATTTGCTAGCCCCCTGTTGACTTTTTTGACTAAAAATTGCCTATGTGACATTTTTTTTAAAATAAAATATTTTAAAAATAAATAAAAAAATGCTTTTAAAATTAAAAATATGTTTTTAAATTAACAAATGTTATAAAATAATAATATTTTCTTTTATAAAAATGTATTAATTTTTTTTTAATAAAAGGTTTTATAATAATTATTTTTTTAACAAAATAGTTTACAAAATTTTCAAAAATAGATCATAATTTTCTTTTTACTTTTTGTATAACAAAAATATTTTTAAGTTATTTTTAAAAATAAAATTGTAATTGTAATTGTTTTAAAAAATTAAAAACATTTTTATTTATTTGTAAACATTTATTTAATTTTTAAATGTCACATAACCAATTTTATTCAAAAAAGTCAACGGAGACTAGCAAATGTAAAAATGGGGTAAAATCGGGGGCCAAAATTGAGCAATTGAAACTTGGGGGGATAAAATTGAGCAATTGTAAAAATTAGAAGGGTAAAATCAAACAATTTTTTTTTGAAGAAGCTAAATTAGCCCACCCAAATTGGCACCAGAGAGAATCAAACCTGATACCTTAAGAGGAGCACACTCCCAGGTCCCAAACCAATACCACCAGACCAACCCAAGTGGATTGGTAAAATTAAGCAATTGAAACTTAGATGGACAAAATCGCACAATTGTAAAATTTGGGGGACGAAACTGCATTTAAGCTTATTCTATATTAAATAAAATTATATTAAAAAACAAAATTACAATTAAATATGTATAGTATAACAAAAATAAAATTACATCAAACGTTAGAAAAAAAATTGTATTAAAAATTACATCAATTGGGACCATTTCATATTTACCATTAATATCTCTCTAAAAGATGAGGCAACCCAATTTTTCATTTTTGAGGGAAAATGAGAGCAGACGAAACTCATGATAAACCCCAAAGATATTAAGATTAATCCTATACGTCCTTTAGAAAAGATTGTATCCTTTCTTATATATTGATATCTTATATAACTTATTAGTTATTACTATAGTTATGTTATTGGATTCATTTTTAATTGAATCTAGAGCATCTGGATATAAAAAAAAAGTTAGGTATTGATTTCAATTATGTTGGCACCTCTAGTCACCTTCATCCTCTGTGAAGGAGTACTTCACATTGTCCCTTAAGAACTCATTCCTAATACAAGAAAGAATGTCATCCCACCACAAGAGAGGAGTGGAGTGACCATTGTTAGTCAGCCTTTCATCACACACGCATTATCTTCACGATAAATATGCGAGATGTTGTGAATTCGACGATAAAATATCACACCAATGAATTTTGATGTGTGGAGCAAATTAACCAAGTAACCAAATTAAAGTTGATAGAGATGATGAAAGTAAATAATTCAAGAACGAAGAGAAGAACACAAGATATTGTTTACCCAGTTCGGTGTTAATGAACCTACTCTGGGGGAGAGAGCAACTCTCCGTTTCCACTAGATCAAAGAAGTCACTTTACAAGAGATTCCCATAAGGGTTACAAGAATTAATCCTAATTCTACCCAAAATCCCGAATCTCTTCCCGTGGCCAAGAGACTCAATTTTACCTAGTCTACCCAAGGTGATCCCACAAGATGATCCCAAGAATGATTTGCCCAAACTCCTAGGATCCTAAGACCCTAGCCTTGTGTGGTGGCAAACCCCAATTCCCTACATCTTGTCTCACTCTCTTGCTCTCCCAATTTTTCTATGAATGAACAACCTCTATTTATAGAAAAATATATGCCTATTATTTTAAAACAAATCTTTTAAAATAAAACCAAATCTCCTATTATTTTTAAATATATCTAATATTTAAAAACAAACACAATCTAAGTCAGATATCCTTCAAAACAGATTTTCCGCGAAAATCTCCAAACCAACACGAGCCTGCGCCCCGCGCCAGCCCGTCCGCGCCCCGCGCTAGACAACAGAACTCACAGGCCAAACGAGGCCTCTCCTGGCGCCGCGCGCTAGCTGGCAGATGTTCTTCAGAATTTCCGACTTCTTGTAACTGAGATTTCAAGGCATATCCAACAATTCTCCACCTTGCCTTTAAATCGATGGTGATCCAATCAACCACCGTGTTGCTCTCTCCATCTTGAATCTTCTATCCAAGATCACCGGCCAAGTCCCACTTGAACCTCGACATAGGCACCATCCTCCACTTGCTTCCCACAAGCTGTACCTCCCCTTCATCCCTCGGAATGCCTTCCGCCCTCATGAAGATCTTGTCTCCCACTACCATAGGATGTTTGGTAGCACCCACAAGATTCACCGCACCCTCTTCAGCCTTCGAACTGGTCAAGTCCGTACCTCCTGAAGAAACGCTTGCTCCCAACTATCACCGGAATTTTAGATAGTCTTACAAGCTCCACCATACCCTCTTCAGCCCCCGGATTGTGCCTTTTCCGTCCTCCTGAAGAATCGCTTGCCTCCAATTGTCCTTGGATTTTTTTAGGACAACCCTACAAGCCTTCACCACCCTTCGACCCCCGGAGTGCCCTCCGTCCTCTCGAAGTATTGCTTGGCTCCAAACCAACCTTGGAATTTTTAGGCGGTTCCACAAGCTGCAACATCAAACTCTCCTTGTATCCAACTACCTCCAGCAGTCTCACAAGTTACCAAGTCTGATCACCGTTGCTTTCAATTGCCTCCCTGAAGATCTTCCAAGTTTTGCACTTCTTCAGCCACAATTGAAACATAACCCACAAGGTCTTCATAGTCATACCACTTTGGTGCAACAATTCCACTCTCCTCCCTACCTCTCATTAGATAGCCAAGAGCCATTGTTGAATGTTTGTCTTCCTCTAGTCCCACTAGTAACAAACTCCACCTCAAACCGAGATTACTCCACCAAAGTCTCAAACCGGTATTTCCACTATGTTCCCACCTTGTAACCTGCAAAACTGTCAAACTGCTCTGAAACAAACTTCAGGCCATTGTTAGTATCCAACAATTCCAGTTTAGTTCCAACACCTAGTAAATCTCGTTTCACTAGTTCAACTAAACCTATGTCACTAACAAGAATCAACCAAAGTTTCACAACTCAACCATATGAGAATCACCACTAGTAACAAATGCATAACCAATAGTAGACCAACTATCCATGCATCAAAGTTTAGGAACATACCTCACATCATGTAAAAGAAAACACATGATTTGTCAAACATCGTAAGACAAACCAAAAACCATACCTCAAACCTTTCAAGCTTTCCCGTCTTCAAGATGAAAAACTCCACCTTCAACTAGCTCTCGGATTTTTCACGGTATTCCTTCTTTAAACACATGTGATAGGAGCATCCAAAGTCCATGACTTAATACTCCACCGCTTCCCAACTTTCACTAGCATCTCCGGATTCTTATAACAAAGTTGTTGTTTCAACAGTCACCCGAGTATTATTCCACCGCCTCTCCAGGCCGTGCTTCTCCCTTCAATGCCTCAACACGTTTTGAATTAACACCGCCCTCATCTTCACCTTCCACAACCCGTAGTCGTTATTCCCGGTGAACTTCTCAATATCAAACTTAGAACCCATGGTACCTGATTATCGATTTGATCCTTGCCCCACGGTGGGCGCCAATTGTTGTGAATTCGACGATAAAATATCACACCAATGAATTTTGATGTGTGGAGCAAATTAACCAAGTAACCAAATTAAAGTTGATAGAGATGATGAAAGTAAATAATTCAAGAACGAAGAGAAGAACACAAGATATTGTTTACCCAGTTCGGTGTTAATGAACCTACTCTGGGGGAGAGAGCAACTCTCCGTTTCCACTAGATCAAAGAAGTCACTTTACAAGAGATTCCCATAAGGGTTACAAGAATTAATCCTAATTCTACCCAAAATCCCGAATCTCTTCCCGTGGCCAAGAGACTCAATTTTACCTAGTCTACCCAAGGTGATCCCACAAGATGATCCCAAGAATGATTTGCCCAAACTCCTAGGATCCTAAGACCCTAGCCTTGTGTGGTGGCAAACCCCAATTCCCTACATCTTGTCTCACTCTCTTGCTCTCCCAATTTTTCTATGAATGAACAACCTCTATTTATAGAAAAATATATGCCTATTATTTTAAAACAAATCTTTTAAAATAAAACCAAATCTCCTATTATTTTTAAATATATCTAATATTTAAAAACAAACACAATCTAAGTCAGATATCCTTCAAAACAGATTTTCCGCGAAAATCTCCAAACCAACACGAGCCTGCGCCCCGCGCCAGCCCGTCCGCGCCCCGCGCTAGACAACAGAACTCACAGGCCAAACGAGGCCTCTCCTGGCGCCGCGCGCTAGCTGGCAGATGTTCTTCAGAATTTCCGACTTCTTGTAACTGAGATTTCAAGGCATATCCAACACGAGAAATAAACATTCAAGTAGAAATCATTTGCTTTGCTACGAATAATTCTTCAAGGCAAATCATGTGGCAGGTTTATCAATACCCCAATGTTCCAAAAAATGATTTTCAAAAGAATAGACAAAGAGCCTCACCCTTCGAACGAGTGTGATATGGTTGTCCAACACTTTATCGTTTTCTTATTATTCCTTTTCTTTTGTTGCTTAGATATGTAAGGCATAAACTATTGTTCTTGTTCCTCATATCCGCCCATGCTTTTCGAATTATTTGCATATCCTGTTTGGACCACCAAAACTCTCTATTTTGAGTATCTTTCATATTATCGGACCCTATTAGTGTTAAAATAGAAGTCATGTTTAAAATATAGAACATAAGTAATTGATAAATTAATTTTTTTTGTAGATATACAATTTTAGTTTTCCTATTCTCAAAGTTTTCTTAAGAACATATTAGTCCCCCAATTTTTATTTATTTTTTAAATTGTTTTTCTTTCATCAACATTGAACTTGTCCATTTAGTAAGAAATTTAGCCATTTAAATAATTGATCATAAATTTGATTCTTGACTATCCGTACTTATAACATGATAATAAAAAGAAATGTTTTTCTTTCGTGATTTCACACGTTGTTTGATTTTCTGCCCAATTGGGGTGCTTGTTTGATTTAGATTATTGACAAATAAACTTCAATCAATTATAGATTCAATTAATAGCTTAAGCTTCAACGTTACAAATCTGAATGTATAGATATTGCAGTCATTTAGGAACATTGAATTGTGTTGTTTTACATTTATAAAAAAGTATAATATAATACTTATAAGTTTTTTGTTTTTGTTTATAAACTGTTATAAGTTTCATTGATCATTACTTTTTTAACTGTTGCATGTTTGATTCACTTTTGTATGAGGAAATTATTTTGAGATATTTGAATAATTTTGAATGATATTATTTTGCATCTAACATTATTTTTAACTTGAATTAGAGATTTGTGCAAAAAAAAAAAAATCAAGTCAAAGTGCACAAAAAAAAAACTTGAATTAGAGATTTACTTGCAACACGTTTGCCTCCATATGTATATTTTAGCCTTAAATTTATTGTTAAACTTTTTTTTATTGCATTCAAACACAAGAAACAAAACATTAAAGGAAATCCAAGAAACAAGAGGCATGGAAACAAAACATTATATGAAGAAGAAGTGATAAATAATTATATGCATTTGATAGGTAAAAGACGAAAGAGTTAGTAGAAAAGTGAAAGTGGCTCATAGCTAAGGCCAAAAAACATGCTGCAAATTAGCTTTAAAAGCAAAGACAAAACATGTATCTCATCAATCTATCAAAAAACTTTCTCTCCTATTTTTCACTAGATGATGCTATTTGTATGAGAGAGGCTCCACCACTCTAACATAATATCTGGGGAAAGGATAGGGAGAAAGGAAAAATATGGCAATGATGTTCCCCCGTGGGTTGAATCCAATATTGGAAAAGATGCAACCAATCAATTCAAACTTAAAATACTACTAATGATGTTTGCATAATGTATGGTATGAGAAAATTTGATTTTCAAAATGGTTATCACATGATCTGATTTTAATTAAAATAAATTTTATTTTATTTTGAAGGGTTGGGTAGCTTAACTAGACTCAGCAAAAAGTTAAAAGAGTTTTGAAACCCCGTATTCAAGAGTGGTTTAGAAGGCGTGCGAGATGAGCCACCGTACAAAGCACAAATATTAAGGGGCACCAAAAAAACTTATATATACATATATATCATACATATATTAAATTTGGTGTGTGATATGTTCAAGGCCGCTCCCGACTCTTTGGAGGTTCTGTCTAAATATTATGAATAGACAAACCCCTAATTAAAAAACACAAAATTTAGAAAGAGTTATTTTCTATTTAAATTGTAAATACATAAAAAAATAGCCATCTAGTAAATAATATCCAAAAGAGGGATATTTTAATAATAACATCAAAATACATCTTGAAGTTAATACCATTTTCAACTTTCCGGTAATTAATGTTGCTTTTTTTTTTTTACAATTAACTGCAAGTTACGTTTTTTTTTTGGAAGCCACGAGTTACTAATAAAATAAAAAATGCATCTATCAAAATTTAATTATTAATTTTTCTTCTTTTGAGTAGACTATTATAAAAAATTAGAGGCTCTAAATATTTGAGACTCTACACGGTGGCTCATCTTGCACAACCATAGAGTTGGCCATTGATATGTTACTAAAACTTCTTTCTTTTTAACAAGTTCTTTCAGAAGAGTCTATTATCTATGCAAGAGTTTTAATTTTCTAAAAAAGTATTAATTGTTATTCAAGAAATGCTCCTTCTACTTTTTTATATCTTCCAAAAAATTGGATAAAATGTAACACCATGGTGAAGCCAAAACACTTCTTTCTTTGGAGGCATTTTTTATTTTGGAGATTAGGATGGTGCAATTTTGGGTTGTTTAGCCTTACCTATTGGTATTTCATTTTTCAATACAAACTTAGTTGGAGTTATGACGGTGATCAAATTTGTGGGCTGTGGCTAATGATTTTCAATTAGCGTCCACTACTATGTTTTCAAGCCTCCTCATATATTTGTTCCTTTGCAATTAAAGAATCGTTGGTTGGATTGCTTGTGTATCTCCAAAGGCTTCTCGTTGTCTCATATATTTGCACTCTAATTATTTGCCTAAAGAAAGAAATTAATAAATCACTTCATCAGTAGTACGTGCACTTTGGGATGAACACCACTATAATTTTTTACGTTGATTAGACATTATTGGGAAAAGATGAAACGTTCTCAAATGTCCATCCAAAAATGTTAATAAATGTTTAACATGCAACAAACATCTTTTTTAGTAATAGTAATATTGTGATTTAGAAGAAAAAAAATCTAAAATTTAAAACGATCAAACATGTAAAAATTAAATTTGTGCGAAAATAAATCTTCGAATCTCTCATTGTTTTTCCAAACATGTATTTTGAAGTAATTTTTGCTTTCTTTCAAATAAATTATTATTATTATTATTGAATTAAATTATTATTAACCACTTGATTTCATTAAGGTGTGTTTGTTTTAGAGAATGAAAACACATTATTGAAATATTATCAAATATGTTAATCTATTTGTTTACTAAATTGTTAGCAATATCTATAAAAGTTATTTAATTTTAAAATTAAAATATAAATAAATGTTATTTTTTAATAAGTTAAGAGCATTTTAATTAAGGCATTGAGGGAGGATTAGTCATCCCAATATGTTGGCAAAGGATCTTCAATCTTCATCCTATGTCTATAGCTATATTATATATAGAGAGAAATGATATTTTGACAACTATTTAGTTGTAGACAACTTCCATTTATACTATTTATCTATTTTTCCAATTTTTTATTAGATCTCGAACTACGCGCATTGTGAGTAAGTTGTCAAATGGTTGTCCATTTTAAGATGTCAAAATAACACATATATAAAAAACAAAGAGAAAAATTACATAAAGTGAAAAGAAGGTAAATCAAAGCAGCTATGGGAGAATTTAGTTCTAAGAAAGTTGGGAAGGGAATCCCACCAGACCACTCCATCAATAGAATGACATGCAAGATTGTCTGCGCAAGTAGTACCTTCTCTATAAAGTTGGTACAAAATGCTCTCTGGATTTCTCAAATTTCTTTTGCACCGGTTCATAGACTCCATGCAGCGGCTCGTAACTTCCAGACTTCATGAACCGGGTCAAAAACCAATTTTTAGGAAAAAAGAATTTGTTTGATGTGTTTTGCAAAAAAACCTTTAGAAAAATAATTAGTCAATAATTTGCCTACATCAAATCTAATTTAATTACTTTGACTCTAATTTTAACATCATTCATAACTAAGAGAGAACACATGCATTTACAATCTTCAGTCTTCACTCCATGTATATCACTACTCTCAACCACTTGATTAATGAGGGTTGTTAATCCTTCCATCACCATAATAAACAGAAAAAGTTTAAAGGGTCCTCTTGCCTTAAACTTCTCCCCGAATAAATAGGTCATACCTTATTATAGTTCATAAGCACCGCATAGTTCACGAAACTCACACGAATAAATAGGTCATACCTTATCAACATCCATTTAATCCACTTTATCACCAAATCCCAATCATTCCAACACCCTTTTAAGGAAGCCCCAATCAACCAGTCCTATATGCCTTATTAATATTAAATTTATTAGATCAATTTTAAAATCACATTATATGTAGTTGTAATTTGTTGATGATATAACATTTGTTTCATTATTCATGTAAGAATGTTAAAGCCATTCATTAAAAAAATAGTTAAACTCATTAAATAATCGAATTTCAGAAGGAGAATCGGTGCATCCTAATTTGACTATAAGATCATGTTAATATGTTTTTTAAAAACATGTATTTCTATATTTAATATAAAAAATTAATTAATATTTTATTAAAATACATAAATTTTAAAAAACAATTTTTATATTTACTTCTTAACATATGTCTTTCGAGTGCACATATTACCATTCTACTTTATATTAGACTGTTGGATTTGGACCGACTTTTATAGAAAAAGAAAGAAAGGGTGAGATGAGATGAGATCATGAATTTAATATTCGAAACTGTTGAAAAACTGTACTACGAGACGTTGATCCCGCAGAATAACTTGTTCCATTCCATGCAATGTTTACATGTCATGTCATGTCATGTCATGTGCAAAAGACATTCTTTATTACTATTTTAAAATTTGTGGATACAAATGCAACTTCATTTCTGTTTGTTTTCGTTAGGACAGGAATCAAGGCACTTAAAATCATTCTGAAAACTAATTCTCTTCGGGCTAGTCTATAGCATTAGACAAAATATACCTAAATCTATTTTTATTATGAGATCAATAATAAATTGTTACAATATATAAATTTCACTTTCAGCCACTCCATGATCCAACACACTTATACTTTTCAAGGTAAATATTTGAATTACATCTCAACATACTCTAAAACAAGAGCATAAGAGAAAGAAAAAAAAAGACACAAATATAAATTTAAAGTATTTTCAAGTTGCTACTGTTGTGACAAGTGTGAGTGAAAAGTCCCACATTATTTAGAATTGTGGAGGTTGAACACTTTATAAGTGAGAGTGTTGTAATATTGACCTACAAAACATAATAATAAACAAATACATATAAGAATATAAACATCAAATAAATATGACAATAATATACGAGTATAGAGATATCATATAAACTTATCTTTCTCAATTTAGTCCTCAAGATTGTCCCAGAATTGAGACCTAAAATTATCAGAATAATAAACACGTAAGAACATAATCATCAAATAAAAATTAGAATCAAATAAAGTAGAGATGATGAACTTATCTTTTTGATGAAAGCTTAAACTCATGAACTGCGGATATACTGCAAAATAGAGTAATAACCTGAGGCGTGACAAAGTCACTGTCCTTAAGGATTTATCCGCGGTATATTTGCGCAAATCCTCCAGGATTCAACAGGTCCTTCCGAGTATGAATCATACTCGAGGTGACAGAACAACTTGAATTCACTAAGTGCTGACAATGTAACTCAGGAAGATAAACTCAATTCTTGAATTCACTAAGTGCTGGCAATGTAACTCAGGAAGATAAACTCAATTTTATATGAGGGGAATACTTAAATCTCAATTTTAGGAGTGGAGTTTTGATCACATATGAAAACAAAGAGGGGAGCAAATATATGTTGAAAACGTGAATACATATATTCCAAAAATCTCTCCCATTTTATTTCTTATTCTTAAGCCATGCACCATGGATAAAGTCGGTTACCAAACATATTAATTAAAATCATGAATCCTATTAAGTAGGAATAATTGGGTAATATAGTAACCGTAAAGTATAATGTGTATATTATTATTGATCAAGTAAAACCACCTTTAACATATCATTTATAATTATATTAGTTATATTAAAATAACTTTAAAATAAATTATTTTGATAAAATATACAACAGAGAGGACTCATAAACCTAACACCTTAAGGTTTTTGGTTAAAGTGTGATGTCCAACTCACTTGTGAAGTTGTTCTTAAACCTAATGTGGATGATCCCCCTGGCTGCCCCCCTCATGGTAATCCAACAGCTACAAACTTGAGGTCTCTATAGCATTGAGCTCTCCCGCCTTTCACTTTTCTAAGTAATGTGAAATTTCTCCAATATAATTTCTTTAACTTTTTTTTTCTTCATTAGCAATGTGGGATGAGACTTACATTCAACCAATCCCAACAAATTTTATGTGCAAAGTTGATGTTTTACTAGTCCCGACAAATTTTATGTGCAAAGTTGATGTTTTATTAGCAAGTTTAGGTGAACGCAAAAGAGTAACAACGAATAACCATATACACCAAAATTTTAAGATATTGTGTATATGAAAGTCATTTTATGGGAGCGTGGAGAGAATCAACGAGACAATGCTCCATGACCGTAAGAAAAGGAGATCACATCTGCACTTAAAATTTTAAGATATTTCATATACGAGTTATATTTATTGTATATCTGATAATAGACGATGTGAGATTTTGCAACTCACTTGAAATCCAACAATTTCCACTCAACATGGGTTTCCTCATTTTATAGTTGGATATGTAAGAGAGATAACTCACTTATTTCCACCCAGCGTGGAGTACATACTTAATGCTTTAGGGTTTTATATGGAAATGTGACACCTCTCTTTTGTAATTATGGAACATTAGTCTTTTGTTACTTCCGACACTCTCTCAGACTTCTCAACAAGTAGTATAAGAGTTTGGTTCGGTTTGATGGAGGAGCGAGAGTGAGACATGTGGTGTTTGGATCACGTATAGAAAGTGAGAACTTAAATTTGAGGAGAAAATCATTGGTTTTAAATAAAGTCTTTTAAATCGATCAATTGAATCGAATCAAACTAGTCACTTTTGCTCGATTTTATTTCTTAAAAATACTAAAAACCAAATCAAACTAATAAATTTTATATCGGTTCAGACAATTTTTTGATCGAAAGTCGGTCCAAATCAAACTGATTATACCCCCCATCTATTGTTACTCACGACACTTTCCAAATTCTCCAACAGATTATTACTGGTGGAAAGAAAAATCATATAGAAAAGTTCAGATTATAAGGTGGAAAAAATCATATAGGGAAATTCTCCTTTATGGACCACCTAGCTAGTGAGATCATATATCATTAGAAATTTCGCAGGCATAAGGAAGAGGTTCAGAGGAGAGGTATGATGTGTATAGCATGTTAAGTGCAATTGTGCAAAGCGGGACAAAGGGAAAACAGGATATATTCTTAAAAAGACAGCAATACTAATAATAGCATTGTCAAAAAGATAAATTGGATAGGGACTTGTACATTAACACACACATCCTTCTCCTTGGTTTGGATTGATAACAAAATTTCCTTGATTTTAAATACAAAGTATGATGAGTAATTTTATAAGAATCGTGCTAACCGTTGCCCCCGGGACAACGGTTGAAACTAAAAATAGAAAATTTCAAATTAAAAATAACATTTTTTTAGACATTTGAGGAGTTGATTGCACAAACTCCAATATCATATTGTTATATTTGCTTCCTTAAACAGTATTCCGGGGACACCGTTTAACACTTTCCATTTTATAATGCATAAGTAAGAAAATCTTCTATTTTGTTAAAAAATATAGTTAAGAAAATCTTGTATAGTGCATAAATTTCTTCACCACTTACTATTAGACCAATCAATTTTAAGATACTCTTCATATTTTAGTATTGGAAAATGTTAAACAGTTTCACTAAACACTTGCTAAGAATATTAATGAAGAAATTATGTCTTAAAATTTATGTATTTAATAAAAAATATTTTATCATCATTAATTTTATTTTATATTTATATGTTTAATAAATGTTTCAATGACACTATTTAATATGACCCTTTGAAATAACTTATCTAGTTGATTATTTTAGAAGGAATAAACTGATGACATCATTAACTATTTTTTATTCATAAAAGACTGTCTTAAATGAAGTTACTTTTTTTTTTACGAAATTAAATGAAGTTACTATCAACAGTTTTTTAATATAGTGTATATTTTATATTATTGTGAATATGTCAGAATTATGGTGATTTATCGTGATTTTTTAAAAATTATACTCTATGCCTATGTTTTGTATCACGGTGGATATGCCAGAATCACGATAATTTATCGTAATTTTACATAAGCTACAGTGTAGCTTTTGAAAAATCACGATAAATTATCATGATTCTGCCATATCCACCATAATATAAAAAATACACAATAACTTTTAAAAAATCACAATGAGTCACTGTGATTCTGAGTTACGATACCAAAGAGGCAGTAAATATATAATCTAGGGTTAGGCTTTTTAAAAATAAAAAATAATGTAGAGAAAATTGAAAAAGTTACTACAGCAAGCAAGTAGCTAGGTCTGTTCACACTTCACACGTAGTAGTACCTTTTTGGTAATTGATTTTGGTGCCAGCTTTTCCGTAATGTGTCCTTTCCAGTGGTTGGTTTGACAAAATATGTTTGTTAATGGCACCAAATACTAAGCAATAAAATTACAAATAATAATGTGATTGAATGAAGTCAAGAGGAAAAAGCTGATTGGTGATGCCGCAGTTGAAAGCAAAATGTCAAACGCTACGATTCACATTTTTTGGAACTGATCGAGGAGAGGTTTGACAGCTCATTTCTTTCTCCTCGTTTATAGCAACACTGCCCTCTCTCCCGACCCTCCCTCCCTATCAATGCACAAGGGTTAGTCGAGTTGGACTTTGTCAAGCTTGATCTGTTTAAAAATTAAAAGTTTAAGGTTTTGTTTAGTAAACTAAATAAGCTAGTTTATAACTTTTAGCTTATAAGTTAAAACTCTGTTTGGTAACAGGTTTTTAAAAAAAGTTTATAGCTTATTTTTCAAATGCTATTTCAAATAACTTATGAGTTTCTAACTTATCTTTTCTTTCAATTTACCCCTATCATCTTACTTGGAAAAAATAAAATATTAATTAAACATATTCTTTTTATATCATTTCATACTTATAAGCTAGTTCAACCGTTAATTTTACCAAACACTACAAATTCAATCAGCTAGCTTATTCGCTATAAGCTAAAAGCTAGCTTATAAACTATCCGCTATAAGCTCATCCGCTAAAAGCTAGCTTATAAGATATCTGCTATAAGCTCATCCGCTATAAGCTAGCTTATCAGTTATCCGCTATTTTTTACCAAACAGAGTCTAAATATGATTTGTGACTGTAACTAGGGTTGGAAATGATCGAGCTGAGTCAAATCCCTCTGAGCTTGACTCGATGGAAATTGATTCAGCTCAAAACTCGGCTCGAGCTCGGCTCGTTTAAAGTTCACGAACAATTCGGTTTAGCTCGTTAGATTCAACTCGTTAAATCAAATCACATGATTTTAGTGTCATTTGTTTGTCAAAATTTTAAAATTTGATTTTTAACCTTTTAAACTATTTTTTAAAAAGAAAAAAGTAAATATTAAATTAAGGTAAACATATTTAAATCAATTTTATATTGGCTAATAATTCACTAATAATATTAGACATAATAAAGCCAATTATCAAGTGTCAATGTCATTGTTTCCCTTAAACAGATTGATATTTTTAATTATTTATGCTTATAATTTAGATGGGTACAGCGACCTTAAAAAATAACTACACTTGATAAACTAGTAAATCATACCGATGAAAGTTACTTTCAAAAAATGCACTTGTTTTTGTGTTGTACTCTCTCCGTTTCTTTTTATAAGAAATAATTTAAAAAAATTACACAGACTAAGAAAACACATTGTAAATAGTTCTTTTCATTTAATACTCTTATAAATTTAAACTTATTCCATTTATAACCTTATTTAATTTTTCTAAATTCAATTAATTTACTTATTTTTAATATTCTCTTTCATAATAAATAAGGGCCTAAGTGAAATTCAACATTTAAAATATTTGAAAATTAGTCAAAGTTTCTTATAAACAACAGAAAAATTTTCACTTTTGTTTCTTATAAAAAGGAAAAGAGGGAGTGAAAAAGAATAACACACTTAACTAAATTTATTAATGTACAATTATTTATATTTGCTTATAATAATGGAGATTGAGAGGTTGTATTGCATAACATAGGCATATCATATCATTTGAAAAGGAAATGCCAATTGAGGTTGAGAATAGCAAAATTGCTAATTTTATATAATTATAAATTTGGTTAAATTACATTTTCAGCCCTTAACTTTTATTATAGTATTTAATTTTGAACCCCTAATTTTTGCTTTTTATCAAAAGACCGATTTTCTCCTAATTTTGATCAAGTCAACACACATATACAGTAATTTACATGTCATATTAAAATGTCTTATTACATAGACATCAACTCACATGTCACGTCAGTCTATACACATGAGAGACTCAAGTGCTAAAAGCAACAATAGAACAAACCTGGATTCAAAAAATTTATATTAAAACTAAATAAAAAACTATCTTAAAATCTAATTCGTCTGATCAAAATCAGACGATTCACAATCCATAACCGCATGTAGTCACACACAGAATTTGATCCCTAATAAAACATACCACATATCTACTCTACCAATAACCTTAAAAGATAATACTAGTATATAAATAAATCAATCTTTTATATAACATTTAAATTATTCATAATTGATGCGAAATCAATCACACCTAGACTTGAACCTAAAACTTGAAACAAGATTACCTTTGAGATAGGAAATATGTGAGAAACCAACAAAAAACTAAAAGTAAATATAATACTAAAACTAATGCATGTGCTTGGATGAAATAATAATAAGGTTAACAACATATAAATAAATATAAATAACATAAAACAAAGTGCACAAAGACGAATAACTAGCCGCCGTGAGCAGTTTTGATTCATGTTCTTCTACCCATGACACACACCCCTTTTTCCTTGTTTTGCACCCTCCCATGCGAGAGATTTCAGAAACATCCAAAAGCCTAAAGGCATAGAGAACCGTGTTATTATAGTAATAGTAGTAATATAAAGAAAGAGAAAAAAAATCAAATTCAATTTTCATTTAGTCCTATGAGAATCAATCCTTTAGCTACTGTCCCAATCTTCACAACGTTATCTCCTTGTAACTTTGGAACCAACAACACAAACACATGGATTTGTTCTATACACCCCCCCCTCCTTAATAATTATTCCATACTACTAATGCACTAGCACTACTACTACTACTACTATACTACTACCTTATTATTCCACATTCAAACAAATTCAAATCATCTTTATCTTTATCTTTTCTTTTCTCTCAATCAATCAATATGGCTGCTTGTGCTTTGTTCAATGGTGGTGGTGGTGGTGGTGGAGGTGGGAATAGTGATGAAACTAATTTGAGCAACAACAACAACAATAATAGTACTGCTTCTAACTCTAGCAACATAAGTAGTGAAGATTTACACCACAACATGCTTCAAACACAACCTCATCATTCTGAAAGAAAATTGCTTAGAAAAAGAATGGCTTCTGAAATGGAACTTCAACTTCATAACAACTCTTCTGATTATCATAGATTTCCTCGTCGCAACAACAACAACAACATATCCTCATTGAATTGCTCTTTACCTTCAACCACACAAAAGGGTGTCACAACAACAACAACAACAACATCATTAACCGCAGGTACAAACAATAGTACTAGTAATAATAACTATCATTATCATAACAATAATATTAATACTACTAATAATAATAATAATAATAATAATAATAGTAATGTTGCTTTGTCACGAGATAACGTTTGTATTCAAAATTACCCCACTGTATCCGTCACAACCAACTACTCCACTATGTTGCTACCTTCATCTTCCAACAATCTCAACAATTCCTCAAACTACACTCATTTTCAACAACCACTTGTAGAAGAACAAAACCCTCTTCCTACAATCTGTGGATTCTCTGGTTTACCACTTTTTCCATCTCAAAACCAAAACAACAACGTTAACAGAAACATAAACATAACTTCTGCAGCTGCTGCTAATATTGTTGATGTTGTTTCACCTTCTATGATGGAAGAAACCTCAGCTACAACAAATTGGATTGATGGTATTCTCAAAGATCTTATTCATAGTTCTAATAGTGTTTCCATTTCTCAACTTATCAACAATGTTAGAGAGATTATATATCCTTGTAATCCAAACCTTGCTCTTGTTCTTGAACATAGACTTCGTCTTTTGACTGAAACTACACCACAAAACTGTTCTGTTGTTGTTACAGACAGAAAAAGAAACAACACAGAACAACAACAAAGTGTTGTTAATGTTAATGTTTTAGCAGCTCCTAATGTTAATTCCTCGGTGAAACTTATGAATCGTGTTGATGACATTGTTCAAACAAGTTTACATTTTTCTGATACATCACATGTTCTGAATCAAAATCAAAACATTTTTCCTAATTGGGTTGTGCCTCAAAATCAAATCAACAACAATAACAACAACAACCCTTCAGTTTCATTGGTTACTTTACCTTCACCACAACCACAACAAGATCAACAACAACATCAAGAACATCATCATCAAGAAGATCTTACACCTGCAAGAACAGCAGAAGCTACTTCTGCTGAGTTGGCACTAACAAGAAAGAAGAAAGAGGAGATTAAAGAACAGAAGAAGAAAGATGAAGAAGGTTTACACCTTCTAACACTACTTCTTCAATGTGCAGAAGCTGTATCAGCAGAGAATCTAGAACAAGCAAACAAGATGTTACTCGAGATATCGCAGCTGTCGACGCCTTTCGGCACATCAGCACAAAGAGTAGCAGCTTATTTCTCAGAAGCAATTTCAGCAAGACTAGTGAGTTCATGTTTAGGAATCTACACAACACTTCCACCACACATTACACCACATAATCAAAAAGTTGCTTCAGCTTTTCAAGTCTTCAATGGAATCAGCCCATTTGTGAAATTCTCTCATTTCACTGCTAACCAAGCTATACAAGAAGCTTTTGAAAGAGAAGAAAGAGTTCACATCATAGATCTTGATATAATGCAAGGTTTACAATGGCCTGGTTTATTTCATATCCTTGCTTCGAGACCGGGTGGACCGCCTTATGTGAGACTCACTGGATTAGGTACTTCCATGGAAACACTTGAAGCTACTGGTAAACGTTTATCTGATTTTGCATCTAAACTTGGTCTTCCTTTTGAGTTCTTTCCTGTTGCTGAAAAAGTTGGAAACATTGATCCTGAGAAGCTTAATGTTAGTAAATCAGAAGCTGTTGCTGTTCATTGGTTGCAACATTCTTTATATGATGTTACTGGATCAGATACAAACACTTTGTGGCTCTTGCAAAGGTTGGTTGGTAACAAAACTTAGGTGCATATGTATAATGCATTTATTCTGCATGATATATTGTTATAGTTAGTTACTTTTTATCAATTCTAGTTAGTTTTATGTATATAATTTACATGATTTAGTGCTAGCTGATATGGAAAAATAGCACTTTTTCATGAAAGATTTCCCAAAACTTTATGCCTTTTTTTTTTCCTTACCTTTATAGACTATAGTGCTCACTTTATGTTATGTCTTGCCTTTTTCTCTTCTAAAGGTAGATTTGAAGCTATGATTATGTCTTTGCATAAACTAATAGATAGAAACAAAAAGAACTATATGTTATTAAGATCATGTTTATAGCAAGTTTTGAAAGACATGGCTCTCATCTATGTTGATTACAATTTATTTACAAACATGACATTAATTTAATATGTCTACAATTTCTCATTGCATTGGGTTTGCATGGGACTTTCGTTAAAGTTATATTATTTGAACATCAAAATACAGAGATAACGAATGTACAGTATCTGTGTTTATCTTTATCTCTCTTACTTTTTATCTTTCTGCCTCAAAATTTTGATGTCAAAAAATCATTTCTCTTTTCGATATGTGTAGGTTGGCACCTAAAGTGGTAACGGTAGTGGAACAAGATTTAAGCAATGCAGGTTCATTTTTAGGAAGGTTTGTGGAAGCAATACATTACTACTCAGCACTATTTGATTCTCTTGGTTCAAGCTACGGTGAAGAGAGTGAAGAGAGACATGTGGTGGAGCAACAGCTATTATCAAGAGAGATTCGTAATGTACTTGCAGTTGGAGGACCATCAAGGAGTGGTGAAATAAAGTTTCATAATTGGAGAGAAAAACTTCAACAGTGTGGCTTTAGAGGTATATCTTTGGCTGGTAATGCTGCTACTCAAGCTAGTCTTCTTCTTGGCATGTTCCCTTCTGAAGGGTATACTTTAGTTGAGGATAATGGTATCCTTAAACTTGGTTGGAAAGATCTTTGTTTGCTTACTGCTTCTGCTTGGAGACCTCCCTTTCATACCAACAATGTCATTCCACATCATAACTAATGGATATGGAGTTCCTACGCAGGAATCAATCTCGGCCATTGATTTGAGATCAGACGACTCATATTACATTCACTGAATCAATTTTAAATGATCTCGACCATTAAATTACTTGGTAACTATGTGACCGAGTTATGCAAAGAATCTATTTCCATTACTAATCTCTGCTTAATTAGGAATGAAAATAGATTCTCTGCAGTCACTAATCGTTGCAGTAATGATCTCCATCTTTGATGAAGATCGGACGGTTGAGATTGATTTACCAAAGTTTTTAATGTGAGTCGTCTCATTAATTTGTATTTGATGAATTTTGATGGCGTTTTGATTTTTCATCTTTTTAATCCCATGTAGCATCCATGTGTTCCTTTGATGAAATTTAAGAGATATTGTTAGGTTAGGTGTTTAGCAAGCATGTGATATTTTGTTACTGCCAAATGTGTTCCGCTTCAGTGATGACATAAAAAAGTAGTGGTTAATAATAGAAGAGAGGGATGTGAAAGAGGAGGTACACATTTAATATGACAATTATAGTATTTTGTTTTATTGAGAGTACTCTGTCACAGGGATGTTACTGTTGTACCAATATTTTTTTTTACTTTTATGGGAACCAAATTATTAGTTGTGTTATATAGGGGATAGATTTTCGATGGATATTGTGTCAACACGGTAACTGATTTAGACTATTTGACTAAAAATTACTCCCTCTGTTCCCTTTTAAGTGTCCAAAAACATCGAATTTAGCGTTCCTATTTAAATGTCCATTTAATATTTTAAAGGTACGATTTGTCAATTATACCCTTTGTCAATTGCTCATATCTTTTTCAATAAAACTAATTAAAGCTATATATTTGGAAATCTAAATCTTTTTTTTTGTACATAACATATTAAATTTTGTTTCTTTTTTTGTGTGTGCATAATATATTAAATTTATTGGAAAGAGAAAGTGTGTGCAAAAAAATATGATTTGATTGGTGAATTAAAATTAGGGTATAATAGGAAGATAGGGTGCAAAAATATACTTTCTTAATTTGATGTTACTATTCAAAACGGACACTTAAAAAGGAACGGAGGGAGTAATGATTAAGATTTTATAATACGTGAAACTATTAAAATTTGGATTGTGTATTTATAATTATCGAATCATAGGTTGATGATCGAGATTTACTATTGTAGCAAACTGTGAATTTACTATAATTGTGAATCCAAATTTGAGGAAAAATAATATAGAGATGGAAATTGTGCAAATGTACCATATTTACGTCGGATTTCAGATGTTTGTATTGCAAAAACAATTTCCGTGCGGTCGGTTGATATGAGTTAGATTGAAATTTTGTTACTACATCTAAAACTCCATTGATCCAAAAATTTCTATTATTCAAATAGTTCAATACATCTTACACAAAACAACAAATAACAGAAGAATTAAATAAACAACAAAGAGGGTGAGATGTCGTTATCTTGTTTTAAATCTGTAGATCTAAACACAATAATATATCAAGTAAAAGTTAAAATAGATCTAGAATATTAAAATATTTTTCACATCTATTTCATCAACATATTATAAGCTTGTAAAATATAATATTTATCTCCTATATAAAAAATGGATAAAAACAACAAAACGAAGAGTATAAGAGATTGAGAGAGAGATGGGGGAGGGAGAGAGATGGGGGAGGGAGAGAGAAGAAAAATGCATTCGCACGTATGCAACCGTTCATGACAAATTTTTCATAACTTTTGATCCAAGACCTGACTCACACCCAACCAAAGGCTTTGATGTGTTGTCGGATATATCAATTTTAAGTCGAATTGCGGGTTGTTGCTCAACCCTAACAACTATGTAACAATGCCCGGACTTTTTTTATTTGAATAGATTACACCCATTTCACACCCAATCATTGGTGGTGGTTGATGGTCGGTGGCCACCGGTGGAGACCAACAACTCCATGGAGTTTCGGTGGCTGGCCGCCTCCCACCACATTCACCACCATTATTAATAATAAATAAATTATAAAATTGATTTTAGTATCAAAGGCTTAAATGCAATTTTAATTTTTCTATCTCAAAAATGTCTTCTATTTAGGGACAAAAATCAACATTTGTATTTGTACATTTTCTTGTTATACTTCTTATTCTTAATTATAGACCGAGTTCTTATGGTATGAGCTATCGATAATAAAATATTTTTTGTTTTTTTATTGAAGCAAGAAATATATATTGTTGGTATATATATTGCAAATTAATTCTTATAATTCAACCATGCAAATTACATATATGCACGGCTTTATATCTTTCATTTTGATATGAATTCGGTTCTTCCACATATGTGTCCTTTTTCGTTTGGAACAAAATAGAAATTTGGGTTTATATTTTTTCATTTATCTCTTTTAATGGAATTTTCTTTATATATAAAAAAATAGAAATTAGAGATTGAATTCATGACCACTTAAAAGTTAAAATCTCTTACCACTTAAATTAATTATTTTTTTATAATAAATCAATTCTATTTGGGCTAATAATTCACTAATAATATTTGACATAATTAAGCCTATTATCAAGTCTCAATGTCATTGTTTTCCCTAAACAGATTGATATTTTCAATTATTTATGCTTATAATTTAGATGGGTACAGCGACCTTAAAAAATAACTACACTTGATAAACTAGTAAATCATACTCATGAAAGTTACTCTCAAAAAATGCACTCAGCCTTTTTTTTTTACTAAAACAATTTTATTTTTGTCGGTAGTTTACTGATTAAAAATTTCACTATTTTAAAGTGGATAAATGAGATAGTCGTAATTTAGTGATTAGAAATTTCATTCTATTACTAAAACATATATAATACATGTTACAGCCAACTGAGTTAAGCTCACGGGACATTAAAACAAATTTATTAATTCAAATTGATATAATAATATATCAATAACCATAATATTTAGGTTAATACTCCCTCCGATCATTTTTACAAGAAACAAAATTGATTTTTTTTGTCCTTTTTATAAAAATCTTTGACTAATTTTCAAATGTTTTAAATGTTTAATTTCACTTATACCCTTATTTATTATGAAAAAGAATATTAAAAATAAGTAAATTAGTTGAATTAAAAATAATTAAAAAGAGGTATATATGAAATAAATTTAAATTTAAAAGAGTATTAAAAAATGTATTTCCTTAGTCTGTGTTATTTTTTAAAAAATATTCCTTATTAAAAAGATCAGAGGATATAGTTTATAACGATAAAATATTTACAAATGTTGCATGTTCATAATATTTAAGCTTTTAGGTATGTAATGTTGACGCTTCAACAATATTGAATTTGTAATAAATTGACATCGATTTGTCAATGAAAAGAGAAAACCAAATACACATCAATAAGGAGTCCAGATCCCCTCCATTTCCTTATCCTCCTTTTCTTCCAGTTTATGGTCCAGATGTGTGACATGTGGCAAAAAAACAAATCAATGGTTCATATTACAAACTGTAAAAAGTTTTAACAACGCCCATATGTCTTCTTCTTCCTTTACCACTCCACTGTACAGATAACTCTCTCTCTCTATACCTGCAGATAAAGAGCTTCGTCTTCCTCTAATCACCGTTCGTCCGCCGTCACTCTCTCCACCAGTCCCTACAACACTTGCCGTTGATTTAACCTCTGTAGCCGCCGTCACAACTCACAAACCATTAGAACTTAAAATTTCATAAACTTCTACTGTTAATCCTAAAATTATATTTTTCCCCTTCTAATTACAGTCTCAAATTGAATGCTAAAATTGATCACAACACCACCAAGCCTCATCTAGGAGAAGAATTGCTGGATTTTTAAGCATGGCCCTTGCTATTGCTATTCTTTGTTTTTAAGCCCCGTTTCTCCTACCTGCCATTAAAAATTATGTTCTCTTTATCATTTAATCTATTCATCAATCCTCCATTGTTACTAGACATATCACTTCCCAATCTAGAAATTGTTTCAACTATGTTGGATGTGTTAACCGATCATGTCGCCGTGATGGAATAGGACAGACGGAGATTGTTCTGGCGGAGATGAGATAGGAATGGTCATTGCAGAGATGATGAGCAAAGAAGACAGAGAAAAGAGGGGTGTTGTTGCTGATGTTTCTCTGTGACTTTCATAAGTTGGTGTTTTTAATCTCATCCATTAAAATATTTAATTGCCACGTGTCATTCATCAAGAGAAAAACTGGAGGAAAAGGAGGATAAGGAAATGGAGTGGATCTGGACTCATCAATAAGACATAACACGCCTCATCAAAATGGGAGAGGGAGAGACATGTGGAAGAGAGGGATAACTATTAACTAGCATATATACTCACACAATTCTAAATTTGGATAATTTAGATTTCGAATGATATACACGAGTTGATTAAAAAATAAAGACAAAAAATTATAACAGGAAATATTTGAGAAACCTAACCTTTTTGAAATTTTTATAGTGGCTATAAATGAAATTGAAATATTTATAGGACCAAAAATATATTTAACACTATTCTTTATAGGGTTAAATTTTTAGTCCCTACTTTTTTGTGAGTTTTGACTTTTAGTCCCTTACGTTTTTGCCGTTTGCATATTTAGTCAATACTATCAAGTTCTGATGACTAGGCTAACGGAAAACGCCATGTAGGACGACACATAGGACGTCACGTCAATTAATAAATCTATGTGACATTTCTGATGTGGATATGTTTTTATTTCCTACTTTTACGTGAGTTTCCACTTTTAATTCATATATTATTTGTCCCTCACGTTTTCACCATTTGCATCTTTAGTTCCTATTGTCAAGTTTTGGTGATTAGGATAACAGAATATGTCACGTAGGACGACACATAGATACTACGTCATTTAATGAATCTACGTGGCTTTTATGATGTGGATTATACCTAAGGCAAACGGGTTTACCCGACACCAAAACCGACCCGACCCAACTAAAACATAAATCCCAAAATTCCAAATCCCTAATTGAATTTAAGATCTTTCTTTCTTCGTCGTCTGATCACAACCTCTTTCTTTCTTCTTCTCAAATCCATAAATCGCAGCAGTTTTTCTCATTTGAAATTTGTTTATGAGTAATAGAGGGTAATCGAATCAACAGTCGAAGATATGAGGGTAGCTGTTGCGTTCAAAGCTGAGCAAGTATACATAGTCAAACTATAGCAAGTGATAAGAAATAATATCATACCCACAAAGATTCATTAATTGACGTGGCGTCCTATATGGCGTCCTACGTGGACTAAAAATACTTGAGGACTAAAAATAGAATAAAAAAATGTAGAAACTAAAAGTCAAAACTCACGTAAAACTAGAGACCAAAAACATATTTAACCCTTAATTATATTTACCACAAACATAGACAATTGCGGAAACCAATGCATGAACATAGACAAACATTAGTCCAAATTCATACATTGGTTTCCGCAATTTTCTTTCCTTCCTCTTTCTCTCCCTCAAACCAAACAGGCTGCTTTGAAACCTCTATCATAAGCTAACTGAAGGCAATATAATACACCCCATAATTCTCCTATATAAGTGTTAGCAGTAGCACTACCAATTCCTTTGAGAAACCACCAAGTCATTCCGCATCAACTTCTCTAATTAAACCTCCACAGCTTACAACATTCTCTAATTGATCCACTCCTTAAAATTGCTATTGAAGAAAAAGTGTTTTATATATAGCACCAGGAACCACATTCAACCACAATGTCATAGCATGCACACAATCTTTCAATGCATGAAGGCTTATTTCTTCATCACCACTACACAAATCACATACAGGGTCCCCTAAATTCATTTGATAAAAAGCTTGCCATGATTAAAGTGAAACACAAAACTCCTAACCCTCTAAGGTACTTCCAGTTGCCAGATGAACTTCCATATGTCCACAGATGAACCCTCTAAAGTGAAACACACTGTCATTTTCAACGCTCAAACAGTTATATTTACCTTTAAAAATCCTACAACACAATGCATCAATGTTTCCAAGCTTCACGAGAGACGCTTCATTCATGACTTCAAGCTTCCTCAAACCCAACCCCCCAAACTTGACATGTATCCTTTTCTTCTCATCATCATCACCTCAAATGAAGGAACTTTGAATTTTTTGAATCTCCTTAGTGCAAGTTTTAGAGATAGAATTAGTCATTGGAATAGCCTCCATACCCAATTTTATGAGTGTGATTCTACCTGCAAAAAACAAATGATTCTACTTGCACTGCAATGTTTCATAACTCATGATGTTATGGATGTCAAAAAAACTCATGATGTTATGTTTTATCTTATCTGTCATAATTATTTTTTATTTATTAGTTAATTATTTACGTTAGAGGAGTCAAATCTCATCATACCAAATCTTAATTCATACATACAAATTTACTTTTGAATGGTAAAATATAAATAGTATTCCATGACTTGTAAATGAATACATTGGAAATTCTGTAACCTAAAGACCATCCTTCTGGTGCATGACACAGGTCAAATATTACTATAAAAATAATGAACGCAAATACATTAAATTAATGTGAAGTATTACTAGAGGACAAAATTGTTTTGTTTTTTTATATATATATATTTGTTGGATAACAATTTGTCATCAAACAAGAACAAACTTTGCGCAAATTATAATAAAATCCAAAGAACTAGAAGGAATCATTCTACTTGTTTCTCAGCTATGAATAATTTACATCATGAAGCATGATAAAATCGTGAAACAAACAATATCACTGTCTTTATATATGAGTTATACTGCCTTTGCTCGTGCATAACTCTTCGGACTGCCCACCAAATTACACAGTGGGGAAAACCTCAACCAACACCAATTAGCTATCTTGAAAACTGTAAGGGTACTCAGATTTCTTAATGCTTTTGCCGGAAATGCAGTGAAGTTTCCAGGTTCCTTATTGACTGATTAATTTTATAACAGGTGTGTTAACCTCATCAACCCTATTGCTTCTTCCACAAAACCGCTTCGAAAAATTATGTCAAAAAATTGAGCACCCATAGCACAGGCATCTTCTTGTTGCATCTTAAAAGCTCTCCCATAATATTCTATGAATTTACATTGCACTCACTCAAGAGCTGATTCTCTTTGTTCAGAAACTTCCTCCAATAGCTCTTGTAATTTGGAATTCCCAGATCAAGCCAAGGTTTCATTTTCCCATTGTAGTGTAGTACTGGAGCTGTTTTAATGGAGTTAGAATCAACCTTGTAATCATGACCCAATCCAGACCGCACCCACGACTCATTGAGTGGATATATTTTATTCTCAAACGCAAGCAAGCTTGCAGGCCATGCTGCAGCTATAGTGGATCCTTTTTGTACGCTCAACTACACAAGGAAATAACTAACATCATAAAAGGTAAATAACACAGAATACTCAACAAACTACATCATGCAATCATTAAAGACAACATAATTCTTAGGGTAATTTTATATTTGCTATCATATTCAAGCAGAATATGACCCACCTAAATATAGACTACTTCTGACCCTTCATAAAAAATCCTAATAAGTATAGAAAAAACAACAGAAAGAAACCGACAGGGTATTCCTATACACAAATGAACCATCTCCATTGCAACTATTTCTAACTAGTGTTAAATAAGGCTGGTGATACCCTTCTCCATTGCTACTATTTCTAACTAGCCTTAAATCAGGCTGGTGATTCCTATACCTAAATATAAAGACTACTTCTGACCCCCCTTCACAATTCACAAAAAATTCCTAATAAGTAAAGAAAAAACAACAGAAAGAAACTGGCACACAAATAAACCATCTCTATTGCTACTATTCCTAACTAGTGTTAAATCAGGCTGGTGATACATACATAACTTGAAAACAAAACAAAATGAATACAAGTTTGTCTTTTTAATTAAGAATGAAAACATAAATTATCTCACAAGCAAACAGTCCCTTATAATTCTAGTAAATTTGACTATTCTTTGAAGGTCAGGCTATGCAGGGTCATCCCAAAGTGGGTCAAGCCAATCTTGTTGGGTTATTCAGACCAATGCATTGAGCTAAGCCCAATTTGACACGTCTACCTATATTTAACACTATTACTTTTAGTACTGCTATATGATTTCCAATAATAGTATTTTCCAAAAATATTGTAATGCAGATCAAGGGATTTTTGCTACTAACCTCTTTTATCAACCTTTTGTAAGTTTGAGTAATACCAAACTCTCTCCACCTCACTAGGTTAATTATGTTCAACCCCGACATCCAAGCACAGGAATTATGACTGTAACCTTTCTCACCCAAATAACTTTTCAGCTGACCCAGCCTTACCGAGCAGAATTGCACTGCACCATTAACTTTATCCCCCATGTCTAGGTTCCAAAGGGCTGACAAGTCTTGCTGAATAACAACGTCATCATCCAAAACAATGACTTTCTTCAATTTTCTGAATATATCAGGAAGTAAATAGTGTGAATGAGAAAAAATTGAAACATATTCTGTTCTAAACTGGCCCATGGATGGATTATCATTATTGCGAAATGAAACACGAAACTCTTCAGGCAAGGACAGTTGTAATTGATTGTCTTTCAGGCTATCCATCTCAAGATGCTCAACATTTAACACTTGAACAGCAGCTTCCCCATATTTGTTCATCTTGAACCACAGCTTCATTGCATAATAATTTTGTCCATCAGACAACACATGAAAAACCTGATTCCGACTTACCTAAAATATTGAGCAGCAACAAATGAAATTGTTAAAATTTCTGCTAAAATTCATCCTCTATTAATTCACTGGTGCATGATTAGAAGAAAAGCATACTTTTGCATGAGTTACAGTAGAGTTAATAACCACTGATGCAGGAAGCACATTATTTGAGAAAATAATATAATGGTGCAATGAAGAATCTTCAAATTTTTCTGAATCAGCATCTTCTTCATCATGTGAAGATTTGAAATATTCAACAGTTAGTTTCAGTGCCAGACAGTGAAAACTCTTTGGCATTGTCAGAACATTAAGTTTATATAGGAATGCACTCTGTTTCATGTGGAAATCAGCTTCATCCTCAGTCAGATCATATATTTGTCTCAATTTCTTATCAACATTGTCACAAACCACGGGGACTGATTTAGCTTTGGCTATTGCAACTTCCATCTTCTCAGATTTAGTCTCAACCCTATAAAATGATTTAGAATAACTAGTAAAATTTCTTGTAAAGTTTAGCAAATCAAATGAGAAAAAGCGCTCTTGCATGACGGGTAGTGTTAAGATATGTAATAAAAACATTCATGGGCTAAAACCTAATATCCTAAGCTTTTGAAGAATTGGTTCATGAGTCATATCATGCCTAAAAGTCAAGGGTCACAGAGAAATAGCATTGGATTTGAGGTTAAACAAAAGAAAGGACATCTTAAACCCCAAGATAGAACAGAGTTGAGATAAGAAAGCTAAGGTCATATTTGCAGTATAACCTATTAGCTCCAAAAATTGTCTAGGGAACCGTAAATGGTGTTAAAAACAAGTACTCAAGTAAATAGAAGTTCAAGACAAATATATAGAGCTAATAAAAATAATGCAGTGCGCTTTAGTTTTTTTAGGAAATAAACTACATTAAGGACTCTAATGTCTGAGAACATATCATTAACATTTGGATCCAAGAAAATTACCAAAAGCCAGATCTGCATGCAAATAAGAAAACTGAAACTCAACATTTTTTACAGGACTACTTGATTGAAGGTGAATTATCAGATACCAATAACTTCTCAAGTAGAAAGCAACTGAAATAACTATGCCAGGAGGCAAAAGAAATATCAAATGATATCAGCTTACTGTGGTGGAAGATCAGCGTCTGTAGAAGATTCACTAAGCATATGCTCCAGCTCTTGTATATTCTGTTTTAGTTCGCGAGACAGTTTGTCTTGTGCTGGGAGTTTTGCAATGCTAGGATAATAAGATCTGGCCACAAATAGTTGGTCTTTCAATTTCTTAACCATGGCATCTTTCATAACTTCTCTATGTTCTTGTTGCCACAGGCAATAACTACCATATGTGAGCTCGCACGACTTCCCATTTTCATCAGCAGAACTTGTCTTAGGGTGGGTGACTTGTTCAGTGCGAACAACTTTAGGATTCTGTTACAGAATTTAAATTAGTTCATGTAGCTACATGAACAATAATATATAAATATGTTTTAAAGAAGTCTGCTGGAAAAGGCAAAGTTAAAAAACTCGTGTTAGAGAGACAGTGAGTAATATTTGGCTGTTTTTACGACTTCTATTTTTTCTGCAAGCTGATTAACAATTTGAGTGGAGTGACAGAGTTTCATTTTTATGCTAGTACTTGGTGTGCTGTGAATATTATAGGATATAAGAAAAGAATGAGGATTGTACTAGTTATAGAAGATTCTTCCTACTAAGATTAAATAGTACACATAAGTCTCAGTCACAGTCAATGGCTTGAATTGAACTATTCCGAGCAATTATGCGTTCAACAAAGATTTCAACAAATGACAATAATATATGCATACATTAGAAGGTGGAGGTGGAGGTGGTTGAAGAACAGCCTTTGGTGGCACCTTGACACCTGAAAATCATTAAAAATTAAAAACAGAAAAAGGAAGGAAATAATTTCCAATAAGGTATCATGAGGACATATGATATTGAACTGGTAGAAGCACACCTCTATGTTTTTCTTCATTGGCACCCCTTTTGATGGTTCCATTCTTGTCTCCTCGAGCATAATTTTTCAGAACATCCTGACATGCAAAACTATTATTGATAAACGATAATTAATAGTATTGCCACATATATTCTAGATGGCATATGATTCAATGTCCCCAACCCTCTGTTGTTAATCTCAGATAGCGGCACATAGTGCCGACCTCTCACAAAATGCTATCGCAGTATAGCGGATATCGGATGATCGCTATTGTGAAGACTAAAAATCCATGCACAAAGTAAAAATAAATCCCAACAACATACATAAATACTAAAAAAATTGAAAAACACACAAAATTAAAGGGACAATCATAATTAATAACTATAATCAACTTTGTCATTTCCCATCAAAATAAGTTCTAAATGTAACTTGTAATCAAAATAACATTCCATCAAGTTCTAAATGTACTCAAAAAGGAAGAAGAAGGAACACAAAACACATAAGATTCTTATTTACCTTGATCTTATGAATCTTATAATTTTAGACAAAACGGTACATATATACCCCAATCTCACTACTTGTCAATCTGGAACAAGGAAGTATGTAAAATTTTAAAACTAGTGTGCACAAGTGCACCAAATTTTGCAATGTAAAGGGGTCACTTTTGTATGGAACAATTTATTTGGACGATTTTGGTGAGTATTGGATGTGTCCTACTTTGAAACAATTTATAATGGTTATGTTCAAAGGCTTTGCCAAAAACAAAGAGACAAATATTTTGCAGGAACCTGCAGTTTATGCAGTCCGTTAGAGCGTTTGGTTAGTTAGGATAGGACTACCTCGATACCACTCAAGTCTCAACTAGGGGATACAAATGGATACACAGCATTCTTCAAATGTCTGTTTAAAAATAGCTTCCATTAAAATATACTTTGACTACTGAGATTGGGCAGCTTTTGATGTATTGTTTATTTATATTTATATTCTACTGTTCTCATTCTTCCTTTTCTGTTCTGGAGGAATCTGTGTCCATCTGTTAGCTGTATTTCCTCCAGAGTTTTCTAACAAATTTACTTTTCAAGTAATAAAAACCAAAAAGATATTGCAACTTACAAGATCTCATCCTTAGGTTGACATGAAAGTGAAACCCAAAAACCTTACAATGATGACAATTACAGAAAAACGGCTCATAACACGTTTTTCCCTCAATATTTTTCTAATTAAAAGCCCCCCTGCTATTATTCCACTTTCAGGTTTCAAAGACATCCTTTGGATTACATTAGGCAAGAATAAACAGACGAGATAATCGGTTATTTATATGAATATTTTATCATACAAATTTCTAAATAAAGAAGTATAAAAATTAACCACCAGAGTGTTATGCAGAGAACCTTGGGAAGAGTTGGTTCAAACTTAGTGATCAGTTCCTTCACATGACTTGATTTTTCTCCCTGCGGAGGTAATTTACAAAAAAGAAAACATTAATTGGGGCTTTGGGGGGTAAGATCTCCATTTTTTAATCTTTGGTTCATACAACAACCACGTGTTCCTTTCGAACTTTATTACTGATAACCTAATAAAAGGATTACTTGTTAATCCATTTTCTTTGCTTTGAGAATATCCATCAGTATTTGTTCATGCCAATTGAAAATTAGAAAAGTATTCACACATTTATTTAACTATATAAAAAAAATGACAATTTAAGTAACTGAACTCCTGACTACAACTTTAACACCGATTGTTGCCATGAGAAACAAGCAGAAGATTGGTAGACAAAAAAGAAAGGCTTAATTTAAAATAGCTTAGGACTAAACCACCATACCTCAGACTGCTCCTCGTTATGACTCACATCATGTCTATCGAATGTTTCAAGAACTTTCTGATTCTGATTTGACAAATAACACAAGAGAAAGTGAGGAAAAAACAACAAATTCAAAATGATAATTCTACATTAAGCTACAACATTTGTCACATGCTCACAGATACATTTGAATTAGATTCTTACCGAAGGAGTACTTCTCTGTTCATATATATATCCTGCATAAACACAACAACAAATAGAGACCAAGAGTAAGGAAAAAAACAATTTACAAAAAAGACATAAATAATGCTATTTAGTACAAAACACTATCATCACAAACACATCAGCAGAAAAGAATTACCAGTCATAACAATATTTAGCAGAATGCAGGGAAGCTGCTCAATGAAAAATGTAACCAGATAAAACACCTAATTCACGCAAATTCCGTGCAAAATTCCATAGTGTTTTTTCATAATTAAATAAAGTTAGCACAATATATTGTGACCGAAGGAAATTCATCTCGAAAAACGGCACTTTCATTATTACTGCTAATAAACACATATAAATACATCCAAAGCAAAAGCAACAAAGTACTCCTATTGTATATATATTCTACTAAACTACAAATGCACAATTATAATATAAATATTACTATTGGTTGCATTAATTAATAAATAAATAATAGCGGAAAACAGACATTTATCACAGAATTAAATTGGATAAAATTAAATAATTAATCCATAATAATTGATCGAACGTAGAAGTAGAAGCAAACGTTCATTAAAAAAGAGGAAACATAACAAAGCAAAATGATTCGTTAATCACATTGATAATAATACTATAACACAGATCTTTAAGAAATGAAACTCAAACTTGTACCAGCTTGAAGCAATATGATGAACGAAAAATCAATAAAAAACAAAATAACACAATCAACATTGGATCTAAACGCTATAATCATTACGAACGATGCGAAACATGATTACGAATGAAATTATAAGCGTAATTGATGTGGATCTGTTATGTATAGAGAATGTGATTGAAAACGAAGAACGTGTAATTGAATTGAGAGTAAAGGAATAATAGATCTCAGTGATAAAACGCGAGATCAAGTACCGGAAGAGTGAAAACCGTTGTGGAGACCGAGCAAGAAAACGAAAGGAACGAGCATAGAGAGAATGACGAGACCGAGAACTGCAATTACGAAACCTCTCCACCGTCGTTTTGCGGGGACGCCGTACGATGGAACCGCGCCCAAACCACCGCTCTTCATTGTTATTTTCTTCCTATTTCTTCAATTCTTTTCTATTTATCTATCTATCTCTCTTTCTTTTTTTTCTCTTTTCTCTTTTTTCTCACTCGCTTTTCTACTTGGTTGTGTTTTGTGCTTTTTCTGTTTTTTGTTTTTTTATTTATTTTTTGTTTGAAGATAATAATAAATAATATAAAAATAATAAATAATATTTGGAACTGGGAGTCTAATGAATCAAATCAACCGCCGAGTGTGGAAGTTAGTTTAGGTTGATCTGCCAACAATGGAAATAAATTGGATCTGGTCTGGTGGTACAAATGCATTATTTGTCCGAAGAAATTTAAAGTAGGAAACTTACCTGTAAAAACTAACCATATTGGATTAAAACTAATTTTACCTTACATGTGGAAGTGTGGAACTAATTTATTTAGGGATTATATTTTGTGCCTTTTTTTTTTAATCTTGTCTAAAGAAATATAAAACCACAATTCATTCTTCATATATGAGTTGAGGTTTTTTTTACTGTCAAAAAATTGACTTGAAGTTTTCTTTTTAGGCAATATGATTTGAAATTATGATTAAAGGAAAATATTTTAACCGAAAATGAATTCATTTATGTGGTAAGGGATTTTAATCTTTAATTAGATGGTCAGAGGTGTGACTCATTGTTTATATGTATGGAACACAATACAATCGAAAGAGAATATACTTTGTGTGTTCTATAAATTCTTCGATAAATATTAGTTATAGAGAGAACTTGAATTGTAGGTTTTAAAGGTTCTACGACAAATATTAATCACAGTTAAACTGTGGGGAAAATCCCGTATCGATATCATTGCAACTAAAAATTGTAAAATATTTTAACTGTTGAGATTATTATGATCATATTTCAATTTTTTAATTATAATCCAATATTTACACTATCAATATCAATAAATTCCTTTTTTTTTCTTAAGATATTAGACTCAAGTAGTTAATAACTTCCATCAAACGAAAGATGGTTTCGAAGAACCCAAGTGCCTCACACACACACACAAATATCATGTATATGTATATTCTCATTTAGTTTTGATTGATGTCAAAAATAGGATAGAAATAAATTGATTTGGTCAAGACAATTTTTAATCATATTTTCTAAAATAAAAAATTGCAAAAATACATAGAGCAAAGTTCATTTTTCAAACATTTGGGTTCTTAAATGCAGGGGAATGCACCGGTGCATATTTTTCACACAAATTTTGCATCGTTGTATCTACAGATAGATTCATGCACTGGTGCATAACTCACATGCACCATTGTATAGTTTGTTCAATTTTTTTGCTTCAACTTTTTTTTATTGAACTGGTGCATGGATTTTCAATAGTCAATACACTAGTGCAACAATCAATTAGTTAAAATTTTTGCCTTGTTGTCATCTTCCCAAAACAAAGAATTGTATATTTATGATTCCATGTTTTGGGAATTTAATTCCCAAAACATGGAATAATAAATATACAATTCTTTGTTCATCATCTTCTTCACACTACTCAAGTTGTCTCTATTGTCATTCAAACGATTGATCCGATAAGAGTGGAAGTTCAAGTAAGGATAACGTTTGTGGTGGTTAATTGCGACTAACTTTCGGGTTGAAATAGAATTGGGGATTCTCAAGGAAAAACTAGGTTTTCACTTAAGTTGCGTTTGGAGTCTTTTTGTGTCCAAGCATTCGGTCTATAGATTCAGTCATAGCTCGAGTAGAAGATAAACTTAATGCATTTCATTCATAATAGTGGTTCAAATACAACATGGACAATAGTCAAAGACCTAAAGACTACTCGACTAACTTGTCTTTTAACATAACTGACTTTACAGTTCTGTTTCAAATTTAGTTAACTACAACTCAAATCAATAATAACAATGACTCAGTGTTGTTTCTAGACTTTGTTATGATAGCTTGCAAGCATTGTCATGCGAACATTATGAATCCATTGAAGTAGTTCAAAAACACCCATTGCTTCCACCTATGCAATCTCTGGTTTGCCTTCAAATTTTTTAGTGTGAGCTTGCACAAACCTTCCTTGAGCATTAGGAACACACGCCCCAACATAGTATATGTGTTTATTTGTATAGCATAAATGCATGATGAATTGACATCAGTATTCCAGTAGTGGTTTGGTCCAAGATTGTATTACTATTGACTCTAGTTGTCTTTTATTGTAGGGCCTTCATCTATCATATAACACCTCTCTTGCTCAGCTAACCACATAAAAAATTGTTGGGAATTTCTCATGCCAACATTTATGATTTCTCCTCCACCATAAAGTCATGAGTAGCATAGAAATTTGTGAAAAAATAGCACCATTTACCTCTTCCAACATTTGAAACAACATAGGAACAAAACCAATAGCAATTGTTGTATATTCATGAATATGTTGTCACATGGTTGTTTCTTTTTACATTTGGTGAGCTCATGCACAACCGAAGAAGCCGTGCCATTCATTTTTCACATAACATGCGCAGTGGAGACCTTTTTTTATCACAAACCACTACTCCCAACTCGTAAGCATCCTCGCAATACACGTCACACAAAAGCCTTCACATATAGTCATTTAAAATCTTCTTCATACAATGAGCTTCTATAACACTAGCCCTCTTAAGAAGCAGTTTAAGTCTGTTGGCCAACACTTTGGAGATGATTTTGTAGAGCACATTGCACAATGATATCGGTCTAAGATCTTTCATGGAGGTAGGATTATCAAATTTAGGAATGAGCACTATGCTGGTATCGTTCAAATGTTCATGAAATCTCCCTCTTTGATCAAATGTTTTTGAAAGCTCCCTTTTAATGCCACTGCATACTTGTATGATAAACTTTCCTTCCACATAAGTCCCAGTAAACAAATATATGAAAAAGATATTTTGTATTGTTGTATGTATAATTTGTACATACTGCTTGTTATATAGACATAGCAGAGGACAATGCTCATTCAAAGTGAGCTGTCAAAGGGATACAGCAGTAATGATAAATAATGATAATAATATAATTCTATATTTACAAATGAGAATGTCAACTAAATTAATTGCTGATTTTATTTCCTTTAACACTCCCCCTCAAGTTGGAGTGTGGATGTCAATGACGCTCAACTTGCTGAGATGTGTATGGAACACGGGTGATCGCAGCGGCTTCGTTAATATATCAGCTATTTGATTCCCACTTTGTACATACGCTGTCTGGATTTCTCCACTTTTGATTCTCTCACGAACAGTGTGACAATCTAGTTCAATATGCTTCGTCCTCTCATGATAGACAGGATTTGCAGCAATGTGCAGAGCTGCTTGATTGTCACAAAATAATCTTGCCGCCTCAGGATGTGGAACATGTAAGTCCTTTAACAAGTATCTTAACCAAGAAAGCTCACAAGTGGCTGCTGCCATCGAACGATACTCTGCTTCTGCTGATGACCTTGAAACCGTGGCTTGTTTCTTACTTTTCCATGAGATAAGGGCTTTTCCAAGAAATATACAATAACCTGTTACAGACCGGCGTGTTGTCGGACATCTTGCCCAATCAGCATCACAATATCCAACCAAATCAAGCGAATTGTCTGATGGGAACAATAACCCTTGTCCTGGAGCTGCTTTCAAGTATTGAAGAAGTCGATGTGCAGCCTTCATGTGATCTACTTTTGGTTCCTGCATGAATTGACTAAGTGTGTTTACAGAGTATGTGATTTCGGGCCGACTAATTGTGAGGTAGATTAGTTTCCCAAGTAGCCTGCGATAACGACTGGGATCCTTGAGAGCTTCACTTCCATTTTCTGTCAAGACCAAGTCGGGTTCCATAGGGACAATTGCTGGTTTTGCTCCAAGTAGTCCAGCTTCTTCTAATATGTCTAATGTGTATTTTCTTTGACATATTGTTATTCCTGCCTTAGACCGAGCCACTTCAATGCCTAGAAAGTATTTGAGCATTCCAAGGTCTTTAATCTTGAAACAACTATTAAGAAACTTCTTGAGATCATTGATGGCTGTCTCATCGTTCCCAGTAATGACCATATCATCAACATAAAGTAGCACCACGGTAATAGAAGCTCCACGAACCTGTGTAAACAATGAGTAATCAGCCTTTGATTGTTGAAAGCCGATTTCTTGAATTGCACATGAAAAACGTTGGAACCAACTCCGAGATGCTTGTTTAAGCCCATAAAGTGACTTGTGGAGTCGACAAACTACATTCTCCCCCTGTCGACAATAGCCCGGAGGGGGCAACATGTATACTTCCTCAACAAGATCCCCATGAAGAAAGGCATTTTGCACGTCCATTTGGTGTAAAGGCCAATGTCGAACTGCAGCAATCGCTAATAGGCAACGAACAGTGACTAATTTGGCAACCGGGGCAAACGTATCCTTATAATCAATGCCTTCACGTTGGGTGAAACCTTTGGCGACAAGCCGAGCTTTGTGACGCTCGATTGTACCATCAGCATGATACTTGATCTTAAACACCCACTTGCAGCCGATAGGTCGTTGGCCAAGAGGTAGTGGAACCATGGACCATGTTTTATTCTCCTCAAGGGCCTGAATCTCAGAGTTCATAGCAGCAACCCAATTGGGATCATGACATGCCTGTTCATAAGTGGTAGGCTCAACCAAGAGAGATATGTTATTCACAAATGTACGATATGTATCCGATAACCCAGAGTAAGAAACATACCGTTGCAATGGATAGCGAGTGCTTGACGCGGACGACCAGGAGTCACTATGGCCTAGGACAGCAGCATGGTACGTTTTGAAGTCTCGGAGATGTGGTGGGGGTCGGGAGATGCGTGATGAACGACGAAGGTCTGAGGGGGATTGTTGTTTGGGAGATGGTTGTGATGAAGTGGCTGGTGGAGATGGGGGCGGTGGTGTCGGAGGGGAAGAGATGTGATCTGAGTAAGGGGTGTCCTCTAAAGGGGAATTATCCTCCAATATAGGTGTCATGGTAGGGGGTGCGGGTAAGGGATTAGTGGTGATACGGGAAGGGCGTCGATGGTAAACTTGTAGTGGTGTTTGCGTTGGACCGGGTGTAGGTGATGTGTGGGATTGAGTTGTGTTGGGTGAGGGATCAGATGTTGTATTTGGTGAGTGGGAATGGGCTTGATCGAGATCAGGAAGTGGAATCGGATCATCAGGGAGGGGTAGGACAGGATTGTTGTCATCTTGTTTTTCTGGTGGGAGATTGTGTAATGGGAATGTATGTTCATGGAATATGACATCCCGAGAGGTGAAAAAAACTTTTCCTTCAAGGTCGTAAACACGATATCCCTTTTGGCCAAAAGGATAGCCGATGAAAATACAACGCCGTGCACGATAGTCAAATTTGTTATTGGGGGTAAGGTTTGTGGCATAACATAGACAACCAAAGACCCGAAGGTTGGAATAATTGGGTGAAGATTTGTGTAGAAGTTCATATGGAGATTTATGAGAAAGTAGAGGTGTAGGTAGGCGGTTAATGAGGTAACATGCTGTTTGGACACTCTCCCCCCAAAACTTCAAAGGTAAATTTGCTTGAAATCGTAGAGCACGGGCTATGTTTAAAAGATGACGGTGTTTACGTTCAACTACTCCATTTTGTTGGGGGGTATATGCACATGTGTGCTGAAAGATTGTGCCGTGTTCATCAAGGAATGAGCGCATTGATGTGAATTCACCCCCATTATCGGAGCGTAAAATCTTAATGTTTTGGTTAAATTGAGTTTTAACCCAAGCAAAAAATGATTTTATTATATTTTGGGTCTGAGATTTGAAACTCATGAGATGTACCCATGTGAAGCGAGTAAAATCATCGACAATGGTAAGAAAATAACGAGCCCCTGAATGCGTGTGAATTTTGTGTGGACCCCAAATATCACAATGGATTAAATCAAATGGTGCAACAGTTTTTATTGAACTTAAAGGAAAGTACAAACGAGTTTGTTTTGCTAAGGGACAAATCTCACAAACATGTTTAGAATTAAAAACAATTTCTGGGAAACATTGCGATAAACTTTGGAGAGGGGCAGCAGATGGATGTCCAAGACGTTGGTGCCAAATGTCGGAAGCACGCGTTATGTGGTGAACAAGGCGAGGGTTCTGAGTTGGTGTGAGGTAGTAAAGACCATTAAAATGCTTGCCCAGGCCAATCGTCCTCCTCGTATCCACGTCCTGCACAACACAAAAATTTGGATAGAATGTTACTATACATTTCAATGCTTGTGTCAATTTACTCACAGATATCAAATTCACACGAAATTTAGGAACATGTAGAACTCCATCGAGAAGCAATTCTGATGATAACTGGATAGATCCAATGTTTTCAATGACAGCTTTTTCTCCATTAGGTAGTCCAACAAAATCATGAGGTGCTTTATTTGTATTGTGAGTAGGTGAAAGATGTGACACGTGATCTGTTGCTCCACTATCCACAATCCAATATAGTGTTGAATGTGCATCATGTTCAATATTATTGCAGTTAGATGTAAATTTACCTGATGCATTTGCAAGTGGCTGGTTATTACCATTTTTATTGCGAAGCATTGCCATAATCTGCCGGTATTCCTCAGCTGTAAAGGTTGGGCTGTCATTTGTCGGTTCTCTCTTCACCTCAATATTATGGATTGATGCTTTCTTGTTTCTAGGTTTCACATTCTTTCCATGCCATTTGTGTCCCACCGGAAACCCATTCAAATAATAGCATCGATCCACTACGTGTCCGTCTAGTTCACAGTAGGTGCATCGCAAGTCTTTGCGGTTGGAAAAGGATTTTTCAGCCTGTTGCGCCGGTGTGCGAGCAATCTGCATAGCGTGAGATGCTAGTGGATTTTCCATGCGTGTTGCAACCTCCATCTGTCTCTCTTGTTGAAGGATTAATCCATGAACTTTTCGAGTGTCGGGAAGAGGACTCATCATCAAAATTGACCCACGAACTTGTGAATAAGATTCATTAAGCCCCATTAAAAACTGCATCACCTTCTCTTTTTCTTCTCTAACAGCAATTTTCTTCAACATGTCGCAAGAGCATGCAATTGGTTCCTGATAGGATCCCAATTCATCCCAAAGACTCTTAAGTTTTGTGTAATAATCAGAGATCGAGAGGGATCCTTGACGACATTCAGAGATTTCCTGCCGAATTTGGTAGATTCTGGAGTCGTCTCCTTGAGAGAATCTGTCATGTAGGTCACTCCAAACTGCCGCCGCCGTATCTGAGAAGATTACACTGCGGGCTATGTCGGGTTCAATGGAGTGAAGGATCCATGTTAAAACCAAATCGTTGCAACGCTGCCATAAAGGGAGTCTCGGATCATCCGCCGACGGCGCTTTCACGGTTCCGTCGATTAAGCCGAGTTTGTTCTTGGCGCTGAGGCTGAGGCGCATTGAGCGGCTCCATTCGCCGTAGTTAGGTCCATTCAGAGGTTTGTTAACCAGTGTGATTGCTGGTGTGTCGGAATGGTGCAGGATCAAAGGATCAGGCAATGATGTTTCCATTGCCTTTGTAGCCTTCGGTGTATTTTTCTGTTCTGATTTCTCTGGTATTTCAATCGGCTCATTGGTATTATCAGCCATGGTATTCTGGTTTTGGTTTTGTAGCGGAAGGGTTTAGGTTGGGTAGGCACCTGAATCGTGCTCTGTTACCATAAACAAATATATGAAAAAGATATTTTGTATTGTTGTATGTATAATTTGTACATACTGCTTGTTATATAGACATAGCAGAGGACAATGCTCATTCAAAGTGAGCTGTCAAAGGGATACAGCAGTAATGATAAATAATGATAATAATATAATTCTATATTTACAAATGAGAATGTCAACTAAATTAATTGCTGATTTTATTTCCTTTAACACCCAGAATCTTTTATAAAATGTCTGGTTCAATTAATCCATCTAATAAGTGTGGTTCAAATGATAGCTACCAGAGACATTATTGGAGGGATCGGGGTTTGAATCCCGAATTCCACATATCTCCACATTTAAATGTGCGAGTCTAGCCACTAGGCAAAAAAATAGTTTTCGAAAGGTAAACAAACACGATCTTAATTTTAATTTTCTTTTTGTTATGTCCTGCCTTTCGTCCGTGTAGTAATTCAATTGCATTATTAACTTCATTTTGATTTTCATAACTAACAATTTGAATCTAACTAAACGACTTAGTATTCAGAAAAATGAACAGATTATTTCATTATTTGATTGATCACAAATAACTTAATGCATAAACTTGTACATCTCATTAGCCATCATTGATTTTAGGCACATTATTGTTTTCTCAACTTCATGGAATTTTCAAATACATGCTTAGAGATAGCCTTTTTCCTTGCAGCATTGAATCGCATCATCAAACATATCATCGACACTATACTTAAACTCAAAACCAGCGTCCACGAGCTTCTTCGAGTTCAAATCTGGCAATCTTGCACCTTTAATTTCCTTCAACTCACTAAATAAACAAAACAAAACAAACATTAATCAAACAAAAAATAAAAAAGAGATCAAATTTGTAATGAAGCATTTTGATTATATGTAGAAGAAAATTAAATAATAGAACTTACTCTACTGATAGTATTTGATATTCTGGATATTTGGCTGAGAGAAGCTGTGACATTTCTTCAATAGATACAAAGAATGGTGAACAATTATATCTACCTCCTGGAACAGGATTCTCAAGTAGATAGATATGTGCTCTAGCCACATCATCTACATGTACCATGTGGAAACTTATAATACCAATTTGTTCCTTTTTGCCTGCACATCAATTTCATTTTTACTTAAGTATTGATAATGGATATGCATTGTCACATTATTATTTTATCACATTATTTTATTTTTGTAAAGGTAGTTTGAAATTACGATATGATGATCTCCAATTTGGTACGATGTAAAACTGATTAGCTTAACTACACATTTGGTCCTTTACATCCCTTATGTTTAAAAAGTATTAATTTGGTCTCATTTGCATTAGTTAGTCTTTTCCGTTAGTTTTGTCACTAACACCGCTTCAATTGTACACGTGTCCAAGTGTCCACGTTTCTGTCCACATATGCAAACCGTCTGCCACTATGACAAAACTGACGGAAAGGATTAACTAATGCAAACGGTTGAAACATAAGAGACCAAATTGATACTTTTTAAACGTAAGGGACGAAATTGAAACCTAAAATAAACGTAATGAACCAAATATGTAGTTAAGGCAAACTGATTTATAGTGTGTGTGTATTAAACACGAAATATGTAACAGTCACTAAAGTCATGAGATCAAAGTCGTTGGATCAAAATCAAACAACCACATTTTGAGTTTCGGTTCTAAATCTGATTTGTCAAAGCTGAAATGTGAATCGTCCGATCTTTACCAATAATCTCATGACTGCAGTAAACTCAAATTAGTGTTCAAAAACTCACTCCAATCACCACAACTTAGTCATTTATAAAAGGAAAAAAGTGGAAAAAAACATGATTAGTAGAATATAAGGTGAAGAATTCATACCTAGTACCAAAACAAGAGCTTTCTCAACAGAATCAGGAAGCTTGGGACAAACAAAACCTCCAACAATAAAAGGAAGAATCAAAGTAACAACATCAATCCCATTTTGTTGACCAAATTCAAGCACTGCTTTCTCAGCCAAAGTCTTTGAAACACCATAACTCCAACCAAATGGTTTTACACTTCTAAGCAAATCAACATCACTCCAATCACTCTCATCCAAAACATCTTTGTTTTTTCCATTGAATGAAACAGCAGAACCACTTGAAGTGTAAATAAATCTCTTCACTGTCTTTGAATTCACACATGCTTTTAGAATTCCTAATGCTCCATCTACTGTTCTTTTTGTCACTATTTCTTCTGGCTCACTCACGGCGAAATCGATTGGTGAAGCAGTGTGGAATATCCCGACACAACCTTCAATTGCTTCGTTGAAACTCTCTGGATCGCTTAGATCGGCGTTGAAGAAATGTAGCCTTTCGGATGCGCCTGGTAGATTTGTTAGGAAGCTAACATCCCTCTTACGTTCTGTTAATATCAAAAAAAGCAACATTATAAGCATGCGTGACTTTAAAAGCAGTTATGATAAATCATATGTTTTTAATAATTTGACGATTATAATTTATTAACAGTGTATAAAATCTTTACACGGACAATATATATAAATTAAATCATTTGTGAAGTTGATTTTTTTAAAATAATTGAGGGATGTTAACGGTGACGATTGGTAAAAAAAAACTTTGACGATTATAATTTGATATTTTTTAAAAATCTTTATAAAATCTTTCTATTGTTAAATTAACGGTGACGATTGGTTTGATTAATCTAACGATTGAGATGTGGTTTGAGAGATTGCAAGTGATCTAAAAGTGGAAAAAAAGTTTCAACATAACACAAAAGTTGCATTTTTTTAGGCAAAATGAAACTATTATTAAAAAAAGTTATGCTAAAAATGATCGAAGAGCATGTTTGGAATCGGGGCGAGTTTTATAAAATTACATGAAAGTGACACCATAATTTTGTTGAAGCTCCAAAATATCGTTAAATCTCCATAAATATAGTTTAACAAAAACATAGTGACACATTATAATTAGATAAATTTAGTATTTACCATGAATTCAAACATGGACTAAGTCGATCAACAGAGTACATAATTAATATTTGGTGAATTCATCAGAGTACACAAACATCTATCAGAAGAAGTAAGAACACAAATCAAGACTAATACAACATTAACAAATAGAGCATATATGTAAGTCAACTCCATCAAACACACATAATAAAGAGTAAAACTTTGTCCAATTAAACAATTTTGATTCTTCCCATGTTCCAAAAATCAAACACAGACAATATAATTAAATTAAATAAATAGAAAAAAGGATTATTTACCTGGATCAGCTCTAATAGTAGTATTAACAGAGTATCCATTTTCAAGAAGACTCTTGATGATCCATGAACCAAGAAAACCTGTTCCTCCAGTCACACAAACCCTTCCTTTTCCTTCAGCCATTTTTGACTCTCTTTCTATGATAGTGTTTACTTTATTGTGTATTTGTTCTCAACTACTACTATATATTAAGTTTATTCTGCTTCATATATTTATACAATTATACATATACTCATTTTATATGATATTGGTTGGTTGCTTTGGCCATCACATGATTGGACTTTTATGAGTCAAATATTTTTGTTGAATAAACGTCACCAATGTTAATTCGGTCAATTAATTCACAAGCCTGACCAAAAAAATAATAAAGATTAATTCACAAGAGTTTTTAGTTAGTTAGTAGTAGGGAAGAGAGTGTCCAACCAAATTTTTTTTTTCTTTCCCTTTAAGTTTTCTAGTTATCATGATATAATTATGAAGTTTTCAACACTATTAATAAAGACTGACCTCTCCACTGTGAAACATGTAGAATACACAAGATATGTTTTCTATTTTTTGTTGAATTTTTTAAAATATAAAACTCATAGATTGAACATTAATGACCTGACTAAAACCTGTGAAGCATATACTCCAACACGGGCACGTCGACACGGATATGGACACATCGACACTGCTAATGTAAAAAATATATGACACCTGTACATATTTATAAAGGATTTAAATTGAGAATCAAAATATATAAATGAATATCTAAGTTGAGTAAGTTATTACATTAAAAATATTTAAAACAAGATAAAATAGTATTTGATTTTGACCTTTGTTTATCTATCTACTATCGAAAAAGCAAAAAATATGTATTCAAAATGTAATGTCTTTAATTCATCATTGATTAATATTGTTGTTTCAACACATCTTTAATCTTTTAGATATGTTTGATATCTGTCTAAGGTGAGTAGAAGCAAAAAAGAGAATAATCTCGTTCGGGAAACTTGTTCGACACGTATCGTCGTACGAGCGTCTTACAAGTGTCAGACATCGATCCAAAGAATGTCGAGGTAAAGAATTTTTATTATTATTTTCGAATATTTGTTTGAGCTATCTGATATGTGTCCTACAAAATATCATATAATTATTTGACACTAATACGTATCGATCATCACAACACGTCTAATCATATCCATGATTAATAGCCTAAAACTCTTACCCAATAAACCAATTCATGGTCCTAAGTTTTTTTTTTTGTTTTTTTTTTTTTTTGGTTTTCACCACCAGTTGAATCTGGTTCGGGGGTCAGTTCTGGCATCAAGTGGTTCCAGCCCCCTCCCGATCGCAGTTGCGGGGGATCGAACCGTGTTCCTCCCTACCAAGTTCAGCGTCAATCACCACTGAACCAACTAACGATTGATATGGTCCTAAGTTTTTTATAACTCGTGACAATGACATTATGCTAGCCACTTAATTATTGAGGGACTTTAAAAAAAAATATTGAGGGAAAAAAAATGAAAACGGCTTTGTTGAAAATAAAATAAAATAAAATGAAAACGCCATACTTGACTGACCAAATGTGTCACATTTGAATATGCTATACATGAGACTTTTCGGGTTGGCCTGACCGCATAATTTGTTTTCTTTTGGTGTCCTTGCCCCACTTTATTATAAATAAAAAATGCCAGAAATATACTTTCTTTTTTTATTTAAATATTTATTCTCTAATTGAGTTAAATTTATTTGAATTTCACTATTATGTTGAGACTTATTTTTAAAGTGTTCTTAACTAATTTCACTATTCCTTTATGTAGTTTATTTGATAGTTATTCTTTTATAAATTTTTGTAGTTCTCTCTTCACACCTTATGTTTGAGGAGTTTCTTTAATTAGTTATAATTCATTTTGACGTGTTTAAAAAAAATTAAAGATACCATTATAAATATTCAAAAGAGAATGTTATAAAGAGGGATTGACTTATACTAGAAGTAATTCGGCAATGATTTGTTTCATTTAATAACTCAAAAAAATTGAATTGTTTTTTTTTATTTAATAGATCAACTTCAAAAATTTGATAGAGAAATTAATTTGAGAGACAAAGCAAATTAAAAGATAATTTTACTATTTTAAAAATATTCAAAGATGAAATTAACCGATGGTCAATAATTCAAGAACAAAGTAGCTCAAAAAGAACTACACTAGCACGTGCAGCAACCTACCAAATTGCATTCTGGTAGAAATTATGGAACTTTCCAAACAAATAATATTAAAGTAAATTTAGTTTTTCTATTGTGAACTAGTTTTTTACTTCTTTAGCAATTTAAATTTTATTTTGCCTTTTCATTTTTATAAGGATTTGACTTTTTTTTTACGGAAAGAATTTGGTTCATTTCATTGGACACAACTCGTTATGATTTTGTTTTCGACGGAAATAAATTTAACTCACTTCATTAATAAAAATGTTTTGAAATATAACGAGGAACAAAATAAAAACATTTGTGACTAGCCCACGACATGACCGTCCTAGTTAAATAGCGAGTTGTCATGTTTGCTTGCCGCTTAATAAATTTGACCTTAAAGTTAAAATAAAATCAGAATAACAACTTAATAGAAGAGACAGTGGAACTAAATTCAAATATACCGCTAATATTTGAATGTAAGATAAGACATCAACAACTATTTTAAAATCACTTTAAAAAATGCAACCGCTTCACCACAAGCTTGTAGTAACGTCATAGCTTCAACTTTGATTGTTTTTTTTTTTTTGACATGAAACTTTGATTGTTATAAGTGTTGCTTGAGTCCAACCACTAACGGCATTGATGAAATGGTCATGACAGTCCCACAAAACACCTACCCCATTTGTTGGAACAAGTTTAATTGGTTCTACATCTATTATCTTAAATTTTGATGATAACAAAGTATAGAGAACAATTTTGTACACTAATCATTTTGTTAAGTGTGTAGAATTACAAATGAAAAATAGACTCTGGACTCTGAATATACAAGGCTCTGTACTCTGTGTAAATGAACTATGGACTTAGAGAATTTAATGCAACCGAGTACTCTGATGTATGATTTCAATCAAGCTTCATCTCATATCATATACGATGCCAATGATCAAGGAAATCATGAAGAAGATATTATGCAGTTACTGCTAGTAAAACTGGCCAAGTCAAAAGTTTATCATAAGAAAAGTTTTGCTGAAAAAATATGGAAATGCTCACAACGGGACTCCTTCATTCACACATCAATTTCATTTATTCATTAGCTATGAAATCAAAGGAAACTCCAACGCTCCTCTCAACGGTTTAATCTTCATCTCCTATATAAAGAGGATCAAGTAAACAAGAAATACACAACACTAAATATAGAGCACATACATAGGGTCGATAAATACAATTTTAACATCGATTTCCTATATGCAAAATATACAATTTTGTGGATTTTTTGGTTTAGTAAAATTATGAGATTTTTCTGGGTGTAATAAATTTAGCGTTTATTGAGATTTGAAGATTTTTTAAAGTTTGCAATTAGAAGAAGCTGAAAGTTAAGATATTCAAATAACTTGAAGTTAATTTGAGTGATTATTTTAATTTAAGGAATAAAATAATAAAGACGAGGGTGGAGATGTTCATATGGTTTTTGAATTTCATTATTTTTGGTAAATAAAACATTGTTAAAAAAATAGTTTTTAGTAAAATTATTATGGGTTAAATAAATGTTTAGCTCCTATATATAAAATTATCAAATTTGTCTTTGGTACTTATAAAAAAAGTGACATTTTTTTTGTGAAGTAGTCTAGTGATTATAAATTCTACATTTAAGGTGGATAAGTGGAATTACCGAGGTTCGAACCTCGATCCCTTGCATATTATATAATGCAATGTCCTATTATAACATCCTATTTTAATCATTAATGATTTATTTATGTAATTGTGCTTATTTTATTGTGTGGGTGTAATTAAGTACTTGTGTAATTATGAGCTTTAGGTAATTTAGAGTGTTAAGTGAATTTTTAGGGATTGGGCCTTGAGTGAATGTGTGATAGAAAGCCCAATTAGGTTGGGTGTGAATAGAGAAAGTGTAGTGAATTAATCTATGTATATAAGCTAAATCAAGAGAGATGATTCATTTTTGTGATAGCTTGGAGAAGAGGAAAGAGAAGCTCTAGAGAAGAAAGAAGGGGAAAAAAGAAAAGAAAAGCCAAGTAGAACTGGAGAGGAAGAAAGGAAGCTAGGAATCTTCAATGAAGGTATGGGGGATAATTGATTCATCATGAGGCTACCAATGAAAATGAGAGCACATCGATTCAACTCTCAATCCCAAGCTTTCCAAGTCTCGTATGCGGGCTCGAGCCATACTTTTTTAGGCCCGTTTTGCATCCGGGGTTTTTAGCCCATTTTGACAGCTCTAGTCGTTATTGATGAATTATGGTGATAAGTTATATTGGTGTATGAATCCTGAGTGTATTACATGATGAGTTCCATGATGTGATTGGTGTGTTAGATTCAGTGATATATCTCTCATGTCTAAATAAATGGTGTATGCAAAGGTGTTGATGTATTCAAAATGCATTCATGCATTCATTTGTCGAGTCAATTGGTGAGAATTGGTGAGTTGATCATTTCAATAACAAAACTCTGAATATTCCAATATTTGGTGAGTAGGTTGGTATAACATGCATATAAGTCGAGATTTAGGTGCTTCAAAAAAAAAGTCGAGATTTAGGATAACATGCCGCCCCGAACTGCGGTGGGTTGGCACTTTAATCGACTCACCCCAAAACCCATCACCATTAATGTTGATAAAGAGTTCTCATGAAATTCATTTAGTAGATTTTGAAAACCAAAAGACAACACAGACAAAAAATTTACGAGGAAATGATGAATGAAAGACTTGTGTACCATCAATGGAGTTTTTGATGAAAAAAATACAAAATAGAAAGAAGAAACAAGGATTGGGTAAGGTCAGGGATATGTGTTATTTTAAATTTTTCAACGAATCTTAACCCTTAAATTACGTCTAATAGATCTAATGGTATAATTTTAGTGATCCACCGGCGAGGGACTTAATTGCTCTCTCACCTTAAAAGCCAACCCTATTTGTAATTAATGATGTGTGATATGGATGGTGCATTGACAAGTTCTTGTGTTGTGTGATTAGTAAATTGCTTAATTGGTGATGTCTGAGCAATATGATATACGTACGTATGGGATAGAACATTTATCTGATTCACTATCAATGAGTCTTTATAAAAGATACAAAATATTTACAAAAAATTAGCTTAAAAAATTTAACAAGAGAAAATCACAATTTCTACCATTTCCCTTCTTCTAAACCTTAATAGAGTTACAACAATGATCAATAAATTATTTTCAATCACTCACCACGAGTATATATAATTTATCTTATTTTTTCTCTTAAGCCCTAAATAATATTCACCGGTGGTGGCATATATCATGTATGTTATAAAATTAAAATACATAATATATACATAATAAAATAATTACATTATTATACTACAAAGTTTGTTTTTTTATACAAAAATTCACTATTTAAAGCCGAAAATATGAATTGTACTAAAATTAAAATAATTTTCACACTCAAGGGAATATAAAGCTCAATTTTTTTAAAAAATAACTTTTTTTGTGAATATGATAAAATATAGGACTAAAAGTAAAATTAAGTATAATTAAAGCTAACTTTAAAAGTATTTACACTATTAGGAACACATAAAAATTTCATTTTTTGCTTTCTTAACAAGTGTCATTTGTCACCTAATAAGTTTTTTTTTTTGTTGTGTAAATTGGATATCCTATGCATGCAAATGCATAGATTAATCTCTCGAGTCTTGTAAGATTTAAATGAATGAACAACTCTCTACTAAAGTTTTAACGTTGCTGGATGCTCAAACGAGAAATCGAACTCAAGATTTTATTTAAGTTAGAAGAAACCTGTTGAGAAAATGAACAATTTGATGTTCATTTGGAGAATGGAAGTTAATCCATAATGGTTAGAAATGAAAAAAATCACATTGAAGTGTGAATTGAAAAAAGTAGGATTGAGTCCCACATTGGAAAGAAAAATGAACAGTTTTAAAGGCAACTCACACCAGTGGAAGTTTAGTGTAAATTGTAACTGCTGCGAATTTACAAGCAACTTGCACCAGTGGATGTTATGTTGTTTTTGTGTCATTTTTCGAATTTTAAAGGGACTGCATTGGATTCTTGCTGACTCAACACCAGCTATAACCATTCTCCTACTGATTTAGTAACGGACAAGTAATGATGTCACTTAATTGTGATTAATTCTATGTTCCTCACTTGGATGCCTATTATTGCATTGTTTTCTTTGCTCATAGTATATATTTATAAAAAGATAGAACAACAAATTATAAAAGTATTCAGAAAAATTATTCATCACAAATTCTTCCATCCTTCTTCGATTCTATTCTATTGTTTTTCGATATCGATATTGTTGTATCGACTCGTTTCTGTTTCATTGGTTTCAAATCGGTATTGTTGTATCGATTCAATTGATATTGAAGTATCAAATTCTGGTTTTGTAGAACCATTAACTAAAGGTGTTCCTTTCGATTAATACAGTGCAGTATTTAATCGATTAAATTTGACGAGACTGTTTTATCTTGGAGGCGACGCGGTTGATTGTCTGCTTTGCACAATTTGAGCAGTACCGTGAAACGTCTTAAAGAAAGCGACCTAGTACGCGACTCAGCCAACAATTTCTTTCAATTCGGTATCTCTGTTTTCTCTACGAAAATCAATTTTTATAAATCAAAAGTAACAATTTTAAGACATTTTCAAACTGCTATGGATACCGAAGGAATTGTTGGAAACTCGAATGCTAGTGAAAGACCCTTCAAGTTTGAAGGTCTACACTTCAAACGTTGGCAACAGAAAATGTTTTTCTATTTAACTTTGAAAAAGGTTGTCCACGTTTTGAATGAGGATATGCATGTTGTCTCTGTCGGTCTTGTAGGATCGAGTTCAGGAACACCACTCACCATCAATGGTGATGCTGAAAAGTCTGATGCTGAAAAACAAAAGGAATCGGTTGATTCTGTTGCACATGCTAAAGCCCAAGAGCTTCAACAGATAAAGGAACAACAACTCTGGTTGTCTGATGATTACTTATGCAAAGGCTATATCATCAATGGTCTTTGTGATGACTTGTATGACTATTACAGTACATACAAAACTGCGAAAGAGGTTTGGGAGGCGCTGAAAAAGAAATATGATACTGAGGAGGCTGATGTGAAGAAGTACGCTGTTAGTAGGTACCTGAAGTACCAGATGGTGGATGAAAGGTCTGTGGAGGCACAATCTCATGAACTTCAGAAAATTGCTCATGAAATAATAACTGAAGGTATGCCTCTTGACGAACAGTTCCAAATTGCTGTGATGATTGACAAATTACCCCCTGGTTGGAATGATTTTAAAAATCAGCTTCGTCATAAAACAAAAGAATTTTCAATTGAAAGTTTGATTACTCGCCTCCGTATTGAGGAGGAATCCAGGAGACAAGATCAAAAAGAAGAGGCCTATGTGGTCTCCGGCAACAACAAAAAGAAATTCGGTGCGGTTCTGAAGCCTACGGGCAAACCTTTAAAGAATCAGAACTGCGGTCAAACGAACCGAATTAAGAATGGTAACCCTTCAAGGGCCCATAATGCTAATGCTAAACAGCATCCACCTGCTCAGAGGAATGACTCCGGTTCAGTTGGTTTGTCTTGTTTCAACTGTGGTAAACTGGGTCATTTTGCAAGAAAATGCAGACTCAGGAACAAACCTGCTGCTGCCCCTGATGCACAGGCTAACCTTACTGATGAGCCTTGAAATTTCGGTAGCAAGTCACAGATGTGCAGCGTGATGTGGTGCACGTTAGGGTTATGATGTACGATGTGGTGCCTAATGTGCCAACATCATAGACATGCCAGTGACTTGATGAACAAGGTAAATAAAGTGCAGAAGATAAATAACACAATGAGTTTGTTAACCCAGTTCAGCGCAACTCGCAACCTACTCTGGGGATACCAATCCAGGAATGAATCCACTATGATAGTTCCAATTCAAAGCTAAACAGTCCCAGTTTACAACTTATCACTTAGACACTACCCGTGCTAATTCTACCTTGCTCCTCGCAAGATATGACAACCCCTAGTCACTTCCTACCAATCCTACCTTGCTCCTCACAAGGACCTTGCTCCCCACAAGGATTTTAACCTGCCTTGCTCCTCATAAGGACTTTACCTTGCTCCTCACAAGGACCTTGCTCCTCACAAGGATTTTTACAAACTCAATGATGGAGACGCACTCCTAACCTAAAGAACCAACTCGTGCTTCAAAGCTTTGAGTGATTCAAAGTTCAAATCTTGTTTCAAATTAGAACCAAGAAAAGAACAGCTCTGTGCTTAAAAGCTTAAGAGCTAAATACAACCCTAGTTCAAGTCTCAATGGAAACAAGAAACAAAGGGACAAAGACTCGAAATCCTAAAGACTAGATTTATGAATATTGATTTCGGTGAATAAAACAAGTCTTCAGCCTTCCTTTATATAGAACTGTTAGACTACTTGGCTACCACTTAGAAGGGGGGGGGGGGGGGAGGGTTGAATAAGTGGCCCTTTTAAACAATGTTGATTTTAAAAAAAAATTAGTTCAAAAGGTACGCGCGGAAGCACCACCGGATCGGTAGTCTCTTTGCACCCGATTGATCACTGAAAAAGTAGTATAGCCTTGAACGTGTGATGATTAAAGAACAAGAAACGATCGTGTGCAAAATATTCGAATTAAACGATCCAATAACACAATCCAAGCAAGTTACGAGAATATAGAGCTAATCCAATCACAATCAAGATATATGTCAATTGAATTTTGGTGCATACGTACGAACACAAAAATTCAATTGAATCGAAAATTAAAGCAATTGCGTAAAGTAAAAGATTAAGGAAAAAAGACACAAACGATTGATTAGGGAGTTCCCAACGGCTTTCGTGTCGTCCTCGCGGTCGGCCGGGTACGTCTCCCCCCAAATAACCAAACGGGTTATTTGAGCGTTTATTGATTAAAAACGATTGAACTATAATGCACAATTTACAAAGACTCCAATAACCCTATACCGAATCTAATGCAAACTATGCGTAATAACCTCAACAAGTAATGAAGCTTCTCCCTCTGATTCCAACGATCCTAACCGTGCGCAAATCCTCGCACCGATCGTCCAGCTGAGTACCTCGCTTCTTCGTTGTTGATCCTTCAAGATATCGCACAATCTTGAATCCTCAAGAAAAACCCAAACCTTCTTCACAAATCAACTCTATCAAGCCTCTGATTCACCGCAAGCCGTATAGAACGTTATCGATCAAATGTACAACCTTTATCCGAATGATCCTATACTCACTCTTCAATGAATTGCAATTTGATGGAAGATGAAGATCTTGTGAAGAATAACCCTTTGATCCAAATTATTCACCCAATTTGAATCCCAAAGAGTTTATCAAAGCTATTTCACTTTCTCACAGGTTTTCTCTCAGTTACAATAACAAAGCACGTTGCTATTTATAGAGAAAATAGAATTGAGCAAATTTAGGCAAAACTTAACAGACATGTATCGATACAAATGATGGTCTGTATCGATACAAACCCTTTGACCAGCGTACAAATTTGAAAAATTTGACCTATGTATCGATACAAACACGTATGTGTATCGATACATATATCAGTTTCTTGAAATCTTGACTGATATGTATCGAAGCATGCAACCATGATTCGATACAACATGCATTCTCTGGTTTTTTGAGAGATATAGGTGTGTATCGATACATGCAAGCATGATTCGATACACAAGTGACTCTCTGCCTCTGAGAGACCATTTTTGTATCGATACAAGTGATATATGTATCGATACAAAATGCACAAAATCAGTCTGAAGTAATTTCAGGACATTTGTATCGATACAAATGATTATGTATCGATACAGAATACCTAAAAATCAATTTTTCAAAGTTTAAAAATAGTTTTTCGCTGTCAAGTCATTTGTAATGTTGCCAAAATATGTTCTACTCTATTTTCATGTGTTTTGACAATTATTAAAACACGAGGATGAACTGGTGCACTATTATCATCTTCCCTAAAATTGTCATCATGATCAGTATCCCTTATCATCTTAGCAGTATTCTTAGTCCTACCACCATTCTTAATTCTATTGCTAGTAGACATTCTTAAAGTGAGGATTAGTGTAATGTTACCTTGTTGAATGTTTGAAGAATTGAAGAATCCACAAACCCAAATTGAAGAAACCCTTGTCTTGAATGTGGAGATTATGAAGCTTGAACCACGAAATTGATGAAGGAATGTGAATGGGTAATGAATTTGAAGTAGTTTAGGGTCAAGTTTTGTGAGTTTTGATTGAGTTTTGAGGGAGATTGAGAATTTAGGAATGAGGGTTTTTGGAGTGTGGCTCGTGTAGAAGAAGAGTATTTTTTGATGTTTGATGAATGAATAAATGAAAACTGATACATAAAGCTGTTTTCGCGCGTATGTATCGATACAAACTCGTGTTTGTATCGATACAAGTCAGTGTTCTGCAGCATGTATCGAAGCATGCGAGCATGTATCGATACGTGATACAGTGTCTGTCCTAACTGAAGAGCTATGTATCGATACAATCATCATATGTATCGATACATATCAGTTCATTTTGAAAATTTGCAGAATAACTAACATGTATCTATACAATGTTTATTTGTATCGATCCAAAATGCATTATTTTCAATTTTTCTCAAAACACATGAACTTATAAGTTTGAAAAGTTATTTTTATGACTTCCAAATAACATGTATGTATGAAACACATATAATCAACAAGGTACATACTTATGTATGTGAGCAAAAACAATACCAAAGCACATTATAACATGAGAACACATGTTAAACCATATATGCATGATAAGACATTCACATAAATGAATCAAAATATCAAAATTAATCATATGAAAATATATGTCTATGTATGCACACAAAATCATATATAAGAACAAAACAAACATATACAAACCAAGTATGAACTTAATATGGCAATTGTAATGATTTCTGTCAAATCCCCATTTTAAACATATGAGTCTCAAAAACTTATAAATATTTTTGAGCAAAATTCTTGGAAATGGAGGATTAGACAACTATCAAAGTAAATATCATATTAAGGTGAAAGTTGTATGTATATGAACCAATGTACAAATGCTAAGTAAAAAGAATATAAAGGTAAAGGTAGAGAATAAAATCTTCCCTTGAGTGTTAGGTGGAGGAAGTGATCAATTTCCACAACATTGTAAGTGTTGAGTTGAAGCTTTTCTCATCATTTTCCTTGTTCATAAGTTTTGAACTCCATTGTTGTCGGTGTCTTTCGTCAATGGTTCAAGACGTTTTCCTACATACTTAGACATTTGAAATAGGTCCCCAACTCATGTTGGGTCCTAGTTGGTTAGTAGCAACATTATTGCTTAACTTAGGTAACCATTGCAATTTGCCTTTTGGTACCAAGATTTTTCGAGCATGGCATTTTGCAATAGTATGACCCTTGTCACAACAATAATGACAAACGATATGAGGATTACTTTTCTTAGGATCCTTTTCAACAAATTTATACTTTTTATTTCTAGGTTTTAACGATTTGTTGAATTTAGATGGATCAACCGCAAAAGTAATCTCCGGCTTAGATGGTTCTTTTAGCTTATCTTGTAACTTTCGCAAGTCTCTATATAAGTAAAAGCATCCATCACATCCGGTTCTATCGTTACCATAACTATCAAAAGTCACAAGAGGTTTTTGAATCATAGACTCTTTGAGGGCTTTCAACTCAAGCTCCGTTTCCGAAACTTTTGCCTCAAGGTATTTATTAACTTGCATTAAACCTTTTAGTCGTTGAAAAGCCTCTTTAGTTTCTTTGTGTAACTTTTCAAAAGCGACTTGCAACTCATGATATTCTAAAAGCGTATATGAGCTAGAAGGATTTTGATTTACCTTTTTAGGAGCAAGTTTCTTACGATCATAGGATGTTAAGCACACATTTGCCAATACATCTTCACCACTTGAGCTAGAGCTTGATGATGATGAAGAAGATGAGCTTTCGCTCTCCCATGCAACATAAGCTTTCTTTCCCTTGTCCTTGCTTCCCTTTTTGAATGACGGTGACTCCTTCTCTTTTCTCTTGAACTTAGGGCAATCCGGTTTGAAATGACCAACTTGGCCACATTCATAGCATGCCCCTTTCTTGGAGTATCTACCACTATCACTCTTCCGGCGGTCACCACTATCTTTCCGAAACTTCTTAAGATTGTCATCGGAATGTCTTATCCCATTCTTTCTCACATATCTATTATAGCGTCGAACGAAGAGCCCCATTTCCTCATCATCGGAATCGTCTTCGCTTGAGCTACTTTCCACGTGCTCAACCTTTTTGGACTTGGATGTGGAGGCCTTTAGAGCAATGGACCTCTTATCCTTTTCTTTTTTCTTTTCGTTGTGTTTCTCCTTTTTCCCACCTTTCTCATGCTTTTCCAACAAATTAAGCATTTGTTCATGTTCCGTTAGCTTACCGAATAAGGTTGTGAGACTCAAAGTTGTAAGATCATTCGCTTCTTTGAATGCGGTGACCTTTGGTTGCCATGACCTATTAAGACATCTCAAAATCTTATTAGTAACATCTTGATTAGTGATTGGTTTACCTAGACCATGTAACTTGTTGGTAATTTTTACAAACCTTTGTTGCATATCCGCAATGGTTTCACCATCTTGCATATGAAACAATTCGAACTCTTGAGTTAAGGTGTTTATTTTGGATATTTTGACCTCATTAGTACCCTCAAAATGAGTAACTAATGTATCCCACATTTCTTTGGCCGATAAACAATGCGACACATGATAAAATTGTTCAATCCCAAGGGATGAAATAAGTATGTTTTGTGCCTTTGCATCGTAATTGACCTTTTTCTTATCATCGTCCGTCCATTGTGCCATAGGCTTATTGGTGACAATGCCATTAGGATCGGTGTTTGTCGGAACAAACGGACCGTTCTCAATAGCATTCCACACTTCACCATCAAAAGAATTGATGTGTATGCGCATACTACTTTTCCAATAATCAAAATGATCTCCATTGAATATAGGTGCCCGATTATAAGCCCCTTTAGGTGCAAAAGCCATATTTTCTAATAATTGGCACAATCCACCGAATTTTGTGAACAAAATTGAACCGGGATCGTGATACCACTTGTTAGACTACTTGGCTACCACTTAGAAGGGGGTTGAATAAGTGGCCCTTTTAAACAATGTTGATTTTAAAAAAAATTTAGTTCAAAAGGTACGCGCGGAAGCACCACCGGATCGGTAGTCTCTTTGCACCCGATTGATCACTGAAAAAGTAGTATAGCCTTGAACGTGTGATGATTAAAGAACAAGAAACGATCGTGTGCAAAATATTCGAATTAAACGATCCAATAACACAGTCCAAGCAAGTTACGAGAATATAGAGCTAATCCCATCACAATCAAGATATATGTCAATTGAATTTTGGTGCATACGTACGAACACAAAAATTCAATTGAATCGAAAATTAAAGCAATTGCGTAAAGTAAAAGATTAAGGAAGAAAGACACAAACAATTGATTAGGGAGTTCCCAACGGCTTTCGTGTCGTCCTCGCGGTCGGCCGGGTACGTCTCCCCCCAAATAACCACACGGGTTATTTGAGCGTTTATTGATTAAAATCGATTGAACTATAATGCACAATTTACAAAGACTCCAATAACCCTATATCGAATCTAATGCAAACTATGCGTAATAACCTCAACAAGTAATGAAGCTTCTCCCTCTGATTCCAACGATCCTAACCGTGCGCAAATCCTCGCACCGATCGTCCAGCTGAGTACCTCGCTTCTTCGTTGTTGATCCTTCAAGATATCGCACAATCTTGAATCCTCAAGAAAAACCCAAACCTTCTTCACAAATCAACTCGATCACGCCTCTGATTCACCGCAAGCCGTATCGAACATTATCGATCAAATGTACAACCTTTATCCGAATGATCCCATACTCACTCTTCAATGAATTGCAATTTGATGGAAGATGATGATCTTGTGAAGAATAACCCTTTGATCCAAATTATTCACCCAATTTGAATCCCAAAGAGTTTATCAAAGCTATTTCACTTTCTCACAGGTTTTCTCTCAGTTACAATAACAAAGCACATTGTTATTTATAGAGAAAATAGAATTGAGCAAATTTAGGCAAAACTTAACAGACATGTATCGATACAAATGATGGTTTGTATCGATACAAACCCTTTGACCAGCGTACAAATTTGAAAAATTTGACCTATGTATCGATACAAACACGTATGTGTATCGATACATATATCAGTTTCTTGAAATCTTGACTGATATGTATCGAAGCATGCAAGCATGATTCGATACAACATGCATTCTCTGGTTTTTTGAGAGATATAGGTGTGTATCGATACATGCAAGCATGATTCGATACACAAGTGACTCTCTGCCTCTGAGAGACCATTTTTGTATCGATACAAGTGATATATGTATCGATACAAAATGCACAAAATCAGTCTGAAGTAATTTCAGGACATTTGTATCGATACAAATGATTATGTATCGATACAAAATACCTAAAAATCAATTTTTCAAAGTTTAAAAATAGTTTTTCGCTGTCAAGTCATTTGTAATGTTGCCAAAATATATTCTACTCTATTTTCATGTGTTTTGACAATTATTAAAACATGAGGATGAACTGGTGCACTTACAAGAACGAGAACTGGTAGCTGGTCATCGTATTCTTTAAGTAACAAACTCAATCTTTTAACAAAAGATATGTTTGTTTTAAATCTTTTTGAATCTTCTAGTAACAAACCGGCCTTCTTAAATCTTTTCTGAATCTTTTTCAATCTTTCAGCTCGTTCCTTGGCGCGCAAGCTAGCGTGGATGTGTTTGTTTCAAAACAAATCTTTTTCAAAAGATCACACGCAAATAATGAAAGCGCGTTTTTAGGGTATTCAGTTTAGGTATCACATGTATGCACATCAGTCACCATGTAAGACCCGTAATTCCACTGTACAGTTTTTCTAAGGAACTTTAGCGTCGGCTAAGTTTTAGGGTTTTTAGTAGAAGCGGTTTTGTGAGTATCGTCGCATTAATGGAATTTTGCTGAAATTGAGCCTGTTTTGTGCTCGTGCGCTGGAAAGGCACAGACTTTTGGGTCGTAGTCCTCTTTTAAGTATGAGAAGATTTCTGTGAAGTAAGAAATGCGAGTTTTGGTTTTCTCTTGTTTTTGAAAAAACGAGTTGGAATCTTACCCGCTGTTAGGAATTTTTACAGTTTCTGAATTCCGTAGAAATTTAGATGGGAGTTTTATATATCGGCGTGAGTTAGGATATATCTTCAGATTATTTTTCGAGGGTGAGGAAGAAAATCACAGTCGAGGAAAAAGTTTTAGCGATATTTTTTAGAAACGGTTTACGACGGACGTTTATTCCGTAGTTTTTCTATTTTTGCGATTTTCGTCCATTAGCGAGGTGCGACTCGTTTAAGAGCGAACGTGGGGACTGAGCGAGATAAGTTGGCAAGCTCAAATAATATCTAAGATATTTATGATAGTGACTTGGTGACCAAGATTGGTTGAAAGGCTAGGATTTGATCTTAGGATTTTTCCACTATTTGATCTAGTGGCCTTAATGCATCAAGACTATAGTTTTAGGAGACTTTAGAAATTGACAATTCATTCACTCTCATCTCTCTCTGGGCCGTGAGCCACCCTTTCTTCTTCCTCCATCACCAAAATTTTATTCCTCCACCATTTTCACTCTTTAAGAGCTTGTTGGATCATAGGACTTGCAAGGAATCATCTCCTCTAAGGTAACTAAACTTTCTCCCTCTCTTAGTTGGACAAACTCTTAGATTTTTATGGATTTAAAGTTTATGATTCATGAGATGAAATTGTTGGAAATTGATCATAAATGATTCATCTTGCTTGAAAGTTGTTCATGAGGGTTTAACGAGCATGTTTAGGCTTAGTTGTTTAGATTTCCATGGTTGTATGATCATATATGAAAATTTGTGAGTTAGGGTTTGATGAAAAAAATTATATTGATCAAGAACATGAATCTTTACTTGGTTTTGTGTTAGTGAAGTTGTTTTTGAGCTTTTAAGTAAAATGGATGTGTGATAAATGATTTTGTTTTTGAGAAACAAGAAAAAAATATTTTGTGTTCATGAGAAATTAGGAAAAACTATTTTGAATTGTGGATTGTGTTATGAAAATGTTTTGTGCATTCAATTAAGTGATTTTGGTAACTAAAGGATTAATCCTATGCTTTTGAAATGAAAAAAATGGGAACTAGCCTTGTTTTTGGAATTTGGCCGTGGCATATTATGTATATGTCCATGAGATTTCTAAATTTTAAGCCCTAATTGGGAAGGCATGATCATGGTTTTCTTTGGAATAATTTAGAGGTTTTGTTTGGAAAGAAAACTAGTAGCTTGTGGCTTGATTGAACAAGTGAAATTTTTTGCAAAGTCTTGTAGAAAATTGGCATTTTTGATTCAAATGAAATTGGTGTGAGTGCTTGATCAATTTGAGAAAACTAGTGATGATTGGAGTGTTTTAGACTATGTTTGTTTTGTGAAGAACAATATTTTGGTTTGATTCCAATTCTGGTCGAAAATCTTGAAGGACATTTAGGTCATTTTAAAATTGTTTTGTGACATGGAAACTTAAACATTTGATCCGTCGTTTCGAGACGATGATTTTGGCATATGGCTTGTCTAGATCGGACAAAAATTGAACGAGTTATGGTTAATTTAATTTGAAACTGTTTTGTCGGTGAATTTGTGTAAAGTGTTTGAACTTGAGGTTCGGGTAAACGACATAAACACGAAGGAGACTCTGTTAAAAATTACTTGTCAAGGATTTATATTTTAAAAGATTTTGGAACTTATGATTTAAAGGTATAAGTTGTTTAAAAAGATATTTTCTTTTGGAAAAGTTTTAAAATAGTGGAGTTTTATTTAATGAGGTTCTTGTGATGCAAACTATTTTATTAAAGTGTTAGTGTTTTCGAAAGAGTTGTTTTGAAAACTACATGAGCCTAATTAGTTGTGAGGGAACAACCATAGGTCTTGATCCATTAGTAGCTGATGTAGGACTATTGGAGTGATCAATTAGAATGTGGTATTAACTTAGATAAGTTATGTTTTGTAAAAGGTTAAGAGGATTAACCAAATTGGAGTTTTCGTCGAGGGGGGCGGTTATTGCTCGCGTAATGTAAGTTGTGCGTGTTGGAATGCTTGCTGAGGTAAGGGCATCACTTTATTTCTGTCTTTTCACTGAGTTATAACATGTTTGTTGGTTATTTTTCGGTGATGCGTGTTTGTGTGTTTGGCATGTATGTGTTATGTATTCTCGTGATGAGAAAGTGTTTACAATACGTGCGTTGCTTTACATATGATTTGTGAATATATGTATTGGTATATGGGGATGATTACATATGTGTATGTATATTGATTGTTGCATGAGCATGTATGGAACGTGTATGTCAGTGGAGACTACACGGGTGTGTGTCTGTGTGACTTCACCAGGGATTTGTCTGTGTGACTGCCCTATATATGCTGAAATATAAAATATGCTCATGCATTTCATAGTTGCGTGTACGGGTGTGAGAGTCTGTGTGGCTTCACCTAAGCATCGGGTGTTAGAGTCTGTGTGGCTTCACCTAATCCTGCGGGATTTTATTGAGTTGGTGTTAGAGTCTGTGTGGCTTCACCTTGGTGTTATAGTCTGTGTGGCTTCACCTGCCCTACGGGATTTAGTAGGGGTTGGACCTACAACTCTCTGCGGAGAGGTTAAATTCCGGAATTCATGCATGTGGCAGCCAGTGATTGGTGTCACGATCATGTAGAGTCTGCATTGGTAGGCTATGTGTGCATTATATATATAAGCTCGTTGGTGGGAATTGCTTTTGTGTTAAAGAGCTTTCTCTTGTGTATGTGGAAATTTGTTATGTGTACATCTTTCGCACCGGTTATATATATATATATACCTTTTATTTTGTGGTGACCCTTTCTTTCATTTGCGGGCTCATCCCACCCAGATGATGGGTTAGGTCGTGGTGACGACGGTGGCTGTTCCAGGCCCCAGTGAGAGGTTGGAGCTTTAGCTTAGTTAGACTATGCGCCGGTGTGGGTTGTACACCGTGCTTTTTGGGTTTAGGCATAGGATTCTAACTTGTTTGGTTGTAAGTATTCGAATACTTAGACTTGGATTGTAATTATTCAGGAATACACTTTGCTTGTCGAAGCACCTTATGGTAATGAGTTCTTTTGTATATTTGAATGCCGGCTCATTTAAAATCTTTTAGGCGTAACTCTGATGTGTATAAAAAAAAAAAATATACTGCCTTTTCAGGCCTTTGAAAAACGGGTTGTTATACACCACATCTGGTCCAAAGGCTTATTTTAACAAATGAAGCCAACCCTAAAATACATTCAACCTATCAGGTTGAAAACACTAACAATCTCCCCCTTTGGCAATTTGTGGCTAAAATAACCTTTGGAGTCAGCCAACTAGATTTTGGAGAGAATCATTAGAACATCAGAGGCGTTGCAGCAGCGGAATCTTGCCTCATATCTTCTGAGAGAATAAAACTCCCAACATACAAGCATGGTGATGAATCATGCACACAGTTAAGAGGGGAAGTGTCTTCAGCAGCTTCAGTAAAATACTTTACTCCCCCTAAATTCAAGCACCGTCTTCAGCAGTCTTCAAAGGATCAGTCTTCATTCGTCTGGTCTTCAAAGTCTTCAAAAGATGTGCAGAATACAAGCACATTTTGTCTTCGACGATGTGCACACATCTGGTATCACATCATGTACCAGAGCAAACATATTGCACTACCTTATGTCTTACTCCCCCTGGATATACTACTTATCTTTTCTCCCCCTTTTTAGCCATAATATTGACAAAACGTTAAGATCAGAAAGAGTAATCAAAAAGTACTGGGCCAGTAATTGTGCAATTTACAGAGTAGATGGATTTATAGACAAATGTTCTAAGCACCACACATAATTAAGGTCTTCAGAGAGAGATGCTTCAGTAGTCTTCAACTTCACTAGTAATTGTCTTCACATAATCCATATAGTCTAGCAATCCATAACCTTGTAGTAGCAGAAGTATTTAATTAGAGTGATCAAGGTTTCCATGGTTGCTATATGTGCATTCATAGTTAAGCATGTACAAGTTACCCATATTTCTATGACTGTAACTAAGTCACCCATATTGCTATGACTGTGACTCGAATCACCCATATTTCTATGACTGTGATCCTAAGCATAAAAGTCATCCATATTTCTATGATTATGACTAAGCACGATGAATCATCCATATTTCTATGATTATGATTATGATCATGCCCTATGCTACAAGTTAAAATGCTTTTGAGTTGCTTTTGCACATATTCTAATCTTCCTATACCAGATATACCAAAAGGTCATTCTTTGACCTTGCCTTCAGTAATGCTCTTGCAGATAGCATAATTTGTAATCTTCAGCTCTGGATAGGATTCTTCACTTCTTCTCAGAGGCTCCAATGTGGACCACATTGAGCTCTACATCTGGATCTTCTACATAGTTCTTCATCACAGTATGAAAGGTGGAATAGTCTTGATGTATGAAATTGAGAAACACCTGTGATGACTGCCTTTGGATAGCGTGCATAATCAAATGGAGGTAATAGGCAGGTATCCGTTGCACGCTTCAATAGCACAAGTTGCTATTGATCATCAAGAAGGCAAATACCAAGTTTGCCCCTCAATGTCTCAAACTTACTTGCATCCAAGGCCTTTGTGAAAATGTCAGCCAGTTGATTGTCTGTGGCTACATGCTCTAAGGTTACAACCTTGTCTTCCACTAGATCCCTAATTAAATGGTGACGAATATCAATGTGCTTAGTCCTACTATGTTGGATAGGATTCTTGGAGATATTTATAGCACTCATATTGTCACAGTATAATGTGAGCACATCTTGCTCCACATTGTAATCACTCAGCATCTGCTTCATCCAAAGCAATTGTGAACAACTGCTTCCTGCTGAGGTACTCTTCCGGTCATCGGCACTGCCTGCCAAATCAGCATCACAATAGCCTATCAACCTTGAGTCTTCAGGTTGGAAGACTGTTGTGACCACATAAGGTTCCACATCATGAACTTCAGATGTCACCTGTTGTTGAAAGATTGGATATGACTTCTGGATTTGCTTGTTAATCTGATCTTCACCACATATATCTCCTTCTTTAATAGTGAGCTTTGGTGGCCTTCTGATGTCTTCTTTAGGAACAAGATTCTTCATTCCCTCTAGACTTAGATGCTCATAACTTTGGTGCCATAGTCTTGCTTCATCTTCTTGACTGATAAGACATGTGGTAGACTGAGTAGTTTCTTGAGGAACCCATAAGTAGCAGTTGTCTTCTGATCTGGCTCCTTTCATCAATAATTCACCTTTGTCATTAGTGACCAGACACTCATTCATTGAGAAGTCAACTTTAAGCCCTTGATCAGACAGTTGGCTTATACTGATTAGATTAGCTCTCAGTCCTTTGACAAACAGAACATTGTCATGCTCGGGCAAACCATTGTTGATTAGTTTCCCAATTCCCTTGATTTGTCCTTTAGCACCATCACCAAAGGTCACATAACTTGAAGTATATGACTTGATGTCTACCAGAAACCTTTCTTCACCTGTCATGTGTCTGGAACAACCACTATCAAAGTACCAATCTTCTTTGGATGAGGTTCTGAAGGATGTATGAGCTATGTGAGCAGCTACTTTGGCTTTTGGCTTCCACTCTTTCTTGGTTCTGGCCATTCTATGATATGCTCTAGGTTGAGGCTTCTTCTTTGGATAACCATAGAGCTTATAGCAGAAGGATTTGATATGGCCATACTTACCACAATAGTGACACTTCAAAGAAGTGGATTTTCTTTTGTTCACAGGTTTCTGATGTGGTGCAGGATGTGGCAACATCTTGAGGTCATATCTGTTTTGAGCAGGAACAAAGTTTGATTTCAGGGTTTCATTGTTATAAATTACCTCACACCTTACTACAGTTGGATCATTAGCATGATTTCTGATGCTGAGAATCTCATTAAGCTTCTTTGTTCCTGTGCCAAGCATCCTAACAGACTTGGTCATGATTTCCAAATTAGAAGTTACTTGCTTGACTTCATCTTCAAGGTTGGTTACTTTTGCTTGCAACTTCTGTTCTTCCATTTTGAGTTGATCAATGATAGCCCTTTGTTCTACATCTGTTGATTTTTTTGACTTGAGTTGATTAATGACAATCTCTTGCTCTACATTTGTTCTGCATATTTTCTCACTTCTGATGCACAGCTCTTTGTATGCTGAGGCTAGTTCCTTATAAGTGAGATCTTCATCACATGAGTCATTATCAGAATCACACACACTAGTCATGGCACTCACATGATTTGCAGCTACACCTTCTAACTCATTGTTAGATATATCATCATACCAAGTCACTGCTAAACCCTTCTCCTGCTTCTTCAGATATGTAGCACATTCAGTTTTAATGTGACCATAACCTTCACATTCATAGCATTGAACACTTTCGTCATCAGTTTCAGTTTTTGCTGAAGTGTTTCCTTGTTTGCTGATGTCAGGCTGGATGTGCTGCACATTCCTCCTTGGTCTTCTATCCACGCTCTTCAAGATTTTGTTAAATTGTCTTCCAAGCAACACTATATCTTTTGAGAGGTTTTCTTCATCAACTTCCTCAATATCAGTGTTGGAGGTAAAGGCTATGCTTTTCCCTTTCTTCTCAAATTTATCACTGAAGTTCATCTCAAAGGTTTAAAGAGAGCCAACAAGTTCTTCAACTTTCATGCTAGCAATGTCTTGAGCTTCTTCAATAGCTGTGACCTTCATGTCAAACCTCTTAGGTAAAGATCTAAGAATTTTCCTTACCAGCTTCTCATCAGACAGCCTTTCTCCCAAGGAATCAAAGGAGTTTGCTAGGTCAAGAATATTCATGTGAAAGTCATAAATAGTCTCTTCCTCCTTCATTCTGAGATTCTCAAATTTTGAGTAGAGAAGTTGAAGTCTTGAACTTTTTACCTTGGAGGTCCCTTCATGGGTTGTCTTGAGTATCTCCCAAGCATCTTTGGCAACAGTACATTGTTTAATGAGTCTGAACATGTTCTTGTCCACTCCATTGAATAGGGCGTTTAAAGCTTTATTGTTGCCAAGAGCAAGTGTATCTTCTGCTTGAGTCCAATCTTCTTCTGGTTTAAGCTCTTCTGTATCAACTCCATTAGCATCCTTGACTTTAGGGTGTTCCCAACCTCTAAGCACTGCTTTCCAAGTTCTATTATCAAGAGATTTTAGGAAGGCAGTCATGCGTAACTTCCAATAGTCATAGTTTGTGCCATCCATAAGAGGTAGTTTGCAGACGAAAGTTCCATACATGTCAACCTACTCTGGGGGATACCAATCCAGGAATGAATCCACTATGATAGTTCCAATTCAAAGCTAAACAGTCCCAGTTTACAACTTATCAGTTAGACACTACCCGTGCTAATTCTACCTTGCTCCTCACAAGATATGACAACCCCTAGTCACTTCCTAGCAATCATATCTTGCTCCTCACAAGGACCTTGCTCCTCACAAGGATTTTAACCTGCCTTGCTCCTCACAAGGACTTTACCTTGCTCCTCACAAGGATTTTTACAAACTCAATGATGGAGACGCACTCCTAACCTAAAGAACCAACTCGTGCTTCAAAGCTTTGAGTGATTCAAAGTTCAAATCTTGTTTCAAATTAGAACCAAGAAAAGAACAGCTTTGTGCTTAAAAGCTTAAGAGCTAAATACAACCCTAGTTCAAGTCTCAATGGAAACAAGAAACAAAGGGACAAAGACTCGAAATCTTAAAGACTAGATTTATGAATATTGATTTCGGTGAATAAAACAAGTCTTCAGCCTTCCTTTATATAGAACGAGAACTGGTAGCTGGTCATCGTATTCTTTAAGTAACAAACTCAATCTTTTAACAAAAGATATGTTTGTTTTAAATCTTTTTGAATCTTCTAGTAACAAACCGGCTTTCTTAAATCTTTTCTGAATCTTTTTCAATCTTTCAGCTCGTTCCTTGGCGCGCAAGCTAGCGTGGATGTGTTTGTTTCAAAACAAATCTTTTTCAAAAGATCACACGCAAATAATGAAAGCGCGTTTTTAGGGTATTCAGTTCAGGTACCACATGTGTGCACATCAGTCACCACATCTGGTCCAAAGGCTTATTTTAACAAATGAAGCCAACCCTAAAATACACTCAACCTATCAGGTTAAAACACTAACAAGCCATATGTTGCTATGATCACCGAAATCAATATGGTTGGTGGTACTGATGGCTGATGGATAGATACTGGCGCTAGTCGTCATATCTGTTATGAACGTGCTATGTTTAAAACATACACGGCTGCTGAAAATAAAAAGGTGCAGATGGGAAATGCCCACACCTCTGATGTTGCTGGTATTGGAGATGTTGAATTGAAGTTCACCTCCGGGAAGACTCTGATCTTGAAGGATGTCATGCATGTGCCTGACATTAGAAAGAATTTAGTTTCTGGTTTTCTTCTTAATAAGGCTGGGTTTAATCAAACTATTGGGGCTAATTTGTACACCATCACTAAGGATGGTACTTTTATTGGAAAAGGGTACGCCACTGATGGCATGTTTAAGTTGAATGTTGATTTGAATAAAATTTCTCCTTCCGTTTACTTTGTGTGTGATTTTAATATTTGGCATGCTAGACTTTGTCATGTTAGTAAACGTTCTATGTTTAATTTGAGTAACCTAGGATTAATTCCAAAGTTAATTGCTAATAACATAGAAAAATGTGAATTTTGTAGTCAAGCGAAAATAACTAAAACTTCACATAAATCAGTAATTAGAGAATCTGAACCTCTAGACTTAATTCATTCTGATATATGTGAACTTGATGGAACGTTAACTAGAAATGGTAAACGTTAGTTTATCACTTTTATTGACGATTGTTCTGATTAAACCGTTGTATATCTTATGAAAAATAAAAGTGAAGTGCTTGACATGCTTAAGGTTTATGTGACTGAAATTGAAAATCAATTTAGTAAGAAAATTAAGCGGCTTCGTAGCGATAGGGGAACTGAATATGATTCTATGTTGTGCAATGATTTTTATAAAGAACATGGAATTATCCATGAAACGACTGCACCATATTCACCTGAAATGAATGGTAAAGCAGAAAGAAAGAATAGAACTCTTACTGAACTAGTTGTAGCTAGTATGCTCTATTCTGGTGCTGCCTCACACTGGTGGGGGGAAATTTTATTGACTGTTTGCTACGTCCTGAATAGAGTTCCCAAGGCTAATAATGTGGTCTCACCTTATGAGATATTAAAGAAAAGGCAACCAAACTTGTCTTACTTGAGAACCTGGGGATGTCTTGCTTATGTCAGGATACCGGATCCAAAGCGGGTTAAACTCGCAAGTCGTGCCTATGAATGTGTATTCATTGGCTATGCAGCAAACAGTAAGGCATATCGGTTTTATGACCTAAATGCTAAAGTGATAATAGAATCAGTTGATGCTGATTTCTATGAAGATAAATTTCCCTTTAAATCGAGAAATAGTGGGGGCAACGAAACCACAAATAGTGGGGGCACCGAGTCAAGTCACCTTCCGGTGATAAGAAATTCCGAGAGCAACAAAGAAATAGAAACAGAACTTCGAAGAAGTAAAAGAGTAAGAGTAGCTAAAGATTATGGACCGGATTTTTCGGTATATTCTTTAGAGGAAGACCATACGAGTCTTCAAGAAGCATTGTCATTTATGGATGCAGATTTATGGCAAGAAGCTATTAATGATGAGATGGAATCTCTATAATCTAACAGGACCTGGCACTTAGTAGAGTTGCCTCCTGGTTGCAAACCGATTGGTTGTAAATGGATTTTGAAAAAGAAACTAAAACCCGATGGTACTATTGATAAATACAAGGCTCGCCTTGTAGCCAAAGCTTTTAGACAAAGAGAAAATATAGATTTCTTCGACACTTTTTCTCCGGTCACTCGTATAACATCCATAAGGGTACTGATTTCAGTTGCCGCTGTTTATAATCTTTTTATTCACCAAATGGATGTTAAAACTGCTTTTTTAAATGGTGACTTAGAAGAAGAAATCTATATGGAACAACCTGAAGGGTTTGTGATACCTGGACAAGAACAAAAGGTATGTAAGTTAGATAAGTCCTTGTATGGACTTAAGCAAGCGCCAAAACAATGGCATATTAAATTTGATGACATCAAATGAATTCAAAGTGAATGAAAGTGACAAATGCATTTATTATAAATGAAATTCTGGCACGCTGGTCATAGATGTGGTATATGATGTTCCAACATCGTGCCAACGTAAAAACACAATGGACAATAGTATAAACAGTAAACAGCAAGAAGATAAACAACACACAGAGGTTTGTTAACCCAGTTCAGCGCAAACAGCAACCTAATCTGGGGGATACCAATCCAGGAATGTAACCAATACTCAATAGCCCTAGACTGATGACAAAACCCTCAAGTTTATGCCCTTCCCATCTAGCAACTCCCCTATTGTTTACAACCTAGGGTCTTAGCCTAGATCTGAGATGCACCATCTCACTTCCTCTTCCTTGTAATCCCAACAAGGGTTCTGACCAACCTATCAAAGGTTGGGGTACATAAAACATGTGTGAAGACACTCTTCAAGAAAACTATACTCATGCGAGTATACCAAAAGCTTCTATACTCCGTACCTAAAGGTTTTGGAGTGCAAACTACTCTAGCTTCTTACCTAAAGGTTCGGAAGCAGATTACAATAACCTATGTCCTAAGCTTGCATCAATCGATACAAGAAAGGCGCACAAATCTAAAGCACAAGGCTTACATAGACACGAAACCCTAAAAGTCTACATTTTAATACATTGGTTTCGGTGAAGAAAACTAGGTCTTGAGTCTTCCTTATATAGCTGGTGGCTTGGGCTCCAAGAGATTCATTCCAGAAATATATCCAGCTCACAAATATAAAATAAAACCATATCTTTAAAAGATTTGATATGCTTTTTAAAACAAATCTTCACAATAATTTCTAAAACAATCTTTAAACAAAAGATCTGTTTAGAAAATAAAACCTTCCTTAATGCACACACAAGGACTGAATAAAGAGAAAAGATCTTCTCTTAAAATAAAATGTGCGCACAAAAGATACCGCCAGCTGGCGCACACACGTCAGGTTCTGATGTTGTAACATTGGATTCAACATCTTGGACAAAGGCTTATTTTATCAAAATGAAGCCAACAATTAAAAACCTCAACAATCTCCCCCTTTGGCAAATTTTGGCTAAAATAATTCTTGACTAAGCCATATAATCTGGAGAGATGTATTAGCAACATCAGAGGCATACAACAGCGGAATTTGATATATTCAGCCTCACAGAGCACTCCCCCTCGATATCAAAACGTATGCTCCCCCTCAACTTCAGCATACAACAAGAACAGTATCGGAGCAACAAACACATCTTCTTCTTCCTTGTCCATAAAGCCAGAAAGTATCTTCCATGGATCTCACCCAGAAACAGAACAGGATACCTGCTCTGATACCAATTGAAATTCTGGCACGCTGGTCATAGATGTGGTATATGATGTTCCAACATCGTGCCAACGTAAAAACACAATGGACAATAGTATAAACAGTAAACAGCAAGAAGATAAACAACACACAGAGGTTTGTTAACCCAGTTCAGCGCAAACAGCAACCTAATCTGGGGGATACCAATCCAGGAATGTAACCAATACTCAATAGCCCTAGACTGATGACAAAACCCTCAAGTTTATGCCCTTCCCATCTAGCAACTCCCCTATTGTTTACAACCTAGGGTCTTAGCCTAGATCTGAGATGCACCATCTCACTTCCTCTTCCTTGTAATCCCAACAAGGGTTCTGACCAACCTATCAAAGGTTGGGGTACATAAAACATGTGTGAAGACACTCTTCAAGAAAACTATACTCATGCGAGTATACCAAAAGCTTCTATACTCCGTACCTAAAGGTTTTGGAGTGCAAACTACTCTAGCTTCTTACCTAAAGGTTCGGAAGCAGATTACAATAACCTATGTCCTAAGCTTGCATCAATCGATACAAGAAAGGCGCACAAATCTAAAGCACAAGGCTTACATAGACACGAAACCCTAAAAGTCTACATTTTAATACATTGGTTTCGGTGAAGAAAACTAGGTCTTGAGTCTTCCTTATATAGCTGGTGGCTTGGGCTCCAAGAGATTCATTCCAGAAATATATCCAGCTCACAAATATAAAATAAAACCATATCTTTAAAAGATTTGATATGCTTTTTAAAACAAATCTTCACAATAATTTCTAAAACAATCTTTAAACAAAAGATCTGTTTAGAAAATAAAACCTTCCTTAATGCACACACAAGGACTGAATAAAGAGAAAAGATCTTCTCTTAAAATAAAATGTGCGCACAAAAGATACCGCCAGCTGGCGCACACACGTCAGGTTCTGATGTTGTAACATTGGATTCAACATCTTGGACAAAGGCTTATTTTATCAAAATGAAGCCAACAATTAAAAACCTCAACAATAAATATGAAAATGGCATTTGCACTATTGTATGTCTCTTTGTGGATGATTTACTCATCTTTGGGTCAAACATTTCTGCTATAAACGCAGTGAAATCATTGTTGAGTAACAACTTTGATATGAAAGACCTTGGAGAGGCAAGCGTGATTCTTGGAATCAAGATCACTAGGTCAAAGGACAGAATAACTTTAGATCAATCCCACTACGTGGAAAAGATTCTAAAGAAATATAATTACTTTGACTGTAAACCTGCTTGTACGCCGTATGATTCCAGTGTAAAACTGTTTAAGAACACTGGCGAAAGCGTAAGACAAACTGAATATGCAAGCATCATTGGTAGTCTTAGGTATGCCACTGATTGCACCAGACCCGACATCGCCTATGTCGTGGGACTGTTGTGCAGGTTTACTAGCAGGCCCAGTAATGAGCATTGGCAAGCTATTGAGAGAGTCATGAGGTATCTTAAAAGGACCATGAATCTCGGATTACATTATAAGAGATTTTCAGCTGTACTTGAAGGGTACAGTGATGCTGATTGGAACACCTTGTCGGATGATTCCAAAGCAACTAGTGGCTATATATTCAATATAGCTGGAGGAGCAGTGTCATGGAAATCAAAGAAACAGACAATATTGGCTCACTCCACTATGGAGTCTGAAATGATAGCGCTTGCCACTGCCAGTGAAGAAGCAAGTTGGTTGAGATGCTTGCTATCTGAGATTTCCTTGTGGGAAAAACCTATGCCAGCTGTGTTGATCCACTGTGATAGTACCGCGGTTATTGCTAAAATTGAGAATCGATTCTATAATGGAAAGAAGCGTCAAATAAGACGCAAGCACAACACAGTGAGAGAGATGATCACTAAAGGAGCTGTGAGAGTGGATCATGTACGCACTGATGAAAATTTAGCGGATCCTTTGACGAAAGGACTAGCTAGAGAGAAAGTCTATAATACATCTGTAAAGATGGGACTAATGCCGATATGAACTTATCATGATGGGAACCTAACCTAAAAGACTGGAAATCCCAAGAATTAGGTTCAATGGGTAATAACAAATCATGATGAGTTAATGATGATCATGCAAGTAAAATGAGAAAAGCATGAATCCTGATAGCGAAAGGATGAGTTGCAGCTCTTAATGAGATATATACTCTGTATGAGTGGAGTACTGAGCTACAGGAGTACTCTTGATAGACTCACCTATATGAATGTGGAACTGAGGCCGGTTCCTATGGAATTTCGAGGCAGAATTCCTAGAGCGTTCATGAAACCGGGATTAACGTGCAGGGCCATTAAAGCACGGGCTATAAAGAAACACCTTGTGGAAAGGTTGTGTGCGGGTTTGAGAAAAATCTGAGATAGAGTTCAAGACAAGTGTCACTCTTGCTAAATCAGGCTCTTACTTGCTACGCAAAGGTTCAAGTCATAGACACCTTTGCTTATGCACAATCTTTTGGAAACCTCTGAAACACTTTTTTAAATTCAAGTGGGGGATTGTTGAGAAAATGAACAATTTGATGTTCATTTGGAGAATGGAAGTTAATCCATAATGGTTAGAAATGAAAAAAATCACATTGAAGTGTGAATTGAAAAAAGTGGGATTGAGTCCCACATTGGAAAGAAAAATGAACAGTTTTAAAGGCAACTCACACCAGTGGAAGTTTAGTGTAAATTGTAACTGCTGCGAATTTACAAGCAACTTGCACCAGTGGATGTTATGTTGTTTTTGTGTCATTTTTTGAATTTTAAAGGGACTGCATTGGATTCTTGCTGACTCAACACCAGCTATAACCATTCTCCTACTGATTTAGTAACGGACAAGTAATGATGTCACTTAATTGTGATTAATTCTATGTTCCTCACTTGAATGCCTATTATTGCATTGTTTTCTTTGCTCATAGTATATATTTATAAAAAGATAGAACAACAAATTATAAAAGTATTCAGAAAAATTATTCATCACAAATTCTTCCATCCTTCTTCGATTCTATTCTATTGTTTTTCGATACGATATTGTTGTATCGACTCGTTTCTGTTTCATTGGTTTCAAATCGGTATTGTTGTATCGATTCAATTGATATTGAAGTATCAATTTCTGGTTTTGTAGAACCATTAACTAAAGGTGTTCCTTTCGATTAATACAGTGCAGTATTTAATCGATTAAATTTGACGAGGCTGTTTTATCTTGGAGGCGACGCGGTTGATTGTCTGCTTTGCACAATTTGAGCAGTACCGTGAAACGTCTTAAAGAAAGCGACCTAGTACGCGACTCAGCCAACAATTTCTTTCAATTCGGTATCTCTGTTTTCTCTACGAAAATCAATTTTTATAAATCAAAAGTAACAATTTTAAGACGTTTTGAAACTGCTATAGATACCGAAGGAATTGTTGGAAACTCGAATGCTGGTGAAAGACCCTTAAAGTTTGAAGGTCTACACTTCAAACGTTGGCAACAGAAAATGTTTTTCTATTTAACTTTGAAAAAGGTTGTCCACGTTTTGAATGAGGATATGCATGTTGTCTCTGTCGGTCTTGTAGGATCGAGTTCAGGAACACCACTCACCATCAATGGTGATGCTGAAAAGTCTGATGCTGAAAAACAAAAGGAATCGGTTGATTCTGTTGCACATGCTAAAGCCCAAGAGCTTCAACAGATAAAGGAACAGCAACTCTGGTTGTCTGATGATTACTTATGCAAAGGCTATATCATCAATGGTCTTTGTGATGACTTGTATGACTATTACAGTACATACAAAACTGCCAAAGAGGTTTGGGAGGCGCTGAAAAAGAAATATGATACTGAGGAGGCTGGTGTGAAGAAGTACGCTGTTAGTAGGTACCTGAAGTACCAGATGGTGGATGAAAGGTCTGTGGAGGCACAATCTCATGAACTTCAGAAAATTGCTCATGAAATAATAACTGAAGGTATGCCTCTTGACGAACAGTTCCAAATTGCTGTGATGATTGACAAATTACCCCCTGGTTGGAATGATTTTAAAAATCAGCTTCGTCATAAAACAAAAGAATTTTCAATTGAAAGTTTGATTACTCGCCTCCGTATTGAGGAGGAATCCAGGAGACAAGATCAAAAAGAAGAGGCCTATGTGGTCTCCGGCAACAACAAAAAGAAATTCGGTGCGGTTCTGAAGCCTACGGGCAAACCTTTAAAGAATCAGAACTGCGGTCAAATGAACCGAATTAAGAATGGTAACCCTTCAAGGGCCCATAATGCTAATGCTAAACAGCATCCTCCTGCTCAGAGGAATGACTCCGGTTCAGTTGGTTTGTCTTGTTTCAACTGTGGTAAACCGGGTCATTTTGCAAGAAAATGCAGACTCAGGAACAAACCTGCTGCTGCCCCTGATGCACAGGCTAACCTGACTGATGAGCCTTATGTTGCTATGATCACCGAAATCAATATGGTTGGTGGTACTGATGGCTGGTGAATAGATACTGGCGCTAGTCGTCATATCTGTTATGAACGTGCTATGTTTAAAACATACACGACTGCTGAAAATAAAAAGGTACAGATGGGAAATGCCCACACCTCTGATGTTGCTGGTATTGGAGATGTTGAATTGAAGTTCACCTTCGGGAAGACTCTGATCTTGAAGGATGTCATGCATGTGCCTGACATTAGAAAGAATTTAGTTTCTGGTTTTCTTCTTAATAAGGCTGGGTTTAATCAAACTATTGGGGCTAATTTGTACACCATCACTAAGGATGGTACTTTTATTGGAAAAGGGTACGCCACTGATGGCATGTTTAAGTTGAATGTTGATTTGAATAAAATTTCTCCTTCCGTTTACTTTGTGTGTGATTTTAATATTTGGCATGCTAGACTTTGTCATGTTAGTAAACGTTCTATGTTTAATTTGAGTAACCTAGGATTAATTCCAAAGTTAATTGCTAATAACATAGAAAAATGTGAATTTTGTAGTCAAGCGAAAATAACTAAAACTTCACATAAATCAGTAATTAGAGAATCTGAACCTCTAGACTTAATTCATTCTGATATATGTGAACTTGATGGAACGTTAACTAGAAATGGTAAACGTTATTTTATCACTTTTATTGACGATTGTTCTGATTATACCGTTGTATATCTTATGAAAAATAAAAGTGAAGCGCTTGACATGCTTAAGGTTTATGTGACTGAAATTGAAAAACAATTTAGTAAGAAAATTAAGCGGCTTCGTAGCGATAGGGGAACTGAATATGATTCTATGTTGTGCAATGATTTTTATAAAGAACATGGAATTATCCATGAAACGACTGCACCATATTCACCTGAAATGAATGGTAAAGCAGAAAGAAAGAATAGAACTCTTACTGAACTAGTTGTAGCTAGTATGCTCTATTCTGGTGCTGCCTCACACTGGTGGGGGGAAATTTTATTGACTGTTTGCTACGTCCTGAATAGAGTTCCCAAGGCTAATAATGTGGTCTCACCTTATGAGATATTAAAGAAAAGGCAACCAAACTTGTCTTACTTGAGAACCTGGGGATGTCTTGCTTATGTCAGGATACCGGATCCAAAGCGGGTTAAACTCGCAAGTCGTGCCTATGAATGTGTATTCATTGGCTATGCAGCAAACAGTAAGGCATATCGGTTTTATGACCTAAATGCTAAAGTGATAATAGAATCAGTTGATGCTGATTTCTATGAAGATAAATTTCCCTTTAAATCGAGAAATAGTGGGGGCAACGAAACCACAAATAGTGGGGGCACCGAGTCAAGTCACCTTCCGGTGATAAGAAATTCCGAGAGCAACAAAGAAATAGAAACAGAACTTCGAAGAAGTAAAAGAGTAAGAGTAGCTAAAGATTATGGACCGGATTTTTCGGTATATTCTTTAGAGGAAGACCATACGAGTCTTCAAGAAGCATTGTCATCTATGGATGCAGATTTATGGCAAGAAGCTATTAATGATGAGATGGAATCTCTATAATCTAACAGGACCTGGCACTTAGTAGAGTTGCCTCCTGGTTGCAAACCGATTGGTTGTAAATGGATTTTGAAAAAGAAACTAAAACCCGATGGTACTATTGATAAATACAAGGCTCGCCTTGTAGCCAAAGCTTTTAGACAAAGAGAAAATATAGATTTCTTCGACACTTTTTCTCCGGTCACTCGTATAACATCCATAAGGGTACTGATTTCAGTTGCCGCTGTTTATAATCTTTTTATTCACCAAATGGATGTTAAAACTGCTTTTTTAAATGGTGACTTAGAAGAAGAAATCTATATGGAACAACCTGAAGGGTTTGTGATACCTGGACAAGAACAAAAGGTATGTAAGTTAGATAAGTCCTTGTATGGACTTAAGCAAGCGCCAAAACAATGGCATATTAAATTTGATGACATCAAATGAATTCAAAGTGAATGAAAGTGACAAATGCATTTATTATAAATATGAAAATGGCATTTGCACTATTGTATGTCTCTTTGTGGATGATTTACTCATCTTTGGGTCAAACATTTCTGCTATAAACGCAGTGAAATCATTGTTGAGTAACAACTTTGATATGAAAGACCTTGGAGAGGCAAGCGTGATTCTTGGAATCAAGATCACTAGGTCAAAGGACAGAATAACTTTAGATCAATCCCACTACGTGGAAAAGATTCTAAAGAAATATAATTACTTTGACTGTAAACCTGCTTGTACGCCGTATGATTCCAGTGTAAAACTGTTTAAGAACACTGGCGAAAGCGTAAGACAAACTGAATATGCAAGCATCATTGGTAGTCTTAGGTATGCCACTGATTGCACCAGACCCGACATCGCCTATGTCGTGGGACTGTTGTGCAGGTTTACTAGCAGGCCCAGTAATGAGCATTGGCAAGCTATTGAGAGAGTCATGAGGTATCTTAAAAGGACCATGAATCTCGGATTACATTATAAGATATTTCCAGCTGTACTTGAAGGGTACAGTGATGCTGATTGGAACACCTTGTCGGATGATTCCAAAGCAACTAGTGGCTATATATTCAATATAGCTGGAGGAGCAGTGTCATGGAAATCAAAGAAACAGACCATATTGGCTCAGTCCACTATGGAGTCTAAAATGATAGCGCTTGCCACTGCCAGTGAAGAAGCAAGTTGGTTGAGATGCTTGCTATCTGAGATTTCCTTGTGGGAAAAACCTATGCCAGCTGTGTTGATCCACTGTGATAGTACTGCGGTTATTGCTAAAATTGAGAATCGATTCTATAATGGAAAGAAGCGTCAAATAAGACGCAAGCACAGCACAATGAGAGAGATGATCACTAAAGGAGCTGTGAGAGTGGATCATGTACGCACTGATGAAAATTTAGCGGATCCTTTGACGAAAGGACTAGCTAGAGAGAAAGTCTATAATACATTTGTAAAGATGGGACTAATGCCGATATGAACTTATCATGATGGGAACCCAACCTAAAAGACTGGAAATCCCAAGAATTAGGTTCAATGGGTAATAACAAGTCATGATGAGTTAATGATGATCATGCAAGTAAAATGAGAAAAGCATGAATCCTGATAGCGAAAGGATGAGTTGCAGCTCTTAATGAGATCTATACTCTGTATGAGTGGAGTACTGAGCTACAGGAGTACTCTTGATAGACTCACCTATATGAATGTGGAACTGAGGCCGGTTCCTATGGAATTTCGAGGCAGAATTCCTAGAGCGTTCATGAAACCGGGATTAACGTGCAGGGCCATTAAAGCACGGGCTATAAAGAAACACCTTGTGGAAAGGTCGTGTGCGGGTTTGAGAAAAATCTGAGATAGAGTTCAAGACAAGTGTCACTCTTGCTAAATCAGGCTCTTACTTGCTACGCAAAGGTTCAAGTCATAGACACCTTTGCTTATGCACAATCTTTTGGAAACCTATGAAACACTTTTTTAAATTCAAGTGGGGGATTGTTGAGAAAATGAACAATTTGATGTTCATTTGGAGAATGGAAGTTAATCCATAATGGTTAGAAATGAAAAAAAATCACATTGAAGTGTGAATTGAAAAAAGTGGGATTGAGTCCCACATTGGAAAGAAAAATGAACAGTTTTAAAGGCAACTCACACCAGTGGAAGTTTAGTGTAAATTGTAACTGCTGCTAATTTACAAGCAACTTGCACCAGTGGATGTTATGTTGTTTTTGTGTCATTTTTCGAATTTTAAAGGGACTGCATTGGATTCTTGCTGACTCAACACCAGATATAACCATTCTCCTACTGATTTTGTAACGGACAAGTAATGATGTCACTTAATTGTGATTAATTCTATGTTCCTCACTTGAATGCCTATTATTGCATTGTTTTCTTTGCTCATAGTATATATTTATAAAAAGATAGAACAACAAATTATAAAAGTATTCAGAAAAATTATTCATCACAAATTCTTCCATCCTTCTTCGATTCTATTCTATTGTTTTTCGATATCGATATTGTTGTATCGACTCGTTTCTGTTTCATTGGTTTCAAATCGGTATTGTTGTATCGATTCAATTGATATTGAAGTATCAATTTCTGGTTTTGTAGAACCATTAACTAAAGGTGTTCCTTTCGATTAATACAGTGCGGTATTTAATCGATTAAATTTGATGAGGCTGTTTTATCTTGGAGGCGACGCGGTTGATTGTCTGCTTTGCACAATTTGAGCAGTACCGTGAAACGTCTTAAAGAAAGCGACCTAGTACGCGACTCAGCCAACAATTTCTTTCAATTCGGTATCTCTGTTTTCTCTACGAAAATCAATTTTTATAAATCAAAAGTAACAAAACCTGTACCATTCTATCGAAATGTTTTTCGGTGATCACATAATAAGGTAATTAACATGGATATTAGTCAATATAGTTGATAGAATAGGACTACCAAATTGGACTTTTTAATTAAAAGTTGTAGCTTCGTCAAAAAAAAAATTAAATAAATTAAAAGTTGTAGCTTTCCTTAAAAAATGTCATGCTAACAAGTGCTCAAAGTTCACTTGATAAAGAACCTAAAAGGAAATAAACAGGTTTTAAGATAGTATTTCTAAATATCCGTAAAAAAAAAAAATAGTATTTCTATATTTAATTCCTTTACCAAATTCAAAAACTGTGATTTTCTTATAAAAAAATCGTTATAAATTAATCTATAAAGAAACGGTTCATCACGAATTTTCTAAACAAAGATCAGCCATGATAATGTCCGCCAAATATGGTGAACAATTTAACAACGGCATGGAAAACAAGGCACAATAAGTGGCTTTAGACTTGCTTGCATTTTCTAAACAATTAACAAGTCATTGATACAAAATAATATATTGGGTTGAAAATCAAGTTCTTTCTTGTATGGAATTGTGATTTCAATGGTTTTAGTAGCTCTTCATTATATTCAAAGATTTGGGTTTGAGTCATGCCTTCAAGGTCTCCTAATTAATAAATAAACCGAAAAGTCATATTGGATTTGCTAGGCTTCCTTTTTGTCAAGTAACATAGTAATTAGAAATTTCCCCCGATTGGATAAGTAGGATGACTGAGATTCGAACATCGGTCCCCTGCATATATAATGCAATATCCTACCAAATAGTTAATATTAATTTTTTTTACACGCACCTAAGTTTGATTAAAAATACTATTGTCAATCAAATCTAAACCGTTTCATTATTAAAAATATATTTGATTTTAAGATTTAATTCGTAAACAAATGTGGTTTTTTAGAGGAATGATTTTGTCATCCAAAATAATTTAGTGGTGCAGCTTATTGTCTGACTACCTTTCATCCATGTGTAATTCTCTTCGATATATATAAACTTTTTTTTGTAAATAATTGATAGTCTCAAACTTTTTACACATGTATAGTGCTTCAGTTCTTAGGAGAAAGAACTTTATGATAATTTGAAGTTCGGACAAGATGTAAGTAAAGTCTAACAAAAAATCATTTCACACAAAAATCGAATTTGGGTTCAGACAGAATATAAGTATTGTATGATAAATAGTTATTTTTTATGAAAACCGAACTCGAATTTTCTCAACAATTTATTATTTGATTGAATTTATTACCCATTTGAGCTCAATCACTTAAGAAATTAAAATCAGAAAGAAAATGACACTAATATAATTTCAATTGGATGAATGCATAAGAACAAAATTAATATATTGATTTTAAATATTTATTAACTGCTTAGGACCATATATTAAAATTAAACTCATGCTATCATATATCACAAGTTGACAAAGTAATTATATAATAAAAAAAAATGAAATCAACAGACAGCAGTAAGTACATAGAAATACAATTTCCCACTTTTATTTGACAGGACCATAAATTCAACTTCTAGACCAGATTTTTTATCCCTTGTTTCTCCAATTAAATTGTTAATTAAGGAACGTGTAATGCACAAGGAAAAATGTTAGTATAATATTTGGAAAAATTAGCCCACAGTAAAGTGTCAACCAACAACATTAGATGTGTCTATATATACATTTGTATGTGACCATCAACATTCATACTGAACCAACAAAAATAAAAAGTGAAGTGTAAAGTAAGATTTTGCAAGAAAAGTGTGAAAATGGAAAAGGGAAATGGAAGAGTTTGTGTTACAGGAGGTACAGGGTTTATTGGTTCATGGATTATTAAGAGACTCCTTGAAGATGGTTACACTGTTAATACTACTGTTAGATCAAATCCAGGTAACCATTTTTTTAAAAGAAATTTATCAAAATTAACGGTATTTAATAAAAACTCATAAACCTTCAATTTTAATTGATTTCAATAACATATTAAATGATTTTCATATTTTTTTTAAAAATTATGGACGATCTATATGATATAAACTTTCAATACAACGTTGAATTTTGTGAAATTCGTATTCGTTATAATGTTATTCATGACTGGTCCACCATGGATCACTTGAAGAAGTGTTCCATATTATAAACATTTTCATAAAAGGAAATTAGAAAAAATCAAAATCAAATTCATTTTAATTTTTACTATTATTTATTCTTCATTTAGTTAAGTAGCTCAGTTGAACTAAGTTATACTGTCTAAAAATAAAAAAATAAATGATCATGTTTCACAATATTTATATTTGTCACTGTACAACTTTGATTATTAATTTATGTAGTTATCTATTATTAAAAACTATAAAAATTCTATATTTTAAAAATATTCATCGAGACAAATAAAGTATCTCATATGCTAATATTTGCATGTATATATTAGTAGAAATCTAATATTTATTTTTTGGTATAAAAAGGAAGAAATCTAATATAATTATAGATATGTCACCATAATTTCGTAACAGTGACAAAATTAAAGTTAAATATTTTAATTCTTAACACGTTGACTTTACGCATTTTCATAAAAAATTTATAAAAATTTACTATTTCAGATAATTAAAGAGTATCCCGGAGACAATAATCGTTAGCATTTCCCTTATAATATTTTTTTGTTTTTCATGTAATAGTAGATATGTATGTCACCATAATTTTGTAAATATAGCAGGACAAAGGAAAGATGTTAGCTACCTCACAAATCTTCCCAATGCAACTCAAAAGCTAAAAATTTTCAATGCTGATCTTAGCAACCCAGAAAGTTTCAATGATGCAATTGAAGGATGCATTGGAATATTCCACACAGCCACTCCAATTGATTTTGAACAGAACGAACCAGAGGAAATAGTGACAAAAAGAACCATTGATGGAGCATTAGGAATTCTAAAAGCATGTAAAAATTCAAAGACAGTGAAGAGAGTTATTTACACTTCAAGTGCTTCTGCTGTTTATTGGCAAGATAAAGAAGAAGATGTAATGGATGAAAGTTATTGGAGTGATGTGAATATTCTTAGAAATTTGAAGCCATTTGCTTGGTCATATTCTGTTTCTAAGACACTAGCTGAAAAGGCTGTTCTTGAATTTGGAGAACAACATGGGTTGGATATTGTGACTCTTGTACCAACTTTTGTTGTTGGACCATTCATTTGTCCTAAGCTTCCTGGCTCTGTTTATGGTTCATTAGCTTTCTTATTTGGTAAGTGAAGTTTCTTCTAGCCTCTTAATAGTAGTTTTTTTTTTTGTGCGATAACTCTCGTGTTTCAGATAAAAAAGTTATGGTAATTCAGAGTTCAGCTAAGGTAAGTAATTTGATTAAGAATTATTGTGTTTGGGATTTAAACTCGAGTTCTCCCGAACAATTCATCGTTAGGTGGAACTCATTAACCATTAATTAAGATTGTAAGGTTCATATTTACAACAATTTAAATAAGAGAGAAAAATATGTTTTAAAATAAATCATTTGATCTTAATTGGACGGTCTAATTCTCTCCAACTGCTGGAGCGAATTTTGACTACTTGCATTTCAAATTCAGTAAAGGATGATAAAATTATAAATAAATAAAATACAATAATTTCAAGGAAAGGTAAAATTGAATGAAAATGGTTATTCAGAAATGGATATCAACATTAAATATAGGGTAAGCGAGTTTTATCTTACCCCCTGTAAAAAAAAAATTTGAAAATGACCCCTTGCAATGTTGATGAATTTTGTTTTACCCCCTCTGTTGACTTTTTGCTGATGTGGCAGTGAAAAGTCACTGCCACGCCGGCAAAAAACGTCAGCAAAAGTCACTTTTTTGCTGACGTGACAATGCACTTTTGCTGACGTCAGCAAAAATTTACAGGAGGTAAGACAAAACTCGTCTACTTTGTAGACTTTGTAGGGGGTAAGGACCTATTAACCCTTAAATATATAGTATATATTATATTTTAAAATAATCATTTTTTAAGATAAAAAATATAAAATTGTAAATAAAATAATTTAAATGTATGAGTTTCTAATGTTTCAACCATTTTATGTTGATGACTTAAAACCTCATGAAGATGGATGTTTTCTACGTAACTTTTTTAATTTTGTTAATTAGTTAAGCACGTCAGTTAATTGATCACCTTTTTAGTTTATATAAGTCAATTTTTTTTTTTGTCTTAGTTGAAGTGGTAATCCACTAGAAATTAAACTCACATAATTGTGAGATCCGGGGTTCGAACCCGGGTCATGACGTCCGGCCTAACAATTTCGGCATATTCTACCAGTTGAGCTAGGACTTATGGGACTATATAAGTCAATTTAAATAGTGAGAAGAATATACTTTCATTTTATAATTAAAAAAAATTGTGAAAAGAATACATGCATTTTTTAAGTCCCGCCGGCCATTATCTTGACTTGATCTACTAATCCAATATATTTATTTATTCATATTTACTATAAGCCATGCATGCATATTCCTTGAAAATATTTTTTTCTTAAATTAATGAAAATGAAAATTAACAAATGAAAGTTGTTGGTTGCATTCAGGTGATATTGACAAGAATCCATTGGTTGCATCTCGTCTTCATATGGTTCATGTTGATGATGTTGCTAGAGCACATATATTCTTACTTGAACATCCAAATCCAAAAGGGAGATATAATTGTTCACCATTCATTGCAACTATTGATCAAATAGTTGACATTATTGCTTCTAAGTACCCTGAATTTCAGATACCAACATCCAAGTGGGTTCTATATATTAATTAATTGTTCTTCTCCTTATAAAAAAATTGACTAAGGGCTCGTTTGGATTCAATTTATTTTTTAGCTTATGAAGATGTCTTATGCAAATAAATAAAGTTTTATATTAATTTATAAGTTTTTACTAACAAAAATTATATTTTTATAAATTATTTTCTCCTAAACTACCTTGAAAAGTTTATAATAATGCAAAAAGTTTTTTTATTTGCATAAACTGTTTTGCATAAGCTCAAAAATAAACCAATTCAAACATACCCTAAATTTATTTGATATTTCTTTTATTGTTACTAACATATATTATTCGATTTATTTTCACCTTATAGAGAGTTGATTGGAGTTAAAGGTCCTAAGCTTCCACATTTAACCTCAAAGAAACTCATGGATGATGGATTCAAATTCAAGTATAGCCTTGAGGGAATGTTTGAGGATGCAATTGAATGTTGCAAGGAAAAGGGTTATCTTTGAACTATATATGAAGTTAATTCTCATGAAGTTAACTCGAATGTTGTAAGGAAAAGGGTTACCTAAATAATATGTCACTAGACATGGCTTAAAATTCGAGCTATTTGCTTCTTTTTTGTAATAAATGAAGAACAAAATATTATTATTAATAATAGTCTCACTAATTATCGTTTTACAACTGTCCTAAATGAAATTTGAGCATAACTTTATTTTTCATCAATAAGCTATAAGCTAGCTTTTAATAGCTGATAGCTCAAAAACTAGTAGATTTCATTTTTTGTTTGTAAAAAATTCTGAAAAGCTAATAAATTAAAATATTTGGTAAATATAATTGTTCTAAATACAAAAAGACATAAAAATACATGATTATTTTATGTGAGTGGATATATAAATGAAAAGTAAAAATAGCATTTAAAAGGTGAAATAACATAAAAAAAAAAGCTACGTACAAGCTAGTGAAAAAGTTTGATACCAAACACATTTATGAAACTAACTTGTTTGTATTACCATACATACACTTTATGTTTTTTTAATCAATTTGCTACTTTATAAATTTACTCTCTTTTTTGTCTTATCTTTTGTTAAACGGATGTCATCACACGTTAATTCATTTTATGTCACTAGTATCAATATAAGTTAATTTTTTCATCAAATTTTAGAGTTAATTTTTTTTGAAAACATGCACTTGACATCCTTCAAAGTTATCTATATTTGCATCTTTGTTTCTACATGGAAGTTCTAAACAAAAAATTGACTAAAAAGATGAATTTATTGTAATGTTAGTAATGTAATACAGTACGTCAGTACCAACTTAATTTTTTAAAAAATAAATAAATGAGATCAATTTAAAATATAAAATAAATGAGCGAATAAAGATACAAGTTATTTTTCTTTGTAACTATTAAAAATAATTTTCTTTAAAAACATATTAAAATACCCCCTCCGCACAAACTGTGACATCAATATTTTTTGACTTTTTTTTTTGGATACTTTCATTTTCTAATTTCTTTAAATATAGAAGAGTATTTTATTTGTACAAAAAAAATTGTAACACAAATACAAAATTATGTCATTAATCAGCTTCACTACTTTATTAATCGTACAAATTTTATATGCCATTAAACATCTTATCCCATTAACCATTTATTTTACCTAATTTCAAAATGATGGTACATTGATTTATATAAAATAAATACTTATCGCTTTAAGTTTTTGTGGTTAATATAGTACTTAAATGAGTTAATAAGACATATATATATATATATATATATATGAGGCCCCTATATATATATATATATGAAGAAATAAAAATGGAATATATTAAAATCAACAAACTGCCCTCACTAGCACAAAGTATGTCAGGAAGGGCCTCAAGAGTTTACAAACAGTAGCAATATACATAGACGCAGGTGTTTAGTCAATGCCCATACAAACAAAAGGACTCGACCACCACCTGTGACTGTTTAATCCAAGAGTAACATGATGTGTTTTCAGCCACCAGAGCGAGTGTAGTTTAACCTTGTCTAACATTTGTTGAGTTGTGGCTTCTGTGGCCTTAAAAACTCTATTGTTCCACTCGGTCCACATGACCGAGATACAACACAACCAAACAAGCTGCACGAATGAGCGGCGCGCTCTGAACCCACCGGCAAAATGGATAAACTGAAGGAAATGATCCTGTAACGAAACCGGGTCAGCTGATGACACACCAATCCATGATCGGACTAAACCCCATATATGGGCGAAGACATGGCAAGATAGAAACAAATGTTGAGCAGTTTCCAATCCCCCACATTCAGTCACACACAATTGAGAGTCATGAGAAATGATGTTACGCTGCGCCAAGTTATCTTTCGTCGGCACCCGATTGCGCAATAACCGCCAGGCCAGAACAGAGACCTTCAAGGGTACCTGTTTATGCCAAATCAAATCCAAGGTCGCATCTGTATCAAGAGCATCAGGAGTGGTAAGCAAATTATACGCCCCTGATGATATCTCATCATTCCTCTAAACCAAGGATCGTTTCAGGTACTTTTAGTGTGTTTTTGCTAATAAAGTTTGCTACAAGTTATGAAAAATGAAGGTTTCAAGAGATTACTTGATCTACAAGCCAATGTCAAAACGTATGGAAAAAGTCAATAATTTGGTCAAAAATAGAAGTTTAAGTTCGCGCAGGCGAATTTAAAGTTAGCGCGCGCGAAGGCATGTGAGTAAAAGCCAAAGATCATTCTGTCGATTTAGCTTGCGCGAGCAATGAGCTAGCGTGCGCGAGAAGCTTACTAACGTGCGCGAAAAATGCTCAGCGTGCGCGAGGAAGTGGCTGAGAAAACGGAAGCAGTCTGTTAGTTTAGCGTGCGCGAGGGACATGCTCGCGCGCGCGAAACGATGCTAGCGTGCGCGGAAACCTCGAAACTTATATAAGCCAAGCTGAGATTCAGGAGAAGGGTTCGACCTTTTTGGAGGAGAATTAAGGAATTGAGCCATTTGCATCTCAGAGGAAGATTCTTTGCAGAATTGGAAGGAAGGGATGAAGATGATGGTTGATTATGAAGGATCCAGCTTCATCTCAATCATGACCATGGGCTAAGCTCCTTGTAGATTGAATCTTGATGTAACCTTGAATCCTATACCTTTGTAGTTAAACTTCAAGTAATGAACCAAATCAATTATGCAAGATAGATTAATAAGACTTGCTACTTCAAATCTCTTTGAAGCAACACTCTCTAGTTAACATAAATTTCCTAATCTCTTAGTCAATTTCAACATTAATAGAGGAATAAAAGCATTAATCATCAAATCACACATGCTTATGCAAAATCTCTAAAGAACAAACATGTGTTCTATCAACCTAGATCCATGATCTAAACACTACTCTCATAGACATTCAAATCACTCATATCAATCCTCACTTGATCAAGGTAAGAATAGCTTTAAGCATAAGATTGAAGAGATTGCATCATCAAATTGAATTCAATAACAAGGAAGTTTAACTACAAAGGTATAGGCATTCAAGGGAACATCGAGATTCAATCGCTTTAACATTCATCTTTGAAATTTGCGTTGATAATTGCAACTTAACTTTGATATTGAAAAATCCCCCCAATTATGTTTTTGTTAGATAATAGTAATATAGTTTCAATTACCTCTAAATTCGGTTAAGTCAATCCCTGTGGATCGATATTCTTTTTACTACTTGCGGATAATCGTATACTTGCGAAATATTCCATCAGCCCCTCTAACAGAGTAACCACCACTCGTGTCGTGCCGCCAAAGCCAATGATCTGAAATGTATCAAAAAGAAGATTCCTGCACTCCACTAACATGTCCTCCTCTCACGCCCACAGCTGGCGGCGTCATTGCCACGCTGCACCTCCTTCTTCCCACCCGAGCTCACTCATCTCTACTACCGTAACAGACTGATTAGTTGACAAGTCGAAAAGGCGCTTATATAGCACACTCAAAGGAACACCACATAGCCACGTGTCAGTCCAGAAAAAAAGTATCGACTCTATCGCCAACCCTCCGCTCAACACTCTCCCCAAACCATCCCCCCTACAGCACTAACATCGTCATGAATACGAGACACCTCCCTCCACCACACAGAACTACTCCGTCCCCCAACCGTCAGCCTCCCTGCCTCCTCACCATACCTAGCTGCTAGCACCCGATACCACATACCTCCTCTATCCACTAACAATCTCCAACACCACTTACCAAAAAGCGCAATCTTGAACTCCCTCGTCTGTCGGACCCCCAACCCTCCGTACTCTTTTCCCATGCAAACCTGTTTCCAACTAATCCACGCAACCTTCCAGTTTCCATCCATCGCTCCTCAAAAAAAGTTAGTCAATAAAGATTCAATAGAGGAGATTATACCTGACGAAGCTTTGAAGAAGGAAAGTGCATAGACAGACAGAGAAGTCAGGACAGATTTGAGCAAGATCAAGCGGCCACCAAAAGATAGAAAGCGGCTCTTCCAGCTAGATAGTCTAGTTCGAATACGGGTCAACACCGGATCCCAAAATGACAAGCGTTGGGGGTCCCCCCCAATGGGTAGTCCTAAGTACAAGAACGAAACCTTACCCACCACACAACCCAAAACAACAGCCGCCTCCGCCAACCAAGAGTCAGTGATATTTACCCCGACTATCATACTCTTATGAAAATTCACCTTTAGCCCAGAAACTTTTTCAAACAAAAAAAGAACAGCCCGAAGGGCACGAACATTAGCCCAGCTTTTGGCACCCATGAGTAAAGTATCGTCTACGAACTGAAGATGAGAGATAACTGAAGGGTTTGAAGAGCCAACACTGTATCCTGTAAAAATATTGGATTGCACCATAGCTCTCATCATGACGCTCAACCCTTCTGCTGCCAATAAGAAGAGAAAATGTGAAAAAGGACCCCCCTATCTAAGACCCCTCTCCAACGGAAACTCATCTGTGGGACTGCCGTTAACTAATACTGATGCTGTAGCGGTGCACACACACTCACTGATGCACTTCCGCCATAGAGTTGGGAAGGACATTTATTGCATAACTGTATCTAAATACCCCCAGTCCACTGAGTCATATAAGCCTTTTCAAAATCAACTTTAAATAGAAGAATTCCTTGTTGAGTTTTCGAGCCTCATCTACCACCTCGTTCGCAATTAAGATGTCGTCTAAAATCTGACGATATTTGACAAAAGCTGTTTGAGTCTTAGAAATGACACTGCCCACAACCAACCACAATCTATTCGCAAGAACCTTTGCCAGAATCTTATAAAGGCTCCCCACCAAAGAGATGGGCCTAAAGTCATTCAATTTCTGCAGACTTGCAACCTTAAGGATAAGAGCTATGAAAGTAGAATTAATACCTCTAGACAATTTGCCATTCCTGTGAAATTTCGTGATAAACCTCATAATGTCGTCTCTTAGTTCTAGCCAAAACTCTTTCAGGAAACCAAAATTTATGCAATCAGGTCTCGGGCTCTTGTAACTATCACAATCCCACACTGCCGTTTTAACCTCTTCGACGGAAAAAAGGTTTAACCAGGCAACCCCCTTCCATAAAAGACAAGGTGCGGAACTGAAGGTTATCCACCGACGGCGTCGCCGTGTTCCTTGCTCTGAAGTGAGAAGAGAAATGAGAAAACACAGCTTGGCGGACGGGATTCACACCCTCCACCCACACACCATCAACCATAATCGAAGATATATAGAGCGTTGCTCCTCCGTCGACTAGATAAAACAGAGTGAAAATATTTAGAATTAGCATCACCCTCTCGGAGCCAAAGGAGTCTAGACTGGTGCCAACAAATACTTGTGTTAATGCGAGACAAAGAATGAATGTCCGTCGTAATACCATGCATCCTCAAGGGGCGGGGGCCCCAATTTTCCTCATCAATTGACAGCAGCAAGGGACAATGATCAGACAGACCCCTCAACTGTGCTGTCTTCAACTGTGCTGTCTTTTTTTAAAAATTGTGAATAACATAAATATTTTTAGCCATTAATTAGACTACTTTAAAAAAAAAGATATCATTGATGAAGGAGATAAAACTTGAATGAGAGACATAATAATTCCTTGGATCCGTGCACTAACAATTAAACATAACTAATAATTCCTTGCTTCACAACTAAACAACTATTGTGACGGCTGTATTTTATCACGCCCCCTTACATTGAGGCTTAAAGATATTCAGAAGTTCTAGCTTGGAAATGAATCTATGAAAATTAATTAATACTAGGATGCAAAGCTTTGTCAAATATATGTTGTCTGGTCCTATCTTGAGATAGGTAGCTAGTATTTCATAATTTCTCCTTGAAGCTTTTCTTTGACAATGTGGTAGTCATTGTCAAGGTTTTGATCTCTCATGAAATACAGGATTGGAGGTAATGTATATAGCACATTAACGGAAAAAGATTATGTGCTATAACGCAGTTACAATGTGAACTGTTCGATCTGATTGGATGGCCAGGATTATTTTAGAGTATATATAATATAAATCGTCCGATGTGAAATCAATGGTCCAGATTAAATACTGCGTTAAACTGCGTGCTTTTTCAACTTTAAGAAATCCGGATCCCACATTAACTATCACATAAGAGAGTTGGAAGCTTGTCAATTTTGACTAGCTTATACGGACGAAGATTCTCTCCATTACATTTTTTCCTCCAGTCAAATCAGAACCACACATTTTGCTTTTATACATATAAACTTAATTTTAAAAATTAAATCAATGGCATATATTGGACAGGACCTCTCAATTACCGGAGAGGATCCTTACTCAGCTTATACACGTTGCCATCTTCAAGGAGTCTCTTAGACCATGTGCAATGGGGGTGTTGAAACCATTTTCAACACACCAAATATGCTCCAATGGTAGTGTTGAATGTGACATGGAAGAGAGAGATGTTGAAACAATTCAACATGTTGAATCTGTGGAGAGAGAATGATAAGCAGGACACATGGCAGCACGTGATTGGCCAGCGGAATTTTTATCTCATTTTATTTTTAAACTCAATTATTTCATTGCAAATTATTTTTTTAATTTTATACCAAAATTCATGATTTTTTTTTCTCTATAAATAGAGACTTGGTTCATTTGGACACAGAAAAAAAAAAACAAATTTTTCACTCTCTTAATCTTATTATTATCTTTCTATTAGTATTTATTTTTAAGTTTTAGTCTTTGTTTAGTGAAATGGATCCCAATAATCATTTCAACACCCAAAATGAAAATGATTTGTATCGTATTTCTTACGTTGTTTGTGTGTTGTATTGCATTTTAAATTATTTGTATCGTACTAATTACGTTGCTTGTGTGTATTATTGCATTTTAAATTATTTGTATCGTTTTAACTACGTTACTTATGTGTCGCATTTTAAATTAAGTTTTATTATAATTGTAATCGGGAGTTTAATTTAATTTTAATCGATAATTGTAATTTTAATTTTAATCGATGATTTGTATCGTATAATTTTAATTTAATTTTAATCGATAATTGTATTTTTATGTAATCATAAAAATAAAAATTTAAATTTAAATAAGAATATAAAATAAAAAGTGGTGGGGTAGAGTGTTGAATGAAAAACCATTGAAAAGGTAAAAGTTGAATGAGTGTTGAATAAGTAAGTGAAAGAAAAAAAAAATAATGTAGAGGGTGTTGAAAATGAAAACCATTTGTAGATGGTCTAATTGTCCTCGTTGAATTTTCACATACAAATCTGGCCAAGTTTGTATCAATCAATCATAATTACATTCAAGATCATGATGTTGGTCAAAAAAACTGAAGACATCAATATGAGCACGCCAGTAGAAAAGTAGCCCACTGACGACGTTCAATAAAAAATTGAGGATATATTGATTTTTTGTTGATCATTTCGTCGAGTGGTTCATAGTGGATAAGTCATGAATAACATAATAACGAATACAAATATCACGAAATTTACTGTTGAATTGAAAGTTTATATAATTTGATATGTTAATGACACCATTAAGATTAACAATTTATATGTTTTTATTAAATATCGTTAATCTTGATAGGTCTCAATAACATATCAAATGATTTTTAATTTTTTTATAAAATCCAACGGTGAATTTTGTAAAATCCATATTCGTTATAATAGTATTGATCACTTGTCCACCGTAGCGTATGCCTGTTTTATATTTTTGTAAACATACTACTTTTATTTTAATTCTTGTGGAAAAAAAATTCTTCAGTTTTTTGTACAAATAAAATGTTTTGTTTTAATCGTTGCAAAATATATTCATATTTATTTGGGATCAGTTCTAGCATCAATTGATTTCAGCCTCCTCCCAGTTGCAGTTGCGGGGATTAAACCTCGGTCCTCCCTATCAAATCTTGTGTCAATTACTATTGGATCAACTAACAATTTTTCGAATAATTTACATATTTATTCCCGTGGAAATATGACTATATATACACTTGTATCTCCGGATGGTATCAACCTTCTGCAAGAAAGATTTACAGAACCAACAAAAGTATAATAAAGTGAAGTGTAAAGAAAGATTTTGCAAGAAAAGTGTGAAAATGGAAGAGGGAAAAGGAAGAGTTTGTGTTACAGGTGGTACAGGGTTTATTGGTTCATGGATTATTAAGAGACTCCTTGAAGATGGTTACGCGGTTAATACTACTGTTAGATCAAATCCAGGTAATTAACTAAGCCTTTTTATTTTTAAATCTTTATAATTACTTGTTGTGAAAAGCAGAAATTTTCTGAGATTTTCGACACTCATATAGCAGACTGCCGCATCAACCACTTACACTTAGGTGACACCCTGTTGTTATTTGAGACTCCATTTCTTTCTTGCAAATAATAAGAATTGAGAATTGTTAAGAATATAGCTTAATAGCTTAACTAGAATTAGTTAGTGAGAGTTCAATTAGTTGGTTAAGTTTGTTACTAAGTAGTTAGTTAGTTAGTTAAGCTTTAGATTGCTCTATATAAGAGCACAATTGTATTCATTTTTTCATTATCTTTTATCAAAATGAATCCTTATGATTTCTATTCTCTTGATGATTTTCTAGAGTTTTCTCCACTTTCTCCAAATTATGCAAATCTTAACATGGTATCATCGCCTCGGTTTCGATCACCGAGAATTCGTTCCGCTTTCGCCATTGTTCCGGTACCGGAGGATTCCTCCATTGCTTATCACAAAGAAGTTTACACTGTAATTTTTTATCCTCCTTCATTCCTCATGGTTTACTCTATTGTTCGTCATCTATGGAAGCTATCAAAGAGCAAGAAATTCTTGCCTCTTCCTCCACTTCCAAAATCACAGCCAGCATCAATTGATTTTCAAGAACTCCTGATTGATTCAATTTCAGAGGCTAAGGGGGAGATTTCATCATCATCTACCTCTGTCCTTGAATCAATTTCAGCAAATAATCACAATTTTGGTATTCTTCATTCCGTTATCGTTCCGATCAAGTTGATCAACGCAGTTCAACCACAAATTGAAGGATGCGCGATCAAGATTGGGGAAATTACATGTTTTCTCGTCTCCTTCAGCAAATCTGAATCAGTCACGGAATTGAGGGAGGCGTTTCAAGAATCAATCGATCCAGTGGTGCTGAATCGTCGCCGTGATTATTTCGACATCGCCGTAAAAGCTCACTCGTTCTCCTTTGTTAGTCATGATCTTGAAGGTATAGTTCACCTTGATCTCAACTTAGCTTCGATGTGCATGAGTTCCTTGCTTCACAGCATCAGCAACACCATTATCGCCGTCGAAACTGTTTTCGATCCCGGCGGTGTGGTCGAGCCTTTGTTTGTCACAATGCTCTGCGGTGCGGTAATGTCGCTATTTTTCCAATTGGTCATCATGTTTGCTACTGAATTTGCCGGTGGATTCGTCGTCATTGTCTTTGATCCCGGTGGCAATCAAATTAATCTCTGTTTTGGTGAATTTTGATTTTATGCACTCAGCACATAAGATGTTTGTATTAAGTCCTTTTTGAATCCAGATTCACTATTGCAATTTGATGGAGTTTAGATGATGATTCTTGAGCTGATATTGATATGCCAGTAGCTGATCCTTAACATGTTAAGAAGTAGGATCATGATACATTTTCTTTGTTTCTGTTTGGTCTTGATTTTCCAAACTCATACTAAGAATCCTCTTACTATGAGTTTGAGGGAGGCTAGTGTAATATAGAGGTCAGTTCTGCAACATTGTTCAAGTTCTGGTTATGCAGAATTGTTGAGTTTTGCTTCTGCAACAGTCTTCAAGCATGTTTGATGTTTTAGTTGCTTATGGCTTCAGTTGTATATAATCAAATGGTTGTTGAGGTTTGCAAATTCACATGATTTGATGAAGTCTTGGCTTATTGTTTGTGACCTGATATTGAAGACATTTTGAATTATGTGATTTGCTGCTAGAATTTTGAGAGTTATTGCAATTATTGGTATTGCTACTGCATTTGGAGATCATGCTATACTGGTTTCAGTCATTTGATATACATGGTCTGAGGATTAACTTCATACATTGTGCCATATGATTGTGTTGGAATTCATTGTTTGGAGTTAATTTGTTGAATGTGCTACTGATCAATTTGGGCTCAGCTATATTCCAATTAGACAATAAGGTGTCCTTTAAGTTCTATTGCTGAAGCCACATAACAGTTTCCTCTTGATACTGCAATGCATGTTGCTATATGCCAGTAGCTGATATTGATATTGATAGTATTGATTGCATACAAGTGGCTTGCATGAAGAAGAGTGGTGAGAATATTTTGCCTCAATTTCCTTGCCATGAAGTAACTTTGGCAGGCTTGTGTGTAATTCATTGTGAAGGTTACTGAGATATACCAAAACCTTGTTACTACTATTTGGTGTCTATGAATTGAAGGTCTTAGTAGTTAGTGGAATTTGCTTCCTACAAGTACTGCGTTTTGGTCTTGTTGGATATTTGGTGTATAAGAATTAGCTTATGCTATGTCAATGGTTGATCAAGTTGTGTTTGATACTCATTGGTCACTCATGAAGGTTTCAGAGAAGGAGGCAACTTGCATTATTTTCCTGTTTGAGCCCTGGATCGCATGCTTGGATTCCTATTGGACTTGGTTCTCATGTTTGATGCCTTATTGTTACAATTCATCTATTTTTCTTTTGGGCTTTGTCATTTGGGATTTTCTTTGGGATAAACTTTGTAATTCAAACTCAAATTGGTGATTTACCAATGTTGAGTTTGAGGGAGGATGTTAAGAATATAGCTTAATAGCTTAACTAGAATTAGTTAGTGAGAGTTCAATTAGTTGGTTAAGTTTGTTACTAAGTAGTTAGTTAGTTAGTTAAGCTTTAGATTGCTCTATATAAGAGCACAATTGTATTCATTTTTTCATTATCTTTTATCAAAATGAATCCTTATGATTTCTATTCTCTTGATGATTTTCTAGAGTTTTCTCCACTTTCTCCAAATTATGCAAATCTTAACAAGAATCTAAATTAAAATATATTTTTTTTTGCTTAAATGCACTTTTACCCCCTATTTTGAATAAATCGGAATTTTACCCCCCCTATTTCACTAAAACGATAATTACTCTCTCTATGTAACTCCAAATTTAGTGGAGTTTGATTCTGTGTAAAGTTAACTTGGTTACGGTCATTTTGGTATATGTTTGGTGAATTATTGATCAAAATTGAGTTATGTGAGAAACTTTGAAGTTGAGGCTCAGAACCAAACTGGTACCTCAATTTTGATAACTCAATTTTGATCAATAATTCACCAAACAGGTACCAAAATGACCGTAATCGAGTTAACTTTCCACATAATCAAACTCCACTAAATTTGGAGTTACATAGAGAGAGTAATTGCCGCTTTAGTGAAATAGGGGGGGTAAAATTCCGATTTATTCAAAATAGGGGGGGTAAAACTGCATTTAAGCCTTCTTTTTTTTACAAACTCAATTAAAGGACTTTCTCCAGACTCATATACAAACAACTTTTCAATTTTAAAATTCATTCAATAACTGGTGAATTTAGCCAGTATTATAGACTAGATACATTTGATATTAAATGAATTTAAAAAGTGAAAAATTGTTTATATATGAGACCAAATGAGTAAATTGTTTTTCATAATGTTAAATTATTTATTCCTTTACGCTCTTCAATTCCATTTATGCTCTTTAACCCCAGAGGAGTAAGTTACTTTGGTAGACCTGATACGAAATTTTTTCAAGCTTGAGTCTGGTGTACAACCTATCAAAGACTTTTGTGGTGTGGCCTTATAGCCTCTTGAAAAGTTTGCTTACATAAAGGATTTTTCTCTTCCCCTCCCCCTGTTTCCCCTCTTCCCCCTAGAAAATATATTATTGCTCTTGTTTTAAAACTTCAAAATGCCTTTTTCGAAATTTTTCTAGTTCAAATATTATTTTTAACGGCTTAAAAAAACACGTTCCAAAGATTTTTAACAAGGGAAAAAATGGATTTTCCAGACGAATAGAGAAACGTGGGGGAAGCATACACATTTCTATATCATGCTATATATTTGCGACAATTTCTACAATATTAAAAAAAACTAATAAAATGATTAGCACATGAAACAATTTGTGTTGGAAATAGTTTGTCTGTATTTCTTTTATTTTTGGGTAAAGAGTTTGTCTATATTTTTTGGTTACCGGTATGAGATAGTTTGTTTCTTGTTTTAACCTTTTTTATTTTATGTTTATAAATTAATTATAATTATTTGAATATATATATATATATATATATATATATATATAAAAGTAAATTTTAATAATGATGTATCTATGTGTGAAAAAGTATACGTATATATAGGCCGATCTATTTAAATAAATAGGTTGTTTTTAAAGTCTCGGCCTAACCTTTTTAATAAACAAGTCAAACGGTAGGCTCCTATAAATCGGCCTGGCATATTCCCAACTTTAAGTCCCAAATCATTAATTAAACAAACATGAGTCATAACAAGTCCTGATTCATAACCACTATTTTGATCTGTATATCGTTAGCCACTAGTGATTATGAAAGGAAAAAAAAACAATATCATTTTAATCTCTGTGCTCGAATATATTTTAGATAATTAATTTAGTCTTCAAATAAGTTTTTTGTTAGTCAACTTTATCCTTAAAATTACTAATAAATGAGACCCTAAAGATGTGTTTGCAATTTGAATACATTTCGAGACTATAGTTACAAGTCTTCACACATTGCGGGACCAAAATGGTTCTTTCTTGAATTATGAAATCTTTAACTATAATATTGTCACTTGTGAAAAACAATAGTTTTTTTTTTTTGTTATTTTGTAGACAAAATGTCAAACACTATTTGAAATTCACACACAACTAGCAGATTCCGAGTTCAAACCCAACGAAGATATTAAGTGGAATTTTCAATTGAGTTATATCTTAGGATAGTTTAATTGGTGTTTTAATGTAGATTTCATGAAAATATACTTGACAAACAAGCAATAAAATTGTGTATATTATGTAACAGAACGCAAGAAAGATATTAGCTTCCTCACAAATCTTCCAAGTGCATCCCAAAAGCTAAAAATCTTCAGTGCTGATCTTAGCAACCCAGAAAGTTTCAATGATGCAATTGAAGGGTGCATTGGAGTATTCCACACAGCTACTCCATTTGATTTTGAACAGAACGAACCAGAGGAAATAGTGACAAAAAGAACCATTGATGGAGCATTAGGAATTCTAAAAGCATGCAAAAATTCAAAGACAGTGAAGAGAGTTGTTTACACTTCAAGTGCTTCTGCTGTATTTTGGCAAGATAAAGATGAAGATGTAATGGATGAAAGTTATTGGAGTGATGAAAATTTTCTTAGAAATTTGAAACCATTTGCTTGGTCATATTCAATTTCTAAAACAATGGCAGAAAAAGCTGTTCTTGAATTTGGAGAACAACATGGTTTGGATGTTGTGACTATAATACCAACTTTTGTTCTTGGACCTTTCATTTGTCCTAAACTTCCTGGCTCAATCTATACCACTCTGTCTTTCTTATTTGGTAAGTGTTGCAAATATTTTTACTGCCGTTAAAAAGTCTCACATCGGTTGCTGCGAGATGGTCTGAATATATATATTTATAAAGTAGAGACAATACTCACCTTAAAAGCCAGTTTTCTAGAATTGAGTTAGGTTCAACTTCTAATTTTAAGAGGAGAATTCTAGCGTGCAATCCAAAAAGTGGCTGCATTGGTGAAGTTGCTGAGCTGGCCAATGAAATAGTAGGTTGGACTTAGTCAAATTCCATATCAGGTTTATGGTGAAGCTCCCATTTTAAGATGGTATTGGAGCCTACTCCACGATCTACTGGACCACCTGTTATCAGGTTTCTGATTGGGTCATGGTCATTCACCATTTATATTCGCACCTCAAATCCAATATAGATGCAATCTTCACCTTAAATGCCCTTTTTTTTTTTTTTCCAATTAGTCACTATTAAACGCCAACACTTTATTACTTATAACATGATTATTAAGAAAAACTCATCAAAATTGCAACTAGTGGATTGAATTGTTATGTGATGTAATGGATGTTGTAGGTGACAAGAATCCATTTGGCTGCTCTCGTCTTCATATGGTACATGTTGATGATATTGCAAGAGCACATATATTTCTGCTTGAGCATCCTAATCCAAAAGGGAGATATAATTGTTCACCATACATTGCAAATATTGAAGAAATAACTCAGATTATTTCAGCCAAATACCCTGGATTTCATATACCAACACTACTAGAGTGAGTTCTAATGTCATCCTCAATGAAAAATTCTTTAATAGATTAATGTGATATCTCCTTTTAGTGTAACTAATATTCAATTTTGTTTTATTTTCATAGTGAGCTTAAGGGAATTAAAGGTGATAAACTTCCACATCTAATCTCAAAAAAACTCATGGATGCTGGATTTGAGTTCAAGTACAGCCTTGAGGAAATGTTGGATGATACAATACACTGTTGCAAAGAAAAGGGTTATCTTTGAATGGAAAAAAGAAGCAAAAGGATATCTTTTGTTAACAATGAAAATGAGTAATAATAAGTTATAGGTCAAGTTTTGTAACTTGTGAACAATCTCATTAGTAATAAGGAGATGACACATATTCAGAAGAAAAATGTGATAAATTTTTATTGAAACATGCGTATTCAACTTTTTAAACATTAAATATTTTATATAATTTGATATTAAATTTATACTTTTAGGTAGTTTAATGTGTGTTCTTGGGACACATATTAATATAACTTAGTAATAATATCATTTATTATAGGTGTCTCCTTTGAGAATAAAGATACTTGGAAGTTTGAATAGGACTTGTAAAATTTCAAGCTAAGACCTCATTCTACCAACAAGAATTTTAGAGATTATTTGAATATTTTCATAAATGCTTTGAATATTTTCAACAATTTCATTACCTAATCATGTTAGAATGGATATCGAAAAGGATTTTTCTAATTAACCCTCTCATAATTTAGGGGTAGTTACCCTCAGTTGACATGGCACCAATAAAATTCTGCCAAATGTAGTTAATAATTTTGGTCAAAAATGTAGTTATTTTTTAACCACAAAGTAATTTTGATTGCTTTAACTTTTCAAATAATTATATTTTTGGTATTCAAATCAATGAATTTACATTCCAGGTCATAAATTAATAAGGAGTGTAATTCAATATTTATTACCATAAATATTGAATGAATTGATGATCCCTTGATTTATGTTTTTTTTCTTAAAAGATTTTTTTGTTTTTCTTAAAATATTTTTTTTCTCGTTTCTTGCATAACCAAAAATGCAGACCAGTGCCTTGCTATACATATTTATTTGTTCTTAATTTATTTATAGAACATTTGAAAGTAAAAAATATTTATTTAAAGTTGGCAAGTATTTTTTTATTGCAAAATATTTATTTTTTTCCTAACGATTGTCGATAATACTTAAGTAAAAAAATCATGACTCTTCTCAATTTATATTTTGGTTCATGTCCAAATTCAATCTTTCTCTAAAAAAATAAAGTCTAGTTCAACCCCTAATTATAAAAAACAACAACATCACACTCATATTTTTACAACCCTAGAATTTGACTTACACGAATACTTCAGTTTATAAATTTAAATAATTAAAATTTATATTTAATAATTAAATTTAATATTATATTTAATATTATATTTAGAAATTAAAATTTAAAAATTATATTTAATAATTAAATATAAGGAGTAAAAACCTTTGTATTGGAACAACACATGAACTCCGGTTTAAGTTACGTAGTTAGAACCCTAGAATTTGACCTAGACGTACACTCCGGTTTAAGTTAAGTACTAAGAACCAGAAATTTGACTTACACGTATACTCCGGTTTAAGAATTCAAATAATTAAAATTTATATTTAATAATTATATTTAATAATTAAATTTAATAATTAATATTAAATTTATAAATTAAAATTTTTAATTAAAAATTGTATTTAACAATTATATTTAAGAAGTCAAAACCTTCATATTGGACCAACACATGTACTCCGGTTTAAGTTACGTAATAACAACTCTAGAATTTGACCTAGACGTACACTTCGGTTTAAGTTAATACTAAGAATCATAGGATTTGACTTACACGTATACTTCGGTTAAAGAATTTAAATAATTAAAATTTATATTTAATAATTAAATTAAAAAAAATTAATACTATATTTAGAAATTAACTTTATTTATATTTAAAAATTGTATTTAATAATTAAATTTAAATAGTAAGAACCTTCGTATTTGACCAACACATATACTCCGACTTAAGTTACGTAGTAATAACCCAAGAATTTGACCTAGACATACACTCCAGTTTAAGTTAAGTACTAAGAACTTTAGAATTTGACTTACATGTATACTCCGGTTTAAAAATTTAAATAATTAAATTTATATTTAATAGTTGTATTTAATATTTATATTTAAAAATTAAATTTAATATTAAATTACAATTTATTTTTATAAATTGTATTTAATAATCAAATTTAAAGAATAACAACCATCATATTTGACCAACACATGTACTTCACTTTATTTTACATAGTAAGAACCCTAAAATTTGACCTAGACATACACTCCAATTTAATTTGACTTACACGTATACTCCGGTTTAAGAATTTAAATAATTAAATTTATTTTTAACAATTAAATTTAAAAATTAAATTTAATATGAAATTTAGAAATTAAAATTTATAATGAAAAAATGTATTTAATAAATAAATTTAAGGAGTAAGAACTTTCGTATATTGGACCATCAGATGTACTCCGGTTTAAGTTACGTAGTAACAATCTTAGAATTTGACCTAGACGTACATCCTGTTTAAGTTAAGTACTAAGAACCCTAGAATTTGACTTACACGTATACTCCGGTTTAAGAATTTAATTAATTAAATTTATATTTGCCCTTAAACTTTTCATTTTTCATTTTACATTACTTTTCCTCTCCTTTACCCTCTAAGTTAAGTACTAAGAACCCTAGAATTTGACTTACACGTATACTCCGGTTTAAGAAATTTGATTGGTGCCATGTCAACTGACGTACATCAATGAACTTTTCAATTCCAATAAAAAAAATCCTTTAAACTCTCTCTTTTTCAAAAGACTTTTCATTTTTCATTTTACATTACTTTTCCTCTCCTTTATTTTAAATAAATAGTTTAAAAGTTTAAAGATCAAATTTTGAAATTTTGACAAAAAAACACTTTAAAATCATGTAATTTGATTTAACGAGTTGGACCTAACAAGCCGAACCCAATTGTTCGTGAACTTTAAATGAGCCGAACTCGAGCTGAAAAAACAGTTCCTGTCGAACTTGAGCAGAGTTTCAAGCTGAACCAATTCCTAACGAGTCGAGCTCAGACGAGTTCGACTCAGCTCGACTCATTTCCAGCCCTAGCTCCAATTGAATTTAGAATGGTGTGCCCTTCTAGCTTTTTCAATTGTCGGGAACATATGTATGTTTGGTATAATTTGGATCCTTTACTGCCTTTTCTGTGTTGCTATCCCTGCAGCTCTTCATCCAGTGATCTATAGTAAAAGAAACAGTTTTAGACTGAGAGAGAGAGAATGAATGGATGGTTGAAATAATGGCAGCATGGGCAGTAGAGGATAAGCTGGAGAGGATCCTGATCCTGTTTGGTAAGGTAGCTGTAAAGAGCAATTATAATTTTATTGATTTGTTAAGTGGCTTGAGCATGAGTGATAGCAATGGTCGAGGACATCTTTTTGTTTGTGTGGGAAAATTTGGATGATATTTGTGCTTTATTTTTGTAATATCTGAAAGGCTAAAGCAATGTATTTTGAATATATTTTAAGGAATAATCCGCTACTGACCCATCTTTTTATTTTATAACTGGAACTAAATTAACTGTTTGCCAACATACGTAATTGCTTTAGGAATATCGAATTAATTGGTATGATTTAGAATTTAACATTCATTCATACTTTTGATAATGAGTTTCGCTAATGAATTAGGTTGCTGTATATTAGATAAACGTGATCGATGAGTTAATGAATTAGACTCGATTTATCTTGTTAAATTATGGTGACTATTAGAGTTTTATTGTTGTGGCTAGAACCTCATAGGGACAAAGAGAATTCAAAACAATTTCTAGGTGCAGGTTATGGTGGGTATATGCTTTTATTTTCCCATCATGGGAAAATGGCATGATCACCATTGATATAATGGAAGAAATTTTGAACGGTTGAGATGTTAGAAATACTAAACAACGACTCACGGCAATGGTTGTAGGTAATTTTGAAAACATCAACCTGTTCAAATTTTTCATGTAACACATCCTACACAATAACCCTATTGTTAAATTTGTTTATTGCTACTTGTAAAAAAAAATTATTATTAAATGATTTTAATTTTCATACTGTTGAGACTAAACTTTTATTATGTGGTGTATGATAATTTTTTTTGTTATTAACCCTCAGTTATAGGAAAAAGAGTCTGGTAATTCAGAGTTTAGCCACAAAGTAAATAAAGTTTGGACATAAATTTTCTCTGGGAATTGAACTCAGATTTTCTCGAACGATTCATCATTCGCCTCAGGGAAACTTGAGTTCAATGTCTTTGTTGTAAGAATAATTATTTTGTTTACTGTGAGATTAAAATAACTAATATACAAACTAAAATATTTGATTCACGTGGTTAATGAATTCATCTAAGACGGATCATTTGAGAGAACCCGAATTTTACGAATATCCTTCATTTTTTGAAATAAATATTACAACAATATTTTATTAAAAAAAAAAGTGCATCCGTTTTATTGTGAATCAATAGTATCTTACTTACCAAAAAAAATCAATATCATTGTTCATTTTCTCAAAAAAATAATATCTTTGTTCATATTGTAAAAAAATTGCTCAACAAAAATATTTAGTTAATCTAAGTAAATAAACTTTTTAGGCCCTTTGTCAAAAAAAACTTTTTAGGCCCTATTGGTTGGTGGTGCTTTTATCATCTGTGCCGTTCAAATTTTCTTCCATTCTATCAATGGTTATCATGTCATTTTCCCATGATGGGAAAATAAAGGCAGCTTCCCACCTTAACCGTCACCCAATTTCTAATTGCCTTTCGCATCATAAAAATTCTCTTTTTTTTTTCCAATAAAAAAAAAATTCTCTTTTTTTTTTTTTCTTTTTTAATTCTTTTCATTTTTATGCAATCAATCTGAAACCTCTGCCAAATTATTTGTGACAAGATGTATCCCAAGTCCACTGTTTTTTTGTAAAACCTCTGCCAAATGTGCATTTTTTTAAAAAGAACATCAAACTCATATATCATCCTATTAAAAAAAAAATTATAGAGAAAGTACATCATCCTCTGAGCTTAAATTTTTTTAGAAAGTAAATTAATTATTTTTTTTCACCATCAATTTAATCTAAATGAAGATATTTTATAGAAAAAGAAAACTGTTTTTTTTTTGAACAAGCAAAAATGAAACTTATATTAACAGCAAGTTCTGACTACCACAAGGTGTGCTAGCCATGAACTCCAAGAGTCTACAAAGGTATCGACTAGCCAACGCCCATACAAATAAGGGGGCTTTGACCACCACATGTGAGAATTTAAACCAAGATTTACATTATAATTGCTCGCATCCACCAGAGGGAGTGAACTTTTACTTTTTCTAACATTTGAAGGACCGTAGATTCCTTCGCCTAAAAAATCTTGTTATTTCGTTCATGTCAAACCACCCAAATACAACATAACCACAGTAGCTACATGAACAAGCGGCGTGCTCGGGAGCCACTCGCCGAATGAACAAACTGGAGGAAGTGATCATCAAGCGATAACGGATCAGCCGAAGAGATATCAACCCAAGATCGAAGGAGGCTCCACAAGGGTGAAAAAACTGGACAGGAGAGAAACAAGTGATGCGCAGTCTCCTCATCCCGACAACCAGTCACGCAGAGGCCTGCGTCGGGGTTAATAATGTTCCGCCTCACCAAGTTGTCTTTTGTCGGCAACCGATTGCGAATTAACCGCCAAGCCATCACTGACACCTTCAAGGGTACCTGTTTATGCCAAATTAAAACTGATATAGCCGCCGTATCGTGGACATCTTGTGCAGTAAGAATCTCATAAGCACCACGAGTAGAGTAACCACCACCGGGATCATGTCGCCACACCCACTGGTCAGTAACATTGGGCTGCAAAACAAAGTTAGCCAGAACACTTCTAAGCTCCCCCAACAACTCTTCCTCCCACGCCCACAGCTGCCGGCGCCACACCCACGCCGCCCCTCCCTCTCCTCACCCTAGGATACTCTTCTCCGCCACCATACACGACCGAGAAAAAGAAAAAAAAGTTATTATGTACTTATGTCTTGAGTGATTCAAACTAAAACTTACTTATTAAAAATTAAACAAAATTTAAAAACTACTTATTATATTTATATATAATTTAGAAAATCAATTAGAAAAACAACATCATCCCCAACTTAAATTTTTTCTTAAAAATAAAAATAAAAATAAAAATGAAGATGTTAGAGAATATTAAATGAGAAGAGTGCAGAAGTTGGATATTACTACTATTCCACGTGTACAACGACCAAACCCTGCTAGTGCTACTCTCTCTCCCATCTTCCTCATATATAAAACCCCGCCATTTCCATTTTCACCTAAAAACCTCAATCAATTCTTCGATCACAAAAATGGATGAATTCGTACCTATTCTTGCGTTTTCTCTTCTTCTTGGTGCCATCATTGCTCTCATCTTCTTCAACACCTATTACCGAAAACGCAAATCCGAAGTCCGATCCATCGCAAATCTAAATCCAAATCCAAATCCCAATCCAATTACTTCCTCTTCAAAACCCCTTCCTAATAGGAAACCTAACCCTAAACACCATTCCTCTGATAAGGTCATTTTCATTTCCCAATTCCAATTCTCTTTCATTTCAGATTCTTAGCTTTTTCTAATTGATCCAATTGCTTTTGTTGTTACTTTGTTTTGTAGTTTCTTAAGTGTGTTTATGAGATTTGATATGAGTTTCGTTTGATTGTTTGATTTATATGTTAATGTGAATGATTATTTTTAATTGATGACTCATGCATGGTTGATTTTATATGGTGGTGTTATGGGAATTGAGTTATTCATTGATTTAGGTGTGACTAGGTTTAGACTATGAAAATGTGTTTTGTATTGAAGTGAAAGAAGCTTAATTTTCCATTTTAGGGTGTCTATGGGAATGGTAAAGTACTAAAACTATTATCAGGGCCGGCCCAACACAAGCGAACTCTGAAAAGAGGCCTTTATATATTCTAATAATAATATTTTTGTTAAAACAAATGGGATGAATGATGGAATTCTCATATATAAATAGTCTGATCAAACAAAAAATCAGGAATTATTAATTTATTCTATGGTTGACTCTTGATGGGAGGCCTTTTTAGTTTTTACTCATTGTAAACTTCTTTTTCGGCCTTTGGACTATTAAGTTTATCACATGTATGAGGCCTTTTTTCTTGCTAAAATATTGTTTTTATTTGAGGCCTAATGCTCCTGCTTGGGTCGCTTGGGCCGCTTGGGCCGGCCCTGAGTATTATTATTGATGAGGTGTTTGTGAAGATTGTGTGATTCTGGTTTGGACGCTTGCTTTTCCTTTTAGGGTTTTGGTTACTTTGGTGACGTAAATGGTTTTTGATTGAATTAATTTTGATTAAACGCGAGTTTAAAGGAAATTGAGTTATATTTGGATATGTTTATGTGAAAGTGAGTTGAACAATAAATTTGAGTGTAAAAGTCACGTTTGGAGACAAAAGCTACAAATCCTAGCATCAAGTTAAAATCAATTCTAGAGGCAAAATTAGTTATAATTGAAAACTCCTAAACACATTCAAATTAATTTTAAGCCTTAAGAATCACTTCTGGCGATCCCAAAAGTGAATCCAAACATGCTCGTAATCTCAAGTTTGCATCGGTGTTGTTTCGGTGCTTCCTCAAGTGTTTACTAGATATTGTTTTGTGGAAGTTTAAGTCAGTTTCTGATGATTGATGAAAAATTCTTGATTTTGTCAATACACGGGTGTTGGTGAAGCTTAAGGATCTTCAATTGTTGCTGTGGGGCTTCACTTTTCAGTTTTCATTGTGCAGTCTTCATGTTCTGTGATTTATTTTATTGTTTGGCTTAACCTTCTGTTTTTGGAACATAAGGATCAAAGCAAGCGGCATCATCCATTGGATTTGAATACCTTGAAAGGCCATGGTGATGCAGTTACAGGGCTATGCTTCTCTCCCGATGGACGAAATTTGGCGACAGGTATTTAAACATATTTGTTCATTAAAAGACATTTGCAGTTTTGTTTATAGATACTACCATCGTGATTTCATCAACAGAAGATATATATGTTTATAGTTACCACCATCAAGATTTTATCAACCGTTGCGAAAATTAGGGGTGAGCATAAACCCGTGACCCGCCCAAAACCCGCTCAAACTGGCTGCTATTCGGGCGAATCAGTCGGGTTTGAATGGTTGTCGGATCTAAAATTCTATAACAATAGAGTATCAGCGAGTTAACGTGGTCGGGCCCGGTTGTGAAAAAATCAACCCAATGATACTGCCCGACCGAAAATGCATTTTGTGAAGGAAGTAAAATTTCTCTTTAGGCTATGTCTTATCATAAAATCTATTTTGTTGCCTAGTTGCCTGGTATTGGGACTCAAAAGTATTTCAAGTTTCCAGACTTTAATTATCATTTACAATTTTCTTCTTTTCTTTTGACATTACCATTTACCAACACCACACCATACTTATCCTCTTGCTTCTTTTTACTTCTTCTGCTAACATGCTACCAACACTGGCAACACCATTTACAAACAATTTTTATTTATTTTTTATTTTATATTTTTATTTTGTTATCTCAAAACTTAAAGATGTTTTCAGTCTTAAAAATGATTCCAACTATCCATTTGAGTATAACTTTGCATAAATTTTTCTTTATGAACATTTCTGGGTCGACTAACAACCATTGATTAGAGAAGGTGTACTTTGAAGATACAGAAAACTCAAGCAGACGATGTAAAACAGTATATTCTCTACTCTCACCAAAATAAACTGTCCGCTGATAACTGTCACCCGCCGTACCCGTCACCCGTCTTACCGGTTGTCATTTACGTTCGGAGATGGTTCTGTTTTTAGCCTCTTTGATTTTATGCAGGTTGACACTTTTGGACCCGAACCCGACCCATGATCAGGCCTAGCGAAAATGATCACACATGGTTAGCTTATTTTAGTGTCAGTGTTAGAGTTGTGTCTGATGTCAGTGCCAATGCTTCATAGCCAATATCTTAATGCAAGAATTATTTGCCAACACAAACCTCTCCCCCTTAATTTCCCCTATTACAGTATTACCAAACTATGTCTCTCTCTTGCTTCCCTTGCCACATGCTATATTTTTTAGTTTAGCAGCATAAGCACTCCCCTCAGTTCCTAAAGCAGATTCACCTTGAACTGGAACATCCGTCCAATCTGAGATTGCAGTTCGGAGGGGGTTTGATGAATTTGCTAACATTGCTTTTGACGCAGAACAGTTAACCAACCCCTCTGCATATAAGAAATTATACTTAAAACATCACGGGTTCGGCAGCCACAACAATTAGTTTTGTTCCACAAGGTTAAAACATGTTCAAGTGAGGATTAAATACTGTTTCAAGTTGTTGGAACTGGGAAGATCACTCAAGGCCAGCCAAATGGAACCAGCTGCAAACATAGCATATTATGACCAAATAATTACATTTGTTGATATGTATTTTTCGTCTGTCATCTTGCTTCCTAACGTCTGTTTAGACTTCTATGAGTATGATATAGGACTCCTAGTTGTTCAAATTGTCTTGTTTTTAGTTCTAACTTATGTTTAGACTTCTATGAGTATGATATAGGACTTCTAGTTGTTCAAATTGTCTTGTTTTTAGTTCTAACTTATATGAGCACTTGGACATTATTTATGAAACTTTTCGCTTACAAGCTTATGTTACATAATCTGTGCAAACAGCTTGTGCTGATGGAGTGGTGAGAGTATTCAAGTTGGAGGATACTTCGAGTAAAAGTTTCAAGTATGTGAATTTCAACAGCCTCTAGATACATATCAACTTAATGTCAATCATAATCTATTTGCTTAAATTTTGTTTTCTCAACTATTTTGCAGGTTCCTGAGAATTAATTTGCCTGCTGGAGGTCATCCAACTGCAGTTGCATTTTCTGAAGATGCATCCTCCATTGTTGTGTCATCGCACAGTCTCTCTGGTTGTTCATTATACATGTATGGTGAAGAGAAACCTAAAGCTTCTGAAGATAAGCCACAAGCAAAGCTTCCTCTTCCAGAGATTAAGTGGGAACATCACAAAGTTCATGACAAAAAAGCAATAATTACTATGTTTGGAACCTCCGCTACTTATGGTAGTGCTGATGGAAGTGCATTAATTGCCTCGTGTTCAGAAGGTATCTTGATGTTATCATCCCCCATTCAAGCATAAAAGAAACTATTTGTTTTGTGATCTATATATTAGGTTCTTCTCACCGCAAAAAATTTAGTAATTATGAAGGGAATTTGGATTTTACTTGGAAGTAGCTAGAGGAGAAAGAATGGTGTATATTGGTAAAAGTCCACAAAGTGTTTTGATTAGAGTTCACTGTTAATTATATGTTTCATTTCCTTCTACTCTAGATATTTGACCAATAAATACTGTAAAGGTTTCAGTTGCAAAGGGAACTTCTGAATAAGAAACATAAAATTAACTATATTTTGGTTATTGTACGACTTTTGTGCTGCTCTCTAAAATAAGTAATCTGTTTTTTACTTTCATTGAGAATTGCTTATGAAATTATTATCACTATTGCTATACCGCAACATAATGCTCAATAATGACTTTCTAAAATTTCTGTCCTAATATTGGATTTCAAATTCAGGGACCGACATCATTCTTTGGCATGGAAAAACTGGGAAGAGTTTGGGGCATGTGGATACAAATCAACTTAAAAATAACATGGCTACTATATCTCCCAATGGGCGTTTCATTGCAGCTGCAGCGTTTACTGCAGACGTTAAGGTAAATTTTATTGTATAATTCTATTTATTTAATTTGGATATGCTATTTAATTTAGTTGCATGGCATCTCCAATCTTTTAATATCTCAGGTTGGAATTCAGACTCGGTCCATGTTCTCAACTCACCATTTAGAATGTGGCCTGGTTTTAATCCATTTGTCACTAGCCTTGAAAATTTTGTAGTGCATTTATTTATCACAATTTAATTTAAAAAAAAGAAGGCAAATAAGCAACATTGAAAAGATGTTAACTGACTCGTATATATTTTGTTCATACTTTTGAATATCCAATTATCTCCCTCCCCCTCCTCCTCCCCACCACCACACCCCCACCCTAATTATATTGAGAGAGAGAGAGAGAGGGAGGGAGGGAGGGGGGAGGGTGTGATTTGTTGACATGTAGCAAGTCTGTTGGTGGATGACTGAAAACCAAGATGCAGAAGGGCATAAAGTGGATTCTTGAATAAGTGCAAATCCTTGTGACAACATGCATCACGTTTTGGGTGTTTTTGGCTATGGATGTGTCTCTTTTAAGACAAATAAATAAATTGAGGTTCAATTGAAAATTAGAATAATTTTGACCTAATCAATTGAAAAATAATTCTTGCCCATTCTGACACATGTATTTTGTTTTTCTAAGTCCTCCATTAGGAAAGGTTTGTAATGTGGTAGGGTAGCTAACAGAATTTCATGTAGGTCAAAATATTTAGCCCAGTGGCATGCCAGCTTATCCATCTTTGTCTAGGTCCCTCAGTCCCTCAACTGCTTCCCCTTCCTCCCGTCCCCTCCCTACCTTCCTTTTAATCCTTTTATGCCATGAATTATTACGTTCTGTACATTTTTCATGCTTCCAAGGCCTCTCTTTTCTTCCCAACTGCAGGCTTTTAGGTTGAAGCTTTCCTTGATTAATCCAACTCATCTACAAGGAGTTTTTTCTTAGGACCCAATATATGAATGATTACTCTGATGAAACAGAGTATTTTGGATGCATTAATACTACTGAAAGAACAATAGAAGTGAAGATTTGCTCCTTACAGAAGATGATGAACAATAACTAAATGGTAAAAGATAAATTCTGAGAGAGAACCCATTTCCCTACTCAGCCCAAAACCATTCAAACCACTTGCTAATTTTCAGATACCATTTTCGGTTCCCACCCTTTCCTATAGTTATCCCTCTGTCCTTCTAGAATATTCTCTGCCTATCAACCTATACCACCTGTCATTTCTGTTAGAGCATAACAGAACATTTCAGTGTGATACTCTCATGGAGTCATGGGAGGCCCATAATGGGGCCCATCGAGTTTTGAGTTTCAAGGTAATCTCAACCTTATTCTAGAACACCATCTAATCTGCACTGCTGCTACAATTAATGAGGCCTTAACACAAGATCTTTGTAATTGCCTGAGGATGGTAAACAATCTCAAAAGATTGCTTATTGGCATCAAGAGTTACAGAGTCAATAACTGCTTCTGGCCTCGCATCTTCCCTTCCCATTGTATTCACTCTTGGGTTCAAACCATTGCTGTTACTATTTCGCACCATTCCTCTTGAACCAACTCATGAGCCAGTTTCCTCCAATCAGATCACTCAGGCACCCTCAGGCCGACCACCAATTTCTCTTTTGCTCTTTGAATTCCAACACATCCCCATTTTCTACTCAAAACACAATGGAGTCCCCTGTGGCTAGTAGTCAATAGATAGTGTGTTGGCATGCCCCTATAAATGTTTTTGATATTTCACGTTTCACCATTAACATCTTTAGCTAGAATGCTCTGACAGGAGGGTCCTCGGAATAGTCCAAACGACAAAGATTATATTTGCACGATACCTGGAAAGATGGAAAGGGAAAAGGATGTGGTGGGGTAAGGGGCAAGGGAGGGAAAGAAGGTTAGAGATAAGGATGAGGTGGCCCTGGAAAAAAGTGGTTGAAATAGCAGGCCATTATTTTATTCATGTATTATGTCAGTCACCTCATCATTTAACAAAATTCATGAAACGGCGAGGACAAAATGAATAATAGTAGTGACTCAAACCGGCAAGAATTTTTTGTTTTGACAGAAACTGAAAGAAGTGTATATTATAGGCACTGAAAAAGTTCTTTCTGCCACCAATTTTTTATAATGTTTTCAAGTCATGCAAAAGGTTGTAGCACTAATGAGTCCGATTATTGGGTTGCAACCTATTTATGCCACCAAAAAGTCATTCACTGTTATTTTTGTAAATTATTTGTTCATTATTGTTTATTTACAATGTCTTGCAGGTCTGGGAGATTGTTTATGCAAAGGATGGATCTGTTAAGGAAGTTTTAAATGTTATGCAGCTTAAGGGGCATAAGGTTTGATATTAGTACTACTATTTTTGGGTGATTTAGAATTCTAAATAAGCCTGATTTTGACATGATGAATATGTTTTGCAAGTAAAAAAATAAATTATTTTCTGTCAAATGCATTATGTTCAATTATATATATAGGGGACGACTCCAATGAGAACACTTGGTTATTATGAGAAATGAGAACAATTAATCTCAACCATTAGATAATAATTAATTCAAATTAATGGCTAGATCATGTTTTATTAAAATAGGATGCATAACTGGAGAATTAAATCACTCAATTACATTTGTTAAAGAAAATATCACTCAATTTAATTTCCTATTTTGGATTACATCTCGTCACCTAGGTTTCAATCAAAATCAAAACCTCCACAGCCGCCTACCAATTCTTCTTCTACTTCTCAGCAAATGCCAAATTAAATAAATAAATTCATGTCTCTTATATATGTAATAACCCCCTGTCATTAGAGAATGCCACCAATATTAACAATTTACATAACCTAGCTTAAAAATTCTTCAAATCTCTCGTGCATAATTGCATAATTTTGGTATTTGAAGCATGAATCATGATGAATGAGTTTCTTTTATTCATTTTCTTTGATCTTGACTAGAGTTATAGTAGAATGGATTTTAATTTATTTCCTTTAATAATGAATTTCGACTTAATAAAAAAAATGGTAATGAAGCTTTTTCTTATACAACAATGGAGCTTTTTATGTAAAAAAGAAAAATGGAGCTTTTGTTGTTGAAATTAGGTCACGAGATTGCAACAATTCTAAAAGATAGGAATTGAATTGAGTTTACTAAAAAAAAAATGAATTGAATTGTGTGATTTTTTAAATAAATGTAATTGAGTGATATATATCCTATTTTAACAAAACTTGATCTAACCATTAATTTGAATTAATTATTATCTAATGGTTGAGATTAATTGTTCTCATTTCTCATAATAACTAGGTATTCTCACTTGAGTCATATATATATATATATATATATATATATATATATATATATATATATATATTGACGAATGTGAGAGGTATTATATATGCTGATTTCCATGTAAATTAATTTTATGATAGCTAGCATTTGTTTTAGGAAATAAGAGCATCTTTTCTTTAAAAAAGTGAGGTGGAATACTATGACATTGTTCACTTCTTAAAGTGATATCAAGTAGAACCAAAGGTCTTGCATAAATTCGTTAAATTGCAAAGATCTTTCTAGATTGAGGTTGACTACCCAAAGTGACTTGGTAATGGGTGTATGAGTTGAGAGAGTAAATAAAAAAAGTGAGGTGGGATACTATGAGATTGATTTCTTCTTAAAGTGAAATCAAGTAGAATAGAAGGCTTTGCATAAATTCATTAAATTGCAAAGACTTACTTAGAGAGTTTGACTACCCAAAACAGTGACTTCATTATGGGTGTATGAGTTGAGAGAGTAAATCAAAACAGTCGTGCTAGGGTTTGAAGGATCAAATGGAGCTTTTAGAGAAGGGTTTTGAACGGAGGAGGGTGTTTTGAATAACAAGAAGTGGTAAGGTTTCAAGATAGACACTAAGTGAATCTAGGGGATTAGATCAAAGTGTAAAGATTTTTTATGGTCGTAAGCAAGTGATATAAATGAGGTCTAAGATAATGTTGATTAGGTAGAGAAGATCTTTATTACGTATATATTAGAATAAAGGTGACATAAAATTGCAAAAACTATAGGCAGAATAAGCTCAGAAGCCATATTCTGAAGTTTAAAACCGCGGGAACTACAAGCGAGACGATACTCACGTTTTAATCACATTTTAGAATATTTTTCTTAATGCTGGAGTCCTCTTCCATGGATGCAATATTATTGCTACAATGTTTGGATTGCTTTTATCTTATTCTATATTTCTTCAAGCTCAAAATCAAATGTATTCAGTAGTATGATATGACTAAATGCTATATTTCCCTGGGGAGGAAAGAAGAAATAGCACCTACTGACATTGTTTAACTTGCTCAGAAGAAAATAAAATTTGTTTACGAATGCACCCATTTCTTCATGAGTTCTTCATTGTAATCTATGATTTTATATGATCAATGATTTTATTGCTGCTCTTTGTTCAGAGTGCAGTGACTTGGTTGTGCTTTGCTCCAAACTCTGAGCAAATAATCACAGCATCCAAGGATGGTTCCTTAAGAATATGGAATATCAATGGTAAGCAAAATTTGATAGATGATTATTTTTCACTTGTCAAATTGGTTTTATTTTTGTCAAAATCCCATGTCCACCAAGTAACCTGCATTGTAAAATAGCTTAAACGTTGACAAAAGATGTAAAATGTTGCTAATGACGAATTCAAATTTGTACTTCCCTGAGATTTTATAGCTGAAAATGGACTTTATTCCACACGACTTATTTTCGCTGGCCATAGCTCAAGAAACTTTTGTTATTTGATTGATTAATAGTTTCCTCTCCCTCATGGGGTTGAGGTTGAGGCAAGGGTTAGGATTCTTAATTATAGGTGCCACCTGAGGTGCTAGGTTGTTAATTATATTATTTTCTCTCACTGTATTTGTCCTTGAATCTTGTAGTTCGCTATCATATGGATGAAGATCCAAAGACACTGAAAGTGTTCCCAATTCCTCTTCGTGATTCTACTGGTAATGCTTTACACTATGATCGCCTCAGTATTTCACCTGATGGGAAAATTTTGGCTGCAACCCATGGTTCCACATTGCAGTGGCTAAGTGCCGAGACCGGAAAGGTTTTGGATACAGCTGAAAAAGCCCATGATGGTATGCCCAAGAATCAAATCTTTTATAATTCCTACGATTGCAATTAAAAAAATCAATTTTCCATTTATGATCTTCTACTCATTGATTATTTTCTTCAATTGCAGGTGACATTACAGGCATTGCATGGAGTCCTAAAACTATTACAAATGGTAAAGCTTCTGATCCTTCTCTACTCCTTTAGATTTGTCATGTAATTTATCTCCCAACTATTGTTGTTAACAAGTGTATTTATTACGCATAATATAGCAAACGAAAGAGAAGAGTGCTTACATTTTCTCTTTTTAAAAAGTCAACAAGTTTTTTAAGTTGGTATTTGTCGGAAAACAAGGAGGGCAGTGGTTGTAATAATCAATTAAAACACATTCTTCTGTTTTGTTAAATTATTATTATTATTCTTAAAAACAAGCATTTTCCATTTGTTCAATGTTGGGGCTAAACACATTAAATAAATGCATAAAAACAATTTTTAAAAATAGCATAGTAATTTTTAGTTACAAAAACATACATAAACTTAAAGTTTGTGCCAAATCTGTTTCATGTAGTTTGTCTATGCTAATAAGTAGGGTTGGAAGATAATACAAAATTTTGTCGATAACCTTACAATGAATGTATTTATATTTCTTTAATAATTATACCTAGAATGTATCTCATACAAATCAACATGTATTTTTGCATCTTAAACATCGTTGAATTTTGCAGGAAATGAAAAAGTCTTGGTTTTAGCCACAGCCAGTGTTGACAAGAAAGTGAAGTTGTGGGCAACTCCATCATGAACTAGTATATACTAGTGCACCTGTTAGTGCGGACATCTAATATATGCTAATGAGTCTTGCTTCAAAAGTTCACAGCTTTGGTTTTTTCTTCTCTTCGATTCAGTCATTTCACAAAAGCTACACCGTATAATGGAAAAGATGAATGAGAAACTAGGATGAGCTGAATACAAGACTAGTCCTTATGTTGATGTTTTGACATCGATCT